>CM076681.1:134485921-135928421 GCA_038501925.1 Xenopus petersii
AACATGGATATTAAGCAACGTCAGGGCAGTGTGACGGGCAGTAATGTAACTACCCTCTTCCGGGCCCTGCAAGTAGCTTACCCGGCCCACCCCTCAAGACGCGCGTCATCCTTACTGCATTTGCTGCGGTGTGCAACCCTTGCTCTCAGTTCCACATGGCCACTAATAGTTCCTGGGTCACAGCAGTTGCAGGGCCTGTTCCCCCTATAGTTACATCCCTGTTTCTCAGTACAATGGTTCGTGAGGTAGATTACAGTAGCTGTGGTGGGAAAAAAATCCAAAAAAGTTAAAACCTTTTGTTCAAGATGTTTATACACATAGAGATCCGCTCGTTTGGCGATTTCGCTAAATGAGTGGATCTCTCCCCGATATGCCCACCTCAAGGTGAGCAATATCGAGGTGATCTGATCATGGGCCCTAGGGCCCAACAATCGGATCATAATGAAAGGAATACGGGCAGTCGGATTGTGGGACCGTGTTAACGAACAAATGCCGCCTGAAGTCCGACTTTCAGCCAAATATTGATCGGGAAAGCCCGTCGGAGGGCCCCACACACAGGCCAATAAGCTGACTTGGTCTGTCGGTAGCTTTTATCGTCCCATGTATGGCCACCTTTACTGCTAGTTGATCAGTTGTGTAGCAAACACACGGGGTATAGCCAAACATTTTGGTCCTGCATTTTTGTGTTCATGGGGGCCATA
The DNA here is from genome assembly GCA_038501925.1 of Xenopus petersii. Lineage (NCBI taxonomy): Eukaryota > Metazoa > Chordata > Amphibia > Anura > Pipidae > Xenopus > Xenopus petersii. The sequence continues at coordinate 134,486,623 of CM076681.1, forward strand.
TACATATCCAAAATTTCTGATGGCAGCCCTGCCCAGGTGCAATCCTGGCCCTTTTGCCGTCTGAGGGGGTTTGTTGCCGCCTCTCCACACCCCTCGTACTCACCTTTTATTTGCCATGGGAGGGGGCAGCACGCTAGCGCGGAGAAGCACAATTTTGCTTCTTGCAGTAGAAGAGCAAAATTTCTGGGTTGAAAACTGGAAATCCGGCTCTTAAAGTTATCAGGATCGGCATGCAGCATTTTTTGCCGCCCCTGGTACCCAGCAGGGAACTGTGAGTTTCTCAACTTGCCTCATTGGCCCAGAGCCCCTGTGCATCCCAGTCCTATTTATCAGTGAATAAAACATATTGGTGTGAATGAGGGCAGATAAATGAGATGTAGTTGTTTCAGTTGTTTCTAAGTTCAAGATATAGATAATTTAATTATACTAAAAAATTAGATGCTCAGCTGATTCAGAGGGGAAGGAATGACGTTACAATTTAGTCGTAGGGGCAGATTTATCAAAGGTCGAGGTGAATTTTCAAATGAAAAAAATTCTAATTTCAAGCTATTTTTTGTGTACTTCGGCTAGGGAATAGTCCAAATTTGATTTAAATTTGAAAAAAAATTTGACATGTACTGTCTCTTTAAAAATTCGACTTCAACCATTCGCCATCTAAAACCGGCTGAATTGCTGTTTTAGCCTATGGGGGACCTCCTAGAACCTACTTGGAATCAAATGGTGGACTTTGAAAAATCGAAGGTTCTTTTTGGGAAAAACTTAGAACCAAATTCAAGAGAATTCGGACCTATTCGGACAAAAAAATTCGACCCTTGATAAATATTCCCCTAAGTGTCAATTAACTGCCAACAAAATTACTAGTGCCCAGAGTAACAATTCCACAGATACCCATAGAATCAGAAGGGCTGAATATAGATCAGTTCTACAAACTCCATAAATTGTATTCTGACATATGAGGGAAAAGTATTAAAGAGCCTCTTAGGCTCTAAACACTCAAAAGTGTCCTGCTGAGTTGTGCTTAGAACAAAGAAATAACTATGCTGTTATAGTTTTATGGCATCTCTCTACAGTATATAGACTATGAGCAAACTGAGGGGGGTGTTCCTGCTGAATTGTGCTTAGTACAGGGGAATACCTATGCTGCCATAGTTTTATGGTAACACTCTGTACAGACTATGAGCAAACTTAGGGGACTACTCCTGCTGAATTGTGCTTAGTACAGGGGAATACCTATACTGCCATAGTTTTATGATATATCTCTGTATAAACTTTGAGCAAACTTGGGGGCTGTTCCTGCTGAATTGTGCTTAGTAAAGGGGAATACCAGTGATGTCATTTTTTATGGCATCTCTCTGTACAGACTATGAGTGAACTTAGAGGGTTGTTTCAACTGAATTGTGCTTAGTACAGGGGAATACCTATGCTGCCATAGTTTTATGGTATCTCTTTGTACAGGCTATGAGCAAACTTAGGGGCTGTTCCTGCTGAATTGTGCTTAGTACAGGGAATACCTATGCTGCCATAGTTTTATGGTATCTCTTTGTACAGGCTATGAGCAAACTTAGGGGGGTGTTACTGCTGAACAAGAAAGTAGGATATTTGTATGGGAGAGGCCAAAGTGATAACAAAGCACAGGTGTTAGTTCAGTATATTAGCAATCAGAAGCACTCACTGATTCTTGAAGTGCAAATTGAATTTGTATTGCTTATAGTAATTAGCTAAATAGTTCCAAGACTTGGACTGACCCTTGTATGTTGTTGCACAGGAAAGCAAACAAATACAACAACAAAGTAATTATTATCACAATAATAATTAAACTTCTTTTCTATGTAGAAAGTCACTAAATTCTTTTTAAAACCACAGCAATTGTTAAAACTTGGTGGCCGTTACAGTAAAGAAACCACTCCTTTATTGATGGTAAAACCTCTTTTCTTTTAGTCTATGCTTTGATATCATTGAGCGAAATGTTAATTACACAATATATATGAACAGTAAATTCTATTTGTCCTCTGTTCTCATTAATAGGAAGGCTGTTTTTATACAAAAAAAATTACTTATTTTATTTTTATACCCCTAAGTTAATTTGGTTGCTGGTCCTGAGCCTTTTGAATAGGGGCAATTCTGCCATGAGGAAAGACAATAACCTTTTTCAGGGGACCAGAAAGATGGTATAAAATCCAGGAAAATGTAAAAACAGGTTAATGCGTTGTGCTGTTGTGAAAGAAGTATAAAAATCTGAGCTGTCATGTGCTCAAGGAAGTCTACTTTCTTATTTACTATAGGATGGAGTGAGTCTTTTCGCTGGAGTCCTTGCAGCAAAAGGCCCCAGGCCAAGGATCTGCCTGGTAATGGATTTCTGTGAAAGAGACTGGAATGTGCTCACACTCCAGATGAGTATTGGAGCCGGCCTGAAGATTTCTGTGAGATGATGTGGATGCCTGTACCAATTCTGTGTTATTGAAAGGTCTCAGCGTGTGTCCCCTGTATGAGGACAGGTGTTGATTGTGTGCCTGCTAAGTGGAAGCTACTGCCACTATCCCAAGGAGAGGTATAGGGGGTAGGTAGCGCTACCTGGGTTCAAGAACTCTTGGGACTGTGACTGTATGCCCACCAGGAGTGGAGTGTGGGACTGTGTCCTGGGTAGAGGCTGTGCCAGGCCAATTGCACTTTGCATTTTTCCCAGTTCTATAAAGTTATATTGGTTATTGCATGTGTGTTTACTTATTGTTTCCTAGTGGGGCCACCCATAGGTGTATCCCGGATCCCACTAGGTGGAGGCACTGCCATGGAGAGAAATTGCCAGTACGCTTCCATTTAGAAAAGGGGATTCAGGATCTGTTTATGGTAAGATATTAATGATAGACACAGGACACACCAGCACAACATGGATAATTCTAGCAGGATTCAACCTTGCTCGTTTATTTGCGGATGCAACGTTTCGGGGCGTGACCCCTTTCTCAGGCATGTTGTGCTGGTGTGTCCTGTGTCTACGCTGAATTTGAGGTTGTCCAATTCCTCTAACATCTAGCACCTGGAGTTCGTGATATTTCGGACGGCCAGGGTGTGCGAGTGTAAGTTCTCTTTTTTTGCAAGATATTAATGATATACATCCATCATAGATAAGATAAAATATGGCCATGTACAAAGCGCAATTCGATAGAACATTTTCAGTTACAGGAGAAGGAAAGTCTTTTTGCACTTGGTGGAGCCAAATGTCTTACCTGAAACCCCTTTCCTTCTACTTCAAGATGAAAAGCTCCTCAACTTAGAAAAGGTAAATGTTAGTATTGCTATAAAAATATTGTGTATATAAGTTACAGTGTAATGCTTGGGAGACAGATCTGTTTCCATGATATTCAGTTCAGCACAATCACACGCAGGGCCCTGGGGGATTATGGAAGAGGCAAAAATGTTTCTTATTTGCATAGACAGAGTTTACGGATGCATTATTCATAGGCAGCAGCTGTGGGAACAGTGGAGGGTTCTGATAATTATAACCTCAATGATCATGTTAAACACAGCACCGGGGAATGATACTTCTCCAGCAGAAGGCTTTGCATTGTACCTGCAGGAAGCTATCCAGATTATCTACTTGGAAATTCTATGGAGATGTCATGCGGTCCTGCTGGGCAATGGCACATAGGAAGAATGTCAGCTAAGTGGATGGGAAAATATTGTGATGTGAGATAGATCACATGGATTAGTTCATAGCCTATACAGAGAGATATCATAAAACTATGGCAGCATAAATATTTGCCTGTACTAAACACAATTCAGCAGGAACAGCCCTTAAGCAGTGTCATAACTATAGAGAAAGTAGACCTTGCAATTGCAGGGGGCCTGGACAGTGGGATTGGCTTCCTCTAAAACTATGGCAGCATAAATAAGTACTAAGCACAATTCAGCAGGAACATCTCCTAAGTTTACTCATAGCCTGTACAGAGAGATACCATAAAACTATGGCAGCATTAATATTTGCCTGTACTTAGCACAATTCAGCAGGAATGTCAGCTGACATTCATGTAGACCACAACCGAATTGCGGAGTGCGCACATTTTCTGGAAGAATATACTACACACAACTAAGTGCAGCACCCAAGGTGGAACTGAAGGACCGAGAGTGTGCAGACTGTTTGAGTATGTCTCTATATATACATACATGGAATTGGTACTGTATTTATCTTGCCATGTGGTCTGGGGTATTATATATGGAATTGGCACTGTATTTCCCCTGTTGTTGTTCTGAGGTATTGTACAGGGTACCAATATAAGATTGAAACTCCAGCATGTGGTATATAGCACAGTGTTAACATCACTATACCTAATGCCAGCCTTAAGCAGGTAGTCCAGTAAATACAGGGTTACCTAGCACCTTATGCCCACTGGTACTCCTGCCTTCAGCATTCTGAAAGATACATTAGCTAGGGGCCTGCAAGGAGATGTTTTCCGATCCTCCTGTATGCAGTTCAACCATGGTAGGTGGGCAGACACATATACTGAAATATACTTTATATATCTTTCCTCTCCATTACTAGAGCAATAGAAGCAAAGGGCACAGGAGTAAAGTGGCTATTACAAAAGGCTTGGCATTTTGCAGCTATTCTTTGCCCACCGTTTTTAAATGAGGATGAATATATGGTAGATGAACCCTAACTATAAATAGGATTTATTTTACTTTCATCCAAATTGATTAAAACAAATAGACTTTTATACTCCATACATCAATGAAATGGAAGTCTTTATGAATGAAAATGTTCAATTTATATAATCCCACGCAGAGAGTTTAAAAGGACGTGATTATCATTCGAAATATAATCCATTAATGGTATTTGTGGGACCGCGGGGACATGCAACCCTGCTGCACTGAAGCAATAAACAAGAAATTAATGAATTGTAATGGGAAAGCCTCTGGCTTAGAAATTGGGATCCAAAAGCTTATAAATGTGTTTATATAAAACACCTGAGTTTCCTAATGTGAGTTAAAAAAAGGGCCAACAAATGCACAAATAAATCCCCTACATGAACTTGCATATTTACTGTAGTGTCCAGAATTTTAGAGCTAAAAAACCCCAAAATCCATGCTGGAAGGAGAAGTATGTCACCAAAGACGGCAGCCACCATCATCAATCTGCAGCTCTACAAGGTCTGGACATATGGGTTGCAGATAATTTGGAGCTATTGGAAATGATTTCAATGGGATGCAGACTGGGGAGTCTGTGTATTGATGTTTGCAAGGGGGCTCTTTAATTCCAATTTAAAACAAGAAGTCTGCCTTTTTGTTGTGATTATTATTACAATTTTCTATAAATACAACTTCAGTAGAAGTGCACTTAACTGAAATACAAAAGAACTGATAAGGCCCTACCATAACTAAAGTATCTGGAACATGATACCCCTCAAACAATGTAGGCCTTTATAAAAATATATTGGATATAACAGCTGATATGTAAAGGTGTGTTTTATGTTTCAGTAGAAACAGGGGCCTTAGTCCAATTCATTATTCCTCTAAGAGACTTTACAATCAAAATGTCACATTCAAACCGCCAGATAGTGTGATACATTACTTAAAAGAATGGCATTTTTACTGACCCATAGGCCAATGGCAGTGCCCTGCACTAAAAAATGACTAAAATTACTAAAGAAACACAATGTAACAATGAGCAGTTGTTGTAATAACTTTGCTTGGGAATTCTGGTGTTCCATGGAATAGAGTCCTGCAGCAGGTAGGGTACCGGCGATTCAGCTATTTCAGTTGCTTTTGGAGCATGCGTAGTTGTTCAGGACCAGAAGATTGCGCCAACTGTGCATGCACCAAAACGCCAATCTCTTCCCGAAGATTACCGAAGAGAAGAAGATGGCGCCTGTTAAATCTGATGCACTGAATAGTAAAGAGTTAGGGGCATTTACCGAGGGTAAGACCTAGGCTGGGGGGAGCAGGGAGGGGGGTCTATTTAGGGTAGGGGATTTTAATAATAAAGTGTTTGGTTCTCCTTTAATGGTGGCTGTGGGTTGCAGATAAGGCAGTTGGGGGCCGGGTTGGGTAGTGAATCCAAGCAGGTAAATATACAGGTTGTGGTTCAGGTCCGGTCTGAGTCTCAAAAATTGGTTCCGTGCAGGACTCTACCATGGAAATTGTTGATACTTTAGATATTATAGTTTATGTAACTGTATGGGGAGATATATAGGGTAAATAATAACAATAATGAGCAGAGACAGAATTAGTGAGATTTGTGTGTTTATAAATGACATAGAGAGGATATAGGATACGTACGATGGGACAGCTAAAAGGTGCCAGGAATATAAAGGAACAGTAACACCAAAAAATTGTAGTGTTGCCCTGCACTGTTCAAAGTGGTGTGTATGTACTGATGTCAATGCCCAATGTCATTTAAATGAGTGTGCATTTTCATCAGATTGCTGCTGGAGAGGATTCATTGGTTCTTGCATTGACAGTCCTAATCTACAGGAGAGGGATTTGTGTATGAAAGGTAGCAAGTCAGATGAGCGCTTTGGTTACTCAAATAAAGAAACGCTTAGAAGAAAACAGTTATTTATATTTGTTCAAAAATCTTTCCTTAGTTGCCATTTCTGTAGTTAGAACATGTTCTGTAGTTAGAACATAGGTCTGGCACCCTTCCCACTTGTATGAACTAGAGATCATGGGTATGTAGGGACCCGAAGAGTTAATTCCCTACAGAGAGCCACATGGCTGAGCTATGGGGTTTCCCAGGGGCTGGGGCCAGAGCATTGTGGGTGCAGCCTGGCAGATACTGGAGGATACCACAAGGTGTCGCTGCTGCACCACTTTACTATAAAATGGAGAGCCGTATGCTCAGACAGCCATTACAGATTTCTGCTGTCTTACTGCTGGATGTTACTTCTTGGAGGAGAGAGTGAATTCAGCAGCCAAGATGTAGAGGCAGGAGGCCTCTGAGCCTGGGGTAGGCGACCCCATGTCTGGGAGCTTGATCAGGAGGGGCTGTTTTTCCAAACCTGAATGTGTAAATGCTCGCGCTATAGACAGTGCTGGGAGCTACAGTTCAGCTACGGATTCATCAAAGCTGCATTTCTTGGATAAAGAATCTCATCGCTGTGGATGCCTGTTTCCGCTCTGTGTGAGCCTACCAGCTCTGTGTGTGAGCCCTCGGGTGAGTCTGCCTGGGGAGAGTAGAGGAAAGGGAGAGGATCCAGCGGGGTTCCTATTGTGTCACAGGCTGTTTGTGTGCCTGCTATGTAGGAGCCAGTACCTTGTCCATCGGGAAAACTACTTGAGAAAATAGCGCTAACTGGACCATTTGTGCCCTTGTTGGGAAAAGGGACAGAGACTCTTTGTCACCAAAGGAGTAGTGCGGGACTTTGCCTGGTAGGGACTTACCAGGATAGGACTGACACAGGGTCATCATGGTAGTGGTCATGCTTTTTAATGCATATGTGTATATTACAGTTTATTTCCCCTTTAATCTGCACTTCCTTGTATAAAGTTGATATTTTTATAAAGCAAGTGTGTCTATTGAATGTTTTCCTAATGGAGCCACCCGCAGGTGTATTCCCGGATCCCATTAGGTGGAGGTATTGCCAGAGAAGAGTTTTCCCAGTACCCTTTCACCAAGCAAAGGGGACTCAGGACCTGTAATTGGTAAGAAATGGTATGATGTATAACCTTTGGCACAGGGGGTGGCCAAAAAGGGGTTACATGTAGTGAGGGTAAATTTCCATTACATCCTGCAGGGACCTAAGGACAGAAGACATAATGAGACACAAGGAAGCACCACATCTACTATTCAAGGTATCCAATACCCTTCCATAAGGTAGCTATATGTTATGTCAAGAGCTGTCATTATGGGGTTGAAGAGTCATGGAGATGCCAGCAATAAATACACATATCAGAGCCTGGTGCACATGTGACACACATGGGTATATTTCCATTTTGCCAAAATGTGGCAGAATATGTTTTTCTTGCTGCATTTGTGTGTGAATACCGTCACTTATTGGCACAAGTCAGTTGCATATACTGACACAAGCTGCTATGGGAACCCTGGTGTTGCCAGCAGGCGAGTCCGTTTATAATTTTTTCTTTCTATATAAAAATAGTATACTTCCTTGAACAACTTCTCTCTGGCTCCTACTCCTTATTTATTATAGGCTTCAGGCAAGACAAGTTATTTGTGACTCACAGAAGTCCATCTGCTGGAAGCTGAATTTCTGAGCCAGAGAAGATTCACGAGGCTTCAGATTAAGTAATAGTTCAAAGTTGTTTCTGCAGCATTACATTTGCTTGTTTTTTCAGAAAAATGTCTTAAAAAGGCTATTGATTTTAGAGACCACGTGAGCCATGAGTATAGAGTTCCATGTTCTCTTATAATCCTCAATAGGTTGCACCACAGGAAACATGATTGCTGTTCAGTTATGTCAGCAATTGACTTTATCACGCCAGTTGTACCCATGTAGATTGCAATAATCAATATGTCCAGACATATGAACGGTCACATTTGACAGATGTGCTTGATAGGTGTGCCTGTGGCATGGGCAGGAGTTTACAGTGGTCACGGGAGTCAAGGGCTCCATAGCACAGGGTGGCCAAAGAGATGGAAAAGTGTGAAGGGATGGGGCTTTTGGGAAGTGAGCAGGGTTTGGCTTGCGTCATGCATGGAGTTTTGAGCATAATTGGGGAGTGATCAGGGCAGACTAGGAGCATGTGAGGTCCTTTTTTTCACTGGGGCCCTTTCTACTAGTTGGTAGTGTCCACCTCCCAAGGGGCCCAGATGACCAGTGCGAAAATAATTGGGTTGTTATTATTATTATTATTAACATGTATTTATATAGCGCCAACATATTGCGTAGCGCTGTAAAGTAAATGTGATTATACAACTAAATCACATGAATTATATACATAGAACATATGGAGTTACATACATCACAATCAATACCAGTACAAAAGGTGAGGAAGGCCCTATGCAGAAAGAGCTTACACTCTAAAGGGAAGGGAGTAAAACACAAGGTGTGGGAGTGGGAAAGATCGAATTAAGTGAGTGAGAAATGTGGTACTGTATGTGGTGTTGCGTTTAGTAGTTAAGCAGAGTGAGGGTAGGCATCTCGAAAGAAGTGCATTTTAAGAGATTTCTTGAAAGCAGAAAGATTGGGAGAAAGTCGGACAGACCATGGGAGAGAGTTCCAGAGGAGGGGTGCAGCCCTTGCAAAGTCTTGAATGCGAGCATGTGAGGAGGTAATGAGAGAAGAGTTGAGGAGCAGGTCAGTAGAGGAGCGCAGTAAGCAGTTGGGTGAGTATATAGATGTAGTGAGAGAGATGTAGGGTGGGGCAGAGTTATGAAGTGCTTTGAATGTCAGGGTCATTAATTTGAATTTAATTCTGAAAGGTAGTGGAAGCCAGTGCAGGGATTGACAGAAGGGCGAGGCAGAGGAGAAGCGGTTGTTGAGGTGTATGAGCCTCGCAGCAGTGTTCATTATGGACTGGAGAGGTGACAGTCTCTGGAGGGGAAGGCCAATTAAAAAGAGAGTTACAGTAGTCTAGACGTGATATGACGAGAGAGTGAATAAGAATTTTGGGTGATAAATGATCGTATTTTGGATATGTTCCTTAGGTGGAAGTGACATGATTTAAAAAGTGGATATGAGGAGTGAAGGACAGGGCAGAATCTAGGATAACCCCAAGGCACCGGGCCTGGGGAGAGGGGGTGATAGTGGAATTGTTAGCTATGATGGATACTTCCGGGATGTTACTGGTGTTAGTTGGAGGAAAGAGAACCATTTCAGTTTTAGAGAGGTTTAATTTAAGGAAGCATTGCGACATCCAGGTAGAGTTAGCGGACAGGCAGGAGGAGACGTGAGTTAGGAGTTCTGATCAGGAGATGAGAGATAGATCTGAGTATCGTTAGCATAGAGGTGGTAGTGGAAACCATACAAGTTGATTAATTTGCAGAGGAAGGAATTGAAATAGTGGGGTCCTAAGTCTGGTTCCAGCCGGGGCTCTATGCAATGTGTTTTTATCTTCACGCCGTGGTTTTCCTCCAAAAATACATGGGTGGGCAGATTTATCAGAGATAATAGTGCTGCTCCAGCAGAATTCTGCACTGAAATCCATTTCTCAAAAGAGCCAACAGATTTTTTTATTTTCAATTTTGAAATCTGACATGGGGCTAGACATATTGTCAGTTTCCCAGCTGCCCCAGTTATGTGACTTGTGCCTGCACTTTAGGATGGAATTACTTTCTGGCAGGCTGTTATTTCTCCTACTTAATGTAACTGAATACGTCTCAGTGGGACTTGGCTTTTACTATTGAGTGTTGTACTTAGATCTACCAGGCAGCTGTTATCTTGTGTTAGGGAGCTGCTATCTCGTTACCTTCCCATTGTTCTGTTGTAAGGCTGCTGGGGGGTGATATCACTCCAACTTGCAGTACAGCAGTAAAGAGTGATTAAAGTTTATCAGAGCACAAGTCACATGACTGGAGGCAGCTGGGAAATTGACAATATGTCTAGCCCCATGTCAGATTTCAAAACTAAATATAACGAAATCTGTTTGCGCTTTTGAAAAATGGATTTCAGTGCAGAATTCTGCTGGAGCAGCACTATTAACTGATGTGTTTTGAAAAAAACATGTTTTCCCATGACAGGATCCTTGTGTCTCTTATTTCTAAAGCTGTATATTTAATATCATATGAATCATATAATCACAGCTTTAGAAATAAGAGACACAAACTTAAGGTGGCCATACACAATAAGATCTGCTCGTTTGACGACCTCGCCAAACTAATGGATCGTTCCTGGATATGCCCACGCACGGCAGGGCGATATCAGGCCGAATGATCCGATTACAACGGAGAGTATGCCGACGGGTTGTAGGACCTTATCAATCAGCCAACGCAGTCCTTGATCAGAGGAAAAATTGATTGATCGATATCAGGCCAATATTTGGCCATATATTAGTCGGTAAGGCCCAATACAAAGGCAGATAAGATGCAGAATCAGTATAAAGGAACGAGATTGGCATCTTTAATCTGCCCATGTATGGCCACTCTTAGTGTTAGATACACACAGTGACACACACACAGTGTAAAATATACATATACACACAGTGTAAAATACACATACAGTGACACAAACACAGTGTAAAATACACACACAGTGTAAATTACACACAGGAACACACACACAGTGACACACACATACAGTGACACACACACAGTGACACACACACACACAGTGACACACAGGTACACACACACAGTGACAAATACACACACAGTAACACACACACAGTGACACACACACACACAGTGACACACACACACAGTGGGAGACAGGAGAGGAGGAGTAGGAGGAGGAGAGGAATTGCCTTTTCTCTCTCTCTCGCTCAGTCTGACCCCAGACAAACCTGCACCAAGTTCCAGCACATCCCGACCCGCTGCTCTCTGCTCAGGGCACCCAGGGGGCACAGCCACAATGAATATCAAAGAAGGGGACATGATAGACAGGGGCACGTCTGCCAGTGGAGTGGTGGTACAGGTCAGAGAGAAGAAGGGACCCCTGAGAGCTGCCATCCCTTACATGCCATTCCCTGTGGCTGTCATCTGCCTCTTCCTCAACACCTTTGTGCCTGGGCTGGGTAAGTGGCACCTCACCTGTTCTGTACCTGCCCCTCTCTGAAAGGGTTTCACTCCCTCCCCGAACCTGGGCCAGAACAATGGAATAGACACGAGGGAGGGAGAATTAAACTTTATCTTATGGCAACCTCATCCCATTGTGGCTATTACCTGGGCTGGGAGGGGGGCACTGCTGCCTTACACTGAATCATTCTTTATCTTTATTAACTTTGTTGGTTTATTGATGCCATGTGCCTTGTGCTGATTCTGGCACTCAACAGGTTAATGACTGTAAGCTCTCGCTGGCAGAGTTCTCCTTAACTCATATATCAGTTTGTTTGTATGTTATAGTGGATCTTTAGGTACAGCGCTGCAGAATATGTTGGTGCTTTATAGATACATGTAGTATTGGATCCAACCGGGTAGGTTCTGACCTGCCTGCCTTTTAAAAAGCAAATAACTACAAATAACTGCTTGTCATTTTAAAGCAAATAACTACAGTTTTATCCTGTTTCTTTGTTGCTGTTGTTAGAGCGATGGAGCCATTCATTACTTTACCAAAGCTGCTTTAAAGGCTTTTCTCCTATACACCACAAGGGGGCGCCAGAGGATTGTCTCCCTGGCAAGGCAGGAGTTAAAGCACGGGCAGAAATGTTTTGTTCTTACAGAGAGTTGGCTGGCGAGTGATTTGGGGGTGCAATACTTATATTACATATATATATAATGTGCTAGGCTATAAATGCACTGCCTGGGGCTGCCAAGGAGCCTGGAGCATAATTGTGGACATGGTGAAATACTTGCTGGGTGTCGCTACGCAATTCATTTTCTGCAAAGCATCTCTCCAGCGTCCTGCATTAATAACCACATAGGTGCAAATCTGCATAACTGCCGTAACCCATAGCAACGTATGGGGCATCTTCGATCATTCTCATAGCACCGACTGTTGTTTGGTTGCCATGGTTATTGCACTCCTTACCCCAGTGGTTAATCCTGCTAAGAGGAATTGTGGGACAGGGGTTAAAAGCAAAATATACACTATTTATAATTTTTTTGCCATTGTTGCATGAATTCTTCCATATAGGATCAGTGAAAGCCCTATTTGCTATTGAAATTATTGCATTACCTGCCTGACTTTTTTTTATCTTTTGCACTGCTGATTCTAACTCCTGATACAGTGTAGCAGATGCAATGAGAGGCTAATATTTCTTTTTTGAGCCCCTTATAACACATAAGCCCCCTCTCAGGCACTGTCCTTCTCTCCCATCCATTCCTCAATCACACATCAAATATTTTGTATAATTTATGACCTAATCTGGTCCCTTTAATTATAAGCAGATACAGCGGTGTAAGTGACCTTTCATTTCTTTGTGCTGTAAACACCATGAATGATTATACAGAGGAACTTGTTGTATCTACGGGGACTTGTTTCTGGGGTGTAAGTACTTCCCATCTCCAAGGCCAGAAATTAGCATCAAATGATAAATATGATTTAATAAAGCACATCTGTAACAATAAAAGCACCACATGGCTGTTCTGTCTGCTACACTTAATAGGCCAGTAGTTTGCAGGTAGATCAGGCATTTGTATTCAGGAAAGGGAAATGTGATTGGAGGCTGCCCAGCTCTTTCTCAGCTTCATGTCAGAATAGAGTGCAGAATGTGATATGCATTTCTGGGACTATGATGGACTATGTGATGCAGTTTGGCATTACTGGACAAAAAAAAAAAAATCATATTTGGACACTGTTACATACCGTACTATTTTATAATTCCCAACATTTTGGAAATAAAAAGAGGGACAAAAGAAATTTGCACAGCAAATTGTTTTGACTACGCCCATGTGTGGGGCCACACCCCCTAATTACCATGTTTGTTTTATAAAATTTGGCAGGTTAAGAAAGTTTGAGCAAATTTCTGTGTTTTTTTTCAGTTATTATAGCTTTGCGAATGAAGGTGAATTGCCCTTTAAAGGGCACCTGTTGGGTAAAAATGTTATCCCCAACCAAAGGTGCAGGCTAATAGAACCCGCATTCCGGTTGGGGATAACAGTAGTTTTTTTTAAAAAAATGCAGGTAGCTTATTGCTGGTGGTTGGCATTTTTTTAAATAAAAAACTACTGTTATCCCCAACCGGAATGCGGGTTCTATTAGCCTGCACCTTTGGTTGGGGATAACATTTTTACCCAACAGGTACCCTTTAAGTTGTGATTCCTCCTTATCTAAATTGTTACAATTACTTATTTGCTTATCTCAAAATTGTTACAAATTATCTTAGTTGCACCTGGTGGCTGTTCTGGGCTCTCTGCCAAAAGCCAATTAAGTTAGAAGCTTAGCTTTTTCTGGCTGTTCAGTGCAGAGAAAGTCAGGCTTTTCAGTACAAACGCAGGACTGTGGGTTGAGCTGTCAAAAGTGAGACTGTCCCGCTGAAAACGGGACAGTTGGGAAGTATGCTATTTGTGGACATTGGGTACCGTCATTCAGTTTGGGGACACTGTGGGTGGGTTGATGCCCTGCTGCTGATACACAGTTATGTGCCAGTCCTTCCCAGTCTATGGGGCTCCCTGCTAGGGAGGCTCAGAGTACTAGATGGGGTTGCCCAAAATTAAGCACAGGGAGCACATCAGCCAGGCCAGCATCAGTAATCATGGGGTCCCATACTACTAAGGCAGCAGGGCCCTCCAATTACTAGCCCAATGATCACCTGGGCCCATTGTACAGTGATTCTTGCTAAGAAGTAGAGGGTCCCCAATGAAAAACCTTGACCCTTTAATCCCACAATTCTGTCTCTTGGGGCCACCCGTTGCCACAGGGCCCCTGACTGAAGTACCTCCTTGCAGTGCCCCCCAATAGCTGCCCTGTCCATCAGCACCCAAATAAATCATAAAAATACACACTTGGTGGGCCCCTTGTAGACTACTGCTTGTAGACTCACTTCAGTTAACAGCACCTTTGGGTAATGCTCAGCCTCCTTGCAGCGGGACACAGCACCCTAAGCTCTCTGAGCTATGGGACGTCTGATCCAGTGTCCTGTGCAATGGAGTGTGTGAAACACTTGTTTCTACTGAAACACCCCAATTCCCAGACCCAACAGCTCATTCTTTAACAGAGAAAATTGATTCCCTGGTACTGACAACTCACACTAGGAAGCCATTAGAGGCAAAACAAACCTTTTCACTTGTTCCTTCTCCCTCACTCACCCAGGTTACAGTATATATATATATATATATATATATCTATATATATATATATATATATATATATATATATATATATATATACTGTATAGTGTAAGTAACTAGCCATGCAAGTGCTTTGAAATGATGCCAGCTCCCTCATCTGGAGGAAGGGAGGCACTGCAGCTTTAATACACAAATAAAGCCTCTACGTAAAACTATATATAATTTCCCCCACCTAGTTCTGCAGAACTTTTATAATAAATGTGATTTTATCATTAATACAATATTCCATTAATAAAAATACCTGTCACTTTCTGCCCACAATCCCTCCCAGCAGTCTCCTTTTCTCCTTAAAGGGGCTGACGCCTCATTCTACAGTCGTTTCTCACTACCAGACCGTGAAAATGGCAAATCCTCATTTGCATATTTTTGCATATATATTTCTCATTTCATTGCATTTCATAAAAGGTCTTGCAGGTTAAATAGATTTCTCTTTGTATGGGAGGTTGAATAGTGAACATTCTTTCTCCGTTCCATCTCTACAGTCACAGTGGGCCCCCCCTTAGTGCTGTTACTTAAAGGGGAAATGATTCCCTTATTGAAATAATTAGTCCCCTTTTAAAATAATATTGCCACCATAATGAATTTTTCTAGGTCGAAATCTGCCCCCTGTGACAGGCACTATTGGCATTTCCAAGTGTGACATTAACCTCAATAAGAAAACGAGTTCTGTGCCAATGTTTCCCTGCCCCGGCCTCTGCTTCACCGGCCACATATCGGAGCCTCAGGGCTGATACTCTAAATTGCCATCGATGTGTATATCTCAGACGAGGGGGGGAACGTGTTACCCCCAGTGGTAAATCAATAGAGGCGCTTCCGTTTGAATAGAATTAATCAAAGTGAATAAGCGCTGATTGTTCTTTGATTGAATTTCTCTTTTCCAAAGCTTTAACCAGTTTAATGTCACATTGGAATTCCTAAATATTTTAAAATTTCAATTACGATGTGAAATATATGCAAAAATAATTTCTTCCTATGCTGAACAGGATAATTCCAAGCACACAAAATGTACTGTTTATGCCCTCCTGCTGGATGTTTAGGTGTCATAGTTGTTAACATTGTGGTGTAGAAAGAACAGGGATATTTACATAGCCTTCAGGAAGAAGTGCAAATGCACTAAGGGGTGCAAGAATCCCTTTAACAAACAAGGGAAAGTTGTGCTCACCACTATTTTTTAAAACCATTAGGCGGGGGTGCAATGAGGGTGTGACCACAAAATACATATAGTCAACTACAAGAGGTCCTCTGCACTCAACCCATTATCAATATATTTAAGACACCGACATTTTGTGCATACTGCTACTAAAAAATGCCTTACCCTTTAAACAACACAGGGATTGTTTGTCCATATATTGCAATATATTTAAGCTGGCCAACTACGTCAAAGTCATCCCATATCTGGCCAGTCCTACGCTTAATTTTCATCTGATTCATTAAGAATTCAATTGCTTAATTATACATTTTACAAAGGGACTAAGTTTTACCTGCAACTTACTAGCTGCTTTCAAAGTAAACCTCCATACTTGGCTGCCCTTTTATTAGACACTGTCTAATAGGAATACCTATGCTGCCATAGTTTTATGGTATCTCTCTGTACAGACTATGAGCAAATGTAGGGGGCTGTTCCTGCTGAATTGTGCTTAGTACAGAGAATACCTATGCTGCCATAGTTTTGTAAGGCATTTTCCTGTTAAATAAGGGATTGGACCAACCTGTAACCAATGTATGATTGGCAGCCAGTGCCAGTAGATCAGTAGAACAGCCACAATATGTTTGCAGGAAAGTCACCTTTATAAAACAAATGGTGGGTATAGGTAAATAATATGCTTGTTCACTCACTGGATTAAAAAACATGCAATTAAATTAGTATGAAGACCCAGAAACCTGATTATTTCTGTCTCACTGCAAGAGGCTTGGGAAAAGAACAGAACAAATTGAAATAAATCGACCGAAAAACACTCGTCTTTCCCAGATTTTCTAATTCAGGCGCCGCACGCGGATGATCTCAAAGCAGCGTGAATAAATTAAATTACTTAATGATGTATTCAGCCTCTGCCCAATAACACTTGAAAAGCTGAACAATCCCAGCGCATAACATCCTAATTTGTAACTGGGGAATTTGATTTGTTACTGATGATATTTCTTGCGTTTTGGTAGGATCCAATTGTTATTGTAGATGTATTAATAAGAAAACAAAATGTAAAGGCAGCGACTGGGAACAGCTGCACAACTACACACACTATATATATATATATATATATATATATATATATATATATATATATATAGATCAAGTTAGATAGATGATATATTGATAGATAAGACAGACTGACAGATAGATAGATAGATAGATAGATAGATAGATAGATAGATAGATAGATAGATAGATAGATAGATATAGACAGACAGGGAGAGAGAGAGAGTGAGAGCGAGAGAGAGAGAGAGAGAGAGCAAGTAGAACCTTTTATTACATTACCCTCTAAGGATGCTGGGAGTTGTATATAATGATAGTTTGCTATCAGTATTGAGGCGACTGATTCATCTGTTTTCAAGGTGACCATTCCTTGTATGCGTTTAGGATCTGGACTCCCATTTCACGAGACACAGGATTAGTTACCCTTTATTTGAAAGACTTGTTAAAGGGGTTGTTCACCTTGGAGTTAACTTTTGGTATGATGTAGAGAGTGATATTCTGAGACAATTTGTAATTGGTTTTCATTTTTCATTACTTGTGGTTTTTGAGTTATTTGGCTTTTTATTCAGCAGCTCTCCAGTTTGCAATTTCATCAATCTGGTTGCTAGGGTTTGAATTACCATAGCAACCATGCATTGATTTGAATAAGAGACTGGAATATGAATAGTAGAGGCCTGATTAGAAAGAAAAGAGTAGTTCAGACCCTAGCAACCCAATGGCTGAGATTGCAAACTGGAGAGCTGCTGATTAAAAAGCTAAGTGGTAACTCAAAAAACACAAATAAAAAATTAAAACCAATTGCAAATTGTCTCAGAATATCACTCTCTACATCAGGGGTCCCCAACTGCTGCGCCTCGGGCCAGAACTGGGCCATGGACTGTCCTGAATTGGGCCACTGAGCATAGCCCGCAATTAACAAATCAATCGACAATTCGCTGGTATAAAATCCAGCGCAGCAAAAAAAATTGGCGCGGGTCAAGATGGTCGAACATAAAAATTGTTGCGCATCAAATTCATTTGGACCAAATACTTGCGTTATGCTCGCATTAAAATTGATGTGTCAAGATTATTTTGATGCCCATTGACTTTAATGCATTTAATGAATTTTTTGCTGTTTCATGAATTTCACGATAAACGGCACAGATTCGCCCATCACTTGTTACTAGGGATACACCGAATCCAGGACTCGATTCGGGATTCGGCTTTATTCAGCAGGATTCGGATTCGGCCGAATCCTTCTGCCCGGCCGAACCGAATCCTAATTTGCGTACGCAAATTAGGGGCGGGAGGGAAATTGTGTGACTTTTGTCACAAAACAAGGAAGTAAAAAATGTTTTCCCTTCCCACCCTAATTTGCATATGCAAATTTGTATTCAGATTCGCTTCAGTATTCGGCCGAATCTTTCGCAAAGGATTTACGGTTCGGCCGAATCCAAAATAGTGGATTTGGTGCATCCCTACTAGTTATCAGCAACTGCCTTTGTGTTCGGATCCATATGACCTGTTTTTTTTGTTCAGAGGGTCCGGATTTGACCTAGACAGCCCTGTTTTCCAAAAACCCGGCAGGATCTCCCCTGATTGATATGGCGATCAGCCAGTTGCACGTCATAGCCACACCCACATGATGTAGAACTCCCTGCCCACAATGTCTCCCACCAACCCCATGTGACGCCATGTTCCCGCCCCCCTGCACGGATTGGTAGCCGCACAAAGGTGGCAACCCTAGTTCTGAATCTACTTGAAAACTTTCAGAACATTCATGATGATTAGTATTAATGGATGTGTCTTCCCTAAGACATGTGTAAGATCAGGCCTGAAGCAGCGTCATCCAGTTTCTGTATTGGTCTTTGTGTTGCTCGTAGGGTCGTGGGACCAAATGGGCAGATTATTAGTGCTATACACAGCTACAAAGCCAGAAGAAAACCATTTAATTTATTGCTATATTAGGGGCAAACCAAACCATTATAATGGAATTATTGGCAGAAATTTGGGAACAGGGACCCACTAACATGATCTTTACTCAGAGACCACCGGTGGTTCGAAGAGGCCCTGGTGCCTAGGATTTCCTTCGTTTGATATTCTCCCATTTTTCTTCATTTTAGGAACGTTTGTATCAGCTTTCACTGTATTGTGTGGGGCCAGGACAGACCTGCCAGACAGACACATGTGTTGCGTCTTCTGGCTGAACATCGCCGCTGCTCTTATCCAAATCCTCACGGCGATCGTAATGGTGGGGTGGATCATGAGCATATTCTGGGGAATGGACATGGTCATCCTTGCGAGTAAGTTTCTGATTCGTGAAGGTTTTTTTGTTATTAGAACTGAACAGGATGGATTGGATCTTGGATTGGATTTGCCATAACCATAATATTTACAGCTTGTTTGGTTACTGATGTCCTCCAAATCAATAATGTCTCCAACCTCATGATGCTCTACCCCCATGGAGCAATGTGCCCCAAATTATACTAAAAGCTCTTCTTTTATTGTCACCTTTTATTTGTATGGAAACCCCCCTTAACTACTGGAATTACAAACAAGGAGCATAACAAGGGATGTCCATAGCCAAGCTGCGTCCCACTAGTGATGGGCGAATTTATTCGCCAGGCGCGAATTCGCGGCGAATTTGCGTGATTCACCGTCAGCGAATAAATTTGCGAAACTCCAGCGAAAATTCCCGTCAAAAATTCGCCGGCGTCAAAAAAGATTTTTTCGAAAAAATGGAAACGGCGCAAATTCGCCCATCACTACGTCCCACCCATTCCCATTCTTGGAATGCAAAGAACAAATTTTGTTGGGGAAAGGTGCAACATATTCCTGATGTAGGTCTGATGAATGGGAGCATCCTTGTTCCTGGATTTATGGGCACCTCTACATAAGTCTTCCATTCTGAGGGGAACTGTAAAGACACAGAGAGAATCAGGCAGACATATCTAGGCATAGATGTAGAGATAGGTACATAGATGTTGTATATGGACAGACAGAAAGATAGATACATTAGAAAGATAACTTTACATCTTTTTATGGATAGACTGATCCGTTAATTGGTATATAGTTAGGCAGATACACATGAGGAAAAAGAGAGATACATTAAATCAACAGGTAAAGTTATACAGAGAAATATGCAGATTAGATAAATGAATAGATTTAACTTTATATACAATTATACTGAGATACACACTTGAATAGAAAGTTTTCATTGCCAGGATCTATTTAAACTCTCGTTTGCCTTTAACAATATGATCTCTGTGTCCTTCTACTTATTTCTTCCACCACCACCTGACAGCTTTCTTGTTACCCTGAATTCATATAAGGAAGCAGCCCTTCCAGACTCCCAGCCATGAGCAACCTACATATCTCTATCCCACAGCGAGACCCTTCTCTTCCTGCTTTAAAAATACTGATTTTCTCCATTTAATGAGTCTCCTGTGGCTGATTACTGTGCCTGCTCTTCCTTTAACCCTTCGTGGGCCCTGCTGTAATTTTTTTCGGGTCGGGCAGTGCCTGTGTGTTGTATCAGGGACAGAAGCTGATCCCATTTCGTTACTGGAAAATACAATTAGTTCTTTTTATAGCAGACCCATGGAACACTTCTGTTAATTAGCATGTGAGGCACTGGGGAGGGAGAGGGCGGTAATTTTCTCTTTGTTGGGTAAAGTCCCTTCATCTCAGAACATAATAAAATGGCAAAGAGACTTTTGAAATGAAACAAAATACAGATCTGCTTTTATATAACCAAGTCCTGTTGATCTGATTAGTAGTAGGAGAGTTGGTACCAGTGCCCGGTGTAGTGCCAAGGAGGGTGAAACACAGAGATACAGGGAAGGGCATTTGTGAAATACAACCTGATGAACTAATTCTTACTGCACTTTCACTTGCCTGAATATTTCTCCCTTTACATCAGTTGCAAGGGGTGGTCATAGAGTTGGGCAGAAAGGGCATTAAAGGAGAAGGAAAGCTACCAAAGCAGTTTATTGCCAATATATTAGACACAATAGTGCAAGCTATAAGACTATATTTATTCTGCAGAATGCTTTTCCATACCTGAGTAAAAAGCTCTAGAAGTTCTCTCTGTTTGTTTAGGATAGCAGCTGCCGTATTAGTTTGCCGTGACATCACTTCCTGCCTGAGTCTCTCCCTGCTCACTCATAGCTCTGGGCTCAGATTACAGCAGGGAGGGGAGGAGGAAGAGAGAAGCAAACTGAGCATGCTCAAGCCCTAGCCCTGGAGGTTTATGCTGAAAACAGGAAGTCCGATACAGAAGCCCATGAGTACACAATAGAAGGAAAGAAATGCTGTGTTTCTTTTGACAGAGGACTCAGAGCAGCATTACTTTGAGGGTTTACTGCTGTATTTATATAGACCTTTCTGATAAAGCTTACTTAGTTTTAGCCTTTCCTTCTCCTTTAACCTTGGGCACCAACATTAACACCATCTAAATCCGTTGCAATGAATGTGTGCATCTCACTTGATTGCATCCCTGGTACCAGAACTGAAAAGCCCCATTGATCAAATATTCCCAACTGATTTCACTCTCTCTTATCCTACAAAGTTGTCATGGAAATAAAAATGAGGTCTCTCTCTTAGCAGCTCTGCCACATGTTGTATGGAATGTGCATGTACTTCATGGAACTAACGTGCCAGTCTTTTTGCTGCTTCTATTGAGCTTCTTAACATTTTTATCTTTTCTTCCATTTTTTCTTATCTTTCTGCAAAGTCTCACAAGGTAAGTGATTCCAAATAACAGGCATTTTGGGTCTCTCTGCTAGAAGCAAAGGTTGTCAGAGGGCTGCCACATTATGATAGTAAGATATCATAGGTAGATACAGTAGATCCAGGCCAAGTTGGATGGGCGCCCTAGGAGTGAACAAGCACATGTGCCAATGCCAAAGATGAGTGGGTGCACATGCTCACCCAAGTCCTAGCGTCAGGAATAGAGGAATTGCTGATGCAGGTGGGGGGCACAAGGGTCAAAACTGGGGGAGGGTGGCAGAAGAGGAACTGTGCCTGGCACCCCTACAACTTTGTGCCCTAGGCACATGCCTCTTCTGCTTACAGACAAACAGGTAGGTAGATGACGGATAGATAGATAGATAGATAGATAGATAGATAGATAGATAGATAGATAGATAGACTGAGAGAGAGAGAGAGAGACAGAGAGAGAGAGCGAGAGAGAGAGAGAGAGAGAGAGAGAGAGAGAGAGAGAGAATGGATAAATAGTTATTGATAGACAGACTGGTAGAGGGAGGGATAGATGATAGATAGACAGACAGACAGACAGACAGACAGACAGATAGATAGATAAATATAGATAGAGGGTGAGATAGATAAATGATAGATAGATAGATAGATAGATAGATAGATAGATAGATAGATAGATAGATAGATAGATAGATAGATAGATAGAGGGAGAGAGAGAGCGAGGGAGAGATAGATAAATGATAGATATAGATAGATAGATGACAGATATACATTAACAGATAACTAGATATACAGATGATTGACAGATGGTATCTAGATAGATTGTCTGATAGCTATAAGACAGAGAGATGATAGATTTATAGGCATATAGAGATAGATAGGTAGACAGATAGATAGATAGATAGTAGATATATAGATGATAGATGATAGATAGATCTAGGTTATATCTGATGTTTCTGCCCCATGTAACACTTGTTTGTATGTCATTCAGGGTACAAGGATCAAGGGATTCCTCAGCAGCTGTAAATTGATGAAATCCCTCCTCTCCCGGTATCTCTACTCAGTATTTACTGTGTGAATATTCTCCTTTGGAGCTCGGCACTGAACCATGAGGAACTGGAACAGATTAGTTTCAGTGATGGAACCCACCAAATCTTGGCCCAAAATTGGAACTTTACGTTGAAATTTTTTGGTTCATTAGGAATTATAATACCAGTATCCGGGTTTCCCTAGGATCCAGCCTAACTGGCACTGCTGTTCTGCTTCTATTGGTACCAAACCTGACTATTAGCAGCATCCACGTTCTTTAGCAAGTGGCCAGTGGCATAAAAATGGCTTCCACCACTAAGAATATGGCTTCCAACCGGAGGAATCAACTCCCCGAAGGGATGAGAGACGGATCCTATCGCTCTCACTCTTCATGTTTAATTGCACTTTTCTTAATTACAGGAGCTACAAAGGGCACATAAACCCCTCTCTCCAGTATATTCATGTATTTAGTGTTTCTTACCTGCTGGACGGACAGTATGGCGGACACTTCACTCTGACTCAAATATATATCTATATGGAAATGTATTATTTGGTATCTTGGCTATAGAGCAGAAAGACAAGTATCATTGGCCATGTGTATGACATTTTTTCAAGCGCAATTAAAAAGTGACTTTGTACCGACGGTGAACTTGGAAATAACCATATTTCTTATCTATGAGTCCATGTGTTATTTAGCCACTAGGGGGAGCAGTTTCATTGGGGTACATATAAGGTTATATAAGCGACATTGTACTTAGAGAATGCAGTATGGCAACTCTCATCCAGTGATGTGTGTATTCAGTTTTCAGTACGAGGCAGTGATATTGCAAGGGACACTGCAGTTGGTCTTGTGGGAATTTTTGAATTGTCTGTTTTTTTCGTTCTGCGATTTTAAAATTTTAAATGTTAAAATTTTGGGCCCTATTTAGGTCAACCATTGGGAGGGTACAGGGGGTGATGTGGTGATGGGCCCAGGGTCGGACTGGGCAGGCGAGACACCCTCGTGGGCCCTGCCCATCCAAACCCACTACCTGATGAGTAAGTCCAGTGGGTCCCGGAGCCCTCCAGTTTGACGCTGGATGGGGCCTGTGGGAGAGAAGATCCCAAAAGAGCTGAAAGCACAGGTCATGAATGAGGGGACTTTGAGGGAGTGGGAGGGGTTTCTGCAAAATGAGACAAAGCAGGGAAGAGGAATGTAGGGGCTATTTTTTTCGTTGGGCCCCATTCTACTTATTGGTACTCCCTCCTCCCAGGGGGTCACATTAAACCAATGGGAAAACAATTTATTTGAAAACAGCAAAATAAATAATAGGAACTAAATACAAAGCTGCTTAAAGTTAAGTTCCCTTTAAATAGCAAAAATCTGTCAAACACAATGAATTTGCAGGATGCCGACAGAAAGACTTAGCCGCTTCGTAGCAGACATTTCCCATGAACTCTGACTGCAGCAAAGGGCTTATTCCATCCATCTGAGCTAAATTTGTCTCATGAGTCAGATCTTACAACAGCGCCAGGGATAACTGTCCAGGCCATCTCTAAATTCCTTATCTTATGCAATATTGTTTATATTTTGCTCCTTTTAAAGTTTTACAAAACGTATTTCTGTCCCCACCCACTTTAAATGATGTCACTTCTGGTTTGCAGTACCATCCTAGGGAAACCCAGATACTGTTTGATGGTGATCGGCGGGTTGTGGATAAGGCAATTGTGGGTCCGGGTCGGGTATCGGATCAAAGTGGGTAAATATGCGGGTTACGGTTTAGGTCACTGAAATTGGTTCTGCGCAGGACTCTACCTGACATACGGACTTGTCCGTCTAGCAGCAAATGTCACTGCCACTCCCCCTCCTGCCTTAGCGACTGCTGAAATCTATATTATTGGGTAATAGATAATTTTTAAAATAATTCTCAGTGGGGGTTAAAATGGGTGTGAAACACTCTGAAATTACCCAAGGGCCAGTGCATTTATTCACAGAAGGGACCAAAGACCCCATTACACTGGATTTGGCTTTCCTTGTCCTTAAATTCCACAGCTAAGTAGGAAGCCATTGCTTATAACAGACTCCTCCTCTGGATACAATGGATCTAAATATAGTATTAGCGGGACCAGACACAGAGAGCCTTACAAGCTGTTTGTGACCAGTAGATGGCACTATTCTTTGATGTCTAGGGTGAATGCGTCAGCCAAGCAGCAATATGGCAGCTGCCATAGTGTTTGCCATAGTGTTTGCCTTAGCTAAGGGAAATTCAATATGTAATGAAATATCACAACCCACTATTTGATGGCGATGTTTAATTTACGTCTTCGGAGAATCCCTTAAACAATATGGCAGATCCCATAGGAGTGGGCTCCTTTCAGCAGTTACAATGGCTCCGGCTACCATGATAGGGGCGGTGCTTACTGTGAAACAGATAGGGATTGGGCCCATGGATGTGTTTCATTGTAATGGGGCACCATGAATTCTAAAGGCGGCCCACTTGAGCGTATACTGTAAATACAGTAGGGTTGTCTATTCTTTAAAAAATATCAATGATCTCTCAGGGTCGAAGAGAAACCCAGAACCATAGACTCAACACTGGTACTTTTATGGGGGGGGGGTTAATTGGCTTTTGTACTTGGGCTGTACATGACATTGTAAATAATGTTCTTTTTGTAACCCATGATATAAAGCATGACGGTTTTTTTTTCTGTGTTGTCTGATGTTTTTTTAACAGAAAGCGTTCATGTTTGGTGGCTCCGCCCTCCTAGTTTGTATTTAATAAAATGTTATTGTGATATTTGCAGTCTTTATTCCAAGTTTCATTGTTTTTTGCCCGAATATGACGGGTGCCCCACCTCATGGGCACTGAGAGTATTGCAGAGACTTAAGAAAACAAGAACTGGCAGTTTTTTCCCCATAGACACTTTTATATATTTTATGTTGAGAAAATAGGGAATGTTGTTAAAAAGTGTTCATATGTAATAGTAGCTATGGCCAATATGGTTCCCTTTTGTTGGTAGGGCAGAGAAGGCAGCTGTCTTGCACCCACAGTATCAAAAGGGCCCCTAGGGGGTGGGCACAGATGTATTTAAGAGCTGGATATCTTCTATACCTACCCAAGCAGTGACATAACTGTGTATAAGCTGACCCTCTGACCACAAGGGGGCCCAGGAAAATGGCTGACCAGAAAAAACTCACATCTCCCTGGTACCTTCCCCCCAGTCTTCACCCAATGCTGTTAGATCCATTTGATCATGGGAACAGGGGTCATGGATAGTGATGAGCAAATCTGTCCCGTTTCTATTCACTGAAAAATCAGCAAAAAAATTTGCAAAACGGCGAAAAATTTGCAAAACACATTGAAGTCAATGGGAGTCAAAATCATTTTGACACACAGCAATTTTGACACGAACAAATTTGTCCATGGTGAATTTTTCAGGAAAACATTTGCAGAAAAACCCGGAAAAACCCAGATCACAAGCATTCTGGATAACCGGTCCCATATCTGTATTATTAGGTACTTTTAATATCAACTCTGAATATCAACCTGAGCGCTGCTAATGAGTTAATGTGAGTAACTACTTGTTTTGTTTGGTCAGACATTAAATCCACTTGCCCCATGGGTACCAGCCCCAGTGATTTCTCTGTCTCAATCTGTCAGTAAGTAGGTAAGTGGGACCCTCACGTGTTGCTGAAGTTACAGTTAATGATTCCTGGTTCCCTGGCCGACACAGGGATGTAATTGTTCTGTATAGACGTTTCTCACCTCTGGGCAAAGAAAGTGACAGTATGGCAAATGATCACTGAGCCAGAGCGGTGCCTACGATGCCATCTGTCATATGAAACCCTAAAAGGCAGAAATAGAATGTTTGTGTTCATTCAGTTGCTCAAGTCCTTCCTCTTCCTCACTGAGAATAGGGAAACATTTCTCAGGTAAGGAGATTCCCAGTAGTAAACTCAGCCTGCAACCTTGTGCCTTTACATAGCCTCTAATATCCTTATCATTTATAGTAGGGGGTACATTATCCCTTACAGGTCTGGACTTGGAGTCAAAATAGGCCCTGGCATTCCAAGTACAGAAAGGCCCAATCAGCATCCCACTAAATAGTGGCTTTCTATGACATCTTATGGCAGCCCCTCTGCCATTTGCCAGAACCCAAAAATTGCCAGTCCGGCCTGATCCCTCATAATACATGAGTGATACTCAGAGTTCCCTGTATAACTCAGCCTGCAGCCTTGTGCCTTTATATGGTCACAGAACAACCCCTTAGTGACTTCTAATATCCTTATCATTTACAGTAGGGGGTATATTATCCCTTATAATACATGAGTGATACTTAGAGTTTCCTGTATAACTCAGCCTGCAGCCTTGTGCCTTTACATGGTCACAGAACAACCCCTCAGTGACTTCTAATATCCTTATCATTTACAGTAGGGGGTACATTATCCCTTATAATACATGAGTGATACTCAGAGTTCCCTGTATAACTCAGCCTGCAGCCTTGTGCCTTTATATGGTCACAGAACAACCCCTCAGTGACTTCTAATATCCTTATCATTTACAGTAGGGGGTACATTATCCCTTATAATACATGAGTGATACTTAGAGTTTCCTGTATAACTCAGCCTGCAGCCTTGTGCCTTTACATGGTCACAGAACAACCCCTCAGTGACTTCTAATATCCTTATCATTTACAGTAGGGCAGGGGTGTCCAAACTTTTGGCTCGCAGGGCCACATTGGAAAAATAAAAATTTGTCTGGGGCCACACAACACACACTTTTGATTTGTAAAAGTAAAGGAAATTCACAGAAAAGAACTACAATGCTAGTTGGATAACCAGATGGAGCTATACACTGGAATATGGGACACCTGGATATTAAATAAGACTTATTATATTATTATTATTAACTGGGCAATGGGCAGAGTCCCCCCATCTCCTAAATCCTTTGCAACATGATGTTTCCTCGGGAACCAAGCTGGGCCGCATTTATATGCATCCTGGGCCGCATGTGGCCCTTGGGCCGCAGTTTGGACACCCCTGCAGTAGGGGGTACATTATCCCTTATAATACATGAGTGATACTTAGAGTTCCCTGTATAACTCAGCCTGCAGCCTTGTGTCTTTATATGGTCACAGAACAACCCCTCAGTGACTTCTAATATCCTTATCATTTACAGTAGGGGGTACATTATCCCTTATTATACATGACTGATACTCAGAGTTCCCTGTATAACTCAGCCTGCAGCCTTGTGTCTTTATATGGTCACAGAACAACCCCTCAGTGACTTCTAATATCCTTATCATTTACAGTAGGGGGTACATTATCCCTTATTATACATGACTGATACTCAGAGTTCCCTGTATAACTCAGCCTGCAGCCTTGTGTCTTTATATGGTCACAGAACAACCCCTCAGTGACTTCTAATATCCTTATCATTTACAGTAGGGGGTACATTATCCCTTATAATACATGAGTGATACTCAGAGTTCCCTGTATAACTCAGCCTGCAGCCTTGTGCCTTTATATGGTCACAGACCAACTGGAAGGCTTTTGTCTCTTAAAACCAATTCTTTTCACTGAAGTAAATTTTGGGTTAAAAAACAAAGGCATTAAATTGGATTTAAGTCCAAAAACACACCTGGAAATTATCCAGTCACTTTGTTAATTTTCACCTTTATTGGTATCATCATCTCATATAGAAAAAGTTTCTAATTGTTGCTTCCAATCATGATAACTGCCCATTAATGTAGAATTTGCTTCTGATATAAAAAAAAAAGATACAATGGTGCCATCTGGTGGTAGAGCGGTAGAATGCAGCCCAAGGAGATCACTTGGTTGGTTTCCAAGCAGGGATGTAACTACAGAGGAGGCAGACCCTGCAGTTTCAGGGGGGCTCAGGAGGTATAGAGGGCCAAAGAGGCCATAATTGATGAACCATTTTAATATATATTGGTAAAACAGGACAATCTCTGAATCTCTGAATGTTTAGGGGGTCCTAAAATTAATTTGCTGGTGGGCCAAGTGACAGCTAGTTATGCCACTGTTTCCAAAAGTCAAGCAGAGTAGGAAGTAACCCTTTGCTTGCTATACACAGCTCATCAGCGGAGAAACTCATATCACACTTCCAGCACCATAGATATTACATTTCCAGTTTTTTAATGTTTTTCCCACAATGCAAGGTTTTTCCCAAGAATTCCAGCATGTGGGAAAATCATGGGTATAAAAGTCTTTAATACAAGTACTGTGCCTCCCTTTACATGGTGCTAACCATGTAGCCATCATGCTGCCCTAGTTATAGTTTAGCACCATCTGTGCATTATTCCCAGTATGTGCATGGTATAGATATTCTCAGGGCTCCTTTAAATTAATTGTTAGTATGATGGAGAGAGTGATATTCTGAGACAATTTGGAATTGGCTTTCGTTTTTAATTATTTGTTCTTGAGTTATTTAGTTTTTTATTTAGCAGCTCTCTACAGGGGTGTAACTACAGAGGAAGCAGACCATGCGACTGCAGGGGGCCCAGAGTTATAGGGGGCCCCATTTCAACATATATTTATAAAAAAGGACAAACTCTCAATATGTTAGGGGCCCTAAAAGGAATTTGCTGTGGTGCCCAGTAACACCTAGTTACACCAGTGACTCCAATTTGCAATTTTAGCAATCTGGTTTCTAGGGTGCAGGACAGTGATGGGTGCTACCCTCCCTCTGTACAAAGATTAATCAGGAAGAGCTTGGAAAGGGCTGTGTTGTGCTCTGCTTTGAGAAAGCCATTGAGCTTCAGGGAGAGACAGTTTCTACCTCCTGCCTGTGGATACTTTGGCCACTGTGTGTTTCCCCAGGGTGAGGACAGGTCTTGCTTGTGTACCTGCCATGTGGAAATGGCTTTTAACTCCAAAGGGAAATGTACCTGGGGCAGGTAGCACTACCTGGGGACATAAGAGCTCTTAGGAAGGGACATTGAACTGACCGGATTTATTCTGCATTTATCCACCTGGAGTGGAGTGTGGGACTGTGGCATTGAGAGACTGTGCCAGGGGTTGATAGTCCATACAGGTTCCGAACAGCAAAGTTATATTATGTGACTTGAAAGTTGTTATTTCTAGTGATGTATTGGAAAACAACTAGTTGTTTGAAGGTGAACCGCCCCTTTAAATCCTATCTGGTTGGTCACCCCAATGCTACTTCAGGTGATCTGATTGAAGTCCTGGAGGTGACATTGGCCCTTTAAAGAGTGCTACAGAAATGCTCTATCGCTTCTAATCTATCTTCCAGAAAGAGAAGGAAGATTTATCTGCTTCTATTTTGCGACTAGATTAAGGCCTGAGACTGCTAGTGAGCCATGGTGCAATTACAGATGATGAAAGAGGATAGGGTGTTGAGTCGAGAGAAGACTACTGTGGAGAACCCTATTGGCATGAAGGTGGCCCCTGAAACCTCTGATACCCCTGATAGATCTAGAGGACTGTGTCTGGGTAAGCGCAGGTCTCCAGGTAAGGCCAAAGTTAGGGCCTCAGCTAACAGTTGTGATACAGACATTATTGACTGTTTTGCTGTCCAGGCATGCCAAGGCATACGGCAAGCGAGGAAGTTGCTGATTTGTCCAAGGAAATGTAGGGGATCAGACAAGTACTTCCCCTGTTTTTCTGTCTGTGACATCATTCAGCCTGGTTACAGACTTGATAGCCATCCAATTGGCTGTAAGCCCCAGTGCATCCCTGGGAGAGGAGGAGGACCCAGGGGAGTGCCAGATCTTGAAGCCTAATGTACAGAGTTACAGACAGAGCTTATAAAGGAACCCCTACGGCAGCAGCCAGTCAGAGCCAGACCTGTAGAGTGTGACAGTGCTGCTTGAAAAGATTATTTAGGAAGAGCTTGAAAAGGGCTGTTTTGTGCTCTACTTTGAGAAAGCATTTGAGCTTCATGAAGAGTCAGTTTCTATCTCCTGCCTGTGGCTATTTTGGCTACTGTGTGTTTCCCCAGGGTAAGGACAGGTCTTGCTTGTGTACCTGCCACATGGGAGTGGCTACTAACTACAAAGGGAAAGGTACCTTGAGGCAGGTAACGCCACCTGGGGACATAAGAGCTCTTGAGTTATTCCCACACTATGGGACTGTGGCATTAGACTGTGCCAGGGGTTGATAGTCCATACAGGTTCCCCAGGGCAAAGTGTGTGTTTTATTTTTCCTAGCTATGCTCCTCAGTGCCCTCTAGGTGGAGGCACTGCACTGTAAATCCCAGTTCCCAGTATCTTTTACAAGCAAAGAGAATTTCAGGGCCCTGGATTGCAAGGGGTTAATTGCTACTTAAAGAGACTGTAACAAAGTAGGGTTACATCAGTCTCAGGCAATACTTTACTGCATGTACGTAGGTGCCACCAGCGACACACTATAAGGGTATGGACACACTGGGCATTTCGGGGAGATTTAGTCGCCTGGCGACTAATCGCCTCGTCTTTGCGGCGACCAATCTCCCGAACGCCTTCCCTCACTCTGCGCTGGGTAAAATGAAAAATCGCCGGCGCGAATCACATGCGGCGATTCGTTTTCCGAAGTAGCCCGAAATGCCCAGTGTGGCCTTACCCTAAGGGTGAAGACACACAGAGCTACTAGTAGCAGCTACTTGTCAAGGCTACAAAATAAGACAATAGAGATTATCAACTTTACTAAGCTACTAAGTGTGTTTTAGCAGAGGCAACTCTCAGTATTGTCTATGGTAGAGTATTTTGTAGCCACAAAAAGTAGCTCCAGAGATTTTTGCCTGTTTCAGGGCAGAGATACACGGTCAGCTTCGGGGGGATGTCCCCAGGCGACAAATCTCATCTTCTTTGGGGCGACTAATCTCCCCGAACTGCCTTCCCCTCGCCGATGGGATAGCACTCGAAGTGATTCGTTTTCCGAACACTTCAGCAAAACAAATTTACATTCATTGTTCATTTTTTTTAATGTCCGAGAAAATAAGGAACATGTGCTATTGGCTCAGCCTTGCAAGCCATGGTCTCTCCTGACACGAGTCTGCTAATCCTTGCACATAAACCTCCTATTATGTCATATTCCCCCTAAACGGGCAGTACAACTTTAGGTTAAATTTTAATAAGTTATGGAATGGCCAATTCTAAGCAACTTTTCATTGTCGATATTGTCCTTATTTATTATATTTTTTATATTTTTTGAATTATTCTTTCCAGCTTTTAAATGAGGGTCATTGACCCCATATAAAAACAAATGCTTCTCAGGTCATTTTGTATGGGCATGTGCTTTCAGAAAAAAGAGCCAGCACTTTAGGATGGAACTGCTTTCTGGCAGGCTGTTGTTTCTGCTACTCAATGTAACTGAATGTGTCACAGTGGGACCTGGATTTTACTATTGAGTGCTGTTCTTAGATCTACCAGGGAGCTGTTATCTTGTGTTAGGGAGATGCTATCTGGTTACCTTCCAATTGTTCTGTTTTTAGGCTGAGGGGAGGTGAAGGGGAAGGGATTGAAATCACTCCAACTTGCAGTACAGCAGTAAAAAGAAACTGAAGTTTATCAGAGCACAAGTCACCTGACTTGAGGCAGCTGGGAAACTGACAATATGTCTAGCCCCATGTCAGACTTCAAAATTAAATATGAAAAAATCTGTTTGCTATTTTGAGAAATGGAATTTAGTGCAGAATTCTGCTGAAGCAGTGCTATTGAAAAAAAAACATGTTTTCCCATGACAGTATCCCTTTAATTTAAAGGTGAACAACCCCTGAACAAAAAGCCTTTAGATCCTTTCTCCTGTAGGATATACCCCTAGTAACAGCCTAGCTATTTTCAGCTGTTAGTTAGGGAGATGCTGGCAATTCCAGTAAGCTCTTGTTAAGCTACAACTCCCAGCCCCAGGAAGTTGCAGTTGCCAGGGCTGCTCTGTGGTTGCAGAATTTGCACTCCTTCTGGGACATTCACTAAGATTCGTAGTTGCGCCAGGCGTAACTTCGCCGCACTTCGCCAGACGTAATTTCGCCAGTGCTCCGCAAATTCACTAAAATCCAAAGTTGCACTCAGGGGTAGCGTACGGTTGTGAAGTTGCGCTAGCGTTGATTCGCTAAAAGCCCAGTTACGCTAGCGATGGTTAATTTGCATACGGCGCCAAATTCAAATTTCAATGGAGGAATATGTAGCAGCACTACAAATGGCTGGGAAACCTTCAAAACATCTAATAAAATTGTTATTTTGCCCTACACATGTGCCCACTGTATAGTTAAGTTGCCATGAGTTAGGAAATGTAGGGGGGAAGGAGGGGAGCCCCAAAAATTTTTTCGATCTTTTTCAGCCTATCACCCATAATATAGAAAAAACACCAGTGTTTTTTGGGACTTGGAAAAAATTGTAACTTTTTTTGATGAAATTCCTATCTACTCTATTGCGCTTCGCAATAAAAAGGTAGCGTTCAGAACAATGAGCGCGTTAGTGAATTTGCGTAGTTACGTCTGTTGCGCAAATTCGCCAGGCGTAAGGGTGCGAAGTTACACTAGCGAAGTTACGCCAGCATCCATTAGTGAATTTGTGAAGTAACGAAAATGCCCAATGTACTTAGTGAAATCTAGAGTAAATGAGCCGTCGGGCTGGTTGATGAGCCAAGAGAATGGGGTGTTGCCAAATCCTGCTCATTGGCAGAAATCTCACGTCCAGCCTTTCCTCCCTATACGCAGCAAATTCACTCCATAAAGCAGAAATAAAGCAACAGTATATGTTACTTTGGGGTGTTACATTTATTTTTGAGCTTTCATACTTACTCATGATGAGTATTACTGCCATGTTGTGCTGTATAATAGCTTCACAATAGGGTGACAGGCGCAGCTTCCATGCTAACCACCCCCCACCCAAGGAACGTCGCTTTCTTTAGGAAAAACCAAATACAATTGATAAATAAATTCAATTCTATTCATGTTTGGATATTAATATTACATTAAATTCAAATGTCATTTCTAAACAGCGGGTTACTAAAGTCTTGACTCATTGCTCTGTGCTGAATCCTGCGGGTCACATGACTTTATATTCCTGTAATTAAACAACACAACTAAAAAATAAAAAAGGAACTCCATGTATTTCCATTTGCTTAGTAATATAAGAGAAGTTTCTTTTGAATGTGGCTATTCAATGTCATGGATTTTAGGTTCAGGGGGCCGGTAAAGCTGACAGTTTAATTTTGGTGCCTACTGAACTGTGCATAGCCAACATTCCACTTCATTCCTTCTACTCCTTCATACAACTACAGGTTTTTAATTTTTTTTTAATTCTTTACAATTTTAATAAAATTTAGTCTTTGAGAAATTGCCTTCCCATAATTTCTCTATAACAGGTTTTTGGAAAATAGATTCTATACCTGTAGTACTATACCTGCTATCCCAAAGCCACAGCCCCTACCCAGAGACTATTATTCACTGTTACTATAGGCACCATCTCTCCCTACTATACCTGCTATCCCACAGTCACACTCCCTTCCCAGAGACTATTATTCACTGTTACTATAGGCACCATCTCTCCCTACTATACCTGCTATCCCACAGTCACACTCCCTTCCCAGAGACTATGATCCCACTGTCACTATAGGCACCATCTCTCCCTACTATACCTGCTATCCCACAGTCACACTCCCTTCCCAGAGACTATTATCCACTGTTACTATAGGCACCATCTCTCCCTACTATACCTGCTATCCCACAGTCACACTCCCTTCCCAGAGACTATTATCCACTGTTACTATAGACACCATCTCTCCCTACTATACCTGCTATCCCACAGTCACACTCCCTTCCCAGAGACTATTATCCACTGTTACTATAGGCACCATCTCTCCCTACTATACCTGCTATCCCACAGTCACACTCCCTTCCCAGAGACTATTATCCACTGTTACTATAGACACCATCTCTCCCTACTATACCTGCTATCCCACAGTCACACTCCCTTCCCAGAGACTATTATCCCACTGTTACTATAGGCACCATCTCTCCCTACTATACCTGCTATCCCACAGTCACACTCCCTTCCCAGAGACTATTATCCCACTGTTACTATAGGCACCATCTCTCCCTACTATACCTGCTATCCCACAGTCACACTCCCTTCCCAGAGACTATTATCCCCACTGTTACTATAGGCACCATCTCTCCCTACTATACCTGCTATCCCACAGTCACACTCCCTTCCCAGAGACTATTATCCCCACTGTTACTATAGGCACCATCTCTCCCTACTATACCTGCTATCCCACAGTCACACTCCCTTCCCAGAGACTATTATCCCACTGTTACTATAGACACCATCTCTCCCTACTATACCTGCTATCCCAAAGCCACAGCCCCTACCCAGAGACTATTATTCACTGTTACTATAGGCACCATCTCTCCCTACTATACCTGCTATCCCACAGTCACACTCCCTTCCCAGAGATTATTATCCACTGTTACTATAGGCACCATCTCTCCCTACTATACCTGCTATCCCACAGTCACACTCCCTTCCCAGAGACTATGATCCCACTGTCACTATAGGCACCATCTCTCCCTACTATACCTGCTATCCCACAGTCACACTCCCTTCCCAGAGACTATTATCCACTGTTACTATAGGCACCATCTCTCCCTACTATACCTGCTATCCCACAGTCACACTCCCTTCCCAGAGACTATTATCCCACTGTTACTATAGGCACCATCTCTCCCTACTATACCTGCTATCCCACAGTCACACTCCCTTCCCAGAGATTATTATCCACTGTTACTATAGGCACCATCTCTCCCTACTATACCTGCTATCCCACAGTCACACTCCCTTCCCAGAGACTATGATCCCACTGTCACTATAGGCACCATCTCTCCCTACTATACCTGCTATCCCACAGTCACACTCCCTTCCCAGAGACTATTATCCACTGTTACTATAGGCACCATCTCTCCCTACTATACCTGCTATCCCACAGTCACACTCCCTTCCCAGAGACTATTATCCACTGTTACTATAGACACCATCTCTCCCTACTATACCTGCTATCCCACAGTCACACTCCCTTCCCAGAGACTATTATCCACTGTTACTATAGGCACCATCTCTCCCTACTATACCTGCTATCCCACAGTCACACTCCCTTCCCAGAGACTATTATCCACTGTTACTATAGACACCATCTCTCCCTACTATACCTGCTATCCCACAGTCACACTCCCTTCCCAGAGACTATTATCCCACTGTTACTATAGGCACCATCTCTCCCTACTATACCTGCTATCCCACAGTCACACTCCCTTCCCAGAGACTATTATCCCACTGTTACTATAGGCACCATCTCTCCCTACTATACCTGCTATCCCACAGTCACACTCCCTTCCCAGAGACTATTATCCCCACTGTTACTATAGGCACCATCTCTCCCTACTATACCTGCTATCCCACAGTCACACTCCCTTCCCAGAGACTATTATCCCCACTGTTACTATAGGCACCATCTCTCCCTACTATACCTGCTATCCCACAGTCACACTCCCTTCCCAGAGACTATTATCCCACTGTTACTATAGACACCATCTCTCCCTACTATACCTGCTATCCCAAAGCCACAGCCCCTACCCAGAGACTATTATTCACTGTTACTATAGGCACCATCTCTCCCTACTATACCTGCTATCCCACAGTCACACTCCCTTCCCAGAGATTATTATCCACTGTTACTATAGGCACCATCTCTCCCTACTATACCTGCTATCCCACAGTCACACTCCCTTCCCAGAGACTATGATCCCACTGTCACTATAGGCACCATCTCTCCCTACTATACCTGCTATCCCACAGTCACACTCCCTTCCCAGAGACTATTATCCACTGTTACTATAGGCACCATCTCTCCCTACTATACCTGCTATCCCACAGTCACACTCCCTTCCCAGAGACTATTATCCCACTGTTACTATAGGCACCATCTCTCCCTACTATACCTGCTATCCCACAGTCACACTCCCTTCCCAGAGACTATTATCCCACTGTTACTATAGGCACCATCTCTCCCTACTATACCTGCTATCCCACAGTCACACTCCCTTCCCAGAGACTATTATCCCCACTGTTACTATAGGCACCATCTCTCCCTACTATACCTGCTATCCCACAGTCACAGTCCCTTCCCAGAGACTATTATCCACTGTTACTATAGGCACCATCTCTCCCTACTATACCTGCTATCCCACAGTCACACTCCCTTCCCAGAGACTGTTATCCACTGTTACTATAGACACCATCTCTCCCTACTATACCTGCTATCCCACAGACACACTCCCTTCCCAGAGACTATTATCGCTGCTGCTACTACAAGCACTGCCTGCAAATGGGGTAAATATATGATATGACTATGCTTTTTCTTACACCCTTCTTTCTTAGAAATACTCTTCTAGAGCTCCACTACTTAAAGGATATGGGTCAGTGGCTTGTACCCCAATAAATCCAGATCTGGTCCCTGAATGATGTCTTATCAAGCTCTAGAAATTAACTTATTAAAATTATAAATGTATAAGTGAAATTGGTCCACTGGGATAAAACAAGATCAGTCATTGGTATAAACTTCCAACCCCTCTAATAAAAGACACCAGAATATATAGATATATATTAAAAACAAACATAGTCCTTTTTTTGTTCTGGTAAGAAACTATGTACAAGATCTAAAAAGGACAGAAAATGTGTAAAATAGCTTAGTATGTTTTCTGGCCTCCCGTGCAGCTGCTGGAGGAGTGGTACATTCCAGTCCATCCTACAAGGTCATAAAAAGGTGTGGTCCAGAAAGTGACTTGTAGTGCGTTCCTAGAGTGTCATTCCTGGGGATAGTGCTGCCTCTAATGTGATTCTTTTTCTTCTTCTTTGTCTTCTTCTTTCTCTCCATCTCTCACCATCTCCGTTAGGATATTTATCAAATTATCCAGTCCCCACAGGTAACCGTCCTCTCGATTTCCTTCCACCCAGGACTTCCGATGGGTTAGGACTTCCCCCTCTGGCAGTGGAGTGGTTTTACCAAAGTCTATCATCCACACCTTGGCATTCTCCTTCTTATCATGGATAAACAGCAAGGAGCTTCCAATCACCTTCAAGAAAAAGACAATCATTACGGCTTTGTCCTATCAGCTGATTTATCATAGTCAGACCTTACTGATCTTACATGGTCACAGAACCTCTCAGTGACTTCTAATATCCTTATCATTTACAGTAGGGGGTACATTATACCTTATAATATACGAATGATACTCAGAGTTTCCTGTATAACTCAGCCTGTAGCCTCATACCTTTATATGGTCACAGAACCCCTTAGTGACTTCTAATATCCTTATCATTTACAGTAGGGGGTACATTATCCCTTATAATACATGAGTGATACTCAGAGTTCCCTGTATAACTCAGCCTGCAGCCTTGTGCCTTTATATGGTCACAGAACCCCTTAGTGACTTCTAATATCCTTATCATTTACAGTAGGGGGTACATTTTCCCTTATAATACATGAGTGATACTCAGAGTTCCCTGTATAACTCAGCCTGCAGCCTTGTGCCTTTATATGGTCACATAACAACCTCTCAGTGACTTCTAATATCCTTATCATTTACAGTAGGGGGTACGTTATCCCTTATAATACATGAGAGATACTCAAGAGTTCCCTGCAGCCTTGTGCCTTTATATGGTCACAGAGAGTCCTATAGTGTTACAACAAACATGGCATAACAATAATTTACTCTTAATTTGATTTATTTATTTGAAAGGCTTATTTCCAGCATTGCAGCACAGAGGAGCCTGTTATTAATAAGAATGCTTAACTGGTATAGAACAAATGAAACCAGTAGACATTTAAGAGAGAAACAGGCAAAAGTTGTGACAGAAAATAGCAGTACTACATGAGTAAAAAGGGAATTAGGATTATAGTACGTGGGTAATGATGAATACTGAGTCCCTGGAGCTCTTATCCTTGGCAGATATACACTGAGTACTTGTTCCGACTCCAGACATAAAGGAGAATATATGAATGGATAATGACACCTTTTGTGCTTTGACTGTTGGCCACAAGCTGTTCTCTGCTTAGACATTTAAAAAAATTGGGCCCCGGGTACCAAGCTGAAAGGGCCCAGCCTGGGAATCATTCATTCTCTTATGGTAGTTTAAAAAGTTGATAAAGGGCAAAGCCGCTTGGGATGCAAACCCTGCAATATGGGTTTCTAAAACAGCATCCATGCACATGAGCCAATAGGAAGCTTCCTTTGTCTGACAAATCTGTTGGTTCAGCTGTATCAGAGCAAAGAACGCAGGCAACCCCCTACCCCGCTAATTAATATTATTATTATTACTTGCATTCCCTAGTGTCCAAGTATGTTTAACCCTTTCCCTGTCAACAGCGTACTTACTACATCCTCATCAGAGGAAGTTACAGTCTACCATTGAAGTAGTACCTACGTTTCCAGTACACTCCTAGTGGTTTCTCATTGGATAGCAGCGAGCCAGCCATCTGGGGGCAATACCCACAAATTGCTGATGTTATATAGAAGGAAATGTAGACCATAGTCCCCTACTGCCCATAACTTGAGTCTGCAGCCAGTGAGAAGCTACAAAGGATTTTTTTTTTCTAAATAAAAATGTCACATTTTTGCTGATTTGCACTGTGGGTTGTGGCTGTTGCAGAAAGCTGATAGAGGACCCGAGGCCAGGCCTCCCAGCTGTATAAGTGGCTTATGATCTAATGGGATCTATTATTATTATTCTTAGCTATGGTCCGTGCTTAGAAAGCGCTGACCCCTTCAAATAACCCATTTTATATGGGGGGGGGCAAGTGTCTGAGGAAGTTAGGGGTTAGATTCCCACGTGTACAACAAGCACAGAGGCCATTACTCATGATAAAATAAATAATCGTTCAGCCTATAAATAGAGGCTGGATTTTCATTCTCTATGAGCAGAGAGGCATCTTGTTTGAGAGTCCTTACTGCATTCTAAGACAATGAGTTCACTGCATTCCTCAGCAGTCACATCACTGGCAGCGTTCAAAAATCCCGACCCCCTGGGTAAGTGCACGGCAGTGAAGGGCATTTTGACGGCCACTGGTTCACTCCATAGACAAAATGAATTGCCCTTTCAAGTGTTGATCCCTTTGAGCCACATACAGATATGGGACCTGTTATCCAGAATGCTTGGGACCTGGGGCTTTCCGGATACAGGAATTTGGATCTTCATACCTTAAGTCTACTAGAAAATCATGAAACATTAAAAAAACCCAATTGGCTGGTTTTGCTTCCAATAAGGATTAATTATATTTTAGTTGGGATCAAGTACAAGCTACTCTTTTATTATTACAGAGAAATAATACACTCTCCTATAAACACACACTCATATGCACTCACACATCAACACACAGACTCATATACAATGTACTGTTTTGACTTTGACGCCACTACTGGAAATATAAATGTGAATATTAATATGAATGTGAATATTAAAGAGATATTGTAAAGGGCCCGTAAACCTTATTTGACTTTCCCATTGCATTTATGGATGATGACTAATGAGAGGAGAATAACTATTCTATTAGCTTTGTTTTTGGCTCAGCTAACAGGTTCAGCCATACACAAGCTGGTTTTGTCCCAAACCCTTCTATATCTCCTTACATAGCCCTTCTGTACTGTCATATTCCCTTTATAAGAGGCAACAGGAGGTGCAGCCTTGTGGCCAAGGAAGGTTGACCCAAGGTTGCCTACAACCATCTTTAATGAGGTGTCCATATCTAATCGGCGTCAGAGATGGGCTCAGCATACATTTTTTTTGCAGACTGAAAGAAGTGGATCCGCTCCCTCCTTCAGCTCTGAACTGATAAGTACAGCTCCACTGTAATGCAGGTACACACAGGGCCACCATCAGGGGGGCCTAGCAGTGCTGCACTTTTGAAAGAGTCGGGCCCCCTTGACAGTGCCCAAGCCGTGCGCCCATTTCAAAAGTCCCAAACAGCCAAAATGTGGAACTGCCGAAAAAGCTGAACAGCCGAAGTCCGGCGAAAAGACCCGAAGCCATGAAAACAGCCAAAGCCAAACTCCCAAAGCGGCGAAAATAGCCAAAGCCGAAATTCCGAAGTGCCGAAAAAAGCCGAAGCCACGAAAATAGCCGAACTCCCGATGCAGCGAAAAGACCCGAAGTCACGAAAGGAGGCGAAGTTGAAGTCCTGAAGCCTGAAGGTGGTAAATGGAACATTTTCTAATTGGACCAGTGTTGTTAGTGGAGTACCGCAGGGCTCTGTACTAGGTCCCTTGCTTTTCAACTTGTTTATTAATGACCTGGAGGTGGCCATTGAAAGTACTGTTTCTATTTTTGCAGATGATACTAAATTGTGCAGAACTATAGGTTCCATGCAGGATGCTGCCACTTTGCACAGTGATTTGTCTAAACTGGAAAACTGGGCAGCAAACTGGAAAATGAGGTTCAATGTTGATAAATGCAGGTTATGCACTTTGGCAAAAATAATATAAATGCAAGTTATACACTAAATGGCAGAGTGTTGGGAGTTTCCTTAAATGAGAAGGATCTAGGGGTCTTTGTAGATAACACGTTGTCTAATTCTGGGCAGTGTCATTCTGTGGCTACTAAAGCAAATAAAGTTCTGTCTTGTATAAAAAAGGGCATTAACTCAAGGGATGAAAACATAATTATGTCTCTTTATAGGTCCCTGGTAAGGCCTCATCTGGAGTATGGGGGCAGTTTTGGACTCCAGTCCTTAAGAGGGATATAAATGAGCTGGAGAGAGTGCAGAGACGTGCAACTAAATTGGTTAGAGGGACGGAAGACTTAAATTATGAGGGGAGACTGTCAAGGTTGGGGTTGTTTTCTCTGGAAAAAAGGCGCTTGCGAGGGGACATGATTACACTTTACAAGTACATTAGAGGACATTATAGACAAATGGCAGGGGACCTTTTTACCCATAAAGTGGATCACCGTACCAGAGGCCTCCCCTTTAGACTAGAAGAAAAGAACTTTCATTTGAAGCAACGTAGGGGGTTCTTCACAGTCAGGACAGTAAGGTTGTGGAATGCACTGCCGGGTGATGTTGTGATGCTGATTCAGTTAATGACTATAAGAGGGACTTGGATGATTTTTTGGACAGACATAATATCAAAGGCTATTGTGATACTAAGCTCTATAGTTAGTATAGGTATGGGTATATAGAATTTAATTTAAAGTAGGGAGGGGTGCGTGTATGGATGCTGGGTTTTCATTTGGAGGGGTTGAACTTGATGGACTTTGTCTTTTTTCAACCCAATTTAACTATGTAACTATGTAACTATGTAACTATGTAACTATGTAACTATGTATGAAGCCATGAGTTCAATTCTACTGAACACCAATTTGTGTTTTTTTTTATTTTTTTGAATCCCCTGGCCACCAATGTATTATTTTAATACTCTACATGCCCCTGCCACCAATGTTTTTAAAAAAATATTCTTTTGGGGCCCCAATTTTTTTTTAACTTGGCCCTGGCGCCAATGTTTTTTTGTTTTTTTTAACTTATAGGGGGGCCCTGGTCACCAATTTTTTTTTAACTTGCAGGGGGGCCCTGACCAGCAATTTTTTAAAAAACTTATAAGGGAGCCCTGACCATCAATAGCTTTTTATAACTTGTGTGTGTGGGGGGGGGGTCCTTTTTTAGCATTGATGTCTGTGTGGTATTTTAACTGTTGTGTGGATGGGGCCCAGGGGGCCCTGAAAATTTTGTTGTACGGGGCCCTGTCTAATGGTGGCCCTGGGTACGCAGAGCAGAGATTGTCCCAAAAAAGCAGCCACTCCACTTAAGCCTTAAGCCAGAATGCCTGCAGCATTTTTAACCTGTGCCCTAATAAAGGAAGTTGTTGGTAACCCTACTGCGACCGGAGGTTGGGGGTGGGAAGGTATTGTTTTAAAAAAATAGCTTATAACCTATACAGAAAGATACCAAAGCTATGCAGCATAGGTATTCCCATGTACTAAGCACAATTCAGCAGGAACAGCCCCTAAGTTTGCTCATAATCTGTACAGAGAGATACCATAAAACTATGACACATAGGTATTCCCTGTACTAAGCACAATTCAGCAGGAACAGTGCCTAAGTTTGCTCATAGTCTGTACAGAGAGATCCCATAAAACTATGGCAGCATAGGTATTCCTCTGTACTAAGCACAATTCAGCAGGAACAGCCCCTAAGTTTGCTCATAATCTGTA
Organism: Xenopus petersii; assembly: GCA_038501925.1. NCBI lineage: Eukaryota > Metazoa > Chordata > Amphibia > Anura > Pipidae > Xenopus > Xenopus petersii. Next base: position 134,529,579 of record CM076681.1, read on the forward strand.
CAGAGAGATCCCATAAAACTATGACACATAGGTATTCCCCTGTACTAAGCACAATTCAGCAGGAACAGCCCCCGAAGTTTGTTCATAGTCTGTACAGAGAGATACCATAAAACTATGGCAGCATAGGTATTCCCTGTACTAAGCACAATTCAGCAGGAACAGCCCCCTAAGTTTGCTCATAGTCTGTACAGAGAGATCCCATAAAACTATGGCACATAGGTATCCCCTGTACTAAGCACAATTCAGCAGGAACAGCATATGAGGGCTAGGTGTGCTACTCATACCAAACATAAAGCAAGAAGTATGTATCTGTATGTAACCATTGTGTATTTACCTTCTAAATGTACAATATGTTTGATAAAGCTACTGTACATTAGAAAAAAATTACTTTTTGTGAATTATATTTTCATTTCCTAGTAAAGAACAGCAGTGGGGTAATAGCAGATATATTTCAGAACCTCAATCCAGGAAATTTACTGTATAACACGCCATCCTATAAAATACAAATTGAAAATTGGGGATTGAGGAGAGCAGTATTAGTGCTGTGGAGGCTGCATGTGATCAGCAGATGGAAGGTTCATGGACAGACCCAGGAACAGCAGAGGAAGTGATGCAGCAGTGACTGGAGACCTGAGAGGGAATAAAAGGAGTTACAGGTACCTGGGAGTGACTGGGGCAGGTAGTAGGACTGTAGCAGTGCAAGGACACCCTCACTCAGTCTGATCTATGGGTCTCTGAGCCCAGTATTCTTATTAAATGCAGGATCAAACATACCAGGATCTTACGTTTAATAATTACACTTTCTCTAGTCTTACCTCATGGGTCTCAAAGAAAGGAGACTTCTCCAGCATGGCACTCATGTCCTCCAGGCGCTCTAGGTACAACTTCTGAAAAGAAACATACACAGTCCTGTGTCACATTTATACACTGGAGGTCTGAATAAATGATGTGACAGAGAGAAAGCCTGTCACTAAAAATGATCCTGCCAATCAGCAACAGAGGAACAGATTGGGAATCACAGAGCCAGATTGAAGATAGAAACTCATACAAACATTCTAAGTCTAATACTAGTTAAAGGAGAAACAGACCCTTTTTTAAAAAAAACTGCTACCCCGGGCAAATGTGCCTAACTCTTTACTTACCCCTCGGTGCAGATTCAGGGATAGGAGTTCACGGCAGCCATCCTCGGGGTCTTCCGTAATCTGAAAATGAGACTGGCGGAGCGGTGCAGTCGGAGCAATTTTCCAGTTTGCGACGACTGAGCATGTGCCGAAATGGTCGGAAATTGCTGAAGCGCCAGAAGAAGACACGAAGACCCGGAGGATGGCTGCCGTGAACTCCAATCCCTGAATCTACACTGAGCGGTAAGTAAAAAGATAAAGGGCATTTGCACGGGGTAGCAGCTAGGCTTGGGGGGAGGGGGGAGGAGGGATCTATGTGGGGTAAGGGGGTAGGGTTTTTTTTAATAAGGGGTTTGTTTCTCCTTAAAAGGGAAACTCCACCCAAATGTGATTTTTTTTCCCAATACACATTCATTACAAATTTTGGCTGATTTTAAAGTTAAAATGTTTAAATTTGTTATTAAAATTCCTACTGTAACTATATAGGCCTCATCTGTAAGTTAATGTAGATAAATGTGGGTGGGGGTGCAAATGTTGTAGGGGGAATAAAATATACCTCTTGCTGTGGGGCTTGTGATAGGAGAGGGACTACTTGTAGTCTGAGAGGGACTACAAGGAGCAAACTCCGGCTGCACAGTTTAGTCATTTGAATGATGCAAGAATCTCAGCCAATGTTAACCATGTTCATAAGTATATGGTACTTTATACCCATATATACACATAGAGGCACATTTATCAAGGGTCGAATTTTGAATTCACGTGAGCTTTTTAAAACTCCCATAAGCTCCCATGATTTTGAAATTCGACAAAACGAAATTTATTAATAAAATAGAATTTTTCCAACTCGGACAAATTTAAATGAACCCGAAAACTTGAATGGAATTAGAGCAAACTCGAATCAGGTTTTTTTCCGAAAAAAAAACTTGATTGTCAGGAAGGCTGAAAACATCTCCAAATAGATCCCTGGACCTCACCCACTGACTTGGCAATTCGGCAGGTTTAAGGTGGCGAATAGTCAAATTCGAATTCTTTAAGGGCCAGAGTATGATAAATCTCAAAAATCTAAGTTTGGATAATTCCCTAGTCAAATTTGACCATAAAAAGAATTTTCAATTTGACCCTTAAAAAATCTGCACCCTTGGTGTGATGCCAGCACTTACTAAAATCTTTTGGTTTCCTTTAGTAAAACCTCTGAATGCCTCCATCAGTTGCACTCGCGTTTTGGTCTTTTTAAAGTCCCTGTTCACTGTGCCATCCTCATTCTGGAAGGAAAAAACAGGAAATCGGGGGGTCATATAAAAATAAAGGCTGAAACTCATTTTATATTAAATATTTTCTGTATGGTTTTATTTGTTGATTTTTAATAAGAAGGCATGATGAGAGAAAGAAGTAAAGGAAGATAAGAAGAGAGAGAGAGACGGGGATACAGAGATGGGCCTTTCTGTCATACCAGTACATTTTATTATACAGGTATGGGATCTGTTATTTGCAAACCCATTATCCAGAAAGCTCTGAATTACGGAAAGGCAATCTTCCACTGATTCCAGTTTATCCAAATAATCCAACATTTTAAAAATGATTTCCTTTTTCTCTATAATATTAAAACAGTAGCTTGTACATGATCCCAACTAAGATAAAATTAATCCTTATTGGAAGCAAAACCAGCCTATTGGGTTTATTTAATGTTCACATTTTCTAAAACTTAAGGTATGAAGACCCAAATTACGGGAAGATCCGTTATCTGGAAACCCCCAGGTCCAGAATATTCTGGATAATAGGTCCCATACCTGTATTACAGTTTGATAGGTATGCAACGTTCCTATGCTAGAAGAGCTAATACATGAACCTTTGGATTACATTGTAATTTACAAGTGTATAGGGATACAGGTTAGTTGGGCTAATGGTTGCAGTTAGTTGGGCTAAGGGTTGCAGTTAGTTGGGCTAAAGGTTGTAGTTAGTTGGGTTAAGGGTTGCAGTTAGTTGGGTTAAGGGTTGCAGTTAGTTGGGCTAAGGGTTGCAGTAAGTTGGGTTAAGGGTTGCAGTTAGTTGGGTTAAGGGTTGCAGTTAGTTGGGTTAAGGGTTGCAGTTAGTTGGGTTAAGGGTTGCAGTTAGTTGGGCTAAGGGCTGCAGTTAGTTGGGCTAAGGATTGCAGTTAGTTGGGCTAAGGGTTGCAGTTAGTTGGGCTAAGGGTTGCAGTTAGCTGGGCTAAGGGTTGCAGTTAGTTGGGCTAAAGGTTGCCGTTAATTGGGTTAAGGGTTGCAGTTAGTTGGGTTAAGGGTTGCTGTTAGTTTGGCTAAGTGTTGCAGTTAGCTGGGCTAAGGGTTGCAGTTAGCTGGGCTAAGGGTTGCAGTTAGTTGGGTTAAGGGTTGCAGTTAGTAGGGCTAAAGGTTGCAGTTAATTGGGTTAAGGGTTGCAGTTAGTTGGGTTAAGGGTTGCAGTTAGTTGGGTTAAGGGTTGCAGTTAGTTGGGCTAAGGGTTTCAGTTAGTTGGGCTAAGGGTTGCAGTTAGTTGGGCTAAGGGTTGCAGTTAGTTGGACTAAGGGTTGCAGTTAGTTGGGTTAAGGGTTGCAGTTAGTTGGGATAAGTGTTGCAGTTAGTTGGGCTAAGGGTTTCAGTTAGTTGGGCTAAAGGTTGCAGTTAGTTGGGCTAAGAGTTGCAGTTAGTGGGGCTAAGGATTGCAGTTAGTTGGGCTAACCGCTGGGCTAGCCGTTCTCCAACCTTGGAACGAATAGATGGGGATGTGAACAGAGGGCACTGGGAGGGGTGGGTTCGCTGTGCACATTGGGCTCAAAGATTTTTTGCTTGGGGTGGCACCGTGCCTTATAGTTACACCACAGTTGCACACTCACCACTGATGTATATACTGAGAATATCTAAAACTGTTACACAATATAATTAGGGTTGCCTCCTGGCCAGTATTTTACCGGCCTGGCCGGTAAAAACGATGCTTGATGCCAATGATATTAATGGCAAGAATATAGGAAGGTCGGTATTTTTTTCCAGAAATGGTGGCAACCCTAAATATAATTTCCTCTTTACATGTTTTGTTTATTTTTTCCCAAATAGCCCCCCTACTGCTGTTGGCTCCCTAAACCTGTCCAGAGCGCCTGTAATGATATATGGCACCACATTGTAAAGGTCAGCGTGGGTTTGTGGTGCAATAAACTTCCTGTGCAGGCGATAAAGCATCACCCTAATTGTGAAACCTACATGTCCCATTCCACTGCCAGCTGCTTATAATGTTGCAGAAGTAAAGCAAACCCTCAGCACTAGAGCTGTAGCTCAACTACAAATCCCAGGATGCTACTGCAGCACTTGCAACTGTGCCAAAGTCTGAAGGAGTCGATACAGAATCACACGTGCTGTTTGGGTTAGATTTAGATCTATGGAGATGTGTACTGTTAGCTGCACTTTGCATGGGTGCTGAGAAATCATTGCAGTCTGCAGCATGTGCCAGTTAGTGTTTGTGTAGCCTGTGGATTTCACATACGGCCAGTATTTTTGCAGGTCAAGTTATTAATTATAAGTACAATAAATATAATTTTTTAAATTCAGGCAGGCAGTTTTTAAATGGCACTCTGTTAAACTGTTGGCACAGGACACTGCAGCTCTATGTACAGAGACGGGTTGTGGGGATTACATGCACATCGGGCCCTCTGCCAGACCCCAGGGATTTGCTGAGTAAAAGGTTCTGTTAGTGGAAACATGACGTACAATGGAATGGGGTCCGATCCTGTTTTCTGCTAGACATGCAGGCTACTGCTGCTGGCGTAACTGCCCCCCACAGAGAGATACACTGTAATCCATTATGGGGGTAAAGTCAAATTGAAGGAATAAACAGCTTCAGAGCAGTAATTTCAAACTGCATGTGTTTTTATTGTGCAGTGCAACACACAGTGTTGTGTTGCACTGCACAATAAAAACACATGCAGTTTGAAATTACTGCTCTGAAGCTGTTTATTCCTTCAATTTGACTTTATCCTATACCTTTGGGAGTGTGGCACAGGCTCCTGGGAATTTGCAGCGATACCACATTTGAATCTATGCGCTGGGACCAGCAATTTTGTTCGTCGTTGATCCATTATGGGGGGCCATTATGGGGGGCATGAATCAATATTGGTTTGTATGAAGGGGAAGTATGAGCTGTGTTTAAAGGGAAAAAAAAATTCAAAACGCATCAGTTAATAGTGCTGCTCCAACAGAATTCTGCACTGAAATCCGTTTATCAAAAGAGCAAACAGATTTTTTTATATTCAATTTTGAAATCTGACATGGGGCTAGACATATTGTCAATTTCCCAGCTGCCCCAGGTCATGTGACTTTTGCTCTGATAAACTTCAATCACTCTTTACTGCTGTACTGCAAGTTGGAGTGATATCACCCCCTCCCTTTCCCACACCCCCCAGCAGCCTAACTAGAGAACAATGGAAAGGTAACCAGATAGCAGCTCCCTAACACAAGATAACAATTGCCTGGTAGATCAACACTCAAAAGTAAAATCCAGGTCCCACTGGGACACATTCAGTTACATTGAGTAGGAGAAACAACAGCCTGCCAGAAAGCAGTTCCACCCTAATGTGCTGGCTCTTTCTGAAAGCACATGACCAGGCAAAATGACCTGAGATGCACCTACACACCAATTACAACTAGAAAAATACACTTGCTGGTTCAGGAATGAATTTTATATTGTAGAGTGAATTACTTGCAGTATAAACAGTGTAATTTAGAAATAAAAACTACACCATAAAAATCATGACAGAATCCCTTTAACCAGATTGAAATGGCCACCTACACAAAGCTAAACTATATCAGTGAGGCCACGTTGTTGATTAGATTTATCTTTCCCCCTTTTTACTGTGTGTTATAGGAATGCCTCGTGCTTGATACCCTCATACCGTACTGTCTAAATAAAACACCGCAGCTCCTTACCACATGTATAAATTCAATTATTGCAGAAACTCAAAATTAATTCTGCGAGCAGAGGAAAGTACTGTGATGTTTCCCAGCTGAGAACTAACCAGAAAAATATCAGATATCTCTTCTCTACTCACTGACTTAGTTTTCTAAGAAAAAGCAACATCACACGACTTTCATTTTCTCACCAACTTAGTTTTCTGCCAAAGGTGGCTGGTCAGCAGGACTGAAAGTCAGGCTGCTGTGTTTTGGTTTAAATGTATTATGTCAGCAGTATAAAAACTGCTAATATTTTGAAAACTAGAAAATATAAATTGATTAGAAGAGCACTCTAAGCAATTCTTTAAGTAGTGTTTTGTGCACACAATATACTATACACTCTTACTGTACTGTAAAGAACAAGGATATTATCATCATTAAAGGGATCCTGTCATCGGAAAACATGTTTTTTTTCAAAACGCATGAGTTAATAGTGCTACTCCAGCAGAATTCTGCACTGAAATCCATTTCTCATAAGAGGAAACAGATTTTTTTATATCCAATTTTGAAATCTGACATGGGGCTAGACATTTTGTCAATTTCCCAGCTGCCCCTGGTCATGTGACTTGTGCCTGCACTGTAGGAGAGAAATGCTTTCTGGCAGGCTGCTGTTTTTCCTTCTCAATGTAACTGAATGTGTCTCAGTGGGACATGGGTTTTTACTATTGAGTGTTGTTCTTAGATCTACCAGGCAGCTGTTATCTTGTGTTAGGGAGCTGCTATCTGGTTACCTTCCCATTGTTCTTTTGTTTGGCTGCTGGGGGGGAAAAGAGAGGGGGAGACATCACTTCAACTTGCAGTACAGCAGTAAAGAGTGATTGAAGTTTATCAGAGCACAAGTCACATGACTTGGGGCAGCTGGGAAATTGACAATATGTCTAGCCCCATGTCAGATTTCAAAATTGAATATAAAAAAATCTGTTTGCGCTTTTGAGAAATGGATTTCAGCGCAAAATTCTGCTAGAGCAGCACTATTAACCGATTCATTTTGAAAAAAAATGTTTTTTCCCATGACAGTATCCCTTTAAAGACAAGTATTTTGACGATTCATGTAACATCATTTCCTTCTCCCACAGGAGATTTCTTCTGTTGCTTGAGCGCTTGTGTCAGATCTAATTTACAAGTCAGGGATCTATCGTCCGAAAAGAAAACTAGGAAATCCATGAATATCCTGCTGGTTAGCAATAATATTGTTGTTCTATACATAGAATATCCTTCCTTATGGTAGTTAAGTCTACGCCAACTGTAACCAGTGGATATTAAGGGTGCGGAATGCTTTGTTGTTCTTGGGCTGATGTTGTTTATCATGCCTCCCCCCCTTTAAAAATGGACAAATATCAGAGGCATCTCCTGCATACCAAGTTAGTGGCATCCTGAAAGCTGAATAGACGGCTTGGTAATAAAATGATACCTTGATGCCTTCAATACGAAAGCCAAGAGTAGACGTGGAACTGATGGTCTCTCTCCATGTCATGTAACGGGGCTTGGTGACGGCACGTTGCTGGTTCTCCTCCTCTGTTGGGGCTTCTGGGTCCACCTCAGTCATCTTGAGATACATATCCTTCCTGAGGCTGGGTTTCTTCCTGGCTTTCATCAGCTCTTCCTCTAAATAAGTCCTGGGGTTAGGGAAAAGGAATAAAAACATTTTAAGCCCTACAAAATTAAGCTTAAAACCCTGGGGCTGCAAAGGTCATACACAAGCTGACCCTCAGCCCATGCATGGGGCCTTCCTGACAGTTTGCCCTGACTGATAAAAATTGGGCAGATATCCATAAGGCACACAGCTCTCCATGAGTCTCATTGGACCCCATTTTGAACTTATAGTCAGCCCTAGAGCCATACATTCGGTTCATCCATATTTGTGGCCAGATCAGATAAAGATCTGTTTTGCCAGATGGTCTATGCCCACCTTAACCCTGAAATGGGATGTCAGCGTTCAGCATTTCCATAAGTCTTGAGATGGCACAAATCATTGTCAGACACAAATAATCCCTGTACATAACTCAACATGTCAGTCATCTACTGTCTAACAACCACCTGCTGCCCACTGTGCATGTACCACTGACAAGGCTGCTTTCACACTGGGTTCAACAATACTGATCAATGTATTTTTTCATACTGTACACATTCTTCATAGAACAGGTCTTATATAATATTTCCATCTATAGTGTTTTGCCCCCTCTAGCAGAGGTAACTGAGTCTGCATTAATGCACTAAACATAGTGCAAGCTATAGTCCTCATAACAAAGATTAAAGAGAAGGTTTGAGTGATTTTCCAATGCTTTTGGATTGCAACCAACCTACACAGCAAGCATGCATATCTAATGCAAACCCACGCATCCCACCCTCGCAGTGTGTTCTGTAGTTCGGCATGTAGCGAGAGACAGAGCTGCTTTTGGTTATCATATCTCCCTACTATCCCACAGCCACACTCCCTTCCCAGATACTATTATCCCACTGTTACTATAGGCACCATCTCTCCCTACTATACTTGCTATCCCACAACCACACTCCTTCCCAGAGACTATTATCCCACTGTTACTATAGGCACCATCTCTCCCTACTATACCTGCTATCCCACAGTCACACTCCCTTCCCAGAGACTATTATCCCACTGTTACTATAGGCACCATCTCTCCCCTACTATACCTGCTATCCCACAGTCACACTCCCTTCCCAGAGACTATTATCCCACTGTTACTATAGACACCATCTCTCCCTACTATACCTGCTATCCCGCAGCCACATTCCCTTCCCAGAGACTATTATCCACTGTTACTATAGGCACCATCTCTCCCTACTATATCTGCTATCCCACAGTCACACTCCCTTCCCAGAGACTATTATCCCACTGTTACTATAGACACCATCTCTCCCTACTATACCTGCTATCCCACAGCCACACTCCCTTCCCAGAGACTATTATCCCAATGTTACTATATATAACAGGTTTTTGGAAAATAGATACCTGTAGTACTATACCTGCTATCCCAAAGCCACAGCCCCTACCCAGAGACTATTATCCACTGTTACTATAGGCACCATCTCTCTCCCTACTATACCTGCTATCCCACAGTCACACTCCCTTCCCAGAGACTATTATCCCACTGTTACTATAGGCACCATATCTCCCTACTATACCTGCTATCCTGCAGCCACATTCCCTTCCCAGAGACTATTATCAACTGTTACTATAGGCACCATCTCTCCCTACTATACCTGCTATCCCACAATCACACTCCCTTCCCAGAGACTATTATCCACTGTTACTATAGACACCATCTCTCCCTACTATACCTGCTATCCCGCAGCCACACTCCCTTCCCAGAGACTATTATCCACTGTTACTATAGGCACCATCTCTCCCTACTATACCTGTTATCCCACAGTCACACTCCCTTCCCAGAGACTATTATCCCACTGTTACTATAGGCACCATATCTCCCTACTATACCTGCAATCCCGCAGCCACATTCCCTTCCCAGAGACTATTATCCACTGTTACTATAGGCACCATCTCTCCCTACTATACCTGCTATCCCACAGTCACACTCCCTTCCCAGAGACTATTATCCACTGTTACTATAGGCACCATCTCTCCCTACTATACCTGCTATCCCACAGTCACACTCCCTTCCCAGAGACTATTATCCCACTGTTACTATAGACACCATCTCTCCCTACTATACCTGCTATCCCACAGTCACACTCCCTTCCCAGAGACTATTATCCCACTGTTACTATAGACACCATCTCTCCCTACTATTCCTGCTATCCCACAGAGTCTTTCAGAGGTACTTTGCAGCAGTCACTCTAGCTGTCCTGCATGAATAGGGTTAAACTGATTTGACACTCTGTGTGTGTTCCATTGATGATGTAAATTCTACACAAACTGAGCTATTCTGAACCATTTGCATCTAATTAAGATGTTCTCAGGACATGGAAATAAACTCGGGGAACATATGTGGGATTCTGTAAACATGGCATTACATTGCTTCCTGTTTAACCCTATTGACTAGAGAAAGCCATGCAATGTAACAGGGATAATATCATAGTGAATTCAGGGTGGTAAATGACCCATGGGTGTTTCTTAAAAGCAAATTCCTTAGAAATCATTTACATGGCCCATTTAACAATGCCATGTAGGTTTTAAAACCTGGAAAATATTCCAGGCAAAACCATTTTAGGGACAGCTGGCAGATCATGTAATTATTTGATGTGTATAAGGTTCAATAGACAGGACTGAAGGAAGGACAGGGTGTGGGACCATTATGGATATAACATTTTCCTTGACTAAAGGATCTGAAAGGCTGTTGACAATGGAAAAATACATGGTATAGTGATGAACTGTAGAGCACAACAATGGGGTCTGCGTAAATAGTCTAAATAAGGAAGTGTTTCACTAGAGCAAACAGGAAGCAGATACTGTCAGGATCACTAAGAGGCAACAGCTGCCAGGCCTGTGGATCTCTAACATGTACACACTGGGAACTCACGGTCTCTTCCAGATTTTGATGGTCAAAAACAGGACAGGAACTACGTGTTCTCAGAAGAGCCACGTGCCTAGGGTGCAGCGTGGGGGGGTACTGGACACGTACCTTTTGTCTGCATAGCCCTGGCCCTCGAGTCCCCATTCCTGCCCACTCTAAACATGGGGCAGAGGTGGAGCACCATTGCCAGCCTGGCCCTGATCAGAAAATGTCTTTCAGCTTCCCACCATAACGTTAACTAAAGTGCTTAAAACACCTCCATTTAGGGGCTATCAATTGCAGAAATTTACTTATTAGCATTGTATGTATGTGCTGCCCTGGGTACCTCTGGAACTATAGCAGGGTGACTGTTACCCCAATGTTTCTATATATCTGTAACCTTGTTATGAATTAAGGGGGCCCAGCCTGAAGGCAAGTTAGGGGGAGATTTGGGGTGAGTGCTTATTTGTACCCTGGGTACCCCTGGAACTATAGCAGGGTGACTGTTACCCCAATGTTTCTATATATCTGTAAACTTGTTATGAGCTAAGGGGGCCCAGCCTGAAGGCTAAATAGGCATTGATTATTTGCACTGCACAAGGCAGCCCTTAGTCACCTTCTGGAGATGTTTTAAACAAGCAATTCCGCCTTTACTTCATACCTTTAGATTATGAATATGAAATATGAGGTTATTGCTTACCTGACACCCATCTTGCAATCCATAATGCAAGGGCTTTCAAATTCCGAGAGCAGATCATCCATTTGATTGTACCTCTCTCCGTCTTTCAGCACATCACCATGATAGGCCGGAACATAGGGCTTTAGAACATCATTCATCAGCTGGCTGAGGCAACGCTGCTCACAGTCACAGTGTTTCTTAAGGATCTTCCCATTGGCTGCAGCTTTAAAACTACCTATGAGCCAATCAAATTTAAATACTCTGTTACAGACAACGATTGACAGACTATTGTTATCCATGTAGGCTATATATCTATTGCTATATGAACACAGCAAAGCCTCTTTTAGATCATAGCTAAGCAGCAACAGAGGGAACAAAAAATGTATTTAAAGGATTTCTGTCATGATTTTTATGGTGTAGTTTTTATTTCTAAATTACACTGTTTACACTGCAAATAATTCACTCTACCATATAAAATTTCATTCCTAACCAAACAACTCATTTTTATTTTAGTTGTAATATTGGTTTGTAGGCGCCATCTCAGGTCAGTTCTCAGTTGCGTGATCCTGTGTTTTCAGAAAGAGTCAGCACTTCAGGATGGAACAGCTTTCAGGCAGGTTATTGTTTCTCCTACTCAATATCAACGGGATATGGATTTTTACTATTAGTGCTGTTCTTATATCTAGCAGGGAGCTGTTATCTGGTTGCCTTCCCATTGTTCTGCTGATGGGCTGCTGGGGGGAGAAGGGATGAGGGTATAACACTTCAACTTGCAGTACAGCAGTAAAGAGTGACCGAAGCTTATCAGAACACAAGTCACGTGACTGGGGGCACCTGGGAAACTGACAATATGTCAATATATTAAAAAAATCTGTTTGCTCTTGAGAAAAATGGATTTCAGTGCAGGAATTTGCTGGAGCAGCACTATTTACTGGTGTGTTTTGAAAAACCATGTATACCCATGGCAGTAAAGATAGCTAACAGCAAAGCTTATTCAGACAGGCAGTTTGAAGAGCAGAAAAAAGACAGAGCTGCAGGCAAAAAGTGCTTTTAAACAATGCTACCAGTGTGATGTATTAAGAATCTATTGCCACCACTAGTTTATGGTATCCTTTTAAAAATTAGTGGCCTAGACTTATTTTTTTCTACAATGGGTTTAAGCTGTTAAGATAACTATGCCCTTTACCAAATTTTAGGGTTTACGCACAAGGGCAGATTTGGGGAGATTTAGACGCCTGGCGACTAATCGCCTCTTCTTTGGGGCGACAATCTCCCCGAACTGCCTTCCCCTTGCCTTCTGCCTGCTAAAATGAAAAAACGCCTGCAATGCACTTGCGGCAGTTCAAATTCCGAAGTCGCCTGAAGTTTCCATGTGAGGCCATGCGATTAAATCTCCCCGAGTCTGCCCGTTTGCTTAAACCCTTAGGAGTAGTGGAGCTATAGCGCACCCCAAGAAAGACCCACTTGCACTGAACCCTGTACCTGCGTGCCCTGCAAGCTGTATCCATGGGTACTTCTTCTTGAAGGACATGACAAATGGTGACCAGTGAACCATGTTTTTGATCTTCCGCCATGATTTGCTCTGTAAGACAAAACCAACAGACAAGAAATTAACCCAAACATCCTTCTTTGAACAAAATAAGTGGAACCTATTCAGATTTCAGCCATCCCCATGGTTCTCATCTTTTACACTTTTATTTTTTGATAGAGCAGTTTCCCAAGAACCCTTGGGGTGGAGATAATATTTAAACCTCGGAAGCTTATTGAACACATGGATCATTTTGCCCTTAATCTATTTACAAGGGCTATACTGGTTGGTCTCTTCATGCCTGAGATTCAAGTGCTTCTTTATTTGGTGTATGATACAGAATTGATATGATAGGCTTAATAACACTTAGATTGTAAGCTCTATGGGATAGGGACCTCCATATTCTTGTATCTTTAACACTTGGGGGCACATTTACTAAGCTCGAGTGAATGATTAGAATAAAAAAATCTTTGAATTTCGAAGTTTATTTTGGCTACTTCGACCTTTGACTATGACTTCGACATCGAATCGAACGATTCAAACTAAAAATCGTTCGACTATTCGACCATTCGATAGTCAAAGTACTGTCTCTTTAAAAAAAACTTTGACCACCTACTTCGCCACCTAAAACCTACCTAGGTACAATGTTAGCCTATGGGGAAGATCCCCATAGGCTTTCTAGGCAATTTGTGATCGAAGGAGAATCGGTTCGAAGGATTTTAATCCAGCGATCAAATGATTTTCCTTCGATCACAAATTTAATCGTTCATTTTTCCTACGATTGTTCCAACTAACGAATTGCGGTAAATCCTTTGACTTCGATATTCGAACGGCCGAATATCGAGGGCTAATTAACCCTCGATATTTGACCAATAGTAAATGTGCCCCTAAATGCCTAAGCTTTATTGTAACTGTACATTGTATTTATATGTATTTATAATTGTAACGACCCCTGTCTGTTCTATTCATTTATGGTACAGCTACAAGGTGCTGAGTGCATAAGTAGCGACAATATAAATAAAAATATACATACAATAATCTGTTATGGTAGTTAGTGTGTGTCACATGATTGGCTCATGTGATAACCACAACTAACTAGGATCATCTGTCTCTTGATAAAGATAATGGATACTTTGTGCCAAGGGCATATCTACAGAGGAAGCAGACCCTGAGGCAGGGGGACCCAGGGGGTATAGTGGCCCCCATGATGCCCTAATAATGCTCAATTTCAACATCTATTAGTAAAACAGGACAACCTCTGGATGTGTTCGGGGCCCTGAATTAATTTGCTGCGGGGCCCAGTAACAACTAGTTATGCCACCTCTTTGTGCTGCCTGTGCTCTCAGGACTGAGTTAATAAGAAACACTTCAATAAACTAATTCCACTTCTTTTATTGAGGCTATAGACCACCCTGCCCTTGATACATTGTGTGCATGTGATATTAAAAAACTGTAATGAAAACAGTAGGCAGGTTGTGAAGACAAGGCCTCTTTGGCTTGCTGTGAGCACATGTACATATTTACCCTTTATAATAAGAAGAGGAGAACAGATGGATAATACTACTTTTACACAAGAGCTAAAAATAGTGACATTTACTATTCCGATGCATGTTTGGCTTGAGACCTGATGTTGTGTACAAAGAGCATTTGTTTCCAGGGCAGATATGTTTGCACTGTTCTGTCTGATTTCTTAAGCAAAAACCATGCTGCTTTGGGTAGAAAAACTCATGCGTTTGGTTAAGGTATTTGAATAGAGGCTTTAAGTGGAAAGTATTGACCCCCCCAACACCTATCCCTGGCAGGCAGTACCCAGCATCTAAAAAGTTACATGCATGGTCACAGCTACATAAATGACATATATATTATTATTATTTAATTCGGCAATTACATGGCACTTTATAATATTATTATTACAATAATTACTATGGGACCTGTTATCCAGAATGCTCGGGACCCGGGGTTTTCCGGATAACGGATCTTTCCATAACTTGGATCTTCATATATGAGTCATAAGTCGACCAAAAAATCATGTCAACTTTATATAAACCCAATAGGCTGGTTTTGCTTCCAATAAGGATTCATTATATCTTAGTTGGGATCAAGTACATAGTTTCATGTTTTTTTTAAATTTTGATTATTTCATTGTAATGTAGTCTATTGGGTAACAGCCTTTTTGTAATTCAGAGCTTTCTGGATAACAGGTTTCCATATAAAGAATTCCATACCTGTATTGCTTAGGTACCTCAACAACAACTAAAGGACAGCAAGTTGTTCAAAGCTGTAGTACCCTCAATCAACAACTTACTTTACAGTCACCATCTTACTATTACTGTACTCTTCCTACCACCCACTGCTCTGCAGGGTCCCCACTAGTGATGTGCAAGTCAGGAAAAACTCAACCCACAACCCACCCTAACCCATTGTAGGAGCCGCACACCACCGGTAACCACATCATCTCACTCTGAACACAAGAGTAAAGGCAACACTTGTTACAACATACCTCCCAACTGTCCCGTTTTCAGAGGGACAGTCCCTCTTTTGACAGCTCAACCCGCGGTCCCTTGTTTGCACTGGAAAGTCCTGTTTTTCTCTGCACTGAACAGCCAGAAAAAGAAACAGAGTTTCTAACTTAATTGGCTTTTGGCAGAGAGAGGAACATTGGTAAAATGTCTACATTAAGGGGATTGTTTATTAAAGTCCAAATGCAAAACATTTAGAAAAATTCCAGTTTTTTTAATATAAAATCCGAATTTTGAGAGGGAAAAAAACTAGAATTTTCGATTTATTATTATACCACAAGGATGCAAAAAAGTCAGAATCCGAAAATACTCCAACTTCAACCTGTCGAGGTCCTGTAGAAGTCAATGGCAGAGGTCCTATTTGCAATTTAAAGTTATTATGATCTGCCCTGGATTTCGTACGTTAAGCCAAACATTTCAGGCTTTTTGCAATCGATAACTCAGATTTCACACAAAAAAAATCAGACTTTTCGGCGTTAGAGCTGAAAATTTTTAATTTTGCTTGCGACAATCGGAAAAAGTTGCGTTTTTTGTGCGACAATCCAAAAAAGTCACAGTTCTTCCTGATCCGTTTTTTTCATGTTTTTTTTTTTTTTATAATAAATAAGGGTAAATCGTGGGTTCTAGTTTGGTCTGACTTTTTTCATTTACAACAAGAGAAACATTTGGATTTTGATAAATAACCTCCTTAATGAGGCACTTGTATTTCTTTTTGGAGGGGCAATGTATAACTTATTTCGTGCCTTGATAGGAATTGTTAATTGTCTTACTCCACTGCGAATGGGCACTACCGTTCTTACTTAGTTGGCAAAGGGTTATCTCCACTATTGACGTGGTGCTAACAACGAGGTGACAGAAAAATCAACATGGGTAATTGATCATAAACCCTTTTAAAAAAAATAGGTGAAGAAGCTAAATTCTTTACAGGTGTTTGTTAAGCCATTTCTGCACCCAGTCTCCTAGACAATAACTGTATATTGGGCTTGTGAGGGGCTGTTTGTACATCTTTCATCCATCAAACAGAGAGGACCAGTCTAGATGCCTAATTGGATCAATGGAGGTTTCTTAGAACAATGTAAATCTATATAGAACTGGTGACTGCAGAGATTATTGATTTGCATAACTTATTCGTGGATTTATTAAGGAGGTCAAATATGGACAACTACCTGCAGCAAAGAAATGGAAGGGAGCAAGATTAGGGGAATAAAGATAGAGTGTAAGATGGAAACTGGCAATATAGAAAAATTAGAGCAAGATGGAGACAGTGAAACGACATACAAATGCAGTGCAATCCTTTCACTGATGATCCATTAACAATGAAATAGGGAAATTAAAGACCTGTAATCTGAGCTATTCACAATCCCTGTCCATAATATACATGGCAAACAAATGCTTCCCAAGCCAGCTGCGGTCTGACTCAAACACTTCATTACTGTGCAAAGCTCACACTTCATTTTCCTAGAAACACAAAGCAAATAAGGTATTTTCCTATTGCAGAAATCCTAACTTGAAACAGATTGCCTGATATTGCATCTTATGGCAATTAAGAGTGAGGATTAATTAGCAAAAAATCTAAACTTTGTTTTATTTGTATATATATATATAGTCTCCTTATTGAATAATAAAAAGAAAATTGACCATATAAAGGCTGCAGGCTGAGTTATACAGGGAACTCTGAGTATTACTCATGTATTATAAGGGATAATGTAACCCCTACTGTAAATGATAAGGATATTAGAAGTCACTGAGGGGTTGTTCTGTGACCATATAAAGGCACAAGGCTGCAGGCTGAGTTATACAGGGACTCTGAGTATCACTCATGTATTATAAGGGATGCTGTACCCCCTATTGTAAATGATAAGGATATTAGAAGTCACTGAGGGGTTCTGTGACCATATAAAGGCACAAGGCTGCAGGCTGAGTTATACAGGGAACTCTGAGTATCACTCATGTATTATAAGGGATAATGTACCCCCTACTGTAAATGATAAGGATATTAGAAGTCACTGAGGGGTTCTGTGACCATATAAAGGCACAAGGCTACAGGCCGAGTAAAACAAGTTTCTAACATCCTAATTTTAAAAAAGATGGTATCATAGCGAGCGACCACTGTCAGACTGTTAAACTGGGATACCAACAAAACTCCCTGTGGCAAGGGATTGTGGCTTTCACAAAGCAAATATATCAGGGAATGTGCCTTACTCCACTGAGGGCTCCTTGTGCCATTTCCGGCCTCTCATTTCAGTATTTAATTACCAGTGGGCAGTCGCTCTATGTGTGACGTTAGTAGGAAAGCACAAAACATTCCCTGCAGATCATAAAAAGGAATAACGCCATCAGAAACAAACTGAACCGAGGCTTTGTCTGTAATACCGAGCGACATGTTCGTTGTCAAGGGCCTCTAAATGGAATATCCGCCTTTTGAATATTGATCTAATACGGCAGCGTAGAAATTAGGGCATCGCTGAAACGCATTTACAAAAAAAATTGAGTCTAAAAGCGACGGGAAACCAGGATGAAAATAGCCATAAAAATCAATCCCTCCCGGCTTAGCTGAACTGCTTTATTGTCGCTTCAAAGCAACAGAGAACATCGTTGAGGGTTTTTCTTTTGTAATGAATCAATGCCATGAAAACAAAATTTCAATAAAAAGGTTATTTGTGACATTGTCAGTCCTATTAACCAAATATGGGAATTTTTTTATTCTCTCCCAGACGGGAGACTTAACTTCTTACCTAACACCCTACTGACAAAACTGTGGGGGCTGACATGTGCAAGATGGGCGATTATACGGTAGTCTTTAAAGTTAAATGCCAAGTTCTTTTAATAACACAAGTGTATTCTGAGGTCATATACTAAGCTGATCTGGGAGGACCACAGTTATATGGTTGGCCCGCGGTGGTTTTATTTGGTATATCCAGTCATCCAGATGTGAGTGGACAAATTGCAAAGAATCCAAATGACTGCCTCAAGATCAGCTGATTGCTTTGTGTTGCCCCTTGTTGGTATACACCAGGGATCCCCAACCAGTAGCTTGTGAGCAACATGTTGTTCTCCAACCCCTTGGATGTTGCTCTCAGTGGTCTCAAAGCAGGAGCTTATTTTTGAATTCCAGGCTTGGAGGCAAGTTTTGGTTGTATAAAAACCAGGTGCACTGCCAAACAGACCCTCTTGTAGGCTGCCAGTCCACATAGGGGCTACCAATCACAGACCTTATTTGGCACCCCAGGAACCTTTTGCATGCTTGTGTTGCTCCCCAACTGTTTTTTTTTTTTTTTTTGAAAGTGGCTCATAGGTAAAAAAGGTTGGGGACCCCTGGTATACACGTATATTTGTATCTCTGGTGTGTCTCAGTGGTGGAACTACAGGGGGTGTGATAGTGATGTGCAGGTCAGGTAAAACCCGACCTGCATCGGACCCGACCTCCCACAGCCCTCACCCGCCCGCAGTAGCCTTCCGGGTTCTTTTTATAGACCCACACCACCCTGCCTTGCTGATGACATCGCAAAAGGGGCAGGGTGAGCAGAAGGGTCCGAAACATTGTCCTGAGGCACTTTAAGTAAAGACATGTTTTTTTCAAATTACCAGAGTGCTGCTGTCTTTGTTGACATTGTGTCCAATTGCCGTGGCAGGGGCCATGTTTTAGAGTAAAACTCACCGCTGTCGCCCAATAGCCAGGGCCAAAAGCTTGACAGACAAACTTGGGGGGGCATGCAAATGCTGTTTTACCTTTGGACTGGCACAGCAAATGGCAATCTAACTTACTAATGCCCCTAATGCACCAATTTACAGCTGCTCATGTCTTCTATACAAAGTAAAGCTTTGACCGGCATGTACAGATACGGCAATGATCATCACCAAATCGTATGTCTCGTTCTGTGATCCTAGAAAATAAACCATTTCAGAGCTGTTTACAGACTGTTCACAGTCCCTAGAAAGTTCCAGCCACCTCCCTAGTACTTTCCATTGTAAGGTTGGCGCCAGACTCCCAGGGGAAAATTCACAAGCTGCACGTACAATACTAGCGAGCAAACCTGTCTGACACTTCCACCAACAGCACTCAATCCTTCCTTTGCATTTTGGGTGTTTACAAGGCACTGATTAACTGAAGGTTGCACCCAGAGCTCACTCCATGGAGGTTCCAAGTGGGGCTGATCAACCTGGCCCAAGAGTAAGAAGAGTGTGGGAACTGATGTAATAATCATACAAAACTATTGAGAAAAAACAGGGTGGAACACATAATTCCTACTGTGTCCCTCCTGCATTCCTCCAGTTAACTAGTTCAGGTGCTAAGGTAATTAATACTCAACTTTTATTCATCTCTCTTAAAAGATCACGCTTTACACACCCATCATTAGGGATCACCCTCAATGATGCTGGACAATGTCCATAAAAACACACATAACTTAAAAACACATAGAGTGGACATGTGGGATAATAGTGCACTGATATCCAATCAGCCACTGTCACTACAAATGTATCCAACAATCAGGCATATATAAATTGTTCAGCTGCTCTTGATAATATGTAGTCATATGTTGAAAACTCCAGTAAAAATTCTGGTATATTAATAGTTAATTCCAAAAACCACAATGTAATGGCTTTTACCTTTTAGCCAGATATCAATGGTTTTGCATTTTGTCAAGCGAAAATATGCTTCTTAGTAACCAAGCATCAGAAAATGGTCATTGCCACAGTGTGGGAACTGTCAACAAAACACAACTTTTTTACATTTTTAGTACAACGGCACAATAGCAGTATCTGAAATAGTACAGATAGTACCATAGAAGTGCCTATGAGTTACAGGGTAATCACCTCTGGGAAGGGACTGCGGCTGTGGGATAGCAGGTATAGTAGAGAGAGATGGTGCCTATAGTAACAGTGGATAATAGTCTCTGGGAAGGGAGTGTGACTGTGGGATAGCAGGTATAGTAGGGAGAGATGGTGCCTATAGTAACAGTGGATAATAGTCTCTGGGAAGGGAGTGTGACTGTGGGATAGCAGGTATAGTAGGGAGAGATGGTGCCTATAGTAACAGTGGGATAATAGTCTCTGGGAAGGGAGTGTGACTGTGGGATAGCAGGTATAGTAGGGAGAGATGGTGCCTATAGTAACAGTGGGATAATAGTCTCTGGGAAGGGAGTGTGACTGTGGGATAGCAGGTATAGTAGGGAGAGATGGTGTCTATAGTAACAGTGGATAATAGTCTCTGGGAAGGGAGTGTGACTGTGGGATAGCAGGTATAGTAGGGAGAGATGGTGCCTATAGTAACAGTGGACAATAGTCTCTGGGAAGGGAGTGTGACTGTGGGATAGCAGGTATAGTAGGGAGAGATGGTGCCTATAGTAACAGTGGGATAATAGTCTCTGGGAAGGGAGTGTGACTGTGGGATAGCAGGTATAGTAGGGAGAGATAGTGCCTATAGTAACAGTGGATAATAGTCTCTGGGAAGGGAGTGTGACTGTGGGATAGCAGGTATAGTAGGGAGAGATGGTGCCTATAGTAACAGTGGGATAATAGTCTCTGGGAAGGGAGTGTGACTGTGGGATAGCAGGTATAGTAGGGAGAGATTGTGTCTATAGTAACAGTGGATAATAGTCTCTGGGAAGGGAGTCATACCTCCCAACTGTCCCATTTTCTGCGGGACAGTACCAATTTTGACAGCTCAGCTGCAGTCCTGGATTTTTATTACAAACTCCAAAGTTTCTCTTTGATTCCTTCAGTGATGCCAGAAAAAGAAAATCTTTTCTGAAACATATAGTTAAAATAAGAACACTCAGTGCCTGGACTGATGCATTTGAAACAATTTAAGATGAGCAAAGATACAATTGTAACTAATAAGATAAGCAAGACTCACAAGGAAAAACTGAGACTCAGCTTAAAGGGCAATTTATGCTTCTTTAGCAAAACTGCCAGAAATGTGTTCAGATTTCATAATCTGCCAAATTCTGTAAAATAGACATGGTAATTAGGGGCTGTGTCAAAATGTTTTTCTTTTTGTCCCTCTTTCCATTTTTCATATGTTGGGAGGTATGAGGGACTGTGTCTGTAGGAAAGGCCTTTTGTAAAACCATACCTCCAAACTGTCCCTTTTTTGGAGGGACAGTGCCTCTTTTGACAGCTCAACCTGCAGTCCCTCATTTGTACTGGAAAGTCCCAATTTTCTCTGCACTGAACAGCCAGAAAAAGAAAGAAGAAGAAGTTTCTCACTTAATTGGCTTTTAGCAGAGAGCCCAGAACAGCTAACAGGTGCAAATAAGATACTTTGTAACAATTTTGAGACAAAAAAAAAAAGTTTAGATAAGGAGAAATATTTTCAAACTTTCATAACCTGCCAGATTTTGTAAAATGAACATGGTAATTAGGGGGTGTGGCCACAGAAATGGGCATGGTCAAAACATTTCGCTGTTCTACATGTGAAAAAAAATTTCCAACATTTTTTTACAAAATGTTGGGAGGTAAGGTAAAACAGACTAACTTTACAAATAATTGGGCCCCAGATATTCTTTTTGGCTCTGGACCCCACTACCACTAAGGGCTACTCTGGTTTCATCCACGCTCACTTTCATCATGTTGAACCACTCCTGGGTGCCAGAACACAGTGTTTACTCTTCCCTTTGAATAGTAGGGGGAGAACATTATTGTTCACTGGGAGCAGCGAGCAACGTTTTCCCTTAATCTCTGAATGTACGAGGGTTTCCCTTGGTGATTTTTCTTACCATTCTCAGGTGAATAATGGCAATGGATAAGGGCAGTGTTGTTTTGTTGACATCCTGTTTGATATAGTCGGATAATTGCAATGCGTGTGCAAGTCCTGACAGGCCGACCGTGCCTTACAGCCTCTTCCTGGAACAAAACGTATCAGGCAGAATAGGCAAAGAACCATTTAACCCCATTCACTGCCTGTTCCAGGGTGCAGAGCTGGGAAATAAAAACAACAGACAGGTTTGGACGCACCTTTTTGGCACCTTATGCTCTGCACTACTGTCTGGGGTCTAAATAAACAACCTGTAGCCGCAGTGAGGAAAGCACTCCAGCAGGGAGTTATTATTCAATGCACTACAGCTCTCTAGATAACGTTTTTTGGAGACAGTCCGACAGGGCCCTTCATGGGAGGGTGCTGGCAGGGAAAGGGACATGAGGCAAGGGCCCTTCGGCAAGTGAGGTGGCCATACACGGAGAGATCCGCTCGTTTGGCGATGTCGCCAAATGAACGGATCTCTCTCCGATATGCCCACCTTGAGGTGGGCAATATCAGGCTGATCCGATCGGATCCTAACGAATGGGAATAGGCGGTCGGATCGTGGGCCTGCATTAACAACGGGATTTTGAGTCCCATCCCATCAAGATCTGCCCGACTTTCAGCCAGGTCTCGATCGGGGAAGCTCATCGGGGGGCCCCAAACACGGTCCAATAAGCTGCCGACTAGGCCTCTCTGCAGCTTTTATCGGCCCGTGTACGGCCACCTTTAGAGTCCTCCATGGGTCCATTTTTTGGAACCCGTACCCTCACCCTGCAATCCGCAACCCGCATTCTTACCCGCTTGGACCCGCTACCCGACCTGCAAGTACCTTATCCGCAACCCGCTGACCATCAAGGATCAGGAAGTGCTGTCATTGTAAACCAGAAGTGACATCATCGGAAGTAGATGTGATCAGAAAAAGGGAGTAAGAATAGCTATTGAGAAGGCCCGCGGCCCGACCCGCAAACTCACAGAACCACCGCCGGAACTTCTACCCACAACCCGCAGGTCTTTGCGGGTAACTCGCGGGTACCCGACCCGCTGCAGGACTCTGAATTAAGTGTCACAATTGCTCTCACACTTATCTGCACATTGAAGCATATTTAGAATGTTATTCTTTTGCAGAAACCCAGCTGAGCTGATGAAAGCTAGTATTTACTGATCTGTAACCATGGCCAAAGTAATTTCAATATAATGTACTATTGCGCTGTACTGGTAAAAGTCATGTGTTTGCTTCAGAAAGTCTACTATACTCTATATAGTATAAACAAGTTGCTGTGTAGCCATGGGGTCAGCCATTCAAACACAGGATACACAGTAGATACCAGATAAGTACTATTATAGTTTATATAAACAAGCTGCTGTTTAGCCATGGGGGCAGCCATTCAAGCACAGGATACACAACAGATAACAGATAATTACTACTATAGTTTATATAAACAAGCTGCTGTGTAGCCATGGGGGCAGCCATTCAAACACAGGATACACAGTAGATAACAGCTAAGTACTACTATAGTTTATATAAACAAGCTACTGTGTAGCCATGGGGGAAGCCATTCAAGCACAGGATACACAGTAGATAACAGATAAGTACTACTATAGTTTATATAAACAAGCTGCTGTGTAGCCATGGGGGCAGCCATTCAAGCACAGGATACACAGTAGATAACATATAAGTACTACTATAGTTTATATAAACAAGCTGCTGTGTAGCCATCGGGCAGCCATTGAAGCACAGGATACACAGTAGATAACAGATAAGTACTATTATAGTTTATATAAACAAGCTGCTGTGTAGCCATGGGGGCAGCCATTCAAACACAGGATACACAGTAGATAACAGATAAGTACTACTATAGTTTATATAAACAAGCTGCAGTGTAGCCATGAGGGCAGCCATTCAAACTGTCTGAAAAAAAAGGAGAAAAAGCACAGGTTACATACCAGATAAGCTCTGTAGAATAGAATGGTGTTTTACCAGGCTTATCTTTTATCTCCTGTGACTTTTCTAATTTTTTCAAGCTTGAATGGCTGTCCCCAATGGATATACATCAGCTAGTTTATATAAACTATAGTAGTGCTTCTGAAGTAAACAGAGAACTTGAGGGACAGCTGCTATCCTTACCGTCTCTGGCATAATAAAACTGGTTAAATCTAGTAAAATAGTAAATGAAAGTAAATAGAAAAAAATTTATATGCCTGTATATATTTTAAAACTAATTTGATTATTATTCAACACACACATTTTTCCCCCTTGAGATTCTAGGGGCCCAGAGTAAATTCCTGCCTAAGCATAAAACGAACCCAGGCTAATAGGTTGACTATATCTATTGTAAAGTAACAATTACCTGCTAAACACCCACAATAATGAAGGGGCAATTAGTCAATTAGTGTGCTCTTAAAAGTAGTAGTGGAACTAAGAGGCAGCAAGAAACAAACGTATAAAGGGAATACTCAAAGTATTTCTGTTCATTATCTTACGCTGAGCGCTGGGGGAAGTGGTTTCTGACCCCAAAGGGAAACGCTCGTTTGTAACAGGAAGATGGAACTCTGACTCTTTCCATTACAGCACAAACACCAGCACAGCGAAAAGACAATAGCTCGGGCTGACAATGTAACAAGATAAAGGTCGGCTTTCTAAACTACACAATAATGCTAGCCCATTCTGAAGGCTAGGGTTGGACATTATTGTTACAAGAAGACCCACACAGTAATTTATATATATATATATATATATATATATATATATATATATATATATATATATATATATATATATATATATATATATATATATATATAATACACAAAAGCCATGAATATCTTGTAAATTATATCCTTATAAACGGTAAGTTCTGATGTCATTTCTGTCACATGACTCACTGAAATTTGTGTATTATAATTAATAAAGTACCCCCAGTTGTAAAATATGAGGATATTAGAAGCTACCTCAGAGTTCCATGACCTGTATAAAAACACTCGTGTTTTTATATGATCATGAAACTCCTCGGTAACTTATAATATCCTTATATTTTACAAGAGGGGGTACTTTATTCACTATATATATATATATATATATATATATATATATATATATATATATATATGAAGCTTCTTTATTGGGGGGGGGTGATGCTTCATCTTTGTGGAACTTATGTAACATGCAATTGCACATACTGTTAGTTATTGGTATGAATTCTGTATTTTAACATTAATATGGCATCTGAAGGGGTTAGCTCTGCCACTTTAAGAATAATACTTAATTTTACACTAAAAGAGGGAACAGTGACACCTCCAACAGAATAAATACATACAGTAGACAGATATAGGTTATGAATGAACATATAAATAAAATGTACTTCCCCTTTACCATTGTCTGTAAGTGGAATATTGCTTTTGGCAGTATGAGATATATATATATATATATATATATATATATATATATATATATAGTTCCAGCTGTGGTGCACTCCAATAGAGTGTTCTCTTCATGCATGGGTGCTGTCACATATATTATAGATAATAGTTTCCCAAACTTGACACACTCCAGGACTTCATAATGCAGTTAAAAAGGAAATTTTATTGTCAACGTTGCGGTCCTGTTCTAGACCTTTTTCAAGACATTTCTTGTCTTGATGTGTCTTGAGACAGGACCAGAACAGGACCGAAACGTTGACAAAAAATTATCCTTTTTAACTGCATTATGAAGTCCTGGAGTGTGTCAATTTTGGGAAACTATGTATAAATAGCTGTATATATTTATATATCTATATCTATATATATATATATATATATATATATATATATATATATATATATATATGTAGAAATTCATATATATATATGTGTATATATATATATATATATATAGTGTGATCTCAGATCAGAGCCACCATACACGCACCGAATATCGTATGAAAATTTGTTTTGTCAATTCAATGTTTCTTTTATTTTTAATTTTTCAAACATTTTCCTACCTTACTTATTTGTGAATTTAAAGGGCTTGTTCTCTTCCAACACTTTTTTTTAGTTCAGTTGGTTTCAGATAGTTTAAAGACAAATGGAGGGCACTCTAATTTAATAAGAGCAAACAGACTGAACAAGGTGAAAATAGCCTCAAACCACACCATAAGGTAGTTATACACTATTGTACTACTAGGGGCTTGCACACTCAAAATAAATTATATACACACTCAGGTGGTATTGCTAAAAAATGAGAATTCTCATTATCTGGCAAGGGTGTTCACTTTGGGGTTGGCACCTTTCCGTGGCTCACAATCTGGGGGATGGGACGGGACGATGACATCGGAGCAGGGCAGTGATGCAATGGGGGCAGGGCAGTGACAATGTGGGTGGGGTGAGAGCAGTCATGGGCGGGGCTATGATGTGACGATCAGCGATTGGCTGTTCGCCATATCAATCAAGGGGGATTCAGATAGTTCACCAGAAATAAAGTTTTTCCAATTACTTTATATTTTCTGTTTGTGACAGTTTTTCTAATACTGGAGTGCCAAGTTTCATATTTCAGCTTCATCTGTCTTTCTAAAGCCGTTACGGAAGGGGGGGTTGCTGACTCTGTAAACTGTTCTAAATTTAATAAATGTAACTTTAAACTTCAATTTTGGAAAAATGGCAACAAATAAAAGATGGAAGCAATTAAAAAAAAAAGTCATTGTTTCTGGCGAACAATCTGAAAACAACTGAACTGAAAAAACACTTTCATTAGGGTGGCTGAAATGTCACATAATCATCAGAGCAAACAGCATGACTACTCCCTTTCTATCAATAAACATTACGTTAACTTTTAGTATGTTATAGAATGGCTAATTCTAAGCAACTTTTCAATTGGCCTTCATTTTTTCTCTTTTATTGTTTATGAATGATTTGCCTTCTTTTTCTGACTCTTTCCAGCTTTCTAAAGGGGTCACTGACCCCATCTAAAAAACAAATGCTCTGTAAGGCTACAAATGTTTTGTTTTTGCTACTGTTCATTGCTCATCTTTCTATTCGGGCCTCTCCTATTCATATTCTAGTCTCATATTCAGATCAATGCATGGTTGTTAGGGTAATTAAGACTCTAACATCCGGAATACTGTATCTGCAAACTGGAGAGCTGCTGAATAAAAAGCTAAATAACTCAAGAACCAAAAATAATAAAAAAGGAAAACCAATTGCAAATTGTCTCAGAATATCACTCTAGGTCATCCTAAAAGTTAATTTCATGGTAAAAAGCCCCTTTAATATGCGCAGACAAACATCCTTGAGCCAAATATCCTACTCAGTATATGTTTTACTGGGCATTTTTGAAAAATAAAGGTAACATAATCCCTGCTTATAACCAAAGGATGTGTTTGTTTTAACAGAAACTGATGGATAATTCCAACAAGACGATGATCTTACTGTGTCTCTCCTTGTTACCAGATTCAAGGATGGGTTAGTCATGTTTATACACATTCACACTCTGGCCCAAAAGAAAGCTGACTGACTCCCATCACTGTCACATCTGTGTTCAAGAACCTCCATTCACTGCAGGGGGAGTGAACAGTGGCACTGCGATCTGTCCATAGAGTTCTGCTTACAAGCAATGGCTCTGTTGTTTTCCCTGGTTTTTTTAAAAGGTGATTTTGTTTCAACCAATATTAAAAAAAACTATGCCAGTGTGGTTATTCCATTTTAATTAGCATATTTTAGCAGGAACAGCCCCCTAAGTTTGCTCATCGCCTGTACAGAGAGATACCATAAAACTATGGCAGCATAGGTTTTCCCCTGTACTAACCACAATTCAGCAGGAACAGCCCCCTGAGTTTGCTCATAGTCTGTACAGAGAGATACCATAAAACTATGGCAGCATAGGTATTCCCCTTTACTAAGCACAATTCAGCAGGAACAGCCCCCTGAGTTTGTTCATAGCCTATACAGAGAAATCCTATAAAACGATGGCAGCATAGGTATTCCCCTGTACTAAGCACAATTCAGCAGGAACAGCCCCTAAGTTTGCTCATCGCCTGTACAGACAGATACCATAAAACTATGGCAGCATAGGTTTTCCCCTGTACTAAGCGAAATTCAGCAGGAACAGCCCCCTGAGTTTGCTCATAGACTGTACAGAGAGATACCATAAAACTATGGCAGCATAGGTATTCCCCTATACTAAGTACAATTCAGCAGGAACAGCCCCCTAAGTTTGTTCATAGCCTATACAGAGAAATCCTATAAAACGATGGCAGTATAGGTATTCCCCTGTACTAAGCACAATTCAGCAGGAACAGCCCCTAAGTTTGCTCATAGTCTGTACAGAGAGATCCCATAAAACTATGGCAGCATAGGTATTCTCCTGTACTAAGCACAATTCAGCAGGAACAGTCCCCTAAGTTTGCTCATAGTCTGTACAGAGAGATACCATAAAACTATGGCAGCATAGGTATTCCCCTGTACTAAGCACAATTCAGCAGGAACAGTCCCCTAAGTTTGCTCATAGTCTGTACAAAGAGATCCCATAAAACTATGGCAGCATAGGTATTCCCTGTACTAAACACAATTCAGCAGGGATATCCCCTATGTTGTACAAGCAGACACCATAAAACCATAAAACTGTGGCAGCACAGGTATTTCTCTGCACTAAGCAAAGTTCAGTGGAAATGTCCTCTCATAAAATGACTATTTCCAATCAACAATAAATGTATAAATGTAAAATGTAAATGTGACAATAAAGTAGTGATCTATCAGAGCAACACAATTCACGGTGTAATGTCAGCACAGGCACAACTCGTAACCCTATTTTGCCTGAAATAGATTCTGAATTTGAGAAAGACTTGGTTTTGCTGGTCCATATTTCACGAAACCTGTTTCATTTCAATAGGAAAGGATTCTGTGTTGGCTGTCTCTTTCAATTTAGATTGCAGCTAACCACAAATGGTTCCAGTCTCACAGCTTAACATACAACAAGTGTCTGGTGCTATCAAGCTACAGTAACAGGCTACATCTATTTTTGGTGGGAAGCCGTTTTAACGTGATTATTTAACAGGATCTCCACCCAAAAACTGTTTTTGAACCATAACAACAGATTTAATTCTATGATGCCTTCCTGTATACATTCATCGTGATTTTAGCTATCTGTAAATGCTATTGCATCTGAAAGCAGTAATGCATTAGCCCTTTCTGTCGTTCTGACTCCTGAAACATTGTAGCAGAAGTCGTTTCTTCTCTGGGTCTGTATATCAGCTGACTTCTGTTACAGTGTTTCAGGAGTAAGAACCAGCAGTGCTGAGAACATTAAAGACAGATACTGCTTTCAAGAGAGATTACATTTACAAATACATTTAAAGGAATTGTTCAGTATACAAATAAAAACTGGATAAATAGATAGGCTGTGCAAAGTAAAAAAATGTTTCTAATATAGTTGTAATGTATAAAAGCTGGAGTGTGACTGGATGTGTAACATAATAGCCAGAACACTACTTTCTGCTTTTCAGCTCTTGGTTTACACTGACTGGTTACCCTGGTTACCAGGCAGTAACCAATCAGAGTTAGAGAGCTGCAAAGCAGGAAGTAGTGTTCTGGCTATTATTTTACACATCCAGTCACTCCAGCCTTTATACATTACATTTTTGCCTAACTAACTATATTAGAAACATTTTTTATAGCCTATCTATTTACCCAGTTTTTATTTTCACACTGACCTGTTCCTTTAAATCCAGTGTAAAATCAAGTAATACATGTGTACTGAAAAGTTGATAAGAAGAGCTGGGGTTGCCCGTCCCTGCCTTGAAGAAATGAGCTAAAAGTGCTCTAGTTGGGTGCATGCCATAAGAAATCACGTGGCCCTGTACAGTAACACCCACCCCAGTAAAAAGTCCACACAGACTCAAATGCAAAAAACAGTAAACCCCCTCACTCTCAAGTTATAAAAAGCCATTGGTGATCAGGGCCCCCACTATAAGTTAAACAAAAAAAACTATTGGCACCAGGGACCCCATAAAAGTTTTTTTAAAAATAACATTGGTGGTCAAGGCCCATCTACAACTTAAAAAAAATCATTGGTGGTCAGGGCCTACCCTATAAATAAAAATTTGCATCAGGGCCCCCCATAAAAGTTTTTACAAAAACATTGGTGGTCAGGGCATTCCCTATAAATAAAAAAAAATTGTTCCAGGTCCCCCCCATAAAAGTTTCCAAAAACAATGGTGGTCAGGGGCCCCATAGAATATTTAAAAAAAATTATTGGTGGCCAGTGGTTCAATAAAAAAACCATTGGTGTCCAGTGGAACTTACCTTAGGTTCTTCTTTAGCTTCTTTGGCTCCTTTCGTAGGACTTTAACTTCTAGTCTTTTCATGGCTTCAGGTATTTTCGCTGCGGCTTCGGGTCTTTACGTGGCTTCGGGCCTGATTCGCCGCCATATGAACTTTTGAGCACAGCCGGGCCCTCCTTTAGCCCCGGGCCCAATACAGCTGTACCCCCTGTGACCCCCTGATGACGGTCCTGGGTGCACTCAGTAACGTAACTAACCAGCCCCCCACCTCTCAGAAGTGATCCTTTTGGCAGATACGTGGGCACACTAACTGCCAGCAAGCCCCAAGGGGGTGTGGACCCTGGTGCAATCGCACCCTTGCTCCCCCGTTAGTTCCACGACTGGTTGCACCTACAATCAGGGCTGATCCTATCAAATGTGGGGCCCAATTGGGACCATGTTGGCGGGGCCCCTAGACAAAGTGTTGCTGGCTACTGACACACCAAGTATTTAGGAAAATAAGGGCATACAGGCACAAAATAGAAAGGAAAGGGGCAGACAAGGTAAGAGTGAGAGGGATGAAATAGGGGCACATAATAGGGGCACACAGGGTAAGAGAGAGGGAGGAAATAGGAGAGTGGACTGGGCCAATTAGTTTGGGGCAGGCTGGGCCGATTCAGCTTGGGAGCAGGCTTGGTTGGATTGGGGGCAGGCAGGGCCTATCAAGGTTGGAGGAAAGCTGGGCCTATTAGAGTTGGGGGCAGGCTAGACCTATGGAGTTGGGGGATAGGCTGGCTTATCAGTGTTGAGGGTGGGCTGGACCTATGGATTTGGGGATGGGCTGGACTCTCAAAGTTGGGGGCAGGCCAGGCAGCATCATGTGCTGAGGGAAATATTATCTGTGCTGCCCTGTGGTGCGGGGCCCCCAGAGATGCGGGGCCCAATTGGGTCCAATTGGCCTAAGGCCAGCCCTGCCTACAATTCTGCATGCTATTTATCCTGTGAGCTAGCCCTTCTCTATGGGGTCTGGATTTAGAAGTGAAGCTCAGGTCTGGATGAATGCCAAACATTATTACCCTAATGGAAAGATTATGGGTAATGAATGCTGCAAACAAAACGCCAGAAATAGAAGTATAAGTCACAACAGCACCATCATTTAAAAATAATTGGAATAAGACTGTTTAATAAGGACCAGCTTTTCCATATTCCTGCTCCACCGCGTTGACTACATAGAGAAACTCATGGTTCATTCTAGTTCCCGCCCCTTCAATTACCACTTTATTGGGGCAATTTTGCACTTTAATCGTGTCATTTTCATGTGAGGAATGTAGAGAATCCTGCCTTGTCAGTAGAAAGGGGCGATTGAACATATAAAAGGGAGACAATTGTTCTGCAAATGAAGGAACTGTTCCATTTAGTATTGAATTTATGATCCAAAGGTGCAAACGAGAGGCAGGAATGATTCCATGATTTAATGACTACTGTACTTCCACCAGACTAAAAATAACATACTGTATTTACTGCCATATTTGCACGATTTATGTTTTTGCGTTTCTATAATTAGATGGTACAGTATAAGACGCATTGATGCTGTTGCCATATTGTTTCCCTTAATTTAGATGGTACAGAGGACATATCCTAAAGCCCAATTAAAAGTTTCCCCCAAATAGGACACACCTAACTCAAAATTCAACTCCTGGAAGGAACAGCCTTTCATAGAAGCATTTCCTGCAGTTTACAATGGAGTCCAACAGGGTGTTATTATTTTGAGCACCAACCCTGCAATTTTGTCTTTTCTCTCCCTAGGGATAACTCCAAGCTAAATCCAACTCTGCAACATGTCATCATTTTAAATGGAACTTCTAGAATATCATAACAACTGATAAAAAACAAATTCAGTTTAGGATTATACTTTAAATAGCAGCAGGCTGGGGTTTGAGGCATAAAAGCACAACTGTTTTCTTCTATGGTTCTTACAGCTAAAAATGCTTCTGTATTGTACTTTGAGTTTTTGTGTTTTATTCCAGTTAAGGGAATAATATAAGCTCTACTGTATATTATATAGTGAATAATGTATTGTATAAGGATATGCATTACTGAGAAACAATTAAAACCAACAACATCCCTAATCATCAATTATAAGGATGTAATTTATAAGATATTCATGGCTCTCGGAGGGGTTCTGTGACCATATAAAGGCACAAGGCTGCAGGCTGAGTTATACAGGGAACTCTGAGTATCAGTCATGTATTATAAGGGATAATGTATCCCCTACTGTAAATCATAAGGATATTAGAAGTCACAGAGGGGTTTTGTGACCATATAAAGGCACAAGGCTGCAGGCTGAGTTATACAGGGAACTCTGAGTATCACTCATGTATTATAAGGGATAATGTACCCCCTACTGTAAATGATAAGGATATTAGAAGTCACTGAGGGTTTCTGTGACCATATAAAGACACAAGGCTGCAGGCTGAGTTATACAGGGAACTCTGAGTATCACTCATGTATTATAAGGGATAATGTACCCCCTACTGTAAATGATAAGGATATTAGAAGTCACTGAGGGGTTCTGTGACCATATACAGGTACAAGGCTGCAGGCTGATTTATACAGGGAACTCTGAGTATCACTCATGTATTATAAGGGGATAATATACCCCTACTGTAAATGATAAGGATATTAGAAGTCACTGAGGGGTTCTGTGACCGTATACAGGTACAAGGCTGCAGGCTGAGTTATATGTTAGTGGGTGCTACTTTCCTTTATAGTAGGGATGCACCGAATCCAGGATTCGGTTCGGGATTCGGCCAGGATTTGACCTTTTTCAGCAGGATTCGGCCGAATCCTTCTGCGCGGCCGAACCGAATCCGAATCCTAATTTGCATATGCATATTTGGGGTGGGGAGGGAAATCGCTTGACTTTTTGTCATAAAACAAGGAATTAACATTTTTACCCCTTCCCACCCATAATTTGCATATGCAAATTAGGGGTCGGATTCGGTTTGGTATTCGGCTGAATCTTTCACAAGGGATTCGGGGGTTCGGCCGAATCCAAAGTAGTGGATTTGGTGCATCCCTAGTATATAGTTGCCCTTTAACAGAACTAGCTGTGCATAATGCCATTGCAGCGGCAGCCTAGCAGAGTAATGTGTGCCAGAGATGGCCAAACAAGCCCCCCCCCCCACCCATTGAACCTGCTAAGCCAATTTTCAAACAAAACATTAATGCTTTACAGTACAATAAACTCTGACTGGTGATAAAGACCATACACCGCTCTGCTCCTGCCAACAATAATAATAATTAACGCTGGCTCTTTCTGCCAGGGGATTTTAATTGTCCTAAGAAGAGGCTGTTGAATGTCTGGCTGTCAGAGATACATTCAGCAGGATATGAGATGATCCTTCAATTCTCTGGAGACTGGGGCACAAGTAAAACTCCAGGATGTCGCTGTATTTTGTATAGAGGAGATATATGGGGCAAATATGGCTGCACTGGGGGCATCCTACTCCCTACAAAACTTGAATAGGTTATACGGGAGCACACATCTGTACTGTACAAAGCTGGGCAAAGCACCACTAGATGATCAGCTGCACCATACATTTCATACTTTTGGGAAAAGCAGTTGTAGAGATGCACAACTACACTGTACATTTTATTCTGTGGAGTAAAGCCCCTGTAAAGGTGCAGAGCTGAAGCTGCACAATGCAGTTTTGTTGTGCAAAGCAGTTATACAGGCACAATACAGGGAAGGCAGTTTCAGAGGCGGTTCTAGAGTCGCACAGTGGCAGCTACATTGTACATTCTATTATACATGGAAAGCGGTTCTAGAGTCACACAGTCACCGTAACGTTGTACATTCTATTATACAGGGAAAGCAGTTCTAGAGTCACATAGTTGAAACTACATTCCATTATACAGGAAAGTGGTTCTATAGTCGCACAGTCGCAGCTACATGGTACATTTCATTATAGAGGGAAAGTGGTTCTAGAGTTGCACAGTTGCAGGATTGCAGCTACTATGTACATTCCATTATACAGGGAAATAGGCTCTAGTCACACAGTCGAAGCTGCATGGTACATTCCATTATAAAGGAAATGAGGGTCTACAGTCGCACAGTCGCAGCTACATGGTACATTCCATTATACAGGGAAAGTGGCTCTAGAGTCACACAGGCACAACTGCATGGTACATTCCTTATACAGGAAATTCGTTTCTAGAGTCGCACAGTCGCAGCTACATGGTACATACCATTATACAGGAAATGAGATTCTAGAGTTGCAGTTACATGGTACATTCCATTATACAGGAGAAGAGGTTCTACAGTTGCACAGTCGCAGCTACATACTGCGTTTCATTACACAGGGGATGAGGTTCTAGAATTGCACAGTTGCAGCTACATGGTACATTCCATTATACAGGAAATGAGATTCTAGAGTCGCAGCTGCATGATACATTCCATTATACAAGAAAAGAGGTTCTAGAATTGCACAGTCGCAGCTACATGTTACATTCCATTATACAAGGAAAGCAGTTTTAGAGTCGCACAGTCGCAGCTGCGTGATACATTCCATTATACAAGAAAATAGGTTCTAGAGTTGCAGTTACATGGTACATTCCATTATACAAGAAAAGAGGTTCTAGAATTGCACAGTCGCAGCTACATGGTACATTCCATTCTACAGGGAAAGCAGTTCGCGAGTCACAAAGTCGTGTCTGCATTATACATTCCCCCATGAATTATCTACAGCATACACCATGTCACTGAAGCAATTTTCTCCAGAGTCCTGTTTAGTTCCGCTGACATTATTTGAAAACACAGTAGCAGCCAGAGGTAGCCCAGCGGGTGAAAGTGTGATGACTGGTAATTCTGTTTCATATGAGTATTAAGTAGATGGTGGTTTTAGAGCACTGCTCTCAGTAATGAGGGCTTATCCCCCGGGAACCATGCCAGAACTGTGAAACCAAACCATTTTATACAGGTGACTGAGTGGCATTAGCACTAATTATAGCCACATTTCTCAGGGTTTATTTAAGTCATGACCTCTTGAAAAAACAAAAACAAACCAAAAAAAAACATATATACAAACCAAAGGAAACAAACAAACCAAAAATACAAAAATATATATGCTTCTTCTGCATTTATGCGCCCACTGACATTGGGGAACGCTGGAGCACCCTCAACACCGCAGTAATTATAGGGATACCACCCCAGGGTGTGTCAATAAGCGCATCAGATTTGCGACAAAAGAATCACATGGACATAATCGACACAATCAAGTCAATCCCAACCAATTCACATTAGAGCCACTTGATACTGACTTAAATTGCCTTATGAGACACTAAACTTTCACCTGTAAAGTGTGAGAGGTTTGTCAGCCAATGGGATTGAGCCTTACTGTCCTGTGGAAGCCTATTGCAGGCTAGTTTCCCAGCAACACCTAAATAACTTCACAAGGCGGGAACTGCTCAGCACAGGAAGTGCTCCTCGCACACACACACACACACACATATAAATATACAGATAGTTTAACAAATTAAATAAATGCAGTGATTGTGTCCCTAATATTTGTAACTGCAAAAGCCTATCATTCATAATAGCCGCTCTATCATGCTGCTCCTGTATGTGATCCCCTCCCCCACGTGCATGGTACTGACAGAAGGTCCCCAAATGTAACATTTGCTACTTGGCTCGGTAGCTTCAGCTCTTTGTGGTCTTGTGCAAATCAGCTCTACTCTCTCAGGATGTTTAGCCGAGTGTATCTAATAGTAAACACGTGGTTTGACTGAAGGGATTTTACGCTGCAGAGAATTCAATAAGGCGTGTATACACCCAAGCTCACAGAGTTACATCACAAAGCCACGATTTATAAACCCTTTGTTACGTGTACAAACTGTGGCCCTCTACACTCCTAGGCTCCCCTGCAACGGCAGGGTCTGCTTCCTCTGTAGTGTTGTGGGCTTTAAGAGTGGTGACACATGCTAAGCTTCGGCGAGATTTAGTCGCCTGGCGACAAATAGCCTCTTCTTGGGGCGACTAATCTCTCTGAAAAGCCTAGAGTCTAAATTGCCAGCCGGATGGCATCCAGAGCACTTTGTTTTCTGTTGCCGTTGCCTCACAAGGAATACAGCTGCAATCATCCTCTAATTACCATCTCTATCAACAATATGGGCAGTAAACTAATCTAAAGGGAAAATATTCCCCATTAACAAATATAATTTTCAGCTCTTCAGTTTAACATTCTATAAAGTTGTTGCTCCAATCCAACATTGAGTGATTCCATCTCCCAGCATCTTCTATGAAGGAATTAACATGGGAGTGTGGGAAGCTTGGGACATGTAGTCTATAAGACTCAGACACGACCCTGATAAACCGAATCCCAGCTTTAGAGTGTCACTGCAAGATGATCTCAGAGCGGAGGTTTTTTGCCATTCCTCTACAATGCCCCATCCATGCCCAGTTACACCCCACCCACTCTGCACTAGTTCTGCCCCTATGTGATTTAGATATATATATAATTGGCGTAAATTTAGATAATCCATTTCTGCAATCTTCCAATGAGAATCCAGCATGCAGTACAACTTTGGCCTATTGTGTTATGTTCACGAGGAGCAATAAACAGATTATTTTCTAACAGTGACCACCTAAACAGCAATATGTCCCCACTTCCAATGTTTAATTGACTGGAGAATTCTCTTGGATACGTAAGTTTGTCTATGAAGTATTCTGTGTTTCAATGTAAAGACCTGCACGGGTCTGTTTTTTAAATCTGCATCCAACCCAGTGTCGGACTTGGAGACCAGGGGCCCACCAAAATTTTTTAGATGAGGGGCCCACCCTCAGTACTATTTTCTTCCTCTCCTTCCTCAACCTCTATTCTCCTGGTCTCTTTTCTTTACATACTATAATACATTATTCCACCTATTTAGCCACTTTCTTCTCATAGAAATAGGAATGACACTGATCCAACCTGTACCCACTTTCCCCAAGTCTGATCTGGACCTGCTTACCTGCCTTGGCAACTCCACGAATTTTCACCCAACCTGCTCCCCCAAGTGTTCATCCCTCTGACCAAAAGTGACGTCACTCTGACCAGAAGTGACGTCACATTGAGCTTTTTAACCATTAGGACGCTTGGATTTTTCACTGTTTCCCCCTGTATTGGCTAACTTTAGCCCCCTAACTGCAGAGGACCGGGTACCTGTGGGACACCCGAACACTGGGCAAATGAAGAATAATCCCAATTATATTGCGGGTATTACGTGGGTACCCAACCCGATGGAGGACTCTATTTCAATGATATAATGCTTTGGAAAAGTTACATCCCTTAAAAAAATCTCATAATAGACTCATAGTAAATGCCTTCCTGTACACAAACATCAGGCTACACACATAGAAAAGCCTTAAAGGGGAAGGAAACCTAGTTGGCGCAAAAACCCTCCCCCTTCCCGTGTGTTGTCCACCCTCTTTCCTCCCCCCTGGCCTACCCGTACAGCTGGGCAAATGCCCCTAACTTGTTACTTACCCTTCTGCGCAGGTCCAGTCCAGGGAGTTCACAGACGACATCTTCTTCCACGCGATCTTCTTCCTGCTTTGAGCGGCGTTTTGGCGCATGCGCAGTAGGAGCATTTTGCCGTTACGGATCTACTGCGCATGCACCAAAAGTCACGAAGTACATAGGCGCATGCGCTGTAGATCGTACAGGCGAAATGCTCGTACTGCACATGCGCCGGTCAAAGCAGGAAGAAGATCGCGTGGAAGAAGATGTCGTCTGTGAATTCCCTAGACTGGACCTGCGCAGAAGGGTAAGTAACAAGTTAGGGGCATTTGCCCAGCGGGACGGGTAGGCCAGGGGGGAGGAGGGAGGGTGGGCAACACACGGGAGAGGGGAGGGTTTTTGCGCCAACTAGGTTTCCTTCCCCTTTAAGGTTAAATATAAGAGCGTAACACAACCCCACCCTGACTTATGGCTGGATTGTTAGCCAAAGAGACATTTGACACATTGGAGTATATTTATCAAAGAGTGAAGTTAATAGTGAAGTTCCGCCACTAGAGTGAAATTCCGCCACTTTACATTCATTTCTATGGGATTTTTATAGGCGTATTTATCAAAGGGTAAACTTTCACTTTCACCCATTGATAAATACGCCTTTCAAAATCCCATCGAAATGAATTGAGAGCTGCGGAATTTCACTCTAGTGGCGGAACTTCACTCTTTGATAAGTTTACCCCATAATTTGCATGTGTCCACCCATAAATCCATGTGAGTGAAGAATGAGGTATCTGAGAATATCCTCAGTATTTCATTGTATTTATTATACAGCTAAGGGCCTGTAGGCTCCCTGCACCCAAATCTTACTGGTTCTTCTGCACTCATGCTGAAACATGTGAATGTCATGTAGACAGTGAGAATTCGAGTGATGCATGTTTGTCAGTGTTATGTGGTGTATCCGCCTCAATTTCATAATGTACAATGTTCCCTGGGAAGTAGGGTTGCCACCTTTTCTGGGGAAAAAATACCGGCCTTGAATATATATTTATCTTTTTTCCCTATTAATAACATTGGGATCAACCATCATTTTTACCGGCCAGGCCAGTAAAATACTAGCCAGGTGGCAACCCTACTTGGAAGACAGCATTGCCGTAAATTAAAGTATAGCAGGGCTAATTTATTTCTTACCTTGCTACAAGTTCAGGAGCACTAATGGCCACAAAATCACATCCATTCATCATTCATATTGGACTTGTGGACGTTGTGCAATGTGCAGGGGAGGGTGCTAATTTATTTGTAGTTTGCACTTGCAAATTTTTGCAAATGAGGCTTATAGTGTTTAGTCTGGTCCTTCTGAACTGTGGTTAGTACAGGTTAATACCTATGCTATTATCCTAGTGCAATCTATGATTACACTTACATACTGTAGTTGTTCCTGCTCAATTGAGCTTAGTACAAGGAAATACCTTGGCCTCTGGTTTATAGTATAATCTCAGTACTTACTATGAGTAAACTTTTGGATTATTCCTGTTGAATTGTGTGTAGTACAGGGGAATACCTATTCTATCATATCATGCATTGTATCTCTCTGACACCTTAGTAGCTAGGGAAGACAACAGTAAAGGAAAAACATGACAAAGGAACTCTTTAAAATCTGACAAACAGAATGGAAAAATAAAAAGATGGTGCAGAGACCCTTAAAACAGCAGGATTGATGGGGGAAATTGAGATTTAAATGTTAGAAAAAATGTTACTCTCTGCACAGTATGAAAACTAATTTGATAACACTAACCATGTGCAGCAGCCTGTCAGCATGCATTCCAAAGCCATCACAACCCATAAATGCAATTGGAAACGTCTTTTAGCCCCATTTCTGTTATTTGACTAAAAGCAGAACCCTGAGCAGGAAGAACCAGCTGTTCTGACTGTCAAGAGAAAAGGGACAAAGCAGGAATGCTGGCTTTGTTGAAACACGTTCAAGAAAAGAAAAATGGAGGAGCCTGAATACACAAAGCACCTCCAACAGCGCTGGCAGAAGTGGAACAGAAATGTTCTCACTCGCCCTTTCAAAAGAAGAATAACAACAGAGAATGTAAAACAGGACTAGCACAATTTATTGGGTATTTCTCCGTACCTGTATTCAGTGAAGTATTATAATACACCCCACTCTCATCCCCAGTGGCTTAGTATGCTGCTTTATCTAATTGTGATATTCTCCAGTGCAGTAGCAATTAAACTGCCATCTAAATGTGCTGCTCTCCTACTGTACGTTGCTGCTTACCAATGTACTGCTCTCCTACGAATTGGCCTTTCATATCTCCCTTATCTAAATCTATTGCCTAATATAAATTTACTGCTCTTTCCCCCAGGGACTTGATATACTGGCTATTCTAAATGTACTACTCTCTTACACAATGGCCTTATAGGAGAACTAAAGGTATAATCACTGATGGTCCCAAAATGTTAGGCACCCCACAGTAATTATAAATCACTACTGAAGGTAAAATGGCAACAGTACAGCAGGATGGGTTCAATAATATTTTTATCATTGTTGCCCAGCCTGCAGCCTTTTAGCTGGTCTTGAAGTAAAATCCCAATATTGCCAATAGCAATCACGTTCAATCATTAACACTCAGCAATATTTCTCCTGGTGATGCCTTAGGGGAATTATTGTTATACACTAGGCAGACTGATGGGACATGCAGAGAAAATACAGAATATAGATTTCTTGCATGCTTTGTTCTATGAACATTTAATACCTGAATAATATTTATAATCCATTATCTGCAAACCCATTATCCAGCAAGCTCAGAATTCCAGTTAGATCATCTCCCACAGACTCCAGTTTAATGAAATAATTCAAAATGTTTAATTTATTTAATGTAATTTAATGTGTCCTGCAAATTATAAGGCTATTAGAAGTCACAGAGGGGTTCTGTGACCATAAAAATGCACAAGGCTGCAGGTTGAGTTATACAGGGGAGTCTAAGTATCAGTCATGTATTATAAGGGATAATGTACCCCCTACTGTAAATTATAAGGATATTAGAAGTAACTGAAGGGTTCTGTGACCATATAAAGGCACAAGGCTGCAGGCTGAGTTATACAGGGAACTCTGAGTATCACTCATGTATTATAAGGGGTAATGTACCCCTTACTGTAAACAATAAGGATATTAGAAGTCAGTAAGGGGTTCTGTGACTATATTAAGGCACTAGGCTACAGGATGAGTTATACAGGGAATACTGAGTATCACTCAGGTGTAATAGGGATAATGTGCCCCCTACTGTAAATAATAAGGATATTAGAAGTCACTGAGGGGTTCTGTGACCATATAAAGGCACAAGACTGCAGGCTGAGTTATACATGGAATTCCGAGTATTGCTCATATATTATAAGGGATAATGTAACCCCTACTGTAAATGATAAGGATATTAGAAGTCACTAAGGGGTTCTGTGACTATATTAAGGCACTAGGCTACAGGATGAGTTATACAGGGAATACTGAGTATCACTCAGGTATAATAAGGATAATGCGCCCCCTACTGTAAATGATAAGGATATTAGAAGTCACTGAGGGGTTCTGTGACCATATAAAGGCACAAGACTGCAGGCTGAGTTATACAGGGAATTCTGAGTATTGCTCATATATTATAAGGGATAATGTAACCCCTACTGTAAATGATAAGGATATTAGAAGTCACTGAGGGGTGTTGTGCCCATATAAAGGCACAAGGCTGCAGGCCTTATACAGGGAACTCTATCACTCATTTATTATAAAGATAATGTAGTCCCTACTGTAAATTATAAGAATCATAGAAGCCATGAGGACTTCTGTGGCTGTATAAAGGTACAGGATGGTAGACAATGTGCATTCATTACAAGTCTCCCTGATTTTACAAATCATCTAGTAGCCTTAGTTTAAAAGCCAAATGTTCTGCCGGTTTCCCTTTATTTTCATTAATAGCTCTTTTGAAAAACAAACAGCTGCAATTGGAAGAACAAACACGCTAAAAGCTACAAGTACAGACAGGTGCTTTTCATACTGTCATCACCGATTACTTTACATACAAATTATTCAAGAACCTCAAACTGGAAAAACAAATTGCAAACAGAAGAAAAAAAAACATATTCAAATTGGTTTGAGCCTCATTAATAAAACAAAACATTCACCTGTCTCCTATTATTTTTACTTAATCTGGGGGGGGTTTGATTAATTAACACATAAGACAGATTTATAAGCCTGATTCTCTATTATATAATGGTCATTTATGCTTTGCTCTCTGTTTAACTGATTAAAGGAAGTCACCCTTTACTACAGAGCAGAAGAATTCAGGATCATGGGTTATTTTTCTGATTCATTTTTATTATGTGTATTAAAGTTGATTGAATGCAGTCATAAATATATTATCCAATATGTTAAAAGCTTGGTCACTGTGTTCAAAGGTAGGAGCAGCAGAACAGAAGATCTATGTATGGTCTAGAGCCCTTATAAGTAAAAAAAACATTGTCAGATGTATTATCTGTTATCTCTTTTATAAATATTATAATATTGAACTGTAAGAAAAAAATGTCTCCACTCCCAACTGGCAAATACTATTATTTCCTATACAAGGCGTTTAAAGTCATTCCCACATCACCATTTATTCCAATTCTCAAACAGACACTGACTAGGAAAATACGCATGCTGACTTTGTGTCGCACGGCCACGTAAAAAATTCTTTGGTTCAATTCACAAATTCCATGAAACTAGTCACCAGCTAGGAAACTTGTAACTTAATGGAAAAAATACATTGAGGCGACGTGGGCCCTCTACCAGGCCTGTGTAAATTGTTTCTATCTTGGCTACAGCAAAAAAAAAATACAGAAGCTTCCACAATCTTAAAAAACAGCACGTGAGCTACGACATATCTAAACTTCTCCAAACATGTGGTTGCTGTTTGCTGCATGAATGTCTTTAGATGTTACTGCCTGCTCTGCTTTATATACAGAGGGCTTGTGTTCTACTAATACTGGTCCCTTGTGATGAGATTTAACAGTTCTTGCACCAAGGAATGCAAACACTAAATGTAGCTTTCGCTTGTGGTGTTGCCTAAAAGAGGACTAAAACATGTTTATCCTACAGAACATTTCTACTTGTAAAGCATATGTTTCTTGTTAGTCTATGAGGCAATTATATACAGATCAAAGAAGCCCAGCCTGAAGGCCAGTTACAGTGAGATTTGAGGTGAGGGCTTATTTGTGCCCTGAGTACCCCTGGTGACTGTTACCCCAATGTTTCTATATATCTGTAACCTTGTTATGAGCTAAGGGGGCCCAGTCTGAAGCCCAGTCAGGGGAGATTTTGGGTGAGTTCTTATTTGTGCCCTGGGTACCCCTGTAACTATAGTAGGGTGACTGTTACCCCAATGTTTCTATATATATATCTGTAACCTTGTTATGAGCTAAGGGGCCCACCCTTATGGTCAGTTATGGTGAGATTTGGGGTGAGTGCTTATTTGTGCCCTGAGTGCCCCTGGAACTATAGCAGGGTGACTGTTACCCCCATGTTTCTATATATCTGTAACCTTGTTATGAGCTAAGGGGGCCCAGCCTGAAGGTCAGTTAGGGGGAGATTTGAGGTCAGTGCTTATTTGTGCCCTGGGTACCCCTGGTACCTGTTACCCCAATGTTTCTATATATCTATAACCTTGTTATGAGCCAAGTGCACCTAGCCTGAAGGCAGTTAGGGAAAGATTTGGGGTTATGGTGGCCATACATGTACAATTAAGATCTTTCATCCACTCTACTAACGTTAACAGCTGAATCGTCAGGTAAAAACAAAAATAATTCTTTAGCTCTATCTGATGATTCAGCGTTAATGTTACAACGTTCGGGAAACTTCAAAGGTGCCCGATCAAAATTTTCAGTCCTGCATGAATGATGAGACGACCGTTATCCAAGGCTTTTTACCGATATTGGTCGCCTTATCTCCTACCATACGTGCAGCGATTATCATATGAAAGATCTTTAGTACGAATAATATTGGTGCGTCTATGGCCCACCTTGAAGTGAACATTAGCTGCGCATGGTGACTAGTACTGCATGTTTGACAAAAGAAACCAGTAAGAAGACCACCTTTAACCAGTAAAAGATTGAAATTCAGAGGGAAGCCAACTTGGAAGCAGAAAAAGAGACATTCCCTTGTTTGACCCATTAAGCCACCCAGAGATGAGCTTCTCTATCTTAAATCAGTAACCCGGGGAATAGCTTCAGACCTTGAGGAGTAAAAAGAGATTGCTGTGAAATGAAGGGAAAGAGGAAGAAAACGCAGCCAGGGCTGTATTACGGAAACGCTGTGGAATGGAAAATTGGCAGCTCTTGGGCTTAGGAAACTAATTCTACCTGTCAGGGCAGGGGGAGAGAACAAAGAGGGGGGCATTTGCTGGGAACGGCTGTAAGGAACGTATGAAAAGGACACTGTTCTCTCATTTGAAACCTCAGCAAATTGATCCCTTTAAACTAAACAGTTGAGAGCAGCTGACAATCCTCCCCAGGATGGAAAATGTTGAGTCGCGGATATACAAATATTCTAAGCTCTTCATTATGGGGACGGGGCTGATATTCCCTTGTGATTTGTTTACTTTAGATAGTGTAATAGGGAAGCCCTTCGTACTGCAGATCCTCTGTGCTGAGAGGTAACATTTTGCAAAAAAATGTTTCCGGCATTCTTACAGTAGAATTTGGCTGTTTGTTAATGTGATTTTATAACAAACTGACGGCTCATTTACACTGAGGCTTTCAGACAATGAAAGTGAAATTTATTGGCACGAGTGGTGCCACAATTCATACAGGCCACGTGTGCTTTAAGCCCTTCCCTAAAAAACAAACCTTATACAATCAGACAAATATACTTGCATACCCCCTAACATTTTGGAAATAAAGAGGGACACATTTTTTGACCACGCCCATTTTTGTGGCAACACCACCTAATTATGATAATTTTACAAAAATTTGCCATGTTATGAAAGTTTGAACTTTTTTCTGTTTTTTTTTGTTTTGCTAATGAAGGTGACTTGAATGGCCACCTTAACTTCTCCCAAGAGACCTATTATCTTATATTGTTACAATTACTTATTTGCTTATCTCAAAATTGTTACAA
Organism: Xenopus petersii; assembly: GCA_038501925.1. NCBI lineage: Eukaryota > Metazoa > Chordata > Amphibia > Anura > Pipidae > Xenopus > Xenopus petersii. The sequence goes on from CM076681.1 coordinate 134,574,451, forward strand.
AAGTATCTTATCTGCAGCTGTGGCTGTTCTGAGCTCTCTGCCAAAAGCCAATTAAGTTAGAAACTTTGTATTTTTTTTCTGGCGCTTCAGTGCAGGGAAAATTGGGACTTTCCAGTACAAATGAGGGACTGCGGGTTCAGCTGTCAAAAGAGGGACTGTCCCTCTGAAAACGGGACAGTTGAGAGGTATGTGCATGTAGGTACATGTCAACCTGTGTTTATGTCCTTACTTTTGTTTATTTATTGTATTGTAACTACAATCTGCACTTTTATTTTATTTTTTTCTCGTAGTTTAAGTTTTTAGCAAGCTTTTTTGTAGCAAGCTATGGGGAGATAGCTGGGGAAAGCAGTGATATATAAAGGGAAAAGAAAAACATATAAACAGCATTGCCATATTGTTCCAGTATAATGACAGCACTGTATTACGTCTTGTTAACATCAATCACCCCAATATTTTATCCCAAATAGCCAAAAGTCTCTTCTTCTATTGTACTGCATCTCCTGGGGTTACTAGCTGCTACACCTTTTGCTCACTGACTAAACTGAGAAATACAAAGAAACATTTAAATACAAGTCTCTATGATGATCACAGCATTGCTGCCCATGTCATTACTAGATCCAGCTCTTCTTTCTTCAGTCACTAGAGAAGTCATACTTTTGGTGCTGCGGTCAGAGTCAGTGGGGGTCATTTATCAACACTGGGCAAATTTGCCCATATGCAGTAACCCGTGGCAACCAATCAAATTGCTGTATGCATTGTTTTACTAGCAGCTGGCTTTAAAAAGCTAATCACTGATAGATTGCAATAGGTAAGTGCCCATGGCAAATTTGCCCAGTGTTGATAAATGAGCCTCAGTGACTTTTTGCCCCTGTCTGTTCTCCCCATCTGACACCACCTACGATCCAGCCATCTTGCTTTGTCCAAGCTGTCCAAGTTCTGAGTTTCTGCCCTGACTCCTGTCCTGTAAGTCGGTTCCTGCCCTGGTTTTGACTCCCCAGTGTCTGACCCCTAGTCTGTTAATAGATTTCTGTTTGTCTGCCAACTTGCCAACTGCCCTGATCTAGTGCCTGTTTCACACTCTGTTAACTTGCTGTCTGCCCTGACTCTGTGCCTGAACCTGAACCTCAGAAACCAGGGAAACAAAACTAGAGGAGACAAGGGCAGGGCACGAACCAACTTACAGGACCGGAACTCGGAACCCAGACAGCTTGCGCAAAGGCAAGCTTAAATATCCCCCTTAATTGGGCTATGGCCTGCAGCTGGATCATACAGTAGGTGGTATGATCTTTAGGGCAGAGACCCACGCTGCTATTTTGGGAGATTAGTCGCCCAGCTTCTTCTTCTTCTTCAACACATCTCCCAGAACTGCCTTCCCGCCGGCTAGAATGTAAATCGCCAGCGGGATAGCACTCAGAGCACTTTGTTTTCCTAAGTTGCCTCATGAAACTTTGGGCGACTTTGGAAAGCCGAAGTGATCCGAGTGCCATCCCGCCAGCGATTTACATTCTAGCCAGCGGGAAAGAAGTTCAGGGAGATTAGTTACCCAAGGACGAAGTGATTTGTCGTTGGGGGACTAATCTTCCAAAATAGCAGCGTGTTTCTCTGCCCTTAAAGGTAAAGGTTCTTTCTTAAAGCACAAGTGAGAAAGGTGTATATCAGCTGGTTATAATACTCCTGTCTAGTGGTATTACTGGTGTGACAATCCATGGTTAGTGGTATGTATATCACACATTCCCTTCGGTTTCACTTTTCGTTGCAATTTTACAGCCAGTGGAAAAAAGAATTTGGTATTTTTACCAGGATGAAATGCAAAAAGTAGCATTATTTTAATGGAAAAACATGGTGCAATGCAGTGGTGTGCGGACCTAACGCTTCATGCTACAAAAATCTTGCTTTTGCCAATAAGCTTAATGTGAACGCTTGAAACTTTCTGCAGCACCGTAACCACATTTAAGGTTTTTTTTTTTTTTTCCACTCAGAGTTACAATGCTCTGTACCTCGCCCACGCCCTGTGCACCGAGCCTCAGCCGCTCCACTACAGACTAACACAACAGAAAATGGACAGAATTAGCCCATGCTAAACTGCTGTTTCAATTAAAAGGGGAAGTCATAATTAGCTTGACATAACATAGGATATAGAAAATAACACCTTATGTATTTGTTTTGACTTTGGTGCAATAATCAGCATTGCAAATATAAATATTTAAAGGAGAATGCAACCCAAAAAACAGAGCATTCTGTCACAGTGGCCCAGATTCTTATTGATACCCAATGTTAGCAGAAGTCCTGCCCTGCTTTATGGCTGAGATTCTAGCTATCTTTATAACAGAACATTCTGTCCCAGTGGTACAGATCCTACCTGATCCCCATTGGAAGCAACAGTCCTGCCCTGCTTTATGGCTGAGATTCTAGCTATCTGTATAACGGAGCATTCTGTCCCAATGGCTGCACAGATCCTATCTGATCCCCATTGTAAGCAGCAGTCCTGCCCTGCTTTATGGCTGAGATTCTAGCTATCTGTATAACAGAACATTCTGTCCCAATGGCTGCACAGATCCTATCTGAACCCCATTGTAAACAGCAGTCCTGTCCTGCTTTATGGCTGAGATTCTAGCTATCTGTATAACAGAACATTCTGTCCCAATGGCTGCACAGATCCTATCTGATCCCCATTGTAAGCAGCAGTCCTGCCCTGCTTTATGGCTGAGATTCTAGCTATCTGTATAACAGAACATTCTGTCCCAATGGCTGCACAGATCCTATCTGAACCCCATTGTAAACAGCAGTCCTGCCCTGCTTTATGGCTGAGATTCTAGCTATCTTTACAAAAAACATTCAGTCACAATGGCACGGATAGAATATGCTGAGAGTTGTAATGTATCAGTTGAATTTGAGACACTTATTCTATTTATATAAATATTTCTATAATTGTAACTCCCTATCAGACCTTTCGTTTCAGCCCTGACGCAGTTCCTGGGCTCATGCTGATGAAATGCAAATTAAAGAGAAGTACAACTGACAAACAGTATTAGGCTTGTGATAAAAAGAAAGCTGCTCTTACGTAGAAGTGCCACACACAGCATTTACAGATACGTGTTTGAGTTTCCATTGCTGGATAAAACGTCAGCTATTAAGTTCATGAGTGCTATTGTTCTTGCGGATATGTAAAAATCAGTTTCCATTTGCTCTGAGTGATTCCTGGGAAGACAGCAGTATTCTAGGCTTCTGAATCAATTGTTGCCACCAAGACCTACCTTTTCTTAGCATCGCTAGCACCAGGTCATGGAGTCTATTTGTACATCTCCCAAAAATTAAAATATTAAAGGGATACTGTCATGGAAAAACATGTTTTTTTTTTTAAACACATCAGTGTTGCTCCAGCAGAATTCTGCACTGAAATCCGCTGGCAAATTTCTGGGCTTTACTCAAGCCCTTTGTCAAGCCTGGCACTCAGCTAGGGTTGCCACATGGCCGGTATTTTACTGGCCTGGCCGGTAAAAATGATGGTTGATCCCAATGTTGTTAATAGGGAAAAACATTAATATATAGGAAGGCCGGTATTTTTTTCCTGAAAAGGTGGCAACCCTACAATCAGCACTTACAGGGTTAAGTCAATTGTTATGCTGAAGGAAGGTTGCTATTAGTGAGAGCTGATAGTCTGCCTGGCTTTGGCACTGTCACAGAGGCACCTATATGTAATATGAATGGATAAAGATTTTGCATTTAGCTTTAGGGTAGAGGCACACAATGCTTTTTGGGGGAGATCAGTCGCCCATCGACAAATCGCCTCTTCTTCGGGTGACTAATCTCCCCGCAATGCCTTCCTGCCGGCTAGAATCTAAATTGCTGGCGGGATGGCTTCATTTTCTGAAGTTGCCAGAAGGTTCTTCCTGAAATAGCTGCATGTGTCTCTGCCCTAAGGGTAAGGGCGATTTGAGTGCCATCCCACCATCAATTTACATTCTAGCCTGCGGGAAGGCAGTTTGGGGAGATTAGTCGTATGAAGAAGAAGTGATGTTGATCGGGGACTAATCTCCCGAATTATCAGTGTGTGTTTCTGCCTTGCTGGCCATAGATGTAAAGATTTTTAAAAGATCTTTCCGTTATCGTGAGACCACGATTATCTCAAAACGTTTAAATGTACGATTTGTCCATCAACTAAAAAGAACCTTTTCAGGCGATATTGCCAGGAAAACTGAGGGTAGCTGCCTGCTTGGCCCTGCAAACATAGATAGATTGCACTGGGACCGATACATTTTTTTTAACCTGCCCGATGAATTTACAGATGTTGGACAAAAATCGTAAGATGTACGACTGTTCGATTCCCACTAACTTCAAGATAATTTGACAGATTGGTCGGATTTCACTAAGATCGGTCTTTCACCAAAGAAAAATCTTTCCGTCTATGGGGACCTTAAGAGTGAGAAATGTAATCAAGCTGTGTTCAGATTTTAGGTTCTAAAATACTCATGAGACTTTCAGGGTAATGTGACAGATGAGGGACATTTTAACAACAGATGTTACATAGTTAAATAGTTCATTTGGGTTGAAAAAAGACAATGTCCATCAAGTTCAACCCCTCCAAATGAAAACCCAGCATCCATACACACACCCCTCCCTACTTTCACATAAATTATATATACCCATACCTATACTAACTATAGAGTTTCGTATCACAATAGCCTTTGATATTATGTCTCTCCAAAAAATCATCCAAGTCCCTCTTATAGTCATTAACTGAATCAGCATCACAACATCACCCGGCAGTGCATTCCACAACCTCACTGTCCTGACTGTGAAGAACCCCCCTACGTTGCTTCAAATGAAAGTTCTTTTCTTCTAGTCTAAAGGGGAGGCCCCTGGTACAGTGATCCACTTTATGGGTAAAAAGGTCCCCTGCTATTTGACTATAATGTCCTCTAATGTACTTGTAAAGTGTAATCATGTCCCCTCACAAGCGCCTTTTTTCCAGAGAAAACAACCCCAACCTTGACAGTCTACCCTCATAATTTAAGTCTTCCCCCCCCTCTAACCAGTTTAGTTGCTGTTAGTCTCTGCACTCTCTCCAGCTCATTTATCCAAAACTGCCCCCATACTCCAGATGAGGCCTTACCAGGGACCTATAAAGAGGCATAATTATGTTTTCATCCCTTGAGTTAATGCCCTTTTTTATGCAAAACAGAACTTTATTTGCTTTAGTAGCCACAGAATGACACTGCCCAGAATTAGACAACTTGTTATCTACAAAAACCCCTAGAGCCTTCTCATTTAAGGAAACTCCCAACACACTGCCATTTGGTGTATAACTTGCATTTATATTATTTTTTCCAAAGTGCATAACCTTGCATAACCTTGCAAACCACAAGTCCCAGTATTCTCTTAGGTTCAGCCCAAAAGCCGATCTGACATCTCTCTGAGATTAATGAATCCATTGGGAAAAACTGCAGTATTCTGAGTAAAGATTTTGAATTACAAATATTAAAAATCCACAGGCAATTGTTCCCTGCCAGTAATATACAGGGTGCAGTCGCAGCTAATCTCTAGGTCTGCTAAAGATCAATCTCTCTCTCCATTTCTTTTTAGTCTTTTTAATTATTTATGCTACTTTCTGATTCGCAGGGGGTGGGTGTGGATTGTTTTATCTAATGATGTCAGCTTTTCTGCATAAGAGGTGACAATGTTGTTTTCAGGAGATAAACAGCCCAAGCGCATTACATGCAGCCTCAAATATTTCGAGTTCTGCTACAGTAAAGGAAACTTTGTAGGCAAGAGGCGACATCTAACCTAGTAACAGTTCCGATTTAATTCAAGCCCTGTTTTTTATTTATATTTATGCCTTTTCCTTGGTGATAAAATCATATTAACGCAGCGGAAAAAAAACTGTTAAGTGGAAAATTCACATGAAGGTTTTGGAAGGGTTTGGAAAATTATTCACTTATGAAACTGCCAGGAAGATCAGTTATCCCAGGGCACTGCAAAACAAACCCAGCTGGGCCAGAACCACAGCTGTTTCAAGTGGTACTAGGGGTTAGGGTAGACAAACATTGCATTACAGTGTTTATAAAGTAAGAATGTTTAACCTTTGCCCCTTTAGCTTGGGTTTCAGTAGTGCTGAGAGTGACACCGTAACCTTAGGGCAGAGAGAGACGAGAAGATTCGGGGAGATTTAGTCGCCCGGCGATAAAACGACTCTTCTTCAGACGCTCCCTGCCGGCTAAATCGAAATCGCTGGTGGAATGGCACTCCGAGTGCGTTGTTTTCCGAAGTCGTCCGAAGTTTCCTCTTGAGCCAACTTCGGTGACATCAGAAAAAGAAGCGCTCCAAGTGCCATCCCACAAGCGATTTAGATTCTAGCTGGCGGGAGGCAGGTCGGTGATATTTATTCTCCGTTAAAGAGTCGATTTGACCCCGGGTGACTAATCTCCCTGATTCTTCTCGTCTGTTTCTGACCTTAAATGACAGCCAATAGTGATATCCTGCTACTTTAGGTTGTGCTATATTTCTACCCCACTATATACTATCATAGGTGTGGAGGTGCTATTTCCCAGCAACACAGGAATTCCTGTATATACTTTGCTATAGGTGTTCTTGTGCTATTTTGTCCATTACTAATACTATAGTAATTGCTGTGTTATTATGCCCTTTGCTGTTATAGGAGTTGCTGTGTTATTATGTACAATGTTGCTATAGGTGTTACGAGCTCTTATATCACCAGTGCTATAGGTTCTGCTGTGCTATTATCTCCACTATAACAACAGCCACTGCTGTACTATTATGCCAGACAGCCTGGACAGTCAAGAACAGTATATGTAAAGACTTATCAAGGTTTCATAAAAGTTGTCTCTTTATGGTCAACTGTGGCCAGAAATATTAATATACACTTACCACCCGAGGCTTAGGTTGCTCTATAGTCTGCAAGAAAGGAGTGCTCTTCTCTGGGGATTTCTCTGGGTCGCTGGAAATATCATCCTCCGATTCATCCCAAGAGGAAGAAAAGCCAGTGGAGGAAGCAGAAGAGGATGACAGTTTCCTAGGTAAAAATGTTGGATTGGTGTCTAGGTTAATTCTTTCCACCTGTTCTTCACTGTCTTCTCCATGGTCAGTTACAATGACAGCAGGTATAGGTCCTGGATTTGCATTCCCATGTGAGTTTGGTTTTTCAAAGTCGTTCACCTGGAGAGAAGGGTTGAACATTTCTCCTGTGTATGGTGCACTGTTATATATAGATGGAGAAATCACCATTGGTGATGGAGGAGCTGTTGATGATTCTTCCTGGCTTGAGCAGGACAACCTGCGGCGTGTTTCTAGTCCAAAGTTAAAAGCTGTCTCTTCTCTTCTGATTCTGCGTAAAGGTGATGGGGACCTACTGCCCATTCGGGGACTGTAAAGCAACGGAGATGTGGGACTATTCTGGGCTTGAATATGGGCTTCAAAAAGCTCCACATACTGATTGACCTGCACATTCTGAAGTTCCCTTTGAATCCGAGAAAGGCGTCTCTTCTCTTCAGATTCCATTAACCATGACCCCTGACCCATTCCAGATCCTGAACTTGAGCCTTGTCCAAGTTCTGACAATGTCCTGGAACGTGAAGCTATCAAAGACCCTGTTTCTCCCACGTGGCCTCCAGGAAGCCTTACAGGAGAAGGACTGCGGTCGCCTCTTGAAATTTTTCTGTCTCTCCTTTTCCAGCTTGGGCTGCAACTTCTCAATGTGAGTTGATCTTGCTCTTCCGTAGGGAAAATAAAAGCACTTGAGCTGTTGTTCTTGGGAGAGCACCCAGGGCTGGAGGGACCAGGGCTACAAGGAGGAAGAGATGGGCTTGCCGGGTAATAGGCACTCCGTCTATCAGGTACAGGCAGCACTGGTCTCTGGCAACTAGGGCTAGACTTAGTCACACTGACACTGCCTGTATTCACATTGTTGTTATTCATGATCACCAAACTATTCAAGGCATAACAAAATACAGCCATAGTAGTGTGAGGAGGTGTCTCTGCACTGGAGGCTTACATGCGGGGTTCCCAAAGGATCCTCTTTCAGAACAGCATTGCCTGGAACGTTCAACTGAAGAAAGCTTTTCTGGGCTCTTGCCCAAACCTCCATAAACAAATCAGCTGTAAAAAGAGAAGGAAAGATGTGTAAATGACAGAACAGATCTCCACGTGGTCTGTGCCACCGTGATTATAAAGCATAAGTAGAGATAGAAGTGAAATTTATATAAAAAAAACATATTGAATTGGTCACTAAGGTCAGTGACTTTGACAAACCAAAGCCATGAGATATGATGTAAAAGAGTTGAAAAAAAATAACAATACCTACAACTCATTAATTGAAAGTATAATGATAATGATGCACTCTTATCAAAGGCAGGAAATGTGTCAATATCATAAAAATTGTTTTATTAGCATTAGTAGTTTTGACTTTTTTTTATACACCTTCTCTTGTCCTTCAATTAAACTGGGCTGTTTATTGGCTCTGATGACCTGGGCTTCTGTTATTTTTGCATTTCATCCTTCTGGGGCGTTGTGCCACCTGCCCAGCATAATGTACAGGTATGAGACTTTTTAACCAGAATGCTTGGGACCTGGGGTATTCCAGATAAGATCTTTCCATAATTTGGATCTTCATACCTTAAAGGGATACTGTCATGAGAAAAAATTTTTTTTTCAAAATGAGCAGAATTCTGCACTGAAATCCATTTCTCAAAAGAGCAAACTGATTTTTTTATATTCAATTTTAAAATCTGACATGGGGCTAGACATATTGTGAATTTCCCAGCTGCCCCAAGGCATGTGACTTGTGCTCTGATAAACTTCAATCACTCTTTACTGCTGTACTGCAAGTTGGAGTGATATCAACCCCCTCCCTTTTTCACCCCAGCAGCCAAACAAAAGAACAATGGGAATGTAACCAGATAACAGCTCCCTAACACAAGATAACAGCTGCCTGGTAGATCTAAGAACAACACTCAATAGTAAAAACCCATGTCCCACTGAGAAACATTCAGTTACATTGAGAATGAAAAACAGCAGCCTGCCAGAAAGCATTTCTTTCCTAAAGTGCAGACACAAGTCACATGACTGGGGGCAGCTGGGAAATTGACAAAATGTCTAGCCCCATGTCAGATTTTAAAATTGAATATAAAAAAAATCAGTTTGCTCTTTTGAGAAATGGATTTCAGTGCAGAATCCTGTTGGAGCAGCACTATTAACTGATTCATTTTGAAAAAAATTTTTTTTCCCATGACAGTATCCCTTTAAGTGTACTAGAAAACCATGTAAACATTAAATAAACCCAATAGGCTGGTTTTGCTTTCAATAAGGATGAATTACATCTTAGTTGGGATCAAGTACAAGCTACTGTTTTATTATTACATAGAAAAAGGAAATAATTTTTTACAACTTTGGATCATTTGGATAAAATGGAGTCTATGGCAGATGATCTTTCCATAATTCAGTGCTTTCTGGATGTCGTGTTTCGGGGTAACGGATCCCATACCTGTACAGATAGAGCATCAGATATTTCAAATGGTTTCTCAGGATGTCAGTATAGGACAGAAGGGGCAAATATTAGTGAAATCAAACAAACATATGGTATTATACAACACCTGTTAAATAATATCAACAACTTTTGACTTCCCCTTTAAAAAATAAAGTGAGTCCCAGAGGTTGCTGGGTGCAGGGTAAACACAAGATGACGCGGGAGTATCCACCGAGGCTTAGCAAGAGAGATGTCGTTTTTTATTGTGCTGTGTAAAGTTCAGGGTTGTTGCTTTATACTGTACCTCGTTGTATTCTCATTATTACATCAATGAGAAATACTGGGCTCCCAGCCAGAGAGTGAGACAGGCAAATTGCAGATAGAATATTAGACAATGCAGGGAGGGAAGAAGGAGTGGAAACACATTAATCAAGAGCCTTCAACTGCTACAAAGGTAAAGCCCTATAACTATGTATCAGGCTCAGCAATGTATCAATGTGACATATTCTATTCTGCAGAGCGGTAAAATTCCGAATTTTACCGGTGGATTCTACTCGGTCTCCATTGAACTGAAAGAATAGCTTCCAGGCATGGTGTCGCTGGGCCGTTAATGTGTAATGCAAACATTAACAATCGATTTCTGGTGATAAAGCTAGGCACGGCCTCACAAACTGAGCAGATCTTTCCATGATTAGGCCACCCACGTAAAAGGCCCCCATACACGGCCGATAAAAGCTGCCGACAGACCGAGTCAACAGCTTATTGGCCCGTGTCTGGGGCCATCCGACGGGCTTTCCCAATCCATTTCTGGCCGAAAGTCAGCCAGATCTAGATTGAGCAGGTTAAAAAATCCAGTCTGATCGCGGCCGCATCTGTGCATTTATGTGGGCCCGCAATTGGACCGCCCGTATCATATGCATTATGATCCAATCATTGGGCCCTAGGGCCCACAATCATATCAGCCTGATATTGCCCACTTCAATGTGGGCATATCAGGGAGAGATCCGCTCCTTTGGTGACATCGCCAAACGAGCGGATCTCTACGTCTATGGTCACCTTTAGGGTCAAACCAGATTGATCTTATTGTCATCCTATTGATGATGTCCTCTTCTGATGGGATCTTCTAACCTGGTCAAATATCAGCTGGGACAGCTGGTGTTTTTTGGCCCCCACTGGGGCACTTGGGACCCACCAAAGTGCCTGACCTCAAGAGTTGCCCTGCCCAAGGCATTATGTGAATTGGTGGCAGCGGGTACCTGCAAGCTGGAAGAGAATGAAGTGGGGCAAAAAGACTGGTGATGCACCTAAGGTGTATGTGGCCACAATACCCACTAGGATTTTTTCCTGACATCCCAGTGGGTTAGTCAAACCCTATATATGTGTCAATAAGCTACTCAGTCTGAAGGAGCCTAAGTCAGCCTGTGTATAGCCATCTTAATAACCCTGAAATACTCTACACAGTAACATATTAAGTCAGTGCCTCCAATTCTAGAACAGACTTCATTCTGGTAGAACCCCACTTAGTTAAACTGGAACATTTTATGAAGATTCAAGATACAGTATGATAGAAATTTTCGGGTGGTCCCTCACTCCAATGCTTCTCAGGGTTCTTCACAACAGAGTAAATGGCACCGTCCAAGCCACAATACTTCCAAGATCAAAATAAAATTGAACCTCATCAGGTGCTGAAGGATATGTTTATCTGAAACATGATGTGATGGAATAAACACAAAGAATTTGATGAGGTTCTCCAGTCAGTCAATTTTATTTTGATCTTGGAAGATCCAGTATGACCTCATCAGTCCCCAGGGGGCATAATCAGTCATCTGGGGGCAACATCCTCACGCTGGGACAGGATCAGAAGTAGAGGAACCTAGAGCCTTTACTGCTAGCCAGCCAGATGTGCTGGTACATCAATTAAACAAATCTCTGATTACTATAGAATATATTACTATTATTATATATTTTAACTTATTTCCTCCTCTGTCCCATCCCAGAAAGTTATATGGGATATCAGAGCAGTTATTAAGGGCTACCTGATACATCGTGCAACCAGAATAAAGTGATACCAACATAATCCTATAATGAATAGTCCAGTGTTAGTTACAGCACTGGGCAATTCTTTTATAGGCTGAAGTTTATATATAATAAATAGAGCAGCCTACTGCCCCCAGTCAAGCCAGAGTGACGGAACCAGTTCATTTAGTTCAACAAAGTTTTATCACGGCATGTGGTGAAGAACTTTAAGTAACACTAAGCTGTGGGGTATTGTCTGTATTTATGGCCGGGAATGCCCCAAGCTACATCTGCCTATCAACTCCCTAAAAAAGTAGCCCATTGCCTTTAAAAAGGCGATCTTTAACTTTCTATGGATGAGTAAAAGGACATTAGATGAAAGCTATGACCCAAGGTAGGGTTGGAGGGGTTCCCAAAAGTTACCTAGTTATCGGGCAGGACTGAAATTTTTGATAGGACACCTTTGAAGGTTCCTGAACATCGTTACTTTAATGCTGAATCATCAGATAGAGCTAAAGAATTCTTTTTGTTTTGACCTGCATATCTGACGTTTCAGCTCTTAACATCAGTAGAGTAGACAAAAGATTTTTTGTACAGCCAATGGTCTTGGGAAAGATCGTAATTGTAGCATGTATGGCTCCTTTTACATAGAGCTCTTGAAGAGCCATTTAGGAGGTGGAAAAAAACCTTTACCCAGTACCCAGGCAATGACTAAAGAAAAGAATTTACAATTGTAAATATAGATATATAGTACACATTGCATGGAGGTCTGCCTGTCATATGTTGGCTACGCAATATGTTGGCGCTATTTAAATAAATGTTAATAATAATAATAGGGGGTGGATTTAGGCACAAAGACAGTAAAGTATAAATTTTCTTGTCATGCAAGGCAGTGAAACTATTTGTTAATGTATTTTATGCTAAAATAAGTTAATACACTAAGGGGGTTATTTATTAAAGTCTGAATGCTAAAAACTTGAAAAACTCTAATTTTTCGAGATTTATTATACCCCGAGGATGCAAAAAGTCTGTATCCGAAAATCTGCCATCTCCGACCTACTGATGTTGTATATAAGTCAATGGGAGAGGTCTCTATCCTATTTGAAAGATTCTGTGGTCTGCGCTGGAATTACCCTATTTCTGACTTTTCGGGAAAAAGACAGAAAAAAAATCGTACAATTTGTGTTTTCGCACAACTTTTTCCCTGCTCCGATTTAATCAAGCTTTTTTAAATAATAAATAAGGTAAAATTGTGGTTTCTAATTTGGTCTGACTTTTTTTCAAATAAAATATCAGTAACATTCAGATTTTGATAAACAACCCCCTAATTTTTAGTAGTGGAAATCCCATAATCTACTGGGAGAATGCTTCCCTGGTCTTATCAATATGCTGTTTATTGATGGAACATAAAACAGAACATTTGCTTGTGTACCTGGGTCCAAGGGCCAATACACAATGCCAAAGAGCAGCAGTCAGCCTTCAGATATCGGTTGGAAATTGGAGTTCAGCAACTCTAGGGCAACCACCTCACACAATCCCTGGCAGGGTGCAGACAATCTAGATGCTATGGCAGGGTACAGTTTGTATTTTGTAAGGCTGGACCCAGAGTTAATTTTAGGATACAGGCAATTTAGATGCTATGGCAGTGTGAAGACTTTCTGAAACCCAAGGTTCGGCACAGGTTAATTACCATTACAGCAGGGCACAGCTTTTACATAAAGTAAGGTTAGGGACAGGTTATCTGTTACACAAGGGAACAAAGCATCCAACACCAATCATATACAATTTACATAAACATTTCACATGATATAAACTGTTAGTGTATTATATAACAATCAATTTTAAGCAAATTGCTATACTATAAGTCTTCCTGTTCTTTCCCTCTGGCCTGCAACTGAAAAGTATATCTGGTTGTCAGGGCCACTGTCCCTAGCAACTAAAAAAAGAAGCAAATTGACAGTGAGGATTCACTAATATATATATATATATATTTTTTTTTTTGGTCGCTAGGGAAAAGAAGCCACTAGGAAGACAGCTGTTAAGTTTCCAGTCCTGACAGCTGCACAAACTACGTCAAAATATTCTTTAAAAAAAAAATTAAGGCAAACTACTGATTATACTTTTTAGGGTGAACTACCTATTTTAAGAATAAACACGTATACTTTCTTCCTGCATATTGATAAGCAGTTGATCGATACTTGTGAAAACTTGGGCAGTTTACTTAATTATTTTGTGCCTCGGGGACAATGCTTGGGTTATAAGCTCTGTGGGTCAGGGACTTTTTGCACCTGGATTGATCATATCTCTGTAGTAATAGAGGCTACAACAAAAGATGCAGATCATCACTGTAATCCACCCAACTATACCTACACATTCCTGATACAGTTTCTGCATCTATTCTCACTCGGGAATGCCTCTATTATATCTATATACATGTCTATAACGGAAAAGTTCTATACTAACCGTACAGGGACATACAGTAGATACATACAGTAGCCATATAACATATGGGCCATCATATCTGTATAGTAAACATATAAAGGCCCCCATACACGTGCTGATAAAAGCTGCTTATTGGACCGTGTGTGGGGCCATCCGAAGGGCATCCCAATCGATATCTGGCCAAAAGTTGGCCAGATGCCGATCGGGCAGGTTAAAACTCCCATCTTTTCGTTGATGCTGTCCCGTGATAGACAACCCGTTTGGCCTCCATTCTGATTCGATCGTTGGGCCGTAGGGCCCACGATCGGATCAGCCCAATATGGCCCACTTCAATGTGGGCATCTAGGGCCCACGATCGGATCAGCCCGATATCGCCCACTTCAATGTGGGCATCGGGGAGAGTCCGCTCATTTGGGGACATCGCCAAACGAGTGGATCTCCCTGTGTATGGCCACCTTTACAGCTCTCATTTAATAGGGGGTACATCCATGACATATTAGCTATACAATCATGGGTACAGCACAACTATTCTGTTGTAGCCATGTAACAGGGGATATAACAGATATGTACAGCAGCCTTATGCCAGGGGGTACAGCATATCCATAATGCAGTTACATGGGGTCCAGAAAAACTATACTACAGCAGCCATATAAACAAATGGTACAAAAGATCTAAATTAAGCATATAGCAGGTCTAAAGTGTAGCCATCTAACTTAGGGTACAATAAATCTTTACCCAGGTGCAATATAAGAGGTGGTACAGTAGTATAAGCCTTACCAGTGTTGTGTCTCCTGTGGGTACCTCTTCCTGTGAAGTAATTGGCAGTTAAAGAGGTAGAGGTGTCGTCATCTGCTCTTGCTCTTCCCCTCCACAACCTTTGTTCCCTGGTCTCCAATCTGTGGCACTTTTTGCACCCGTGCCAGTGAGATGCCCCCCGTGGATCTCTACCTGACCATGCAGTTAATGCAAAGTCTCCTCCAGATCCAATACAATGTGCCTGGTGCAACCCTCTCCACTAATACAGCCAGGGATGTTACTCTACTCCAGCAGTTTGAGTGATGTGACCCTCCTCGTACTGTCAGTAAGAAGTTACTCTCATGCTGGATGTTACTCGTTCTCTGTGCAGTAAGTGGTGTTATTCAGCTTGTGATGTCTCTCTGACCCGGACAGTGATGTTACTCTAGCTCTCTCTCTGTGCAGTCACACAGTGATGTTACTCCCCCGGTGCAGTCTCAGTGATGTTACTGTCTCACTGACCAGCCACACAGTAATGTTACGGTCCCTTTGAGCAGCCACACAGGGATCTTACTCCCCCAGTGCAGTCTCAGTGATGTTACGGTCCCTCTGAACAGTCACAAAGTGATGTTTACTCCCCCGGTACAATCTCAGTGATGTTACTGTCTCTCTATGCAGTCTCAGTGATGTTACTGTCCTTCTGAGTAGTCACACAGTAATGTTACGGTCCCTTTGAGCAGTCACACAGGGATCTTACTCCCCTGGTGCAGTCTCAGTGATGTTATGGTCCATCTGAACAGTCACAAAGTGATGTTTACTCCCCTGGTGCAGTCTCAGTGATGTTACTGTCTCTCTGTGCAGCCTCAGTGATGTTACTGGGTCTCTATGCAGTCCCAGTGATGTTACAGTCCCTCTGAGCAGTCACACAGTGATGTTACTCCCCCGGTGCAGTCTCAGTGATGTTATTGTCTCTCTCTGTGCAGTCAGGGATATGTCCCCATGTAAGAGCAGCAGCAGCAGCAAGAAGGAAGCTGAGCATTCAGTCAGGGGTTGAACTCAGTGGAAGGAGCTTCCTTTATCTGGGGCTCAGCAGGAGGGAAACACTGAGAAAGTTTCCATTGTGCTGCACTGCGCTCACTCCCAACTCTGCAGCTTTCTGAGGGCCGGTGCCAGTGCTTGGGGCTCTGTAATTCGACTCCCGGTGCATAAGTTGTTTTGGTTCCAATATCTCGGCAGCAGCTGCCAGTATCGTTTGCTATAAAAAAAGAGGTCGTGTTTTAGACTTGGAATTCTGGTCCCGTATCTTGGCAGTTACCAAAGGGCTCGGCTAAGAAATATTACATTTGTACAACGTGTTTTGCCGGAGAGATAACACTTTCTCTCACTAGCAGTTACCAGAGGAGATCCCTCTTCTCACACGCCCCTCCCTCCCCTGACACAATGATCTTAGCCCCGCCCCTTGCACGGAAAGCACAGAATGCAGCGGAGATTCTCTCGTGTAACAGGAATGCGTGAGGCGGGTGCTAGTGTGCGCAGCGGGATGGGGGCTCACCGGGAGGCTCACACTCAGGGGTGTCCGCACAAAATTTTCCAGGGCTGCAATCAGGGGGGCACAGGGGATACAAGTGTAGCGGGCCTGAAGGGGGGCCCAGCTGTGCTGCACTTTTTGAAATAGGCCCCCTTTGACAGTACCAAAGCCTTGCCGCCTCTTCCGAAGTGCCAAACAGCCGAAATCCAAATAGACACGAAGGAAGTCACGAAAACAGCCGAAATTAAAGTCCCGAAGCGACGAAAAGACCCGAAGTCACGAAAACAGCCGAAATTAAAGTCCCGAAGCGACGAAAAGACCCGAAGTCACGAAAACAGATGAAATTAAAGTCCCGAAGCGACGAAAAGACCCGAAGTCAAGAAAACAGCCAAAATTAAAGTCCAGAAGCGATGAAAAGACCCGAAGTCATGAAAACAGCCAGAATTAAATTCCTGAAGCGATGAAAAGACCCGAAGTCACGAAAACAGACGAAATTAAAGTCCCGAAGTGACTAAAAGACCCGGAGTCAAGAAAACAGCCGAAATTAAAGTCCAGAAGCGTCAAAAAGACCCGAAGTCACGAAAACAGACGAAATTGAAGTCCCGAAGCGGCGAAAAGACCCAAAGTCACGAAAACAGCCAAAATTAAAGTACTGAAGCAACGAAAAGATCCACAGTCACGATGCGAGCCGAAATTGAAGTCCTGAAGCCACGAGTTCAGTTCTCCTGAACACCAATGTGTGTGTGTTTTTTTTTAATCTTTTTAAACCCCTGGCCACCAAAGTATTCTTTTAATACTCTATAGGCCCCTGCCACTAATGCTTTTTTATAAAAAAATTCTCTGGGGCCCAAATTTTTCTTAAGTTGTAAAGGGGGACCTGGCACCAATGTTTTTTTAAAAAAAAACTTTTATGGGGGCCCTGATGCCAATGTTTTTTACAAAAAAATATTCTCAGGGTGCCCTTGCGCTAATGTTTTTTTAAAAAAAAACTTTTATGGGGAGCCCTGGCGCCAATGTTTTTTTTTAACTTATAACTAGCGCTAATGTCTGTGTGGTCTTTTAACTGTGGTATGGAGTGGGTGGGATCTGTGGTGGGGCGGGGCCCCAACAATTTTGTTGTAGGGGGCCCCTTGATTTCTAATGGAAATGCGTATGCGCGAATGTCTGGGCACAAATGCTGGTGCGCATGCGCAAACCGAATGCACAAATTTTGATTTGACGGCCCGGACATCGGGGGAGGGGGCTGAGCCGGCGGGGGGGCCCGGGTTTTTTCCTGGCTTCCCGCCGGCCCAATCCGACGCTGCCCTGGGGGCAAGGAAGCAAAGGAATAGCTATTATTTGGTTTCAGAATTTTTCAAAGCTTTTCTATAATATATAAAGGAGTACAAATTGCATACGTATAGCATTCTCTTCTTGTTACTGACACTTTACCATCAATTGGATCGTTCCTATTTGGCCCAGCATGTGGGTGGCCTGATCAGGCTTAGATATGCTCATTCAGTGACCTCTCCAAGTGAATCAATATTGCAGTGTATGGCCAGCTTCACTGTATTCAGTTGTACATTCACTGGATTTGCATAACAACACACAGTTTGCAAGGTTATTTTGAATTCTTTCATAACAGTCTATAATTTAAAGAGTATTATTTTAAACCACAGCCTAGTAAGGGCCAAGGGTGTCTGCTCTCTGGATTTACATTTACATTACAGACCTCAGACACTATCTATTATAAATCGGACGTTAAAATCAGAAACAGAACTAGAGGGGGGCGGGCCCTGGCGCAGGACGCGCAGCCTGGCCCCTGCCCCCCTCCGTATACCTGGAACTGGCCCGGGAATATGCGAAGCGGCGTGCGGGGGCCCTGAGGGGGTGCGGGACCTGGCCCGCTTGCACCCCTTGCTCCCCCGGTAGTTCCGGCCCTGGTTAACATAAAGATTGCTATTTTTTTACCCGTAATCTTTAAGCATGTGGTTCTTCAAAGAGGTCCTGGAGTGTAACGATTGAAGCATTATACCTACACACACATTATTCTGCGCTAATGCATGGCATGTACATTTAGCAAGGCGAGTCAATCCATCAGATTAAATAGTCAGCTTGCTAGTTTGTGTGTAATGAAAGCAGTGCCTTAGGGTTAGTTCACACAGGGCATTTTGGGGAGCTTTGGTCGCCTGGCAGCTAATCGCCTCGTTTTTGTGGCGACCAATCTCCCCAAACGCCTTCCCTGTTCCTGCGCCGGCTAAAATGAAAAAACTGCTGCCGCTAATCACAAGCGGCGATTAGTTTTCCAAACTCGCACGAAGTTTCCACGTGAGGTGACGTTTTTCATTTTAGCCGGCGCAGGAACAGGGAAGGCATTTGGGGAGATCGGTCGCCGCAAAAACAAAGCGATTAGTCGTCAGGCGACCAAATCTCCCCAAAACGCCCTGTGTGAACTAACCCTTACATTCATGAGAAATAAAAATGTTCATGTGGACTGAGAGTGGACAAACTGATTATTAATTAACTTTTTAAAGTAAAGATAGCAGGAAGACGTGTACAAGAAATGTCCTTTACATTGGCTGCCAACAACTACTTTCTAGGTGGTTGGCAAAGGGGTTTACATAATAACAAGAGTGCAGAATTTATTTTTAAGTATTTTGTAAGCACGGAAAGCTGCATTATTACCAGAGTGGTAGGTGGTTTAGAAGGCCAAGGGTTAAAAGATCCAAATTGAAGGCATGATAGTACAGTATTCACATTGTTGGGAGGAATAGGCAGGTGGGCTTAAAGCTGAAATAAAGAGGAAGAAGAAGAACAGGAGCGAAAGGGGCTGAGGTTCAAATATATAGATATATTATCATTATAAATCGAATAAATATTATAGATATTTTTTAGCTATACTAATATATAAAGGAGTGAGGAGGCATAGGGGTATCAGAAACTGTTGATTGCGTGGAAAATCATCAGAGTGAAAATATCAATATAAATATGAGAAGTGAATAGAGTTAAAAGATTCAATGAGACAGTGGGACAAGGAACTGAAGGGGTCAATCTGCTTTGTGGCAAATGCCCTGGAGAGAATGGCTGTAGGCAAACTAACACCCACCTTGCACCTATAAGATTTAATAATGTGAAAATAAGTATTTACACCGCAATTTATACACAAGTTCATTTATACTCTCTATCACACACACACACACAACATGGGGAAACTTAGGACGAGTTCGAAAATTAAGCGCTCCGATTGCCATCCCGCTGGCGATTTTCATTCTAGCTGGCAGGAAGGCAGGCAGGGACGTAACTACAGAGGAAGCAGACCCTGCGGCTGCAGGAGGGCCCAGGAGGTACAGGGGGCCCATGAGGCTCTCATTGATGAGCAATTTGAACATATATTAATAAAACAGGACAAACACTGGATATGTTGTGGGCCCTAAAATTAATTTGATGTGGGGCCCAGCAACATCTAGTTACGCCACTGAAGGCGGGGGAAGGCAGTTCGGGGAGATTAACCACCTTCTTTGAAAAGACAAAGAAGGCGGTATGCAGTCTATTCCATAATCAAGATTTTGACCATCAATTTGGTTTTCAAATGGTTTTGGGAATAATAGGCTTTTTGGCTTGGAAACTCCATCACTTTACCTACAGTTAGCCTTGAGAATGGGGTACTAATGCTAGTGTATCTTCATAACAATACTTCCCCTTTAAAAAAAATATGCGTGTGTGTGTTGCCTGGTTACTATGCATCATTGTTCCTTTCTTTCTGCACACCTGTCATGCCATAATCTCCAGTAACATATCCCTATTATTCAGCGCTGAGAGGCTACTGATAGCGAGAAAGTTAACTCTGAAATGGTGAATGTCAAACAGATCTGCAACTGGGAAGCATTCACTCACTGTTTATACTCGTTTCTTTACATAAACTGTGCCAAGCACTGCACGTGGCTCTGGAGAGTAGGAGCAATGTGGGTGTTTGTGTGCTGGAGAGGAGAAAGCACTGGACATTTTGCTGCTACAAGAAGCGGTTAGTAGACCATGTCTAGAAGAACGTGGATCTATAGGCAACTATAAGGGCACCTATCACAGCCAAAATCAAACACATATTAACAATCTGACCAGTACAAGCTAAACATGTTTAATCAAACTACATATATAGTTTTTTGAAAAAACTGCAGGTTTTAAAAAAAATCCCTTACTTTGTCAAATGGGTTCTTTCACTGAGGGAGGCCATATTGAGACTATAACAGAGACTCTAATATGCAAATTTCAGGAGCATGCTCAGATTGTAACACTGCTTTGAGTATTCTACCCAGAATGCCTTGTTTAACTAAACTCCTCCACTAGAAGTATCAGGAGATTTCCCTATCTTGTCCCCTGCTGGTGATGTTATTATGCAAATGAAGGACACACACTAACTTCCAGCAGGTGGCAGCACTACTGAACAGCAGCTAACACACAGGTTTGGCTGATTAACAAATAGCTTAGAAGGGTTGATAAGCAACAAGGAATTTGAACTGAGCATGTGCGAGATTTCAGAGCTACAGTTGGCTGGGAAGATATAGGTAGGAGGAGCCAGTGAAATCCAAGATGGCTGCCTCAGCTAGAACTGCAGGGGAGATAGGGGAGATCTTGCAGAAGGAATAGTGAGCTGATCATTTACATTATACAAACAATTCTAACTGTTTTAAAAATCGGATTTCTTGAACTTTCACATAGTGTATTTACTTAGTAAATGATTTTGGTCAAGATTGGTGCCCTTTAAAGGGATACTGTCATGTCTTTGACCTTTTCAAAAGGTACCAATTAATAGTGCTACTCCAGCAGAATTCTGCACTGAAATCCATTTCTCAAAAGAGCAAACATATTTAAAATCTGACATGGGGCTAGACGTATTGTCAGTTTCCCAGTTACCCCCAGTCATGTGACTTGTGCTCTGATAAACTTCAGTCACTCTTTACTGCTGTACTTCAAGTTGGAGTGATATCACCCCCTCCCCTTCCCCCCAGCAGGCTAACAACAGAACAATGGGAAGGTAACCAGATAGCAGCTCCCTAACACAAGATACAAGAAAAACTGAATACTGGTCTGGCAAAAGCTCAGCGTTGGAAGGCTTGGAAGCTGACCTATAGAGAAAGGCTTGACATTATTAAGACTTTCTTGATTCCCCTTTTCCTTTTCGTCTCTAATGTCTTCTTGTTGCCAGAATCTTTCTATGCCCGGATCCAGAGCCTCTTCTTCCAAATGCTTTGGGGGAGTAGGCTCAACCCAGTAAAAAGAGGGATCACTTTCCTGCAGAAGAAAAACGGAGGGTTGGACATGCCGTGTCCTGTGGTTTTCTTCTGCACCATCTTTCTGAAGTTTAACTTTAGAGGGATGATGCAGGGGAAAGAGTCTCTGTGGGAAGTCAGTGTAAGAGATTGGGCATCACCTTTTATCAAAGATTGGCTACTCGGTGGTAAAGTGAAAGAGGTAAGGATAAGAGGAGGCCTTGTTCCCACTTATCTACGGCAAGTGGTTAAAACAGTAAAAAAATGGAACATCAGTTCTGATGAATCAAGATCATTGCATAGAAAATTGCTCTATTGGAAAGTTATAGACTTACATTTTGCATCTCCAATAGGAGTAAAAGATTGCCCGGAAGAGACTTTGGCAGAAAGCATTAAAGGGATGCTGTCATGGGAAAAAACATTTTTTTCAAAATGAATCAGTTAATAGTGCTGCTCCAGCAGAATTCTGCACTGAAATCCATTTCTCAAAAGAGCAAACAGATTTTTTTATATTCAATTTTGAAATCTGACATGGGGCTAGACATATTGTCAATTTCCCAGCTGCCCCAAGTCATGTGACTTGTGCTCTGATAAACTTCAATCACTCTTTACTGCTGTACTGCAAGTTGGAGTGATATCACCCCCTCCCTTCCCCCCCCAGCAGCCAAACAAAAGAACAATGGGAAGGTAACCAGATAGCAGCTCCCTAACACAAGATAACAGCTGCCTGGTAGATCTAAGAACAGCACTCAATAGTAAAATCTAGGTCCCACTGAGACACATTCAGTTACATTGAGAAGGAAAACAGCAGCCTGCCAGAAAGCATTTCTCTCCTAAAGTGCAGGCACAATCACATGACTGGGGTAGCTGGGAAATTGACAATATGTCTAGCCCCATGTCAGATTTCAAAATTGAATATAAAAAAATCAGTTTGCTCTTTTGAGAAATGGGTTTCAGTGCAGAATTCTGCTGGAGTAGCACTATTAACTTATGCGTTTTGAAAAAAAACATGTTTTCTAACGACAGGATCCCTTTAAGTTCCTTATAGATAAAAGAATGCCAAGGAAATTTTGGGACACTGCATGGCTGTCGTTACAGGGCAATATGTATGTGAGAAGCACATGTAAAGTGGATGAATCTCAAGAGCATTTTCTCGTAGATTGTCCAGTTTCTAGCTCATTAAGAGAAAAAGTGGCAAGACGTATGAACCTCAATCTAATAAAAGATTTAGATTTTGCAGAATTTTAATAGAGGTGGTCATAGAACTGGTGGAAGAAACAAAAACACTTTGTACATCATTATTGCAGTATTACAATATCACCTGTGGCACATGAGGTGCAGAATGACTACAAGTCAGATTGAGATGTCAGTAGAAGCAGTAACAGAGGCAATCAGTAGAGATGTCACTTTTATAAGTCAAAAGAATTAGACATTTCAGAGACACTTTATTTTTCTTGTTGAAATTTAATATGAAAAATGTAATATGTAACTTTTTTCTTGTTTGATTTTTTGTAAATCTGAATATTTTTAAATAAAATTCCCTGACACAAGATAACAGCTGCCTTGTAGATCTAAGAACAGCACTCAATAGTAAAATCCAGATCCCACTGAGACACATTCAGTTACGTTGAGTAGGAGAAACAACAGCCTGCCAGAAAGCAATTCCATCCTAAAGTGCTGGCTCTTTCTGAAAGCACATGACCAGGCAAAATGACCCGAGATGCACCTACACTCCAATATTACAACTAAATTAAATACTCTTGCTGGTTCAGGAGTGAAATTTTATATTGTAGAGTGAATTACTTGCAGTGTAAACAATGTAGAAATAAAAACTACATCATAAAAATCATGACAGAATCCCTTTAAAGTTAGCAGAAGCACCATTTTGCCACCGCCTGATGCAAGTTTCTTGACTCACCTCATTGGAGCAGTGCCCCTGGTTATGGCCTCCCCCTATATAAAATGAATATATATCATAGAACTCTTCCAACCGTCATTTCTGGGAGATGTCAGGCTGCTGTAGTTAAACAAGAGCATTAATAACTCAGCCACCTGCAGTCCTGCATGTTACACACTGGGGTAGGGCAGCTATTTGCCCTGGGCATCCATCATTAAAGGCAACAGCTTAGATTAAAGGGGACATATTACAATGTGTAACAATTGTTAGACATGCTCAGCATACAATGAGTCATATAAAGCAATTGTGTGGATTCAAATGTCAGGGAAACAGTTTTGTGAAACAGGTTGGGGCATCGGTGACAATCTGTCCTCTCCTCAAGTTAAATGTGCTGTGTGTTTATTATAGGAGTCAGGTCATTGTAAGCACTTGCAGGGAAAGGGTTAATACTCTGGAAAAGTCATTTTGATAGTTGGACTCCTGAAGAGGTCACACAGGGGATATATGAGTTAAACCGGAGGCTGTGTAGCCAGTCATTGCCAACTAGAGAATTTCCTGTTTCCATGCGGCATTGTTAATCTGAAGGCTTCACGACATTCCAGGAAAGTGGAAAAGAAGCATCGGATCAGACATCCATATGTATTACGTCTGTCATACCATTGGGCTGCTCTGTAGCATAAGAGATGCCCAGAGTATCCATGGCAACCTGCGGCATTTAAATGGGAAAAAGCCCTGTTTAGCCTAAACCCATTAAATTAAAGTCTGTGTTTGTTATGTTTGAGAAAACACATGCCTAAAATTTAGGGATGCACCGAATCCAGTATTCGGTTTGTGATTCGGCCAGGATTCGGCCTTTTTCAGCAGGATTCAGATTCGGCAGAATCCTTCTGCCAGGCCGAACCGAATCCGAATCCTGATTTGCATATGAAAATTAGGGGCGGGGAGGTAAATCGCGTGACTTTTTGTCACAAAACAAGGAAGTAAAAATGTTTTCCCCTTCCCACCCCTAATTTGCATATGCAAATTAGGATTCGGTTCGGTATTCGGCCAAATCTTTCGCCGAAGATTCGGGGGTTCGCCAAATCCAAAAAAGTGGATTCGGTGAATCCCAACTAAAAATAAATGCTGTATTTTATACACTGAGGGGGTTATTTACTAAACTCTGAATTAGGGATGCACCGAATCCAGGATTCGGTTCAGAATTTGGCCAGGATTCGTCCTTTTTTAGCAGGATTTGGATTCAGCGGAATCCTTCTGCCTGGTCGAACCGAATAAGAATTCTAATTTGCATATGCAAATTAGGGGCGGGGAGGAAATCATGTGGCTTTTTGTCACAAAACAAAGAAATAAAAAAGTTTTCCCCTTCACCCTTCTACCTGGCCCAACTGAATCTGAATCCTAATTTGCATATGTAAATTAGGGGTGGAGAGGGAAATTGCGTGACCTTTTTGCCTCAAAACAAGGAAGTAAAAAAATGTTTCCCCCTTCACACCCCTAATTTGCATATGCAAATTCAGATTCGGATTCGCTTCGGTATTCAGCAAAATCTTTTACAAAGGATTCAGGGATTCGGCTGAAAACAAAATAGTGGATTCATTGCATCCCTTCTCTGATTTTTTTATTTTTTTGGATAAAATCGGACAAATTTTTGGGAATTTATTAAACCCCGAGGATGGAAAAGTCCGAATCAGAAAATTCAGCATCTCAGACCTGATATAAGTCAATGGGAGAAGTCCCAATGATCTTTTGATGTGCCCTA
This sequence comes from Xenopus petersii, assembly GCA_038501925.1. Taxonomy (NCBI): domain Eukaryota; kingdom Metazoa; phylum Chordata; class Amphibia; order Anura; family Pipidae; genus Xenopus; species Xenopus petersii. The sequence continues at coordinate 134,599,549 of CM076681.1, forward strand.
CGTTTCGTGCAATACCCCAAAGTTTTCCGGCAAAAGAAATCTGAGTTATTGGGTGAAAAATCCGAAGAAATCGTTAAAATCTGATTTTTTCACTCAAAGCTAATTTTTGAGAAAATGTAATAACAAAAAAGTGTAAAAAACTCGAGTGGATTTGATTGGAGTTTTAGCAGAAATGTTGAGATAAAATCAGACTTTGATAAATAACCCCCTGAATGTAATGTACAAGCAGAGAGGTTCAGCAGCCCACAATGATCCAGGCCTTCATAATTGTTCACAGCAGCTCCCCATCGTCTTTATCCTTTTGAGTCACTGGCACTGCACATGCTCAGTGTGCTCGGGGCTTTTGTTGAGAAACACAGTTCACCCCAGTCTAAGGGTGCATATGATACAAGACAAAAATGTTATATGTTTCAGCAAATACTTTACATTTACACTGTTTTATTATTATGTGCAGGGAACCGTAATAAAGACAATAGAGTTGTTATAATGCCCTACACATGAGCCCACTGTATAGTTAATGTTAGAAAATGTATGAAGAAAATCGGTTACAAAAATTTTTTTTAGGACTTTTGCGGGACTATCACTCTGAAATAAGCAAAAGTCGCCAGCATTTTCTACACACAGAATATGATGTAAGTAACAGAAGATTGAGGCAGATCTATACACTCCATTGCACTTTGCCTGGTCTGAGTTGGCGAAGGCAAGTCTGGCGAAAGAGGTAACGTTCAGTGAAATCCGCATTTTAGTGAATTTGCGGAGTAACGTCCATTCGCCAGAGCAAATTGTCACCTGACGATAGAGTGCGAATGACCACTAGCGAATCGGTGCCTGCGCCTGTTAGTAAATTGGCAATGCCCCTGCGGGCGGTAATGCTAGCGAATTGTCGCTAGTGTTAGCCACTTCGCCATTTAGTAAATCTGCCCCCTTTAGGGGCTGCAAATGCTTCAATATTTGTAATATTTTAAAAACTGCAAACCAATTTTTTTTGCCAATCTCTGCACATACAGTATATGTATATGGAAATATATAGAAATTGTACATCATACAGGCTCCTCTACTCTTCTGCCACTTTGATTGCTATGGTCAGGGCCACCATCAGAAATCCCCTGGGCCCGCCCACCTCCACAGGCCGTGCCCTAGACCCCACACCACAGTAAAAAAAAAGCACACAAACGTGGGCTCTAAATACCCATTGTTGGTCAGGGTCCCCCTACAATTTAAAAAAAAACAATTGGTGGGATATTTGCAGCCACTGGAACAGAATGCTCTGTTATACTTAAACTTTAGATTTGGCTCTTACAGTAACAGGCCACTCACTTTTGTCTGACACTGGCTTTTAAAGTTAACAGGAGCAGCATTATGGCTGAGATTCTAGCTATCTGTATAACAGAGCATTCTGTCCCAGTGGCTGCACAGATCCTATCTGATCCCCATTGTAAGCAGCAGTCCTGCCCTGCTTTATGGCAGCTGAGATTCTAGCTATCTGTATAACAGAGAATTCTGTCCTAGTGGCTGCACAAATCCTATCTGATCCCCATTGTAAGCAGCAGTCCTGTCCTGCTTTATGGCAGCTGAGATTCTAGCTATCTGTATAACAGAGCATTCTGTCCCAGTGGCTGCACAGATCCTATCTGATCCCCATTGTAAGCAGCAGTCCTGCCCTGCTTTATGGCAGCTGAGATTCTAGCTATCTGTATAACAGAGCATTCTGTCCCAGTGGCTGCACAGATCCTGTCATTTTTGTTTCTCAACTCACCTCTGTTATGTTTTGGTAGCCGAGGATGAGTAGAGTATAACAGTGCTTTATTAGCAGGTTCATGCAGCCATAACACAACAGTAACTTCCAACTCTATCACTCTTAAGCAGTATAGAAAGTACTATGTATACACAGTTTAACTCATGTGCACAGTGACACCGGCAGGCCATTTGTATAAACACCACAACCTCATTGGTTCATTGTCCCGGTGTACAAATAAAACTTGCCTATCTGCGCAGCTAGAGGATCCAATTGATAATGTAGCCATACACGTAAAGATACGCTCGATTGGCATCTCTCCCTGATATGCCCACATTGAGATGGGCGATATCAGGCTGATCCGATCGTGGGCCTTATTGCCCAATGATCGGATCATAATGTATGACACACGGGCGGCGATCCGACAGGATTTTTAACCCTGCGAGATCGACATCTAGCTGATTTTGGCCAGATATTGATAGGGGAAGCCCGTCAGAGGGACCCAGACATGGGCCAATAAGCTGCTGCCTTGGTCTGTCGGCGGCTTTTATCGGCCTGTGTTTGGGCAGCTTTACTAGAAGTTAGTTCAGAATTCCATAATCAGACATGTCCCACAGTATATATCTTTGGGGAATACAATACATAGTATTATTGTTCTACTGTTACAGCAATGATCATATAGCCTTACCCAGAGTGGAAAGAAATGGCCTTCCCTCTGCGTCAGTGAGCAAGCTGGGACTCATCCCTATTGTTCTACATAAAGGTGAATTGTTGTAAATACTCCCATCTGCACTGACGCCCACATTTACTATTCATTTGCAGAATGTACCTTCCAACATTGGTCTCGAAAACAAGTCCCTTCCCTCGCAGAGCTGTCCCCTGCAGGGCAGGAATATACAATTATCTCTAGTACACCCACCAGAGCAGGCTGACTGATATAATAATCAATTATTTATGTGTAGCAACTATAGTTCATCAAGTGCACATTGTATGCAGAGGAAAATCACATGTGCTGTTTTTCTATGTTTAATTCAAAGCCATTTTGACACCATTTTTGCACATAGAAAAAAGTCTGAGCCATGAGGACTGATTCACTAAAGCAACGAAAAGAGCAGATATAATGGTGCAATATACAAAATAAACATAATTAATAAGAAGTTGAGCTACTGACTCAATCAGGTGCAAAGATTGTGTAACCAGTGCACAAATGGGTGCAACTTATGGCATGTGGATACAGGTATGGGGATCTGGTATCTTGAAACCCGTTTCCTATAGACTCCATTTTTTCCAAATAATCCAAATTTTTAAAAATTATTTTCTTTTTCTCTGTAATAAAAAAAAAAACCAGTACCTTGGACATGATCTAAACTAAAAGAAAACCAGCCTATTGGGTTTATTGAATTTACATGATTTTCAAATAGACTTAAGGCATGAAAATCTAAATTACGGAAAGATCCATTGTCTGGAAAACCCCAGGTTCCGAGCATTCTGGATATTAGGTCCCATAACTGTAGTACATAGTAGGGATGCACCAAATCCAGGATTCAGTTCGGGATTTGGCCAAGATTCTGCCTTTTTCAGCCAAATCGAAGTGCCTGGCCAAACCAAATCCAAATCCAAAAAATTCACGACTGTTTATCACACAAACAAGGAAGTGATTTTTCTTTTTGTCCATATTTGTTGTTTAGTTTAAGGATTTTTAACTACCAAACAGGATTCACGAATACTTGCAGAATTACATATTATTTGCAGATGCCCATTAATCCTCTTTGGCACCTATCTGGATTATGAATAACAGGTGGGTAGTGATGGGCGAATTTATTCGGTAGGCGCGAATTCGCGGGGAATTTGTGCGATTCGCGAAACGCCCGTGAAAAAATGGACGCCGCCCTCAAAAACAGGCGCTGGCGTCAAAAACGGCCGTCGGCGTCAAAAACAAGATGCTGGCGGCGTTTCGCAAATTTTTTGCCGAAGCAAAACTGCGCAAATTCGCCCATCACTACAGGTGGGCATGCCCAAACATTTCAGAAACATAATATGATGTAGGAAGCAAATGACAGCTCTGATCTCACATTAGGAAAATTGATTGCAGTTCTCTGTCAGGCTGTCAGGTATTGGCTATGATTCTATTTTACAAAGTACTGAGTTTCTGGGAAAGTAGGAAGGTGGAACACCAAGCTGGTGATAGCAAGCATAGCAATTCTTCTATAGTGTAACATGTTATAACACACGACTTACCTTTCACACACCAGTTGCTTCTCGCCCTTGCAAAGAGTTGCCGCCCCATCACAGCACTTGCTGGCGTGATCTGTTTTATGTTGTTGTGCAGTATTCTGTGCAATCCCATATGTAGAAATTCATATGTCTGTATATTATTTTTCATATATCTGTATATTAGTTTGTGTAGTATCTATGGTCAAATTACCACTCACCAAGGTGATAACAAAATATCTTTTATTATGTGGAAATATTACAAATTATATTCAAAATTCAAATAGCCAGTCAAACATACCCTTGACAGCCTAAAGCAAATAATCTGTATGCATAAGTAATAGTGAACAACCCCTTTAAGAAAATAAGCAGGAACATACTGAATGGTATACATTATCCAGAAACCCGTTAACCAGAAAGCTCCAATTATGGAAAGGCCGCCTCCTATAGACTCCATTTTATCCAAATAATCCACAATTTAGGGAAGCACCAAATCCACTATTTTGGATTCGGCCGAACCCCCAAATCCTTTGTGAAAGATTCGGCCGAATACCAAACCATATCCAAACCCTAATTTGCATATGCAAATCAGTGAGGGGGGGAAGAGAGGCATCCCTAAAAATTTTAAAAATTATTTCTTTTTTTCTCTGTAATAATAAAACAGTACATTATATTTGATCAAACCAAGTAATCCTTACTGGAAGCAAAACCAGCCTATTGGGTTTATTGAATGTTTATTTGATTTTCTACCAGACTTAAGGTATGAAGATCCAAATTAAGGAAAGATCCCTTATCCAGACATCCCCAGGTCCGGAGAATGCTGAATAGCAGATACTAAACCCATGCTTTAAAAATTAGGAAGCCCACAGTAAAAGCAGAGGCTGTTATAGACCCTTGCTATCAAATATAGGCTTGGGGCTAATACTTTACACAAGTCAGACATGATACTATGCAGTCTATAGGATACTAAAATTATGTTTAAAGGCAAACATCCCATTTTAGTTTTTGGGCTTTATATACATGCAATCCAAGTAATGTCAGAACCAATTTTAGAATTAGGGCAGAATATAAATTTGCCCTATATCCCCTGCATTAAAGCGTGATAACCCTAAAGACTAAAACATAAAAAATCTAATTCTTGAAAATCTGATACTTTCATTATATATAACAGATGCACAAACAACATTCCTACTGCTGATGGTTGTCCGTGAATGCAGGTTAAACCCTAGTTTGGGTAACAGTGTAATAAAGAGATGCTGTCACCTTACCATGTTGTCTCCATAGTGTTCAAGCCTGGAACTAAGGGTAGGCAGAAGAGGCACCTGCCTAGGGCACAACATAGGGGGCGCCAAATGTTACGCACGCCCAGTGATTGTAATCACTTACAAGTGCATCGGCCTGGGGTATCAGGAAATCAGAATATGTACTGGAGGGTGCTTAACACCCCCTTGTGATTGAGAAGTTCCTTCTCCTTTAAGAGCTAAATGAATGGGATTAGGGTGAGATTTGGGGTGAATGCTTATTTGTGCCCTGGGTACCCCTGGAACTATAGCAGGGTGACTGTTACCCCAATGTTTCTATATATCTCTAACCTTGTTATGAGCTAAGGGACCCAGCCTGAAGGCCAGTTAGGGGAATATTTTGGGGTGAGTGCTTATTTGTATCCTGGGTACCCCTAGAACTATAGCAGGGTGACTGTTACCCCAATGTTTCTATATATCTGTAACCTTGTTATGAGCTAAGGGGGCCCAGCCTGAAGGTCAGTTAGGGGGAGATTTGGGGTGAGTGCTTATTTGTACCCTGGGTACCCCTGGAACTGTTACATCCAGTGTTTCTAAATACCTGTAACCTTGTTATGAAGAAAGGTTGGCTAAACAAATGGGTGTTTGAAAACAATCTATAACAAAAGGTAGAAAAGAACTGAATTTTCCACAATATGATTCTTCTCTCCCCTCCCCTTTCCATGTGAGGGGGAAAAGGAGATGCAACAACTACAGTTAAATACATTGCTTTTTTTAGTTAACTTCACAACTGTATGTCTTTAGTGGCACCTTCTGGGCAAAGAAGGAGTTGCCTGATACACAGAGTAGAGACTAAAGCAATAGTGATGATTACTATGAAGCATGAGGATACAGCCTGCAAAAAAATATATTTTACAAAACAAGTTAGTGGGAATATAACGTAATATGTGATTACATACTCTTGTGAATGCATGATTAGAGATAACACAAATTACTTACTGTTACTGTTTTTTCACTTAATAAGGAAAAACTGTTTTTGGATGAAGTTCCCTTTTAAGAGAATTTAAAGTTACACTATGGGGATTATTTACAAAGCCCTGAATGCAAAAAATTTTTTTTAATAAAATCAGGCTTTTAAAAAATCACAAATTTTTCTGAACTTATTAAACCCCCAGGCTGGAAAATGCTGAATCTGAAATCCCGGCATCTCAGACCTGTCGAGGTTGCATATAAGTCAATGGGAGAAGTCCCAACGATTTTATTGATGTGCGCTGGGTCTCGTGCCAAACCCCGAAGTTTTTGGAGGTTTTGGGCAAAAATCAACTCCAAAAATATTGTGAAAATCAAGTGAAACCTCCGAAAAAATCGCGAAAATGTTTACCGCAAAGCAAATTTTTTGGAAAATGTAATAATAAATAAGCATTAAAAACCCTAGCGGCCTAGATCAGAGTTTGTCGCAGACAATATTGAGATACGTTTGGACCTTAATAAATAACCCCCTTCGTGTAATCTTTGTTATCCTCCATATCAACCCCTAGCAGGTTGTAGATATTATCCAATCAGAGTTATACTCCTCTGCCAGCACTTTATCTAGCACTTGTATATTGCACATTTCAATGGTGCCCAGTTCCCTGCACATGCCACATACCTCCCAACATATGGAAAATGAAAAGAGGGACAAAAGGATCTGTTGTGTGTACCAAAGCGAAAAATGTGACCATGTCCATTATATGACCACACCTCCTAATTGCCATGTTTTATGTGTTTTACTAATGAAGGTGAAATTGCCCTTTAAGCTGTGAATCACAGTTCTCCCAAGATACTTGCTAATCTTAAATAGTTACAATTGTATCTTTGCTTATCTTAAATTATTACGAATGATCTGATTGTATCAGTAGTGCAGACGCTAAGGTAAAAAAAAACCCTCTTATTTTAATTACTTTTCAGAAACTTTGTATCTTTTACTAGCGTCAGTACAGGAGATCAAAGAGACACTCAGGACTTTGTAATAAAAAGCCGGCACTGAGGGCAGAGTTGTCAAAATCAGGAGTAGGGAGGAAAAATGGGATAGTTGGGAGGAATAATGCCTGCAAGCTGTGCTCTATTACATTTAGTGGAGGGTCCCAAGGAGAGCGTAGTTCAGCAATGCTGAGTTGTGATATCTAAATTAAACATCAAGACAGCAAACTATACACATACAAACAGCAGTAAACACAGATACACAACTATTAGACACACACTCACCAGCACCATTACACATAAACACAGACACCATCAAAGTGACAGATATTCACCCACGGACCATACACTGCCACATACATACATCAGGCACAGACATAGTAGTATAAACTGATACACAGATAAGAGACTCAACTTCACTGCAAATCATAATACTAGTTTGTGCCATCATGGTTTTATGTGTAACCAATCTTGATGGATTAGTTGCCTTTTATGAGGATGTGAGCAGGAGCCTAGACTCTGAAATGGCAGTGGATGTTTTTGATACAGTACCACACAGAAAGTTACTGGTTAAGGAATGTTGGCCTGGAACATAGTATGTATACTTGGATGGAGAACTGACTGAATTATAGATTACAAAGAATGGTGTTAAAGGTACAGTAACACCAACAAAAATGGCAATAGGAAGGAATGACAATATACTGTAATGTTGCTCTGCACTGGTAAAACTGGTGTGTTTGCTCAGAAACAATGCTATTGTTTATATAAACAAGCTGCTGTGTAGCCATGGGGGCAGCCATTCAAGCACAGGATACACAGTAGATAACAGATAAGTACTACTATAGTTTATATAAACAAGCTGCTGTGTAGCCATGGGGCAGACATTCAAGCACAGGATACACAGTAGATAAGTACTACTATAGTTTATATAAACAAGCTGATGTATAGCCATGGGGGCAGCCATTCAAGCACAGGCTACACAGTAGATAACAGATAAGTACTACTATAGTTTATATAAACAAGCTGTTGTGTAGCCATGGGGGCAGCCATTCAAGCTCAGGATACACAGTAGATAACAGATAAGTACTACTATAGTTTATATAAACAAGCTGATGTATAGCCATGGGGGCAGCCATTCAAGCACAGGATACACAGTAGATAACAGATAAGTACTACTATAGTTTATATAAACAAGCTGTTGTGTAGCCATGGGGGCAGCCATTCAAGCACAGGATACACAGTAGAATTGAAGTCATGCATACGATCGGTGACGTATGGCATCATTTCCACTGGTGACTTGAAAAATTGTGTTCATCACCCCTCTCCCCCTCCATATTAGCCACCGGATTTACTCAAATGAGTTGGACTGGGGAGATTGTTTTTTTTTACCAAAAAAAAGTAATTTGTTATGTAAGTACCAAGGGGCTGCCCCCTGAAAGCTTCTTCCCTAGGCACAGACCCTTGGGTGCCTATATACAAATACAGCCCTTCCACTCACATCACAGAGCAAGACAATGCAGGCCAGAGTGACCATATAGTATATAGCAGGGACTGGGGGTCCCTGAGACACCAGCCCTGGTTGGACCGTGTGTGTCTTTATATGGTCACAGAACCCCTCAGTGACTTCTAAGGAGACAATTAATCTGCTAGTATTAATATGTTACAAAAAAAAACATTGGCACCAGAGCGCCCTTACAAGTTAAAAAGAAACATTGGGGCCCCAGAGAATATTTTTTTTAAAAACATTGGGGGCAGGGGCCTATAGAGTATTAAAATAATACATTGGTGGCCAGGGGTTTAATAAAATAAAAAAGAAACACATTGGTGTTCAGTAGAACTGAATTTGTGGCATCAGGACATTAACTTCATCTCTTTTTATAGCTTTGAGTCTTTTCAAGACTTCAACTTCGGCGCTTTTCTCAGCTTCGGGTCTTTTCACGGCTTCGGGACATTGGCTCTTCAGAACTTCGGCTCTTTTGTGATGTCACTGTGGGGCGGGTCTATAAATAGAGGGGGAGGGGCGGGTTAAGGTCGGGTATGGGTCGAGAATTTCTCAAATTGCATGCCACTAGTGGGAAGATCCATTTAAAGTAGAGGAACAGAGTCAGACACAGGAATAACATACACAATACAGAAAAAATAATATAAAATTGGCCACTAGGTGGCAGCATATAGGAGAACAAGTAAAGTAATTAAACAAGGGCATTTGTAGTTTGATGTAGATCAGGGGAATCCAACCTTTTTAACCTTGAGCAAAATGCAGATATAAAAAGCTTTAAAGAGCATCACATACATAAAAAATTATCCTGGATGGAGCAAAATAAGTGCAATGATTGGCAGTTGTAAACTGTCAGCCAACAGGAGGATCATTTTTATGCAACCATTAATTAAAACAATAAGCACCTACTCATCTAAAGGGTTGGAGAGCAACATGTTACTCACTAGGCAATGGTTGGTGATGTAGAGAGTAAGATTCTGAGACAATTTGCAATTGGTCTTCATTTTTTTTCTTTGGAGTTTTTTTAAATTTTCCATATTTTGTCAGTGGCTCTCCAGTTTGGAGTTTTAGCAGTTATCTGATTGCTAGGGTCCAAATTACCTTAGCAACCAGGGAGTGGCTTGAACGAGAGACTAATATATGAATAGGAGAGGTCCTGAAAGGAAAAATGAGTTATACAAGTATAAGAAACAATAACAATACAATTGTTGCCTCGCAGAGCAATAGTATTTGGGCTAATGGGGTCAGCTGAAAAAAACACAAAAGAGGAGGTCAAATAGTTATAGAACTATTAAAAATTAATAACAAACACCAATTGAAAATTTGCTGGGCATTCTATAACATACTAAAAGTTATCCACCCCTTTTTGGATGGTGACATTTTGATAAAAAGTAATTTTTTTAGGTTTGTCATACCCTGGCACAGAGAGTAACCTTAGTAACCATTTACTGAGCACTTGTATCCATTCTGGGGATCAAGCAGCAGCGCTGTTCCTAATGCCTGATACAGCCCCTGAAATGCCGCCCCCTCCACCCCCAGAGCTCACCTTTTCCTGTGCTGCAGGCTGATTTCAGTCCCTACCTCTGGCATCAGCCTCCTTCTTCTGTCAGAGAAGAAACACGTCTCGAGACTTCGCATTCTGCACCAGAGTGGTGGTTGCACCAGAGCCAACACAATGGCTTCAGACATGAAAGAAGACACAAGCTACTGCCAGCATTGGGGGCTGTGATTGGCTTTCGGATTTCAGCAGGCTGATTTTGGCACCATGTGGCCCTAGCCTAAGACGATATGAAGAAGGGCAAAATACAGAAGACTGCAACAAAAACAAATGCAAAATAACACAAGTCTAAAGGTGGCCATACACGATAAGGATTCGCTTATTTGGCGAGGTCGCCCAACAAGCAGATCTTTCCCCTATATGACCATCATTGGTTAATCTGAACAATCGCCCCTGGCCGAATGATTGGATTACAACAAAAAGAATGGCCACTGATGGTTCATAGGACCGTATCAAACGAATGCAGTCCTCGATGCAGTGGCTGCAGCAAAATAATCCTCCAAATAGAATCCCAGTTTATCTGTTTAAATCTGGCTCCGTGATCTTTCTCCCTGCAGCTGGAGTTTGAAACAGTAAAGGGGATGTAAAGGCAAAAATAAAATCCAATACGGATCTCTACACAGTCACCAACTGCTCTACAGGGAAACAAACAAAGCTGCTTGAGTTCTGCATGGCTGGGAAGTAAGGCAGGGGCTCCCCCTGCTGTTCATAAGTATGATTGTTTCCCTGCAGTGAATGAAGGGAGAATTTCACTGCATGCAGTCAGGTTTCTTATAAAAACAGTACTCATTTTTTAATTAAAGAAAATTGGAGATTCTTCATATTGGTTTCTTTTTCATTAAAGAAAGAAAAATGAGATTTTTTTTTTGCCTTTACATGCCCTTTAAGACAATTCTAATGGTACACAAGGAAGATATAATATACAGATCAATAGTACACAAGGCAGAGAGTTAAAACTGAATGCAACAGTACGGAAAACCGTGAAAAGGAGCACAACCAATGGCAACTGTGAACAAGGTCGGGCAACCATCACACAAGGCAGAGAAAAGAATAAGTGCAACACTGCATAAAGATCAAGTGCAACAAAACAAAAAATCGCCAAACGTGCAGCAGCACACAAGTCTGTGACAACACAACACAAGACCCAGGAAAACAAAGCTGAGTGCATCATACAAGGACAAGAAGACAAGTTCAAGTTCAGTTGGCAAGTTCAGCAATACAAGACCAGTGTGCAGTAGAGTGGAAGTTAATTCATGGTATGACCATCCAGTTAACAGGATTCTGGGGTACCCCTGCTTCTTTTAATTGACATTCACCTCCCAAGATAAGATCAAGACCAAGATAGGGAAGGTAAGATAATGGCATGAGAACGTTATATATATTATATACTATATGCTCTAGTATGGCTTGTACATTTGTGCCTGGCATGAATATCCTTGGAACCTGCTCACTTTGCCCTTGGAGACTGAGGGTTTCAAGTGACAAGACAAACAGATTTTTATGTTCATCACTGACACATTGTGCTAATCCTTACAGACAAATGTAACATTGACTTGACATTTAAGTGGCACATTCTTCAAGTGCCCGTTCTCGTATCGCCTTCTAGGTGACTCCTCTCTCTTTATTTTTAAAGCAGTTTGTTCTTTTCACTCTGGCTGTCTTTATAACTTGTCTGTCTCATTGTTCTTCATATAACAGATGTCTTGTCCATGTAAACACTGACACTGCACAAAATGTGGGTCCATCTTCATAATCTTGTTGTGCTGGGTAAAGGGCTTTGTTTATTTTCAAAATAATACATTTTCACTTCTCAGTTTATATGTACTTAGCACTTTATTTCATTATTTAGTAACCACACACACACATTTTTTACAAATAGATATTACACTGCCCATTATGGTTTTATACCATGCATTTTATTTAGGAGAGCTTACACTCAAATCTGGGCCATTGTTTGTGCTGGAAGTTATGTCAATACTACTTGCATGAAGCAGCTTGGCTCAGAATGGGCACCAGTGGTTCTCAGACAGTTAATATAAACAGAACTCACCCATTTAGTGTCAAAGCTGTATTAAAATGCTAGTTAAGTAGCAACGGGATACCCGCAGCTTATTGGATCACAGACGTCACTCTCAATGCTATGCTCATCAGAAACAGCTCTACTTTCAGTCTAGATCAGTGGTTCCCAAATTGTGGGGCTGCCCTACTGAGGGAGCTCGGAGCAGTGGCTGGGGGGCTCAGCATGAAGACCATTTATTTGAAAATAATGCCTATTTTATACTCTTGATACTCCTGAACCCCAGTTCAAGGGTGAGTTAGGGAATGACTTGGGGTTATAAATATTGTTGGACCTATGACTTAGTAGTTAATATCTGTATCCTTGCTAATGGGGATCCTGAACATAGGTTGGACTTGCAAAAGTAGAAACGTGGGTCCTAGGTTGATGGCTATCACTGATGCACTAATGTATTTATTATAATTATGAATTGATATCCAAATGTATAAAATTCCGCACCGCCCTCGCCTTTCCTATGGCAAATCCTGCTAGATGGTGCAAAAACTCTCTAGACGGTCGGCACACGTCAATCATAGTAATCACAGTTGAATGGAAGAGAGCAGCACAACACCAATGTATTGCAGGTGGGGAGCATCCCCATTTATTTTTCACCACCAAAAAATCGTTTCGGGGGGGTTTTCACCCACCCTTCATCAGGATAAACACATAGTGCAAACCATAACCTTATAAAGCCAATTAAGCCACACTCACCAACCACATGTTCCCAAGTTCCTGTTATGGATCCAAAGTGAGGCTTGGTACTCAGTCCTTCCAACCCTAATCAGAGGGTCCATTTTGTAGTGTCCCGGAAACATAAGGATTTTCCTTTAAATAAATCAATTGCAAAATGTCCGTGTCCAGCATCATTTAAACACAATATCACAGTGCAAACTACAACGGTATATATTTTATATATCATCTTATGGTATAATTACTCACAGCCAGCGGGGTTTTTTTATCATTAGCTCTATCATTTCTCTTCACCCTCTGGCCAGTTTTATCTGTGAAAAGTAAAACAGGGTGGTCTAAAGGAAAGAAAGAGACCATCCTAGCGAAACATTTTTTTGAGAAAAGACACACAGTTTCACAAATAAGATGGCAAATTTTGGAAGAGGTATGGGTGTCTCCAAGTAATGTAACTGATAAAAAATTAGCTTTACTAAAGAGGGAGGCTTTCTGGATTTGGAAACTCGAAACATTGTATCCTAAAGGTCTTAATGAACATTTTAGTCTAAATTGTTTCTTATAATTGAATAGTTTGTAACACTGTTTTACTTTTCACAGATAAAACTGGCAAGAGGGTGAAGAGAAATGATAGAGCTCCCCACCTGCAATACATTGGTGTTGTGCTGCTCTCTTCCATTCAACTGTGATTTATTATAATTATGAACACACTCCTCAGTGGACTTATAAGCTATTTAACTAACAAGGCTGACTTTTGTTGCCAGAGCTCCTCAACATGGGATCTATTCTATTCGTAATCCTCACTCAAAGGCCTCCACCTAGGCTCCACTCTAATACCCAAGACTGTAGATTTGCCTTTTCATTGAGAGTCTTCTCCAAGTGACTAAAGATGAGACATTCCCTTCATTTTATACAGTTGGTAGGGCCATTTTTCTTTGCAGGATACTTGAAATGCTCCCATATATCTACTTCTCCAGAAGGGCTGCCTAAGCTCCTTCATTTCTCTATCCCCAGAAGATACCCCTACCCCTAAGAAATAGGTTCCACTTGCCATAATCTTCATGGGAGCCTACCATAGAACGCACAGATTATTTAAGGATTTGCTACATCCCTACAATAGAAAAAAGGAGGCTGCCATATGTTGGCGATGAATCCTTCCATACATCGTTACAATACTATTATTGAAATCGAGGATTTGAAAATCAGTTTCAATTGCAGTCCCACTGTGAGATGCATCAGTTTACATAAAACGAAAACATGTGGAAGAGCACAAACGGCACGCTGATATTGTCCTGGAAAGAATCGAACACTTAGAAGTCAGAGGAAGCAGCCACACAAGAGGATGACTATATAAATTCTGTGTATTCTCAATCATGCCAGTGATGTGACAGCCAATCATGGTCATCCCCATACTCTTCATAGATGTCACTGTTGTTATCCTTTTTCCTTATACACGTCTTTATGATCCATTCAGTATGAGTGCTTTGCGCATCAGTGTATGGAGATCTATATTGAGCCAGCTATTTGGGTATGTGCAGTTTAAAATGCAACCCAAAGGCATTAACAGATTCTTGGGAAACTGCATTACCCTTACTCTTACCATTATCTTTAATGTTCATAGCAGTGGGTGTTTTGCTTATATATTTGACCAGGAGCCGTATTACTGTACCTTTAAGACAGATAGAGGAGGTACAGATGTAGGACATGGACACTTTTAGCCACCTTTATCTGACCTTCCCCTCTTAGATGAGCATGATGTGAGTTATAATTCAGCAACAGACGTAGGGCCGTGATTGTGATGTCCCTAGGATGGGGGTCACAGACAGAGGGATTATTGGTGCTAAGTAAGGAGTCTTGATCTGTAAATCCTCCTGAACTTGCAGCCTGAGCTCTGGAATGTTGGCTCCTTCTCTCCTGCTGGAAGGCTGGGTGTGACCTGCAAATAAAGGTGCGCCATTGGCTTTAATGCTGATAATAAGTACAAAATAACCATATATCACTTCAAGCTTCCGGACTCATTATGCAATTCAGGAGCTGACACTGTTATTGTACTCAAATACTCCTCTGATGGATAAACAGCTTTCATCAAATAGGTTATAAGCATCGGAAAGTCAGTTGCTACTATACAAAAATTAATCACTAGATTAACTAGCAGCTAGGCAGGTTCCATTTGCACAAAAAAGGTTGAACTTGACGAACGTGTGCTTTTTCAACCTCAGGCTCAAAGTTATGTTGTGTATGAGAAATATGATGATTTCTATTTTTATTTGTATCTGTTATAGTTCCTCCCTTGAACCTCTACCAGGGTCACACTGGTAGGTGCATGGCCCCCCAGACCTGCAGCCCCAAGGGCCCTTGAACCTACCTACAGGGGCTGCCGGCACCCACCCCTAAATTAAACTTACCTTCAGTACGTCAGGGGAGAGAGATCAGAGTCCTAGGGGAGTGCCGGTGGGGATCAGGTTTGGCCTGGCAGGGCCACCAGGTTTTTTTCCTGGTGTCGGCCGGCACAGTCCAACCCTGTTCCCTACCACCATACTCACACCAAGTAATATTAAAAGAATTTATTTCACAGGTAATAGATGGCACATTTATAACTATGGGTGCTTGATTAAAGCTAAAGTTTACTTTAAAACAGGGCCAGTGGCCCTAACAACCAAAGCAGCCATATATTAACTTTAATTTTAAACCATAAAGGAGAGTAACAAAAATATGTATGGCTCAAAAATTCACAAAAACAAGACTAATAGGGAATTTTCTCCAAACATCACTGTGTGCAGCCGCATAATGTTCCTCTCAGATTGAGAATGTCCCCATGCATAATGACATAATGAAATTTCCCATTATTAATAAAAAAAAGCCTTTGGGAAAAGTACAGTGTATTCCTTTTGGCACATTGTGGTTTCTGCTTGGTTAGCAGTGTATAGACTGGTCAGTGACAGTGTGGTGATTCATCTAGTAACTGCTAATCAAGCAGAGACCCCTTCTAGGTACAGTTATCATTTTGGCTGGTGTGAAACAGGCTGAACATTACAATATTGTGTGAAATTGGCCACACAGCCACCCCAGTACCTTCAATACCTCCAACCAACCCTAGATGTACCCTCCCAGGCAGAAGACAAAACGAGCAGTACATAGAGCATGAGAATCCACAAATGTATCCTGCCCAGATAGACGAGAACATGAGCAATGAATACAGATGTACCCTGTCTAGAAAGAGGGCAAGGTGAGAGGTACATAAAGAATTGGTACCCACATATGTACCCTGCTAAAAGAAAGGGTAAGTAGAGATGGTATATACAACGAGTAACTACAGATGCACCCTGTCCTAATAGAGATAAAAGAGTGGCCATAAAAAAAGCAAACTCTCTGAATAAAGTCATAGACAATAGTATGATCCAGTAAAAAACTATGGGAATGATTCAGAAAGACAGGTGCTATATTTCACAAGTAAAGCTGACCGTTATCAACCAATCAGCAGTCAGTTTTGTCCAACGTACCATAGATGATTGGTTGAACTTAGCACTTATCTTTTTAAATCAGCCCCATTGGAGTCTTCTTATCATTCTTTTTTTGTGATATTTAAAATTACGCAAATCAATTCTGATGTAAAGTAAAAAAAAAAAAAAAGTGATGTGCCTTTTGGCTAAGATCAAGTGTAGTATCTGTTCTTATCAGGGGGTGAGGTGCATCTTAGCTAAAGAATGCACCCAATGTGGATTCAACCACTGAGGGGGAGAACCCGGCAGAGAGGTGCTTGATCCTTTGACCAAAGTGCTTGCAGCTTTGGAGCCTGAGTATTTTGCGACCCAGGCTTTCCAACCCTGGGGTTCCAGAAGATCACATTAAACTGTGCACTGAGGTTCAAGACAATATCACACTTTACAAAAGCACCTTACTGCACTTTGGCCTTTACCCCAGCGCATCGGGCACTGGGCAAGTTGGTGTACAGAAATTTTTGAAATCAGGCCAACAGGTTGGGACAGCACACTGCTCCACTCTTTAATGATTTTTAGCCATGTAATCTCTTAACTCCATCTGGAGTCACCTCATGTTGCACTTTTTGTATCTGGTGTAATAGCCTGCGGGCTGAAAGCATGGATCTGACGAGGGATGTTGGCCATTAGGTTCCTTTCCTCCTGAACATTGATCCCACTGTGGATCAACTATTTTATTTTGCCCTGTTGGAGGTCTACTCAGCGTTTGACTGATCTGGGACCTGCCAGACATAGCCGGCGCTCCTGACCTCCAAGGGGGGGGGCCCTGCTACTGTGAGGGAGAGTGCCAGGGGACCCTGGCTCTTACTGGGGGGGGCAGGCCCTGATGTGTTATCCCCGGTGGGCCCTGACCTCCCCCAGTCCGACCCTGGGTCCACCTTGTAAGTCTAAGGGCTGGAGAGAGGCAAAGGGAATCAGAGACTCTAGGATAATTTTTGTACCTTTTGGCAAGGTGACTCCAGAGCAGAGGTAGGTCAGCTCTCTGCCCCCACCTGGCATGCGCAATCTCTGCCGAACATTGCGCCGTGCACCTGGCGGCGCAGAAGATAACCGCCAAGCAGTGAGTGGATAAGGGAGAAGAGGTATGTGCCTGGTGCCGCCCTGCTACTACGCCCTAGGCACGTGCCTCTTCTGCCTACCCCTAGTTCGGGCCTTGAGCCAGAGATTTTTAAGTCATGCACTGATATGTTTTTGCACTTTTTTTATATTAGATATGGGTGATGGATCACACTTGGGCTTCCATATAATACAAAAATTGGGTTGAGCCAGGGAAGAGGAGTCAAAAAAGGCTTTACCCATCCTTTTCAAAGACTAGGGAAGTTCCCAACACTGGCCTGGTTAACAGGAAACTGCTAGATTCCCCAGGTAATGCAAAACCAATAGGGAAATCCCATCTTACTACTGTCCAAGCTCATGACTGAAGTTCATTTCTTTTACAAGATTCCATCCAAATAACAACATTCAACCAAAAAAAACTCTATCAAGCAATCTCTGGATTCAGGAAAGGGTTGATTCGATTGGTCAGCACCTTGGACAAGGGACTTTAATCCCCTGGGTATCAGGCATTGATATAATCTCATTATAAATGTGTTAATGTTTTACGTGACATGAGAACCTGCCATGCTAATATCATACAGTAACCTGGCCAAAAACTACCTATAACATATTATATAAAGTGATTTTTGGTTCTTGGACTTTTCCATGGTTCCCAGCACTAAAAATTAGGAAATATCAGAAATAAGCAAAGCTTTCGCAATGAGTTACAATAGTGTATATTTACTCTGCCAGCTTTTCAACCTGATGTGTGAATGGAAACAGCAGCACTGGCACTTGTAGCTCTTAAAGTGTGTTTTCCCAGTAGAAAATAATTGTGCTATCTCCCATCAAAATGTAATAATATAATCTTGTCTGTACTGTATAAACAACTGCCTCTGGAACAGGTTATGCGTTTGTGTTACAGTTTAATGCATGCAAGCAAAATATGTTACTATAAGGGAGAACTAAACCTCAATCCTAAAGATAGTCCCCATCTCATAACCCCCATTTACCCCCCTCCACGCTTTCCCCCCGCATAGTATCGCTATTTAGAAAAGTGTCGCAGAAAGTCACACACCTCTCCATGCAAAATAGTGTAACGGAGTTTGCAGGCGCCATCTTTGGTTTCTTCAGATCCTCTGCTTCCCTTCAGCTATTTACAGAGCGTTCCAGCACATGCGCAATAGGTCGGTGGTCCTTTAGCGAATGCATCCAGAGATACCAAAGATGGTGCCCATGAGCTCCGCTCCACAACTCTGCATGGAGAGGTCTGTTATGACTTTCTGCAACACTTTTCTAAATAGTGGACTATGTGGGGGCAAGCGTGGAGGGGAGGCGAATGGAGGTTATTGGATGGGGAGTTAGTTCTCCTTTAAACTTTGCTAGGGTTGCTACCTTTTAATAGAATTTCCACCGGCCGGTGGAGGGGGCAGGAACAAAGGGGCAGGCCATGACGTCAAAAAGGGTGGGTCGTGACGTCAAATGGATGGAGCCACAGTACGCGATTGGATGGGGCGGGTCATGGCACTAAAGGGGGCGGAGCCACAGCACGCGATTGCCCAGAAGCCGGCAAAAAGGTGAGTTTTGACCAGACTGGGGGCAGGCCACAGGCTTTAACATTGCCGATAAATTTGTAATCTCGGCCTTGGCCGGCTGGCAACCCTAAACTTTGCTGAGAGACAATATTTGGTATTTTGCCTGCATGATCGATCTTGGGAAATCCACTATCCATGACCATTCGTCTAAATCTGGACATGCACGTACCAATAATATCATGTTGTATGATTATTGGTACATGTATGGTCCCCGTCTGATCCTGACCGAGATTTAAGTATTATGGAAATATATTGACAGGGTCAGGCTGGGATGATGGGACAATGAGAAAAAACACGGTGGGCCCTGCTGACCCCAATCCACTACCCTAACTCCCCTACTGGCCGATCGTGTCAAGTCAACAAGAAAAAAAAAGGTTTAGGGGCAGACGGGGCTTGCGGCTGGTAAAAATAATGGTTGATCCCAATGTTATTAATAGGTAAAAAAGATAAATATTTAGAAAGGCCTGGTGGCAACCCTGGGTGGAGGCCCCTGTGACAAGCTGCACATTGCACAAACATTGGCCAGTTTAAAATCCATGATCCAAATGATCTAACATTCCACCTGGACTGCCGAAATAACTGCAATCTTACAGAGGTCACTGTGTGGGTCACTACTTGTAGTCAATGTGCGGATGTAAAACTGTGTCTGTTTCTGAAGAACTTTGTATTGTATGTGGTAGTAAAGACTATACTGTCTGGAGCAGAGAACTCTCAATGTATAGCAGTTAATAGAAATATTAGATAGACAAGCTTTCTTTACAGTATATTGATTTACAGCAGTTTAATGTATAGAACAATATATAGAAGTTTGTACATTTTTGTAACCAAGCCTACCTTCTGATTCAAGGCACTTCCACGGGGACGGCTTGTGCACCCATCAATGCTAATCTCTCCGAGAGTCAAGGCAACAAATTATCTCTCAGTGCACATGTTCAGCATAACATTATGTTTACAGTACATTGATAATATCACGTTACTGTTGGATGAATGGAAGGTCAGGGGAAATAATATCTAATTAAGGAAGCACAATCTTTTCAAGAATGGTATTCTTTCTTGATGATCACGTCGAACTAATAAGTAGGGATGCACCGAATCCACTTTTTTGGATTCGGCCGAACCCCCGAATCTTTTGTGAAAGATTCGGCCGAATACCGAACCGAATCCGAACCCTAATTTGCATATGCAAATTAGGGGTGGGAAGGGGAAAACATTTTTTACTTCCTTGTTTTCTGACAAAAAGTCATGCAATTTCCCTCCCGCCCCTAATTTGCATATGCAAATTAGGATTCGGATTCGGTTCGGCTGGGCAGAAGGATTCGGCCGAATCCGAATCCTGCTGAAAAAAGCCGAATCCTGCCCGAATCCCGAACCGAATCCTGGATTCGGTGCATCCCTACTAATAAGTACTAACAAATTGCACCTATGATATTCTAAATAGTAGGAATAAATGTTTCAGTTTTTCCTTCACTTTTTTGCTGACTGTATTTTAGCAATAGCATGAAGTGGATTAAAGGGGACCTTGCACCCTAAGAAATATTTCCAAATCCTTTTCTATCATGTTAACTGAGCAAAACAAACTTGGTTTACACTATATAAGTGATTTAAAGGGATACTGTCATGGGAAAAAAAAAATTTTTCAAAATGAATCAGTTAATAGTGCTGCTCCAGCAGAATTCTGCACTGAAATCCATTTCTCAAAAGAGCAAACAGATTTTTTTATATTCAATTTTGAAATCTGACATGGGGCTAGACATTTTGTCAATTTCCCAGCTGCCCCATGTCATGTGACATAGGGGCTACAAAATAGGCAATCATAGCCCTTACTTGGCACACCAGGAACTTTTTTCATGCTTGTGTTGCTCCCCAACTCTTTTTACATTTGAATGTGGCTCACGGGTAAAAAAAAAAGTTAGGTGAGAAAAATGTATATTTACAGATATGTCCTTATTCTGGTGTCCACTGAAGAGGAAGGAGGCCAGGGCAGTAACACAATGCCTGACAGGGTTTAAACCAACAGCAGCATGCCAGAGTCCCTCCTATAACACTGTACACAACTGCCTCTCTGTAACGCCACTGTTATCTGTTTTTTTCAGGGTAGCGCCCCTGCCAAATCTTGCGCAACCTGGAAGTCTTGCTACATAGCGTGGCTCACGAACTTCCTTCTGTCCAACCAGCACAAATGTTATTATACTTCACTTACTGTTGCATTTACAGATTCATATACAATTCATACGCTTATACCCAGTGTCAGACTGGCCCACTGGGATACCAGGAAAACTCCCGGTGGGCCCAGGTGTCAGTGCTCTTGCTTATAACCATATAGCCTATTTCATGATCCTTACCTATTCCTTTATGGGGAAAAATGCTTAATAATGGAAAAATATAGTAAGGAGATTTCTAATCATAAATCATAGTAGAGACTTCTCCAGTGTCAGACTGTGGGGGTCCAGAGGCTGCCACCTCAGGGGCCCACACAACTCCCCAGCCCCCACAGGAGGGCAGGTAAACATGCAGTTTCCACAGACGTGCAGGTCTGAGTCAGCTGGGCCAACGAGGTGCTGGGCCCACTGGGTTGTTTGTCCGTGTCCTGACAGCCCAGTCAGACATTGCACTTCTCACAATGCAGATATGTCAACCTCCCTTATTTTTTTGGACCCTGTCCCCTGGTCTCCCTTCACTCATAAGCATGCACCCGATTTCTGCCGATTTCCCACGTTTTTACTCCAATTTTCGTCTGTTTTGGTGCATGCGCAGTTGTCACAAAACAGAAAATTGCTCCAACTGCACATGCGCCGATTCGCCTTTTCTCATTCTGAAGATTACTGAAGATAATAATATGGCTGCCGTGAACTCCGCTCAACAGAATCTGCATGGAGGGGTAAGTAAAGAGTTAGGGCATTTGCCCAGGGGGGGGGGGGAAGCTAGGCTGGGGGATAGGAGGGTAGGGCTTTTTTTTATCAAGGGTTCGTTTCTCCATTAAGCGCCTCTTCTCCAGCATGAACATCCCCAACTTGGCCAGTCTTTCCTCATAGCTAAGATTTTCCATACCTTTTACCAGCTTAGTTGCCCTTCTCTGTACCCTCTCTTATACAATAACGTCCTGTTTGAGTGATGCAGACTAAAACTGTACGGCATATTCTAGATGGGGCCTTACCAGTGCTCTATACAGTGGAAGAATAACTCCCTCCTTTTGTGAATCTCTGCCCCTTTTAATACAGCTCAAGACCTTATTTGCCCTTGATGCTGCCGACTGGCATTGCTTGTTACAGCCAAGTTTATTATCTACATGGACTCCAATGTCCTTTTCCATTATGGATTTGCCTAGTGCAGTCCCATTAAGGGTATAAGTGGATATTTTTACATCCCAGGTGCATGACTTTACATTTTGAATCTCATTTGCCACTTAGCTGCCCATATTGGCAGTTTGTCAAGATCCTGTTGCAAGGATGCCACATCCTGGATGGAATTAATTGGGCTGGATAGTTTTGTGTCATCTGCAAACACTGATACATTACTTACAATACCCTCCCCAAAGTCATTAATGAACAAGTCAAATAAAAGTGGGCTCAATACAGAGCCCTGAGGGACCCCACTAAGAACCTTACTCCAAGTAGAGAATGTCCCATTAACAACCACCCTCTGTACCCGATCCTGTAGCCAGTTTCCTATCCATGTGCAAACAACTTCATTAAGCCCAACAGACTTAGTTTAGAAAGCAGTCGTTTGTGGGGCACAGTATCATACACTTTGGCAAAATCCAAATAGATCACATCTACTGCCCCCCCACTGTCCAGCATCTTACTTACCTCATCATAAAAAGCAATCAATTTTATCTGACATAACCTATCCTTCATAAAGCCATGGTGATTGCTGCTCATAATGCCTTTCACTAGGACATTTTGAATGTGATCCCTTAACAAGCCTTCAAATAATTTGCCCGCCAAAGATGTTAAACATACTGGCCTATAATTGCCAGGCTGAGATAGTAGTAATCCCTTTTTGAATATTGGAATAACATCAGCTTTCCTCCAATCCATTGGTACCATACCAGATGAAAGCAAACCTGAGAAAATCAGAAATAGGGGCTGGTCTAAAACTGAACTAAGCTCTCTTAGAACTGGGGGGTGTATGCCATCAGGCCCTGGTGCCTTGTTCACATTCATTTTTATTAAAACTTTATGAACCAAATACTGAGTCAGCCACTGACTAGATTGAGCTGAGCCAACAGTGAAGCTATGAAGTGAGCCTAGGAACTCTGACTCTTCTATTGTATACACTGAAGAAAAGAACAAATTTAGCACATTTACCTTTTCTGTATCGGTTACAACCATACTAATACCATAATTTAAAAGAACAACACTCTCAACCCGCATCTTTTTACGATTAAAATACGTAAAACACTTTTTGGGATTCTACTTATCCTCAGCTGCAATGCTCTCCTCTTTTCCTACATAATTGCGTTTTTACATCATTTCTTATAGCGTTTATATTCATTAAATGCTGCTTCTGTCCTCACAGACTTGTAATATTTAAATGCCTTTCTCTTCTTTCCTATTAACTTCTTTCCTTCTATATTAAGCCATATAGGGTGATTCTTGGTGCTTCTACATTTACATCTTAAGTGAATAAATTGGGAACAGCGACAATTTACCATTGTTTTAAATGAGAACCATTTCTGTTCTGTGTTTTTTAGCTGAAAACATAATGCCCCAATCTATGGTCTGAAGGGCAACCCTCAAGGCACTGAAATTCAGGGGTTTTTGTTGCCACAGTGTAAATTCCTTTTTTGCATCAGACGTCACATTATTGATTCAATTACTTGCACATTTGCTATACGTTCTGGGTCTTTAAAGATCACTAGATCCAGAATAGCATTTTTTCTGTTTGGCTCCTCAACAACTTGTGCCATAAAATTGTTGTGCAAAAAGTTTGTAAACTTGTTCCCATTAACTGTCCTGGCAGTACTGTTGTTCCAGTCAATATCTGGGTAATTAAAATCCCCCATTATCATTACTTTCCCCAAACTAGCAGCCTTTTCTATTTACATCATTCAGGGCCAGAACTATCGGGTTTGGCAGAATAGGCACATGCCTAGGGCACAAGACTTGGAGCGAGCCAGGCCTTGTAACGTGAAAGCCAAAGAGTAGTGAGTTGAATGAATTGGGGGATGTCATTCACTGCAGTGTTTTAGTTACTCCAAATATTTACCAAACTCAGTGTATTTCCTTGGCTGTATTTTCCACCCGACACACCCCCTTCCCTTATCTCAGGTCCTGCACTCTGAGAAGCAGCCTCTGTTGTAGGGTGCACTTATCAGCTTTCAGCTTCCTTGTGGCCCCGAGAAGACTTATCAACTAAGTGCTCATACAGACTGGGACACTTACTCCTTGTGGCTTGCAATGATATTTAGCAAATACCAAGCACTCACAGAGAAACAGCTGTTTCAAATAAGAAACATCTAGGTCACTGAGGATGCTGGGAATTGGAGTCCAGCAAAACCAGTACAATCAAAACAAGCTGCACATTCGCTATTAGCACCAGGATGCACTGACATTTATAGGAAAGCTGCCAGATTGGGAAAGAATAAATATTGTGCCTACACATATATTTTACATAAGCTTTGTGCCACATGAAAGAAATTGCTGATCTCTAAGCTAAAGGGGATGTAAACCCAGAAACAAAATTTACCTATGCAAAGTAAAAGTAATTCTAAGAAACTTCCCACTCTACAGTCGTGACTTATTTTCACTGGTTTTACCATTATTTTGAGATGTAATTCCAGACTGTTACTGCACTGCTGGTCCCTTGACACAAGGTAGCACAAGTCAGCCCTGCATGCTTCATAACAGACGGCTAGCTTCTGCTACATTGTTTAAAAAGTCAGAACTGCCAGGGCAAATGTTGTTTTGAACAGCAATTATATGTACAAATTATTTAAAGAACATTAAATAGTTGTGATTAATGTATATTGACAAACAGATTAGAATTACAATTTTTTTAATTTAGCAAAGTGTTATTTTTTGTTGCATTACATCCCCTTAAATTTTGATTTTCATGGTTTGGAAAAAATGAAATGCTAAAACTTTCCTCCAGTTTGATGCTTTTCTGATCTCTTAGCAGTTTACTGAGTTTGGTAAACTATTTGTAATTTCTCTCCTTTCATCTCCCCCTTAGAGCTTTAGCACAAAGGCAGATTCAGGGAGATTTAGTCGCCTCTTCTTCGGGCGACTATCTCCCCGAACTGCCTTCTCCCTGCCCTGCTTTACGGCTGAGATTCTAGCTATCTGTATAACAGAACATTCTGTCCCAGTGGCTGCACAGATCCTATCTGATCCCCATTGTAAGCAGCAGCCCTGCCATGCTTTATGGATCAGATTCTAGCTATCTGTATAACAGAGCATTCTGTCCCAGTTGTTGAACAGATCCTATCTGATCCCCATTGTAAGCAGCAGTCCTGTCCTGCTTTATGGCTGAGATTCTAGCTATCTGTATAACAGAGCATTCTGTCCCAGTGGCTGCACAGATCCTGTCTGATCCCCATTGTAAGCAGCAGTCCTGTCCTGCTTTTTGGCTGAAACTCTAGCTATCTGTATAACAGAGCATTCTGTCCCAGTGGCTGCACAGATCCTATCTGATCCCCATTGTAAGCAGCAGTCCTGTCCTACTTTTTGGCTGAAACTCTAGCTATCTGTATAACTATCTGAGATATACTACATAACAGTGACCCTGACAGGGGTGGAACAGGAACATTATATTTTTTTATAAAAAAAAATGAAAACTACAGCCTCCAATAAATACCCATGCTGTACTGCATGTGACGTATTTACCTTGCGTTTATCAAAAAAAAACAGAAAACTCCTATCCATGCTCTTCAAATTTTGAAAAAAGTGATAGGGCGACAAGCCCTGCTGCTGTGTATCTCTGTAAGTGCCCCTGACATCTCACATGACGTCTGCTGTAACCCAGAAGTGAGCCTAGGGGTCCAATTCTTATTTCTCTTTTCCGAATCTTTTAATATTTACTATTTTATGTGCTAGATTTGGTCTGGTGCAATCGGGAGAAGGCCAGGACTCAAAGCTGTACAGACCCAGGCACACACACACACGTACCTGAGCTCTCAAAGTCGGGTTGAGTTTGCAACACGCCAGTGACATCACATGTGCATGCTGGGGAGCCGACAGAAAGTGTAGCCTAGGGGACTCGCAACTCACCCTAGGCCTAGTGAAGCTCAAGTTTAAGGAAGCCTGTAGTCTTGTGTCTGCTTATGTACAGCCAAGTCAGGGTTCACAGAGGTCAGTAAAGTCTAGAGACTGGTTAAGGTCAGGTCAGGTTACATTCCAGGTAACAAGTGTGGCTTAATTTCTGCACTAAAACCAACAGTTAGTTCCGTGCAGTGTACATTTTCATTGCTAAGAAACTCTGCAGCATTCCAATTTTATGTGCCCGGGGCCAAAATAGAAAGGTGTCAATTCTGGTAACTGTAGGTAATATACCATATCCCTGTAAAACAATTATACCATATCCTTGTAGAACAATTATACCATATCCCTGTAGAACAATTATACCATATCCCTGTATAACAATTATACCATATCCCTGTATAACAATTATACCATATCCCTGTATAACAAATATACCATATCCCTGTATAACAATTATACCATCATCATTTATTTATATAGCGCTGTCAAGATACGCAGTGCTTATACCATATCCCTGTACAACAATTATACCATATCCCTGTATAACACATATATAATATCCCTGTATAACAATTATACCCTGTATAACAATTATACCATATCCCTGTATAACACATATATAATATCCCTGTATAACAATTATACAATATCCCTGTATAACAATTATACCATATCCCTGTATAACAAATATACCATATCCCTGTATAACAATTATACCATATCCCTGTATAACAATTATACCATATCCCTGTATAACACATATATAATATCCCTGTATAACAATTATACCATATCCCTGTATAACAATTATACCATATCCCTGTATAACAATTATACCATATCCCTGTATAACAATTATACCATATCCCTGTATAACAATTATACCATATCCCTGTATAACAATTATACCATATCCCTGTATAACAATTATACCATATCCCTGTATAACAATTATACCATATCCCTGTATAACACATATATAATATCCCTGTATAACAATTATACCATATCCCTGTATAACAATTATACCATATCCCTGTATAACAATTATACCATATCCCTGTATAACAATTATACCATATCCCTGTATAACACATATATAATATCCCTGTATAACAATTATACCATATCCCTGTATAACAAATATATAATAACCTGTATAACATACTGTAGTGCTGGGGCCCTCCTGCTACACTATGGAACTGATATACAGTAAATTACACAGAGGAGTAATAGTCATGTATAGAACTTAGTACATGATCTCTGTAACAAGGGACAAAAGGTTCGCTCTCTGCTGTACCATGGAAACTGGCTGCATAGAAAATATATAATAAAGAGCAAAGACTTGCCCTATAGCCCCCGCTACACAAGCAGCAAACTCTACACAACAAACAATCGATGTAAAGTGCCAAAACACGGGCGGCACATGCGGAAAGCACGAACTGCACAACATGTTGATGTCTGTAAGACAGCACCTGTGAGACCCTCCCAACGTCCCTTCCTATTGGCTTGACCTCTTGTTATTGAAGGCTTATTGGTCCTGCCCTCGTTCTGTCCGCATTCTGTATTTGCCTAACGAGAGTGAATGACAGTCTGAAGGACTAATCATATATCTGCTTTCAGTGCCTAAGCCAATGAGGTGGTGGAAGGCGTGGCTAGAGGTGGGACAGCATGCACTGGGAGTGTGGGTGTGTGCTGCTGGTAAACAGTCTTGACCGCGTGTGAGAAGCAGAAGAAGCAACAGAGGACTCCGCTCTATTGAGACCTCCGGGGCTTTCTGGCACTGGTAGGAGCACAAAGGCTTGTACAGGGGCTGCACCCAGAAACTGACCGCTTGTTAACAACAGTATATTGGGGCGAGTACAGTGCAGCTGTGTGTGGGGAAGTTCATCTGCAGCTTCTTTGGAGCTTATTGTCCAGAGTGGCCCTTGTAGTGGGGATATTACGGGGCCAAGATAAAGGGAAGGGAGACTATGGGCAAATCATTGGGGAGGTGTATGTGAGCCTGAGGGGCTAGTGGTGTTTAATGGTGGGACTGTGGGTCTGTACAGGAAAGCTTGGCCAGTAACTGGGAATACGTGGCAAGAGAACTGGCTGTGGTCGTGGGTAGGGGCAAGTCATTTGGCTGTGTGGCAGCTGGGAAGGCAATTCTTGTGGCAAGTGTAACACCTTTTCATTTGTTGGAGAAACGAGCAGGAGGGAGCTAATTAGAGAAACTTGTGAGAAGAAGGTGTGGCCAGTAATTGTAGGTGTTAGTGCAAGGGGCAATTGGTAAGGGATCCGAGGGAAGGGTAATAACTAGGGGGACATGTGAGGGAAGGGTAATAACTAGGGGCACGTGTGAGGGAAGGGTAATAACTAGGGGCACGTGTGAGGGAAGGGTAATAACTAGGGGCACGTGTGAGGGAAGGGTAATAACTAGGGGCACGTGTGAGGGAAGGGTAATAACTAGGGGCATGTGTGAGGGACGGCAGGGTATTACGGGGGTATGTCTCAGGGCTATAGTTGGGGGGGGGGGGATAAAGGCAAGTCGCTGACCTTTCAAGGACATATGAACGTCAGTTTATTCTGCGGCTATCAGTCGGCCATTGCAGTACAAAAAGGCTAATGAAATCTGCTGCTATAAGATGCTTCTATTGTCCCAGCTTGTGCCACGGAGCAGCATGTGCCATATGGAGATTAGCGCCTCGCTGTGAGCACAAGAAATTGTATAACCAAAGCGCATTGCTTGGAGGCACACCACCGTGATTTTTTTCAGGGAACAGAATGGGTGAGCTTTTATATTGGTTTTGCTTGCTCGTTATATTTGTACCCAGTGTGCTGTCCAGGCTGAACATATGGAAAGGTGCAAGCTGAGCTGGTTTTCACTTTGCTGTTAAAAAGTGGGTGTGCTCAGTTGTTTCAGTTGCTCCTCGTGTGTGTGTGTCATTCCTGTGCAAAGTTCCCTTCAGAATGAAGTATTTGCATCTTTAGTGTAGCTTTAAATTGACTCGTTATTGCGGTGGTCATGGAGCAGCACTATTAACTGATGTGGTTTGAAAAAAACATGTTTTCCCATGCCAGTATCCCTTTAACAATTAATTTGACATAGGATCTGTTACAGAGTGCTGTTGTATAGGTAGCTAGAATCTCAGCCATAAAGCAAGACAACATTGCTGCTTTGTAAACAAGAGGATTCGATTTTGCTAGCTATCAAACAGTATAAATTTTCTTTTCCAGAAAAAATATAAGGTTTGTTACAGTATTAAAGTGCAGTTACATTTACAGATTCATTGGAAATCACTGGAAATGTTTAACTAATCTGTTTATAAAGGTGTAGCGATTGGAAAACTGTTTGTTTCCTTTTGTGTTTTCTAGTTCTGACTCTTGAAACAGTGTAGCGTTTTTTTTTCTCTAGGACAGTTAATCTGTTCACTTCTGCAACATTGTTTCAAGAGTAAGAAGTCACAATACTGAATGGCACACTGCCTTCAACAGCAATTACAAATGCATTTAAATCCGCTAATATTTATGTGTGCGTGTGTATCAGGCTATCTATATTACATTAATGGCTATATTATATTAATATATATATTGGAAAGCTGCTTAGAATTATTTTTATTTCTGTCAAATAATGGAGATCCCCCATTAATGTATTTGGGTTAAACACAAAATAATGGTGTTTTGGGAAAGGCTTCTTGCAGGTGTACCTTTCAGGGACAGGTGTGGCTTCTATTTATAATGAGAAGTTGTTTATCAGGGTGAGGCATTCGTAGTTACCCTCTTTTCTAGGAAGTACTGGGACAATAAGTTATCTCCATGTAAAGGCCAAGGGGGGAAAAGTCATGACACCCAACAAGATGTGTTCAGACCATGAACCGTTGGTTTTTTTGATATATTTAAATGATAGAAGTGTTGTTCTCTCTAATTTTTAGTTTTCGAAAATTTAATTTTTGGTCCCCTTTGCATTTGCCAAGGTGTGTAGATGCAGCAGCCCTGCTTTATGGCTGAGATTCTGTATAACAGAGCATTCTGTCCCGGTGGCTGCACAGATCCTAACTGTTCCCCATTGTAAGCAGCAGTCCTGTCCTGCTTTATGGCTGAGATTCTAGCTATCTGTATAACACAGCATTCTGTCCCGGTGGCTGCACAGATCATAACTGATCCCCATTGTAAGCAGCAGTCCTGTCCTGCTTTATGACAGCTGAGATTCTAGCTATCTGTATAACAGAGAATTCTGTCCCAGTGGCTGCACAGATCCTACCTGATCCCCATTGTATGCAGCAGTCCTGCCCTGCTTTATGGCTGAGATTCTAGCTATCTGTATAACAGAACATTCTGTCCCAGTGGCTGCACAGATCCTATCTGATCCCCATTGTAAGCAGCAGTCCTGTCCTGCTTTATGGCAGTTGAGATTCTAGCTATCTGTATAACAGAGCATTCTCTCCTGGTGGCTGCACAGATCCTAACTGATCCCCATTGTAAGCAGCAGTCCTTTCCTGCTTTATGGCTGAGAGTCTAGCTATCTGTATAACAGAGCATTGGCTGCACAGATCCTAACTGATCCCCATTGTAAGCAGCAGTCTTGCCCTGCTTTATGGCAGCTGAGATTCTAGCTATCTGTATAACAGAGAATTCTGTCCCAGTGGCTGCACAGATCCTGTCTGATCCCCATTGTAAGCAACAGTCCTGCCCTGCTTTATGGCTGAGATTCTAGCTATCTGTATAACAGAACATTCTGTCCCAGTGGCTGCACAGATCCTATCTGATCCCCATTGTAAGCATGAATCCTGTCCACAGCAAACCACGCATGTATGGATAGAAAAAAAAAAGGACATTGATGAAAGTAAAAAAGTGTAGCTATCCAGCGCTAATTAAAAGTGCATATAAAATATTTAATGCTATATTTAAAATTCTACTATTCTTTCTATTAAAATGTTATGAAATGTATGACGTATTAAACTGACGATGCACAGAATTCATTTTGGTGCTGGGTAGGTTAATATTTCGTTTGACATCCAATCATTCGTGTGAGCTTGTTAGTCCTCCGTATCCTGCTCCGTCACTTCTCTGTTCATTGTTCCGGCTGTGCATGACATGGTGGGTTGTAATGGTTCTGCTTTTGTCACAGTCGATTTCTAGTCACCCTTGTTGGTCAGGGACATCCTAACTGCTGAGAGTGCTAGTCAGACTGGCTCTATGAGCCCCTCTTATTTGTCTTCCCTCCCCAGTTTCTGATTTACTTTTTCTTTTGCAACTGTTGTTCTTGGCTGTCTGCCCTTTGGCTCGTTTAATTCTTGTTTTTTTGGGGTTAGTTCAACTAGTTATGTCCAATAGCTGCCTTTCTTACATTTGCAATCCTGGAGAGCAGAACTGTATGTTCTGCAGCTTGATACCAAAATGATATTGCACAGAGCAGTTAATGGGAAGCCAACATACAGACCAGTTCATGATATTTGCAATAAACACGTGGCCCTGTAGCTGTTCATCTACAGCTCCCAAGATTCTGAGCTGTTGTTCAGCAAGAGCTGACTTGGCACATTTTGGGGTAGATCTGCATTTGCAGGACTTTTTACATTTGAAACATTTTTAATGGCACACATTCATTCTTAAAGGGATACTTTCATTGAATTTTCTTTTTAAATCCATTAATAGTGCTTCTCCAGCAGAATTCTGCATTGAAATTTCTCAAAAGAGATAACCTTTTGCTTTTTGTCAGTTTCCCAGCTGCCCCAGTCATGTGACTTGTGCTCTGCTCAGTCACTCTTTACTGCTGTACTGCAAGTTGGAGTGATATGACCCCCCCCCCCAGCAGTCTAACAAAACAATGGGGAGGTAACCAGATAGAAGGTCCCTAACAGCTGCCTGGTAGATCTAGGAACAGCACTCAATAGTAAAATCCAGGTCCCACTGAGACGCATTCAGTTACATTGAGTAGGAGAAACAACAGCCTGCCAGAAAGCAGTTCCATCCTAAAGTGCTGCCTCTTTCTGAAAGCACATGACCAGGCAAAATCACCTGAGATGCACCTACACACCAATATTACAACTGAAAAATACACTTGCTGGTTCAAAAATTTATTTTATATTGTAGTGACCTCTGGTCATAGTATATAAAGGCTTGTACCTCTGCAAAGTAGCATTATTTGTAATGTAGCATTATGTGACTTCTGAACCTTGGTTTTAATCTGAGGGCTAGTTCCTCCCCCGCCACTAGCTTTTGTGGCTTTTATAAAAAGAGCTTGCCCTATGCTTTTAAAAAATGGGCGTTGGTTTGGGCAGTCTCTCTCTCTTAATGGCAGAGACACACGGTCAGATTCGGGGACATTAGTCACCCAGTGACAAATCTCCTCTTCTTCGGGGCAGCTAATCTCCCTGAACTGTCTCCCGCTGGCTACAATGAAAATTGCTGGTGGGTTGGCACTCCGAGAGCTTCATTTTCTGAAGTCGCCAAAAGTTGCCTCACGGGGGTAACTTCGTGCAACTTTGGAAAACTAATTGCTCAGAGTGCCATCCTGCAGGCGATTTTCATTCTAGCCAGCGGGAAGGCAGATTGTTGCAAGAAAACAGTCAGGGAAAGACCAATGTTTCAGCTGTCATTGTCTAATTTTCCCTTTAAATAGACCGCAAATAAGGGATCAGTCTCTGTCTATGTAAATACATATGGGTTGAAGCCAACATATTTTTTCCCTTGGTACTATAAGAGGGCAAAGCTTAGTGTGCATACAGGTTCTTTATATACAGTAGAACCCTGTATTAACATTTTTTTGGGGGCCTAGTCCAAATGGTATAAATTACGGTTAAGAAAAAAAAAGTTTGCCTTTACGGGATGGGGAAAACAATAACATCTGGGGATGTAAAATCAGAGTTCTACTGTATTATTTTTTGCCTGGGAGCTGCCATGTTGTTTACCTTAGATTCCTATAAAGGAATTTCATTACTGAAGGGCATTTATTTGCATATGTGGTGGCTGCCATATTGCTGCAGGTGCTGTCTTGTAGGGTATTCTGGGAGTTCAACAGGTAAATAAAACAGGCCATGTTACAGTGCTGCGCCATATGTTGAATCTTCAAAAATACATGTTAATGATAATAATAATTTATAATATTTGTGCCGAAATAAGGAATACACTGAGCTGGGTATAGGCATCCCGTTGTATATGTTTCTATTTTAAGGCTAATCTAATAATGTTTGTTCTGTCTTAGATAAAGCCTTGTAATAGGATTAGCCAAACACACATTTCTATAGTGTGACATAGAGAATCCTGATCCAGCAGACACAATTGATAATCCAGGTCATTTACCATTTACTTCTCTTGGGTGTAGATCACAGATGTCAATTTGTGGTTATCAGGCTGCTGTGAGCTACTAATCCAGCTGCTTGAAGCCATAACCGAAGTGTAAATAGTTTAAAACATTTTCATTTTTTGATGTTACGGTTTCTTTAAAGTAATAAAATTATAATCCAGTGTTGCCCTGCACTGGTAAACTGATGTGTTTGCTTCAGAAACACTACTATAGTTGATATAAATAAGCTGCTGTGTAGCAATGGGGCAGCCATTCAAGCACAGGACACACAGTAGATAACAGATAAGTACTACTATAGTTGATATAAATAAGCTGCTGTGTAGCAATGGGGCAGCTATTCAAGCACAGGACACACAGTAGATAACAGATAAGTACTACTATAGTTTATATAAACAAGCGGCTGTGTAGCCATGGGGGCCGCCATTCAAGCACAGGATACACAGAAGATAACAAACAAGTACTACTATAGTTTATATAAATAAGCCGCTGTGTAGCAATGGGGGCAGCCATTCAAGCACAGGATACACAGTGGATAACAGATAAGTACTACTATAGTTGATATAAATAAGCTGCTGTGTAGCCATGGGGGCAGCCATTCAAGCACAGGATACACAGTAGATAACAGATAAGTACTATTATAGTTTATATAAACAAGCTGCTGTGTAGCCATGGGGGCAGCCATTCAAGCACAGGATACACAGTAGATAACAGATAAGTACTATTATAGTTTATATAAACAAGCTGCTGTGTAGCCATAGGGGCAGCCATTCAAAGGAAAAAAGGCTCAGGTTACACAGCAGATAAGCTCTGTAGAACATAATGGTGTTATCTGTTATCCACTATTTAACCTGTGCCATATAGACTTTTTTTCAGTTTCTGACATTGCTGCTACTACTATTTCTAGGGATGCACCAAATCCACTATTTTGAATTCAGCAGAACCCCCGAATCCTTCACAAAAAGATAGGGCTGAATACCATACCGAATCCAAATCCTAATTTGCATATGCTTTGGATGGGCAGAAGGATTCGGCGAATCCTGGCCGAATCCCGAACCTGGATTCGGTGCATCCCTTATTTTTTGGTGTTACTGTTCCTTTAAGGCAGCTGCACTGGGTCCTGCACCCCAGAAGTAAAGAGCGGGTGGAACCCAGTACCTGCCTTATAAATAGATGTTGCACTGACGGCTGCCTCATAATGATGTCTCAAATCACCTGGCACTTTTGGAATGACGTTTTTCTTTCTCCAGATTTATACTAAATATTTCCCTTTCTGAAGTGGAGTTCTTTTTATACACTTAATTAACTTAAAAAAAAAACAAAAAACATTGCCCTGTTTTCTGACTTTACAACTGTATACACACACAGGGCTACAGAGGCTAATCTCAGGAATGCTAGAAATCTGCCTGGTTTGTTATTGATAACTAAATGTCAGTTTTTTTTAGATGTGTTTCCTGCCTTTGGTACAATGTTTTATGCAATGTAGCACTTGATGGCCATTGAATGTGCCGTGGATGTTGTATATGTCCTGCGTTGCTTTTGAAAAGGTGCAAGTAGCTATGTACTCCACTTTAAAACAAATGAAGGTGGTTGCACAAATCGCATACAGGAGCAGCAATCTGGAAACCAATCCGTACCAGTTCCGAAGGCAATCTGTACTGGAATCTGTTCTGTGTGTCTTCACCCAGGCCTACGCAGGAGTAGCCAGTGGAAACCATATATAGGAAAACATTGGTTGTCTGGTTGGAGGGTAGGGTTCATCGGGTGGGTGGTGGGTGTCCCCCCCCCCCTCGGGTGGGTGTCCCCCCCCCCTCCCGAAACGGGGTGGGTGTCCCCCCCCCCCCCTTCCGAAACGTTCAATGTTTGGTGGCTGAATAAAAGGGGATACTCCCCGACTGCATTAACCAGTGTGCGTGCAGATCTTCTATACACGTGTTGCTAAGGGACCCGGCACCACCAGTTGCAGGATTGGTGAACTACAAGTGTGCGGTAGGAGAAATTACATTGGAGAGTAGGGTTGCCACCTTTTTTACCGGCTGGTGGGGGCGTACTGTGACGTAAAAGGGGCTTGGCCGCGTCGCTTCGAAGATCAGAAGGAGAGCAAAAGTTATGTTTGCAGCAGATTGGGGGGGAGAGCCAAGGGGTTATGTGAAGGGTATTACAAATTTACTTGCTATTAGAAGAAAGGAGGTTCTGCCTAAATATTCGGAAGGGGTTTTTTTTACAGTGAGAGCTGTGAAGATGTGGAATTCTGTCCCTGAATCAATTGTACTAGCTGATACATTAGATAGCTTTAAAGGAGAACTAAAGCCTATCTAAAGAAGTAGCTAGAAATGTTATACGTGATGTTTTGGGCTACTGTACCAAGGCAACCACAGCCCTTTAGCAGTAAAGATCTGTGTCTCCAAAGATGCCCCAGTAGCTCCCATCTTCTTTTCTGCTGATTCACTGCACATGCTCTGTGCTGCTGTCACTTACTGAGCTTAGGGACCCACTCACAATATACAGTACACATAGAATAGAAATGTCACAATATAAGGCTGATTAGTAATTAATACAGATAATTACTACATGGCAGCACAGAAACCAGTGCAATTAGCATCAGAATTTAATAATCAGCAAACCTGTAGCATCAGCTTATATTACAGGGGAAGCTCATTTTCTGCTGGATAATTAGTGACGAGCCCTAAGCTTAGCTTCTCAACAGCCAATCAGAGCCCACTGAGCATGTGAGTGTCACAGACACTTTCCAAGATGGTGACCCCTGTGACAAGTTTGAAGTCCTGGATCATTGCTGCTATTGACAAGCTGAAACTTTAGCCTCGTGCAATAAGTTCACTATATAAAATATGGCATTTTTAGCCACATTCATTTTTATGGTTTAGTTCTCCTGTTTAGCAAGTGAGGGAATACAGGGTTATGGAAGATAGCTCATAGTACAAGTTGATCCAGGGACTGGTCCCATTGCCATTTTGCGAGTCAGGAAGGATTTTTTCCCCCTCTGAGGCAAATTGGAGAGACTTCAAATGTTTTTTTTTTTTTTTTGCCTTCCTCAGGATCAACTGGCAGTTAGGCAGGTTAAAATAGTTAAAAGATTGGGGAAAAAAAGACATCACATCCATCAAGTTCAACCTAACTTACTATGTTATATCTTAATCATGTAACTGGGAGGAAGCAAACGGGTCACCCTGACTCCTAAAGAAAAACGGGTTACTTATCTTCTGAGCTGAAATAATTTGTGTTAAGAATGATGGCTAGCATCTGCCAGGGGTGCCAGTAACTTAGCGGTTGAATGCAGCCAAAATTTGCCAGCAGGTCTGATATTTGGGCGTCTGTCTGGGTAAGTGTAGTCCACTACTAACATGGTGCTGTCCATATTGAGTGAGTGAGAGAGAGATACTAACATGGTGCTGTCCATATTGAGAGAGAGCGAGAGAGAGAGAGAGAGAGATTTGTGGGTTTTTTTTGTTGTTGTATAATGTTACAGAATATTTTTTTAGAAAGCAAATACAGCTGCACATGAGCCTTAGAAGCGAAGTCTTGTTTTTATAT
Organism: Xenopus petersii; assembly: GCA_038501925.1. NCBI lineage: Eukaryota > Metazoa > Chordata > Amphibia > Anura > Pipidae > Xenopus > Xenopus petersii. The sequence continues at coordinate 134,636,654 of CM076681.1, forward strand.
TCTTTAGCCATTTTAAAGGACCGGTAACAAAATTTGTTTGTGTATAACGGAAAAAAAACCACAAAGACATATTAAACTTTTAAATCACGAAGAAATAACCTACCGATAACTCCGCTTGAGCTCCTCTTCAGAAAAGGCGATCCGTCGTGCGGTGCTCGATTTCTCCTCCCTGCTTTCCTTATAGGAGATAGCCAGGGAGAAGAAATTTGAGCGCCGCATGATGGATCGTCGCAACTTTTGTCCGTGTCAACTTCTCTGAAGAGTAGCGCAAGCAGAGTTTTGATAAGTTATTTCTTAATAAAGACTTAGCGATTTAAAAGTTTACTATGTCTTTGTGTTTTTTTTTTTTTGTTCTACACGAACAAATTATTTAATAACAAAAAAAAAAAAATTGATGATCCTTTAAGGAGCTTTAATATTGTACTAGTAGTGTATTGGGGAAATTAAAAGTGGCCCTTCAAGTGCTCAATGGAGGTCAAACCTTCAGCTGGGGTCCCATAGATCTTTCTTGCCTTAGGCTACAGAACTAAAGCAACATTCTGAAAAACTTTCCAAAATACATTACCTCTTTAAAAAAATGTAATTGCTACTGAAAGCAGCTTTTTTTCCTTCATTATGCATTGAGAGCAGACTAAAAACATGTCACCCCTGTATTCATACCTTTCTTTTTGGCTTGGCAATGCCACTTTACTTTTATTGAATGATTTCAAGCAGTGACGTGAATTTAGGAAAATATCCTTATTTATGCCATGAGGGTATGTGCGTAAGTCTCCATTTATATGCAAAACAACTATTTTCTGCTTTGTACTCTTTGTTCTTGATGAGGGAAACACTTGATGCTCGATGTGAGGCAATCATTGTCCCATTTTACAATATCGGGCACTTCAGGGAAGATTTTGTTCCAGGCAAAGGAATGTTCTCTGCTGCCATATGTTGCTCATCGCCCTCCGAACTATGATACACGGCAATTCAGGCCTGATGGGGGTAGTAAAATAAGTAGTGCTGACGTAGCATTTGAATATCGCCTTGTTTTCACCCTATTTGAACCATAGCAGCCCTTTACTAATTAGATTTGCTCATTAACCTCTTGATTACTATGGGCACTTTCCATCTGTTAATATGTCATTCCTTCCTTGTTTTAATTCACAATATCTATGGTCACTTAAAGGAACAGTTTAAGTAAACTGTGCAGCATAAAACATGTTTCTAATATAGTTAGCCAAAAATGTAATGTATAAAGGCTGGAGTGACTGGATGTCCAGTGGTGTAACTAGACCCCTAAGGGCCCCGGTACAGAAATTTACAACTGGGCCCCCCTAAAGGGATTGTTCACCTATGAGTAACAGTATGATGTAGAGAGGGATATTCTGAGACAATTTGCAATTGGTTTTTATTTTATTTGTTGGTTTTTGAGTTATTTAGCTTTTTATTCAGCAGCTCTCCAGTTTGCAATTTCAGCAATCTGGTTGTTAGGTCCAAATTCCCCTAGGAACCATGCACTGATTTGAATAAGAGACTTAAATATGAATTGAAGAGTGTCTAAACACACAAATAAGTCTTTAAAAAGTAGTATTTGTTTTTAGATGGGGTCAATAACCCCCATTTAAAAGCTGGAAAGATATAGAAGAGGAAGGAAAATAATTCAAACACAATAAAAATAAATAATGAAGACCAATTGAAAAGCTTCTTAGAATTTGCCATTATATAACATACTAAAAGTTACATGTAAAAAGGACATGTAAAATTGAGGTTTCACTGTATTATAATGATATAAGGGATAATGTACCCCCTACTGTAAATGATAAGAATATTAGGAGTCACTGTGGGGTTCTGTGACCATATAAAGGCACAAGGCTGCAGGCTGAGTTATACAGGGAACTCTGAGTATCACTCATGTATTATAAGGGATAATGTACCCCCTACTGTAAATGATTAGGATATTAGAAGTCACTGAGGGGTTGTTCTGTGACCATATAAAGGCACAAGGCACAAGGCTGAGTTAAACAGGGAACTCTGAGTATCACTCATGTATTATAAGGGATAATGTACCCCCTACTGTAAATGATAAGGATATTAGAAGTCACTGAGTGGTTGTTCTGTGACCATATAAAGACACAAGGCTGCAGGCTGAGATATGAGATATACAGTATATGATACAAGTATCTCTCATGTATTATAATGTCAATTTTCAGGATATATATATATATATATATATATATATATATATATATATATATATATATATATATATATATATATATATATATATATATATATATATATATATATATATATATATAGTGGATAATGCACCCCCTACTGTAATTTATAAAGAAATTAGAAGTCACTGAGGAGTTACGCAACCATATAAAAGCACAAGGCCGCAGGCTTTTATACAGGTCACATAACTCCAAAGTGACTTCCAATATCTTTATAAATTTTGGTAGGGGGTGCATTATTCATTATAAATAAGTAAGAAGTAAATAAGTAAGAAGTTCTTTGCCTCTGATTTATATTATTGTACACAATGCCACACTTACCCTTATATTGACTCTTGAGCATGTTGTATTGCTGCAGGTTGTGGCATAAGGGGAAAGAGGACACGGAGGATGGAAGATGTAGGGGGTGAGCAACACTTGAGATGAATGGAGAGGGATAGAGGGAGTGAAACAGATTGGAGAATGAGGGCACAAGGCTGGAGAGAGATGTAGGTGGGAGGGGCAGACAGAGCGAGACTGAAGAATGACAGGGTGTGGGAGGGACAGAAGGAGCATGCTGCGTGACTGGAGAAGGAGGGGGGAGCTGAACAGGGAGGAGAGAGACGCAGGCAGATCGACGATCGTCAAAGAAGAGGGAGAGGTACGCTGAGGCAGCAAAGGGCAGAACAGCGACGTAACTAGAGGGGGTGGGCGGGCCGTGCAGCCGACCCCGCCCCCCTCCGTATGCCTGCAATTCATGGCGTGTGAGCTGCCGGGGGCCCTGAGGGGGTGCGGGCCCTGGCCCAATCGCACCCCCTGCTCCCCCGGTAGTTACGCCACTGTGGATGTCTAACATAATAGCCAGAACACTACTTCCTGCTTTTCAGCTCTCTGTATTAGTCAGTGACTCTAAGGGGGGCCACATGGGACATAACCGTTTAGTGAGTTTGCAATTGATCCTCGGCATGCAGCTCGGATTCAAAAGCAACAATTATGACCCATGTACCCCCCCCTCCCTCAAGTCACTGATTGGTTACTGCCTGGTAACCAATCAGTGGGAACCAAGAGAGCTGAAAAGCAGGAAGTAGTGTTCTGGCTATTATGTTAGCCATCCAGTCACTCCAGCCTTTATACATTACATATTTGGCTGACTTAACTATATTGAAATATTTTTTATTTTGCACAGCTTATCTATTTACCCAGTTTTTATTTTTATACTGAACAATTCCTTTGTGTTTGTTTGCTCCCCCTTTCATTAAATTCCTCACTTCTTCCCCCTTGCTCACCACTGATATCTGTAACCAAAAGCTCTGTGCCACCATGGCAGGAATTATAACTCAAAAATTCTCAGTAGTGCAATTTCGGGCAAGTTATTGCAAGTCAGTGGTTGTTGCAAGTCAGGGCAGTTACTTATGGTGAATAGTGGGTGCTTTGGTTGTCTCGGAACAGCTGGGCACAACTGGGACCCCATCTACGTCTTTTTTTCGGACTGTTAAATGCATTTCTTCACGGTCACTATAGTTGTGCTATATTTATACAGTTCACACAAGATTTTCATGTAATTCTTGTCATGTTTTTCTATTTTTTTTTATTAATACTGGGAGCCTTCCTGTTTTTGGCCACTTCCCTTTTTTCTCTTTTTGGTTTAACCCATTTCTGCTTTTCCTAACAGGTGTGGGAAGGGACAAGCAATCATGGCGGGGGATGCACTAATGCTGATGAGAGGCCTGGCCAAGCTCAGCAAGGCTGTATTAGAGGTGCAAGCCGGGCAACTGCGCCAGCCAACACTTGGCATAAATGGCATTGGATTTGCCAGAAGCTGGCAGGTGGCGGTGGAGGAACGTTTCAGTGCTGCTATGGGAAAGATGCAGGCAAGTACCACATTATATAGTCCCTTTGTCATTTAATTCGGTATTTAATAAAGCCAAATTTGCCCCTAGTCAATACTGTATGATCAACAGCTCTGTGTCATAGCTGGAGAAATCCGTTAGCTGACTGCAAACTTAAAAATAGAGAAATGTTTTAAAAGGGGAAGTTCACTTTAAATTTGCAATATGTAAATGGTAATTATTTATCTCTCTTGGACCCTCTCGTTGACCCTTTAGTTCGTTGTTTAAAGGGGTCGGTCGCCCTAGGAAATAATTCCCAATTCTTTTCTGTCATGTTAGTTGAGCAAAAAAACTTTACTTTCACTATATTTATTATTTAAATGCTGTTTCATTCAGTCTTGGAATCACAGCATGCAAATAGGAGCCATTTTGTGGACACTGTTCTTAACAAACTTGTGTATGCTCCAGATTGGGGGTCCTAATGCCCATGTGCAGTGCCCTACACCATTTCAGAGTGTAAGGAGGGAAGGTGGGATATTAGGACGGTAGTGAAATCCCGGGAATTGCAGAATGGAAAGTGAAAGTATTGACTTCCCCACCTCTAGGCCTCAGGCATAGAGGCAGGGCGGGTAATATTTGATTGACAGCTCAGATATTTAAACACCTATATAACCAGCATGCTTGTTTTAATGAAAAAAAGAATTTGCAAATTAAACATGGAACATGGAACATAAAGGACTTTCATTATACAGGTCCACTTTAAAACTACAGTGAAAGTCTTCCCTTTTAAATGCATCTTCAACACATACTTAAGGACTTATAGTTCTAGGTTCACCGTAGGAAGGAAGTGTGTGTTTTTATGTATTGTGAGGGCTGCCTTGCCCAATAGATTTATTTTCAGTTTTCCAGGCAGGATCATTTATTCATCTGGGAATTTTTTTTTAATGCCAACAAATGCTGACGCCAAGTTTGAATTCTTGACAAAGTGCAGTGTTTATCCAAATCCAGTGCAGACTTTGGCTCCGGTACATTAGTTGCCTTTTTCATATCGAGTGTTAAAAAACTGTTCCACTTGTAGAAGGGTTATTAATCCACGCAAAGTGCTGTTTGTGACAGCTTCTGTATGATGCTGCAGACACCCATTTTTCTGATGTATCAGAGGTGTCGGCAGTTTTACTATAACAAAGTGAACTACATGAATATGTCATACTGTAGAGATGCTGTGTAATTTTTCAATGCTGCAGCAGTGAACAGGGCTCAAATCTTGTTGTAGATGGGTACATGAATCTCTCTTTATGCAGGGGACTGTGCTTATACAGCAACCTTGAATGTGGTTTAGGCTCCAAAGAAGAATTCTTGTTAGCTGAATACAGTTTTTTGGGAGTGAAGCAACTTCTGCTTCTCACAGAACTAGGGAAATACTCATGGATCATGGCCACTGTTGAGGCAGAAGACAATGGAAGCCCCTCTTTTGCCAGGTGCCCATTTGTCACAGAAGGTTACAAATGTATGAAAACATTGGGGTAACAGTCATCCTGCTATGGTTACAGGGCGCAAATAAACACTCCAAATCCTACCCTCACTAGCCTTCGGGCTGGGCCCCCTTAGCTCATAACAAGGTTACAGATATATAGAAACATTGGGGTAACAGTCACCCTGCTATAGTTCCAGGGTACAAATAAGCACTCACCCCAAATCTCCCCCTAACTGGCCTTCAGGCTGGGCCCCCTTAGCTCATAACAAGGTTACAGATATATAGAAACATTGGGGTAACAGTCACCCTGCTATAGTTCCAGGGGTACTCCGGGTACAAATAAGCACTCACCCCAAATCTACCCCTAACTGGCCTTCAGGCTGGGCCCCTTAGCTCATAAGATTACATCTCTCTCTCTATCTCTATCTCTCTCATCTCTCTATCTCATCTCTCTATCTCATCTCTCATCTCTCTCTCTCATCTCTCTCTCTCTCATCTCTATCATCTCTCTCTCTCGAAACATTGGGGTAACAAGTCACCCTGCTATAGTTCCAGGGGTACCCAGGGCAGCAAATAAGTATTCCCTACAAATCTGAAATTCTATTTTCTTCCCTGTAGAGTAGCTGTCATGGCAGTAAGCATGTGCCTAACCATTAGGAGATGTTCAAATAAATCTTTCACAGTTATTTTTTTTTCTTGATATGGGCCAGAACTTTTTTCCCCTCTTGTTCTATATAAATTGTTTTTGTTTGCAGGATCTGGGCAAGCAGCAAGAGAACCTTGCTGAGCAGGATATTGACAAAGAATACAGCTTCTCTGGACCGGCAGAGATTGCTGGCATGGACTATTCCCCGTCTTCCAGCCAGACTCAGGAATTGCACCACAGTGAGGCTGATGCACCGAGCAAGGATACAACTTACAGGGGTCAGCCACAAACAGACCGCTCTTTCCATCCTGACCTGTCTGTTGAAAGGGACAATGGGGCCTTGTTTGGAAACATCCATGACAGTACCAGCCCTTTTGCAGCATACGGCCAAAAAAGAGCTTTTCACCAGGACCATTCCTCTGTTAGTGGGCTCACAGCTGAGGATATTGATAAAGCCAGAGAAGCCAAGAATAACCCACAGCACAAGCCTCACAAACAAATGGTATGTATTCCGTTGTAAATAAGGGCTACAAGCATAGGAGCTTGAAGTGGTCTCCAAACTGTTTGGAATGAGATGCTGCCATTTTACAAGGTATCACAACCCTTGTATAAAGTATCGCTCGTTCAGCCATAGTCCTAAAATTATTTAAAGTAACATGTACATTTCCACCCACAAATCTCTCCCTTGTTGTCCTTCAATCTGGGATTTCATGTGTGTATAGTAAATAGGCGTTGTCCCCAAATCTTACTTTTCACTTAAAAAAAAAAAAAAAAAGGTGGCCATACACGGACCAAAAAAGCTGCTGACAGACTGATCGATATCTGTCGATCTGGTAGGGGTAAAAATCCCGTTGGATCTCGGACTGCATTTGTCCGTTGCCGCGATCCGACCCTCCGTACGCCTTACGTTATGATCCAGTTATTGGGCCCACGATTGGATCAGTCCGATATTGCCCTCCACGGGGAGACCATTTTGCCAAACGACCGGATCTCTGTGTATGGCCACGTTTGGAAACCACGTTCGGGGACTATCTCCCCGAACTGCCTCTGCGTTTTTCCCCATAGGCTACAATGCAAAGTTGCCTCAGTCACTCAAAAGATGAGGCGATTAGTCAGGCGACAAAATCTCCCCGAATCTCCCTAGCCCTTAGTATGTTAAATAATTACCATTTCTAAGCAATTTATCAATTGTAACAAATAGGAATGGAATGTGAGACAGACAACATCTCATCCTCATTGTAACAGGCAAACTAGTTCAAGCAACTGTTGCAACAGTGTATCTAAAACATAACTTTTAATCTTGGTTGCAATAAAAACCGCTCCAGCACAGCCAACAGACTCACAGCATATTCAAATCATAGCTGTGCAGGAACATGTCCCTAAAATAGCATTTAATTAAAAACTAGTGGATAGGTGGTGGATATTCTGGATTAGTCCGTAAACGATTCTAGTATCAGTGATGCTAATCTAGCGTTATGTGGGTTTGTAGTACAACTCCAGTCACCATTGGTGCCCACCCTTCCACCCCTCCCTTCGCAGACACCCTGCTAGCTACGTTGGGAAGAGTGGGAGCTATCCACACCACCTTCCACCTACACCGTGGCAGGGTGTCTGCGAAGGGAGCGGTGGAAGGGTGGGCACCAATGGTGACTGGAGTTGTATGTTTTAGATAGGGATGCACTGAATCCACTTTTTTGGATTCGGCCGAACCCCCGAATCCTTTGCATAAGATTCGGCCGAATACCGAACCGAATCCGAACCCTAATTTGCATATGCAAATTAGGGATGGGAAGGGGAAAACATTTTTTACTTCCTTGTTTTGTGACAAAAAGTCACGTGATTTCCCTCCCCGCCCCTAATTTACATATGCAAATTAGGATTCAGATTCGGTTCAGCCGGGCAGAAGGATTCGGCCGAATCCGAATCCTGCTGAAAAAGGTCGAATCCTGGCCGAATCCCGAACCGAATCCTGGATTCGGTGCATCCCTAGTTTTAGATACATTGTTGCAACAGTTGCCTGAACTAGTTTGCTTGTTACAATGAGGATGGGATGTTGTCTGGCTCACATTCCATTTCTATTTGTTACAGTTGATGTATTCTAATCTTATATAGTTTGATTGCTAACTTGCGGGCAAACTGCTGCTGCAAAATAGGTTCTGCTCCAAACGTACAATTTATTATTTTTATTTTTTTATCGGTTTTAAATTATTTGCCTGTCTTCTGACTCTCCAGCTTTCAAAAGGGGGTCACTAAAAACAAATGCTCTGTAAGGCTACACATTTATTGTTATTGCTACTTTTTACTACTCCTCACTCTATTCAGGTCTCTCCTATGCATATACTTGAGAATAGGCCTCTCCAACTGTGCCACACAGTCTCACGTTCCCTCTGAAATGTGCCTGTGCTGTTGTACAGGAGTGCTGGTCTCAATAAAGTTGCATAATTCAAGATTAAAGAGAAAAGGTTGGACCGCACCTCCGTTAAAAATGTTTTCTTCCTTTATTGTATAGTTACATAACGGCATGTAACTACATCACAATGATGTAGTTACATGCTTTAATGTAATCTTTTTCTAATGGCTATACAATAAAGGAAGAAAACATTTTTAACGGAGGTGCGGTCTCTCCTATTCGTATCCTAGTCTCTTATTCAAATCAATACATGGTAGCTAGGGTAATTTGGAGCCTAGCAACCAGGCTGCTGAAATTGCAAACTGGAGAGCTGCTGAATAAAAAAACGAAATAACTCAAAAACCACAAATAATAAAAGATGAAAACCAATTGCAAATCGTCTCAGAATTTCACTCTCAAACTAAAAGTTAAGTCAAAGGTGAACAACCCCTTTAATGCAATATCTTTGCTTTGGGTATAGTAATGTTGCTGCTGCAACTTTGCTGACTTAGTACATATCAAGCTACTGTACAACATCATTTTTTTTTTTTGTCTGGCTAAACCCGTGTACGTGCAGCCCTGCTCACCAGCCTTGTAGGACATGACTGGCATTTGGAGAAACCTGCTTATAAGCACGTCCACGTTCCGTCTTCTATATGTGCAGCTTTAACTATGCTAGGAAATTCGGAAGAAGCGTTATTTAGGTTTGAATAGATTGTGTGAGTCATATGAATGAGCTGCCTGCAGACTCCGGACACCTCTCTTTCTGGCTGCTTTAATTTTCCATTCCGCTGCCTGATATTTTATTAACTCTGTGACTTAGTGTTTTGACTTTCAATCAGCTCTGCTTGGCACAAACGTTCTGCTGAATCATATTTATGCTACAATATGGCCTGTTAAGCTGAAGTGGCCTCATTTTATTTTCCATCATTTGAGGCAATAATCCTTGTCACCTCTATTTGGTTATAGCAGGTATGGGGCCTATTATACAGAATGCTCGAGACCTGGGGCTTTCCGGATAACCGATCTTTCTGTTATTTGGATCTTCATACTTTTAAATCTAATTGAAAATGATGCAAACATTAAATAAACCCAATAGGCTGGTTTTGCTTCCAATAAGGGTTAATTATTTCTTAGTTGGGATCAAGTACAAGGTACTTTTATTATTTCAGAGAAAAGGGAAATCATTTTTAAATATTCGGATTATTTGGGTAAAATGGAGTCTATTGGGAAACAGCCATTCCGTAATTCGGAACTTTCTGGAAAACGGATCCCATACCTGTATTTGCGTGATTAACATTTCGGTGTGTTTTCCACCACCCCTAGCTGTGTGTGTATGTAAGGGGTTTCTGGCTGCTGTGAGCAGGGGTCCCTGTGCCAACACATTCATTTAGGCCAAGTTTTTTTTTTTTTTTTTTTTTTTAACTTGAATCTTTCCAGTAACCAGGGAAAGTGGGAGTTGTAGCTTTATAGAATCTTGAGAATCCGCGTATGGTGGCTATTGTGTATTAAATGATCATTAACTATAGAGGACCCAGTGTCTGTCATGAGTTTTTTATGATGTCATTTTTATTTCTTAATTAAATAATGTACATTGTTTACACATTTCATTCCTAAACCAGCAAGTGTGTTTTTTTTTTTTTTTTTTTTTTTGTTGAAATATTGGTGTGTAGGTGCATCTCTGGTCATTTTGCCTGGTTATGTGCTTTCAGAAAGAGCCAGCACTTTAGGGTGGAACTGCTTTCTGGCAGGCTGTTGTTTCTCCTACTCAATGTAACTGAATGTGTCATAGTGGGACCTGGATTTTACTATTGAGTGCTGTTCTTAGATCTACCAGGCAGCTGGTATCTGGTGTTAGGGAGCCGTTATTTGGTTACCTTCCCATTGTTTTGTTAGGCTTCTGAGGGGAAAGGGAGAGCGTGATATCACTCCAACTTGCAGTAAAGATTGACTGAAGTTTATCAGAGCACAAGTCACATGACTGGGGGCAGCTGGGAAACTGACAATATGTCTAGCCCAATGTCATTTCAAAATTAAATCTAAAAAAAAATCATTTTGTTCTTTTGAGAAACGGATTTCAGTGCAGAATTCTGCTGGAGCAGCACTATTAACTGATGCATTTTGGAAAAAAATAATTTTTCCCTTCTATTTTATCCCTTTAAAGGGGTGGATCACCTTTAATTTAACTTTTAGTATGTTATAGAATGGCTAGTTCTAAGCATCTTTTCAATTGGTTTTCATTATTTATTTTCTATAGTTTTTTAATTATTACCTTCTTCTCTCTTCAGCTTTCAAATCTAAAAACAAATGCTCTGTAAGGCTACACATTTATTGTTATTACTCCTCTTTCTATTCAGCCCCTCTCCTATTCATATTCCAGTCTCCTGTTCATATCAGTGCATGGTTGCTAGGGTAATTCAGACCCTAGCAACCAGGTTGCTGAAACTGCGAACTGGAGAGCTGCTGAATAAAAAGTGAAATAACTCCAAAATCACAAATAATAAAAAATGAAAACCAATTGCAAAATGTCTCCGAATATCACTCTCTACATTATACTAAAAGGTAACTCAAACATGAACTACCCCTTTAATTAGAAGCTGCAATATTTGTTACTGGAAGGAAAATGTCTTGTTTCCAAACTTTAGGCACCCAAGAATCTTGCTGTGGGACCCAATAACAACTCTTTATTCCACTGCTGGAAAGTTTGTGTAGGAGACAATCTTATTATTCCGGAAATAAATCCCAATACAAAGAGCTAAAGTTACTCGAATAAATTGTTCATATAATAGTTTTTTATCGCCCAACCCTACCCACCCACCTGCCCCTGTCACACTGTTCTGAGTTGGAATTACTTGATAGAAACTTATGTCATTTGTCTATTGGCATTACACAAGCTTCTGCATAAGTAATGTGAGTTATGCAATTTACATAACCTTGCACTACATGTTCAGACCAAAATTTGACCAGCCAAGCACAATGGTCCCCACCAGAACTGGCCCTGGGTGTAATAAAAGGGCCAATAAAAGCTGCTGGCTTGGCCCCTCCAGACCATGTTGGCAGATACTGTATAAACCTCTCATTGCCTGTCCTACAGCCAAATGGTGTAAAATCCAGTCCTCTCCTGTTCTTTGCCCCGTTTGGCTCTAAAGGTGGCCATACACGGGTAGATTAATTAAAGCTGCCAAAATCTGTCATTTAGGGTCTGACCACACGGGCAGATTCGAGGGAGATTAGTCGCCAGGCGACAAATCTCTTCTTCTTCGCGGTGACTAATCTCCCTGATCTTCCTTCCGCTGGCTAAAATGAAAATTGCCTGGGGGCAGGCACTCTTGAGCGCTACGTTTTCCGAAGTCGCCCGTAATTGCCTCACGAGGAAACTTTGGGCGACTTCGGATAACGAAGCGCTGAGAGTGCCTGCCCCCAGGCAATTTTCATTTTAGCCAGCGGAAGGCAGATCGGGGAGATTAGTCGCAGCAAGAAGAGGAGATTAGTCGCCAGACGACTAATCTCCCCAAATCTGCCCATGTGGCCAGACACTTAGACAGTTTCGGCAGCTTATCTGCCCGTGTGTGGGGGCTTCCGACTTTTCCCCCTGATCAATATCTGGCCAAAAATCAGCCTATCGATCTGGCAGGTTTAATTTTTCCTTTGATCAAGGACCACATTGGCTAGTTGATGGGTTCCTACGACCCGTCTGCACCCATTCTCTTCGTTGTAATTAGGGATGCACCGAATCTACTATTTTGGATTCAGCAGAACCCTTGAATCCATTGTAAAGGATTCACCTGAATACCAATCAGAATACTAATTTGCATATGCAAATTAGGGGTGGGAAGGGGAAAAATTTAAGTCCTTGTTTTGTGACAAACACACGCAATTTCCCTCCAACCCTTAATTTGCATATGCAAATTAGGAGTTGGATTCGGTTCAGCTGGGCAGAAGGATTCAGCCGAATTGAATCCTGGTGAAAAAGCCAGAATCCTGAACCGAATTCAGTGCATCCCTAGTTGTAATCAGATTGTTTGACCCTATTGCCGAAAGTTTGGATTCAACAGATATCATCCTGCAGTTAGTGGGTCGTAGTCGTGTTAAGATCCGCTCGTTTTGGCATCCTCGGGTGTGGCCACCTTTAGTGTGGATGACCAAACTGGGCAAAGATCTGCTTATTTGGCAAACTTGCCATCCTAAAGCGATAGCTAGTCTAATGGGCACATTTATCAAAGGTCGAATTTCAAGTTCATATGAGTTTTTAAAAACTCCCATTAACTCCCATGGACTCGAAATTCGGGTAAATAGGATCGACCTGAAAACTCGAATCCATTTAGATTGGAGTTTTTTCTCTGATAAAAACTTGAATGTGAGGGATGCTGCAAACAACTCCAAACTGATCCAGGACGTCTTTCATTGACTAAAACAGCAGGTTTTAGGTGGCGAATAGTGGAAATTAGAGTTCTTAAAGGGCCAGTGTATGATAAATCTCCAAAATCTAATTTAAATTTTTTAAAAAAAACTCGAAGCGAATGTTAACAATTCCCTAGTCGAAATTGACAGTTTTGAGCATAAAAAAAAAACTGCCCCTTAGTTCTGGATAATCCAGTGGACAACCATCTCCCGAGCCAAATAGCTAATAATTTAGCTGACCCCATACTTCCAAGTACTGAATACTTTTTAGTTAAATGAAACCTATACCCCCCCCCAAACAATGTAGGTCTCTATAAAAAGATACTGCATAAAACAGCTCATATGTAAAACCCTGCTTCATGTAAATAAACCATTTTCATAATAATATACTTTTTTAGTAGTATGTGCCATTGGGTAATCATAAATCGAAAATTGCCATTTTTAATAAAAAAAAAAAAAAAAAAAAAAAAGGGCCGCCCCCTTGGATCATGCGATTCACCGTGCACACAAACATACCAACAAACCATACTTGTTAGGTCACATGAGACAATTAACAAACAGTTGTGTCTTTTGCTTCAACACTTCTTCCTGGTACAGTTAGAGCTGCAGTATTTCTGGTCAGGTGATCTCTGAGGCAAATGGTGGTTCAAGGCAAGAGATGTAAAAGGGCAGTTTTTACTCAAATATATTTTCCAGTTTGGTAAGATTCTTTCATATGCCACTTCATTTGATATAAACTATCTGTTGCTCAAGTGTTCATTTTGGGGGTATAGTTTTCCATTAATGGGCTTCTTTTGGACTAGGAACATGAAAATGCTGTTTGTGGAAGCAAAAATGCCCCAAAATGGTGGGCCACTGGCTTATGCATTCAGAGAGCAAAATATGACTTCCTACCTACAGGCAGGGGCGTAACTATAGAGGAAGCAGACCCTGCGGCTGCAGGGGGGCCCAGAAGGTATAGGGGCTCCACGAGGCTCTAATTCATATACAAATTCAATAAAACTTGGTAAAACAAGTCAATCTCATTTTTTGGGGCCTATAAAATTTGCTGTGGGGCCCAGTGATATTTAGTTACACCACTGCTTACAGGTATGGGACCTGTTATCCAGAATGCTCGGCACCTGGGGCTTTCCGGATAATGGATCTTTCCGGAATTAGTCTACTGGAAAATCAAGTAAACATTAAATAAACCCAATAGGCTGGTTTTGCTTCTAATAAGGATTAAATATATCTTAGTCTGGATCAAGTACAAGCTACTGTTTTATTATAACGGAGAAAAAGGAATCGTTTTTTTTTTGTTTGTTTTTTTAATTTGTATTATTTGGATAACACGGAGTCTATGGGCGATGGCCTTTCTGTAATTCGGAGCTTTCCGGATAGTGGGTTTCCAGATAATGGATCCTGTACCTGGTTTGTTTTGGATTGTTGTTGGTAATTCTTTCCCTTTCAGAATAATCCACCTTGAACGACTGTTACCTTGGTTACTTTTTTTTGTTTTTTGTTTTTTTTTGTTAATGAGATGGTTGTGTAGGAGTCTTCATAGACTAATGGGCTGGAACGCTAAGATTCATAAGAAGCTACAGCCTACATCTGTTTCAACCAATTTCAGAGGCGGCTTATAGTTCAGCGTCCTTTTATTTGCTTATGTATTTTTTTGGGAAAAAAATGTTGCTTTTGTTCATCTTTCCTGTTTAATGTGCATAGGATGGGCTATGCCTGCATAATGATGAAATTGCTATTTTCATAAAAGTTTTACTGAAAGTTGTGTAGCCAGCGGGTAGAAAAGCCATGCATTTGCTGATTAACTCTGTTAAGTAAAATATTTAGGCTCAGCCAAACCCTCCCTTTCTGCACTGCTGGTTCTGGCTCCATGATACAATGTAGCAGAATTAAAGAAACGGTAACACCAAAAAATAAAAGCATTTTAAAGTAATTAAAATACAATGTACTGTTCCCCTGATAGCGTTTGCTTTTTAAAAACTATAGGCTGCTGTGTAGCCATGGGGGCAGCCATTGAAGCTGAAAAAGGATACACAGCAGATATCAGATAAGTTCTGTAATAGATTACAATTGTATTTTACAGAGTGCATGTTATCTGCGGTGTAAACTGTGCTTGAAGGGCTGTCCCCATGGCTACACAGCAGCTTGTTTAAATAAAATAAACTATAGTAGTACTTATCTGTTATCTACTGTGTATCCTGTGCTTGAATGACTGCCCCCATGGCTACACACCAGCTTGTTTATATAAACTATAGTAGTACTTATCTGTTATCTACTGTGTATCCTGTGCTTGAAGGGATGCCCCCATGGCTACACAGCCTGTTTTATATAACTTACAGTACAGGCATGGGACCTGTTATCTAAAATGCTCGGAATCCGGGCTTTTCCTGATCATGGTTCTTTCCGTTTTTTTGGCTCTTCATACCTTAAGTCTATTAAAATTAGATTTAAACCTGAATTAAATCCAGTAGTAGGATTGTTTTGCTTTCAATAAGGATTTAATTATATCTTAGTTTGGATCAGGTACAATGCACTGTTTTATAATTACAGAGAGAAATATATAAAAAAAAAAAAAAAATTGGATTTGGGTAAAATTGAGTCTATGGGAGATAGATAATTCAGAGCTTTCTTAATAACTGGTTTCCAGATAACTTATCCCATACCTCTGGTGTTTCTAAAGCAAGCACACAAATTGTATTAGTGCAGGGAAACGGTACATTATATTTTCTGACTTATAGATATTTTCATTTTCTGGTGTAACTGTTCCTTTAATATCTCTTGTCTTTCAGTTCTCCGCTTTGACTTCTGCCACATTATTGAAATGGTTATGTATATTGCAAAGTTGCTTAGAATGTTATTCGTTATTTTTGTAGACGTTTCATCCATTTGCAAACTATATCATCTTTAATTCCCTGTTGTTTTACCCCACCCTTTTTTTTTCTTTTTTTGTTGCAGCTCAGTGATCGTGCTCGGGAAAGGAAAGTACCAGTCACGCGGATTGGAAGGTTGGCCAACTTTGGAGGTAACGCTATAAGTGCTCACTATCATTACACTTTATTGAGAACATTGCTATTAACATACCTGCGAGAGGTCATTAAAGGACTCCAGCCCAAATAGTAGGGATGCAACGAATCCACTATTTTGGATTCGGCCAAATCCAAAAGATTCGGCTGAATCCCAATCAGAATCCCAATTTGCATATGCAAATTAGGGGTGGGAAGAGGAAACAGTTTATTACTTCCTAGTTTTGTCACAGTCAAGCGATTTTCCTCCCCATCTCTAATTTGAATATGCAAATTTGGATTCGGTTCGGCCAGGAGGAAGTATTCAGCCGAATCCGAATCCTGCTGAAAAAGGCCGAATCCTTGATTCAGTGCATCCCTACCAAATAGTCACAGGGATGAGGCAGTCCGTCTGCAGCAAATAGCATGCTGTTGTACTTCAGACCTGACAATTAGGGCAAAAGCCCTCCATTTAAGGCTCTGCTTCTATAATAATCTGATGTGTCTGTTTTATTTATTTAGTTATTTATTATATCTTGGAATATGTTTCAACAACAGAAATATTTAAAGTTTTTGAAATGAAACTACAGGAGTAGTAATGCACCACTCTGCTGACAACGATTTTAGATCTGTTGATGTGATGTGAATATGGACCAGCTTGTGGCCCTAAAACTGTCTGTTTAGCAAAAATGTATGTCTGTTATTGGGTTGTGCTTAGGATAACTATACTGACATATTGTAGTACTGTCTATATCTTTACAGGCAATGACCAAACTTAGGGGGCTGTTTCTCCTAAGTTGTGCATAGTACGGGGCAATGCACAACTTTAAATGACAGGGATACTGTCATGGGAAAAATTTTTTTTTCAAAATGAATCAGTTAATAGTGCTGCTCCAGCAGAATTCTGCACTGAAATCCATTTCTCAAAAGAACAAACAGATTTTTTTTATATTCAATTTTGAAATCTGACATGGGGCTAGACATATTGTCAATTTCCCAGCTGCCCCAAGGCACTTCCTCCACTTCACTTCCTGTACTACAGGCAGCATGCAGTACAAAATGGCCCATGTATGACCACCTTTTAGGATAAGCAGGGGTGCAGATGAGTATTTGTAACCCGCTATCTGATGTGTTTGCAAGATTACATTGTTTCCTTACCAGTATACATTCTAACAGTGTACTTTTACATTTGCAGGCTTGGCTGTAGGGTTGGGTATCGGGGCTTTGGCAGAAGTTGCAAAGAAAAGCTTAAACCCAAAACCAGACAATGACTCAGGTAACTGTTCCTACATCTACCTTGTCACACATCGTATTCTGTTTTCATGTGCCCTTCTTACTTACTTGCGTCTAGGGATGCACCGACAATAGATTAAGGGTTCAATACACTCACAGTTAGTTCCTTGAATTATTACGTGACTCGATGCGAATGTAAGCTAAAATTGGAGAATGGAAGAAGATGCACTTGGACGATTATATGCGGTGTACATAAAGTACCTCCAAACTTTTATTGGTGCGGAGTACAAAAGATCAAACGTTTCAGAGGCCTCACGCCACCTTCGTCAGTGATGAAGTACACAAATGAAAACACAACCAGACACCGTTCAAATGCCCAGGAATGCATCGAATTCAGGATTTGGTTTGGTATTCAGCCATTTTCAGCAGGATTCGACTGAATCCTTGTGCCTGGCCAAACTGAATCCTTCAAATGTGAGTTTTTTTCGTCACAAAACAAGGAAGCAAAAAAATTTTTGGCCGTGCACTTCAATCCCTCTCACTCATTTGCATATGCAAATTAGGGTTTGTATTCGGTTCGGTATTCGGCCAAATCTTCACAAAGAATTCGGCTGAATCCAAAATAGTGGATTCGGTGCATCATGCATCTCCTGCTGTACCTACTAAACCTGCTGCCATTGCAGAGATCACAGAGCTTCTCTGCCACCTATTTGTGTTTTGTCTCCCATTTTCGGCAGTTCACACATTGTATCACTCCTAGGGGTGCTGGCAACTCAAGCAGGAGATAGAACAGCACTAAACTGCATTTTAAAGAACTGTAATGCATTTGTTTTCACCAGTATACCGTAAAAATGTACAAAAGAATCAATCTTTTATTCATTTCATTATGAGCTGGTTCTGTTGTGTAAACAAACCCTGCACACACGGTAAAATTCCAGAAATGGGTGTGCGATTTAAATCAGCTACAAAAGTTCTTGGCTTCTGATTTAAGTAACCATGACTGCAAACATTTAGGGAGCTCCTTTCCTTCCACAAGTGCATTGCACAGACTTATAACTATACAATTACTTACCCTCATAGGCTGTATGGGTTGTCACTCGCCTATAGGCTACAGGAATCTAAATGCATTGTTTAACTATGGCTGGTAATATTCCATATCTGACATTTATGCTTAATTATGTGCCCTGTTTATGCATTTCATACAAGTACGTCGAATTTCCTTCTCTGTGATTGCAGCTGGGCAATTTGGGTTGTACTTATGTCATTCAAATTGTCACCAGGTTAAAGGAGAAGGAGATCTATTATCCAAAAGACCCCAGGTCCCAAGCATTCTGGATAACCGGTTCCATACCTGTACTATACGTCATAGCAGTAATATTGGGAGTGTTCTACAATAAGACCTATGTTTTCCATACTAATAATCTGTGGATAAAATCAGTGATATTTTGGTCTTTTGCTCATACATTAGTCTCTGATCAGCAGTAATTCTACACAATGGAAACTTTTCCCCCATTTAAACCTCTGTTCCAGATAACTCCC
This sequence comes from Xenopus petersii, assembly GCA_038501925.1. Taxonomy (NCBI): domain Eukaryota; kingdom Metazoa; phylum Chordata; class Amphibia; order Anura; family Pipidae; genus Xenopus; species Xenopus petersii. The sequence goes on from CM076681.1 coordinate 134,655,365, forward strand.
CATGTTGCAGAATATGATGGCTCGCTGTGAATTGCAAGTTTGCTCAATAATAACCCGTGAGTCAGAAACACTAAGCTGCTCTCCGGCACTGCCTGTACATAAATAGGAGGTATAAAGGTTGCCATTTGTTTGATTTCTGAGCCACGGTTGCAGAGCCGGGCCAACCCAGCCAGGTGCCCTAGGCAACCTGGCTGGGCACGGCGCCGGCTGAGTGCGCGCTCGAGTGCGCATGCGCCAAAGTGCGCTCGAGTGCGTATGCGGTAAAGCGTGCTCGAGCGCAGAAGCGCATTATTACCACAAAATATTCATGCCAGTCGGGGAGAGACGGGACCGGACAATGGGGCAGGCGTCAGAGCAGGTACGTGCCTGGCGCCCCCCCAGCTTTGCGACCTAGGCACGTGCGTACTCTGCCTACCCCTAGTTCCGGCCCTGCACAGTTGACTTGTCTGCAAATCATAATATCACTTATTCAGTGCCTCTGTATGGCTTCGGCATTTATCGAGCATCATGTGTTATTGGATCCCTTATAGATTAGCCATGCGAACTGCAGTGACGCACAGGGAGATTTGTTGCCCGCGGTTTTTAAAAGTGATTTTCGGCGACAAGTCATTCGTTTTGTCTTGCCATGGAGAAAAATGTAAATTGACAGCTACACACACAATGCTATTTAACATCACCTGTAGTCCCAGAATGAACGGACACCCTTTTTGCAGCGATTTATTAGAAATAGCATGGCTATTCAGAAATAGCCAAAATCTGCACTAGCAAAACACGCAAGGAGATTAGTAGCCACGATAGTATGCAAATTCTTGTGTGCACGGAATGCTGTAAGAACGTATGGACGTAATTTCTAGGGCGGCAATTTTGCATTCTTTGTTCCAGCGACCACACACTCACTCGTAATTCACATACAAAGATACGCACAATATTCGTGCGACAATACACCGCAGAAAATGCATTTTTAAAAAAAATGTTTCTTTGACGCAGGCTCGTTGATCTTATTGAAGAATGTCCAGCCCGTGTGGGCGGAGAGAGCACTGTGGTGCACTATGGGATGCAAATACAGTAGCTCGGAAGCCAAAGCTGCCTGAAATCTTTGCTTGCAAACAGACAATCACCTTGTCGCCGAAACTCACTTTTTAAAAATCACAAATCTCCCTGTGTGTCACTACCCTAAGGAAACACTTAACTTTAAAACGTAATAAAAGAGACACGGGGAATCCTCTGGCCGAGCAGTGACCTGGACTGGAATATTGTGGTGCCTATTGTGAGAGTTTCAAGAACATAACTAAATGTTCTACTTTATTGGTCATTTTAAAGTTCACTATGCAACGTCAGATTAAATATAATATATGTTGTTGAACCTGTGCATTTTAAAGCAGCAAGGACATGTTTGTTGATAGCCCTTCAAGCAACAGGTGTCTGGCATGGAGCCTCCTGTCTTATCAAACCTGATAAACTTGTTTTTCTTTTTATCATTAAAGTAACCTTGATACAAATAGGAAGCGCTCTCAAGGATTGCAATGTTTATTTCCTTGTACAATAATTGCCTGAGTTAAAGCTCATTCTTGTTCAACGCTTACATGGCTTTGAATCTTAAAGTAACAGTAACACCAAAAAATGTTGTAAAGTAATGAAAATATCATGTAGTGTTGCCCTGCACTGGTATAACTAGTGTGTTTGCTTCAGAAACACTACTATAGTTTATATAAACAAGCTGCTGTGTGGCAATGGCAGAAATTTAAAAAAAGTCTATATGGCACAAGTTCAATAGTGGATAACAGATTACACCATTATGTTCTACAGAGCTTATCTGCTGTGTAACCTAAGTCTTTTCTCCTTTAAGTGGCTGCCCCATTGCACCAACATTGAATCCTGCTACAAGCAATTCAGTGCCGTTAGCTTGGCTGCATTCCAGATTTGAGGTCTTGAGTTTGATTCTCGCCAGGGCACTATCTGTAGGAGGATAAATACTTGGTATATGCTCTGGGTGTGCTTGTTGGACTACTGTCAATGATGAACACTATATATAAATAAAGCTTGAAATACAAATCTCACCAAACCATTTAATGAAGAGTTAAGGACCTGTATCAAGAGGAAACTCTATTGTCCCTACTGAGCCCAAAAATATTTTGTTTTGAGAAATATTTGCTACCCAAAGGGCTGGCATTAAATCTCTGTAACAAATCTATGGAAAATGGAAAAGGTACAAATTGTGTATAAATGTAGACTGCTTGATCGCAACAGGTCAGATGAACATATAGAGACATATTAAAGGCTAACATTTCCTTGCAACACTGCACAAAAAATCAAACCATAATACTTCTGTTCAGACATTTCTTATGGGTTATTGGCCTAAACCAGAATTATAAAAGGCTGAACTCCCGACAAGTGAACGAACTTACAGACCTTTGGGATGAACTGACGAATTTCGAATGTAGCTGCCACGTTTGGTCAGATATGTACTTAATAATGCCTGGCTGCTTATTGGGTCCATGTTAAAATCTAATGATCGGATCATAATGGATTTCGGATTTGGGAATGGACGGGATTTTTTAACGTGCCCAATCGAGATCTGGTCAACTTTCTGGCAGATATTGATCGGGGAAGCCCATCGGATGGTCCCACAAACAGGCCAATAAGCTGCCGACTCTATCTGTCGGCAGCTGTTATCGCCCTGTGTATGGGGGTCTTAATGGTTTCCCTGCTTGGCACTTTGTAAGATTTTGATTGGTTGGTGGCAGATGCTGTGGTTGTATAACAGAAGAATGGGGTTGAGTTGGGTGAGGTAGGAATTCCATAAATGCAGGACTACATACATCCTACAGATTAGAGATTGTTCTAGTCCAGGAGGAGATGGGGAAAGCCAGTGAATGTATTTTTTTCCCTTTAGGATGATCGAATTAGAATATGGGTGTATAGACTAATGAACAGCATAACCAGGTCTGAGAATGATGGCTATGTGGAATGCAAATGAATTGACTGCTGGTAGATGGAATGTGTATTTGGAGAGCAAATTCTCTCACTCCACTGTGCATTGTACAAGATGCAGTTGTTGAAAACCCACACACTAAAGGCGTTCTAGAGATTGATCGGAGATTGTGTTAAGGTTCTCCTGTAAACCACAGGAATGGGCAATACTCTATAACCTCTTAATGCCCAATGTAAATACATAGACTATAAAGATATATATAATAGAGAGAAACTATTGCAATCTTGTGCCTTTGTATGGTCACAGAACTTCTAAGTGACTTCTAATATCCCTATCATTTATAGTAGGGGGTACATTATCCCTTATAATGATTGATACTAAGAGTTCCCTGTATAATTCAGGCTGCAGCCTTGTGCCTTTATATGGTCACAGAACCCCTCAGTGACTTCTAATATCCTTATTTACAGTAGGGGGTACATTATACTTTATAATACACGTGATATTCAGTAGGGATGCACCGAATCTACTATTTTGGATTCGGCCAAACCCTGAATCCTTCTCGAAAGATTCGGCCGAATACTGAACCAAATCCTAATTTGCATATGCAAATTAGAGTGGGAAGGGGAAAATATTTTTTACTTCCTTGTTTTGTGACAGTCACACATTTTCCCTCCCCGCCCCTAATTTGCATATGCAAATTAGGATTCGGTTCAGCCGGGCAGAAGGAATTGGCCGAATCCCGCTGAAAAAGGCCAAATCCCGAACCGAATCCTGGATTTGGTGCATCCCTAATCCTAATATTCAGAGTTACCTGTATGTGTCTTAAGCCTTGTGCCTTTATATGGTCACAGAACCCCTCTGTGACTTCTAATATCCTTATCATTTACAGTAGGGGGTACATTATCCCTTATAATACATGAGTGATACTCAGAGTTCCCTGTATAACTCAGCCTGCAGCCTTGTGCCTTTATATGGTCACAGAACAACCCCTCAGTGACTTCTAATATCCTTATCATTTCCAGTAGGGGGTACATTATCCCTTATAATACATGAGTGATACTCAGAGTTCCCTGTATAACTCAGCCTGCAGCCTTGTGCCTTTATATGGTCACACATACTGTAACTCCTAGTGACTTGCCCATATCCTGTACATCATACAGCAGGGGACACATTTTTCTGCACCACTTTCATTGCAGGAGTTTAACCTTGCTTGAAGGGCAGCAGATACAATTCGTATCTCTGCCCACTTATGTGAGCTGGGAATGTCTCTGTACCTCATGCCTTTCCCTTTATGAGAAGTTACTTTGTTGCAGTTGTTGGCTAGCACGGGCTTATTGTTTATTGTGTATAGTAAATGCTTGTCCAAGTGTTTTTTATTCTTCTTCTAGATTTGTTTTTTATTTCAACATTGACACAGAGCAAGAATTATCAATACGCTTTCATACCCCATAAAAACCTGGCATGCCTGTGTGTTATGTAAGGCTGAACCAAAGATATTCAATATGTAATAAAGTTTTTCTTTCTTCCGAGCATCTTCAATTGTACATCACCCTTTCAGACAAAAGGGCATTTATACTAATTTCCCTTTTACGTTTTTGTCCTGGGAATATCAATATTATATCAATATGAAGCTTTGTTTTAGTATCTACTAATTCTTCTTGCAGATTCAGTCTTGCCTAAATCTTCATTATCCACTGGCTGGCCACATCCTAATATGGTTGTATTTCCCCCCCTCCCTCCTTTGTAGGTAAGAAGTCCGTCATGGATTCCAGTCCTTTCCTGACGGAAGCAAATGCTGAAAGGATCGTACGGACTCTTTGCAAAGTGCGTGGAGCTGCTCTGAAGCTGGGCCAAATGCTCAGTATACAAGGTACTAATTCTTTGTAACTGCATAATTGCCAAAATATTTAATTTGGAAATCCAGACAGGAACTTTTAACCCCGGCTGCCCTTCCAAAAACCAGGCTACTCCTACCCTACTCCTATGCTTAATATAACGTCAATAGAAGAGCAAGAGGACCATTGTTGACATTCTATTTGGCAGAAACCCTAGTGAAAGGCAAGGAATGAACCCGTGAAGGAGTGTTACCGTCACTGGTTCACTGTTAGGTTGAAAAAAACAAAAGTTGCATAGTATTGTACACTGTACTTTACATGTAACTACTCTTTTGGCTGTGTTCGGATTAAATTGATTCTGTCATTATTTTTATGGTGGTGTTTTTTAGGGATGCACCGAATCCAGGATTCGGTTCGGGATTCGGCCAGGATTCGGCTTTTTTCAGTAGGATTCGGATTTGGCCGAATACTTCTGCCTGGCCGAACCGAATCTGAATCCTAATTTGCATATGCAAATTAGGGGCGGGAAGGAAATTGTGTGACTTTTTGTCAGAAAACAAGGAAGTAGAAAATGTGTTTCCCTTCCCATCCCTAATTTGCATACATTCGGGTTCGGTATTCGGCCGAATCTTTCGCGAGGGATTCGGGGGTACGGCCGAATCCAAAAAACTGGATTCGGTGCATCCCTAGTGTTTTTATTTCTAAATGACACTGTTTATACTGCAAATAATTCACTCTGCAATATAAAATTTAATTCCTGAACCAGCAAGTGTATTTTATAGTTGTAATATTGGTGTGTAGGTGCATCTCTGGTCATTTTGCCTGGTCATGTGCTTTCAGAAAGAGCCAGCACTTTAGGATGGAACTGCTTTCTGGCAGGCTGTTGTTTCTCCTACTCAATGTAACAATGTGTCTCAGTGGGACCTGGATTTTACTATTGAGTGCTGTTCTTAGATCTACCAGGCAGCTGTTATCTTGTGTTAGGGAGCTGCTATCTGGTTACCTTCCCATTGTTCTGTGTAAGGCTGCTGAGGGGAAAAAAATGGGCGGGATATTACTCCAACTTGCAGTAAAGAGTAGGGATGCACCGAATCCAGGATTCTGCCTTTTTCAGCAGGATATGGCGGCGGGAGGTAAATTGTGTGATTTTTTGTCACAAAACAAGTAAAAAATGTTTTCCCCTTTCCACCCCTAATTTTCATATGCAAATATGAATCTTTTGCGAAGGTTTCAGAGGTTGGGCCGAATCCAACTGACAATATGCCTAGCCCCATGTCAGATTTCAAAATTAAATATATTTGAAAAATGGATTTCAGTGCAGCATTCTGCTGGAGCAGCACTATTAACTGATGTGTTTTGGAAACATTTTTTCCCCCATGACAGTATCCCTTTAAAGGAAAACTATAGCCCCAAAATGAACACTTAAGAAACCGTTTATATCAAATAAAGTGGCACATTAAAGAATCCTACCAAACTGGTTTAAGTAAATCTTGCCCTCTAATATCTCTTGCCTTGAGCCACCATTTTGTGATGGTCTGTGTGCTGCCTCAGAGATCACCTGACCAGAAATACTGCAGCTCTAACTGTAACAGGAAGAAGTGTGGAAGCAAAAGACAGAATTCTGTCTGTTAATTGGCTCATGTGACCTAACAAGTATGGTTTGTTTGTGTGAATCATACGATCCCAGGGGGTGGCCCTTATTTTTTTAAAATGTTAATTTTCTATTTATCATTACCCAATGGCACATACTACTAAAAAAGTATATTATTATGAAAATGGTTTATTTACATGAAGCAGGGTTTTACATATGAGCTGTTTTTATCTTTTTATAGAGACCTACATTGTTTGTGGGGTATAGTTTTCCTTTAAGCTCCAAAAATCTCGATTGCATCAATTCTAATCTCCAACCTGCTACCGTTGCACTGGCCCTTGGGGATATTTTGTTTTGAGCACCAGGCTGCCATCTTGTTCACTAATCCCAGGCACCCCTGAGGCTTTTGAAGCTGGATATATATGTGCTGCACTGAATACAACTAAGATATTACACATATGGCTGCTCAGCGTGATGCAGGGAAGGCCCGAGAATAGGGTGGCACTCTAAAGATTTTGTCAACATGATTTCAAAATGTATTTTAGGTAGGGATGCACCGAATCCAGGATTCGGTTCGGGATTCGGCCTTTTTCAGCAGGATTCAGATTCGGCCGAATCCTTCTGCCCAGCCGAACCGAATCCGAATCCTAATTTGCATATGCAAATTAGGGGCGGGAGGGAAAGTTCATGACTTTTTGTCAGAAAACAAGAAAGTAAAAAATGTTTTCCCCTTCCCACCCCTAATTTGCATATGCAAATTAGGGTTCGGGTTCGGTATTCGGCCGAATCTTTCACGAAGGATTCGGGGGTTCGGCCGAATCCAAAAAAGTGGATTCGGTGCATCCCTAATTTTAGGCTTAGCACTCACTACATGCCATAGATTCTTTGTCCTTAGTTCATCCGTATAGGCCTCTGAAGTAGGACTGAATGGAATTCCAGTAATGGCTTCTTACAGTTCACTGCATCTGATTGCACAAATGCTTGATTATTATCAATTCTAAATATCACTATTAAACACCAAAGGAAAGACTCCCTGCGACTGGCACTCGTTCAGAGAAACATTCTCCGTTCAAATAACGATTATTAATATGCACATTAAAACCAAGTATAAAGTAGATGAAAAGCGACGGCTTCCAGCAAACCTGTGCCAAGCCCTTCTACCTGTAACAATAGCCGAGTGATAAGCGGATGTTATTATATGTTATATTTTATAATTGGGGATGCAGTGATCTATCCCTGTGTGTCTGCAGTACAGCTTCCCCACAACATAGATTCATTCTAGATCAATTGCCAATCGATATTACACCTGAAACCGTCCTCAAGAATTGCAGTCAGTTCCCAAGTCATTTGTCATTTGTTTGTGTATAGCTGGAATCTCAATGGGCTGTTCGGGTGTAGTTTTTGGATGGCGATGAAAACGTTCAAGTTAAACATTTACAGAAATGAAAAGAATGTAACACAATACCTCCCTGGGTAAGCCTGGAACTTTAGTAGGCTTGCAGCAGATGTTTCTATATATCAACATATTATGAGCAGTATGGGTGAAATTTGGGGTGAGTGCTTATTTCTGACATGGGTACCCCTGGAACTATAGCAGGGTGACTGTTACCCCAATATTTCTATCTATCTTTATCCTTATGAGCTAAGAGGGCCCAGCCTAAACTCCAGTGTGGGTGAGATTTGGGGTGAGTGCTTATTTCTGCCCTGGGTAACCCTGGAACTATAGCAGGTTGACTGTTACCACAATATTTCTATATATCTTTATCCTTATGAGCTAAGGGGGCCCAACCTGAAGGCCAGTTAGGGGGAGATTTGGGGTGAGTGCTTATTTGTACCCTGGGTACCCCTGAAACATTAGCTGGGTGACTGTTACCCCAATGTTTCTATATATCTGTAACCTTGTTATGAGCTAACGGGGCCCAGTCTGAAGGCCAGTTAGAATTAGATTTGGGGTGAGTGTTTATTTGTTTCCTGGATACCCCTGGAACTATAGCAGGTTGACTGTTACCACAATATTTCTATATATCTTTATCCTTATGAGCTAAGGGGGCCCAACCTGAAGGCCAGTTAGGGGGAGATTTGGGGTGAGTGCTTATTTGTACCCTGGGTACCCCTGAAACATTAGCTGGGTGACTGTTACCCCAATGTTTCTATATATCTGTAACCTTGTTATGAGCTAAGGGGGCCCAGTCTGAAGGCCAGTTAGGGTGAGATTTGGGGTGAGTACTTATTTGTGCCCTGGGTACCCCTGGAACTATAGCAGGGTGACTGTTACCCCAATGTTTCTATAAATCTGTAACCTTGTCATGAGCTAAGGGGGCCCAGTCTGAAGGCCAATTAGGGGGAGATTTGGGGTGAGTGCTTATTTGTGCCCTGGATACCCCTGGAACTGTAGCAGGGTGACTGTTACCCCAATGTTTCTCTATATCTGTAACCTTGTTATGAGCTAAGGGGGCCCAGTCTGAAGGCCAGTTAGGGTGAGATTTGGGGTGAGTGCTTATTTGTGCCCTGGGAACCCCTGAAACTTTAGCAGGGTGACTCATTCTGTAGGTGTGAAGGCATAAGTTGTCATTCACTGATTGATATTCTACATTGCTAAACCCAGACATGATTGTTTCCCATTAATGTTCTCTGGAACACAACGTGCTTAGCATTAATGCTTCTGCCAGGTTGCAGCTCTCTTCGTCAACTCATATCATCGCCCAAAAAAAGTAACCGTCAGAACAAAGTGACCTACATGATGGATGCCATGATGACTGGCGTCTGTTTTTCCTTCTTCTTTGCCTGGACATGTTCTAATTCACCTCCTGTCCGCCGTGTCCACATATTTGCACTGAAACCACCCTTGGGTGAGACGGATCATCCTTAAAGTGTCACTTATAGGTTTGGCACCAACTAATAACATAAAGCAGACCTAGTTCAGGGGTAGCTCATGCAATAATGAGACAAGTACACTATATGGCTAAAAGTAACCAGGCACTTGTTGAAATGCTGTGGCTAATAATCTTGACAGTGCTATATAAATAAATAAATAAATGATGATGATGATGATGATAATCCCCTATTGAATGAAGCTCAGGCAATATAAGCAGGTGTTTTTCATTGTTTTTGTTTCTTCGGCAGCTTTAGTGTCCACTTAAAGGGGTTGTTCACCTTTAACTTTTAGTATGGGGTACAGAGTGATATTCTGAGATAATTTACAACTGGTTTTTATTATTTATAGTTTTTGCGTTATTTAGCTTTTATTCAGCAGCTCTCCAGTTTGTAATTTCATTAATCTGGTTGCTAGGGTTCAAATTACTCTAGCAACCATGCACTGATCTGAATAAGATACTGGAATATGAATAGGAGAGGCCTGAATAGAAATGTGAGTCATAAAAATATCAATAACAATAAATGTATAGCCTTACAGAATATTTGTTTTTAGATGAGATCAGTGAACCCCATTTGAAAGCTGGAAAGAGTCAGAAGAACAAGGCAAATAATGGAAAAAAAAACAATAATAAATAATGAAGTGCAATTAAAAAGTTGCTTAAAATTGGCCATTCTATAACCTTCTAAAAATTAACCTGAAGGTGAACCCATACCTCCCAACATTTTGGAAGTAAAAAGAGGGACAAAAAATGTTTTCCCGCACGTAGCGCAGCAATTTTTTTGACCACACCCCTTTCTGTGGCCACACCCCATAATTACCATGTTTGTTTTACAAAATTTGGCAGGTTATGAAAGTTTGAAAATATTTCTCCTTATCTAAACTGTTTTTGTGTCTCAAAATTGTTACAAAGTATCTTATTTGCACCTGTGGCTGTTCTGGGCTCTCTGCTAAAAGCCAATTAAGTGAGAAACTTTGTTTCTTTTTCTGGCTGTTCAGTGCAGAGAAAAGAGGGACTTTCCAGTACAAATGAGGGACTGCGGGTTGAGCTGTCAAAAGAGGGACTGTCCCTCCAACAAAGGGACAGTTGGGAGGTATGGGTGAACCACCCCTCTAATGCTGCATCACTGAATATAAGAGATGCTGATGTATCATTAGTATAGTGATCTGCTTGAGTTTAATTATAACCCTGGCACTAATTAGCCCTGTTAACTGGACCTTTCATCCCTTATCAGAACCATTTGGGAATCTGTAACTGTATCTTGAGCAGCCGTAAGCTTAGGCTCACATCCCACTGCCAGTAATAGCTATGAGGCAGTTAAATGTGGAAATAACATCCCAGTGGGCCCTTTATAAGTGACTAAGCAATACATCAGAGGTCATGACTTTAAAGGAAAATTCAACCCTAAGGTTAAAAAATCCTACCCCCCTACCCAACATAGACCCCCCTCCCTCCTCCCCCCAGCCTAAGTGTTACCCCGGGCATATGCCCCCAACGTTTTACTTACCCCTCGGTGCAGATTCAGGCATCTGAGTTCACAGGCGCCATCTTCTTCTCTTCCGAAATCTTCAGAATGAGACCGGCGTGTTGGTGCATGCGCAGTTGTAGCAATTTTTTGCTTTGCGACAACTGGGCATGCTCCGAAACTCATGAAAATTGCAGAAGCACCGGTCTCATTCCGAAGATTACCGTAGGGGAGTCTTTGCAATGACACCAATTTTCTGCGCAAGCATCAAAACTGACTAAATTTGCCAAAGCACTGGTTTTATTCTAAAGAATACCAAACTGGCTGAAGATGGCGCCCGTGAACTCCAATGCCTGAGTCTGCCCCGAGGGGTAAGTAAAACGTTAGGGACATTTGCACGGGGTAACACTTAGGCTGGAGGGGGTGTCTATGTAGAGTAGGTGGAAGGGTTTTTAAACGTTTTGGTTTTAAACTATTTTGAAAGTGAGGAATATTTAAAGAGATACTGTCATGGGAAAACATGTTTTTTCCAAAACGCATCAGTTAATAGTGCTGCTCCAGTAGAAGTCTGACATGGGGCTAGACATATTGTCAGTTTCCCAGCTGCCCCAGTCATGTGACTTGTGCCAGTACTTTAGGATGGAACTACTTTCTGGCAGGCTATTTCTCCTACTCAATGTAACTGAATTTGCCGCAGTGGGACCTGGATTTTACTATTGATTGCTGTTCTTAGATCTTCCGGGGAGCTGTTAACTTTTGTTAGGGAGCTGCTATCTCATTACCTTCACATTGTTCTGTTGTTTGGCTGCTCTGGGGGGGGGGGGGGGGGAGGGGGTGATATCACTCCAACTTGCAGTAAAGAGTGACTGAAGTTTATCAGAACACAAGTCACATGATTGGGGGCAGCTGGGAAACTGACAAAATGTCTAGCGTCATGTCAGATTTCAAAATTGAATATTTCTGCAAACTGGTTGCTAGGGTTCAAATTACCCTAGCAGCCATGCATTGATTTGAATGAGAATATGGAATATTGATAGGGGATGGTCTGAATAGCAAGAGATGTAATAAATAGTAGAAATTTTCATCTGTAATAATGCCAAGAGGAGGGAATTCTGGCTTATAAGCCCCCACCTCTTCTGTTGGCTGTCACTAGTACAAGCTGATGTGTACAGCACATGTTTCACTTGTGTACAGCACATGCGCAGCTTCTCTCTCTCTCTCGCTCTCGCTCTCGCTCGCTCTCTTTCCCCCCCCCCCAGGGAAAGTTTTAAAACCATTAGGCGGGGTGCAGCGAGGCTGTGACCACAAAATACATATAGACAAATACAAGAGTTCTCTGCACTCAACCCATTATCAATATATATAAGACAGAGACATTTTGTGCATACTGCTACTGAAAAATGCCTTACCCTTTAAACAACACAGGGATTGTTTGTCCATATATTGCAATATATTTAAGCTGGCCAACTACATCACAGTCATCCCATATCTGGCCAGTCCTATGCTCAATTTTATCTGATTCATTAAGAATTCTATTGCTTCATTATACATTTTACAAAGGGACTACGTTTTACCTGCAACTTACTTGCTGCTTTCAAAGTAAAACTCCCAAACTTGGCTGCCCTTTTATTAGACACCAGTGGGATCACCTGACTATAGCTGGGAAGGGTGGGAGCTACAACATGGAGCTGGTCACTGCTCCTGTATAACTATAACAAACAATATAGAAAAACATAGATATATCTCTATCTATCTCAATAGATAAGGCTCTATGGGATTCGTTAATGTCTAATAGAGTGGAGTGATGTTTGTTAGGCTGTGGTTTCTGACTCTATAACATCCAACGACGCTATCTAAGGCTGCTTTTCTGGAGGAGAGACTCTTTAATATCTCCCCACTTCTCGTTTATTTAGATGACTCCTTTATTAACCCCCAGCTGCAGAAGGTCTTCGAGAGGGTGCGGCAGAGCGCTGACTTCATGCCGATAAAGCAGATGATGGTGAGTTGGGCCACTGCGGTTTTCTGTAAAGGAAAGTAAAATGTTAGTTTGTTATATACAGTGCTATATGCAATATACAACTTGCATGACTTACCAGTTATCAGCCTGTATGTTGCGCTCAGTGTATCGATCGCTGTGTTTAAAATCTCTGTGACCCTTTGGCATAATCTAAAGTACTTTTTTTTTTTTTTTTTTCTGTTGCAGAAAACATTAAATAACGATTTGGGCCCCAACTGGAGAGACAAGCTGGAATTCTTTGAAGAACGCCCTTTTGCTGCAGCCTCAATTGGGCAAGTTCATCTGGCCCGAATCAAGGATGGGAGGGAAGTTGCCATGAAAATTCAGGTTGGTCCCTATGCCATTGCGAAACATGCATTGAATTTGGTCTCTAAATAGAAAATGGTGCTCTAGAGGGGTGTAGGAGATGGGAATAGGCTGGAGATATCATACAGAGTATCATACTATCTTTTGGAAGATACCATTGCTGGATATTTGCCATTGATGCGTCCATGTCTGGGACTTTTTGAGGTTACTCATCTGTAGCTGGAAATGCCTTTAATCTGGTGTTTGCAAGAATGTTTTATATTTGTACTTGAAAATATTGAGAGCTCTGATTTTGTGGGATTCTTTGCCAGTACTTGTACTGGTGGATTTAAAGGAGAACTAAAGTTTTACTAAAGTAGCTAGAAATGTTGCACATTATGTTATGGGCTCAAAAGCTCAAGGCAACCACAGCCCTTTATCAGTAAAGATCTGTGTCTCCAAAGATGCCCCAGTAGCTCCCCATCTTCTTTTCTGCTGATTCACTGCACATGCTCTGTGCTGCTGTCACTTACTGAGCTTAGGGACCCACTCACAATATACAGTACACATAGAATAGAAATGTCCATACCTCCCAACATTTTAGAAGTGAAAAGAGGGACACCATTTTTTTTTGCACGTAGTGCAGCAACATTTTTTGACCACGCCCCTTTCTGTGGCCACACCCCCTAATTACCATGTTCATTTTACAAAATTTGGAAGGTTATGAAAGTTTGAAAATAATTCTCCTTATCTAAACAGTTTTTTTGTGCCTCAAAATTGTTATAAAGTATCTTATTTGCACCTGTTAGCTGTTCTGTGCTCTCTGCTAAAAGCCAATTATGGTAAGTTGGAAACTTTCTTTTTCTGGCTGTTCAGTGCAGAGAAAATAGGGACTTTCCAGTACAAATGAGGGACTGCAGGTTGAGCTGTCAAAAGAGGGACTGTCCCTCCAAAAAAGGGACAGTTGGCAGGTATGAATGTCACAATATAAGGCTGATTAGTAATTAATACAGATAATTACTACATGGCAGCACAGAAACCAGTGCAATTAGCATGAGAATTTAATAATCAGCAAACCTGTAGCATCAGCTTATATTACAGCCAGGGAAGCTCATTTTCTGCTGGATAATTAGTGACGAGCCCTAAGCTTAGCTTCTCAACAGCCAATCAGAGCCCACTGAGCATGTGAGTGTCACAGACACTTTCCAAGATGGGGACCCCCTGTGACAAGTTTGAAGTCCTGGATCATTGCTGCTATTGACAAGCTGAGACTTTAGCCTCGTGCAATAAGTTCACTATATAAATCATGGCATTTTAGCCACATTCATTTTTAGGCTTTAGTTCTCTTTTTGAGCAAATAAGAAAATACAGTAAAGCTCTTGCTTTTAATAGTACAAGGCTGACTTATAGTTTGAGGAAAAGCAGACTTGTTTTTTTCCTCTTTCCTATGGATTAACTTACAGTTAACTAAGAAATACAAAGGCACGAGATTGAACATGATGGCTATCTCTCTTTTGTAAAACTAAGTGATGGTCCTTTTTTTTTTTTATTTTTTTATATTTTATAGTATCCCGGAGTAGCTCAGAGCATCCACAGTGATGTGAACAACCTCATGACGGTTCTGAATATGAGCAATGCTCTCCCTGAAGGTAAGTCTGATCAGCTTTCTGATATTGATGCCACTTCTTCTTGTTCTTGTTAGTCTTGTTCTTCTTGTTCTTCTCTCCTTCCTTCCTTCCTTCCTCCTTCTTCTCCTTCCTCCTTCTTCTTCTCCTTCCTTCCTTCCTTCCTCCCTTCCTCCTTCTTCTCCTTCCTTCCTCCCTTCCTCCTTCTCCTCCTTCCTTCCTCCCTTCCTCCTTCTTCTCCTTCCTTCCTCCCTTCCTCCTTCTTCTCCTTCCTTCCTTCCTCCCTTCCTCCTTCTTCTCCTTCCTTCCTTCCTCCCTTCCTCCTTCTTCTTCCTCCTCCTGTTGCACTCATGAAATACAGCTAATGGAATACAGCTAATGGAATACAGCCATATATTACTGTTTTTAGCTAACCTCATACCAGACCGTTCTCTCCCAACACAGTGTGCCATAATTATATATTTACTGATTCCATGCAAAGGAAATGCAAGTGTATTAAACATTGATTATGGGCTAGCATAGGCCATGATACCCTTTCTGATTTACAGTTTGCCATTTATCTTTTCCCAAGGTCTATTTCCTGAGCATTTGATTGAAGTGCTAAGCAGAGAATTGGCCCTGGAGTGCGACTACAAGAGGGAGGCCGACTGTTGCAAAAAATTCAAGTAAGTTCTGCAAAGCTTCTTCCTAGTGAGACAATGATTCTGGTGTGACATAGGAGAGGTGACTGTTTTTCCGACTGGTCCATTTCAAGATGCATCTAGTGAATAGACTCGGCTGTGCCACAGAACACTATAATGGAACTGATCTGGTCGAGAGGGCAGCTTAGTGAAAGACGAGGAGGAGCAGTAGGGACGGTGTGTCCATGGTCATTGCATCAGGCTTAAAGGAACTGTATCATCAAAAAGTGTTTTAAATTATTAAAAATATAATGCAGTGTTGCCCTGCACTGGTAGAACTGGTGTGTTTGCTTCAGAAACACTACTATAGTTTATATAAACAAGCTGCTGTGTAGCCATGGGGGCAGCCATTCAAGCACAGGATACACAGTAGATAACAGATAAGTACTACTATAGTTTATATAAACAAGCTATTGTGTAGCCATGGGGGCAGCCATTCAAGTACAGGATACACAGTAGATAACAGATAATGGCCACATGGCTACACAGCAGCTTGTTTATAGAAACTATAGTAGTACTTATCTGTTATCTACTGTGTATCCTGTGCTTGAATGGCTGCCCTCATGGCTACACAGCAGCTTGTTTATATAAACTATAGTAGTACTTATCTGTTATCTACTGTGTATCCTGTGCTTGAATGGCTGCCCCCATGGCTACACAGCAGCTTGTTTATATAAACTATAGTAGTGTTTCTGAAGGAAACGCATCCGTTTTACCCGTGCAGGGCAACACTACATGATATTTTCATTACTTTAAAACACTTTCATTTTTTGGTGTTGCTGTTCCTTCAAATGCTGCCACACAGGAGGGGATTTTCCTGATTTCTGATAAGTTCTCAGAAGTCTCATTTGCAGAGTGTGAAGTATCCCATGTCACTTTCTGATGTATCAATCACACCGGCTTGCTTTCCCCTGCCTAAGATTTCACTGTGCTGAAATAACACGAGGGGAATTTACTACTAGATGCTGACCTTGAAAGGGCACACCTGGTATTTATTTTTAATCCATCAACAATTACTCTGCAGCTGCAGATCTAAACTCTGCACTGGTAGCTGGTTGTGGTGTCGCAAGCTGCTGCTCATTTCTGTTGCTGTGCTCTGTAAGTCAGGTAGGGTTTAGGTTATAATTAATATACACCTGTTTCCCAGCTGTTCCTACAGTAATGGGGGGACCCTCACCACTTGGTTTGAGTCCCAAAGATAAGCATAACATTCTTGTAGCCCAGCTGACTTCAAGGGAAGTATTGTTTCCAGCACCATGAACCGTAACTGGTCACCCGTGTGGCCCTGTTCCTTAAAATGCCTGGAGAGTAACAATGCCAAATTACCAGATTTAATGGTAGATTTATGTTGTGAAATCCGTGACTTCACTTTTTGGACACTTTCCCCAACATATATTTTACCACAGGGGCATGCAATAACATATACCACAAATTGGGAAAGGCAGGTGTGATATCCTCTAATCTGCACAATCTCTCCTGTGCTTGGATGTACAAAAGTTTTTCCCTTTATAACATGTTTACATTGTGTGCAATTTAAACATACCCGTATTTCTGATACCCAAAAATGTGTTAATTTGTGTATCTCCCTTTTGTATTAGGGATCTAGATTTTACATTTCGGCCTACCCTAAGGCCTTTCTCAAAAGTTAAGACCTGAGAGTGCTGATCTTTTTGGGAAAAAATAAATAAATAAAACATCTAAAACTGGATAGAAAATCTTATTGTTTAACTGTTCATGATTAAAATGTGACTTCATATACTGCCGATTGTATATTAGGAAATGCATTTTTAAGAATGTCTTCTTTTCCTTCTCTTCTTATTTTTTGTACCGCTTTCTCTTAAAATGCTTTGAAGAAAAAAAAAAAAGACGTGTTCCCTGCTGTGGTCACAGCTATGTCAGGCAGGTTACTAATGTTACCCCAGATAGAGAAGTGTAGATAATGGTTGAGTCCTGCACGGAACCAATTTGTTAAACCCGACCTGCAACCCGCATACTTACCTGCTACCTGACCCGTAAGTACCTTATCCGCGACCCACTGACCATCAAGAAACAGGAAGTGCTGTCATTGTAAACCGGAAGTTAACATCATTTTAAAAGGCGTAAAAGTCGCTATTGGGAAGACCTGCGACCTGAACTACGACCCGCAAACCCGAAGAACCGCCGACCCACGTCTATACCCGCTCCCAAAAAGTCTACCTGCAACCTACAGGGTGCAGCAGGATTTTGCGGGTACCTAACCTGCTGCAGGACTCTCTATAATGGTATTTAAAAAAAAAAAAAAAAAAAAAAAAAAAACAATACATTTAGGGGCCTATTTATTATGCTGTGTAAAACATTGGAGGCAAATATCGCCTGTGATGTACATAGCAACAAATCAGTTCTTTTTGTGTTTTTTTAACTTGCAGGTGTTTTTTTTTTTTTTTTTTTTGAAATGGGCAACATCACCGGTGATGGTTTTCTCCAATGTTTTACACTGCATGATAAATAGGCCCCTTAATGTTCTCCATCTCCCCTTGAAAAATGTTATTGATGTTCTGTAATAAACACTGGTATGTAACTGTGTAACCGTGCAATACACGTTCTATTGGCGTCTTTAATGATCTGCCTTTTGGCTTTTACCCTAGAGAGCTGCTGAAGGACCATCCTTTCTTTTATGTCCCCGGAGTGATTGATGAACTGTGCACTGGGCACGTCCTGACCACAGAGTTGGTCTCTGGCTTCCCACTTGATCAAGCAGAAGGTCTGAGCCAGGAGACTCGCAATGAGGTAAATCCACATCTCTCTAAATTGGACAGCCAACCTTCAGCCTCTATATGCCCCAATCTAGCTGGAAGATGCAGTCTTCAGCCTGTATATGCCCCAGTCTAGCTGAGAGAGGCAGACTACAGCCTGTATATGCCCCAATCTAGCTGGGAAAGGCAGCCTTCAGCCTCTATATGCCCTAATCTAGCTGGGAGATGCAGCCTTCAGCCTGTACTGTATATGCCCCACTCTAGCTGGGAGATGCAGCCTTCAGCCTCTATATGCCCTAATCTAGCACGGAGAGGCAGCCTTCAGCTTGTATATGCCCCAATCTATCTGAGAGATGCAGTCTTCAGCCCAGTGTTGGACTGGCCTGGTGGGAAACCTGGAAAAAACCCAGTGGGCCCCAACCCTCATGGGCCCCTGCAGGACCAGACCCCTTTTCTACTTCGCTGCGCAGCACCGTCAGCGCATGTGTGCTGAGCGGCATAGTCGGCGCATTAGCATGTTATCGTTCACACATGAGTACCTCCATGCGTGACCGGAGGGGGTACTGGACAGCAGTCCCAGGGGGCCCTGGGCCCCCCAGTCTGACGCTGCTTCAGCCTGTATATGCACCAATCTAGCTGGGAGATGCAGCCTTCAGCTCTGCTGTTCCATGTATGCGCTGTTTTTAGAGCAGGGCCAGAAACAGCATTTGAACAGGACCCAGTCTCTGCCGATGAGTTAAACTTGATATAAAGTAGTCATATATGGTATTTTAAAACATCCCACTGACAGCTTGAATTGTGGATCTACCTGATTCATATAATCCCACCTTCTTGTATGGGGTCCCTTGCATATCCCTGTGTTATATAATATGCTTCTTGCACCCTATATTGCTTTTTGTCCCGGGAACAGGTTCTCGGATAGCTTCCTTTTTCTATCCCTGCTCAGAGAGATCCGACAGTAACCCCGGCTCTACTCCAAAGCACAGACCTCTATATTCCGGACAAGCAGTGTAGTTCAATGCTGCTGAACTACAGTTGCCATAATTCCTATATCCCTTTAGCTGCTGGGAGTTGTAGTTTCCTTAGAGCACTGAAGGCTTCCTGATACCAAATGTATATTTCGTTCATCGTCTCTGTGAAAACTGTCGTTTTAAAATCCTCGTTTCCTGCTTTGACCTTCCCTCGCGTCTGACCCGACAAACCTCCACGCAGAAAGAGAAATGGGATCGTTTTTGTGGTGACCTTGATGCAGTGTGTGCCGAGAGCTTGGCTGAAGGTGACAGATCCAAATTACAGTTGCCACCTTGGATCTCAGCCATGTTCTGCTTTCCCAAAAATAGATTCCTTTCTATGTGGCACAAGGGTCCTGGAAAGTTACAGGCAGTAAACAGGGAGGGAGGAACTAGACAGCGGGGAATACTGGAAGGATCTGAATGATGATCTGGCTTCCTCCTTATAACAACCGCCTGTGATGTTGTGGGTAAAACATGCACTGGATATCGGTTCTAATCCTGAATGGTTACTTTATATTGCTCTATATTTACTTAATAACAGAACAGGCATGCCTTCCCTCAGCTCCAATACCACAGCCCCTTCCCTCAGCCACAAATGACGACGCTGACTTATCTGGACACATTTAGAACTTTCTGGGCTGGAAGAATTCAGACTGGGATGTAAACCAGCGATGGAATAGAAGATACTCAATGCTAAAACTATTTCATAGTCTTAATGCTGCTTCTTGCTGTCCTTGCTGGAATAAAAGTAGCCATACACAGGGCGATGTTGCCAAACAAGCAGATCTCTCCCAGATATGCCCACATTGAGGTGGGTGATCTCGGCCTGACCCTAGGGCCCAACAATCAGATCAGAATGGAGGCAATACGGGCGGTTGGATCGCAGGACCGCATCAACGATCCAACGGGATTTCTAACCCTGCCCGATCGGGTCTGTCAGCAGCTTTTATCAGCCAGTGTATGGGGGCACAGGCTGTTAACTGTTACTGCATACATTTACGTCTTCGTTTAAAGGAATTGTTCAGTATAAAAATAAAAACTGGTTAAATAAACTGTTCCAAATTAAAAAAAAAAAATTCTAATATAGTTCGTTAGCCCAAAATGTAATGTATAAAGGCTGGAGTGACTGGATGTCTAACAGAACACTACTTCCTGCTTTTCAGCTCTCTTAGCTTCCACTGATTCGTTACCAGGCAGTAGCCAATCAGTGACGTGAGGGGGGGGAAACATGGGTCATATCTGTTGCTTTTGAATCTGAGCTGAATGCTGAGGAGCAATAGCAAACTCACTGAACAGTTATGTCCCATGTGGCCCTCCTTAAAGTTACTGTGACCATACAACTGCAGTTAAGTCATATTTGTACATTATTTGTAAATTCTGATTCCCCATCATCCTCTCAAATTAAATTTTATTTTTTGCAGATCTGCTACAACATCCTTGTACTGTGCCTACGGGAACTGTTTGAGTTCCGCTTCATGCAGACTGATCCAAACTGGTCCAATTTCTTCTATGACCCTCAGCAACATAAGGTAATTTGCACAGACACTTTACAATGGCCTAGACTACAACACACTGATGGCAGCACAGGTGGACTTAGTATATGTGCAGCCTATAGTACTGTGTGGGCCCCGTGGCCAAGGGCCCCTTGTAGTAGCCACTTACGTTGTTTGTATAAAGGAAGGGGACAAAATATTAACCTAATAATTTGACCCTATGCTGTGTGTGTGTGTGTGTGTTTGCCACCAGATGACTGATTACAGGAGGAGGGCAGGTTTTGTAGCTTAATGGAACACCAACACCAAAGTAATGAAAATATCATGTAGTGTTTCGCTACACTGGTAAAACTGATGTTTACTTCAGAAACACTACTATAGTTTATATAAACAAGCTGCTGTGTAGCCATGGGGGCAGCCATTCAAGCACAGGATACACAGTAGATAACAGATAAGTACTACTATAGTTTATATAAACAAGCTGCTGTGTAGCCATGGGGGCAGCCATTCAAGCACAGGATACACAGTAGATAACAGATAAGTACTACTATAGTTTATATAAACAAGCTGCTGTGTAGCCATGGGGGCAGCCATTCAAGCACAGGATACACAGTAGATAACAGATAAGTACTACTATAGTTTATATAAACAAGCTGCTGTGTAGCCATGGGGGCAAGCCATTCAAGCACAGGATACACAGTAGATAACAGATAAGTACTACTATAGTTTATATAAACAAGCTTCTGTGTAGCCATGGGGGCAGCCATTCAAGCACAGGATACACAGTAGATAACAGATAAGTACTACTATAGTTTATATAAACAAGCTGCTGTGTAGCCATGGGGGCAGCCATTCAAGCACAGGATACACAGTAGATAACCGATAAGTACTACTATAGTTTATATAAACTTGGCTACACCTGAAGCTTATTTATATAAACTATAGTAGTACTTACCTGTTCTACTGTGTATCCTGTGCTTGAATGGCTGCCCCCATGGCTACACAGCAGCTTATTTATAATTATATGTTTATATTTATTTGAGAAGTAGGGATGCACCAGGATTCAGTTAGGGATTCTGCTTTTTTGAATTTGGGCGGGTAGAAGGATCTGAATCCTAATTTGCATATGCAAATTAGGGGCAGGGAGGGAAATTGTGTGACTTTTTGTCACAAAACAAGGAAGTAAAAAACGGTTTCCTCTTCCCATCCCTAATTTGCATATGCAAATTAGGATTTGTGTTTGGTATTCACCTGAATCTTTCATGAAGGATTCGGGGGTTAGGCCGAATCCAAAATAGTGGATTCGGTGCATCCCTACTGAGAAGAGATGGTCAGGTTTGCAAACGTTTGGAACAATTACTTTATATTCTGAAGAATAGTTTATTTTTGTGTCCCTTAGTGCAGGGATGGGGCCCTCTCCTAAAGTGTTACCAATTTTCGGCCATATATCAGACATGAGGTCCTAATAAGCTTCCGGCTGATGAGATCAAGTCAGCAGCTAATATTGGGCCATGTCAGCTTAACTTAAACAGTATGCAGGTTATGTGCAACAATTCAGTCCTGGTGAAAACATGAAATCCAGTAGTAATAGAGAGGGTGTCTAATCTCACATTTTGTAGACCTTTGGCTCCCAGGTAAATGATTGCCCATTGCAGCTCCTGGAGATCTGTCTGGCCGTTTATTTACCCAAATGCTTTCATCTTTTTAGGTTGCCTTGCTGGACTTCGGAGCTACCAGGGGTTTCGATGAGGAGTTCACTGACCTATATATTGAGGTGAGCAGACAGCGACCCCTAGTGTCTGTATAGTAGAATGCAGTTACAAATCACTTACACAAGGCCTCATGCGATGGTTTTGCTTTTGAAACGTCTTATAGAGCTTGCAGAGGAACTCCCCAATCCCATCCATTGACTTCTCCGTGCAATTTCTCACTCAATTTCTGTGCCCTTGCTGTTTCTCCACTTTTGATTAATCTTGGGTGATGTTCCTTTATTCCTCAGGTCATTCGAGCAGCTGCGGATCGAGACAGAGAAAAACTGCTACAAAAATCTGTAGAGATGAAATTCCTGTCTGGCTATGAATCCAAGGTAATAACTGCTGCCTTGGAAATTTTTGGAATTCCGTTAGTAAGGCATTGCTTCCCAAAGTAGGGTATAGAATTCTGCATGATACAGCTCTTCTTACCCTTTAATTTAAAGGTAACATCCTAACAAACACACACTCTAATAATTCACTCTACAATGTAAAATTTAATTCCTGAACCAGTAAGTGTATTTTTTTTTTTTGTTGTTGTTGTAATATTGGTGTGTAGGTGCATCTCAGATCATTTTGCCTGGTCATGTGCTTTCAGAAAGAGCCAGCACTTTAGGATGGAACTGCTTTCTGGCAGGCTGTTGTTTCTCCTACTCAATGTAACTGAATGTGCCACAGTAGGACCTGGATTTTACTATTGACTGCTGCTCTTAGATCTACCAGGTTGTGTTAGGGAACTGCTATCTGGTTACCTTCCCATTGTTCTGGTGATATCACTGCAGTACAGTAGTAAAGATTGACTGAAGTTAATCAGAGCACAAGTCACATGACTGGGGGCAGCTGGGAAACTGACAATATGTCTAGCCCCATGTCAGATTTCAAAATTAAATATGAAAAAAATCTGTCTGCTCTTTTGAGAAATGGATTTCAGTTCAGAATTCTGCTGTACTATTAACTGATGTGCTCTGAAAGAAAGAAAAAAATTTTTTCCCTTGACAGTATCATTTTAAATGGCATGTAAAGGCAAAAAAATAAAATCCCATTTTTAGGTTTCTTTAATGAAAAAGAAACCTATCTCCATAATTATACTTTGATTAAAAAATGTGTACCGTTTTTATAAGAAACCTGACTGTATGCAGTGAAATTCTCCCTTCATTTACTGCTGTGGATAGGAATTGTCAGACGGTCCCTAACTGCTCTGCAGGGAAACAATCATACTTATGAACAGCAGGGGGAGCCCCCGCCTTACTTCCCAGCCATGCAGAACTCAAGCAGCTTTGTTTGTTTGCCTGTAGAGCAGTCGGCGACTGTGTAGAGATTTGTATTGGATTTTATTTTTGCCTTTACATCCCCTTTACTGTTTCCAACTCCAGCTGCAGGGACAAAGATCATGGAGCCAGATTTAAACAGATAAACTGGGATTCTATTTGGAGGATTATTTTGCTGCAGCCACTGGTTCTGCAGAGTTGGAGAAAGTTTGTATTAAACAATTTGACTTGTGCTGTTTTGATTTATGATGACCCCTAAGCAGCCCAGACCCCACTGAGCATGTACACAGTCTTGGTCTTGCAAAAGTTACAAGATGGTGACCCCCTGTGGCCAACTTTGAAGCATAAATCATTTGTTTGATTAGGCTTGTGGTGCAGTAAGTTTATATTTAGTATAGAAAATACAGAATTTCTAGCCTTATTCTATTTTAGACTTTACTTCCCCTTTAAAGACAGTTATGCAAATCTATTCCTATGTTCTTAATCTGACGCTGGTCTCCTTTTTGTTATTGGCAGCCAATGGAGCAGGCGCACTTGGAGGCAGTGCTGATTCTCGGAGAGGCGTTTGCATCGGCTTCACCCTTCGACTTCGGTTCCCAGAGCACCACGGAGAGGATCCACCGCCTCGTTCCTATCATGTTAAAGCACCGACTGATCCCCCCTCCGGAGGAAACCTACTCTCTGCACCGCAAGATGGCGGGCTCCTTCCTGATTTGTTCAAAACTAAAGGCCAAGATAAGCTGCAAGGACATGTTTGAGGAAGCCTACAGCAATTACTGGAAGAGAAAAAGCAAATAGGAATCCATAGGGGGCGCCACCTCCTTGAGCAAATGCTGAAGTGCGATTCCTATAGGAAGAGACCCTGAGTATTAGCAGCCTGTTAGGAAGCCTTTCTACTGTGCTCTCCGACACTTCGGACATTAAATCGTAGCTGAATAAGGAACTTTTGAAAATATTTGTTTTTGGAGAATTTTTTTTTTTTTTTTTTTTGAAAAAGACTGATTTAAAAAATTTAGAAGATTTTTTAAAAAAAAAAAAAAAAAAAGAAGCCTATCAATCGTTGGAAGCTAAATCGGTGGTGTTGATGTCGGATAAACAAGGGACCTGTCGGATAATCCGTAACCTGCAAGTGACAAGTTAATCTGCTTTTTCCCCCCTTCCCAACTGAAGTTTGTTGCAAATAAGTCAAAATTAAACGCTTTTGTACCGAGAAATCCTTTTTCCAGTCTGGTTTTCAATATGTCGTGCAAAGGAAGAGGCGGCAACTAGATGGGTTCTGAAGGGGTTAAAATATTTGTATCTAGTGTATTGGGGACATGGAATCTGTAGCCATATTTCTGTTTCACTACAATAAGTCTCTGGGTGCAACAAAGGCAAAATAGCTTTCATAATGTCTGCTTTTTTTTTTCTTCTCTCGAACGGTCAGTTAAAGGATAAGTAAGCCTTAAAAAGAACTGTGAAATTAATGAGGGTGCTACTCTAACCACTTTTGTAATTCACATTTTTTTTTTAATTTCAAGGAAACTTACAATTAATATGAATGAATTTTGTTACAACAGCACCACCTGCTGGTCATTTTCCAACCATTTTGACCCACCAAGTAGTCAAGGAAGTTGTCAGGAGAAAGAAAGAGGCTGCTCTGATGTTCTTCTGGTTAGGAAAGATGTGAGAGAGGTTTCTAATACTTTTCCTAAGCAGAAGAACATCGGAGCAGCCTCTTTCTCTTGGAATAAAAAAAAAAAAATGAATGTACATTGCAATAGTGCTTAGAATAGCAACCTCGTCAACCTTACGTTGACTTTTATTTTAAAGGTTTATCCTTTAATGCTGGTAACAGATCAAAATCCTCTGTGACAGATCCTATCTGATCCCCATTGTAAGCAGCAGTCCTGTTCTGCTTTATGGACAGTAGCGATCCTAGAGGGAGGCGGGCCCTGGTGCGTGACGCGCAGCCAGGCCCCGTCCCCTCCTTACGGCCGCATTTGGCCCGCTCCCACCCCCTGCTCCCCCGGTAGTTCCGCCACTGTTTATGGCTGAGATTCTAGCTATCTGTATAACAGAACATTCTGTCCCAGTGGCTGCACAGATCCTATCTGATCCCCATTGTAAGCAGCAGTCCTGTCCTGCTTTATGGCTGAGATTCTAGCTATCTTTATAACAGAGCATTCTGTCCCAGTGGCTGCACAGATCCTATCTGATCCCCATTGTAAGCAGCAGTCCTGTCCTGCTTTATGGCAGCTGAGATTCTAGCTATCTGTATAACAGGATCTGTGCAGCCACTGGGACAGAATGCTCTGTTATACAGATAGCTAGAATCTCAGCCATAAAGCAGGACAGGACTGTTGCTTACAATGGGGAACAGATAGGATCTGTGCAGCCACTGGGACAGAATGCTCTATCTGTTCCCCATTGTAAGCAACAGTCCTGTCCTGCTTTATGGCTGAGATTCTAGCTATCTGTATAACAGAGCATTCTGTCCCAGTGGCTGCACAGATCCTATTATACAGATAGCTAGAATCTCAGTCATAAAGCAGGACAGGACTGCTGTTTACAATGGGGATCAGATAGAATCTGTGCAGCCACTGGGACAGAATGTTCTGTTATATAGATAGCTAGAATCTCAGCCATAAAGCAGGACAGGACTGCTGCTTACAATGGGGATCAGATAGGATCTGTGCAGCCACTGGGACAGAATGTTCTGTTATACAGATAGCTAGAATCTCAGCCATAAAGCAGGACAGGACTGCTGCTTAGAACATTAAAACATTTATCAGTCAAGTGAAGGTTTGCGGGTATAGACGCGGGTCGGCAGTTCTGCGGGTTTGGTGGTTGGGCCGCGGGTCTTCTCAATATTGATATTTCCTCCTTTTTTCTGATCACGTCTACTTCCGATGATGTCACTTCTGGTTTACAACAGCACTACCTGATTCTTGAACGTCAGCGGGTTGCGCCTAAGGTACTTGCAGGTCGGGTAGCGGGTCTAATCGGGTAAGAATGCGGGTCTGGGTTGTGGTTTCCAAAAAATGGACCCGCGCAACTTCAGTTTTTAGGTATTAAACTAAACTGACAGTAACGTGCATTTATATATTTTCCTGTGGTTCAGCTCCAGTTAAGAGAATAAACATTTTCTAGGTGGGTCCAGACTGACATAATAATCTGTATTGTGATTCTCGAGCCTAAACACAACATGGAGCGTCTGTGGTGCTCGGAGGGTCCCGTCCCTGTTGGTGTCATTAGTTCTCAGCCAACACTTGTAAGTTACTCCCTGCTCTCCGGATTCAGTTCTACCAAATATACCAACAATTTTCTTTCTTCCAGGGCACCCGAGATTTTAAAACGTTATATTTTTTGTTGATCTTTTGGAATTGTCTGAGGCCCTTTTCTCATGACAGAAATACAGACTTTCAGTTACACAACAACTGATCCAATAATGAGTCCGGCTTCATGATTTTAGCACATGTGACAAATACAATTGTGTTCAGAATAAGAGTCCGACATCACTAACCTGATCAATCACTGACTTTGGTAGAAATTCAATAATTTACTAGTAGGTGTAGTAGAGCAATAGAAACCCAACAGTCATGATGTGCTGCGGATTCTCTCATTGAATCGTTCATTGAGGCTTGTTCCAAATAATAACAGTGTGGAGTTCACTTAGTGATTTTATTCATTCTGTGATAAAAACAGGTTTCAATTCCGGCCCTTATTTAAAGGGCACCTATTATGGGGTGCCGTTTGTCCCAAATACATTCTGTATACAAAACTATCCCTAATACACAGAATGAATGTCTCTCATGTTATATAAGTATTTGTGACCAGAGAAAAAAAATATACAAAAGACTTATTTCTATTAAAGAATGAAAACAAAATCTGGTTAGTGCACAAAAGGATGTCATTATATCACAAACTCCATTCTGTACAGTTTAACAAGCAATCTGTCTCACAAATGTATAACCTCCATGTAACGGACACACTTATGTGCAAAGTTACTTACAGAATGAATTATGTAAAAACAAAGTTGGACATAATATATAATAGTGTAACTAACTAGTGCTTGTCAAGCTAGATTTGACTGACTAACTAGATATCTGCGACAGAAAGCAAGATTTTATAGTACAGGATTCATTCTTTCCACAAAATGACAGTTTTGTTTCACAAAACAGATAAAATAACCATTCTGTGAAGCAACACTGTCAGCAGGTCCGGACTGAGAATTAAAATAGGCCTTGGCATTTCAGGTACACAGAGGCCCAATCAGCCCAGATAGAGGCCCAAACAGCCCCCACCAGCCCACTAAATACTGACTTTCTATGGGACCTTATAGCAGCCCCTCTGGCATTTGCCAGAACCCACAGATTGCCAGTCCGGGACAGTTCACATTCCTGAACCAATAAGAACAAAGCTTATTGCCATATACAAACAAGATGAGAAGTGGCCAGCTCTGTTCCACATGGCTAAGGCAAAGTATCTGACCTGCTATACAGGGCGCCCTCTAATGTCCCCTGTGCTGCATAGTAATAAACATGAACAAACCTTTCCTAAAAGAGCTGCTGTTAAACACTACAGGTTCATAAATGGAAGTTTTTACAAATGGCTGAGAAATATAATGCTGCACTTATAATGATTGTAGAGAAAGAAAAGTATGCAAAACTTATATAAATATGATCATTTTAGGTGATATGGCTATTCTTATTGTAGTAACCTGCTTGTGTGGCCATTTTGGTTAAGGGCTTCCTGCTGTTTTGCCATTATCTTATGACTCACTCCTGTTCCTCTTCCTGTCTAAGCTGAGAGCAATAATGGGACAGGCCACACCCACCTGCCATGTTGTATTAAATGTACCAGAAGTTACTGTGCTTGTCTGGCTGCTTTGCCTGACTCTCAGAGACAGTTATAAGTTTTGTATATGATAGTTAGACTCCAATGTCTCCTCTTAGCTGTAATCTTGCACCAATTAGCTTGTAGTAGTCTCTTAATAATGTGCTTACCTATAGTTCAACTACTACATAATAGCTTTAACCAGAGACTTGGGACTGATCATGTGCACACATACCTCCCAACTGTCCCTTTTTCAGAGGGACAGTCCCTCTTTTGACAGCTTAACCCAAGGTCCCTTATTTGTACTGGAAAGTCCCTCTTTTCTCTGCACTGAACAGCCAGAAAAAGAAACAAAGTTTCTAACTTAATTGGCTTTTGGCAGAGAGGCCAGTACAGCTAACAGGTGCAACTAAGATGCTTTATAACAATTTTGAGATAAGAAAATAAGTAATTTTAACAGTTTAGATAAGGAGAAATATTTTCAAATTTTTATAACCTGCCAAATGTTGTAAAATGAACATGGTAATTAGGGGGTGTGGCCACAAAATGGGTGTGGTCAAAAAATTTGCTGCACTACATGGATATTGCAAATATATTGCACTGCTCTGCCCGTCTTTCCATTTTTTGCGAATTCGCATTGTGAATAAATTTTCGCAAATGAGACGGGCGTTTGCGCAAGCGCACCGAATGTGTGAGGTTGTTGTGTGCGAAAATAGCGTAACTTAAATTCGCAGTTTGCAAAATTGTTTTGCGAATATTTTATCCGCCACCAAAGTTGCGGCGTAAATGAGTCACAGAGTGTACACATAAATATTCACAATTTGCGAATTGTGACATATTTAAGAAGCTCCTGTAGACATTCGTATTGGGCAGGGCAAATATATTTACTTTGCGAACCAATCTGCCCTGTGCAAAGTTTATAAATGACCCTCCTGGGAGCATTACCAAGTTCTAGCAGTGTTGGTTGATATTAGATCATCAATCACTCCCAGTAAGCATACCACCAGGTCGACTATCTGTGGAGTGCCCAGTTCAGTGGCTAGGGTCTCCATTACCTTGCTCGAGAATAACTGGACTAGGGGACAGGACCAGATCACGTGGATAAAGTCAGCACCTGGAAGTTTACATCGGGGCACAGATCATCTTGACTTTTCCCAATTTTTTTTAGCTTAAAGGGCACCAATCATGACCAAAATCATTTCCTAAGTAAATACACTATGTGAAAGTTCAAGAAATCCGATTTTTAAAACAGTTAGAATTGTTTGTATAATGTAAATGATCGGCTCACTATTCCTTCTGCAAGATCTCCCCTATTTCCACTGCAGTTCTAGCTGAGGCAGCCATCTTGGATTTCTCTGGCTCCTCCTACCTATATCTTCCCAGCCAACTGCAGCTCTGAAATCTCGCACATGCTCAGTTCAAATTCCTTGTTTGCTTATCAACCCTTCTAAGCTATTTTCAAATCAGCCAAACCTGTGTGTTAGCTGCAGTTCAGTAGTGCTGCCACCTGCTGGAAGTTAGCAGGTGGCAGCACTTCTAGTGGATACTTCTAGTGGAGGAGTTTACTAAAACAAGGCATTCTGGGTAGAATACTCAAAGCAGTGTTACAATCTGAGCATGCTCCTGAAATTTGCATATTAGAGTCTCTGTTAGAGTCTCAATATGGCCTCTCTCAGTGAAAGAACCCATTTGACAAAGTAAGTGATTTTTTTAAAACCTGCAGTTTTTTCAAACAAATATATATTTTAGTTTGATTAAACGTGTTTAGCTTGTACTGGTCAGATTGTTAATATGTGTTTGATTTTGGCTGTGATAGGTGCCCTTTAAGAGGAGTTATGTAAACTTGATGGAGAATCTTATATTGTATCAGTCTGTCCCTTATTGAGATTAAGAAACTGTAGGCCGTTTCTATTGCATCCTCCCACATCTCATGGTTGAGGTCTGGAATAGCCTGTATCCATAGGAGGTAGGCTCTATCAAAGGGGGGTTTGACCATTATCATGATATTCTGATATAGTCTAGACAGTAGTTTAGTAGGGGAGGGGTGGTAGAGAGCATCCTCTATATTGACCATGGACATTGATGGGTAAGAGTGTGGAACTGTGCCTGAAAGTCATGTCTGAGCTGGTACCTCAGACAAGTACCTATAGAGTTGGATTTGTTGACCAGGAAGTTGCTCTTATAAGTCTTGGAATATGGGAAACTGCCCATTTGGAATTAAGTCAGACAGCTTTTTAAGGCCTAGGCGAGTCCAGTACAGGCAGGTTATGTAGGTCAGGAAGTAGTGAGTTGCCCCACAAGGGAAGGTTGGGTGACAGGTGTGGTACCGGGTGGCCCAGGAGTTTTAGTGCCATAAACCATGCTTTGTGCGGGGCGAAGAAAGTGCTTGGTAGAGTCATCATGTTGGAAGAATGCCTGTAGGGGTAGGTACCAAGGCCCTCAATTGAGAGGAGGATAAAGGCTTGGAGGATCATGTTGGGATTGTAGGGGTTGGCAAAGAAACACCATTGTAGTAGTAGATCTGGGAGGCCAGGTAATAGAGGTAGAAATGTTGGAAGGCCAGTCCCCATTTTATAATAGGGGCATCAGTCTTTCCCAGGATGGGATGTTATGGAATATGTACAGAAGTTTAGGTAGGTAGATCATTTTGATTATATTTACACACCCCCAGTGTCAGCGGAGATTGGCCCAGTGTTTAAGGGTACCAAAGATAGTCAATGATTAGGTCTAGATTGTGTTGTATTAAGGAGTGTGGGTCTGTGTGTATGTGAACACCCAGGGGTTTGAAAGAGTTGGACCACTTTAGGCGTAGGCCTGGGGGTGGTAGTGCTGTAGATTAGAGTCAATGGTGTGACTCTGAGTTGTGACTTTTCCCAATTAATTCTTAACCCAGAGTATATGCCAAAGCTCTGGACTATGGCCAGAAGAGCAAAGCGAGAGTCTTCTGAGTCACCTAGGTATATAAGGATATCATCTGCAAAGATGGACACCTTTTTGGTAATGTTAGCATATTGGAACCCTTGTATGGATGGACAATCACGTATCAGAATGGCTAGGGGTTCAATTGCCAATGCAAAGAGGACAGGGGAAGGGGCAGCCTTGTCTAGTTCCTCTTTCAAGCTGGAAAGGTTCAGAGATGACATTTTTCACTCATTTTGTCTGTTGGGGACTTGTAGAGCAGTTTAAACCATTATATCAATCTATTTCCGAGACAAAATGTGTGAAGTACTTGCCAGTAGTAGTCCCACTCCACTGAATCAAAGTCTTTTTCTGAGTCTAGTATTGCTGTTGGTTTCGGATATCTGGAGGTTTGCAAAGAGGCGTCAGATGTTGAAGTCCGTTGCCCTCCCTGGCATAAAACCTGATTGGTCTGGGTGTATCAGATCTGTGGTGGCCCATGTAAGCCGCTTGGCTAGTATTTTTGCGTCATTGTTAATGAGAGATATTAGTTGATATAAACTACATAGGGTGGGGGGGATGAACTTCATAGGGTGGGGTGGGGTCCAGGGAGGGGTCCCGTCCTGTTTTGGGGATAACTATTATTAGGGCTTCTAAAAATGATGGTGGCAGGGACCCATACTTCCAAGCAGCCTGAAAAGTTTCAAAAAGATGGGGAGAGATTAAATCATCTAGAAACTTGTACCAATCTGGGGGGAGCCCATCTAATCCTGGGGTCTTGTTGGAAGGCAGGGCTTGTATTGCCGACCTCACCTCCTTAATGGTGATGGGTGTGTCAAGCCAAGCACTCTCTGCTGGAGATAGTTTAGGTATGGCTATGGAATCTAAGAATTGATTCAGCTGTGGTGTGGTACAAGAGGTGGAGTACCTATACAGAGATTTGTAGTATTTGGTGAATGCTTCAGCTATCAATTGTGGTTTGTGTACCATAGAGCCACTCATGGTCAGAATTCTTGGTATGGCTGAGGAGGTTTGTCTCATTGATCAAAGATTCACTATGAACTGTAATGTAGGGCTTTTTTTGTGGTTATAGTGTTTTCCCTAATTAAGGCTGCTTCGGCTTTACGCACCTGCTGATATGTATGTGTGGATGGGGAATTGAAGTGGAGCTCTTTGGTCTCTAGCAGTTTTATCTCTGCTTTTTCAACTCCTTCTTTGGCAGCTTTCCTTTGTTTGGGCAATGAGTATGATAAGAGAGTCCCAGGTGGCAGCCTTGTGAGGTAGACCCTGAGTTTATTTCCCAATATTTATTAGGAAAATATATGTTTGGGGGTTGGGGGAGACATTATAGTATCATTTGGAGGGAGGAATGATTGAATAGGGACTGAGGTAGGTAGGAGATTGTTGCATCAGAGGAAGTACCTCAGGTGTTGTGAGGGCTAGTTCTATCTGGGAGAATGTTTTGTGTGGTAGAGTGACAAGAATATGCCTTAGTGCCAGGGTGCTTCCATTGCCACACATCAGAGAGACCTAGATTGTTTGCCCAATGTGTTAGGTGTGTGGGGCCCATAGTGGTGGAATGTAGCCATGGATCATATCCCCCATTATGCAGGTTGGTGCAGGAGGCAGGTCGGCAAGTTTTTCCCTATGAGTTCAAATAGGGCAATATTAAATGGAGGTGGAGCATACACATTCACCAATGTCAAGGGTTTATTTGCAATAAGGCAAGTCATTATAATATATCTGCCATATTGGCCATTATTAGTTTGATAAATTCAAAGGGGAGATTTTTCCTTTTAAGGATAGACACTCCTCTGGAGTGAGTGGAAAATAAGGTGTGGAATGCCCACCCCACCCATGGTTTCCTGAGGGTGAGAACGTTCTGGCTCACTAGGTGGGTCTCCTGTTGGAGCAGGATGGTGGGTGGATAATGTTACAGATATGTCCACATAAGGCTCTGCTTATATTTGGAATTAAGTCCCCAGCCATTCCAGGACATAAAGCTATAGGATGCCATTTGTGTGTAGGAGGGGCGTTATAACTGGATGATTACGTTCTGCACCAGGAAAAGCATCAATCACATAGTAGCAGTTATGTAAATACAAAAAACCCAGAAATAACCCATCACATCCATTACCCTATTACCCACCCCCAAAAAGGATTTGCCCAAAACCAACCCCTTTCCCACCCTGCCCAACCTCCCAACTTGGCTGGCATTATTCCAAAACTTAACCTGTAAGACACTTTTAGGGGTGTTTCACCCATGGAAATTGGGAACAGTTAAGTCAAGGGCAGCACCACGTATGCCATTGGTCTTAAGTCAGCCTTGATGTTGAAAAAAAGAAATATAAACAATTAAACAATAGTGGCTGGAGCCCGTTAAATTACCTCATTGTCTATATAGAGCCAGCAAATGTTCAATAGGACTCTGGTGGTGGTGTTTCAAAGGGTGCAGGGACTGGTTATAGTATTTAACCCCCTTTAGGGTCCGGATAGGATGGGCTGTTTATAATGCAGATTAACTTTATGGTTGTGGCTTGTGCACCCCATATAGATATGGCCACAATCATTCTCTTGTGCAACTGAGGCCCAAAAAATTAGCAAGCATAGAAGGATAGGGCTCCTTTAATACCAATGGAATGTGCATCTGGGGCTGGCCCGAGGGTTCTGGTTGGTCCTCTGGTCCCGCCAGGAATTTGCTTCTTAAGGTGAGGTGAAGAAAACAGCTTTGGGGCCATCCACTATACTCAGCATCACATATTTCAATTGGAGGTCTCTCAATCTGCACTTCACTCCTGCAAATGTGTTTCACTTCCTTTGTAGGGTTGAAGAGTAATCAGGGTAAATGGAGATTTTTTTTCCCCCTCATATAGAAGATATCTCTTGATTCTGGATATTGACTCTTAGAGTGTATGTACTGCATGCAAGTAGCTGGTTAGTGCTAGTAGCCTAATTTACATTAAAAGGGTGAATCTTGTGCGAATCCATTAGAAGGCCCAGATGGCTATGAAAGTCAGAGGTAAATTTACTGGCCGCCCTGTCATCACTCCTACATAAAAAATGCCTGAAATGGTTCAGCAAAAGCTGAATGCAGGAGAATGGGAAGTGGTACTTGACCAT
Source organism: Xenopus petersii (assembly GCA_038501925.1). Classification (NCBI taxonomy): domain Eukaryota; kingdom Metazoa; phylum Chordata; class Amphibia; order Anura; family Pipidae; genus Xenopus; species Xenopus petersii. The sequence goes on from CM076681.1 coordinate 134,689,761, forward strand.
AAGATGCAGAACAAATTAAAAGGAATTCTAGACATGTTCAGTTTTAGAACTGGTTATATGATTTTTGAGCTCCTGAAATCAATAAAAGAATTGCATTTTGTTTTATTCCTTCTGTAGCTACACAACCCCCCCCCCATACATTTGCTTTTCCCATCCTGTACTTTTACACAGCCACCATTAAGCCATATTTCCCATTCTGTATGACTGCATGTCCCACACTTCACTCGTTCCCCTTCTATTATACTACACAACCAACATACTTCCATGTTTCACTCTCCCCATACATCAATACTTCCCATCTTGTACTAATAGACAACCCTCCTTGTAACTGAATGAAACAACTATACAGGTCTGGACTTTGAGTCAAAATAGGCCTTGGCATTACAAGTACATAAAGGCCTAAACACCAGCCCAATAAATAGTGACTTTCTACAGATTGCCAGTCTGAGCCTGCTACTATACTTTGTTTTACCTCTTCTATTTCTCCAAAACCCCTGTGCAACTACATTTCTGTTACTCTACACCCCCCACAAATGCACATTTCTACCCTATGTCCTTACAGGCTCTGTACCACTGCCCATATTTATTCAGCCTCCCAATACCTTTATACAGTCTCCACATTCCCATACAGCCCTCGTCCCCCAATAGCTCCACTAAGTATCAATCTAAGGGCTAAGGACAGGTGCTTCAGAAACACAACTATACTTTATATAAACAAGCCGATATGTAGCCAAGAGGTCAGCCATTCAAAGCTGAAAAAGGAGAAAAGGCAGAAGGTGCACAGCAGATAAGCCCTGTAGTATACAATAGGATTCTTCAGAATCTTTAGTCTGTTATCTACTGTGTATCCTGTGCTTGAAGGGCTGCCCCCATGGCTATACAGCAGCTTGTTTATATAAACTATAGTAGTACTTATCTGTTATCTACTGTGTATCCTGTGCTTGAATGACTGCCCCATGGCTACACAGCAGCTTGTTTATATAAACTATACTAGTACTTATCTGTTATCTACTGTGTATCCTGTGCTTGAATGGCTGCAACCATGGCTACACAGCAGCTTGTTTATATAAACTATAGTAGTACTTATCTGTTATCTACTGTGTATCCTGTGCTTGAATGGCTGCCCCTATGGCTACACAGCAGCTTGTTTATATAAACTATAGTAGTACTTATCTGTTATCTACTGTGTAGCCTGTGCTTGAATGGCTGCCCCCATGGCTACACAGCAGCTTGTTTATATAAACTATAGTAGTGTTTCTGAAGCAAACACACCAGTTTTACCAGTGCAGGGCAAAAGTACACTATATTGACATTCCTTTAAAACACTTTCATTTCATTTCATTTTTTGGTGTAACTGTTCCTTAAAATGATTAACAAAAAACATAATGAAGTATCAGTGCAATGAATACTTTATTTTATTTTTTATACACAATTTCTAATTTACAGCAAATTTCCTTTTAACAGATCCTGTCATAGTAAGTTGGGTTTAAAAAAGACACACGTCCATCAAGTTCAACCTTTTTACTTTTTTTAACCTGCCTAACTGCCAGTTGATCCAGAGGAAGGCAAAAAAAAACCCATCTGAAGCCTCTCCAATTTGCCACAGAGGGGGAAAAAATTCCTTCCTGACTCCAAAATGGCAATCGGACTAGTCCCTGGATCAACTTGTACTATGAGCTATCTTCCATAACCCTGTATTCCCTCACTTGCTAAACACCATCCAACCCCTTCTTATACCTATCTAATGTATCAGCCAGTACAACTGGTTCAGGGAGACAATTCCACATCTTCACAGTTCTCACTGTAAAAACCCCCTTCTGAATATTTAGGTGGAACCTCTTTTCTTCTAATCAGAATGGGTGCCTCCTGGTTCCTGGTCCGCCACCTGTAATGGGTGCCTGTGATGTTTCTGCTCTGGTCCCCGATCCTGGAGAGGTGGTTCATGACTCTTGCAAAGTGGTTTCTGTTCCTTTTGATGCCCCCATTCCGGGTCCTAGTAGTGTTCCACTTATTGGACTAAAAAGTATGGGGGGGCATTCGACTTTGGGATTGCCCGGTGGTCGATCCTCAAGGGGGGGTAATGTAAGGACCAGCCCGGGACTTGAGCCCTGTGTGCTGCACTTAGTCCATGAGCCACTGGAGGCTCTTAGGGCTGGCCCTGGTTCCTATTCTATATCATTGTGTGTGTGTTCCTGTATGACCTGCATTCCTTGTTCCTGTATTCCCGAATTCCTTGTTCCAGTGTTTTTGTTCCAGCATTCCTTGCACTCCTGGATTTCCTGGTAACGACCTTGGCTTGACCTTGTTTTTGATTTTTGACTGTTCCTGTTATTATCTTCTGTTGCCATTAAACCTGCAATATCACTATGTCATCTCCAAGTGTGTTTGTGTATCCCCCTGGGCTTCCACCATGCCCACTTCCTAGTGTGTCGTTAACTCCAGTTACAGTCCTGGTTCCTATGCTATATGTTCAGGTATTCTCCCTGTTTATAGTTTTCTCCTCCCTGTTCTCCACCCACCTCATTTCCCTCATGTGTTTCCCATTCCTCATCACCATTCCTTTATAAACCCAGACCTGAGCATTGCCCAGGGCCAAGTCATTGTGTGTTTTCCTGTATGACCTGCATTCCTTGTACCTGCATTCCTGAATTCCTTGTTCTAGTGTTCTTGTTCCAGCATTCTTATTCCAGCATTCCTTGCCTTCCTGGATTTAATGGTAACAACCTTGGTTTGAGCTTGTGTTTGATTTATGCCTGTTCCTGTTATTATCTTCTGTTGCCATTAAAGCTGCAATATCACTATGTCATCTCCAATTGTGTATGTGTATCCCCCAGGGCTTCCACCATGCCCACTTCCTAGTGTGTGGTTAACTCCAGTTACAGTCCTGGTTCCTATGCTATATGTTCAGGTGCTCTCCCTGTCTATAGTTTTCTCCTCCCTGCTCCCAAACATGGCTTCATTAATGAAGGTAGTTCTGGAGCAGGATCTGGAAGCTTGGGAGCCAGTCCTAGAAAAGGATCTGGATGATGAGCAGGCATCTCTGGAGCAGGATCTGGAAGCTCAGGAGCCAGTCTTAGGAAAGGGAAAGCAGCAGGACCTGCGTGTATCAGGATCTGGAGGCTCAGCAGGTAGTTCTGGAGCAGGATCTGGAAGCTCGGGAGCCAGTCCTACAGAAGGATCTGGAGGCTGAGCAGGTAGTTCTGGAGAAGGATCTGGAGGCTCGGGAGCCAGTCCTAGAGAAGGATCTGGAGGCTGAGCAGGTATCTCTGGAGAAGGATCTAATAGCTTAGGAGCCAGTCTTAGAAAGGGAAAGCAGCAGAACCTGGATGTATCGAGATCTGGAGGCTGAGCAGGTAGTTCTGGAGCAGGATCTGGAGACTCAGGAGCCAATGCTAGAGAAGGCTGAGCAGCATATCCAGGATCTTCAGAGTCGTACACCAGTATGTCCTGTAGGTTCCTGAGTTGTCAGTGGAAAAATAAAGAAGCGAAAAGTAAAATATTTGAGATTTATACTTCCATCCTGTACCTCTACCTCTGTATATTTACCTACAAACACTTCAAGTCATACATTTTTGCTGGTGTTGGCATAACCCAATATTCCCATTCTTCTGCTTATCCTCAATAAGCTCCTCTATTTTTTTTACTGTGATAGACAACTTTTTGATTTGGAAATTTGAGGTAGTTGACAGGAATACTGTAGCTCCACACAGACCCCAACTTAAGCAACCCTTTTTACTACCAATCACCCTCTGCTACCTTCATGGTATCCTTCATGGAATTTATACTACCGAACACTGCCTTCCAGTCTCTACATTGTCATCTATAAGTCATACAAATCTCATTCTTTCCTATAATCCATTGTGTATTGTGCAACCTATACTGTGTACTCACAATTCAGGTGGTGGGCTTAGGGTGCGTTCCTGTTCAACTACTTTCTGATCCTTTTCATAAGAGTTTGTACAGAGGAAGAAGCATCCTCCAATCACTGCCACAAATGCCAATATTGTCAAGGCATATTGCAAGCAGTGCATTGAGCTGGTTTCTGGTTGCCACATCTGGATCATTTCAGAAATCTGATAAAACACATAGAAGTTAATTGTTGCATGTTTATAAAGTAGTGACATATTACACAGGACTGCACAGCAGAGAGACACTATGATAACAAACCATTTACAGTGGCTCAGATATAAAGCTAAAAGGTTGGGTTTGCTAGAGTTTAAAATCTTAAGGGGAACAAATGCACTTACCCTCTCAATGATAAATGGGGCAAATACCCCTCCTCCTAACTGTGTTATAAAAGACTGCAAGGCCATTGCTGTGCCACGGGAATTTGGAATTACTACCGACTGGCAAGAGAGAAAAGAAGGGATTATTAGGGAAGAGGTTGCTGCTATTATTATTATTTGATATCATATCTTGCGATTATTGGTGTCCAACATGGGGTTACGTTATCAATAAAAAAGCATATAAACCCGATGTTAAGGACCCAAACACTAGTTCATATGATTCTGTCTGTGGGTAAACCAGGATATGAAAGGAAAAAGTTCTTCAAGAGATATATTTACCAGTATCATGTCAGTAGCTGCAGCCTGGTTTATATTCAGTAGAACGCCACCTACAAAGACAAACCCCTGTAGGAGAGAATAGGGTGGTGAGATAAAAATATAAAATTAACCCACATCTAAATGGAATAATTTAATACAATTATCGGTGCCAATGTTGATGTTATCTCTAAGGTTGGCTCTCAAATCACTTTTATTAACTTATCCTCGAGTGTTAGTAATATTTTAAACCGTTCATGTAGAACTGGGGCCATACAAATAATCTATTTCTAATCTAAGTTAATTAATTAGCTTCATGCTATCACCTTCTCTCAATCTCAACATCCCATGATATTGGGAGTACAAACATTATTGTGTCTTAAATTCAATGGATATAACTCACATAGGCAAGGGGAAAGCTGCTTTGTACGGTGAAAAAGAAGATGTATATGAAAAATCCAGAGGCCATAAGTCCTAAGCCGGATACCAGTCGATAAGAGGATGGATACATCTTCAACCACCGAGTGATGATCACCATTCCTATTTGTATCCCCACTATGTCAGCCATGTATTTAATCAAACCATAGATCATGCTAGAAGGAGACAAAGAGACAAGAATGTTTATTATATTGTTCAAACTGTATAATGTTCCTCTAATAATAACTTCTCAGATCCTGAACTGAAACAATTTAATATAGATCCTAAACAATACAGTGCACTTGTTAAAGGCTATCTGCTAAACCATAACAAGGCTTGTTCATAATGGGACTGGTAAACACACATTTAGGGGCAGATTTATCAAGGGTCAAAGTGAAAGTGAAATTTGACTAGGGAATAGTTAAAATTTGATTCGAGTTTTTTAAAAAAATTCGAATTTGATTATAGAAATGTATCATGTACTGGCCCTTTAATACTTTGAATTCGACTATTTGCCACCTTAAACCTGCCGAATTGCTGTTTTAACCTATGGGGAACGTCCTGGGATAAATTTGGAGTTGTTTGCAGCCTTCCTGAAAATGGAGTTGTTTTTAGAGAACAAAAACATGAATCGAATTAGATTCGATTAAAAACGATTCGATTTGAATTTAATTTGAGTTTGCAGGTTGAATTTTGAGTTCTTGGGAGTTTATGGGAGTTTAATAAAACTCCCATGAACTCTAAATTCGACCCTTGATAAATCTGCCCCTAAATATGCACAAGTTCTGGAGACTTACAAGTCGCTGTAGTAACAAACTGGCAACAGACAGGGAAACGAACTGCTTGTCACGGCCCTGGTTTGGTTCAGGAAATCAGGAACAAGGGCAAACATGGCTTCATTAATGAACGTCACGGACCATGAAGCGATGGTGAGAAAAAGAAAGCTCCGTCTGAAAGTGGAGGAGAGGTATTAGTAATATAAACATCTTCTGCAATTTTCCATTTGATTGTTACTTATCATAAATAATACTCACATTTTAGATAGCATCCACAGATTTTTGAAGAAGGAGGAGGTCAACTTCCAAATATATTGGAAACTGAGGATCTGCATCTGAGGGTCATCACTGTGGTCCTCAGTGTAGCATCTAGGTGGTTCCTTCATCAGACAGATTAGCAGCACTAGGCACACTAATCCCAAGCCTGCAACTAGCTGTGTCCAAAGAAAACAGCAGTTAAGTACCCAGCCATGTATCTCTTTTCATGTAGAGTATCCAATCAACTAAACTGATAATAAAAGGCTAATATCTCAGAACAACCACTGTTTTATTTGTCTCTTAATGTTTAGCCAATATTCAATTGTATCTTCCCATCACCCCAATATAATTAATGGTACCCGGTTGAATTTTCCTTACCTGCAGTGCAAGACGCCAGTTTGAGCCTAAGTAGCTTGGCACAATTGCTCCCACAAAGATCCCTAAGGCACTGTAACAGAACCAAGGAGATTCAGGGTTAATATAACAGAATCCACACACAAACCAACAGGAATGGAGCAGGAATCCAGGTACAACTTGCAGCTTACCCCATTATATAGCTGAAACGGTTAAACGTGAATAAAGTCCCTCCTCGATCTTTAGGTGGGAACAGGTCATCAATCAGGGTCAGGGAAATGCCTGCAAAAAAACTTTCTATTGCGGCCACAGCACTCCGTATAAAAGGGATGGTCCAACCCCACTAAAGGATAAGAGGGTACAAATTTTATAAGTTAGGATTCATGAGGAATTAATATTACTGAGTACAGGTTATACGCGGAGTGAAATCTCATTGACCATCCAATACATCGACTCTTACCTGCTGGGGAATTATGGAACAGCTTGCAACAAACAGAGTCCAAAACATTATTCCCAGACACATGAGGGTCCTCCGGCTGATCTGATCTGATAGATGTCCAAAGAATGGAGTGACCAAGGGAAAAACAATAGCAAAATCTGAAAGAAGAGAGCGAATATTGTGAGCTTCAGACATGGACCATGACCACAACTGACTAAAAGAGAAATCTGCTACAGACAGACAGAAAGAGGGAATGATAAGTATATCCATAAGAGAGAAAGTCCAAGGAATGTGACCTTACATGTTTCTACTCTCGCAACTTTGTCAATGGAGATTTCATATTCTGCTTCAATCAACGGCATAACACCTGTAAGAGGAAAAAAGTACCATACAGTATGTTAGTACAGGTAGTGAAGTGGTTCTGTTACCTTCAGAAAATGTATTTCTTCCTTCCAGCCCCTGTCTTACCTTCAGCTAGATATGTGTCCGTGTAATGGACGAATCTGATAAAGAGAAGTATGACCAGTATAACCATCGCACAGTGGCGTGACGGTGCCCTTCTCTCTTTTTCCCCTTTCTCTATGTCGATCGGGACAGGATCACATGCTTGTGTCGATCTAATGCAACATTTTCTGAAGAAGTTGATATTTCTACAATTAAAATCACAAGAGAAATGACAATTTAATTGTTTAATTTTGCATTTGGTGAGTCTCAAAAGATAAATCAGAATACAATGTGGATGAGCTCTCACAAAATGATTTTGTATGAACATGACGTCAGAGAGCAGCCACATTATACCAACAGATGCACCTTCTTGAAATACTACCCACAAGTTAAAGATTCTTACCCTTTATTGGCAAATGAGCGAAACGCCATTCTAATATAAAAGATGTTATTAAAAAATTAATTTCAGAAAATTCACTGCTGGGGTTTAGTAAAGCAGTGAAACTTCTGAAATGACCAGCTGTCTGGTCAGCACTGACTGAAGTAGGTTACTGACATTATGATGTCGTAAACTCATATGACATCATATGATGCAATGTTGCCATAGAAACCAATTGCTGCCTTGGCACTTTGCCATATATGGTCACATAACATCCCATAACATATATCAAAATGTAACGCTACCATAGCAACCAGTTGCTAAGTTGGCCCCTTTGCCAATAATAATTGTAATAAGTAGGTCACTGACATTGTGACATCACAATGTAAAACTACCATAGCAACCAGTTGCTGATTTGGCACTTTGCCAATAATAATTCTAACACATAAAGCACAGGCCTAGTTATAATGCATAAATACTCTATATGAGTAGAAGTTGAATATTCTTACCCTTTGTTGTAAAAAGAGCGAAACGCCATTCTAATATAAAAGATGTTATTAAAAAAAATGAATTTCAGAAAATTCACTGCTGGTGTTTAGTCCAGTAGTGAAAATCCTGAAATGACCAGTTGTCTTGTTGGCACTGACTTAAGTAGGTCACTGACATTATGACATCACCGACTCATACGACATCACAATGTAATGCTGCCATAGCAACCAATTGCTGCCTTGGCACTTTGCCATATATGGTCACATAACCTCCCATAACATTTATCACAATGTAATGCTATCATAGCAACCAGTTGCTGAGTTGGCACTTTGCCAATATTTATTGTAATAAGTAGGTGACTGACATTATATCACAATATAACGCTGCCATAGCAACCAATTGCTGCCTTGGCACTTTACCAATAATAATTATAACACATAAAGCACAGGCCTAGTTATAATGCACTCTATATGAGTAGAAGTTGAATATTCTTACCCTTTGTTGTAAAAAGAGCGAAACGCCATTCTAATATCAAAGATGTTATTAAAAAAAAAATTAATTTCAGAAAATTCACTGCTGGTGTTTAGTCCAGTAGTGAAAATCCTGAAATGACCAGTTGTCTTGTTGGCACTGACTTAAGTAGGTCACTGACATTATGACATCACCGACTCATACGACATCACAATGTAATGCTGCCATAGCAACCAATTGCTGCCTTGGCACTTTACCAATAATAATTATAACACATAAAGCACAGGCCTAGTTATAATGCATAAATACTCTATATGAGTAGAAGTTGAATATTCTTACCCTTTGTTGTAAAAAGAGCGAAACGCCATTCTAATATCAAAGATGTTATTAAAAAAAAAATTAATTTCAGAAAATTCACTGCTGGTGTTTAGTCCAGTAGTGAAAATCCTGAAATGACCAGTTGTCTTGTTGGCACTGACTTAAGTAGGTCACTGACATTATGACATCACCGACTCATACGACATCACAATGTAATGCTGCCATAGCAACCAATTGCTGCCTTGGCACTTTACCAATAATAATTATAACACATAAAGCACAGGCCTAGTTATAATGCATAAATACTCTATATGAGTAGAAGTTGAATATTCTTACCCTTTGTTGTAAAAAGAGCGAAACGCCATTCTAATATCAAAGATGTTATTAAAAAAAAAATTAATTTCAGAAAATTCACTGCTGGTGTTTAGTCCAGTAGTGAAAATCCTAAAATGACCAGTTGTCTTGTTGGCACTGACTTAAGTAGGTCACTGACATTATGACATCACCGACTCATATGACATCACAATGTAATGCTGCCATAGCAACCAATTGCTGCCTTGGCACTTTACCAATAATAATTATAACACATAAAGCACAGGCCTAGTTATAATGCATAAATACTCTATATGAGTAGAAGTTGAATATTCTTACCCTTTGTTGTAAAAAGAGCGAAACGCCATTCTAATATCAAAGATGTTATTAAAAAAAAAATTAATTTCAGAAAATTCACTGCTGGTGTTTAGTCCAGTAGTGAAAATCCTAAAATGACCAGTTGTCTTGTTGGCACTGACTTAAGTAGGTCACTGACATTATGACATCACCGACTCATACGACATCACAATGTAATGCTGCCATAGCAACCAATTGCTGCCTTGGCACTTTACCAATAATAATTATAACACATAAAGCACAGGCCTAGTTATAATGCATAAATACTCTATATGAGTAGAAGTTGAATATTCTTACCCTTTGTTGTAAAAAGAGCGAAACGCCATTCTAATATCAAAGATGTTATTAAAAAAAAAATTAATTTCAGAAAATTCACTGCTGGTGTTTAGTGCAGTAGTGAAAATCCTGAAATGACCAGTTGTCTTGTTGGCACTGACTTAAGTAGGTCACTGACATTATGACATCACCGACTCATACGACATCACAATGTAATGCTGCCATAGCAACCAATTGCTGCCTTGGCACTTTACCAATAATAATTATAACACATAAAGCACAGGCCTAGTTATAATGCATAAATACTCTATATGAGTAGAAGTTGACTATTCTTACCCTTTGTTGTAAAAAGACTTCGAAATTCGACCATCGAATTTGATACTTCGATAGTCGAAGTAGTTTTTTTGATCGAAAACGGGCGTTTTCGAGTGAAGTAAAAATCCAAGGATTCGAAGGATAGTACAAAAAAAATCTTTGACTTCTAAAAACTTAGCCAAAGACTCAGAGAGGTTCTAGGAGGTCCCCCATAGGATAAACAGCAATTCGGCAGGTTTAAGGTGGCGAAGTGTCGAAGTTTTTTAGAGACAATACTTCGATTTTCGAATGGTCTTTTCAATTCGAATCGAATTTTGGCCATTTCGATGGTCGAAGTACACAAAAATTACTTTGAAATTTGAAGTTTTTGAATTCAAAAATTCGCTTCGACCTTTAGTAAATGGGCCCCTGTGTGTCGTATGTAGTTTTGTATATGACAAACTGTGACCCACACCCAAGGTTGGACTATAGGACTATTTACATTTTATAAATAACTTTAAAAGCTTTAAAGAAATTACAGTTTCAGTAAATATAAAAAAGTGACAGAATATACACACAAGCACCCATATTTTTGAGGGGAACATAATATTTTATCATGGAACCCATTTGTGTTTCTAGCCATTACATCACTGCTCTAAATACAACGTTACTCTATTACAGGAGGGTAGAGCCACTTTGCAGTTGGTCTCCATTCTAACCCTAAATGCATTGTCTCTTACTCTATTTGTTGTATGAGACCTATACAGAGCCTACGGCATCTCAAAATATGACCATAACCATCACATATAAAGGAAGAAACAAGACCATGACCTGAACAAAATACATTTTATTGAAACTCCTGGTCACAATGTAGTTTATGGAGACTGCAATATCAGTGGCCCCGTTATAAGCAGCACAAAGTGTTTACTTTTTAAACGGATTCTCACACATTGTGTATAGTATGATGTGTAGGTTATATGAGCAGCCACTCCTGAGTACTGTGTGTAAACAAAAGGCTTCAGGACTTCAACTTCACCTCCTTTCGTGAATTCGAGTCTTTTCGCCACTTCGGGACTTCATTTTCGTCTTTTCGCCACTTACGCATTTGGTAATATGCGAAATGGCCGCGCGGCTCGGGCGCTCGTAAAGGGGACCCGGCTCTTTGAAAAATGCAGCACTTCTGGGCCCCCCTTCAGGCCCGGAACACTTGTCCCCCCTGTCCCCCCCTGCTGGCGGCCCTGGACATGCATGTGACATGGGCGCAGTTGTGCTCTCTGCTCTAGTGTTGTGCCCCCCTCGACCCACTCTGATGTGAAAGGGTTAAGCACTGGGCAGGTAAGGGGACGGCATCATTAGAGTCTTTTGTTATAAATAAATATAAAGCATTGTATAGCTTGTTGCTTCTATATAAATAGATTATGATCCCCTAAAATTGCCCCTGCCTAAATGACCCCCTTTTGTTTACACTCAGTACTCAGGAGAGGCTGCTCATATAACCTACACATCATACTATACAGAATGCATGGTCATACCTCCCAACATTTTGGAAGTAAAAAGAGGGACAAAAATTTTTTGTCATGCAGCGCGGCAAATTTTTTTGACCACACCCATTTTTGTGACCACACCCCGTAATTACCATGTTCATTTTACAAAGTTTGGCAGGTTATAAAAGTTTGAAAATATTTCTCCTTATCTAAACTGTTAAAATTACTTATTTTCTTATCTCAAAATTGTTACAAAGTATCTTAGTTGCACCTGTTAGCTGTACTGGCCTCTCTGCCAAAAGCCAATTAAGTTAGAAATTTTGGACACAATAAAGATCTTTACACTTTGAACTGGTGCCTGCTGGAAGTCTGAGCTCAGGGCAGTGCACCTGGGCCACTTCCCTTACGTGGTGAGTAATTTGTTTACCACATTGAAGTACCCATACTACATATGACTTCTTGTAAGTTAGAAATTTTGTTTCTTTTTCTGGCTGTTCAGTGCAGAGAAAAGAGGGACTTTCCAGTACAAATGAGGGACTGCAGGCTGAGCTGTTAAAAGGGACTATCCCTCCAAAAAAGGGACAGTTGGGAGGTATGCACTGTGCACATGATCAGTCCCAAGTCTCTGGCTAAAGCTATTATGTAGTAGTTCATACCTCCCAAAATTTTGGAAATAAAAAGAGAGACAAAATTTTTTTTTGCATGTAGTGCAGCAATTTTTTTGACCACACCCATTTTGTGGCCGCACCCCCTAATTACCATGTTCATTTTACAAAGTTTGGCAGGTTATAAAAATTTGAAAATATTTCTCCTTATCTAAACTGTAAAAATTACTTATTTTCTTATCTCAAAATTGTTATAAAGCATCTTAGTTGCACCTGTTAGCTGTACTGGCCTCTCTGCCAAAAGCCAATTAAGTTAGAAACTTTGTTTCTTTTTCTGGCTGTTCAGTGCAGAGAAAAGAGGGACTTTCCAGTACAAATGAGGGACCTCAGGTTAAGCTGTCAAAAGAGGGACTGTCCCTCCAAAAAAGGGACAGTTGGGAGGTATGTGTGCACATGATCAGTCCCAAGTCTCTGGTTAAAGCTATTATGTAGAAGTTGAACTATAGCTAAGCACATTATTAAGAGACTACTACAAGCTAATTGGTGCAAGATTACAGCTAGGAGGAGACATTGGAGTCTAACTATCATATACAAAACTTATAACTGTCTCTGAGAGTCAGGCAAAGCAGCCAGACAAGCACAGTAACTTCTGGTACATTTAATACAACATCGCAGGTGGGTGTGGCCTGTCCCATTATTGCTCTCAGTTTAGACAGGAAGAGGAACAGGAGTGAGTCATAAGATAATGGCAAAACAGCAGGAATGCCCTTAACCAAAATGGCCACACAAGCAGGTTACTACAATAAGAATAGCCATATCACCTAAAATGATCATATTTATATAAGTTTTGCATACTTTTCTTTCTCTACAATCATTATAAGTGCAGAATTATATTTCTCAGCCATTTGTAAAAACTTCCATTTATGAACCTGTAGTGTTTAACAGCAGCTCTTTTAGGAAAGGTTTGTTCATGTTTATTACTATGCAGCACAGGGGACATTAGAGGGCGCCCTCTATAGCAGGTCAGATACTTTGCCTTAGCCATGTGGAGCAGAGCTGGCCACTTCTCATCTTGTTTGTATATGGCAATAAGCTTTGTTCTTATTGGTTCAGGAATGTGACTGACAGTGTTGCTTCACAGAATGGTTATTTTATCTGTTTTGTGAAACACTGTTTTGTTTGTTACACTATTATATATTATGTCCAACTTTGTTTTTACATAATTCATTCTGTAAGTAACTCTGCACATAAGTGTGTCCGTTACATGGAGGTTATACATGTGTGAGACAGATTGCTTGTTAAACTGTACAGAATGGAGTTTGTGATATAATGACATCCTTTTGTGCACTAACCAGATTTTGTTTTCATTCTTTAATAGAAATGTCTTTTGTATATTTTTTTTCTCTGTGTATGGTCACAAATACTTATATACCATGAGAGACATTCATTCTGTGTATTAGGGATAGTTTTGTATACAGAATGTATTTGGGACAAACGGCACCCCATAACCTATCACAGCCAAAATCAAACACATATTAACAATCTGACCAGTACAAGCTAAACACGTTTAATCAAACTACATATAATAGTTTTTTTTAAAAAAAAAACTGCAGGTTTTAAAAAATCCCTTACTTTGTCAAATGGGTTCTTTCACTGAGGGAGGCCATACTGTGACTATAACAGAGACTCTAATATGCAAATTTCAGGAGCATGCTCAGATTGTAACAATGCTTTGAGTATTCTACCCAGAATGCCTTGTTTTAGTAAACTCCTCCACTAGAAGTATCAGGAGATTTCCCTATCTTGTCCCCTGCTGGTGATGTCATTATGCAAATGAAGGGCACACACTAACTTCCAGCAGGTGGCAGCACTACTGAACAGCAGCTAACACACAGGTTTGGCTGATTTGAAAATAGCTTAGAAGGGTTGATAAGCAACAAGGAATTTCAACTGAGCATGTGCGAGATTTCAGAGCTGCAGTTGGCTGGGAAGATATAGGTAGGAGGAGCCAGGGAAATCCAAGATGGCTGCCTCAGCTAGAACTGCAGTGGAGATACGGGAGATCTTGCAGAAGGAATAGTGAGCTGATCATTTACATTATACAAACAATTCTAACTGAAAAATCTGATTTCTTGAACTTTCACATAGTGTATTTACCTAGTAAATTATTTTAGTTATGATTGGGGCCCTTTAAAGTTGAATATTCATTAGTAATGGGCGAATTTGGGGCATTTCGCCGAAAACTATGCTGGCGTACGTTTTTTTTTTACACGCCGGCATCCATTTTTGGTGATATTTCTCTGGCGTCCAGGCGCGAATTTGCGGCAAATCGTGGAAACAGCTGCCTTTAATGAAACCCAGAGACTCTGCTCAGCAGGGACAAAGACAAGAAGAAATGTATCAACTACATGTATCAATTTAGAACAGTTTACAGGGTTGGCGACCCCCCTCCCGGGTCGGCAACCCCCCCCCCAGAGCTGCTTTTGAAGGTGAAAATATATTTTACACTTAAATATTAGAAAAACAGTCACACAAAGAAAGTCATTGCAAAAAGTCTTTATTTCTGGTGAACAACCTGAAACCAACTGAACTGAAAAAAAGTGTGGGAAGGTGAACAACCCCTTTCAAGTTTTATTATACAGACGCAGCGTTGAACTGGGCTGCTGGGACACCCCACTGATGACTAGAACTGCTGTTTCTCACTGACCCTGAGTGAACTGTAATAGAAAACCAAAGTGAGTGCTCTGGGGGGCAGTGCCGGGGGGATGGGGTGTGGGCCCCTCAGTGCTGTACAGATGGGTTGTATAACCCAACTACTGAGGATAAGCATTAGTCTATTTAGCACAGTCAAAGTAGGTTAAAAAGGGACATAAGAAGCCCCCCCCTCCACACACAGACGTGGCACACACATGTTCTCTTACTGTTCCCTGTTTATTGTAACACATCAATAATCAGGTAAATAATTGCATGTTTGGCAACATAAAATATGGATAGTTACGGCTTAATAACACAATTAATGTGACCACCTTAAAGGGATACTGTCATGGGAAAACATGTTTTTTTCGAAATGCATCAGTTAATAGTGCTGCTCCAGCAGAATTGTGCACTGAAATCCATTTCTCAAAAAAGCAAACAGATTTTTTTATATTCAATTTTGAAATGACACAGGGCTAGACATATTGTCAGTTTCCCAGCTGTCCCCAGTCATGTGACTTGTGCATGCACTTTAGGATGGAACTGGCAGGCTGTTGTTTCTCCTAATGTAACTGAATGTGTCTCAGTGGGACCTGGATTTTACTATTGAGTGCTGTTCTTAGATCTACCAGGCAGCTGTTATCTTGTGTTAGGGAGCTGTTATCTGGTTACCTTCCCATTGTTCTTTTGTTTGGCTGCTGGGGGGGAAAGGGAGGGGGGGGTGATATCACTCCAACTTGCAGTAAAGAGTGATTGAAGTTGATCAGAGCACAAGTCACATGACTGGGGGCAGCTGGGAAACAAACAATATGTCTAGCCCCATGTCGGATTTCAAAATTGAATATAAAAAAATCTGCTCTTTTGAGAAATGGATTTTAGTGCAGAATTCTGCTGGAGCAGCACTATTAACTGATTCATTTTGAAAAAAAACAAAACACTTTTTCCTGTGACAGTATCCCTTTAAATAAATTCTGTGCAAAAACACAAATGTACACCAGAGTTAGGCAAAAATAAATAAAATAAATATATAAGCAATCAGCACTCTGTGCCCCCACCTGCTTTTATTGCATCTTTAGGAACAAAGGAAACGGCGATACGGCGCCGAAGCATGATGGGCCCCCCAGGAGAGTTATTGCCATGGGAACGCATTGATTGACATTAAAAGAACTCAAAGCCCTCAATCCATAGATTCCAAAATGGAAATGTAACAGTGAATCATGGGAAATCCGCAAACAATCTCAGAATTGACTTGTAACTACAGGTTATGATTGACATATTGGAGTATCAGGTGTTACAGGGTGTAGCTAGAACACTCCCAAATAAATTCAGAGCCAGGTTCGCATCTCTGGTTTGGGTTGTCATTGGAATATCCGGACTCTCCTCCTCCAGGGCAGAATTTGAGATTTGAGGAAAATTGCTGTGAAATAAATTGGTCACATTCATTTTTCCAGAGCTTCAAAGTCACATGACTTTTAAGGGTCCTGGTTGGGTTTGGCTGATACTCGCAGGTGGGGTGGGTTCTGGCCAACTTCCACACACATTTTATGGGTCGCAGGCTGGTTCTGGTTGAGCTCTTCTTCCGATCCTCCCCCAAGTCAGATATGGGTGGGTCGGGCCTATAAATGAAGGGATTCAGCAGACTCAGTAGTAATTAGTATTTTTTGTGCCAGATGTAATTCTGAAATAAAGGCGGTTTCATTCTATGATGGGAGTGTTGCTACCTCTTTTCCATGTCGTTTGAAAGAATGTGAAGGTGAACACATCAATTGGCGTGCACCCCTTGAAGTAAGCCTATTTAAATCTAATGCTGGATGTCTATCTACATGAGCTCTTCTTCCGATCCTCCCCCAAGTCAGATATGGGTGGGTCGGGCCTATAAATGAAGGGATTCAGCAGACTCAGTAGTAATTAGCATTTTTTTACGCTTGGGATATTCGTTTTACATGGCTGACATATATGGGGCCAAACTCGGATGCCGGTGCTTGTTGCGGCCTTGTAGTATTGGGCAGATAAGACCCCGTCCCTTTATGGTACAGGTGCTGATAATGATTTAATTGGCCAAATCTATATGGCATTGCATTGGTTCCCCATGTGATCTGATTGTTTGCTCAGGACCAAAGGTTATGATCTCATGTAGGAGGTAACCGGGTAGTGGGCGTGGCTTTTGGGAGAACTGGGGGTGCACAACCAAGATGTAAACAGTCGCTAATATATAACAGGAATTGAATAACTTCAGTTCTTGCTCCAATCCAATCATGTGCCACCTTATTACTTACATATTTTCTATTGAATAACTTCAGTTCTTGCTCCAATCCAATCATGTGCCACCTTATTACTTACATATTTTCTAAGACTCCCCATAATAATTTAAAAATAAAAATAATCTTTTGATGATTTAAAACAAAAATCCCACTTAACTGGTATGTAAGATTTGAGCATTTTTAGCCTGTAATTGTAAATCGTTATTGAAATACACGGTAAAATGCATTATCCACCCTACTATAGTTCCAGGGGTTACAGATATATAGAAACATTGGGGTAACAGTCACCCTGTTATAGTTCCAGGGGTACCCAGGGCACAAATAAGCACTCACCCCAAATCTCCCCCTAACTGGCCTTCAGACTGGGCCCCCTTAGCTCATAACAAGGTTACAGATATATAGAAACATTGGGGTAACAGTCATCCTGTTATAGTTCCAGGGGTACCCAGGGCACAAATAAGCACTCACCCCAAATCTCCCCCTAACTGACCTTCAGACTGGGCCCCCTTAGCTCATAACAAGGTTACAGATATATAGAAACATTGGGGTAACAGTCACCCTGTTATAGTTCCAGGGGTACCCAGGGCACAAATAAGCACTCACCCCAAATATCCCCCTAACTGGCCTTCAGACTGGGCCCCCTTAGCTCATAACAAGGTTACAGATATATAGAAACATTGGGGTAACAGTCACCCTGCTATATTTCCAGGGGTACCCAGGGTACAAATCACTCACCCCAAATCTCCCCCTAACTGACCTTCAGACTGGGCCCCCTTAGCTCATAACAAGGTTACAGATATATAGAAACATTGGGGTAACAGTCACCCTGCTATAGTTCCAGGGGTACCCAGGGTACAAATAAGCCCTCACCCCAAATCTCCCCCTAACTGGCCTTCAGGCTGGGCCCCCTTAACTCATAACAAAGTTACAGATATTACAGCAATTTGCATTCCTTAGGCCCCTTATATTGGGGTTTCGGCCCCCTCTTTCCTGCATTTAAGCCATTATGTTCAAACCCTGTAAATAAATGAAGGAGAAAAAGATAAAACCATATTCCATTTGTTGCCGGTTAAGGCAAAACAATTTATTGGCGACACCAAGCCCTTGTTAGATACACTCTCATACGTCTCCATATGGTCTGGGGTTGGCATTAAAAAATCTCTCTGGATATATATATTTATATGTGTGTGTGTATATATACATATATATATATATAGCAATAACAGTGAATAGAATGCAACGACCTTGGTGGGAGGGAGGAGTCCCACTGTATATGTCACACT
This sequence comes from Xenopus petersii, assembly GCA_038501925.1. Classification (NCBI taxonomy): domain Eukaryota; kingdom Metazoa; phylum Chordata; class Amphibia; order Anura; family Pipidae; genus Xenopus; species Xenopus petersii. Next base: position 134,708,213 of record CM076681.1, read on the forward strand.
ATATTTATATCTATATATATATATATATATATATATATATATATATATATATATATATATATATATATATATATATATATATATAGATATATATATATAGATACCAGCGGCACAGAACTGCTACTATTGCCATGAAGAATACATGAAGAATGTGTGTAAGTGGATGGTATAAGACTGCCCAGCAATGAGACTATAAATATATTAACAGATAAAATGACAACTCGATTGTAACACAAAACAGTTCATTTGCAGATCCTGCGGAACAAATAATAAGTCAAACACAATGTGAAACCACGGGGTGGGGGGATAGAATATTGGGGTGCGGGAGCAGTGATGCTAAAAAATAAAAACACAAGACAATTAAAAAAATAGTTACAATAAATAAATAAATAGGAAGAACAAAGCCGAGATTGTGTATACAATGAGCTACAGGCGTGGAGGGAGGAGCTTTCTCCTATAGCAACATTAGAAGCACTTAGTGGAGTCGTATAGTTCTGCGCAGGGAGTCGGGCACAAGCGGGCAATAGCACCAGAAGAAACCGGGCCCAGTTCTGCTTTGGTTCGCTGCAGGCACATGAACTGAAGGCAACACACTGTTAGGGGTGTCAGTACCAGTCCAAATCTGCCAATTATTCAATTTTAGTTTTTTACTGTTCTGGACCGTTTGGTACCGTCTGATCCCTCACTCGGCCTACCTGTTATTAAAATTCTGGTCCATTACAAAACTATAAGATTCGTTCAACCAGACAACTCTGTATCTCCCCCCCCCCCCTCCCCATATAACTGTGGCAGATCCCATTCTGTAGATATGTGCAGGAACAACCGAAATCCACAAATATTCAAAAGTAGTGGTCTCCTCTTTTTTAATCCTGAGAAATAGCATTTTATTTTCCACTGTAGAATAGCTATTTGCACCTAAAACCTTGGTTTGGTTTATAGGCAGTATGGCATCCGTGTATCTTTAGTTCCAAGGCTGCGCCCACTGCTGGGTGCCAGGCCAACAAGAGATGGGTGACGTGTAGGTTCATATCTCTATAGATAAGTAAAAGGCTCCCAGCAGCCACAGCAGCATTTTCCTCCAGTTTGGGACTGGGGTGCCAGGGACCCACCAGAAATCCTTAAACCTTTCTACTCTATCCTCCCTGCCATGTTCTCATATACAAATAGGGAATGGACACAATATAGGCACACAAGCCCATTGGTTGGGTGAGCCTGAAATACCAGAGCCCACCAGGACTTCTCCCGGTTTCTCAATGGGCCGGTCCGACTCAAGTGGCTACATGTGACTTTGGCTTGAAGTCATGTGACTCAGACGTATGGCCCTGACTAAGAGGCGTCCCACAGTAAGACTAAGCTCATGGAGCAGAGTGTAATAGCGAGTGATTGTACAGAAGAGAAGCTGATTTAGGGAGTGCGGGGGGCTCTGCTCCAATAAACTGATTTATACATGATCCATATGGAAGCAAACAATTCATTGATAAAATAACAACATTTCTCTCTCTTTTTCTTTAAATATGACCTCAAGGGGAATACATGACATATATTTATATATATACACACACGTACTATTTAGACTAAATTCTCTGTGTAGTAAAATACATTATGGATGACATAAGGGGAGACCCACTAAGGATGGGCTCATGCTCCTGATTGGTTCTCCTTGGAGAGGTCAGGTGACACAATGCTGATCACCAACCCCCCCCCCACACAAACACACGCGACCAGTGTTCATTCATGTTGCGTGTAACATTTTGCTTCATCGTGGCCTTTACGTGTCCCCCTGTGTCGGTAGCAAATAAACCACATGTAAACCAAGGAAGAATCAACCACATCTCCAATCTGTTCCCCAACGCTCTGCCTTTGCGCCAGTCTGAGGCATTCAGTGCCAATGGTCCAGGGCAACGTATCCGAGGTCCTGGGTTTGCTTGGAGAAGCTTGCGGCCGACGAGGAGAAGAAGGTGGAACAAGTTCATGCTTCCCAACTGGCGTGATCTGAACTCTCCAATGAGCTGCTCTTAGTCTTGTGCGGGGACGTGGGGCTCGGGGGGCTGCTGAGGTTGGAGCTGTTGGAAGCTGTCGAATGCCTCGGAGAGTCTGAGTCCTGTCAGCCAACAGGAAAAAAAAGGGGGGTCAGTTTTTTTGAGCAAAGCTTTAGGTGGAGCTCCTGCACTTTGGTCAGCTCTTAGGTCAAGAATAGAATAGCAGCCACCCAGGAGGCCAGACCTAAAAGCCCTGGGCAATATGACTCTCTAAAGTTCTTTCAATTCTCACCTCTCGCTCAAAGTCTCTGGCTGGCGCATCACTTCCTTGGTCAAGTCCACCCGAAGACAAGGATCCATCAGACGGCGATGTCATTGGCTGGAGTTTTGCCCCGTAACTGCCACCAGAAAGGTCCCTCCGTAAAGCGCTGCCGTTCTGCGACGACCCTGGTGATTAAAGTCATTATGGAGTGAGTGGATTTCAATACCTTCTGTATCTAATTCAATAACCTACTAAACATCCCAAGAGAGAGAGCAGCCATTCTTCCTACACCCCTAAAGTCTCTGCTTTCAGCATTAGTCATGCTTAAGGGACCCTGTCATGATTCACTCTACAATATAAAATTTCATTCCTGAACCAGCAAGTGTATTTAGTTGTAATATTGGTGTGTAGGTGCATCTCAGGTCATTTAGCCTGGTCATGTGCTTTCAGAAAGAGCCAGCACTTTAGGATGGAACTGCTTTCTGGCAGCCTGTTGTTTCTCCTACTCAATGTAACTGAATGTGTCACAGTGGGACCTGGATTTTACTATTAAGTGCTGTTCTTAGATCTACCAAGCAGCTGTTATCTTGTGTTAGGGAGCTGTTATCTGGTTACCTTCCCATTGTTCTGTTGTTAGGCTGCTGGGGGGGGGGGAGGGGGTGATATCACTCCAACTTGCAGTACAGCAGTAAAGAGTGACTGAAGTTTATCAGAGAACAAGTCACATGACTGGGGGCAGCTGGGAAACTGATATGTCTAGCCCCATGTCAAATTTAAAAATTAAATTTAAAAAAATCTGCTCTTTTGAGAAACTAGTTTCAATGCAGAATTCTGCTGGAGCAGCACTATTAACTAAAGTTTTGTCTCCTTATTACAATTTTAATAGTAGTAGTAAGTAAACTTCGTAGGGGCATGGACATAATTAGGCAAGGCCCGGAATGGAATACTATGAGTAAAACAGATTCTGTAGAGGTTGTGGACAAAACAGGCTCAAAAACCCGCAGATACTTTGCTGCAAGGTTTATTCAACACAACACGTTTCGAGCATTGTGGCTCTTTATCAAGTGTAACACGAAACATGTTGTGTTGAATAAACCTTGCAGCAAAGTATCTGCCGTTTTTGAGCCTGTTTTAATGTCTAAGAAACTGGTGTAGTGAAGCCCTTTGTCGTTTGAATTTCAGGAAAAAGAATTTAGTAGGGGTAATAATACCAGGAAGCACAGAACTTCTGCTGCTAAAGTGTCCTTTAATCACCACACGACACGTTTCGAGCTGCAAGGCTCTTTTTCAAGTGTAACCAGAGGTTACATTTGAGCCTGTTTTTTCCACAACCTCTACAGGATTTGCATTGGCAGTAGCTTCTAAGTGGGACAGAAGCAGTGGCACAGGCAAGAAATTGTGTAACTGGTACCAACTCTTATTATTTATGGGTAAAACAGAAGCAGCTTGAGCTTAGCCCCTAGCATAGGGATGTACCACTCCCTGGTGATGCAGGGAGTTGCAGTTCACAGCTCTTATTCGGAAAAGATGTGACTTACTGGCAGCCAGGCCACTGCTGGCACTCATTGAGCGGCCATGTTCCATGCGTGATTTTGTGATTGACGGAATACTGACCGAGCCACTGAACAGTGAACGACTGTCTTGCTGCCGGAGGTTCTGCAATAAGGAAGAAGGGGCACAAGATGAGTGAGAAATCAGTGTATAGACAAGCACCCCATTCCATGACTCCTGAAACCCTATAGACAGGCAGGAAAATGGCAGTTCCACACATCCGCTGAGATGGTCACAGCAAAGTGATACTGAGAAGCAAACAATGGCCTCAAATCCAGCGCCTGATGATGGGCAAGGGCCTTCTATAGGGCCAATGTCTTGTTTTAAGAGGCCAACCCAAAGAGCAGAATTCCCAGAATGAGTGTACAGCAGGGAGTAGTTGGATATACCCCCCCTCCATAAACACAGCACTAATAGCATTACCCAGAATTCCTTCATTCTTCACCTGCACTTTATTCAACCTTTATTTCTACAGAGGTGCCATGTTACCCAGCGCTTTCCATTGCTCATCATTTTCACCAGTCGCTGCCCCTGAGGAGCTCACAATCTGAGGCCCCTCCCATGCACACACATGCACTAAAGCCAATTACCATAGCCTGACGTCTGTGTTTCGCAGCATGAGCAAGTCCTTTGCAGCAGGAAAAAACAGGTTGAGGACCTCACAAATAGCACTTTAAGGGTGGTGGCACATGGGGAGATTAGTCACCCAGTGTCGGACTGGCCCACTGGGATAACAGGAAAAGTCCCGGTGGGCCCAGGTGTCAAGGGCCCTCATGCTGCTAAACATTTGGACTATTTCATGGCCATTCCCGATTTCTATGAGAACAAAGAGGCTAAATAGATGGAATAATAGATTATAGTATGTAAAGAAAAGAGACTGGGAGAATAGAGGTTGAGTGAGGAGAGGAAGAATAATAGTACTGAGAGTGGGCCCCTGGTCTAAGAGTAATTGGTGGGCCCAACACTGTAGTCGCCCCACGAGGAAACTTCAGAAAACAAAGCGATATGCATACCCTCCCGGCAGCGATTCACATTCTTGCCGTCGGGAAGGCATTTGGGCAGATTAGTCACCCACAGTAAAGAAGATGTGTCACTTGGCGACTGCCACCACCCTAAGGGGCTGATTTACTAACTGCTAAATTGCACCAGTATTGACCAATTAAAAGCAACACTCTGGTTGTGGCCAATTAACAAAGGTAATTAGCAAAACAATGGGCGGCTGCTCCGTCAGTGCAATGAGGTTAGGAACTTGACAGCGCAATGTGATGATGCAAAGTCATGATGCAAACAGAGTTGATGACATCATATATGCAGCAGTCATGCTATAGAGAGCTTATTGTACATCATTTTGTAGGTAGCCATAAAACCCCTTGACAAAGAGAGTATCACAACATATAGTCCCTTTCTAGTTGTCCCTACGGGTTATTATGGGTACTCTTGCCCTTATTGCAGCCTGGTAGAGTTGGAGGGGGATGGCGATGGAGGCAGATGAAGGAAGCGATGGGCATCACAGACACTCAGAGCCATGCAGTGAGATGCAGTTGGACACAAGACAGGTTAGTGGAGTTTTTGCATACCCTGAGGGAGCCAGGGGTAGCACTGAGAGACGGGGAGGAGGAGGAAGAGGAGGCAAGGTTTACTGAGTCGGAAGAGAGGAAATTTTCAGCTGAATTTACAGTCATGTGATAGACGTGCTCAAAGTTGCTCGGTGTGGAGATCAGGCTGGACTGATGGCGGAGGGGGGATGGATAGGGGGATCGAGGCTAATAAAATAAAATAAAAAGAAGAGACAGAAAGGAAGAAAAGAGAGTCAGCTCCAGAAAAGGCCTGTGGTCATGTGAACAGCAACCAAGGGAATGCCAAGGGCTGGATGGTGACTACTTTACTGGCTTCAGAGCCCATGTGCCCAGTTATGGGCTGTGTATTTAGATATACATCAAAGAGAAAAAAGGCTATGGGGAGTGCCTCAGTCAGGGCAATTAACATGGCAGCTCCCACTAGTATAAACAAATATGCAGAAATTATGAACAATATAATCACGTGCTAAAGATGCTGTTACCTCTCTCACTCTCTCTTACCATTGGCAAATCTTTCAGGATTTGGATACCGTCTCCGGGGCCCATGTGCGCTATGTGGTTAAAATTGGTTGGGTTGGAAATCAATTTGTTTCTCATTTCTGGGTGTCGCAACATTTCCCTGAAAGTGAAAAGTGTCCTTGGTCATTAGTGTTTCCATATAGAACAGTGGCCCGGGATCTGAACGGCTCGGCTCCCCAATAACCACGGGGCGGGAGGCAGAAGCGCTCACATAATAAACACGTCAGTGCAGCAGAATTCTGTGGATGGGGTTTGTAAGCAGAGTCCTACCCATGTTTATCAGAAGCGACTACTGAAGGGGTATTGCATGGGATGTAGACTATAGCAGCAATGTCCATCAAGCTCAGTGGCGTAACTAGAAGTCATGGGCCACGCAGCAAATTCATTTAGGACCCCCTTCCCCCGCCAAACGTTGGGAATGAGATGTTTAAATAGATATAGTGAAATTGCCTATCAGTCACTGCCTTATTACTTCCTGGGCCTCCTACACTTCCTGGGCCCCCTACAGTTCCTGGGCCCTCTGTACTTCCTGGGCCCCCTGTACTTCCTGGGCCCTCTGTACTTCCTGGGCCCTCTGTACTTCCTGGGCCCCCTTTACTTCCTGGGCCCCCTATACTTCCTGGGCCCCCTATACTTCCTGAGCTCCCTGTACTTCCTGGGCCCCCCTGTACTTCCTGGGCCCCCTGTACTTCCTGCCCCCCCTGTACTTCCTGGGCCCCCCTGTACTTCCTGGGCCCCCTATACTTCCTGGGCCCCTATACTTCCTGGGCCCCCTATACTTCCTGGGCCCCCTATACTTCCTGAGCTCCCTATACTTCCTGAGCTGCCTATACTTCCTGAGCTGCCTATACTTCCTGAGCTGCCTATACTTCCTGGGCCCCCTGTACTTCCTGGGTCACCTGTACTTCCTGGGCCCCCTGTACTTCCTGGGCCCCCTGTACTTCCTGGGCCCCCTGTACTTCCTGGGCCCCCCGTACTTCCTGAGCCCCATATACTTCCTGGGCTCCCTATATTTCCTGGGCCCCCATATGTCCTGAGCTCACTATGCTTCCTGGGCCACCTATACTTCCTGAGCTGCCTATACTTCCTGGGTCCCTGTACTTCCTGGGCCCCCTATACTTCCTGGGTCACCTGTACTTCCTGGGCCCCTTGTACTACCTGGGTCACCTGTACTTCCTGAGCCCCCTATACTTCCTGGGCCCCCTGTACTACCTGGGTCACCTGTACTTCCTGAGCCCCCTATACTTCCTGGGCCCCCTGTACTTCCTGGGTCACCTGTACTTCCTAGGCCCCCTATACTTCCTGAGCCCCTTATACTTCCTGAGCCCCCTATACTTCCTGAGCCCCCTATACTGCCTGGGCCCCCTATACATCCTGAACTCCCTATACTTTGTGGGCTCAGCGCTTAGAGGGGACATTAGTCCTACATGGAAAAAAGTCCTAAGACATAAAAATGATGTATGTTTCTTGCTAAAAAAGCACCCCCAATTTGAACCCAATAAATTAATTGCTCATTGCCACCCTCTCTTGGTAGGAAATCTATAACCCCATAGCCCTTATAGTAAAGAACCCCTTTCTATGCTGATAGCAATATCTCTTTTCCTCCACCCCTTGCACTGCCTGTTCCCTAAAGCCTCTAAGCCAATCTATGAGCAAGTTTCAAAAAGCATTAAAATCAGTAGGTAAAAGTCGAATGTAACATAATTTAAAAAGAAAAATAGTCATCATCCCTGAAATCACATGGCTAGGATTTGTCCACGCGATTTCTCAAGTCTATGCATGAGAATGTGCGGAATGGGTTGCATGGCAATGTGGAGGTTAAATACCGTTTGTAGCACGGCCACGCGTCATGAAGATGTGTTGTCATTCCATACTGAATCAGCATTGTAGGGTTAAACTAGATTTGATTAAAGGAACATTAACATCAAAAAATTAAAGTGCTTTAAAGTAATATAAATATAATGCAGTGTTGCCCTGCACTGGCAAAACTGATGTGTTTGCTTCAGAAACACTACTATTGTTTATATAAATAAGCTGCTGTGTAGCAATGGGGGCAGCCATTCAAAGGAAAAAAGACTCAGGTTACACAGCAGATAAACTCTGTAGAACATAATGGTGTTATCTGTTATCTACTATTTAACCTGTGCCATATAGACTTTTTTTCAATTTCCGCCATTGCTACACAGCAGCTTGTTTATATGAACTACAGTAGTGTTACTGAAGCAAACACACTAGATTTACCAGTGCAGGGCAACACTACATGATTTTTTCATTACTTTAAAACACTTTCATTTTTTGGTGTTACTGTTCCTTTAATGAAGCCTCTGGGCAGATGTACAGCAGATCATTAGTAACACAATCAAGCCGACCAGGAAAAAAGGGAGATGGAAGGAGGAATGACATCAGGGATTATTCCCGCTACCAGATGGGCTCTAACACCTCCTGGCACTGACGCTGCAGACCAGTGTCCGCTATTAAGTGGTGAGAAGGAGAGCCTTGTCCAGCCTGGGTTACGCACCTCCTCTGCTGCATCCTCTCCTCCTCCGGCACACGGAACGAGTAGCGTCTCTTGTTGTTCATGTTCCTAACCATCTGCTTCCGACTTTTGTCTGATGTCTCAGGTACAACCAGCTCATCCCCTTCTGGGAAGTCAAGGGAATAAAGTTACATATCTAAACCCCACACAATGCTTGAGTATATTACACCGCTGAGGTTAATGCAGGTACGGGACCAGTTATCCTGAATGCTCAGGACCGAGGGGTTTCTGGATACGGAATACACCCATAATTTTAATCTCCATACCTTCTCTGTTGCTTAAAGGGGGGAACTATCGCGAAAATGAAAATTCAATATAAGCTTCATCATACTGAAATAACTTTGTAAATACAAACAATTAAATATTCTGCATTGTTTCTGAAATAATCAAGTTTATATTCACTATCCCTCTCTCAGCATCTGTTTCTCTTCATTCTGTCTTCATGCAGCAGTTGGGTGTCAGATATTTATTGACAGTTAGATCCAATGTATAATAGGGAGTGACACACGCTAAGATTCTGGGAGATTTAGTCGCCCATCGTCAAATCGCCTCTCATTCAGGGCGAATAATCTCACGAAAAGCCTTCCTGCCAGCTACAATCTAAATCGCTGCGGGATGGCACTCGAATCGCTTCGTTTTCCGCAGTCGCCTCACGAGGAAACTTCAGGCAACGAAGCGTTCCGAGTGCCACCTCGCCGGTGATTTCCATTTTAGCCGACGGGAAGGCTTTTCAGGGAGATTAGTCACCCGAAATAAAGGCGATTTGTCGAATAAATCTTCCCGAATCTTAGCGTGTGTCACCACCCTTATAGGGGGGCTCCCTTTCCTAGCAGATGAATTAGAGCTCACTCAAATAACTGATTCCAGTACAAACAAAATCTAACAAAATAACTGCCTTTTGCACAAATTCTGCCTGTAGAGAGACATGATGTCTGGTGATTTTAATAGAGTGACCTCTAATACATCTTCTAGGCAAAAGGAGCCCCCCTATAAGATATATTGGATCTAACTGTCAATGAATATCTGACACCCAACTGCTGAATGAAGACAGAATGAAGAGAAACAGATGCTGAGAGAGGAATAGTGAAGATAAACTTGATTATTTCAGAAACAATGCAGAATATTTAATTGATTTTATTTAGAAAGTTTCTTATTTCAGTATCATATTTTCATTTTCGCGATAGTTCCCCTTTAAACATTCATTTTGTGGGTATTGTTTTCCTTTAAATACATTATTTCATCCCTTTCAGTTAATATTACTGCATTTGGAGGGACAAATGTTTTCATGTTTTTCGCACAATTCATAGTTTCCTCAAGCTGAAATGAGTAAATTCCCAAGCAATACGGAAATATCATTCGTTTTATGGACATTTGCCGTTATCCAGTTCCACTCTGTGGTACAGTCTGTGTAATCTCTGAGGCAGTAGTTAATCATGTGACCGCACTTGTCACCTGATAACAAGCTGACCTCCAATTGGTCAAAGCAGCAGACAGGAAGTAGCGCTGCTGTATGAGGAAAGGAAGACCATTTTCTTTTTTGTCACTGTATTCACTGGTACTGAAATGATGGAGGGTGGTTTCCCGAAACGATATTACGAATACTGATGGGGGATGAACTGGGGGAGGGCGGGGGGATAAATAGATGGCAAATAAATGGTATTAAACTTATAAACAAGATATTCCTTCCCTTGGTTTCTGAATAGATGATGGGTTTGTGTATGACAGTGTACTAAGCACCCAGTAAAGAGTAATCACCTCAAACAGCACATCCGCACAGCACAAACAGATGTGAGAGCGAGTCACGACACTTACCTGCCATTTTATTTTTAAAATATATGAGGCGTATGGTCTCCAAGCCCAGGAGATTGAGGGAACCCTCTGAATTTAATGGGCGCACCTAATGGGAAGAGACAAATACTGGTGAGAGTCTCCCCTGGGACAGTCCAACTGGCTCTGTTTTCTTTCTGCCAGATCTTTGGCAAAATTAGTCATTTTAGAGCAAAAATAACAACAAAAAAGGCAAAATCTAATCAAATTCATAAGGGCACACGTGTGTCTCCCGAAAAGAATCACAGAATCTAAAACACCCAGTGTGCCCAATGCTTTACTCTGTGGCACAATTGCCATTATTGCTACTACATTTAGTAGATTGCCATAGAAACACAGGGGGTCTGCATTAACCCATCTTACCTTCTTAAGCGGTATTGTCTGAATCCACTCCATGGAGTTAATATCAAACACATCCACTGCGTTCTCACTGTATACAGAGAGGTACGGCGCGTTGTAGCCTGGAAGGAAGAGGGGTACAGTTACATATTGGCTGGTGGCAAAGATCCCAGCAGTCTCTGCTATAATAGACAGGGCCTGGCATAATATAGTAACAAAGCACCGCACTCAACGTGAATACTTGTGATATAAATCAAGATTTATTGAAAACATCCGATGTTTCGAACACCAACTGTGCTCTTTCTGAAGGATAACAAAACCGTATCCTTGAGAAAGAGCACAGTTGGTGTTCGAAAATGTCTGAATTTTCCAATAAATCTTGATTTTTCCTCACAAATATTCACGTTGAGTGCGGTACGATGTTATTTTATTTACCAGCATATATATATATATATATATATATATATATATATATATATATATATATGAGAAAGGTCACTGTATAGACCGAAACGTCACGTTGGCTGTTTATGCGAATTTGAATACACTTTCAACTTTTTCCACAAATTATCACGGTGTTGCATAATATAGTTAACGTACACCCGAGGCAAACCTTACAAGCGGATGACCACAAGAAGGGGGGGTGTGTGTGTAAAATACACAAAAGCCATGAATATCTTGTAAATTATATCCTTACAAACGGTGAGTTCTGATGTCATCAGTTATAAACGGTGAGTAGTGATGTCATTTACGTCACATGACTCAATGAAACTTGTGTATTATAATAAATAAAGTACCCCCAGTTGTAAAATATGAGGATATTAGAAGTTATCTCGGAGTTTCATGACCTGTATAAAAACACTCAGCCGAACTCCTCTATAACTTATAATATCTTTATAATTTACAAGAGGGGGTACTTTATTCACTATATAAACAGTGACTAGTGATGTCATCCGTTATAAACGGTGAGTAGTGATGTAATTTTTGTCACATGACTCTCTAAAACTTGTGTATTATAATAAATAAAGTAGGGATACACCGAATCCACTTCTTTGGATTCGGCCGAATCCCCAAATCCTTCGTGAAAGATTCGGCCGAATACCGAACCCTAATTTGCATATGCAAGTTAGGGGTGGGAAGGGGAAAACATTTTTTTACTTCCTTGTTTTGTGACAAAAAGTCACGCAATTTCCCTCCCGCCCCTAATTTGCATATGCAAATTACGATTTTGGTCGGGCAGAGGGATCCGGCCGAATCCGAATCCTGCTGAAAAAGGCAGAATCCTGGACAAATCCCGAATCGAGTCCTTCGGCCTCGTGTTTTTATATAGTCATGAAACTCCTCAGTGACTTATAATATCCTTATAATTTACAATAGGGGGTACTTTATTCACTACCCCGAATCCTTCCTGAAAGATTCAGCCGAATACTGAACCCAAATCCTAATTTGCACATGCATATGCAAATTTGTCGCAGAAAAGGAAAAAGTGGGAAAAACATTTTTTACTTCCTTGTTTTTGTGATGAAAAGTTACATGATTTCCCTTCCTGCCCCTAATTTACATATGCAAATTAGGATTTGGAATTGGTTCGGCCAGGCACAAGGATTCGGCCGAATCTTGCTGAAAAAGGCAGAATCCTGGATTCTGTGCATCCCTAGTATTTAGCAATTTGCCCAGGTGCTGGTAAAAATGGTAAATAAAGTGATATAGTACCGAACTCACCGGGAATACTTGTGAAGAATCAAAACACCTTGAAAAAGGTCCAATAGGGACCAAAACGTCGGTTTTACATGCAACACAATATACTGCTTATTTGATGCAAAAAGAACACTGGTGCTGGAGTTCTCTCTCTCTTTCTCTCTCTCTCTCTCTCTCTCTCTCTCTCTCTCTCTCACATTGCCATGTTGAGAGTTGCATATTAGGAATTTACATAAACTGACTGTCAATGGAATAGATAGAGACCAATTGCCCAGCTAACATTTCGCTGACAAAATGTAACAATGCACAGGACCCCCACCACTTCTAAGCAATATGCTTGCCCGAAGCTAACCAGTTATTTTTTGTGAAGATATTTAATTCAGTAATCTTTGGATACCCACTGCTCTGGTCATGCATTAGAACTTCTTATGCACATGGCAAAAATAAATCAGAGGGAACATTGTAAGCGGTCTGTCCATACAATAAGAAAACAACCACCATGTCTCACAGCTGGGAGCAGGCAAAGTATTTGGAAGTCTTACTTTGGCTTTCCCAAGTATACACATTGCATGTGTATAAAACACCATGAATCCTTTTATCCCAGAAAAACAAAATCTACTATGCAGGCCTACTGTTACTTTCATGTCAGCATCCAAGTACTTTGAAGGGTTACACTGTATAACGTTGGTTCACTGGCCAGAATTCTAGGTCCCGGCACCAGACCTCCATTCCCCTTTCCACTGCTCAGTCCCACTGCCAATCTACTCCTGAAATATTAAAATACTCACTTCCTGCCTGAAGACTTTGTTGAAGGAAAAGGAAAACTACCAAAGCAGTTTATTGCAATAGATTAGCCAAAACAATTGAAACTATATTTATTCTGCAGAATGCTTTACCATACCTGAGTAAACAGCTGTAGAAGCTCTGTTTATGTAGGATAGCAGCTGCCATATTAGCTTGTTGTGACATCACTTCCTACCTGAGTCTCTCCCTGCTCACTCATAGCTCTAGGTTCAGATTAGAGCAGGGAGGGGGGAAAGGGAGGGAGAGATGAGCAAACTGAGCATGCTCAAGCCCTAGCCCTGGAGGTTTATGCTTAAAACAGGAAATCTGATACAGAAGCCCATGTAAACATAATAGAAGAAAAGAGATGCTGTGTTTCTTTTGACAGAGGACTCAGAGCAGCATTACTGGTGTATTTATATAGATCTTTATGATAAAGCTTACTTAATGTTAGCCTTCCTTCTCAAGTCTTGTGTGACTGTTGTTGGGGGTGGTTGGTTTTCATATAATAAAGAAAGTGTTATAATAAGAACATTAAAAGGACTGTGTAAATGTATATATTATAAGGCATATTATAATCCCTTACTGTAAATGATAAAGATATTGGAAGTCTACTGAAGGGTTCTGTGACCAAATGAAGAAATACATTATGTAAGTTTTGGGAAATGCTCTGTGCAAATATTATAGCCAGTGAGAACTACTGCAATATATTGTGTGCTGGTGTTGGTACAATGTTTCCCTAAAGAGCAGCAATAAACAAATAGAAAGCTATAATAAAAAATAAATAGGGGGTAATTAAGTCTCATGGAACATCACCATACATAAGCACAGGTGGATGCTGGAACACTTACAGCAAGACAAAGGAACTGCAGGCCACATTAGCTCCTGTTGCCGTGACCTTCGACCCTGGTAGTCGACGTAAACCCCAACGCTGCTAAAACACAGCAGGTATTCCTTATTTGAGATTTCAACTGCACAAACGGCGTCCGTAGGTTGCTGCGTGATGAAAGACAGTGTGTGGTCTTCTGAATGGAGAAGGCTATACGGGCTCCCATCAGCATGCAAAGGATACCTAATAAATCCCGACTGAAAACCCACACACAGGCGTTCGTTAAAAATAGCCATCCACTGAACATTTCCCGGAACCTGGATCTCCTTGATCTTTTTGTGGCGTGTCTTGCTTTGGTTGAGTTCATAACAGAGAACCTGTCTTTTCATGGACACGCATAAGCACGTGAGGGCCCCATGGTGCACCTGCCCAGATACAATGCCCTGGCAGCCTTTACTTTCAACCAGTTTATAGAATTCCGTCTCTCTCCCATCCAGGGATATCATCGGGTAAAGGCGGACATGGCGATTCCTTCCCGATATCACTGCAATGAGCTGCTCGGTGGGGATAAGCTCAACCTGGTGAACTTTCTTGTTATCTCCAACACGAATAATCTCTATAAAGGGATGGAAAAACATACATTAATAATAAATATAGCCATAGACAAGGCCTGTAAAGGCATATGCAGTGGTCATGAAGGCTACAGAACATTGGATCAGTGTGCATGAAAGCTCAATATGCAGAGAGGTACTTTAGTTCACCCTGAGGATTAAAAAGTTGGCCCCCCATGTAAAAGAACTTTAGAACTTGGGTAACTGTATATGACCCTGAAACAACCTGCCCATAGGCCTACCCCTGATTCTTGCTCTGAAGTATTCTAAAGTGGAGTCTGGGGAAGTAGAAGGAAGGACCCAGTGGAGACCTGCTGCTAATTCTGAGATTATGGTTACATTTTTGAAAACAAAGGACAACCATAGCCCATGTTATTAAAAGGAACAGTAACACCAAAAAAAAAAGTGTTTTAAAATAATAAATAGATAATATAGTGTTGCCGTGCACTGGTAAACTAATCTGTTTGCTTCAGAAACACTGCTATAGTTTATATAAACAAGCTGCTGTGTAGCCATGGGGGCAGCCATTCAAGCACAGGATACACAGTAGATAACAGATAAGTACTACTATAGTTTATATAAACAAGCTGCTGTGTAGCCATGGGGGCAGCCATTCAAGCACAGGATACACAGTAGATAACAGATAAGTACTACTATAGTTTATGTAAACAAGCTGCTGTGT
Source organism: Xenopus petersii (assembly GCA_038501925.1). Lineage (NCBI taxonomy): Eukaryota > Metazoa > Chordata > Amphibia > Anura > Pipidae > Xenopus > Xenopus petersii. The sequence continues at coordinate 134,723,406 of CM076681.1, forward strand.
AGCCATGGGGGCAGCCATTCAAGCACAGGATACACAGTAGATAACCGATAAGTACTACTATAGTTTATATAAAAAAAGCTGCTGTGTAGCCTTGGGGGCAGCCATTCAAGCACAGGATACACAGTAGATAACAGATAAGTACTACTATAGTTCATATAAACAAGCTGCTTTGTAGCAATGTCGGAAATTGAAAAAAGACTATATGGCACAGCAGATAACAGATAACACCACTATGTTCTACAGAGTTTATCTGCTGTGTAACCTGAGCCTTTTCTCCTTTGAATGGCTGCCCCATTGCTACACAGCAGCTTATTTATATAAACTATAGTAGTTTTTCTGAAGCAAACACAGCAGTTTTATCAGTGCAGGGCAACACTGGATTATATTTTTATTACTTTAAAACACTTTTTAAGTTTTTGATGTTACTGTTTCTTTAAGTCTCAATCTGTTGCCATCTTGTATCTCACCGTCTTTTGTGACGTGTACAACAAACAGTCCCTCCTCGTTGCCCAGTGCTATTCGTTCGTGATCTGCATCAAGAAAAAAAACAAATGTAGTGTGAATTCAGGTTTGTTTGAAATACATCAGGGTATAAAAGAACACCAGCAGCCCAGTATTACCCAATATAGCAGCCGACTGAGTGTTCTTAATGAGCGGCAAAGTGCTGTCATAGGCCTCTTTAGAGATGTAGACTGACCGGTCTTTCAGCTTATTTTTCTTAAGGATCCGGTGCAGTTCGTTCAGAACCCCAACCCACTTGCCCTTCTCACTCTCGCTGTCGGCCAGAATTAGGATAGAGCACTTGTTGATTGATGCTGAGAGCTGAGAAGCTGTAACCTAGAGAGGGAAGCAATGGAAAGAAATTACAAATAAACAGTATCTCCATATACCTGATCTGTTGATGCCGCCATCTGTTGCTTGGGATTCTGTCATGATTTTTATGATGTCGTTTTTATTTCTAGTTTACACTGCAAATAATTCACTCTACAATAAAAAGTTTCATTCCTGAACCAACAAGTGTGTTTTTTTTTTTAGTTAATATTGGTGTGTAGGTGCATCTCAGGTTATTTTGCCTGGTCATGTGCTTTCAGAAAGAGCCAGCACTTTAGAATGGAACTGCTTTCTGGCAGCCTGTTGTTTCTCCTACTCAGTGTAACTGAATGTGTCTAAATGGGACCTGGATTTTACTATTGAGTGCTGTTCTTAGATCTACCAGGAGGTTGTTATCTTGTGTTAGAGAGCTGCTATCTGGTTACCTTCCCATTGTTCTTCTGTTAGGCTTCTGCGGGGGAAAGGGAGGGGATGTTATCACTCCAACTTGCAGTACAGCAGTAAAGAGTTTATCAGAGCTCATGACTGAGGGCAGCTGGGAAACTGACAATATGTCTAGCCCCATGCCAGATTTCAAAATTAAATATAAAAAAATCAGTTTGCTCTTTTGAGAAACACATTTCAGTGCAGAATTCTGCTGGAGCAGCACTATTAACTGATGATTTTTGAAAAAAAAAACATTTTTTCCCATGACAGTATCCCTTTTCAATCTATTATAGACTTGGTAGTACTATTCATAAAAGTATCTGAAATGTCTAAACACAGATCAGAGTTAGTTGTATTCTGGATACAAATTCTGCTAGCTTACCTTAAAAATGCACGGGATATCCTTGCGATTGGCATGGATGACATCAGAAGCCAGAACAGAACTTACTGCAAATTCTTCATCCCTTTAACATACATAAAGAAGACATAAAGAATGAATAGCCCAGGTCTCTTGTGTATATGTCAGAGTAACCTCCTCTGATGATCTTAGTTTAGGAGCTGTGGCTTTGGCTTAAAAGATTCATGGCAATAACTTTGAATCCCAGTTTGAAGCCACAGCTGCTATAGGGTATAGGAGTCAAAACTGTAACCACTGCAAATACAGGACACTGGGTCCTAGCAACAACATTACAGGATTACCACGCTTGCACACCCTGGCTCTCCACGATAAGATGACCCGGTGCACTGTGAAGGAGGCCTCGGCAACCTCAATAGTACGAATAAAGGAAGATTTCACTGGCACACGAAGGTTCTTTCAAGCAGGTACAAGCCCTTGCTAAGTTTATTTTGCAGAAATAAACTTAGCAAGGGCTTGTACCTGCTTGAAAGAACCTTCGTGTGCCAGTGAAATCTTCCTTTATTCCTAGTAACAACACACACTTTCTTAAACCAAACATGTCTCTATGCTCATATATACCATAATATATATGATTCAGAATAACATAAGCACTAATGGCTCTGTGATTTCCATATATACAGGTAAGTTAGTTATTTGCTAGTACCTCCTGTTCAGCAAAGTGAAAAGGCATTATGCTAAACACCAATTGAAGATCACTAGTTTGAATTCCTATAGTCAGACACAAGCAAACAAAATGAAAGGGGAACTATATCCAAAATGAAAATGTAATATAAGCTTCAGCATAATGAAATAAGAAACTTTCTAAATACAACCAATTAAAAAGTCTGTAGCGTTTCTGAAATAATCAAGTTTATGTTCACTATTCCTCTCTCAGCATGTTTCTCCGCATTCTGTCTTCATTCAGGAGTTGGGAGTCAGATGAATGATCCAATATATCTTATAGGGGGGCTCCTTTTGCCTAAAAGATGTATTAGAGCTCACTCTATTAAACTCACCAGACATCATGTCTCTCTACATGCAGAATTTATGCAAAAGGCAGTAATTTTGTTAGATTTTGTTTGTACTGGAATCAGTTATTTGAGTGAGCTCTAATTCATCTGCTAGGAAAGGAAGCCCCCCTATAAGATATATTGGATCTAACTGTCAATGAATATCTGACACCCAACTGCTGCATGAAAAGAGAATGAAGAGAAACAGATGCTGAGAGAGGAATAGTGAAGATAAACTTGATTATTTCAGAAACAATGCAGAATTTTTAATTGATTGTATTTAGAAAGTTTCTTACTTCAGTATGGGGATAGTTCCCCTTTAATAAAGGGATGTATTACTGCAGTACAGAAGAAAGGCTGCCGAACTGGGTTTGCTGACACACAAAGAGGGACACAAAAGAAGTGGGTGTCATGACTTACCTCATATCAATAACTTGACTCACTACACAGCTGGGCTGGGAGGATTTGCCCTCCGCTATCTCATACAGGAAAAGCTTGAAATCACATACGACTGCCATTGCTCTCTGCCAACCCTTCTTGACACCGGCTGGCTTGGGCACCTGCAAGGAGAAAACAGGAGAGTCACCCATCTGCAATGCATATAAACCAAGCAGCAGACTGGTACAGGAGGCTTGCATTTTGCTGATGATTCCTCTAGATCAGCGATCCCCAACTAGTAGCTTGTGAGTAACATGTTGCTCCCCAACCCCTTGGATGTTGCTCTCAGGGTCCTCAAAGCAGGTGCTTATTTTTGAAAGCAAGTTTTAATTGCTTAAGAACTAAGTATAGTGCCAAGTAGAGTCTCCTGTAGGCTGCCAGTCCACATAGGGGCTACCAAATAGCCAATCACATCCCTTATTTGGCACCCCAAAGGACTTTTTCATGCTTGTGTTGCTCCCCAACTCTTTTTACATTTGAATGTGGCTAACCGGTTAAAAAGGTTGTGGATCAATGGTCAAAATGAACTAGATTTCAATCACAAGGTTAACCCCGTACGATATTTGCAGTGAATTCTGGGAGCTGATAATGAGGTTACAGAAGAAATGATTGGGTTGGTGACTTCAGAGGGGAATTAGAGCCATGTAACATGTTTAGGAGCCGCACTTACTTTAACATGACCTTCATACGCTGTTCCAATTCCTTTCTGGGGATCTATCCCCAGGGGTCCCTTTGTCTGGTCAGCAGGGATGGGGCAGACTGCTGGGGCTTTATCAGCACAAGTAACATGGCAGGAAAATCCACACACTGGCCATAACAGAAGAAAAGTGTAAAAAAGACGACACAGGTAAACACCACAAACACGAGAGACAATTTATTCTTCTGGAAATGCACGCACCTGAGTTACAAGCATTTCTTATAATGTATCTTTATAGGGTAAGTTCACAAGGGGTGAAATCTAAGCCTATGCCCAAATGAACCCCAGAGTAAGTAGTCCAGAGGGGTTGTTCTTTTTCACTTCCAGTTCCCAAGCAGCTATTTCCTATAGTCAGACAGGAGAATGGAATTTTCCCACTTCACTGATTGCTATTGGCAGTTCAAATCAAATTAATTGTGCCTTGGCAATTAAAGGAGCTCCTCTTAGCTTAGCTTTTTAGTGTGCATCCCTAGGCCCATAAATATCAATTAAATAATGAGAAAAATCAAATCCTTTATGTCAGCCCAGTCCCTGCTCCCCTTGCTAGACCACTGGGAACCCAAGAGCTTTATCTGTACATAGGCAAGCAAGATGGTGATGGTTCTTTCAGCCATTCTACTATAAACTCACCTTCACAGGTACAGCCCTGACGTATCAGCCCGACCATCAGCGACGTGCACTGGCTGCATTTTGTAGGCCCATTGAAAGTCTTCACTACAAACTGATGGGCTTTTGGCTACAAGGCAAGATGACAAGTGAATGAATATTCGAACCTAGTCATTTGGGCAATTGTCCGAACACCAATATATTCATATATTTGTGCAGTCAGCTTGTGCTTCAGCGTCTTGTACAGTGTTAATTACAGAGATATCAAGCACTGAAATATATAATTTCATAATCATTATGATTAAAAAAAGTCACTTCGACAAGTCCAGTTATAATATGCACTATGTATATTTTACCTTAGGGGCAGAGGATCCAGAGTTCAGGTAGGAGGCCCTCTTAGTTGGTGTCTGAACTGACCGATGATCTGTTACCTATTAAATTACAGGGTGCAACAACCAATTAAATACTAGGAACAATAAAATAAATCATGCTGCAACATTCTATCAAATACTATGTTGCTTTACAGTTCTACCCTAAAGTAAGGTATGGTATATAGGATTCCTATAAATGCGAATCTGTGCCAATAACAAGTGTGGGAGCATTGAGAGGGGCAGGTACCTCTGCAGGCTCGATGTCGCTCATGGTAGAGGGAGATCTGGAGCGGGAAGGAGCTTGGGACTTGTCATCCTCATCGCGTGATGGCGTGTTGGAAAGGGTGAAGTTTTCCACAGAGTCCATCTGAAAGAAACAAGCATGCTATTACCCAAACTGCAACAGATCAAACCGTTCGCCATGAAGGATGTGGGCAACAAAATAAATAAGATAAATGAAAGTACCGCAAATGATGCAACCTGGAAACTTTGAAATCAATAAAGGGGCAAATGAGGTTGGAAACATTGGAAACCAATGATAACCTGTCGCCCAAAATGAATGGCAAATGGAAAGTTATCATGAAAGGAATTAATGTACAAGTGGGTTAAAGCTTGCTGATGCCAAACTACAGGGACATGACTGGAACCAAGAGAGGGCAAGGTGCTTCTACTGAGAACAATGATCTATACCAGTGGTCCCCAACCAGTAGCTCGTGAGCAACATGTTGCTCTCCAACCCCTTGGATGTTGCTCCCAGTGGCCTCAAAAGCAGGTAATTATTTTTGCATTCCAGGCTTGGAAGCAAGTTTTAATTGCATAAAAATGAAGTATAGTGCCAAGTAGAGCTTTCTGTAGACTGCCAGTCCACATAGGGGCTGCCAAATATCCAATCACAGCCCTTATTTGGCACCCCAAGGGACTTTAAAGGGCACCAATCATGACCAAAATCATTTACTAAGTAAATATACTATGTGAAAGTTCAAGAAATCCGATTTTTAAAACAGTTAGAATTGTTTGTATAATGTAAATGATCAGCTCACTATTCCTTCTGCAAGATCTCCCCTATCTCCACTGCAGTTCTAGCTGAGGCAGCCATCTTGGATTTCACTGGCTCCTCCTACCTATATCTTCCCAGCCAACTGTAGCTCTGAAATCTCGCACATGCTCAGTTGAAATTCCTTGTTGCTTATCAACCCTTCTAAGCTATTTGTTAATCAGCCAAACCTGTGTGTTAGCTGCTGTACAGTAGTGCTGCCACCTGCTGGAAGTTAGTGTGTGTCCTTCATTTGCATAATGACATCACCAGCAGGGGACAAGATAGGGAAATCTCCTGATACTTCTAGTGGAGGAGTTTACTTAAACAAGGCATTCTGGGTAGAATACTCAAAGCAGTGTTACAATCTGAGCATGCTCCTGAAATTTGCATATTAGAGTCTCTGTTATAGTCTCAATATGGCCTCCCTCAGTGAAAGAACCCATTTGACAAAGTAAGGGATTTTTTTTTAAAACCTGCAGTTTTTTCAAAAAACTATATATGTAGTTTGATTAAACGTGTTTAGCTTGTACTGGTCAGATTGTTAATATGTGTTTGATTTTGGCTGTGATAGGTGCCCTTTAATGCTAGTGTTGCTCACCAACTCTTTTTACATTTGAATATGGCTCACGTGTAAAAAAGTTTGGGGACCCCTGATCTATACTATGGCCAAACGTGGACAAGCAAAGTGTAAATGGCATGGGAGGGGGAGGTATCTTGTAGCTCTAAGAATGTGTTCCAAGTCAGTGAATTGAGTCATACAGTCTGCTGTCCTGTTCCTTGGAAAACTGTTTTGATCTGCAGCTTTCTCTACTGCCGATGTGGCACCAAGCCGACACTTCAGAAGTGTGAGAGCTGCTGCCATATGTGCATCTAGGACAGTGTATAGTGACCTAGATCCCAACCCATATCCATGATACATATTAGTCGGTTCTTCTGTAAGGCAAGTTTGTATCATGCATCTGCGAAAACCAAAGAGGAGCCGCAGCAAGGCACAAACATAGCCACACCATGTATGGCCCCTAGTATTGCATCGGTCAAGCCAATCCGTCAGATACTGTGTATGGCTGACCATATTTATTTCTAATTAGGCTTAGTTAGGCTTTCCACTGCCTATGGGTTGTGAATGTGATCGGCAATACGTTCTATAAACACAAAATTTGTATTATTGGGTTAAGGCCGTAATCACCACCTTCACCACCAGAGTATGCAAAAGAAAGAAGTAGCCACACAACATGCAAAGCGGTTAGACTGGCAAAACGAAGCTTGAAATGAGCCACATAGAACAAAGACATTTATACCACAGGCAGAAAAGGGGGTGCACACAAAGCAAGACAGCCTCTTACACGTCTGCCTTTGCTGGTGGCATTGCTGGATGGAGATCGCTTCAATAAAGAGAGGAAAACAGGTTACAGGCTCTGTAATATATAGCGGAGGAAGCACATAGCAAAATGGCTGCACTCACACAGCGGCACTCTGGGTAACAGACACAGGTAGTGAAAGAGCCTTATGCAGATCTACTATTCACATCAGCAGCTTTACTGGAGCTGTAGTTATGCAACATCTTGACTTTATATTACATTATTATAGTTGGATATTGCGTGGGAATGCAGAACCTACTTGCATGGACTTGCATTGCATTGTCCCCACCGTGTCTTTTGAGAAAGGACAGTTCTGATTTGTAAACCTTAAAAAGAAAGGGACTTACGGTACCTGAATTTGGGGATGACCTATGATGGAAAGACAGGTGTTTGGGCAGAGCTATTGCCTCCATTCCCCAGATTTTGGGGGGGATGCTAATGTATGGAAGGACAACTAGGAGAGGGAACTGAAAGATGGATAATCCAGGCTAATAATGATACCTCTCAGCTCTCTCTGGTTTATGACATTAAAAAATTAAATTCTGGGAGGTCATAAAAGAAGGAACACTACTTAAAAGCCTATAAATGAAGACCAATTGCTGGGTTGCTTAGATACACCTATCTGCAGCCTACTAACAGAAAACGTGAAGTTGAACTTCCCCTTTTAGCGGGAGGATCCATTTTCCCAGGCTTTTCGGGGAAACCACTTACTATTCTCTGGTCGCACGCTGGAGCTGAACTCGGACTGGTGCTCCCACATTTATTCATTGCCAAACAAAGATGCCAATGTGGCCAAATATAAACACATAAATACAGGTCCCTTATTACAGGAGACAGAGAAGCAACTTTGCACAGACAGCACAAGCTGCATATTCCATGACATTACATTTGGATACATATATATATATATATATATACATACTTACTTCAAAATGATCAAGCACAGATGTAGGTGCATTCAGGAAAGCCAGGAAGGAATTCTGGGTCTCCTGGTGTTTGACACCTTAAATAAGAGAAAGAAATGACAGATATTACTTAACTTTAACCCAAGCATATATAACCTCATATCATCTACCATGTTGTGCCCAAAACATTATATGCACCTTCTTTGTAACACACCACTGCAACAGTCATAAGCCCTGTAGTGCCACGTTATATGCCACTTTCTACATACACTTTTCACCAAGAAAATATACACTGTGCTGTACCATACAGTTAGTTACATAAACTGTCTAGATACCATTTTCAGTTATGCACACGCCCTATTTGTACCAGCAAATGTTTAAATCTTCTTTGTAATGCTCACAATTCAACCAATAATCATATGCACCTTCCTTTTACCACCAAGCATTATACACAAACCTTCTTTATTTCTTCCGTTTACCTCCATAAAAGTTGCAGTTACCATTCTGATGGCGTACCCCTGGCACCAAGTTATAAGCACCTTCCTTGTACCACCACATACTGTAGGTTACAGGCACCAATTCTAATATCATTGGCATCAATTTATATGCCCCTTCACTGTGCCACCAAGACAAATATACACTCCTTCTTTATTTAACCAAGTAGTCAATAAAGTTGTCAGGAGAAAGAAAGAAGCTGCTCTGATGTTCTTCTGCTTAGGGAAAAACATTAGAAAGCTTTCTCAAATCTTTCCTAACCAGAAAAACATCAGACCAGCCTCTTTCTTTCTCCTGACAACTTCCTTGACTGCTTGTGGTCAGAAAATGCCCAGCAGGTGGCGGTATTGTAACAAAATTCACTGATGTTAGCAGTACATGAATCTTTTAATATCTTGGAACTAAAATAAATAAATAATGAATGTACATTGCAAAAGTGCTTAGAATAGCCCCCTCGTCTATTTTACATTCACTTATTTTTAAGGTTTACTTATCCTTTAATGTAATACCAATTGTCATACACACCTTCTTTATCCCACTGAGATACGTTCTGTTTATGCACTGTCCCTATACCATAATATACCAATATATATATATCATACCAACATACACCCTCACTGTGCAACAAAGAAACGCCATACGATTTACCATGCTATGCTATGCAATAAAGAGTAAAGGTGGCCATACATGGAGAGATCCACTCGTTTGGCGATGTCGCCAAACGAGCGGATCTCCCTCCGATATGCCCACCTTGAGGTGGGCAATATCGGGCTGATCCGATCGGATCCTAACGAACGCAAACGGGCGGTCGGATCGTGGGACTGCATCAACGAACAGATGCGGCTGCGATCCGACGGGATTTTTAGTCCCATCCGAAAGTCGGCCAGATCTCGATCGGGGAAGCCCGTCGGGGGCCCCCATACACGGGCCAATAAGCTGTCGGCAGCTTTTATTGGCCCGTGTATGGCCACCTTAACACATATGCAGCATCTCCATAATCTGACACTGCAGATACACATAAATATATATATATATGCACCTTAGGTATCATGATGTGGCACCTGTCTATATCTTGCTGTGCCATCATGAATTTCCCTACATTGTGGGATAAATACCTTTTTCTGACCTCAGCTCTTCCGTCTCCCACTTCAGTTTCTCGTTTTCTGCTGTCAGATCTTGATTTTTCTTCTCAGACTCTTGCAGTTTGCTTTAAAACAGTAAATAAAACCTCCCCAAAATTAACCAAAGGTATGGTGACTATTTGAAGCAGGCATCCACTGTTTCAGGAATGATTCCTTTATTTATCTGTTACTGGAATAAGAAGGGTCATAACAGAGCTGCAAGGACAAGAATTTTTCACAGGGGAAGCTCATTAGCAAATAGAATCTTTAGCCATTATTAGTGTTACTGGATGACAAGCTGTCTGTCACTGGCTGGCATTTAACTGACTCTGACTGGCTCTTCAGACATTGTATTCCATTCCAAAGACACAGTAAAATATACTTGCTAGGGTTTCGGATTCGGTTCGGTCTGGCAGAAGGATTTGGCTGAATCTGAATCCCGCTGAAAAAGACCAATCCTGGCCGGATCCCGAACCGAATCCTGGACTCTGTGCATCCATAATACTTGCACTTCCCCTTTAAACAGACACTTAAACATAGGCAATGGTTCCCCAATGTACATACATACCATTCAGTGGTGATAATTGCAGCCTTGACTTTATTCAGTTCCTCCTGTATGACCTGCTTGGCTCTAATTTCTGCATCCAGCGCTGACTGTAGTTCCAGCCTGGCAGACATGTCCAGCTTGGCAAAGCGTCGCATTTTCCACGGCATGTCCTGTATATTTCACAAACAGATCAGAGTGTCTCAGAAATGCATTTAGGGGATTAACTGGTAATTGACTTGGACCTAAAACCAGATGACACCGAAAGGACTAATTTTACAATTAATCCCACATTGTTTTTTCTAGGGATGCACCGAATCCAGAATTCGGTTCGGGTTTCGACCAGGATTCGGCCTTTTTCAGCAGGATTCGGCCGAATCTTTCTGCCCAGGTGAACCGAATCTGTATTCTAATTTGCATATGCAAATTAGGAGTGGGGAGGGAAATCACGTGACTTTGGATTCGGTTCGGTATTCGCCCGAATCTTTCAAGAAGGAATCGGGGGTTAGGCCAAATCGTAAATAGTGGATTCGGTGCATCCCTAGCTTTTTCTTTAGAGAATTTGTTGGAAAAGGATGGAATTACACCAACCCCAATAAACTCTTCTCTATCTGGAAGCCTGAGACAGGGATAACAGAAAAGAATAGGGAATGTGTATATACAGAACTTCTCATTTTTTACTTCCTCATTTAAAAAGACAGAGCCATTTTTGCCCATGCACCTGCCCTGTTATTTTGGCATCCAAAGGGTAAGTGGAGGTCCACAAAAGGTATCACTGGGCCCATACTGGCCTCCCAGCTGAAGCTCTAAACATGCGGGTGCCCTTGAGAAACTAAACCCCCCCTAAGTATCTTTAATACATAGAACAGGCAGATAGTGAACAACAAGAATCAGTGAACAGTAAATTATGAGCAATCTGCACTGAATGATGGGAAGAAGTAGCATGAAAGACAAAAATAAGGTTGTCTGTGGATCTTACAGTAGGCTTGGCACCCAGGCTAGAATTCCGCAGGGAATCCAACTCTTCAGTCATCTTGGAAGCCAAAGCTTGTAGGTAGCCCCTCGCGTCTTTCTCGTCGCTCACCCTGGCAATGACACAAACATATCAACATGCTAGTAAGGGAAGCACAAAGGAACAAAGAAATAAGGAAAATTCCTCTTTACTTTCATATGTTGCAGACAGCACCGCATAACAGGGGCATACAAATCTTACCTAAACGAATAGGAAAAACAAAAAATTAAAGTGTTTTAAAGGAATGAGAATATAATGTATTGTTATTCTGCACCGGTAAAACTGGTGTGTTTGCTTCAGAAACACTATTATAGTTTATATAAACAAGCTGCTGTGTAGCCATGGGGCAGTCATTCAAGCACAGGATACACAGTAGATAACAGATAAGTACTACTATAGTTTATATAAACAAGCTGCTGTGTAGCCATGGGGGCAGTCATTCAAGCACAGGATACACAGTAGATAACAGATAAGTACTACTATAGTTTATATAAAACAAGCTGCTGTGTAGCCATGGGGGCAGCCATTCAAGCACAGGATACACAGTAGATAACAGATAAGTACTACTATAGTTTATATAAACAAGCTGCTCTGTAGCCATGGGGGCAGCCATTCAAGCACAGGATACACAGCAGATAAGAGATAAGAACTACTATAGTTTATATAAACAATCTGCTGTGTAGCCATGGGGGCAGCCATTCAAGCACAGGATACACAGTAGATAACAGATAAGTACTACTATAGTTTATATAAACAATCTGCTGTGTAGCCATGGGGGCAGCCATTCAAGCACAGGATACACAGTAGATAACAGATAAGTACTACTATAGTTTATATAAACAATCTGCTGTGTAGCCATGGGGGCAGCCATTCAAGCACAGGATACACAGTAGATAACAGATAAGTACTACTATAGTTTATATAAACAAGCTGCTCTGTAGCCATGGGGGCAGCCATTCAAGCACAGGATACACAGCAGATAAGAGATAAGAACTACTATAGTTTATATAAACAATCTGCTGTGTAGCCATGGGGGCAGCCATTCAAGCACAGGATACACAGTAGATAACAGATAAGTACTACTATAGTTTATATAAACAATCTGCTGTGTAGCCATGGGGGCAGCCATTCAAGCACAGGATACACAGTAGATAACATATAAGTACTACTATAGTTTATATAAACAAGCTGCTGTGTAGCCATGGGGGCAGCCATTCAAGCACAGGATACACAGTAGATAACATATAAGTACTACTATAGTTTATATAAACAAGCTGCTGTGTAGCCATGGGGGCAGCCATTCAAGCACAGGATACACAGTAGATAACAGATAAGTACTACTATAGTTTATATAAACAAGCTGCTCTGTAGCCATGGGGGCAGCCATTCAAGCACAGGATACACAGCAGATAAGAGATAAGAACTACTATAGTTTATATAAACAATCTGCTGTGTAGCCATGGGGGCAGCCATTCAAGCACAGGATACACAGTAGATAACAGATAAGTACTACTATAGTTTATATAAACAATCTGCTGTGTAGCCATGGGGGCAGCCATTCAAGCACAGGATACACAGTAGATAACAGATAAGTACTACTATAGTTTATATAAACAATCTGCTGTGTAGCCATGGGGGCAGCCATTCAAGCACAGGATACACAGTAGATAACAGATAAGTACTACTATAGTTTATATAAACAAGCTGCTCTGTAGCCATGGGGGCAGCCATTCAAGCACAGGATACACAGCAGATAAGAGATAAGAACTACTATAGTTTATATAAACAATCTGCTGTGTAGCCATGGGGGCAGCCATTCAAGCACAGGATACACAGTAGATAACAGATAAGTACTACTATAGTTTATATAAACAATCTGCTGTGTAGCCATGGGGGCAGCCATTCAAGCACAGGATACACAGTAGATAACATATAAGTACTACTATAGTTTATATAAACAAGCTGCTGTGTAGCCATGGGGGCAGCCATTCAAGCACAGGATACACAGTAGATAACATATAAGTACTACTATAGTTTATATAAACAAGCTGCTGTGTAGCCATGGGGGCAGCCATTCAAGCACAGGATATAAGTACTACTATACTATAAGTTCTGAGGAATCTCATTGTATACTACAGAGCTTATCTGTTATCCTGTGCCTTTTTTCTCTTTTCAGCTTTGAATGGCTGCCCCCATGCAGTACAGAGTATCTGAAGCAAACAAACCAGGTTCACCAGTGCAGCAAGACAATACATTATATTTTCATTACTTTTAAATACTTTAATTTTTTTGGTGTTACTGTTCCTTTAAAAGCTATGGCCTATCTGTATGCACGGCAGTTGCGATTTGCTTATCTGCATTCTGCTGTAATGGACTTTTTTTTAAATATTGCATTAATGAGTGCTGAATTGGTGAGAGGGGTCCCCAACTTTTTTTTTTACCCGTGAGCAACATTCACACATAAAGGAGTTTGGGAGCAACACAAGAATGAATAATGTTGCTGGGCAGGGGTGTAACTACAGAGGAAGCCGATCCTGCGGCTGCAGGATTATAATAATATTATTATTATCATTATAAGCCCAAATAATGAGCATTATAAGCCCAAATAATGAGCAATTTCAACTAACATTGGTTGAACAGTATAATCTATGGTTATGTTGGGGCCCTAAAATTAATTTGCTGTGGGGCCCAGTAACATCTACTCCACTCTGCCAAATAAGTGATGTGACTGGCCATTTGAGGCCATTGTGGAGTATGTGGAGTGGCAGCCTACAAGAGACATGATTTTTTATACAACCAAAACTTACCTCCAAGTCTGGAATTCAAAAATAAGCACCTGCTTTGAGGCCACTGTGAGCAACATGAGGCTCATGAGCCACTGGTTGGGGATCACTAGCTGCTTCTGAAACCCCCCCAAGTATATTACAGGCTTATAGGAGCCAGAAGGGGTTAATCCAATGTTCCCAAACCGGGAAAAAAAAATTAATTCTCTCCGCTCCTTGTTTACTTGTGAAAGGATGAGATCACTGGGAGACAAGAGCACATCCGCCTGATCCCACTGTCTGCACTTGATCCACGTGAACACTGTAACCCCTGCAGCACAACTCTGTGTATAGCCGGGTGCAACTGCCACATGGCCATGATAGAGTTAACAGCATGAGCCATGATAGAGTTAACAGCATGAGCCATGTAGCAGAGCTTGGCAGACATCCAGAGGGCCCTCAATGTCCATGCACAAGGGACTGGGGAAACCTTCAAGAACCTTTGCCCAAATATGGAGAATGATGGGAATCTCGATGTGAGGAGACGTTCCCATAAAAAGACAAGATCAGTCTCTCTCTCTCGGCCACAGGATTAATTTGCATCTGTCATCCCTGCAGATTCAGTAAGGCTCGTTAACAAGGTGCAGTGATGTGACCTGCTAAATATTGCTTTACGGAACCCCTGCACCCTGCCCACATGGAGTCTACGATGGCAGCACATATTGAGGGCTGGCATTTTCTAACTAAATGCAAATCAATGGGTATGGCAGCATAGGTATTCCCCTATACTAAGCACAATTCAGCAGGAACAACCTCCTAAGTTTGCTCGTAGCCTGTACAGAGAGATACCATAAAACTATGGCAGTATAGGTATTCCCTGTACTAAGCACAATTCAGCAGGAACAGTCCCCTAAGTTTGCTCATAGTCTGTACAGAAGGAGACCATGAAAAAACAGAAAGAGCAGGGGCACAAATTTCAATCACAACTGAGAGTGTTATACTTTCCTTCTAGCACTGAGCAGGTGATACAAAGCAATAATAGCCACAGGAGTACTAACCATTGAATGATTTCGGTGATCTGGGCCTCCCAGTGCGCCACTGACTCTTTCTCTTCCTCCAGATGCCGGTTATTGATGCTCATTTTTTCAAACATGGTGCTAAGCTGGGGGGGTAATAAGAACATGTCAGAGACAAAAAGACACTTAAAATAACCTGATCTGGTCCAGCAGGTATAGATCAAATGGAGAAAGCAACATTTCATATCAGTGTTCCCAAATCTGCAGATCTTGTTATAAAAAATTCCCAGCACCCAATGACAGCTGAGGCTAATATGTGTTGACCACAGATTGGACAGTGAATTCTAAATAAAAAACACATCTGTCGTACACACACACACACACAGAATGGAAACGTACCTTGTCCAGCTCATTGGAAAGCTTTTGGTTTTCCTCCATTAACAGGAGCCGCTCACGGTCAAATTTCTGCTTCATTTCAGCTTCAAACTCCTCCCTTTCACTCTGGCTGCAAAGATAATAATGCAACATTTAGGTTAAAGGGACGGGAAACAAAATAAATGCAGGATAGAACATAATGAAATGTACATCAGTGCCGGGAACCTACTCATTTACTGTATGTCTCAATGAACTGCAGTCACACGTTGTGCTCCCACAGGGCAGGGAAGGTCTTGTTACATATTAACTTATTCTAATTCCATTCATCCTCATCAAGTTATTCACAGCTACTGAGCACTTTGAAATATTCAAACAGTTTTATGGTATCTGTCTATACAGGCTATGAGCAAACTTAGGGAACTGTTCCTGCTAAATTGTGCTTTGTATAGGGGAATACCTATGCTGCCATAGTTTTATGGGATCTCTCTGTACAGACTATGAGCAAACTTAGGGGGCTGTTCCTGCTGAATTGTGCTTAGTACAGGGAATACCTATGCTGCCATAGTTTTATGAGATCTCTCTGTACAGGCTATGAGCAAACTTAGGGGACGGTTGCTGCTGAATTGTGCTTAGTACAGGGGAATACCTATGCTGCCATTGTTTTATGGTATCTCTCTGAACAGACTATGAGCAAACTTAGGGACTGTTCCTGCTGAATTGTGCTTAGTACAGGGAATACCTATGCTGCCATAGTTTTATGGTATCTCTCTGTACAGACTATGAGCAAACTTAGGGGGCTGTTCCTGCTGAATTGTGCTTAGTACAGGGAATACCTATGCTGCCATAGTTTTATGAGATCTCTCTGTACAGGCTATGAGCAAACTTAGGGGACTGTTCCTGCTGAATTGTGCTTAGTACAGGGAATACCTATGCTGCCATAGTTTTATGGGATCTCTCTGTACAGTCTATGAGCTGTTCCTGCTGAATTGTGCTTAGTACAGGGAATACCTATGCTGCCATAGTTTTATGGTATCTCGCTGTACAGACTATGAGCAAACTTAGGGGGCTGTTCCTGCTGAATTGTGCTTAGTACAGGGGAATACCTAGGCTGCCATAGTTTCAATTTAAATATGTGCTGACCCTCAATCCCCGTAACAAGGCCCTGTGTTTGCTCTTTTATATTGCTCTATAGTTTTTGAATTATTTGCCTTCTTCTTTTGACTCTTTCCTTTGTTCAAACGGGGGTCACTGACCCCATCTAAAAGCAAATGCTACACATTTATGGTTATTGCCACACTTTATTACTCATCTTTCTATTCAGGCCTCTCCTATTTATATCCCAGCCTCTTATTCAGATCAGTGCATGGTTGCTAGGGTAATTTGGCCCCTAACCACCAGACTGCTGAGATTGCAAACTGGAGAGCTGCTGAATAAAAAGCTAAACAACTCAAAAACCACAAATAATAAAAAATTAAAACCAATTGCAAATCGTCTCAGAATATCACTCTCTACATCATACTAAAAGTTAATTTAAAGATAAAGAACCCCTGTAAGGATTTCTGCTTTTGTTTAGTCATAATTTCCCTTGCACTTAAGCAAAAGAAAACAAGCACTTGTGAAACAAAGAACCTTGGCAGCTTCATCTCTTCCCTTTTAAGGATTGACTATGGGGTGCAGACAGGGCCAATCCATTGTGAATCTGTGTGTGTGTGTGGGGGGGGGTATAGAGTACAGTTGGCAAGACTCACTTCCTGTATCCCCTCTATGTAATCAGAGCTCCTTTTTTATTCGCTATTTTAATGGGCAGTAAATACTCTGCTTTACAGTAGCATAACTTGCATACGCCAGAAAATCTTCTCAGAATGAATAATTCTTCCCCAGAGTGTGCTGCACCTCAGTTTTTCGGACAAGTTAAAGTTTGGAGAGGTTCAGGGGAGGGGGGACTACAATACAGTAAACCCGAGGTCTGGACCCACATGATCACGGGGTCAGCTTTATATGTAATTACACAATTGCTGCTTTATTATCAGCCTCATAACTGGGGAATTTATTTCATTTACAGAGTTTGGCCATCTTAAAGAACTTGTAAAAACCAAAGCGATAATTAATGTCAACTTCTCTCTGCACTTTTGCCATTCACTGCTAACACCAGGCTTTAAAGGACAAGGAAAGTATAACTAAAGAAGTAGCTAGAAATGTTGTACATTATGTTTTGTGCTTCTGTACCAGCCCAAGGCAACCACAGCCCATTAGCAGTAAAGATCTGTGTCTCTAAAGATGCCCCAGTAGCTCCCCATCTTCTTTTCTGCTGATTCACTGCACATGCTCTGTGCTGCTGTCACTTACTGAGCTTATGGAGCCACTCACAATATACAGTACACATAGAATAGAAATGTCACAATATAAAGCTGATTAGTAATTACTACATGGCAGCACAGAACCCAGTGCAATTAGCATCAGAATTTAATAATCAGCCATGTAGCATCAGCTTATATTATAGGGGAAGCTCATTTTCTGCTGGATAATTAGTGACGAGCCCTAAGCTTAGCTTCTCAACAGCTGCTCAGAGCCCACTGAGCATGTGCGTGTCACAGACACTTTCCAAGATGGAGACAAGTTTGAAGTCCTGGATCATTGCTGCTATTAAGAAACTGAAAATTTAGGCTGGTGCAATAAGTTCAGTATATAAAACATGGCATTTTTAGCCCTATTCATCTTAAGGGTTTAGTTCTCCTTTAAGTTCCTTTGAAAGTCAGCAACTCTAGGGTTAAAGGACTATAAAGAAAGTGAACAGAAACACTCTGCCCTTCAAACGGTGCTTAAAGCTTAGTACTAGCAGTCTAAAACGACGAATATTTCAGAAACCACAAAGTTAAAGGACCAGTAACATCCAATTTTTTTAAAGAAAATTCGTTAGTATACAAATGAAAAAAAAAAAAGACAAGCACAAATTAAATTTTTAAATCGCTAACTCTTTAATAAGAAATAACTTACTGAAACTTTCACTCTGCTTGCATTCCTCTTCAGAAAAGGCGATTCGGCAATCCATTGTGCAGCGCTCGATTTCTCCTCCCTGCCTTTCTTATAGATAGCCAGGGAGGAGAAATCGAGCGCCGTATGATGGATGGTCGCCCTGTCGCCTTTTCTGAAGTGGCGTTTCAGTAAGTTATTTCTTAATAAATACTTAGCGATTTCAAAGTTTCATTTGTCTTTGGGTTTTTTTTTCCCGTTGTATACTAACGAATTTAAAAAAAAAATTTGATGTCACTGGTCCTTTAATCTAAACGGCAAAATTAACCAAAGGCAGCAGGTAGCGCAGTCCGGGCTTTACCTTTCCCTGCGAGTCTTGTCCAGCTTGTCTTTCAGAACCAAGATCTCTTTGTTGAGGTTCAGTTGTTGGCTCTCTGCGTCCCGCAGCTCCTTCTTCAGGTTCTTGATTTCACTGGAGTGCAGCGCTTCCCTCTTGGCAAACTCCTCTTCATAGAAGACGTTTTTCTTTTCCAGATCCGTCTTCAGCTTGGCGATCTCCTGCTGGTGCTCAGAATTGCTGACCCCTGGAGAGCGGCCGACATGTTTCAGCTGGAGGATACAAAATCATGGAATATAAAAGTTGGCCATGGATTCACTAGCCACCTCTGGCTCGTAGAAGGCACTGTGCCCACGAACAACCCCCCCACCCCAATACGGATGTAAATACATGAAAAAAAAGTACATGACTACAGCAACTGTCCCAATATGGTCCTCAGCCAATGGTATTTCCCAGTCAGCCAGATTCTCTCCTCATCGAACTGACATTCAAACACATACACACAATTATACTCACACCTAAAGGACATGTAATCCTCTCACAAAAATTTAATCAATAAACAGTCTCTGTTAAATCTTTAGATAACTGCTGCTCTGGTTGTTAAAAGGTTAGCAGTAAGGCTGCAGCATCCCCTAAATCACTTAGAAATCCTTCTCCTCCTCTAACCCCCTCACACATTTGCTTTGGCTGTTGGCTCATGAGCATGCTCAGTTCTTCTCAGATCAGATTACTAAACACACCCTTCCAGCCAATGAAGAGATAGCATTACTGGTTCCCATAGAAACTCTGCTCTAAATGTCTGATCCTACTTTTTTCTTTTTTACTTTTTTCTCCTAACCACCTCTCCTGAGCTCAGCTGAACCATTACAGTGCTCAGCCTCAGCAGATGTTTTTATCTAAGTATGTTGTGCCTGTGTAAAGCTGTATTCTACATTTCATGAAAGTTACAACAAACATGTCTCAATGTTACTGATGATGTGTCAGAGGTAAAAATGGCCGCCGGGTGAAAACTGTTATTTGTTTTAGGAAAATGTGATGGTGGGAGGGGTATATGCAGAACACATGATGTGGTTTGGCTGGGGACGATACGTCCAACTTATATACATGGTTGGAAAATGTAGGCTTTACATGTCCTTTAACACACACACATTCACACACAAGTTGGACATACAGCTTAGAAAACTGTGTTTCATCCAGGCAACGGCATGACAAGACAATTTAGGCCCCTCTCCCGTCTCAGATGTATGCGACCCCCAGAGACCTCACTCCCCAACACCTGCAGAGGCCAAGCATGGCCACACAACCCAGCTAAGATATGACAGATGGAGTTAAAATCCTGTGAATATGCCCCTCCCTCCACACAATCCATGTGGGTAAGGGGATTAACTAGTGGCCCTAAATTGCAATAAATGGCACCAAAGATGCCAATGAGTTCCAGTGGCCCCTCACACACACACACACGCTACCTGCCTGGACCCTGCCGGCTGTTGAAAAACCCCAATGTTTTATGATTTCCTGGTATGTAAAAAGCAAATACTGTAAAACTTTACTGCAAAGAGGTTTCAGTGGTAGAAGCACGAGGCATCTGGGATTCCAGGAATAGGATTCTCCTCTCTGCAAGGCGCCGCTTATTATTCCTTCTTTTACTGCCTCCTCTCCTTCTCGCTGTTTTTTTGGATACATTTCATGTGTTTTGAATTAAATCTATTTTTTTGCTTTTACTTGGACTTCACCTCCCATTTGTTTATTCCCTCTCAGAAGCCCCAGTGCAGCCTTACAGCACCGATTAACTACAGCTGATGCTTCTCTAGCTGCTGCTGAACTACAACACCCAGATCCCACATACTGTACTTATGCATTTATGTAAACCAAAACATAAAATAATAACAATCTTAATGTTCATGAATGCAAACCAATCCAATGCCACCCCATATACAGTGGTATCCTCTTTATAACGTCACTGACTTAACATGCTGCCTTCCACCCATGACCCATAGTTTTATGGGATCTCTCTATACAGGTTATGATCAAACTTAGGGGGCTGTTCCTGCTGAATTGTGCTTAGTACAGGGGAATACCAATTCTGCCATAGTTTAATGGTATCTCTCTGTACCGGATATGCTCAAACTTAGGAGGCTGTTCCTGCTGAATTGTGCTCAGTAATGGGGAATACCTATGCTGCCATAGTTTAATGGTATCTCTCTGTACCGGATATGCTCAAACTTAGGAGGCTGTTCCTGCTGAACTGTGCTTAGAATAAGGGAATAATTAAGCTGGGATGGTTTTAAGGTATCTGTAGAAGCTATGAGCACACTGAGAAGATGACATGTGTACCCATTACTGGTTTGAATTTTGAAGTCTGTTACTATCACCCCATTCCAGTACACACAAGCCGCCTCTCCCGATCACCAATCAAGACTCTGTACTCACTTTCAGTCCCTCCAATTCGCTCTCCAGCTGCTTGTTGTATTGCTCGCTCTTCTCTCGCAGTTTCCTGTCCTTGGAGGCCTCGGACGCAACAGATTCTACTTGGGCTTCAAACTAAAAGATGAGAAACCCTGTTGCATTAAAGGGGAACTCCACCGAAAAGTTTTTTGTTGTTTTTTGCATAATGAAAGAAAATATAAATTTAAGCAACTTTCCAATGTACATTTATTGCACATTTTCACTGGTATTGTAATTTCTATTAAAAGCACTAAATTCTATGCATCAGTGATTCCGACCCCTGAAACTGAAATTGTATGAGAAACCTAGAGAGATATGTATTTTATGCATGTATATAGGACCAGTAAGCACAAAAATGAAAATGATTAATTTGATGTAATACATTGTTTATTTCTATTCTGCAAACACTTTTACAGCAGAACAGTTAAACAGCAGCCACAACAAACCTCTTTTTTAGCTCTTTCTACCCGGCGAAGATCTTGCCTCAAGCCTTCGAGCTTCTGTGTCATTGCCTCCATCTCCTCTTCCTTGTCACGGAGCTGCCTCACAAATTTCTGCTTTTGGGAGCGCAGTTCAGTAAGTCGTTCATTAAGCTCTGCCATTTCCTGCAAGGTCTGTTTCCTTTGGCTCTGCGCCTCCTTCAGCTCTTTTGTTTGGGTCTTCATCTTCTCACCGGAATCCACCAAATCCTAATGCAAGAGCATCAAGCAAACGTATGTCACTGGGCATCAGAGTAGACTTTTGGTGTTCAAGTATCTCTTCAACATGGTAACATCTCTCGTTACCTCATAAAAAACATTACACAGAAAAAAATATAGTCCCCCTGCTATAGTTCCAGGGTTTCTTAGCACACAAATAAGCACTCATCCCAAATCTCACTCAAACTGGCCTTCAGACTGGGCCCCCTTAGCTCATAACAAGGTTACAGATATATAGAAACATTGGGGTGTCAGCCTGCTATAGTTCCAGGGGTACCCAGGGTACAAATAAGCACTCACCCCAAATCTCCCCCTAACTGACCTTCAGGATGGGCCCTCTTAGCTCATAACAAGGTTACAGATATATAGAAACATTGGGGAAACAGTCACCCTGCTATAGTTCCAGGGGTACCCAGGGCACAAATAAGCACTCACCCCAAATCTCCACCTAATTGGCCTTCAGGCTGGGCCCCCTTAGCTCATAACAAGGTTACAGATATATAGAAACATTGGGGTAACAATCACCCTGCTATAGTTCCAGGGGTACCCAGGGCACAAATAAGCACTCACCCCAAATCTCCACCTAATTGGCCTTCAGGCTGGGCCCCCTTAGCTCATAACAAGGTTACAGATATATAGAAACATTGGGGTAACAATCACCCTGCTATAGTTCCAGGGGTACCCAGGGCACAAATAAGCACTCACCCCAAATCTCCCCCTAACTGCCCTTCAGGCTGGGCCCCCTTAGCTCATAACAAGGTTACAGATATATAGAAACATTGGGGTAACAGTCACACTGCTATAGTTCCAGGGGTACCCAGGGTACAAATAAGCACTCACCCCAAATCTCCCCCTAACTGGCCTTCAGACTGGGCCCTCTTAGCTCATAACAAGGTTACAGATATATAGAAACATTGGGGTAACAGTCACCCTGCTGTTGTTCCTGTAATTCATTCTCAGGCTGAAAGCTTCATCCACTTCTTTGAGTTCCATTGCTGGGGAGATTCTAGTTTTGGAACCTGTGAGTGAGTGTATTTAGCCGCACTGGAGTCCTACCTTGTTCAGATCCTCCTTCTCTTGCTTCAGAACTTTCACTTGTTTCTCAAACACTTTGATTTGTCGGGAGAATTCCTCGATATCCAGCCGTGTTAAACTCGACTTCTCCAGTTGTTGGTTGAGTTGGTTGGCACCTATGGAACATACAGCAAATCTCATGAATCTCTCCCATGTGCAATCTGTGTATATCACTAAACCTTATGTTAATTGGATGCATCACTAGTGTCACATCAATTTGCGTACATTTGGACAGGCCACAGAACAGGGGCTGTATCATTCTATAAAACCAACAATGACCAAGTTGATTTGAAGGCAGCATTTCCCATCTCCATGCAGCACAGGGTTTTAAGCTGTCCAAGCAATATGTTAGTGTTTGTGAGACATCTGTGTATTTGCTTAAACACAATGGCCTGTGAGTGTTATGTGAAAAGCCATGTGTTTGTTGGCACGAGAAGGTAACTGCTTAAATGAACATTAAATATACAACATAACAAAAAGAAAGAATATATTTGTTTTATTAAAGTGTAGTGTATATTAGGGAAGATCAGGGAAGAATAGTCCCTGCGTGCTTCAAAATCATGAGATGCTTTTAGTGCTTTGGTTACAGACTGTCTCCTGTAGGATTCCATTAGTCTTTAAGTCCAGCCCACTGCTTCAGTTACAGGCTCCCTGCCCCGCCCCCCGTTAGCTTCCATTTGAGTCTTATTGTCCAGCCCACTGCTTCAGTTACAGGCTTCCTGTCCTTCCCGTTAGCTTCCATTAGAGTCTTATAGTCCAGCCCATTGCTACAGTTACAGGCTCCCTGCCCCTCCCCGTTAGCTTCCATTTGAGTCTTCTAGCCCAGCCCACTGCTTCAATTACAGGCTTTTTACCCCTCCTCCTGTAAACTGCAATCAATGTGTTCTAGTTCCACTATCTGCTTGAGTTACAGACACCCAAGTCCTTCCCATTTAAGCTGCCATCAGTGTTCTAGTCCCACCCACTTGATTTACACTCCTTTCCCGTCCTGATAGCTTCCATCAGAGTTCAAGCTCCACCCACTGCTTCCTTTACTTCCTTCCCCCATAGCTGCCATCAGTGTTTTTGCTCCACCCATTGCTTGATTTAAAGACTCACTGCCCTACCCAGCATGCTCACTGAAAAGTACATTTAGTTTTAAATCAAGTCAAAGTCTCCATTGTCAGGTGGGACAAGAAATCCATTACGGTGCATTACCGAGAATATGGCAATCCCAATGATTAGTGAGTGCAATGTGCCTTTAAATCAAAGTTTGTTGTTGAACTACAATTCCCAGAAGCTCATGGCAGCCTTTCAAATGAAGCTCTGTGCCAGGGCAGCTGTTGGCATCTCTAGCACTGTTACGGAGCAAGATTTGACAAGGGACACTCAACATTACTGGAGAGTTGCCTGTAGTATATCTAATCCCTGACAAATGTAACAAGACGACTACTGAACATCACTTTCCCCCTCGCTTCTCAACTGCACCTACACACTTGTTCTGGCAGCACAGGGGAGAGGAATAGTAATAGGGCACTTGTAATCGCAACAACCCCCCCCCCCTTGCACTGAAACAAACAGAACCACAAGCTTTGTATTTATGGAGTGAAAAGAGCAAGTGCATGGATGTCATTCTGCTGAGCCTAGGCTTTCTCTGCTGTTATCCTTTGCATACTTGGCACTGCTCAGAATTCCTCAAAGTTTTCTCCCCTGTTACAGGGAACAAAAGTATGTCTGTGACTATATTAGAACCATATGCTTGGACAGGGCCTGGTGTTACAGGCTGAGAGACTGAGAGTCAGTCTGGCCCCTCTATAGTGACTACTCACTGTCTGGCCCCTCTATAGGGACTACTCACAGTCTGGCCCCTCTATAGTGACTACTCACAGTCTGGCCCCTCTATAGGGACTACTCACAGTCTGGCCCCTCTATAGGGACTACTCACAGTCTGGCCCCTCTATAGGGACTACTCACAGTCTGGCCCCTTTATAGGGACTACTCACAGTCTGGCCCCTCTATAGTGACTACTCACAGTCTGGCCCCTCTATAGGGACTACTCACAGTCTGGCCCCTTTATAGGGACTTCTCACAGTCTGGCCCCTCTATAGGGACTACTCACTGTCTGGCCCCTCTATAGGGACTACTCACTGTCTGGCCCCTCTATAGGGACTACTCACAGTCTGGCCCCTCTATAGTGACTACTCACAGTCTGGCCCCTTTATAGGGACTTCTCACAGTCTGGCCCCTCTATAGGGACTACTCACAGTCTGGCCCCTCTATAGGGACTACTCATAGTCTGGCCCCTCTATAGGGACTACTCACAGTTTGGCCCCTCTATAGGGACTACTCACAGTCTGGCCCCTTTATAGGGACTACTCGCAGTCTGGCCCCTTTATAGAGACTACTCCCAGTCTGGCCCCTCTATAAGGACTACTCCTACTCTGGCCCCTTTACAGGGACTACTCACAGTCTGGCCCCTCTATAGGGACTACTCACAGTCTGGCCCCTCTATAGGGACTACTCACAGTCTGGCCCCTCTATAGGGACTACTCAAAGACAAAAGCCAAGTGTTGCACCGACACTCACGCATTGCACTCTCGTGCAGGTGTCCAACTAACGGCCATCCAGAAGGACCATTAAATCAGCCCAGTGGTGCCAAAACATTAGCCAGTAACATCAAGAAATGAAGTGTTTTAACGTAAAATACTGTAAATATAATGCAGTGTTGTCCTGTACTAGTGAAACTGATGTGTTTGCTTCAAGGAACACTATTATAGTTTATATAAATAAGCTGCTGTGTAGCAATGGGGGCAGCTATTCAAAGGAGAAATTACTCAGGTTACACAGCAGATGAGCTCTGTAGAGCATAATGGTGTTATCTGTTATCCACTATTTAACCTGTGGCATATAGGCTTTTTTAAATTTCCACCATTGCTACACAGCAGCTTGTTTATATAAACTATAGTAGTGTTTCTGAAGCAAACACATCAGTTTTACAAGTGCAGGGCAACAACACTACATGGTATTTTCATTACTTTAAAACAATTAAATTTTTTGGTGTTACTGTTCCTTTAAGCATATAGAACAAACCAAGTCAACGTCATTTGCTGTAATACAAATTCCACCAACGGTAAGTTCTAAATAAATGTGCTGGTTTTTAACTAATCAGGGTTCAGAGATGGGCTGACTTAAAGAGCATCATTAAAATGTCCCTGATGTGGATGGAGTGCAGAAGAGTGTTATACTGGGCACATCTGTGAGCAAAGGGAATGGACACTGGGACTCTATAATAAATCATTAACTACATTCTCATGTCTCATATACACACAGGCTGAGAAATGCAAGGAATCCGACCCCAGACTGGAACCTTTCAGTAACCCCAGTCCCTGACCAGCACAAGATGTACGGGCTCCATATAGAGGGTGCTGGAGGCCAGGTGAATAAATAGACTTGGCGGGGATATAGGTAAATACCCGAAATAATGACAGGTCAGTATTTTTACCAGATGTCTGCAACCTGATCCTTCTAACAATAAGCCCCTCATTATTCAGCTTCATCCTGCATTGAATGTATCTTTCCTTGCATTTCATTAGAGCCTGTTACTTGGCTTCGGATATAGAATGGGGTACATGCATCTTTGCAGCAGCCTGCGAGAGGAGAATACACTTCGCTGTGGTGTAATTGTGAAAATGATGGTATCACTTTAAGAATTTTTTTTTTTTTATTAGAATAGCTGAACATTGTGAAGGTTTCCAGGATTCCTCCTATAAATAGAAAACTGGAAACAGGCTTTATTGGTAGATTTAGAGGAATGAAGGCCACGGAAGACACGTCAGTCCCCCGAGACTTTTAACGTTTACTGTGCTCAAAGCTCTCATCTCCGCTATGTAGGGCAAAGTAATTGGAGTTTGGCGCACAGAGGCCGAGCATATGATTAGTGTGACTACCAGGAGACACACAACCTGCACAGACTTAGCAGTCATCATGGGAAAATATACGATGGAGCCAGAGAATGGAACTTAATTTATAAATATTGTGGTGAAATCTTCACTAGGGATGGGCGAATTTGACCATGATTAGTTTCGCCAAAAATTCGCCGCCGGCAAAATGTTGCCGACGCCCATTAAACTATGGACATCAAAAAATTTTTTGATGTGCGGCAAAATTTTTTTGACGCAAGTCTTTTTTTTCTTTTACCATACAAGTCTATGGGCTTCATTTCCACGGCGAAAAACTTTGCGTATAACTATAATTATAATATTTCCAACCTTGAGACGATTGGTTTAATGTGGATTATGAAGGTAAATGATCGTCTCAAGGTTGGAAAAGTTATAATTATAGTTTATTAAAGCGGTGAAGATTTCACCACAATATTTGGCGTGGGACTATAATAACATATTGAGTTAATTACTAATAAAATATATTTGTGACACTGTGTTCCAACCGTGAGAGATCCCTTTCCTTCTTTTAATAAATGATTGGATTTTAATAATTGTTGTGTATAGTTTGAGAGTATATTTATATCAATGTAGATTGGAATTTAGGTTTTTGCAGCTCATGGAACATAACATACAGGTACACTTTAAATGCAATAAGTAATTATATGGGAGTGGTTGTACTCACATATATGGCGCAAATTCACTAAGCGCTGAACGCTAGCGTTAATTCGCTAGCGTTTGGCATTTTCGGTACTGCGCAAATTCACTAACGAACGCTGGCGTATTTTCGCTAGTGTTACTTCGCATCCTTACGCCAGACGAATTTTCGCTAGCGATGTAACTACGCAAATTCACTAACTTGCGCAGTGTACTGAACGCTACCTTTTACACTAGACTTCCATCGCCACCTCAGACCTGGCGAAGCGCAATAGAGTAGATAGGGATTGTTTCCAAAAAAGTCAAATTTTTTTCTAAGTCCCAAAAAACGTTGGCGTGTTTTCTACATGATGGGTGATAGGCTGAAAAAGATCGAAAAAATTTTTGGGGGCTCCCCTCCTTCCCCCCTACATTTCCTGACTCATGGCAACTTACCTAGACAGTGGGCACATGTGTAGGGCAAAATAAAATTTTTATTTGCTGATTTGAAGGTTTTCTAGGCATTTGTAGTGCTAATACGTATTCCTCCATTGAAATTTGAATTTCGCGGCATATGCAAATTAGCCTTCGCTAGCGTAACTTCGCTTTATATATCGAATCAACGCTAGCGCAACTTCGCAACCTTACGCTACCCCTGTGCGCAACTTCGGATTTTAGTGAATTTGCGGAAGCGCTGGCGAAAATACGCCTGGCGAAGTGAATTTGCCCCATAGAATGGTTGATCAGTGTTGCACTGATTGGTGGATGTGGGGTTAAAAGGTGTGTTTTACTTTTAAACAATATCCTGATGATGGATATATGCGGTTGGAGGAATAACAGTATTTTAACTATCTATGGAAATAGTGCCGTGAGTGAGAGAGATTATATATATATATATATACACAGTATATATATATATATATATATATATATATATATATATATATATATATATATATATATATATATATATATATATATATATATATATAATTTTTATAACTATCCAAAAGTTTTTTTTGCTCCTAATGCTGGCTTAGCCATGAGATACAATTACAGAGCATAATGGAATTATTTTCTTCCCCTTACAGTTGCACCCTGTCTGCACAACCCCTAAAGAGAGCTCTGATAGGGGGCATAGTTTACCTGTACCCAGAGTTTTCAGCTCGTCTAGCTCTTCCTTTAAAGATTTGATTTCCAAGTCTTTGCTTGCAGTGACTGGCCCATCGACTGCCGAGTTCTGGAGGGCCTGAACGGCCTGAGTGGATTCTGGGAGAGAAAAGCAACTTGCAGTCAGTGGATGTTTAAGTGAACAATTTCTATACAAGACTGGTTAGTAATTTATACAGATGTGTATTATATGGCAACACAGAAGCCAGTGCATTCTGTATCAAATCAAAAATCATATCCAGCTCTGTATCCTCAGTGGAACTTCAGTTTCTGCTAAAGGTTTGATCAATGGAGTAACTAGAGTGCGCCGGGCCCCTTCCAAAAAAATCATCAGAGGGGCCCAGTGCACTATGTTCTCCATCCTTCCCCCCACTTCCCAACCCACCTCCGACCCCCACTTTCCATCCCGCCTCCGACCCGCCCCCTTACAGGCCTGTCTCTGCCCCACCCACTGCCTGCCTCAGCCCACTCTGGCCCCCAATTGCTTCCCCCTCCCTCGATGCAAGGGAGGAGGGGGTTTTCTATTCGCTATAGAGAAAGCAGACCCCACAATCTGGGCCCTAAGGGTCTGCTTCCTCTGTGATTTCCCCCGCCCCCTAATCTTAGTTTTCCAACAGCCACCCAGAGCCCACTGAGCATGTGCAGAGCCACTGACATGCAAAAATATGCCTAACAAGATCCAAGATGGGGAGCTGCCGGGGGCAACTATGAAGGCCTGGATCATTACTGTTACAGGGCTGTTGAACCTCTGGGCTGGTACAGTAAGTTCATTAAAGACAAATACAAGAGTCCTCTGCACTCAACTCATTATCAATATATTTAAGACATTGAGACATTTTGTGCATACAGACTTACACTTTAAACAAAACAGGTCTTAAATATATTAATAATGGGTTGAGTGCAGAGGACTCTTGCATTTGTCTATATGTATTTAGTGGTCACAGCCTCATTGCACCCCCGCCTAATGGTTTTAAAAATTATTGGTGAGCACAACTTTCCCTTGTTTGTTATAGTTATACAGGAGCAGTGACCAGCTCCATGTTGTAGCTCCCACCCTTCCCAGCTATAGTCAGGTGATCCCACTGGTGGCCAATAAAAGGGCAGCCAAGTTTGGGAGTTTTACTTTGAAAGCAGCAAGTTAAAGTTAAGCAGGTAAAACTTAGTCTAATGTATAATGAAGCAATAGAATTGTTAATGAATCAGATGAAAGTGAGTTGTAGGACTGGCCAGATATGGGATGACTTTGATGTAGTTGGCCGGCTTAAAGGGATACTGTAATAGCGCTGCTCCAGCAGACTTCTCCACTGAAATCCATTTTTCAAAAGAGCAAACTGATTTTTTTATATTTGTGGCTAGCCATATTTTCAGTTTCCCATCTGCCCCCAGTCATGTGACTTGTGCTCTGATAAACTTCAGTCACTCTTTAATGCTGTACTGCAAGTTGGAGTGTTATCACCCCCCCCCCCCAGCTGGCTGGTAGATCTAAAAACAACACTCAATAGTAAAAGTCAAGTCCCACTGAGACTGATTCAGTTACAATAAGTAGGAAAAACAGCCTGCCAGAAAGTAGTTGCATCCTAAAGTGCAGGCACAAGTCACATGACTGGGGGCAGATGGGAAACTATGTCTAGTCCCATGTCAGATTTCAAAATTGAAAATAAAAAAAATCAGCTCTTTTGAGAATTGGATTACAGAATTCTCTTGGAACAGCACTATTAACTGAAAAAAACATGTTTTCCCATGACATTATCCCTTTAAATATATTGCAATATATGGGCAAACAATCCCTGTTTTGTTTAAAGGGTAAGGCATTTTTAGTAACTGTATGCACAAAATGTCTCAATGTTTAAAATATATTGATAATGGGTCGAGTGCAGAGGACTCATTGCACTCCCGCCTAATGGTTTCCCTTGTTTGTTATCGTAAGTTCAGTAATTCCTAATGTCTGCATGTCCTGATATCTTGAATTTGTTACATTTTTACCTTGAAGCTTCCTAGCCAGTTCCACCTTCTCCTGTTCCAGACGCCGGATGCGTCTCTCATATGCTTCCGTGGCTAAGCGGTCTTCTAGTGTTCGTTGGACAGTGGCGTTGAGATCAGTATTGGATGTCCCAGATGCGTCTCTTAAAGTGCTCCGATCTGAAAGTACACTGAAACGGGGGCACAGAGGGTTATTGAAGGCAAACAAAATATCCCACCACATCTGTTTTAAAGGGATCCTGTCATCAGAAAACATGTTTTTTTCAAAACTCATCAGTTAATAGTGCTACTCCTGCAGAATTCTGCACTGAAATCCATTTCTCAAAAAAGCCAACAGATTTTTTTATATTCAATTTTGAAATCTGACATGGTGCTAGACATTTTGTCAATTTCCCAGCTGCCCCATGTCATGTGACTTGTGCCTGCACTTTAAGAGAGAAATGCTTTCTGGCAGGCTGGGTTTTTACTATTGAGTGCTGTTCTTAGATCTACCAGGCAGTTGTTATCTTGTGTTAGGGAGCGCTATCTGGTTACCTTCCCATTGTTCTTTTGTTTGGCTGCTGGGGGGGGTAAGGGGGGGTGATATCACTCTAACTTGCAGTACAGCAGTAAAGAGTGATTGAAGTTTATCAGAGCACAAGCCACATGACTTGGGGCAGCTGGGAAACTGACAATATGTCTAGCCCAATGTCAGATTTCAAAATTGAATATAAAAAAATCTGTTTGCTCTTTTGAGAAATGGATTTCAGTGCAGAATTCTGCTGGAGCAGCACTATTAACTGATTCATTTTTTTCCCATGACAGTATCCCTTTAAGCTAAACTGTAACTCCCAACAGCCTCAGTTACCCAAGCAAGGTCAGAGCTAGTGATGAGGAAATCATTTCCTGCCCCTGTGATACAATAACAGCAGGAAGATGATATAATAAAGTGCAATAAGGATTTGGCCCTTACCAGTTGCTTGTGTAGGTAAATCCAACAAACGGAAGGTGGTGCCCAGAGAAGCCGGTGTGAGTCGGGGGTGGCATAGTCTCCTGGAAGAATCATTAATGTTAATTGGAATGAAAGTGGTGTCGCCCCACTGTTGTGATTTACCAGAGAAAGACACGGTGAGTCCTAGAGAGCTAATGTGCAGCACAATCACACTCACAGCGCAATCAGAGTAAGTGAAAAGCTTTTCTGTATCAGGGCTTGGTTACAGGAGTTACGGCAGGATCACTGTCTATTAGATCAACAAAAGGGAGATTGGAACACAATGATGTCATCTTGATGCAGGACTGAGGTCATAGGCGTAGGAAATTCACCTTGTGTGGCCCTATCTAATGTCTGCCTGGGCTGTTAGAATGTGTCATAGAATAAATCACTCCCATGCAGGTGAGGGCACTTATTCATTGCTGGCACATGCTCTTAAGGGGAAGCAGAGGGCAGACAGGGGATAGGTCCGCAAACCCCAAGCTATCAAGTGCCCCAATGGCAGAAAATTCCCTTGATATATTGGGGATATCATTGTATTTATGTTCTGTATGTGCAACGTACAGTCCTCCAGTTCAACAAGCTGGATAGACACAAGATAGACCCATATTCATATTGTATTTCCTTATATATATGTGCAACGATACACTGGCTTTAAGTGGTTGTTCACCTTCAAACACGTTTTTCAGTTCGTTTCAGATAATTCACCAGAAATAAAGACTTTTTCCAATTACTTAGTATTTTCTATCTGTGACCGTTTTTCAATTATAGAAGTGTAAAGTTTTATTTTTCACCTCCTGAAGCGGCTCTTGGAGGAGGTGGGGGGGGGGTCGCCGACTGTTTTAAATGAATACATTTAGTTGATACATTTGTGATCTTTAGCCGTGTTGAGCATAATCCCTGAGTTTCAATAAAAGCAGCTGTTAGAATTGCTAATATTCCACAGATACTGCTGAGAAAATTTTAACAACTAAATGGAGAAAATTGTCACAGTTCAGATGCTTTGGGATCACTGAGCTGCCAGACTGAGACACTAGAGACACAAACATTAAAGGAGAAGGAAAGGCTAAGGCTAAGGCCACACTAGGCGATAGCGCCGCGATTTGACTCGCGGCGACTTTTCGCCGCGACTTTTAATCCGCAATCGCTGGGGAAACTTTTGCGCTGGCGTCTATGGGGAATCGCGGCGTAAAAACACACGCGGCAATCTTTTTTCTACTGTCGCTCGAAATTGCCTTGAAAGCAGCTGTTAGCGATCTTTTTTCTACTGTCGCTGTTAGCGATCTTTTTTCTACTGTCGCTCGAAATTGCCTCGGCGATTTCGAGCGACAATAGAAAAAAGATCGCCGCGTGTGTTTTTACGCCGCGATTCCCCATAGACGCCAGCACAAAAGTTTCCCCAGCGATTGTGGATTAAAAGTCGCGGCGAAAAGTCGCCGCGAGTCAAATCGCGGCGCTATCGCCTAGTGTGGCCTTAGCCTCAAAGTAAGTAAGCTTTATCAGAAAGGTCTATAAAATACACCAGTAAACCCTCAAAGTAATGCTGATCTGAGTCCTCTGTCAAAAGAAACACAGCATTTCTTTTCTTCTATTGTGTACTCATGGGCTTCTGTATTAGACTTCCTGTTTTCAGCATAAACCTCCAGGGCATGGGCTTGAGCATGCTCAGTTTGCTCCTCTCCCCCTCCCTCCTCCCATCCTTGCTGTAATCTGAGCTCAGAGCTGTAAGTGAGCAGGAAGAGACTCAGGCAGGAAGTGATGTCACACCAAGTTTATATGGCAGCTTCTATCCTAAACAAACAGAGACAGTGTCTAGAGCTGTTTTCTCAGGTATGGTAAAGCATTCTGCAGAATAAATATAGCGTTCTAGCTTGCACTATTGAGGCTAATCTGTTGACAATAAACCATTTTAGAGCTTTCCTTCTCCTTTAAACTTTAAATTGTGGGGAAAAAGGTAAAAAATAAAAGATGCAAAGCAATTGAAAAAAGTCTTTGTTTATAGGGAACAATCTGAAAATAACTGAACTGAAAAAAGTGTAAACAACCCCTTTAACTCAGAATGACATCAGGATGACTTCATCGCATTCCCCCTGATTGCAAAATCCAAAAACTCACCCCCACTAATTTTAATCCTTGACATTAAGAAAAAAAAATTCCAATGCCCAAACAGAATGTAAGACATTTGGGACTGCTGAGTGCTGATTCCGAGCAGCTAGCCAAAGGAATATATGTAAGTTGGGCGCACACAGAAGTAGCCAGATCACTAAGCGGAGACCAATTTTCTATGAGATGTGTGAGCAGGAGATTCTGAAGCCTGGTCCAAATGCAGCATGCAGAACCGCTTATATCTTAGATTCTATCCAATGGAATGTATAGATTTTAATGTAATATAAGGAAACCTAGGTAATAGTCAGTAAATACTATTTGATTGCAAAGAATCAAGTGAGAATCTGGTGCAGGTTAATCCTTCGCCTTTCCCAAGCAGCCAGGGGTACCACTGTATCACCCAAAGGTATTGGCCTAGTATCGCTATGATAAGTTTGGAAACAAATAATAGAGTAAAAAAGTTCATGTTTAGGTCCTCTTACTGCTGGAGGGAGATATGTGCAGTCCCATACACAGGCTAATTGGTTGCAGACATGGCCAAGAGGGGGTAATTGCTGCCTATGTCTGGGGTGAGGATACAAGGCCTCTTCTATACCTGCAGTCACTCCATAGTGCACTGGGGTCTCACAAAGACTTTGCAGTCAATAATTTTCCTTTTTTTTTTTTTTTATTTTTTTTTTTAGCCCCAATTAATTTTTTTAAAGAAAAACTAAAGTACAACCTGCTACTATATACAACCACATGCTGCATGTACAGAATAAGTGTAGACTGTTGCTCGGGCATTACTTACTGTGATACTTTCCTTTACTAGGGCTTGTTTTCCCTTAAACAAATAATAAAGTTATGGGCAGAGACAGTCGAGAAGATTAGGGGAGATTTAGTCGCCCAGCCACAAATTGCCTCTTCTTTGGGCAACTAATCTGCCTCCCCACCGGCTAGAATCTAAATCGCCAGCAGGATGGCACTTGACCTTCGGGCAACTTCGGAAAATGAATGGCTCCGAGTGCCATCCCCCCGGCGATTTCGATTATCGCCAGCGGGGAGGCAGTTCTGTCTCTGCCCTTAGAAGGACAAATCTTAATGAGGACACAATCCTTTTCTTCTCGGCATGTTTATAATCATACATGGGGTGGGTTCTGCTATAATGCTTGCCTCTGCTGAGGAGAGTACTACCACCGAGGAGACAAGACAGGCCATAGGCAAACACAAATAGGAAACATAGGAAAATAATTTTCTATACACACAATAAACTAATAACACCCACTGGCTGAGAGTGATGGGAGTTGTAGTTCATTAAGCCATATGGGTTGAAGTGCAAGTCACAGCTCCTATAGACAGGGAAGGCAATATAAGTATACAGTAATCAGGTTGTACTTTAGTGTTATTGTCCCTTTTCATTGTAATCACACACAAAGCACAGTGAAGCCTTGGGCAAACCCCCCAATACCCCAGAACCCATAACTATCACCCTAATCTGCTTTCCTTGCCGGATCCAGAACAACCGTGAGCAATGCAGTGAAGCCATTTCTGTTGTTGCTGTTCGGCCCAAGTCTAAACTTTATTGACGTGGCAGTTACATTAGTGGGTACATGCGTGGCACAATCAACTCAGTGAATAGGACATGAATTCATTACGGCCACGGGGTGCTGGGTGTTCGGATTGGGCTCGGTCAGACCTTCTGCTTGGAGATCAGGCTCTAAATCTATGGAGTAAGTGGGCGAAGGAACGGAAGCCACTGTCTGTCAGGCAGAACAGAGCAATGAAGGTTTGATGGAACGGACTGCAAGACAAAACAGTTAGAGCGCACTGCGGCCTGGCACATGGGTGCTCCCTGGGTATGCTCCGCTCAGTACAATGGGATCTGTACATGTGGGTAGTCTCACAGTGTATGGGTAGCTTAATAAACATAATAAAGGGGAAATAACCCCATCATAGCGTGCCATCATTCTACCAGCCATCCCTTTGTAAGAAGAGTGCTCCAAGATAAATCCTCAACCCCTCTGTCTCCAGTTGTGGATGCCCAATTGAAGAACCATGGGCTAGACATGGCCCTACTGGACTGGGCTGAGTGTAGTTGCCAGTGTAATCTAAAAGCTCCTGATCGCCCTGCTTTACATAACAGAGGCGGCATGGGAGGTTCCACTGCCAGTGTTCAACCAAAGGAGAAGAACAGCAGGATCTCACAGATCTCACTTGTCTGTTTGTGGGACCAGCGAGTGCCTGCCGTTCTTCTTTGGTTGGATACCTCCACCTCGAGCTGTAGGTCTGGGGCATGAGCAACCAGACCCCACGTATTAATGTGAGATAATAAACGTATAGGTTTTACACTGGGATTTTTTCTTTTAAATGTACCACTGCCAGTGTTTGGCTTATAAGACAAACAAATAAATATAGGGCAAATATTACCATAACGCGTGCCCTTGCAAACAAAGTGGGGCTCATTTACAAACACCAGTAAAGGAAGCCACAGCAACCAATCAGACATTTGCTTCCAGAGCCTTTTCAAAGCTATTGGCTGATACATTACTATGAGTTACAGGATAGGTGCCCAGTGTTCATAAATATGGCCCCAAGTACCAAACTAGGGAGCTGAGCCCGAAAACGGATTCACTGCGACTTACACAGTTCTTCAAGCAGTCGTCGTCAACATCGAAGTTGGACGTATCGGTCGGGCTGCTGACTTCCGGGATATAAGGTGCTTCGCAGTTGCGTATGTTGTCCCAGTCGATGCCCACAAAGAACGGGTGATTCTTAAAGTCTTCGATGCCATTCTGGCCAAGTCGGTGCTCGCGGCTACAGATGAGCCGACGAATGAGATCCTTTGCGTTCTCAGAGATATCGGCCAACTGAGTTGGGAACTGGAACCTCTCCTAGGAAAATAAAGATGAGGTTAGAGGATATTTGCACTGTATATTTCAACACTAATATATGAACGTCCCTTGAAAACTTCTCTCACTATACTTACCGTATATACTCGAGTACAAGCCGAATTTTTCAGCCCCCAAAATATGCTTAAAAACTCTACCTCGGCTTATACTCCGGTCAAGCGCAAAAACGGTCGCCGGCGTCGCCTAAGTATAGTCGCCGGTGTCCAGGAATATTCGCCGGCGTCCAAGAATGGTGCCGGCATCCAAAAACGAGATGCCGGCACCTCCAATGGGAGCAGAAACCCTCAATTTTTTGATTGAAACTTACCGGAAGCTGCTGCATTTCTCACCCTCGGCTTATACTCGAGTCAATAAGCTTTCCCAGTTTTTGGAGGTAAAAATTAGGTACCTCGGCTTATACTCGGGACGGCTTATACTCGAGTACATACTCTTATATTACTTACTTATTACTTACTTATATTATTAATGCAACATGAATCCAATCAGCCAGTTCAGATACTCACTTTGTGGTTCATGATTTTCCCATAAGTCTCCACCAAGGACTCGGCATAGAAAGGGGTTTCGCCATACAGCATTTCATACATACAGACCCCCAGGGACCACCAGTCACACTCCGGCCCGTACTTTCCTTTCCCATCTTCCATGGCTTGAAGGATCTCAGGAGAGATGTAATCGGGAGTCCCAACAGCTACAGAAGACTGGACCTACAATGGACACAGAGGAAATATAAAGTACATGGGTGACCTCCCAGAAGCTGCTGGCATATCAAAGGGGAAGTTTGCCTTTCAATTAACATTTATTTTCTTATATTTGGCCTATTTTAATTAAAAATGTTCTTCATGTTTGCTGTTTTCTTAATGATTTTCCTTGCATATTTTGGGAACACAATTTGAAATGGCATCTGGTTGCTGGGGTCGCTGACCCTGCCACTACTAAGAAAAGATCCTTCACAAGGATCCAGTTTTACGGTTACTACTTGCTTCTCTTTCTACAGATTCCATCTGCTATACATCTTAATTAATCAATGTCATCTGGTTGTTAAGGTAAGTAGGACAAATAGCTAAATCATTATAGAAACTACAAAATGTTTACATCAGACTAAAAGTTGAACTACACGCACTTGTGGTTACATTTCTCGCATATCAAGTTCAGGCTTATTCCATTCTCAAGCATTTTCTATCCTGACTCCCATCCTCCCAGCGACAAATCGCCTCTTCTTCGGGCGACTAATCTCCTCACAAAGCCTTCCAGCAGGCTAAAATTTAAATCACCAGCTGGATGGCACTCGGATCGCTTCGGCTTTCCAAGTCGCCTGAAGTTTCCTACTTTGGAAACTTCGGAAAAACAAAGCGATCCGAGTGCCATTCCGCAGGCGATTTACAATCTAGCTGGCAGGAAGGCTTTGCCGGGAGATTAGTCGCCCGAAGAAGAGGCGATTTGTCGCTGGGTAACTAGGTATGCACCAAATCCAGGATTCGCCCTTTTTCAGCAGGATTCGGATTCTAATCAGCTAGGAAAGGAAGCCCCCCTATAAGATATATTAGATCTAACTGTCAATGAATATCTGACACTCAACTGCTGCATGAAGACAGAATGAAGAGAAACAGATGCAGAGAGAGAGATAGTGAACATAAACCTGATTATTTCAGAAATGATGCAGGATTTTTAAAAACTTTAATAGAAAGTTTCTTATTTCAGTATGATGAAGCGTATATTAAATTTTCATCTTCACACTAGTTCCCCCAGCTTACCGTTCCGTCCTCCATCAGTTTCAAACAGGAGCCAAAGTCAGCCAATCGGATGTGCCCATTCATATCCAGTAAGATGTTATCAGGTTTGATATCCCTAAAAATAAAAAAAAAAAAGAAGAGAGGCAGCGTGGGTAAACATTTTCTTCAAATTCAATGAAAACAAACACCGTGGGAGCTGGATATAAAATAATCCCCGGAGCTTGGTCACATGGCATGACTATTAAAGGGGATGTAAACCCCAAAAAGAAAATGTTATTCTTAGCAGCTTTTCAATATACAATCATTCCTTATTCATCTCACTAGGTTTATAGTTATGTTTCACTGTCATTGCTTCATATCACAAAAACGGTAAATATTAAAGTTTTTCTTTTATTTTGATACATCTGCTGCTCTTAAAACTAGGGACGCACCGAATCCACTATTTTGGATTCGGACGGACCCCCAAATACTTCGCGAAAATTCGGCAGAATACCAAACCGAATCCGAATTTGCATATGAAAATTAGGGGTGGAAGGGGAAAACATTTTTTACTTCCTTGTTTTGTGACAAAAAGTCACCTGATTTCCCTCCCCGTCCCTAATTTGCATATGCAAATTAGGATTCAGATTCGGCTCGGGCGTGCAGAAGGATTCGGCCGAATCCGAATCCTGCTTTAAAAGGCCGAAACCGAACCGAATCCTGCTGAATTCGGTGCATCCCTACTTAAAACACATTTTAGGGCAGAGACACACGGTCAGATTCAGGGAGATTAGTCTGGTGACAAATCTCCTCTTCTTCAGGGCGACTAATCTTCCCGAACTGCCTTCACCTCGGCTAGAATGTAAATCAGCAGCGGGATGGCACTCGGAATGCTTCATTTTCCGAAGTCGCAGAAGTTTCCGCCTAAAACACATTTTAGGGCAGAGACACAATGTCAGATTCAGGGAGATTAGTCGCCTGGCGACAAATCTCCTCTTCTTTCAGGCGACTACTCTCCCCGAACTGCCTTCCCCTCGGCTAGAATGTAAATCAGCAGCGGGATGGCACTCGGAGCGTTTCGTTTTCCGAAGTTTCCTCCTAAAACACATTTTAGGGCAGAGACACACGGTCAGATTCAGAGAGTTTAGTCACCTGGCGACAAATCTCTTCTTCTTTCGCCAACTTATCTCCCCAACTGCCTTCCCCTCGGCTAAAATGTAAATCAGCAGCGGGATGGCACTCGTAGCACTTTGTTTTCCGAAGTTGCCCGAAGTGAGGTAACTTCGGGCGAATTCGGAAAATGATTTCAACATTTTTACATTATAGCCCGCGGGAAGGCAGGGGAAGTCAGTTCGGGGAGATTAGTCGCCCACGAAGAAGAGGAGATTTGTCGCCGGGCGACTAATCTCCCCGAATCTGACTGTGTGTCTCTGCCCTTAGAGCTGCAACATTTCCCCTTTAACAGTGAGTTATTTATAAGGGACAGAACCAGCAGCAGCTGATATAAAATAAAAGATAAGGGGTTTGGGCCCAGCTCGACTGAGTGTCTTTATATTGGCAGTGACACACACTTGCGGTTACATTTCTCGCATATCGAGTTCAGGCTTATTCCGTTCTCAAGCATTTTATATCCTGACTCCCATTCACTTAATTACTTTCTCTGTCCCGGGGGCAATCTGGCTAGACTCCTGCCTACTGGAAATGGTAAAGCACGGCTCAAACACGGACAATAAATGCTGAACAGTAGCTCCCTGCTCGAGCAGGAATGGGAGATGGGTTGTAACACAGAGCAGCCCTCATACTGTGAGTGGTGTATAATCATAGGAGAAAATTAAAAACTTTTAGTACAATATAGAATGGGATATTCTGAGACAATTTGCAATTGGTTTTCATTTTTTTTATTGTGCTTTTTGAGTTAGTTAGCTTTTTATTCAACAGCTCTCCAGTTTGCAATTAAAGCAGTCTAGTTGTTAGGGTCCATATTACCCTAGCAACCATGCACTGATTTGCATAAGAGACTGGAATAAGAGTAGGAGAGGACCTGAATAGGAAGATGAGTAATAAATAGTAGCAATAACAGTATAATTGTAGCCTTACAGAGCATTTGGCTTTTAGATGGGGGTCAGTGACCCCTAT
The DNA here is from genome assembly GCA_038501925.1 of Xenopus petersii. Taxonomy (NCBI): domain Eukaryota; kingdom Metazoa; phylum Chordata; class Amphibia; order Anura; family Pipidae; genus Xenopus; species Xenopus petersii. Next base: position 134,763,842 of record CM076681.1, read on the forward strand.
TTGAAAGCTGAAAAGAGTTAGGAAACAAAAAGTAAATAATTCAAAAACTTTCAAAAATAAAAAAAGGGCCAGTTGAAAAGTTGCTTAAAATTATAACATATATAACATACTAAGGGGCAGATTTATCAAGGGTCGAATAGTGAATTCGAATTTCCTAATTTTTTTTTTGGTCAAAACTCAAAAATTCAAATTGGGAATAATCCAAACTCGACTCGAATTTGAGATTCATCAAACCTTTACCCTGGGAACAATTCAAACTGGACTATTCGCCACCTAAAACCTGCTGAGTTCATGTAAAAGTCAATGGGAGCGGTCCATTGACCCATTTGAAGATGTTAATAGCCTTCCTCACATTCGAGTTTTTTTGGAGAAAAAAACAATTCGAGATTAGTCGAATTCGATTTGAGATTTTGATTCAGTAATATTCGTTTGAGTTTCAGACGTGCACATTCTTTCTAGAAAGAAGCTCCCATTCGAATTTCGAGTATATTCAAATTTATTCGAGTAAAAGAAAAAAATTCACATGTATTCGAAATTCGAACTTTGATAAATGGGCCTCTAAGAGTTGGTGAAGCAGCCGTTTAATATAATAATAAGTGTAACACTGAGAGTGATGGTGGATTGCTTGCTTTGTTTTAGGACGGTAAGTAGCACAGTTTTATTCAGCAAGCTTTGTTTGTCCAAATCCGTCGTTTGCATGAAGTGGCTTGGGGCTGGGAGCAACAACAGAAACATTGAGCACAATCTAGAAGCAAATTCTGGCTGCTTATCATTAACAGAAATACAAGTGTCAGGAAAATATCACGTCCTTGCGAGGGGCATTCAGCCTGATGTGTGGCAATCACACAAAGGTTGTTCTTAACTGATGGCCGGGCCACTCTTCTGTATAATTCACTGATCCACTCAGGGCAGGAAAACCAGGAGTCTAATCTTCTCTGTTACATGTAGGATCTCTGAACAGCGTGGTCTGAATGCGGTTGTAAACATAGATAGAATTTCAGCCATAAAGCAGGGCAGGACTGCTGCTTACAATAGGGATCAGATATGATCTGTGCAGCCACTGGAACAGAATGCTCTGTTATACAGATAGCTAGAATCTCAGCCATAAAGCAGGGCAGGACTGCTGCTTACAATAGGGATCAGATATGATCTGTGCAGCCACTGGAACAGAATGTTCTGTTATACAGATAGCTAGAATCTCAGCCATAAAGCAGGACAGGACTGTTGCTTACAATGGGGATCAGATAGACTCTGTGCAGCCACTGGGACAGAATGCTCTGTTATACAGATAGCTAGAATCTCAGCTGCCATAAAGCAGGACAGGACTGCTGCTTACAATGGGGATCAGATAGGATCTGTGCAGCCACTGGGACAGAATGCTCTGTTATACAGATAGCTAGAATCTCAGCTGCCATAAAGCAGGGCAGGACTGCTGCTTACAATGGGGATCAGATAGGATCTGTGCAGCCACTGGGACAGAATGTTCTGTTATACAGATAGCTAGAATCTCAGCCATAAAGCAGGGCAGGACTGCTGCTTACAATGGGGATCAGATAGGATCTGTGCCACTTTATTATACAGATAGCTAAAGTCCCAGCCATAAAGCAGGGCAGGATTGGGATTTTAATAATTGAATAAAACAATTATTATAAATTTATGCTTTGTGGCAGCTCTGCTTAATTGAATGGCTGGACAGTCCAGATGTTGTTCAGAAGAGTGTGGAGCGGATACAAAGTAAATTCCCATGCAGGCGGGTGGGAAAAGTTTGGGAATAAGAGGCAGCAAGTGAAGTGACTAAGTGGCTTATGGGTAGAATATGACAAGTTGTGGAGGAATGTTAGTAATTAGGGGTGTAGTGTGGGGGCTCAGAGAGTAAGCAGGGAGGCTTATCACCGTAGCCTAGAGTTATGGCCACATGCCAGAGATTAAGGGCTGCTAGGGGCCCGGCTCATTGTCACTGGCTCTGGCACGGAGTGTTACTGGGCACGGGGCGGGTAGGGCTGGTAAGGACTAAGAGACTAAGCTCCTTAGGAATGTGCGGCCCATCTGTTGGCGCCATCTGTCACAAAGTCTTGAATGGAAAGTTTGGGGCGGAATGTGAAGCATTTTCAGCTGTTGCTAAGCAAGAAGTTACCTGAAACTTTAACTTGGCCATGTGCCGAGGGGGCGTCCCATTAAGGGGTGGGGGCACAAGGAATCCGAGGGTTTGCTATAATAATAGGGCGAATGCTAGGGTTGTGTGGGATGCTGCTGGCTGCAGTGGATTCCAAGCAACATGCTTCCGCTAACCTCTTTAATGCCTCTTAGTGGAATGAGGGCCATATTGCTACAGTGCAGCTTTACTCAGGGTTACACAGGGCTAAAGGCACCGCCCATAGGAGGTACCTGCACTTTTCACCCCCCCCCTTACTGACCTACTTTTTTTCACACCCCCTTACTTCACCCCCCCCAATTACGTAGGGACATGCCATTCCCCTCTGGCTTACACTGGGCCACGAGCTAGCAGCACTGCTGGGGGAAAATGCACTCGCAAACCGCCAAAATTCACTCCCAGAATCCCCTCTTGCAGAATCCCAGCATTCGCAGAATCCTTAGACTCCCCGCACCCCATTGTTGCAGAAGCACAACTCCCAGCATTCTCTTGCTGCCGAAACTAAAGCATCACCATCCTACTGTGTCAGGGCTAATTCCCCCAACATCCCCTGTTGCAGCAGTACAGTTTAAAGCCATTCTTGATTCTCAGCTCATGCAATTTGTTGGGCTTAAAGGAATTGTTCAGTGGAAAAATAAAAACTGGGTAAATAATAAAAATGTTTCTAATATAGTTAGTTAGCCAAAAATGTAATGTATAAAGGCTGGAGTGATTCGACATATAACATGTCAGTCAGAACACTACTTCCTGCTTTTCAGCTCTCTTGGTTTACACTGACTGGTTACCCTGGTTACCAGGCAGTAACCAATCAGAGACTTGAGGGGGGGCCACATGGGTCATATCTGTTGCTTTTGAATCTGAGCTGAATGCTGAGGATCAATTACAAACTCACTGAACAGAAATGTACCATGTGGCCCCCCTTCAAGTCGCTGACTAACTCAGAGTTATAGAGCTGAAAAGCAGGAAGTTGGATTCTGGCTGTTTTATTAGACATCTGTTCACTCCAGCCTTTATACATTACATTTTTGCCTAACTAACTATATTACAAACATTTTTTATTTTGCACAGCCTATCTATTTACACAGTTTTTATTTTCACACTGAACTATTCCTTTAAAGTGACTTCCCATCCATTACCTGAATGTCTCCCTTCCTGGGGTCAGTGAGGGACAGGGCAGTTAGCTGGACTCCTTAGTGCAGCATTAAGCACCCAGTCAGCTTCACTAGTTAATTACATTAACCATTCCATGTCCAGAAGACCCAATTCCCTGTCTGACAATAAGATCACAAGTTTATTATCGGCTGTACAGAGCTAGCTAAGCAGTCAGACTAGAAACATTCCCAAGAGACACTGTGGGGCAAATTCACTAAGATGCGAAGTTGCACTAGCGTTAATTCGCCAAGCGAAGTTTCGCTAGCGATGGTTCATTTGCATACGGCGCGAATTTCAAATTTCAATGGAGGAACACGTATCACCACTTCAAATGCCAAGAAAACCTTCAAATCAGCAAATAAAAATTTTATTTTGCCCTACACATGTGCCCACTGTCTAGGTAAGTTGCCATGAGTCAGGAAATGTAGGGGGGAAGGAGGGGAGCCCCAAAAATATTTTCGATCTTTTTCAGCCTATCACCCATCATGTAGAAAACACGCCAGCATTTTTTGGGACTTAGAAAAAATTTTTACTTTTTTTGAAACAATCCCTATCTACTCTATTGCGCTTCGCCAGGTCTGAGGTGGCGAAGGAAGTCTAGCGTAAAAGGTAGCGTTCAGTACACTGCGCAAGTTAGTGAATTTGCGTAGTTACGTCGCTAGCAAAAATTCGCCTGGCGTAAGGGTGCGAAGTAACACTAGCGAAATTACGCCAGCGTTTGTTAGTGAATTTGCGCACTAGCGAAAAATGCCAAACGCTAGCGAATTAACGCTAGCGTTCGGCGCTTAGTGAATTTGCGCCACAGTCCACATTAGCAATTCATTCAAATCCATGCGACAGACTGCAAGGATTTCTGTGCAGCCATGCAGAATTTATATGAACTGTTCACAGGCCCTGCTTATGTTGAGAGTTGCCTTCTTGCTTGAAGGTAGGGTTGCCTACCCCTTTAAAACCAAACACATATGGAACCCACAGCCTGCATGGCTTATTAGCAATACATTTAGAGGCATGGCGGCACATTAGGGCTCTTACACAGGGCGTTTTTTGCTGCGCTCCCCTGTGACTTCTTGTTAGGGACTTGTAGTCCAACAAACCACTGAGGTTCTGAGGGTTGGCAACAACTGCTGTACACTTATGGTAGCCAAATTTCTCTACTGTTTCCTTGATTCCCTACTGTGCCACACTTCTGCTTCTACTGTATGTGCTGCTGAGCCAAAATTCAGTTTTTGGTGGAATGCTGGGAGTTGGTGGTTAACTCCCGGAGGGCTTCTCAGTTTCCTATGGCTGCAGCAGGGAGTCTGAGGGTGTAACCCAAGCACGGCCCGGGGCTGCCAAGTCAATAAAGTATTGCCCAGACCATGACACTATATTCTATGTATTTCTGGGCACCATATGCCCACAGCATCACAGAAAGGCTAAGGGATCAGTAGAAAGGATGGAAATAATTTGTCATTAAACTATAAAACATCTTAATTAACGCTATTTAGTTACTAAAACAAATTCTTCAAGCCCAATAAAACCGCATGACATCATTTTACTGAGTTTAGCAGCTGCGGCGGCTGGAAAAAAGGCATGGCGGAGATTTGGCAACGAGAATGAATCCACATGCGTTTACACACCAGGCTCCCCTGATGCACAGAGCTTGCAATCTAATATTGTGAATTTAGCAGTGGCAAGAGTCAGCTTTTCTGTGGATTGGCAAATTTGAGGACCTTTGCCTGATTTGGCCTTTACCTTGTTGGCCATATTGGATCATAAGAGGGACCTATTGTGATTGGTCAGGAGAGGACCATCATATGGAGAGGCTGAGAGGGGCTCGCTTAATATGGTACAGCTGGAGACAATGGCGCACATACCACTGAGTTTCTTCACATGAATTAAGCAGTTACTTGACATTATTACCATAGCAGCATAGCCCGGTCCCCCAGTTATCCGGACACCTGTTATCCAGAAAGCTCCGAATAACGCAAAGGCCATCTCCCATACGCTCCATTATAATGAAATAATCCAATTTTTAAAAAATTAATTTCCCTTTTCGCCATAATATTAAAACAGTTCCTTGTTCTTGATCCAAAATAAGATATAATTAATCCTTATTGGAAGCAATCCCAGCCTATTGGGTTTATTTTTTTGTTGACATGATTTTCTAGTAGAACTAAGGTATGAAGGTCCAAATTACAGAAAGATCCGTTATTAGGAAAACCCCACGTCCCGAGCATTCTGGGTAACAGGTATATAATATCAGATGTGGTGTATCCAGTACATTTGGAAAGCTTTATCCTTACACTCTTTCCCTCCAGTAATGAAGCGTCCATAGACTTACACGGCCGGAAAACTCATCTGCTGCCTCCGAGGCCCCATACATATTAAATAAGGAAAAAAAGCCAACAGAGATGTAATATTCTTTTATTACTTTGTGCTATAAAAAGAGAAATAAAACCTTTCAGCAGATTTTATCCTTCGGTTCCCATAAACCTTGGCCTGGGTACCCTCGACTTCCCAAAACACATTCATTATATCAGTATATCATGTGGAAATGTCATTGCCATTGAAGGCAGTATTTACTTATCCCTTTCTGAAACAATTTAGCAAAAGCCAGCTCCAAAAGCCAGCTCCAAATCTGTTAATGAGCTGCCTTCTGCTACATTGATTCAAGAGTCAGAACCTGCAGGGGATATGAAGAGCCAGAGGGATGCTGCTTTGACTGCATTGGCACATCATTATAAAAAAATAAACATGAAAACTTTGTAATTAATGAATATTGGAAAACAGTTTAACTGAATACTGAAAGTTGATTTGGAATTTAAATAACCAACTGGTTGCTAGGGTTTTGCTTACCCTAACAACCAGGCAGCATATTGGAAGCAGAATAGAAGATGCATAGAAGAATTCCTCTATATAAATAAAAAATAACCATAACAACAAAAAGATGTACTGTCTGGGAGAATCAGCTGTGGGGTCAGTGACCCCTTGACAACCACACAGCTTTTTAAATTGCATCCTGGATTTAACCACATCAACGAATAGACAAAATGATGAATGTTTGAAAATAGCCCAATCCATAATAAAGTTATTTTGCCCTTTAACCAGTGCGACTTCTAAACAAGGCTGTTCTGAGCCTGAACACCTACCCCATATGTAATAAAAGGCACTAAGTTTGCCCAGGGGCAGTAACCCATAGCAACCAATAAGATGTTTGCTTTTGCAAATGCTACCTGCTGATTGGTTGCTATGAGTTACTGCTTCTGGGCAAACGGAGTACCTTTTATTACATATCCCCCATAGAGAGTGATAGGGTAATCATTGCTAATCCAATAATGTACAACCAAAACTGTATCTCTCTGTCTCTAGCTCTCTCTTTCTATATATTTATAGCGTAAATTTCAAACAATAGCCAAGCCACGCCCCCTATGGCAAAATGCGGAATCTTTGCAAATTATCTTACTTGGTCATATACTGTGGAAACAATTACAGTTAATTTTCATGGTTATATCCCAATACTGTACTGCCTAAGGGAAACAATATGGCTCCTCCCTCCTCATACCTCCCAACTGTCCCGTTTTTCACAGGACAGTCCCGATTTTGACAACTCAGTCCGCAGTCCCGGATTGTTACTGAAATGTCCCAACTTTCCTGCACTGAACAGCCAGAAAAAGATACAAAGTTTCCAAAACGTAATTGGCTTTTGGCAGAGAGCCCAGAATACGTGGCAAGTGCACTTGGATACTTTTGTAACAAAAAAACACTGAAATGTATTCAAACTTTCAGAATGTGCTAAATTTTGTAAAATGAACATGGTAATTAGGAGGTGTGGACACAAAAACAGGTGTGGTCAAAATTTTAAACGCGCTACACGCGGCAAATCTTTTTGTCCCTCTTTCTACTTCCAAAATGTTGGGAGGTATGTATAAACATTCACAAGGAATGTTCTGGGCAAACAATAAGTTATATCCCCATACTGTACTGTCTAAGGGAAACAATATGGCACCTCCCTGCTATATGTATAAATACAAACAAGGAATGTTCTGGGCAAACAACAAGATAAATCTCCATAATTTACTGTCTAAGGGAAACAATATGGCACCTCCTACCTATACACACAAATATAAATATACAGAACAGAAGGAATGTTCTGGGCCCACAATAAGATATACTGTTCTGTTTAAGACAAGGGTCCCCAATAGTGATGTGCGGGTTGAGAATTTCTCGACCCGCACCCGACCCTAACCCGGCCACTCCCTACCTGCATCCGACCGGGGCCCGCTGCTCCCCTTTATTTATAGACCTGCGCCCGAGCCTCCCTGCAGTGACGTCACAAAAATTCCGGCGCCAGAAGCCGGCAGTACTAGGCCAAGCATTTTGTCCAGGGGTCAGCCCGAACCCCCTGACCCTTGGGTAAACCCGCAGGTCTCGAGTCGGCCCACACATCACTAGTCCCCAACCTTCTTGTACTGCGAGTCACATTAAAATGTAAAAAGAGTTGGGGAGCAACACCAGCATGAAATCAGTTCTTGGGGTGCCAAATAAGGGCTGTGATTGGCTATTTGGTAGTTGGGAGCAACATCCAAGGAATTGGTGAGTAACATGTTGCTCACGAGCTACTGGTTGGGGATCACTGGTCTAAGGAAAACAATATGGCAGCTTCCACTCTTATACAGAATTGATCTCCCCTCCTTATTAAAAAAAAAGGGTTTATGTTCATATTTTAACATTCTACTATTGTTTAAAGTCTGGAATGGCTCATTCAGTAGTTTATTGCCAGCAGCACTATGAGAACCCCCAGCTAAGACAATACTGGAGTCGGTGCCGGGAAAACGTTTGTGGATGTGAGAGTGCAGAGCAACAGGTTAGTTTAGGTCTCTGCACTGGCGCATTTGATCATTCCCATTAGAATAATCAATATTCCATATTGCATTCCATTTATCCTGCAGATATTGCCGTGCAACATGGCCCAGCGGCTAATCCTGCAAGCGAGCGCAAAGCCAGTATTTAAACGGCTTCAAATGTTTGGGGTCCGGAGCGAACAATGTGAGGGGACCATCTGGGAAATACGTCAGACGAGTAGAAACGCAGCACATCCCTCGCTGTAACATGGAAGGAATTCCACTGGCCAGAAATAAACCCGTCTAATTAAACAGAGGGATTCATCAAGATCAAGGTTTGTCGTAACCACAAAAAAAACTACTGCACTCTCATCTCCCTAGTAACGTTTTCAAGTGAGCAGAACAACATACAGAGAAGTTGTTTCCCAGGTTTATTGAATTGCCTAAGCTGCCATAATTGTATGGGATCTCTCTGTACAGACTATGAGCAAGCCTAACGGGCTGTTCCTGCTGAATTGTGCTTAGTACAGGGGAATACCTATGCTGCCATAGTTTTATATTATCTCTCTGTACAGACTATGAGCAAGCCTAAGGGGCTGTTCTTGCTGAATTGTGCTTAGTATAGAGCAGGGATCCCCAACCTTTAGAACCCATGAGCAACATTCAGAAGTAAAAGGAGTGGGGAGCAACACAAGCATGAAACATGTTCCTGGGGTGCCAGATAAGGGCTGTGATTGGCAATTTAGTAGCCCCTATGTGGACTGTCAGCCTACAGGAGACTCTGTTTGGCAGTACACCTGGTTTTTATACAACTAAAACTTGCCTCCAAGCCTGGAATTCAAAAACAAGCTCCTGCTTTGAGGCCACTGGGAGCAAAATCCAAGGGGTTTAAGAGCAACATGTTGCTCACGAGCTACTGGTTGGGGATCACTGGTATAGAGGAATACCTATGCTGCCATAGTTTTATGGTATCTCTCTGTACAGACTATGAGCAAACTTAGGGACTGTTCCTACAGAATTGTGCTTAGTACAGGGAATACCTATGCTGCCATAGTTTTATGGGATCTCTCTGTACAGTCTATGAGCTGTTCCTGCTGAATTGTGCTTAGTACAGGGGAATACCAATGCTGCCATAGTTTTATGGGATCTCTCTGTACAGACTATGAGCAAACTTAGGAGGTTGTTCCTGCTGAATTGTGCTTAGTACAGGGGAATACCTATACTGCCATAGTTTTATGGGATCTCTCTGTACAGGCTATGAGCAAACTCTTGGGTCTGTTCCTGCAGACGCAAAGTTCAATTCTAGAAGATCACAAAACCAATAAGAGCCATTTAACAAAGCAAAAGGGACATAATTCCACATTCAGCTCTTTATATTAAATACAAATGGGCCAACTGGTGCCAGGGAAATGGCAAGTTTTGCTTTTTATTACTTGCACAAGTGCCCCAGAGAAGCAAAACAAGTAGAGCCCTGAGCGTGGGGAACTGCCCGGCCAACAGATATATTAGCCGTTTGGCTCCCAGTCAGGAGAGAGAGGCACAAACACAGTAACCGGATTGGATTTTAAGCCCAAGTGTATTAAATATCAGGACAAGTAAATCCCTAACAGGGAAGGCAGTCAATTTATTAATCCTCCAAATCATTTCTGAACGGCCTGGGGACATATTCTGTATCGCACTAAGGTTTCCCACATTCTTTCCTTGCCATAAAGGGGAAAAATTCCAATTTTCCCCAATGAAAGCAAGAATCATTCTAAGGAACTTTCCAATACATATTCATTATTAACATTCAGAGGTTTTACATTTATTTATAACTGCAACAGACAGCAGTATGTTTCTGCTGGTTCTGACTCATGAATCGGTGTAGCAGAGATCAGTTCTCTTCCAGCCAAAAGTCAATTTCCCACAATGCCTTGCAGGCTGCTTCAGAGGTCAGTTATCAGCTGGTTTCTGCTACTTTATTTCAATAGTCACAGACAGCAGTGCAGAGAATAGAAAACAGCATCCACTGTGAATAGTGTCATGAACTGAGTCGTTCACCTCTAAATTAAGATTTAGTATGATGCAGAGAGTACTATTTGCAATTGGCTTTCATTTTTTATTACTCGAGTCTTTAGCTTTTTATTCAGCAGCTTTCTCAGTTTGCATTTCAGCAAGCTGGTTGCTAAGGTTCAAATTACCCTAGCAACCATGTATAGCTATGAATAAGAGACTGGAACATGAATAGGAGAGGGCCTAAATAGAAAGATAAAAAATAAAAAGTAATGCATGTGTAACCTTCCAAAGAATTTGTTTTTAGACGGGGTCAGGGACCCCAATTTGAAAGCTGGAAAAAAAAAAAAGGCGACTAAAAAATAAATAATGAAGACTAACTGAAAAGTTGCTTAGAATTGGCTATCCTATAAGACACTAAAACAACCCCTTTAAAGGGACAGTGCCAAGTAGTGTTACAGTTTTGATACAGGATTTGTTGTGGATATGACTGAACTACAATTCCCAGCATGCAAAATGGTGATGCAAAGTTCTCCCTTATTATATCAGAGCTAAACAGACGCAGAGATACATAGAGTCACAGTAGCTGCATGGGCAGACGCACGGAAGACTGCAAATGGGTAACTTTTGATGATTAATACCTGAGGCTATAACAAAACAGCACAACGATTTTCCCCACATGGAATTTTCAGCCTATATGATATATGGAACATTCCGAGCTTCCCAGACTGAGTCTGTTCTCTAATGAGTCACAATATTAATTTCTCAGCAGCAGGAAGAGAGTGGAATAACTGAGTGACCCACAGCAGCTCACTCACACAATACAGCACACAGGGATAATTCTATGCCTATCATTTATCTACATATATGTCTGTATATTCAGGGGTATAGAGGGGAATCCAGACCCACGGCAGAGACGAGATGCGACGGTGGCTTGTTGGGGGGAATGGGTGAGTTTGGGTGAACCATGCACAGTTTGGATTAGGGACATAGCTGTGTGTGAGGTCCGTTTTTTTCATTGTACTTGTTGGCAGGGCCACCCACCCGGGCCACCAAGATGACCAGTGAGCTACTAATTAGGATCCCTGGGGGAGGGCCATACAGATTTAGTGGTATACCCAATGATTACTGATACTGACACTGTCTATCCATCTCCCTATCATGTTCCCAGCTGGCTTACCACAATAAAGCTGAGAGTATACAACAGAAGACAGGCAAGTCTGGCCTCTAAGAGCCAAGTTGGGCTTCTCTCCACCTCAGTGACTTCTAATTCCTTATAATTTCCAGCAGGGGGTACATTATCCCTTATAATACATGAGTGATACTCAAGAGTTCCCTGTATAACTCATCCTGCAGCATTTTGCCTTTATATGGTCACAGAACAACCCCTCAGTGACTTCTAATTTCCTTATAATTTCCAGTAGGGGGTACATTATCCCTTATAATACATGAGTGATACTCAGAGTTCCCTGTATAACTCAGCCTGCAGCCTTGTGCCTTTATATGGTCACAGAACAACCCCTCAGTGACTTCTAATATCCTTATCATTTACAGTAGGGGGTACATTATCCCTTATAATACATGAGTGATACTCAGAGTTCCCTGTATAACTCAGCCTGCAGCCTTGTGCCTTTATATGGTCACAAACCCCTCAGTGACTTCTAATATCCTTATAATTTCCAGTAGGGGGTACATTATCCCTTATAATACATGAGTGATACTCAGAGTTCCCTGTATAACTCAGCCTGCAGCCTTGTGCCTTTATATGGTCACAGAACAACCCCTCAGTGACTTCTAATATCCTTATCATTTACAGTAGGGGGTACATTATCCCTTATAATACATGAGTGATACTCAGAGTTCCCTGTATAACTCAGCCTGCAGCCTTGTGCCTTTATATGGTCACAGAATAACCCCTCAGTGACTTCTAATATCCTTATCATTTCCAGTAGGGGGTACATTATCCCTTATAATACATGAGTGATACTCAGAGTTCCCTGTATAACTCAGCCTGCAGCCTTGTGCCTTTATATGGTCACAAACCCCTCAGTGACTTCTAATATCCTTATAATTTCCAGTAGGGGGTACATTATCCCTTATAATACATGAGTGATACTCAGAGTTCCCTGTATAACTCAGCCTGCAGCCTTGTGCCTTTATATGGTCACAGAACAACCCCTCAGTGACTTCTAATATCCTTATCATTTACAGTAGGGGGTACATTATCCCTTATAATACATGAGTGATACTCAGAGTTCCCTGTATAACTCAGCCTGCAGCCTTGTGCCTTTATATGGTCACAGAATAACCCCTCAGTGACTTCTAATATCCTTATCATTTACAGTAGGGGGTACATTATCCCTTATAATACATGAGTGATACTCAGAGTTCCTGTATAACTCAGCCTGCAGCCTTGTGCCTTTATATGGTCACAGAATAACCCCTCAGTGACTTCTAATATCCTTATCATTTACAGTAGGGGGTACATTATCCCTTATAATACATGAGTGATACTCAGAGTTCCTTGTATAACTCAGCAGCCGTGTGACTTCCAATATACTTATAATTTATAGCAGGGGGTACAATGTGCAGTGATCACCTGATCTAATTGTTCAGACTGTGGGCCAGAATATTAAGCTGGCCATACACGGGCCGATAAATGCTGCTGACAGACCGAGTTGGCAGCTTAGTGACCCGTGTATGGGGCCCTCTGATGGGTTTCCCGATCGATATCTGCCTGATAATTTTGCCTGTAAGGGGGGGATGCTAGAGACGCAGTTCAGCTAAAGGATTTGTGTTTTACAGCCTAGGTGCCCTTTGGGTGCTGCGTCCCAGAATTAATGCCATTTCTACTCAACCCTAGAGCTGCCCACTAGAGAGAGCATTTTACAGTAAAAAAATAGCCCAACCCTTCCAATGAGTCTTGCTTGGCATCATGGGAAACAAGGTTTGGAACACAAGCAGCAAATAGTGGGCGTCTGTCCCTCTTTAAAGCAAAGGAGCCCAAGCAGTTAGTGACTGTAGGAATGGATTGCGCAGGGAAGTGGAGTTAAAGTCAGACGCAGCAATGCAGTGAATGATGAGTGAGACAAATTAGTACAGCAGCTGCCCCGGGGGAAGAGAGAATGCCGTACAGGAGGAGAGTACAGCAGCCGAGACAGGAGAGGATTAGCGAGTGGGACGCTATTATGCTGGTGATGATAGCAGGAAATGGCTGGATTTCTGAAATATTACATGAAGTGCCAGTGATTGGAGCTGGTGACAGGGCTAATGTGCCGAGTGAATGAGAGGCTTTGTGGCACATGTGATGATGGCGTGACACAGGGATACTGGCAACCGAAGGGGAGAAAGCAAGGGCCCACTGCTTAGTTTCCAGTTTTATATCTCCAAGCAAGAAAAAAGAAGCAGGCAAGAGCTGGGGGAATTGGGGGCCAACTGAAGGAAGCCATGAATGGTCCTCTCCATATACAGATATCCCTATGTTTCATAACATCCTGTACAAAAACTATACCAGCATAAGTATTCCCCTGCACTAACAACTATTCTGCATAAACAGTCCCTTCCTCATAGTTTGTACAGAGAGATCCCATAAAACTATGGCAGCATAGGCATTCCCCTGTACTAAGCACAATTCAGCAGGAACAGCCCCCTGAGTTTGTTCATAGTCTGTACAGAGAGATACCATTAAACTATGGCAGCATAGGTATTCCCCTATACTAAGCACAATTCAGCAGGAACAGCCCCCTGAGTTTGTTCATAGTCTATACAGAGAGATACCATTAAACTATGGCAGCATAGGTATTCCCCTGTACTAAACACAATTCAGCAGGAACAGTCCCCTAAGTTTGCTCATAGTCTGTACAGAGAGATACAATAAAACTATGGCAGCATAGGTATTCCTCTGTACTAAGCACAATTCAGCAGGAATAAAGGGGTCCACGACCAAAAACAGTTTATAGCATAATAAAAGAAAATGTAATCCTAAATCCTAAACAATCAATTCAAGTCATTTGCAAATATAATTGCTACTGAAAGCAGTTTCCTTTTCTATTCCCTGCATTCTGAGTTCTGATTCCTGAAATAACTCTGCGACCATTGGCATTTCCATAATGAATGCACACTAGGAAGTTGCTGAGAATTCTATTTTCTTTCATTATGCAAATCAGTTTTTGGGTGCAGTTCCCCTTTTGAAAGGCTAATAATACCAATATCAAAATTAGGAATGCACAGAATCCACTATCTGGGATCCATCTGAATCCCCGAATCCTTCATGAAAGATTCGGCTGAATACAGAACCAAATCCGAATCCTAATCTGCATTTGCAAATTAGGGATGGGAATGGAAAAAGTGGGGAAAAATATTTCACTTCTTTGTTTTGTGACAAAAAGTTATGTGCTTTACCTTCCCGCCCCTAATTTGCATATGCAAATATAGATATGGATTCAGTTCCTGCTGAAAAAGGCAGAATCCTGGCCGAATCCCGAAACTAATTCTGGATTCGGTGCATCCCCAACCAAAATATGACATATTTTTTATATATTTATATCAATATCTATTTATGAATGATGTGTTGGTCGAGAAAAACTAGACCTGCACCCGACCCTAACCCAACCCCTGAGGACCTGCATTCGACCATAACGTTCCATGCGATCCTATTTATATATCCGTAAAAAGTTACGTGATTTACCTTCCCGTCCATAATTTGCATATGCAAATTAGGATTTGGTTCATGCTGAAAAAGGCAGAATCCCTGCTGCATCCTGAACCAAATCCTGGATTCGGTGCATCCCCAACCAAAATCCGACAAATTTTTTATGTGTTTATTTAAAAATCTATTTATGAATGATGTGCGGGTCGAGAAAAACTAGACCTGCACAGACCATAACCTTCCGTGCGCTTCTATTTATATATCCGCACCCACTTTGCATCACTGTGATGTCATGGAAGGGGGCACATCGGCACACACAAGTATATAAAAAGGAGTCGTACGGTGGAAGTGGGGCACTAGGAGGTTGCGGACGAGGTGGACGCAGCCTAAAGTTCAGCCCACTTGTGTCAGCCCGTACATAACTAAACCACATTTCCCAGAATCCTTCACTAGCTATTTACTAGGGATTAAACGGGTGGTAGGCTGTAAGTCTGAAATACTGTTTGAACATTTAAGTGCCGACCATAACGCTGAGACCAAGATAGAGGCTAACATATACAGACCAGGAGATAACGACAGTTAAGGTGGCCATAGATGTAACAATTACGATCTTTCTTGGAAAAGATCTTTCCAAGAAAGATTGTTCAATTCAATACACACGTGTACAACTGAATCGTCTGATATACAAATAGAAACAATAGAATTCTACCTGTATCTGATGATTCAGCAATGGCCGATGTTTGGGTGCCTCCAAAAATTTTCCGTCCAACCCGATCGACGAGCCGACCGATATCCAAGTCTTCTGCCGATATCGGTCGGCTCTTTTCCCACCATACATGCACCGAATATCGTACAAAAAATGTGTTTCGTAGAGATATACTTCTGCCTCTATGTCCCCAACATTTAAATTCAAACCCACCCATCGGGCTTTTATGCAACCGGTTCCCAAGGGAACACGTTATCTATAAATCCTAAACCATGCAGAATAACTGAGCACAGGTTTATTAGAATATCCGATTCTCTTACCTGTGGACATAGTGGAGTTGGTGAACCGAGTCGATGGCCAAAACCATCTCTGCTAGGTAGAAACGAGCCATGTCTTCTGGCAGCCGGTCCTCAAACTTACTGAGCAATGTGAGCAGGTCTCCTCCAACGTAGTAATCCATTACAAGATACTGTGGGAACAATAGAGGAATGGGCCAATCGGTACAAAATAGATGGAATCATCCATGCATCCATTGTTATGTCCATTATCTAACTGAATACTTGGTTGGTACCAGCTTCTAATCAGTTCTCTAGGGCAGGAGAGAGTAATGCTTACGTATATTCTGCCTCCCAATGCATACCTGAGAGCACAGTCAGTACAGAAGGAGTTTGCCTATATATGTTTATAGTCATATCTAACTGTCAGACTGTAATCAGCCCTCAAGTAAATCAGTCAGACTGTATGTGACTTCACAGATCCATGAATGGGTATCATCCTTTGACCAGTTGTCTGGGAAATCCTTGTTACTCATACATTGCCCTTTAAAGGAGAAGGAAAGCTACCGAAGCAGTATATTCCCAATAGATTAGTCACAATAGTGCAAGATTATATTTATTCTGCAGAATGCTTTACCATACCTGATTAAACAGGATAAGATAGCAGCTGCCATATTAGCTTGCTGTGGCATCACTTCCTGTCTGAGTCTCTCCCTGCTCACTTAAAGCTCTGGGCTCAGATTACAGCAGGGAGGGGAAGGAGAAAAGGGAGAGAATTAAACTGAGCATGCTCAAGCTCAAGCTCTAGCTCTGGAGGTTTAAGATGAAAACTGGTCTGATACAGAAGCCCATGAGTACACAATAGAAGGAAAGAAATGTGGTGTTTCTTTTGACAGAGGACTCAGAGCAGCATTACTTTGAGGGTTTACTGATGTATTTATATAAACCTTTCTGATAAGCTATCTTGCCTTCTCCTTTAAACATCCCAGAGTTGGAGGGCAACAAGCCTGAACTTATCTGGAGCCATCTATAAACAAGAACAAAAGAGAGCACCTACCAAATTGCTGTCATCTTGGAAGGCGTAGTGCAAGGTAGTGATCCACTGACTGTCTCCATTCACCAGTACGTCCCGCTCCTCTCGGAAACAAGCCGTCTGTGGGATAGAAAGGGGGAAAAAGTGAGGAAGTGCCACTATATCTGCCATCTCTAGAGGCATGATGGGAGAGAATCTGTTCTAAAGGTAAACTCATCCAACAAGTCTTTAAACAAGAGAGAATAATCAGGAAAAGAAGACCGATATCTAGATAGCTAAAACGTCCCCCCTGAAAAAGGTTAAATGCGTAGAGAGCGATATTCTGAAAAAAAAAACACAATTTGTTTTCATTTTCTATTAATTGTAGTTTTGGGTTATTTCAATTCTTATTCAGTAGCTTTCCAGTTTGACGTTTTTAGCAATCTAGTTGCTAGGGTCCAGTTTACCCTAGCAGCAAAGCTTTGATTTGAATAAGAGACTGGAATATGAAAAGGAGAGGCCTGAACATAAAAATAAGTAATAAAAAGTAGCAAAGACAATACATTTGTAGCCTTACAGAGCATTTGTCTCTAGATGGGTCAGTGACCCCCATTTAAAAAGCTGGAAAGAGTCATAAGAAGGAGGCAAATAATTAAAAAACTATAAAAAAAAATTACCTAAGTAATGGCTTTTTTTCTGGCTACTCTTCCATAAAGCCCAGCTCTATGGAGTGTATGGCCTATTGTGGACCTATGGACAGATACTCCAGTCTCTGCTGTGGAACTCTGCAACTCATTCAGGGTTACATTTGGTCTCTGTGCTGCCTCTCTGATTAATGCCCTCCTTGCCCGGTCTGTGAGTTTTGGTGGGCAACCCTCTCTTGGCAGGTTTGTTGTGGTGTGTTTCTACTGACAGATCATGTGACACTTAGGTGGACTTATTATTTGACTAATTATGTGACTTTTGAAGGCAATTGGTTGCACCCAGATTTTTTAGGGGCTTCATGACAAAGGGGGTAAATACATATGCACATGCCAATTTTCAGTTTTTTATTTTTCCTAAAAAAAATTTCTATATATTTTTCTCATTTCACTTAGACTATTTTTTGCAGATCCATCACATAAAATAAGATTATAGTTTATATAAACAAGCTGCTGTGTAGGCATGGGGGCAGCCATTCAAGCACAGGATACACAGTAGATAACAGATAAGTACTACTATAGTTTATATAAACAAGCTGCTGTGTAGCCATGGGGGCAGCCATTCAAGCACAGGATACACAGTAGATAACAGATAAGTACTACTATAGTTTATATAAAGAAGCTGCTGTGTAACCATGGGTGCAGCCATTCAAGCACAGGATACACAGTAGATAACAGATAAGTACTACTATAGTTTATATAAACAAGCTGCTGTGTAGCCATGGGTGCAGCCATTCAAGCACAGGATACACAGTAGATAACAGATGAGTACTGAAGAATCCCATTGTATACTACAGAGCTTATCTGATATCTGCTGTGTATCCTGTGCCCCTACTCATTTTTTAGCTTTGAATGGCTGCCCCCATTGCTACACAGCAGCTTGTTTATATAAACTATAGTAGTACTTATCGGTTATCTACTGTATATCCTGTGCTTGAATGACTGCCCCATGGCTACACAGCAGCTTATTTATTTAAACTATAGTAGTACTTATCTGTTATCTACTGTGTATCCTGTGCTTGAATAGCTGCCCCCATGGCTACACAGCAGCTTGTTTATATAAACTATAGTAGTACTTATCTGTTATCTACTGTGTATCCTGTGCTTGAATGGCTGCCCCCATGGCTACACAGCAGCTTGTTTATATAAAACTATAGTAGTACTTATCTGTTATCTACTGTGTATCCTGTGCTTGAATGGCTGCCCCCATGGCTTGTTTATATAAAACTATAGTAGAGTTTCTGAAGCAAACATACCCGTTTTCCCAGTGCAGCACAACATTTCATTATATATTCATTAATTAATTTAAAAGACTTTGAATTTTTGATGTTATTGTTCCTTTAAACTGCAGCTATTTGGGGCCCCACTACTTGCAGGGCCAAGGGTTGCTGCCCCCTAAAGACAGCTGTAACTATTAGGTTTCTACTGAAACCTTGAAGAGTTTGTTAAGAACAGCTCGGTACTACAGTGTTTATTTTGGCCAGGGTGATTATCAATCGCTAGAAGATCTACATATATATTTTAAAGAAGTTTATTTTTACTATTAAAGTCGCATTATGTAGGCAGCCAAGATCAACAGATTTTACCCAAAGAGAGAGAATTAGACTTGTGAAGTTTGATAAAGTGGACACAAAGCTCTCAGAGCAGCACAATTACAGCAAGTGAGGGAAGCCAACATCCTATAGATACAAGCCCAGATCTACAGCCACACTCATCCTCTCCTTTCAAAACAGACACAGGGGCCACATCACTAATCTGGGTGTTAGTCCATAGACCACATCCTTAACCAACTTTGGTTCAGAGTGAGTAGGGTATGCAAACCACAAGGTTTTTTACTCCATGTGCTACACTTGAAATGCAAGGGAGAGAGATATGATGTCACGCTTTGTACAGAGTATGAACAAAGGGCTGTTCCTGCTGAATTGTGCTTAGTACAGAGGAATATCTATGCTGCCATAATTTTATGGGATCTCTCTGTACAGGCTATGATCAAACTTAGGGCTGTTCCTGCTGAATTGTGCTTAGTACAGGGGAATACCTATGCTGCCATAGTTTATGGGATCTCTCTGTACAGTCTATGATCAGACTTAGGGCTGTTCCTGCTGAATTGTGCTTAGTACAGGGAATACCTATACTGCCATAGTTTTATGGGATCTCTCTGTACAGACTATGAGCAAACTTAGGGGCTGTTCCTGCTGAATTGTGCTTAGTACAGGGGAATACCTATGCTGCCATAGTTTTATGGGATCTCTCTGTACAGTCTATGATCAAACTTAAGGCTGTTCCTGCTGAATTGTGCTTAGTACAGGGGAATACCTATGCTGCCATAGTTTTATGGGATCTCTCTGTACAGTCTATGATCAAACTTAAGGCTGTTCCTGCTGAATTGTGCTTAGTACAGGGGAATACCTATGCTGCCATAGTTTTATGGGATCTCTCTGTACAGTCTATGATCAAACTTAGGGCTGTTCCTGCTGAATTGTGCTTAGTACAGAGGAATACCTATGCTGCCATAGTTTTATGGGATCTCTCTGTACAGATTATGAGCAAATTTAGGGAGATGTTCCTGCTGAATTGTGCTTAGTACAGGGGAATACCTTTGATGCCATAGTTTTATGGGATCTCTCTGTACAGACTATGGCAGGCTTAAAGGGCTGCTCCTGCTGAATTGTATATTTGCTATTATGGTGCTTAATTATATTACAAACAGGGAGAGGGAGATGGTTGCTTCCTCTATTGTTGGAATAATAATAAAGAAATGGGAAGTCCTAGACTTTATTTTTCCATCCGACAAACAAAGTGGCGCCGCTGCGTATTCATTTGCCATTCCCCATAGAAAGGCAACAAGCATAGGAGAGAAAAAAGAATCCATACCCTGTGCATTGTGAGCTCAGTAATTGTCTGTACAGGTGCAAAGCTCTATGTGATAATGGAAATTAGGAAATTAATATATTCGGCTCAGTTACCTGGAACCAACACTATTAACATTGTCTGTGCCCTCACTGTGCATTCTGCCAACTACTATCACCTCTCATTTTTATTATTGTGTGTATATATAAAGTGTCAGCATATTCTGCAACGCTGTATAATAGAAGCGTCTATACATTTATCATCCAAAATACAAACACATACTGATCCATACAGGTCAACTTGGTTTTGCTCATTCACTACTTTCTAAATGAAACATCCACCTAGGGGGTGCTTTTAAGCTTAAAGGGGGTTTTCACCTTTAAATTAACTTTTAGTATGATAAAATTGATTTTCATTTTTTGTGTTTTTTTTTAGTTATTTAGCTTATTATTCAGCAGCTTTCCAGTTTGCAATTTCAGCCATATGGTTGCTAGGGTCCATATTACCCTAGCAACCATGCATTGATCGGATTAAGAGACTGGAACATGAATAAGAAAGGCCTGAATAGAAAGATAAATAATTAAATGCAGCAATAACAGTAAATGTGTAGCCTTAGAGAGCATTTGTTTTTTTAGATGGGGTCAGTGACCCCCATTTAAAAAGCTGGAAAGAGTCAGAAGAAAGAGGCAAATTATTAAAAAAAAAACTATAAAAAAAATGAAGACCAATTGAAAATTTGCTTAGGGTTAGCCATTCTATAATATACTAAAATTTAACTTGAAGGTGACCCCCCCCCCTTTAATATCATGCAAAGCAGGGGTATCCAAAATAAAGGAAGGTCACAGTGACATACGCTAGTTAAATATGATTCATTGGAAGAAGCAAATTCTATTTTTAAAAGTATAAATTGCACTCAGTTTGCTCCGTTGCTATGGCACAACGTGTTTATCAAATATTTTCTCCCACAGAAAAGGAAAAATCCAGGTTAAGAAAAGAAGGCTTGTAGTTTGGGTTCTCCTATCTCCTCTCTTATCCCATCCCAGGAAACCAAAAGGAGTATTAACCTATGCACTGCTGGCAACCCTTAGTAAAGAAGTGCCATCTTTGGTAGGTCATCCACCTGTGTTGAACTGCAACTGTCAGCATCTCATGTGTTGAGGGGACTCAAACTTATTGTATAAAGTACCATACTGCTACTATAGGCACCATCTCCCCCTACTATACCTGCTATCCCACAGTCACACTCCCTTCCCAGAGACTATTATCCACTGTTACTATAGGCACCATCTCTCCCTACTATACCTGCTATCCCACAGTCACACTCCCTTCCCAGAGACTATTATCCACTGTTACTATAGGCACCATCTCTCCCTACTATACCTGCTATCCCACAGTCACACTCCCTTCCCAGAGACTATTATCCCACTGTTACTATAGGCACCATCTCTCCCTACTATACCTGCTATCTCACAGTCACACTCCCTTCCCAGAGACTATTATCCACTGTTAGTATAGGCACCATCTCTCCCTACTATACCTGCTATCCCACAGTCACACTCCCTTCCCAGAGACTATTATCCACTGTTACTATAGGCACCATCTCTCCCTACTATACCTGCTATCCCACAGTCACACTCCCTTCCCATAGACTATTATCCACTATTACTATAGGCACCATCTCTCCCTACTATACCTGCTATCCCACAGTCACACTCCCTTCCCAGAGACTATTATCCACTGTTACTATAGGCACCATCTCTCCCTACTATACCTGCTATCCCACAGTCACACTCCCTTCCCAGAGACTATTATCCACTGTTACTATAGGCACCATCTCTCCCTACTATACCTGCTATCCCACAGTCACACTCCCTTCCCAGAGACTATTATCCACTGTTACTATAGGCACCATCTCTCCCTACTATACCTGCTATCCTACAGTCACACTCCCTTCCCAGAGACTATTATCCCACTGTTACTATAGGCACCATCTCTCCCTACTATACCTGCTATCCCACAGTCACAGTCCCTTCCCAGAGACTATTATCCCACTGTTACTATAGACAACATCTCTCCCTACTATACCTGCTATCCCACAGTCACACTCCCTTCCCATAGACTATTATCCACTATTACTATAGGCACCATCTCTCCCTACTATACCTGCTATCCCACAGTCACACTCCCTTCCCAGAGACTATTATCCACTGTTACTATAGGCACCATCTCTCCCTACTATACCTGCTATCCCACAGTCACACTCCCTTCCCAGAGACTATTATCCACTGTTACTATAGGCACCATCTCTCCCTACTATACCTGCTATCCCACAGTCACACTCCCTTCCCAGAGACTATTATCCACTGTTACTATAGGCACCATCTCTCCCTACTATACCTGCTATCCCACAGTCACACTCCTTTCCCAGAGACTATTATCCCACTGTTACTATAGGCACCATCTCTCCCTACTATACCTGCTATCCCATAGTCACACTCCCTTCCCAGAGACTATTATCCCACTGTTACTATAGACACCATCTCTCCCTACTATACCTGCTATCCCACAGTCACACTCCCTTCCCAGAGACCATTATCTCTCCATACCTGCCGCGAGTATATATAAATATTGCTGCAGTGCCGGAGTCCTACCATGAACGTCTTTAATACTGAGTTTTACACCGAGAATCTCTTGAGAGCAGCAGAAAAGCTGTAATTTTTCCCACCTTCCCTCCCTGCTACAGAATCACACACAACTTACAGAATTCACAACTCGGTATGAAAGTTAACTTAACCCAGCAGCTGCCAGCTAGGCATGCGTTTGTATCCCTGCCATTTAAATGTGATATAAAAGGAGAGAAATATCTTTATGTGAGTGTATCAACTCCCTTCCTACCAAGAATTAAAAATAGACCTGAAGGTATGTTACCCTCTCATCTTAGCGACCCCATTCTATCCTCTAACAAGCAGCAACATTTACATAGGAATCAGTGCAATATTTCTGCAGTTGCTTCTGCCCGTGTAGGCGCAGCATGGAAAGCCTTCCTTCCCCTATCAGTTACAGACAGCAGCCTGACCTTCACATATCAGCCCAAAACAGCTCAATGAACAGAACTGGTTCCTGTTGGCTGGAATAGAGTAACATAGTAACAAGATTAAGTGGCCCATGTTAAGAGACACAGGATTAAGGAGGCCACTGCCCAAAAACTTGCACCTAAATGCTGTGTTATAGATGAAGTATTTGAAGCTGCATTCTGCCCCAGGAGTCCCTTGCGACCAGCAAACAAGCTGTATCTTATCACAATCAAGTGCCCAAGGTAAATGTCTCCCCTAGTATCCCTGATAATGGAATATACTGTATGTCTGGCTGTTACTGTTTCAGATAACCCCATCCTACCTCCCCGCAGCTGTCATTCTGCATCGGATCAGCACCTTTACTCAACAACCTTTTTACTCAATTACTTAGCAGCCCCAATGTAATCTGTATATTAAAATACTTTCCACAGGGCGGCTCAATTGGCTCAATTACTGGAATAGCTTGTCCTAACATATCTCTGCTATAATCTCTTTTAATCGAGGGATATGAAGACTAAACGTGTAACACTTGCAGTACATTATACAACAGGTATGTTTTCCTTTAAAGGAAAACTAAACCTACTCAGCTAACACAGGGCCTTCCTTCTTACCCACCACAAGTTCACTCCCAAAAACAGCCCTGCACTCCTTATCAGTCTGCCTAAGACGTGTGCAGCGGAGTTGTCAGCTGCCATGTGTAGCCCCCTCTTCCATTTTCTTGCTCACGGGCGATGATACACGTGTGCAAGAAGCCAACTTGTTCCTGTATACAGTATAAACTACTATAGTTTATAAAAACAAGCTGCTGTGTAGCCATGGGGGCAACCATTCAAGCACAGGATACACAGTAGATAACAGATAAGTACTACTATAGTTTATATAAACAAGCTGCTGTGTAGCCATGGGGGCAGCCATTCAAGCACAGGATACACAGTATATAACAGATAAGCTCTGAAGAATCTCATTGTATACTACAGAGCTTATATGTTATATACGGAGTATCCTGTGCCTTTTCTCCTTTTCAGCTTTGAATGGCTGCCCCCATGGCTACACAACAGCTTGTCTATATAAACTATAGTAGTACTTATCTGTTATCTACTGTGTATCCTGTGCTTGAATGGCTGCCCCCATGGCTACACAACAGCTTGTTTATATAAACTATAGTAGTACTTATCTGTTATCTACTGTGTATCCTGTGCTTGAATGGCTGCCCCCATGGCTACACAACAGCTTGTTTATATAAACTATAGTAGTACTTATCTGTTATCTACTGTGTATCCTGTGCTTGAATGGCTGCCCCCATGGCTACACAACAGCTTGTTTATATAAACTATAGTAGTACTTATCTGTTATCTACTGTGTATCCTGTGCTTGAATGGCTGCCCCCATGGCTACACGGCAGCTTGTTTATATAAACTATAGTAGTACTTATATGTTATCTACTGTGTATCCTGTGCTTGAATGGCTGCCCCCATGGCTACACAGCAGCTTGTTTATATAAACTATAGTAGTACTTATCTGTTATCTACTGTGTATCCTGTGCTTGAATGGCTGCCCCCATGGCTACACAGCAGCTTGTTTATATAAACTATAGTAGTGTTTCTGAAGCAAACACACAGCTTGTACCAATGCAGAGCAACAATGCATTATATTTTAAATACTTTGATAAACTTTCAGTATTTGGTGTTACTGTTCCTTTAAACTCCAGACTGGAATTCAAAAACAACCAATCACATATTTCAGAATGCTATTACCTTATGAAAGATAAAGTTCAAAGTCAGGTGAATTTATCACCTAATACCAAAAATGACACCAATATTTTCAACCACCTGAGGCAACCTATTTTGGTCAGGCAGGGAAGTATTTCTGTAGCAACAAGCTTTGGTGCTAAACACCAGTGCCTTTTTTTAAATTAATCTCTCTTTTTATCATGGAATTTAATACCCTGTTGCACATACTCAAAAATCAGCAGTTTTAAAAAAAGGCCCATTTTGCCTTGTTCTCACCTCTGCTCTTTTCAGCATCTCCCACTTATTCAGGATCTTCATGGCAAACACTTTATCTGCATTCTTCAACTTGACCACAGCAACCTGCAGAGAAGAACAGAGGGGAAGGAAATTAAGAGATGCACGGGAAGCATATGTGGAACTTTTTGGTCTTCTGAGAAGCAGAAGTTTGTCCATTAGACCAGAACAATATGCCAAACGTCCACCCTTCTACCTAATACTAAATTATAATGTGTTATGCCTAGGGATGCACCGAATCCACTATTTTGGATTTGGCTGAACCCCCGAATCCTTCGCGAAAGATTAAGCGGAATACTGAACCGACCTCTAATGTGCATATGCAAATTAGGGGTGGGAAGGGGAAAATATTTCTTACTTCCTTGTTTTATGACAAAAAGTCACACGATTTCCCTCTCTGTCCCTAATTTGCATATGCAAATTAGGATTTGGTTCGGATTGGCAGAAGGATTTAGCCGAATCTGACTCCTGCTGAAAAAGGCCTAATCCTGGCCGAATCTCGAACCAAATTCTGGATTCGGTGCATCCCTTAGTGATATCTCATTCTGCACACCTAGGCAGTCAATTCCTCCATCTTGTTCTGTAAAACTAAGTAGAGGGGTTGGTGGGCAGCTCCTCAAACTACTTTATGTCCCATTCTCTGCAATTATTGAGCATTCTCAGTCTAGAATAAGCAACTCATCAACCTTCTAGGTAAATTTGCTAAATTACTTCTCCTGGCATCTACAGTAATGAGAGTTGGAGGGCTGCAGGTTATATATTGAAAATATCTAACAAATGTTACATAATATTTATAAGGTACAGTCTTTGTAATTTCTTTGCACCCAAAGGGGCTTGAGGACCTTGCATGCTACGTATCTTCTTCTCATAAGAGAGAGAAAATAAGGATGAGGAAATAGAGAGGGGATGGAATGACAAGATAAGAAAAAGTAAAGATGGACTATTGAAAAAAGTGCGGAGAAAAGGGTGAGAGAAGTGAGCAAGAAAGAGTCAGAAAAGAGAAAATGACTATGAGGACAGAGGAGATGGAATAATGAGAGAAGAAGAAAAAATCCAGAAAAAAGAGGTGATGGAATGATAATAGAAGAGGGCACTCACTGCTGAGAAAAGCAAGGAAGCAGTCATGAGAAAAGAGAGGAAGAAAGGAATTACAAGCAAGGATGAGGATGGAATTATAAGAGAAGAAAGGAAGGAATAAGAAGAAAAGAGGTGAAGGAAGGATGAGAGAAGAGAGGAAGATGTTATGACGGTAAAGAGGATGAAGGTAGAGTGATGGAAAACTAAAAGAATATATAAGATCATTCGAAGAGGGGATGGAATGAAGACAAAACAGAGAAAAGAAGCATGAGAGAAGAAAGGAAGGGAAATGGAATTATGAGTGAAAAAGAATGGAATAATGAGAGGGGAAAGGAGGAAAATGAGGATGGAATGATGTGAGAAGAGTGACTAAAATGAGACCGGAGGATAAAAAAGGAAGATGGAGTGGAAGGATGAGAATAGAGAGGGAAGAGGAGATGGTATTATGAAAGAACAGATGATAGAATGAAGAGGAACGAGAGGATACAATTATGAGAAAAGAATACAAGAAAGGATGAGAAAGAGGAAGAAGAGATGGGACATGTCTGGTCCCTGTATCGTTCAGCCTTTACAGTGGCCCCTAGCCGCCAGACATACCTGAGCATTCCATATGAGCTTACTGCATCAGACTGCCAATGCTGATCTCGAAGTAACATGGCCAAATAACAGTACTGCCTTGCTGCTCTTTATCATAAGACAGAATATAATATGTGCAGCCAACACAATACAGGTGAGGAACAAGAAAGTTGAGATCTCAGCCAAGAGGAAAACACCAAAGTGCCAAATCTGAATATCTGCACGTGTCCTTGCTAAACTTTGCTAACTTGTCCAACTAGTGGCCAAATTGTATTTCTACTATATTTAACTTAAATTATCCTCAGAATGCTCCACAAGCTTTATTTTAGTACAGTGCTTTGCATAAAGGAGTGCCAGACCCATGGGTACCCAGGGCACAAATAAGCACTCGCCCCTATTAAGCAATCTCACTCCAACTGGCCTTCAGGCTGGGTCCCCTTAGCTTATAACAAGGTTATAGATATATAGAAACATTGGGGTAACAGTCACCCTGCTATAGTTACAGGGGTACCCAGGGCACAAATAAGCACTCACCCCAAAACTCACCCATAACTGGCCTTCAGGCTGGGTCCCCTTAGCTCATAACAAGGTTACAGATATATAGAAAGATTGGGGTAACATCAACCTGCTATAGTTCCAGGGGTATCCAGGGCACTGATACGAACTCAGCCCAAATGTCACCCTAACTGCCCTTCAGGTTGGGCCTCCTTGGCTCATAACAAGGTTACAGATATATAAAAACATTGGGGTAACAGTCACCCTGCTATAGTTCCAGGGGTATACAGGGCACTAATAAGCACTCAGCCCAAATGTCACCCTAACTGGCCTCATTGGCCCATAACAAGGTTACAGATTTTTAGAAACATTGGGATAACAGTCACCCTGCTATAGTTCCAGGGGTACCCAGGGTACAAATAAGCACTCACCCCAAATCTCCCCCTAACTGGCCTTCAGGCTGGCCCCCTTAGCTCATAACAAGGTTACAGATATATAGAAACATTGGGGTAACAGTCACCCTGCTATAGTTTCAGGGGTACCCAGGGCACAAATAAGCACTCACCCCAAATCTCCCCCTAACTGACCTTCAGGCTGGGCCCCCTTAGCTCATAACAAGGTTACAGATATATAGAAATATTGGGGTAACATCAACCTGCTATAGTTCCAGGGGTATCCAGGGCACTAATAAGCACTTAGCCCAAATGTCACCCTAACTGTCCTTATTGGCCCATAACAAGGTTACAGATATATAGAAACATTGGGGTAACAGTCACCCTGCTATAGTTCCAGGGGTACCCAGGACACAAATAAGCACTCACCCCAAATCTCCCCCTAACTGGCCTTCAGACCGGGCCCCTTAGTTCATAACAAGGTTACAGATATATAGAAACATTGGGGTAAAAGTCACCCTGCTATAGCCAACCTACACCAGATCCTCTGTTCAACCTACCAAAATCTACAGGTTTGTGCTGACCAGAACAGCTTGTTTTAGCCTGGAATTTTATTCTCCCAGCTTGTCCTTTCCCACATCTTAGCAGCCAGAGATATTTATTTTAACCTTAACAAATGAGATGTTTACCCAATCGAGGAATCCAGGAACTGTACATTCTACTCCTAGTTAGAGCCTTGAGCGCATTAGCAGAGTGTTGCACCATTTAGGCTGCATAAAGTGAATGATCAAAGGATACGTCAGTGCAAAATTGTGGCAAACCTGGGTTTCCTCTACTTTTCAGAAATATATTTGCAGTAGAATGGAATTCTTGCATGTAAATCTGAGTTAAGCACTAGTAAATAGCCCTCCTGGGACAGTTTATCAACTATTGAACTGGAAAATCCAGAAGGATTCCTAATTACCCCATTTATCAACATTTTTCCTGACAGTTAGGATACAGTTTAATGGACTGACACATTTAACAAAGCAGATCAATAAGTCAATTCAGCAGAATGGGTTTAGTAAGTAGTTGATGACTCTATGGGGTGTTAGAGCTTTGCAGCAGGACTGAGCTCTATCACCTCTATGAGTCTGATGCAAAGAATAAAAGATTTGGATAATATTTTCCTGGAAAACAGTTATGGGGAACCCCACGTGACATGGGGAAAGTGTTTGATTTGTAACATATCTTCCATTCAAAAAAAAGGGAATAGGCATCTTTTCCCTGATCTTCTCCTCTGCCATAAGCCAATGAAATTGCGTTGCCTTTAAAACCTGTATATTAAGTCAAGATGCCTAAAGAGCATAAACATTTTGATTCAGAAAGAGCTTTCAAGGAATGGGGCAAAACACAGTGATTTCTCACCTCGCCAAAGGCTCCTCTGCCGATAACTTTTAAAATATCAAAGTCTTCTTTATGCAGTCGCATCTGCTTCACTTTCAGGGCAAATGGTTTGGCTGAAAGAGAAAAAAAACGATATTAATTTTCACTCTCTGACTGCAGAGTGTTTCTACTTGACAGTTTCTGAAATCTACTTGCATTTTTCCTACCTTACGCAAGAGACGTTAATACAAAATATGTAGGAAGCATATTGGGAGATTCAAATGAATAACTGGAGGGTAGCAGTCCACTTCCCTTTCTGTGTATGTTTGATGCAAGGATCTGTTCCCTAACTTCCACCAGTGCCCAAACTACAACTTCATGCAGAATTCAGAGCCATTAGCTGCTAGAATGTTACTTGGGGGTGTGTTTTAACACAAGCCAACTATCAGCAGCTCGCTTTGATTGATGTCACGCAAATGAAAAGATTTAAGTCAGTGTCTGACACTCCAGCTTGCAGGTTCTAAATATTGGGGTACTAACTAGGCCTAGAGCATGGCTGTTAAGCAACTCCCTGCCTCATTTCGTTAACCTATAGCAACCAATCAGATGTTAGTGTTTAGTATCATTGCACTAGACGTAGGGCAGAGATACACGGGCAGATTTGGGGAGATTAGTCGCCTGGCAATAAATCTCCTCTTCTTTGGGGCGACTAATCTCCCTGAACTGCCTTCCCCTGCCATCCCGCTGGCTAGAATGTAAATAGCCGGCAGGATGGCACTCGGAGCACTTTGTTTTCCGAAGTCACATGGCAACAAATCTCCTCTTCTTTTGGGCAACTAATCCCCCCAAACTGCCTTTCCCAGCCATCCAGCCGGCTAGAATGTAAATCACAGGCAGGATGGCACTCAGAGCACTTTGTTTTCCGAAGTTTCCTTGTGAGGCAACTTGGGGCGACTTCGGAAAACAAAGCGTTCCGAGTGTCTTCCCGCTGGCGATTTTCATTCTATCCGGCGGAAGCCAGATTGGGGAAAGATTAGTCGTCCCGAAGAAGAGGCGATTTGTCGCCGGGCAACTAATCTCCCCAAATCTGTCTCTACCCTAATAAAAGGTGGCTGCTGATTGTCTGCTACTGTATATACTGTACATTACAGGTCTACAGTAACTGTTGCAGCTGTCAACAACTAAGGAATCTTTCTTGATGGATTTGGCTGAATTGCAAACCGGAGCCGAACCCTGATTGCATTTGCAAATAAGGGAAAGGATAGGCTAAAAAGAGCCGGAAGAGCCATGTGATGAAAATCCGCAGTATTTTAAAGCAACAGTATTCTAATATAGTTAGTTAGCCAAAAATGTAATGTATAAAGGCTGGAGTGACTGGATGTCCAATATAATAGCCAGAACACTACTTCCTGAGTTAGTCACGGACTTGAAGGGGGGCCACATGGGACATATCTGTTCAGTGAGTTTGCAATTGATCCTCAGCATTCAGCTCAGATTCAAAAGCAACAGATATGACCCATGTGACCCCCTCTTCAAGTCACTGATTGGTTACTGCCTGGTAGCCAGTCATTGTAAACCAAGAGAGCTGAAAAGCAGGAAGTACCGTAGTGTTCTGGCTATTATGTTACACATCCAGTCACTCCAGCCTTTATACATTACATTTTTGGTAACTAACTATATTAGAAACATTTTTTTATTTTGCACAGCCTATCTATTTACCCAGTTTTTATTTTTACACTGAACAATTCCTTTAAAGATTAATTTTCAGTTTGGCTAGGAAACTTGGATTTGGCCAAATCAGAATCCTTCTGTAAAAGGCCGAATCACAAAGCAAATCTTGGATCAAATATTTGTTTCTATAAGTCTAACTGCAATGGGCTGGTCAACGCTAAATGATGATTGGTTGCCTAATTCACTTGTGTCCTACACAAAAAAAAACCTTTATAGTGATCTTGTATCGCTTCATACTTTTACTTTCAGGCATTTAAAGAGCCATATTCACGCTTATTTCTTTAAAGCTTCCCTGTCCCCCCAGAAATGTTGGCAACCCCCATAGCAAATTCTACCATTTATTATTTATCCAAATAGCAGTACTGAAACCACAAGACAGGATTCAGGCTTAACATGAAGGTAAAGTGCTGAGGCCTTGGAAAAATGTTGAAATGTGATCTTTTGATTCCAGGTCCATTGCAGCGGAGAAGTGCAAATTAGCAAACGAGAGAAAACAATGACACCAAGTAGAATTTAAGGCAAGAACACTCTGCGGCGGAGAAATTAGGGCCGGCTCTAAAAATAAACGGCAAATCTGGCAACCACAAACCACACGTAACCTCCAATACAGAAGGAGGGGCTGAACGGCTCAAACTAAGGGCATAACTACAGAGGAAGCAGACCCTGCGGCTGCAGTTGGGCCCAGGAGGTATAGGGGCCCCATGAGGTCCTATTTCATATACAATTTCAATAAACATTGGTAAAACTGGTCAACCTGAAAAATAATTTGCTGTGTAATATCTAGTTATGCCACTGGCTCACACCCATATGCAGAGACACGCAATACCTTCCGTGCCTCGGAGTGGGTGACTCACAAGGCTGAGCAACCCAGGGGGCACCCCAAGGTGACTTGCTTCTCTAATACAGAATACTAATCCAGAGTTGAACACCCAGTGCTTCAGTGGAACAAAGATTCAGAACAAAGTGGGAAGCACAGCTGCCTCACAGTCTCGGGTTTGATTCCGAGCAGGGCATCATATTCTCTCCATGGTCATGTCTCCATTTTTTATGCATCTCAGGGTTCTTTTTTGGCCTCAGGTCTGTAGTTCAGATATTCAGGTGCCACCAGAGTGCGGTTTCTGCCATAAGCAGCCACTAGGCAGGACTATACTGGGGTAATCGTAAGTACTTTTTAAGATAATCAGCTCTTTTAGCAATTATGTTGTCTACTCCTATGACCCTCACCCAAGTCCAAGTACTGGAGATAATTACACAAGAGCAAGGAGACATCAGGTCCATACCTCCCAATATTTTGGAAATAGAAAGTGGGACAAAAAGATTTGCCTTGAGGAGCGCGCCGAAAATATTTGACCATGTCTGTTTTTTTGGCCACCCCCCCCCCAATTACCATGTCCATTTTACAAAATTTGGCAGGTTATGAAAAGTCTGAACATATTTCTGT
Organism: Xenopus petersii; assembly: GCA_038501925.1. Taxonomy (NCBI): domain Eukaryota; kingdom Metazoa; phylum Chordata; class Amphibia; order Anura; family Pipidae; genus Xenopus; species Xenopus petersii. The sequence continues at coordinate 134,796,328 of CM076681.1, forward strand.
GGTTTTTATGTGTTATTACAATTATGCTAATGAAGTTGTATTGCTCTTTAAGCTGCAAATCAGTTTCCCCAAGAGACCTGCTTATCTTAAATGGGACTGTCGTACGAAAAACGGTACAGTTGGGGGGTATATAGGTCTTGAGCTTCAACCACCTTGTCAGCAGGTATTAACACCATGGCGACCAGAGCAATGTACAAGCCAGACGCCAGGTCCAAGTCATAAACATGAAGGTCTATGAAGGGCCAGAATGAAAACTGGACTGGAACAGAAAGTCAGAACCAAAATGTAAGTATGATTAGCAGGAGCAGATGCAAATCCGCAATCTTGGAAGAAGAACGTACTGATACTGCAGCATGGAGCATAATAAAATGTGCCCTTTACAGCCATTTAAATTATTTAATGCAGTAGGAAATGCACAGGTATTGTGAGGTAGTGGAAAAAGATGAAGGATAAGTTTATCTGTGAAGCAATTCATCTGAGCAAGCCGAGGAAATATTCCGGGTCTGTAACTCCCAGATGCAGCGTTCATTCCACTGCAACCTTTAATCTTCTTGTAAATATTTTATATAGAACATTTCAGATATTTAGTTTCATTTTACAAGACATTTAATGTGCTCGGCTCCTAACAATCTGTTCTGGGAAGGGGGTTTTCCTACCATGCCAAAAAAAACTTCAAAAAAATGGCAAATTAGCACAAATTGACCTAGAAAATAGAACTTTATGGCTCTTTGACCTATGCAGCACGTTCAACAAACGCACAACCGGTACTATAGTCTTTTATGTGATGCCTACATTCTATTTGAAAAAGAAAAGAACCTTGTTTGTGACTGTGTAATTCCTTGTGTATAAACGTTCTCCAATTTCCTGAACCTACTTCGGTTCTCAATATTTCCAACTTGATATCTTCTAGATTCAAAATAAATGATCCCACAATAGTCACTTATTTATTCAAATCAATGAACTATCGCCTCTATTCGTCGTTTTAACGTATATGCTGATTGTATTCTCAAATTAGATTGCTATCACCCCAATCAATTCCACTTTTAATAAATTAAAAGATAAAGTGCTACGTGCTACTGTTTCACATCTGTGCCATGATTCTTATTTATACTTGTACATTTTAATTAAGAATTTTAGTGCTAAGTGCTTATATTCCACAACTGTGTCGTAATTAGTTCACTGCTATTTAATTAAAGTGACAGGTTCTTAACTTTTCACACAGTGTAACCCACGCTGCCTGCGTTCTACAGCACTTAGGGTTAAAGCAGAAAAATACAGTTAATTTCTCACTGTAAAAATGAGTTCCAGGTTTATGGAAATACTTTGTCTATTAGTCTCCGACATACGAGTCCCCCCTAATACGCTCACCCTAACTGGCCTTTAGCTTGGGCATTACATGCTATTCAGTAAAGTAAATAAGAAATCAGCCAAACACTTAAGGCAGAGACACATGGCCAGATTCAGGGAGATTAGTCGCCCATTGACAAATTTCCTATTCTTCGGGCGACTAATATCCATGAACTGCCTTCCCGCTGGCTAGATTGTAAAACGTTGCCTCATGAGGAAACTTCGGGAAAACGAAGCGATCCGAAGAAGAGGAGATTTGTCACCGGGCGACTAATCTCCCCGAATCTGACCATGTGTCTCTGTCCTTAAACTGGCCATAACCATGCAAATTTTAGCCTTGTATCTGACGAACAATTTACGTCGCAATCTTCCGACCTGCCACTAACCATTCAGATTAAATAAAGTAGTAAAAGAACAAATCAGACGATGTTCTGCTCGTGACATAACACAAGTAGTAGTGACAGTCACCCGTTGATATCGTCAATACATGCATAGATATTATAGTCAGCCAACAAAAATCTTCTAACCTGTCTAATCGACTGTTCGCCATTGGACAAAAAATGTCGGACGATCCACACATGGTCCAAAATTGTATGAAATTTTGATTTATATGACTTTATGGCCTATGGCCAGCTTTACCCTCCCTAATAAATAAAATACAGGCATGGGATCCAATATTCGGAAACCCGTTATCCAGAAAGCTCCTGATTATGGAACAGCGGTCTCCCATAGACTCCATTAAAATGAAATAATTCAAATATTTAAATGATTTCCTTTTTCTCTGTAATAATAAAACAGTAGCTTGTTCTTGATCCAAACTAAGATATAAATAATCCTTATTTGAAGCAAAACCAGCCTATTGGGTTTATTTAATGTTTCAATGATTTTCTAGTAGACTTAAGGCACAAAGATCCAAATTAAAGAAAGATCCATTATCCGGAAAACCACAAATCCCGGTAATTGGTCCCATACCTGTATAAAGCATCGGACTGGGGTCTCCTGGGCCCACCAGGGTTGCAATCTGAAGAGCCCCCTTGCAAACTCAGGGGCACCCTCCCAGCTAATAGTGTGTGCCTTCTTTGTACTGCTGCAAATGGGCAGGGGAGCGTCTGCATGATCAACAGGGTCTGGGCCCATAAATGCTGGCCCACCGGGTTTTTTCCCGATAACACACCAGCCCAGTCCAACCCTGCCTGTATACCCTTTTGTATTGGGGATGTGCCAAACAAAGGATTAACATTGAGCCAGACCCCAGAATCTTTTGCAAATCTGAACCCTTAAAGGTAAAACCACTAGGTACACATTGTGGGGTTATTTATTAAAGTCCGAATGACAAAAACTCGAAAAATTAGGTTTTTGGTTAATTTTTTTACTATGAAATCCAGATTTTAGTGGAAAAAAAACCTCAAATTTTCATACCTCCCAACATTTTGGAAGTAAAAAGAGGGACAAAATTTTTTTTGTCATGTAGCGCGGAAAATATTTTTAACCACACCCATTTTTGTGGCCACACCCCGTAATTACCATGTTCATTTTACAAAGTTTGGCAGGTTATAAAAGTTTGAAAATACTTCTCCTTATCTAAACTGTTAAAATTACTTATTTTCTTATCTCAAAATTGTTACAAAGTATCTTAGTTGCACCTGTTAGCTGTACTGGCCTCTCTGCCAAAAGCCAATTAAGTTAGAATCTTTGTTTCTTTTTCTGGCTGTTCAGTGCAGAGAAAAGAGGGACTTTCCAGTACAAATGAGGGACTGCGGGTTGGGCGGTCAAAAGAGGGACTGTCCCTCTGAAAAAGGGACAGTTGGGAGGTCTGAATTTTTCAAGATTTCTTATATCCCGAGGATGGAAAAAGTCAGAATCCGAAATTCCAGCATCTCAGACCTGCTGAGGTCAATCGGAGAAGTCCCTATCCTTTTTGGAAGTTTCTGTGGTCTGCGCTGAAATTAGCCCGAAAATCCGACTATTTCGGACTTTTAGTGAAAAAATCCGAAAAATTCACAGGGTTCCCGGGAAAAAAACCCCTGAAAATATTGACAGTTAGGCTGTATGGGTCAGCTCTCAGCTGTGTATGGGTCGGCCCCCCAGTCTCAGCTTAAAGGAATACTATACACCCAAAATTAATATTTAAGCAACAGATAGTTTATATCATTTTAAGTGGCATATTAAAGAATCTTACCAAACTGAAATATATATTTAAGTAATTATTAGCCTTTTACTTCTCTTGCCTTGAGCCACCATTTTGTGATGGTCTGTGTGCTGCCTCAGAGATCACCTGACCAGAAATACTGCAGCTCTAACTGTAACAGGAAGAAGTGTGGAAGCAAAAGACACAACTCTGTCTAATTGGCTCATGTGGCTCATGTATGGTTCGTTTGTGTGCACCGTGAATCCTAGGATCACAAGGGGCGGCACTTATTTTTTAAAATGGCAATTTTCTATTTAGGATTAGCACACACTACTATAAAGTACATTATTATGAAAATTGTTTATTTACATGAAGCAGGGTTTTTACATGAGTTGTTTTATTAAATATATTTTTATAGAGACCTACCTTGTTCTGGGGGTATAGTTTCCCTTTAACTATCAATTTCGTTTGCAGGCCTACTGGCACTTAAAGGGTAAATCAATTCTTTTACAGAAGGCAGGATTCAGTGAGTGTAAGCTACCTTGTACTAGCTGGCCTGGCTTTTGAACGCTGTGAAGCTATGAAGGCACTTAATAATAAGTAAAATATAAGGCATATAATAAACATGAATAAATTAATGTAAAATGAATATATCTTCTTTTTATAACACGGACCTTTAATGTAAATGTGAAAATTAGGGTTTAAATTTGCTTTATTACTGGCAGCAGCCGCCCTGGGTTCAATAGCTTCTCAGATTTAAAAATCTTTTTTGAAAACAGAAAGAGGGACAGAAAATTTTGCAGCGCAAAGTCCGGTATAAAAAAAGTTTGACCACACCCATTTTTGTGACCACACACCCTAATTATCATGTTCATTTTACAAAATTTGGCAGGTAATTAAAGTTTGAACACATTTCTGTGATTTTATGTGTTATTACAGTGAATTGCCCTTTAAGTTGCAAGTCACAATTTCCCCAAGAGACCTGCTTATCTCAAATTGTTACAATTGTTTCTATGCTTATTTTAAATTGCTACAAAAGTATCCAAGTGCACCTGTCACGTATTCTGGGATCTCTGCCAAATTACGTTTTAGGAACCTTTTATCTTTTTCTGGCTGTTCAGTGCAGGAGTTCAAAGAGAAAGTCGGGACATTTCAGAAACAATCCGGGAGTGCGAGTTGTGCTGTCAAAATTGGGACTGAAAAACAGGACAGCTGAGAGGTATGCTAATACCTCCCTTCATACATGCCATGGCAGTGTTTTTGTTCAGTATAATATGATACAGAGGTCCAATTACATTTACTCACTATGTTCTGGCTGAACTGTTTTGGAGGCAATCGCCCATCTAGAATTCTGCGGTTCCTCGGCCTGAATTGACTACAGTATATTTTGTGTGAGACAGTAAGTGCCAACATCACAACTTAGACTATTCCGGCATATCCTGAGCCCAAGAAAGGCCGCAGTTACGCACACACTATATTCCAGATGCTCCTATTTTATCCGACCAGAGGGATAATGTGATTTTAATCGGGTCAAGGAGAGTCAGTCAGCCAGCCCTGCCCAAACCCTATCCCACAGGTATGAAAACCACAATGAGGGGGGGGCGCTGCCCTTAATTTCAGCTGTGACGGTATGGAACACTTTGTTTGTAACCCTTTCTCCTTCACACTGTAAGTTACTAGGGATGCACCGAATCCAGGATTCTGTTTGGAATTCAGACGAATCAGAGTCTTTTTTGTCAGGCTTCAGATTAGGCCGAATCTAAGAGCCTGGCCGAACCAAATACGAACCCTACAAAATCCCCCCAAAAAATCTAAATTAATTAATTCTCGTGAGAACGCCCTCTAATTCCAGATGCTAGGGGGATTCAGATTTGATTAAATATTCTGCCAAATCCAGAGAAGAGGATTAGCAGGTTTTGGTGCATCCCTATTAATTAAAGAAATAAAAGTGCTTCATATTCAATATAAAGGGTCATGGAACAGGAAGCTTGGCCTGTTCTTTAATAGGGCCTTCTATCTTGTTTTTGCTAGTTGTGCTCTAAATTTGCAGGCTTTAACCAATTATTATTTAGATAATCTTACAGTGACCCTTTTTTTCCTCTCTCCAGAATCCTCCTAATTAAATCCACCCACAAAACCGTCAGGATGGTTTCCAGTTAAAGGGATGGTTCACGTCTAGTTAACTTTTAGTATGTTGTAGACTGGCCAACTCTAAGCAACTTTTCCATTGGTCTTCATTGTTTATTTTTCTATAGTTTGTTTTATCTGAATCTTTCCAGCTTCCAAAAGGGGGTCACCGACCCCCATTTAAAAACAAATACCCTGTAAGGTTACAGTTATTGCTACTTTTAATTACTCATCTTTCTATTCAGGTCACGTCCTATTAATATTCCAGTCTCATTCAAATCAATGCATGGTTGCAACCAGATTGCTTAATTTGCAAACGAGAGCTGCTAAAATAAAAAGCGAAATAACTCATAAACAACACATAATAAAAAATGGAAACCAATTGCAAATTTACTCTCTACACACTTATACTTATGTCTACATATTAAAAAAAAAAACAATAGGAATGGTTTGCCTTCAAATTAGGATTAATTATAACTTACCTGGGATCAAGAACAATATATTATTACAAGAACAGGGTATATTATTTTTACGGAGAATAAGGTATACGTAAATAATGGCTTATAATGAAGTCTATGGGAGACAGTCCTCTCGTCATTCTTAACTTTCTGGATAATGGGTTTCCAGATATCAGATCCCATACCTATATAATGAACTTGTATTGATAAAGTACCAACATATTCAGCAGAGCTGTACAACAGAAGCTCTATAAAGCTTCTCAATGCATATTTCCAAAGTTCTTATTCTAGCCTCCGTTTAAACACTTCCCACTGCCTCCCTTTTTTGTGGCCACTGATCTGCAAAGCTGTTAATTAAGTCCATTCAATATTTTGATTCCAAGGTGTTTGTCAAATGAATTGTGAAAAGCAGAGTACGGTACAACTATTTATAACTCCATTTTCTTGGCTTTCTATTGTGTGGGTGCCATCACTGGGAAACATTTCCCCTTCTCGTTACTAGCCTGGCATTAACCGGACAGAAAAGAAAACACGACCATAACTTTAGCTGGAGAGGCAGCCGTTTACTTAAACATCTGTACTTTCCATAAACACTTGCTTCTCATATAAACCAGGCAGCAGAATATGCTGGGCCCAAGTACCGAACTGCTGTTTACTTTAGTGACTTGATCACCTTGTTGAAGACACTTTGTGTATTTTAGAGGCATGTGAAACGGCGAATGCTTGGCAAATGGATGTTTCAAGCTCCAAGTAAACCCAGTCCTACGACCAGGCTAGTGTGCTTAAAATAACAGATTCTACAGATACCAGCACCTTTCTGTGACCAAAACGGGTTGAAGCACTGTATTTAAACAGCTGGGTTGCTCATAGGAGCTAATGTTGACAGCAGGTCGTTATGGCAATAAATTCTGTTTGTGCCCATTTTTTAACAGATTGCTTAGGCCGATATTGCAAGTCAGTGTGGCTCGCTGTGCAGGAAAGGAGCCATACGTAAAATGGAATAATACTGTCATCAGTATAATAAATGGTTACCAGCGAAATAAAAGCGGTGTTGTTTTTGGAAAGTTGCACTGAATGTAATCCTTAATAATAATAAAAATTGTAGCTATCATTTTAGCCTATAAGGGGTCTCCTGGTATTCATGTGCCTCTATTTCTTGTTTGGCAACAACACAGCAGTCATGTCTTGCTTTATGGCAGGGACTGACGATATACACTCAAGGTCAGAGGAAGACACCTGACAAAATCAAAGCCGAAGGGCTATGACCCACTGGGGGGTTTGTCCAACTGTCACCACTCTGAAATTTGTAGGGTACTTTCCAATGTCAAAATGTGCCATTACCCAAAGGAGATATTCCTCAAATCCAAGCTTTTTTTTTAGCAGAGTTTGGCCAAATCTAAGCACCTGGTTTAAAACCATGTGACTTTTTGTCACACATATAAGGAGGGTTTTTTTTCCACATGTGACCTAATCTGTATATACACATTACAGTTTGGATTCAGTTTGGGATTCAGCCGAATTCTTCATAAAAGATTTGGGATTTGGTGGAATCTCAAAATAGATGATTCAGTGCATCCCTACCCTTAAGGCTCATTTACTAAAATGTTGCCTGGCGTTGCCTTTGTTTGGCTTAGCTTTGAAGATGGAGAAAATAATAATGCAACAGAAATATGAATACTTGTAAAACTTGTTATGATATACTGGTGCCTCGGGTTAGATCTGTACAGTATATAACTGCAATGTGAGATTATTTGAAATTATTGAAAAGTTCTGTTTAAGCAGCATTATGGGGAAGTTCACCTTGCACTAAAATCTTGTGGATGTCAGTAACTTAAAGGGATACTGTCATGGGAATAAAAAATTTAAGAAAAAGATCTAAGAACAGCATTCAATAGTAAAAACCAAGGCACAAGGCACAAGTCACATGACCTGGGGCAGCTGGGAAATTGCAAAATGTCTAGCCCCATATCAGATTTTAAAATTGAATATAAAAAAATCTGTCTGCTCTTAGGAGAAATGGATTTCAGTGCAGAATACTGCTGGAGTAGCACTATTAACTGATCTGTTTTGGGAAAAAAATTTTTTTTTCAATGACATCCCTTTAAGTACTTTATTTTAGGGATGTTCTTCAGTCAGTAAATCCTTCTGCCCGGCCGAATACCGACCGGAATCCTAATTTGTTTATGCAAATTAGGGGTGGGAAGGGGAAACCATTTTTTACTTCCTTGCTTTGTGACAAAAAGGCATGCGATTTCCCTCCCGCTCAAATTGGCTTACGCAAATAGGATTCAGATTCGGTTTGGCCGAGCAGAAGGATTCGGCCAAATCTGAATCAAGCTGAAAAAGGCCGAATCCTGTCTGAATTCCGAACTGAATCCTGGCTGAATTCCGAACTGAATCCTGGATTTGGTGCATCCCTACTTTATTTCTTATAAGGAAATTCAAAATCAATTGCCAATTTTTTTCAATTGGCCAGTACTCTTTTTTAGGACAAGAAATGCTTCACTTTGGTAAAAAAAAATATTTTAAGCTCCAGGGGTCAGACTTCACTCATGTGCGAAATTAAAGCTAGTAATCCATGTAAAGATCCTCTTGTTTGGAGATGACGCAGATTAAGCGGATATTTCCATGATATGACCAAATTTGGCTGGGCAATATTAGGCTGACCTGAGGGCCAAACAATCAGACCACAACACAGGGAATGTAGGCCGACGGGATGAGGACCCCATCAACGAGCCAGTACTTTGAAACCTGTCTGACCGATTTCTGTTCGATTTTTTTCAGTATGTATTTATTCCTAGAAACTGTGGCAACCCTAACGGTTTTGGCATTGAATGTGGCTTTCCTTTTTATTTACTCTGTCTCTCTCCAATCTTCTATTCAGCTCGAGAGGGACAATGAGCAGAGAACTACAACATCCACTTCATTGACCTTCAGTCAGTAAATGCTGGTTATGTGCTACAATGCCACTGTGTTGTAAGAGACTCAGGTTACAATTCTCACTGACATTCCCACATTTCTTCTGTATCACAGTCCCCTCACACAAAGTAAAATCTTACAAGTGGCCTGTTAGGCCGTGCTGGCTGCACTGGAAAGGACACCGGGGAATAACACATGGTAACCCTGCCTCTAGTTAAAATGTGCACTATGCCATGGAGATATCCTATAGCTTTAGCATGCCGCATTGCTGGAACTGAGCTGGCCTTCCTGCAGGCCATATTCCGGAACAACAATGGCCACCTGCTTCTAATTTACTGAAGGCTAGTCCACATAGCACAACGAATGTGAAAATTCACGGCACAAATGAAAATAAAACATGTTCTGATAGAAATAACTAGAAGGAGTCCACCATATCTATATGTGTTTTTCCTTTGTTTATTTAGTTATAACGCGTGACACACACACACAGAATGACAAAAAAGTGGGAGGGGCCTCTAAAATGTAGTTTATATGAGGTCTTCCCCATATCTAAGTGCATTTTGCCTTTGTTATACCATGTGACACAAACACAGAATGATGGGAAAGTGGGAGGGTCTGTAACAAGTAGTTTATATGCATACCTCCCAACTGTCCCTTTTTCTGAGGGACAGCCCCTCTTTTGACAGCTCAACTTGCAGTCCCTCATTTGTACTGGAAAGTCCCTCTTTAATCTGCACTGACCAGCCAGAAAAAGAAACAAAGTTTCTAACTTAATTGGATTTTGGCAGAGAGCCCAGAACAGCTAACCAGTGCAAATAAGATATTTTGTAACAATTTTGAGATAAGAAAATAAGTAATTGTAACAGTTAAGATAAGGAGAAATATTTTCAAACTTTCATAATCAGCCAAATTTTGTAAAATAAACATGGTAATTAGGGGGTGTGGCCACAAAAATGAGTGTGGTCAAAAAATGTCCCGTGCTACATGCGGGAAAAAAAATTGTCCCTCTTTTTACTTCCAAAATGTTGGGAGGTATGTATATGAGCTGTGTGTTCCTCATATCTAGAGTGAGTTTTGCCTTTGTTTATTTAGTTATACCATGTGACACACACACACACTTAGAATGATGAGTAACTGGGAGGGGCCCTGTAACAAGTTCTGCCTTCACTAATTCAGTTATATCGTGTGAGAAGGCCAAGACCTATAAAACAGTTTATATGAGGCCCTTCCTCATTTATGTGTGTTCAGCAAACCAGTTACATGATGTATCTGAAAGTCAAATCCTGCGTTCCAAAGCCCGACAAAAAGCAGACAGGCCACATTTTAGTCTAGAGCATGGCTACAAGTAGCAGTTATACACAGTCATACCCAGCAGTTCATTGGCAGACTTGAATGGAGGCGTGTGGGGATTCTTAGAAAGACTTGGGCAGCAGTGATTAGGCAAATCTAATTGCAGCCTCCAATGGAGGCTCATTGCCAACATCTGATATGATTTATTTATCTGTGTTATCAAAAGCCCAAAATGCTCTTCCATTTAAATCCAAGGAAGTATATATATATATATATATATATATATAAATATTTCCTAAGCAATTCCTGTAGTGAGCATCTCTGTGCCTAAAATGGCTCATGCTTAAAGGCTTGGGTACCTGTAAATATCTGTGCTTGCTATTATATAATAAATCAACTAATATTTTAGGCCTAGTGGCTCTTCAGTCTATACAGTTGGTCCGGAGATTGCCAGATGTTATTGGCCAACTCCCAGTAGTCCAGGGTTCAGGGAGTCGGCAGGCAACATCTGGTATTATCCAATCTCTCAGAAGGTAGTTCAAATTCTGCGATATTATAATTCACAGTATCCTCCATCAGCCGAAGACACCCAGACAACCAGCGACAATGGAACAACGGAAATCACAATAATATCATAATATAGCCCCTACTATCACAATTTTTGTCCAGTGATAATGAGATTCTATCTGTATAACGGAGCATTCTGTCACAGGGGCACAGATCCTATCCGATCGCCAATGTAAGCAGCAGTCCTGCCATGCTTTACGGCTGTGACTTTAACTATAACAGGCCATTCTTACCAGTATTGTCTGGAGGTAGCTTTCTTTCTATAGGTAGCAACAAGCAACTGTGCCACAATGTTATAAAATGGACATGATAAAATGAAAATCATAAAATGAAATGAAACGGACAAAAGTATCTGCCGGAAACAGGAGATGCCTAATTTGTGGTAAACTTTCCCCTTTAAACCTCCATTCTTTTGTCGGATTCTCAGTCATTTGCAGAGAATATTCCCAGCAATATACAAATGAGCCTTATTTTATCTACATGGGGGTGTCCTCAAACTGCTCCCATGTGTTTCCTGAATAGCAGAAGCCATTAGACCACGGCGGTGGGGTTTAAAGCACAGACAAGACCTTGTCATTCAATCTGCCACAGCTGTCTCTATTCTGCCAGCCTGTGAAGTCTTACTCACTGCCCCCTCTCATCTCCTGAATATTTCCAGTCCAATATATAAGCGGAAATGAAAATATATTATTATCCTTTATATCGTTTCAATGAATTCTGCATTGATCTCTCTTACAGAGATATCTCACGGTCTGCATCAGTCCCCAGTGGAGCTTACAATCAAAGGTCTCAACATTCACAGACGCAAGGGTCAATTATAGATGTGTAATGAATGCATATTGGAAACCTGCTTAGCATAACATTTTCTTTAAATGTGGAGGGAGTTTGAGTGCAGTTCCCCTTTCAATTACTAGTTACCCCGATTTAGTCTGTATAATGACAGTGCCAGCTCCTGTTGTTTGTGGTTAGACGCAAGCCACGGTTTCTTTGACACATACAGAGGAACACATTGCAAATAAAGGGCAATATATTTTTAATTTAAGTTGTCGGTTCTGGGAACTTGGCACATCTTTGTGAATATAGCATTACGCTGCTCTTACTTTAAATAAGCCAAATGTTCCGGAAGACAGAATTTCACCTGCACCTGGCCTATTGAAAATCACCGTATGTGACAACACAGGCGGGACACGTGCAATTGGAATGTGGCAAAGACGCTCGGGTGGCTTTTCTTTGTTAGTAAAAGAAAAACAGCAGGTGAGGCTGCCCCAGAGGCTGCAACAAAGAAGCGCATCAGGGGCTGCTAGAAGCCATCAGCGTGGTACAAACAGACCCCATGACATGCAACTCCCGTGTGGGGCCTGTCATATACATAGGTCATGTGACCTCTGATCCATCAGTGGCAATCGGTTTGCTTACCCTTGAGAAGCAAAAAGGGACCCCAAGCTGCAATTATGATTAATTTACTGCCATGGAATTTTAATTTTATTAATGGATATTCGAAACACGCTCAGACTTTTTTAATTTTTTAAATTGAGGCAACATATTTTTTTTTGGTTTTAGATCCCCTTTCAAGCAGGCCTTGGAGCAGAGACAGCCGCCTCGCTTTTTTCCACTGAGATGAGCTTCGGCATTACAGTTCAGCCACATGGCCACCAGCCAGAGAATGTTGGGGGCGTTAATATGCACAGCAGTTGGTGAGCCACAAATTCTGTCAGGGAGTAAGGGGTTAAATAATGCAGCTGTTCCAGCCCCCCACTGTGAGGCAGAGGGGTCATCTGGTGTAGGAGCCACAGAGCCACAGCTGCTCCAGTAAGTGAGTTTGCACTACACCGCCCCTGGGTGCCTTAGAAGCAGCAGGAGAAAGAAAGAGATCCATTTAGGGACAAAAAATACATCTCAGATTGGCAACACTCTAACCCCCTGAAATCCTTTCCTTCCACCTTGCTCGCATAGAAACAGGAGAATATAGGGCAACAACCATTGCACATATATAGAAGCAAATGGCTTTTCCAACTTGAAGATCAACTACAATTCCCAGCATCTCAGAACAGACAATTCTGGGAGTTGTAGTCAACCACCAAAACCCCTGTATTAGCATTGATGTCACCCTTGCTTGCACTGGCGCATACGCTGTAGTATATAAGTATAAGTAGACGGCCATGTTTGTATTGCAGTCAATATCCCCTGTCATGTGCCTGATGCAGATATAGCGCCTGGTGCAGGGAGGCAGGAAGAGGAAACAGCTGTGAGTAAAAGCCTAAAATGATCTAATTATCTGTATGTCTGGGCTATTTGTAATTCCCTGTCATTCTCACTTTCTGCCAAACATCAGCAGGAAGGGCCCCAGAATATTCCATGTGCTGATTGCTCAGCCCCTGGGGCATAAAGAGTTAAGGAAGCCTCTGGGCAGATGAACAGCAGATCATTAGTAACACAATCGAGCCGACCAGGAAAAAAGGGAGATGGAAGGAGGAATGACATCAGGGATTATTCCCGCTGCCAGATGGGCTCTAACACCTCCTGGCACTGACGCTGTTAATTTCCACAATGTACCGTCTCTTTTATTGTTCTGCGGGCACATTATTCGCAAACATATGTTAAACCAACCACAGGTCTATAATAGTTCAACAACACACTTCTAACATCCAGTCAATAATATAGGGAATAATGTACCCCCTACTATCAATTTCAAGGATATTAGAAGTCACTGAGGGGTTCTGTCACCATATAAAGGCACAAGGCTGCAGGCTGCGTTATACAGGGAACTCTGAGTGTCACTCATGTATTATAAGGGATAATGTACCCCCTACTGTAAATTATAAGGATATTAGAAGTCACGGAGGGGTTGTTCTGTGACCATATAAAGACACAAGGCTGCAGAGTTATACAGGAAACTGTGAGAATCTCTCATGTATATGGGTAATGTAAAGGTCATACTCTTGTGTATAATATTGTTAAAAATCCTGCAGCAGTGATACCACAGCGAATAATAGTAATGTTGTGTTACAGCTGTGTCATCACTTATATATAGGAAGAGACAAGGAGTCATTCACAATGCCCCATGCAGTGTGCAAATTAAAAAAAGGGCACAAAAAAACTTTTTTTTTTTGCATTTTGCCCAATTGTCACGGAATACCCTCAAATACCCTGACAATGTGGGTAGTCCACAGGTAAGCGTGGGAAGAGCAGTAAACATTCGACTACCAGGTCACCTCACTGATTACTAAGTAATTAATACCTAGCAACCAGAAACCCGTATACAGTTATCTGTGCCATAACCCAAGTCAAGACTGTTGTTTCCTTGTTAGAAAGAAAGAAAAAACTACCAGAAAATATACTGTAACTCCCAGTGCAACAAAAAAAGATTTTGACAGCAAAACCCGCAATACTAGATTGTTACTGAAATGACTTTCTCTTTGATCTCCTGCACTGAACATAAAAAAAGATACAAAGTTTCTAACTTAATTGGCGTTTGGCAGAGAGTCCAAAATAAACAATAAACAATTGTAACAATTTAAGATAAGCAAAGAAACAAGTTTAACAATTTAAGATAAGCAGGTCTCTTGGGAAAACTATGACTTGCAGCTTAAAGGGCAATTCGCCTTCATTAGCAAAACTCTAATAACACATAGAAACCACAGAAATGTGTTCAAACTTTCATAAGCTGCCAAATTTGTCCCTCTTTCTATTTCAAAAGTGGTGGGAGGTATGCTTTCTGAGCCAGTTAAAATAAGTCTATGTGAGGTCGGACAGAGCTGGGTGAGGTGGCATTTCTGGTGAATGACATGTCTGTAGTATTTTATTTCTCTTAAGTCTCAAAGTTACAGCAATAGTGCACAGTGCCTATTGTATGATACAAGGTGGCTGAGAGTGCAGTTACACCTGTTTAGAAACACGGCTATTGATCTGGTTACGCAAAACACCGGTGAGGGAAGAAAATACATAAAAGCTGAACAAGAACAGAAATCCATAGTTACTTTTTTTTTTTTTTATTATATATAAAATATTATATAAGATAAATAATAAAAGATAAATAAATGTGTACAATAGTATCCCATTGAAGAAACTCGACTGTCTGGTTACATAACTGGCGCTTTATATTGGTCCCTTAACTGCTGCCAGATGCCTGCTCTGACTCCCCCACTAAATCACTTGCAATAAATATACAGTGGTTACAGAATGACACAGAGGGGGATTACAGGGCCCTGTTGGCAGAAGCTTACACTATAATGCAAGGTAACTGGGTTTGCTGCCTAAATTATGACCACTGAATTCCCCTGTAGATCCCAGAGATGGCAGTGACCATATATAGAGAAACTGGTATATGGGGCATAGCTGGCAGCTTCCTGCAAATGCCGCTATTCACTCAGTCTTTTGAATGCACTTATACTAAAGACTTGCTTTTCTACACTGTGCATATAGGAATAGGCAACATCATTTAACAGATTTTGTCTATATAGTTGTTGTATTGTTTCTCCACTTTCCTCCCCCCTGTCCTTTATGAATTTGCATCTGCCATCTTTGTTTTTCTACACCAGAAAGCCACGAGGCTGCAGAAAATCCAAGATGGCAGCACCAAACTTGTAGTTAGTGAGTTATTGTAGTTGGCGTAGTTATTTGAAGGGATGGGTGCAAATGCTTGCACACAGTTCAGCTATGACCTACAGGCTACTCACCTGAACCACGTGTTAGGGCAGAGACACACTGTCAGATTCGGGGAGATTAGTCATCCGAAACGAAGTGCTTTGAGTGCCATCCCGCTGGTGATTTACATTCTAGCCGGCAGGAAGGCAGTTCGGGAAGATTAGTTGCCCCGAAGAAGAGGAGATTTGTTGCTGGGCTACTAATCTCACTGAATCCAACTGTGTGCCTCTGCCCTTAAAGGGCATGTAAAGGCAAAAAAATAAAATCCCATTTTTACTTTCTTTAATGAAAAAGAAACCTATCTCCAATATACGTTAATTAAAAAATGTGTACCGTTTTTATAAGAAACCTGACAGTATGCTGTGAAATTCTCCCTTCATTTACTGCTGTGGATAGGAATTGTCAGATGGTCCCTAACTGCTGAGCAGAGAAACAATCATACTTATGAACAGCAGGGGGAGCCCCCGCCTTACTTCCCAGCCATGCAGAACTTTGTTTATGACGATCCCTAAGCAGTCCAGACCACACTGAGCATGTGCACAGTCTTAGTCTTGCAAAGTTGTTTAACAAAGTTACCCCCTGTAGCCAACTTTGAAAGCATTAATTATTTGTTTGATTAGGCTTGTGGTGCAGAAAGTTCATGTTTATATTTAGTATACAAAATACAGCATTTCTAGCCTTATTCTATTTTAGACTTTACATGCCCTTTAAGGCACATGCCATGCCCCGGGTGCCAAAAGTTAAAGGCACCCTCTAGTGAGCCTTATCAACCTACTGTGTATGTACCCACCCCAAGGAAACCTGGGAATACAGGAAAAATGGTGCTGCCTCACTCTGCGTAAGTACCAGAGCCCTTTTTAAAAAAAAAAAAAATGGTGCATCTGGCTGGGGTAAAAGGGTTAGCAATTGTGCTCAGTAGGGGGAACCTAACAAACTGGCACTTCCCAATTGTCCCAATTGTCATAGTCCATTTTACAATTCTATTTTCCCAGAAGGTTCTGCTCAGTAGCACAAAGAAGCTCGAACTCCAAGCTGCTTGGAAGCTCGACCTCCCGGCAGTTAGAGGCAAGCTGGCACTGCAGAGCAAGCAGTATTCCACAAGGAGAAGCATCCTCCCATTTATAGTCAAAAATGTTCCCTGGCTTGGCTCCCATTGTGCTTCCTGCAGCCCCCAACATCTTCTCGTTCTGCCATCAATCAGGTTAAGCAAAAGGCTCCCTTATGACTTTACAGTGGCAAGATGCTTGCAAAGGAATCCCATTGTAGTATATGGAGATTCAAGCATGTTCCAGAACTCGGGGGAACATTATTCCTTAGCTGGGGCACAGCTTTCAGCTCTATATATTTATGTATAACCTGCTTATTATACTGTAAATCCAGAGAATCAAATCAGTTGGAATGTCGGGTAAAAAGAAAGATGCCGGGGATAAACCAGAAGGTGCAAAGGCAGCCATAGGTCATAAACTAAGGCACCCAGATCATCATAATGACTTATTAACCCATGGCTTTCCAGCTGCTTGGAAGCGGCAGGCTGCAGATCACTGCTACAGAGGTTTATCTAATCCTCTAGGCCTGCAAAAATATTCTGTGCAACTCAATCAGACCTTTCCTTCCAGTTGTTCCCAATGTCCCAACTCTCTGTGTTCTTATAATTGGCTCCTGGCACAGGGCCCCTGCTATGGTGTGTTTAACAGATGTTACATACTTCTCAAGGTATAATTATAGAAATTACAAAAAGAAAAAGCAAATGTATTAAAATTCCGTTCTGGCTTGGGCAATCGTGAGAAAGTACACCCAAGGGGTTAAAGATTCATCACCTAATAGAGTAAATATTGAGGTGAAGCTTCAGGATAGCAGAACTTTATCTATTGAGATCCAGTGTGGATTATCCACCTAGAATCATCATTATGATTCTCGGTAGATAATCCACACTGGCCCACACCAACTAGAGATTAAAGGTGGCCATAGACACACAGATCCGATCGTACGAATCGAGGATTCGTACGATTTTCGGATCGTGTGTGGCATGTGCCGACTTCTTTCGTCCGGCGGAGATCGGTCATTTGGTCGATCGGTCAGGTTTGATTTTGACCCGACCGATCCCGCCGGAGCTCATGGCACATCGTAATCTGATCGTTCCGCCGTACAGCCGAACAATCAGATTACCCCGATATAGCCATGCCTGTTAATGGCATATCGGGGAAAGATCCGCTCGTTTGGCAACATCGCCAAACGAGCGGATCTTTGCATCTATGGCCACCTTAAGTTTTAGGTATTTTACAATCAAAAACATTTAGGGCAGGGGCACACTGCAGATTCGGGGAGATTTAGTCGTCTGGCGACTAATTGCCTCTTCTTTGGGGCAACAATCTCCCCGAACTGCCTTCCGCATACTGAGAAAATGCCAGTGCAATGGTACTCGCGGCGCTTCAATTTCCGAAGTCGCCCGAAGTTTCCTCGTGAGGAAACTTCGGGCGACTTTGGAAATTGAAGCGCCGCTAGTACCATTGCGCTGGCACTTCGGAAATCGAAGCGCTGCGAGTGCATTGCCACAGGCGGTTTTTCATTTTAGCAGGCCCCGAAAAAGAGGCGATTAGTCGCCAGGCGACTAAATCTCCCCGTGTGACCCTGCCCTAATGAGCATGTACAACGATTAAAGGGATACTGTCATGGGGAAAAAATTTTTTTCAAAATAAATCAGTTAATAGTGCTGCTCCAGCAGAATTCTGTGCTGAAATCCATTTCTCAAAAGAGCAAACAGATTTTTTTATATTCAATTTTAAAATCTGACATGAGGCTAGACATATTGTCAATTTCTCAGCTGCCCCAGTCATGTGACTTGTGCCTGCACTTTAGGAGAGAAATGCTTTCTGGCAGGCTGCTGTTTTTCCTTCTCAATGTAACTGAATGTGTCTCAGTGGGACATGGGTTTTTACTATTGAGTGTTGTTCTTAGATCTACCAGGCAGCTGTTATCTTGTGTTAGGGAGCTGCTATCTGGTTACCTTCCCATTGTTCTTTTGTTTGTCTGCTGTGGGAAGAAGGGAGGGGGTGATATCACTCCAACTTGCAGTACAGCAGTAAAGAGTGATTGAAGTTTATCAGAGCACAAGTCACATGACTTGGGGCAGCTGGGAAATTGACAAAATGTCTAGCCCCATGTCAGATTTCAAAATTGAATATAAAAAAAATCTGTTTGCTCTTTTGAGAAATGGATTTCAGTGCAGAATTCTGCTGGAGCAGCACTATTAACTGATTCATTTTAAAAAATTTTCCCATGACAGTATCCCTTTAATCAGCTTTGTGAAAAGACCGTTCCTTTGCGCGTGTGCAGTGAACATTTAGTGACATCACAGGGCTTTGTGCGCATGCACAGTGACATCACCCATACCACATAAGCCATGCCCACAATTCACTCACTGTAAATTCCCCTGATAAGGTACCTTCCTGGGTTGATGCCTCTGTTCCCCATACACTTGAGAATAAAACACAAGCCCAAAGAACAAATAATATTAAAGAAATGAGCCCTGACTGTAAAACACACAGAAACCAGATCTGTCATTGGCAGCCGCTGGGGAAGTGCGGCTGAGGGAACAGGGGTCCCTGCCAGCGTAAGGATTTAATAATCTGTGCAGGCAGCAGGATTAATGATTACGCTTTTATTTTCTTGGAACTCTGAATTTCCTGAAGTTATTTCAGTTAGCAAAGCTCTAGTCCTAATAAAAATCTGATTTTCCATTACATAATAATAAAGTTAACACACAGGCTAAGGGAAAAATCTTGGATTTCCCATAGTGTCCTGCACCAGGTGTCATACTATATACATACAAATATATACACACACACACAGAATATGCACGTTTCTATATGTGAAAACAGATAGAGGCATTGTGTATCCCTACCATGTAATCCATAGCAACCAATTAGCAGTTAGCTTTTACTGGTCTATTACAGACACAATAATAAAAGCAAACAGTCTTATTGGCTGTTACAGGGATATGACAAACCTTGTATGTCCTTCACAAGTTCTAACCAGCCAATTCATTGGCTACTTCTTCTGAAATCCTGCAACTGCCCTTTTTACTATTCATCAGTGCTCACACCCTTCCTTATAAATCAGAATAACTTGCCCTTTAACTTTCCATGTCCTCAGGTCCGATTGTGTCCTGCAATGTGCACCTTCCCCTTTTTAAAAATTGCTGGACTTTCCAATGACACTTGGGGAATCGCCGCTCTCAGTTCAGATGCATGCTGCAGACTGCACTGATAATTTCACAGCCATGAAGAAGATATGTAAATTAAATGAGAATTAAACGATCAGTTTTATACGTTGCTTGTTTAAATGCTCTGAATAATACAATGTATAACAGAGTGCCCAGACTTTTCTAATGCGAGGTCTACTTTTAGCAATGTTGTTCGTAGGGATGCACCGAATCCACTTTTTTGGATTCGGCCGAACCCACCGAATCCTTTGTGAAAGATTCGGCCGAATACCGAACCGAATCCGAACCCTAATTTGCATATGCAAATTAGGGGTGGGAAGGGAAAACATTTTTTACTTCCTTGTTTTCTGACAAAAAGTCACGTGATTTCCCTCCCCGTCCCTAACTTGCATATGCAAATTGCAAAATTAGGATTCGGATTCGGTTCGGCCAGGCAGAAGGATTCGGCCGAATCCGAATCCTGCTGAAAAAGGCCGAATCCTGGATTCGGTGCATCCCTAGTTGTTCCATTATGATCTACATCCATAAAAGTATAGTAAGCATTCTGTTCCATGGAAAATATTCATTATAATATTAATTTATGAGAAAATATACATAGCTTTATTTAACAAACACATATTTCTAATGTAACCTTAATGTAATAAATATCTGAATGAAAAGCATGAAACAGGAGGGTGATTTAGACAAGCTGTTTGTTGACCGTGTATTGAGATCTACTGATGCCCAGCTAAGGGCTATTCCACACGGGGCGATAGCGACGCGTTTGCGGTCGCGGCGACAAAGCGCCGCGACCGGCGCAGGCGACAGTTTTGTATGGGCGCCTATGTAAAAACGCCTGTGCTAACCACACGAGGCGATGCGCTTTTCAGCCATTTTCAGGCGACTGTTGAAAAGCGCATCGCCTCGTGTGGTTAGCACAGGCGTTTTTACATAGGCGCCCATACAAAACTGTCGCCTGCGCCGGTCGCGGCGACTGTCGCGGCACTTTGTCGCCGCGACCGCAAACGCGTCGCTATCTCCCCGTGTGGACTAGCCCTAAAGGTCTACTGGTAGATCCCTATTTACCTTTTGGACACCCCTGATGTATAACATTAGATTTCTACCCCCGGATGATTTTTTGGGGGGCACATGCAACCGCCAGGGGATGAGCACACATAGAGGCAGCACTATAACATGACTACAGAATGGAGTTGTGCTGGGATTCAGAGCAGGTTGCAAATAAAACTTCAGATAATCCCCAATTCCTAAGCTGCGACGCATCGTATTCTGTTATTTATAATTCTCAAAAGGGAAAATATTCCACTGTTATCAAGGAACATCTCAAACATTTCAGTGCAGGAAAGCGCTGCATCTGCACGTCCGGAAATGCAGGGAAGGAATACAGATGAGGAGCCATTAGCTTCACCAGAGCAGGAGCCAGAAGATGCACAGGACCCTACAGACACATTACACTTGATTAATGATGCCATTGTCCATATTTAGGACTAAATCATTCTGATATTTCCTTCTAGAACGTTAAGATTCATTATGATGTCACAGTAATCTACTCCAAATCTACAGCCCAAAGCCAAAGGGGAACAACATGCAGTGGTTTGCCCAGTACTGACCCAATAACTCCCCCCAATCCCATCCATGTCAAAGGGAGGCCCAGGAATCACCATGTATTTGTAAGAAGCTTCAGGGGGTAATGGAAAGATACCCTGCACAGGCTGGAAGACGTGGCACATACATGAGCTCTACGGGGAGTTTCCTGTGCCAATGAGCCAATGAATGTGTTTAATTGGCTAAATGTTTCCATAAAACTAAAGACAAACAGACAGACAAGGCGCCGACATGACAAGGGATTAGGGCAAATTCAGTGTAATTAAAATGCATTGTTGCAGGAAGCTGCACCATGAATTAAGAGCATAAGGCAGAGCAGTCGCCCATTGGATCTGGTGTTGGGAGTGATTGGCTGAGTGCACATTGTAGACATTAATCTGCCCACCCCGGACTCACTGAGGATTATGGAAATGGGAATTTTGCAACTGTAACACGGGCAATAAAACACCTGCCAGGCCTCCGACTCATTTATTAATGTTATGTCGGGTGCTCTGCAGCTTCTTATATCACCTGTTCCCTCGTGCCCACGTTTATTTGTCATTTCTGCCTCTTTATTTTAGGGTCGTCCATCCTGCAGCTCAACAGTGAAACTCCCAGCACCCAGTGATAATACACAGTAGTCCTGAATTATGCATATGGCCTTGCCTTAGCTAAAGGCAACCCAGTATATAAGCAGAAGCTTCTGAGTATATTGTAGAACTACGTGTCCCAGCATTCCCTGCTGGCCTTCATGCTGCTCAGTAAAACACAGCTTTACTATATGTGGACAAAACACCCATATGCCTGAACCACATGCCTGCAAGTTCTATGTGCCCAATATAAATAGCCCAGGATGGTAGCACTCTGAGACCGGACGCTGGGGTGGGGGTAGATCAAACCTGTACCACGGATCAGGGGGATTTTTCAGGAAAAGAACCAGCAAGCCCAGCAGTAAAACCCCAACACCCTGAGAACTTCCTCCTGCCCTGGTTCCCAAATGTCAGGGCAATATGGCAGATTAGATTGCTGAATAAATCTTTTCCCTCCCTGATATTACTGTTACTTCAATAAGAAAATGCTTTTCCCATCACGCAAACCCCTGGGGGAGAGATGACAATTTTTGTAGCTAAACAGCCGGCCTGTACAAAGAGGGGCAATACACAGATAAGACTTGTATAGAATCTCACGGCAATGAGCTGTACATACAAATACTTTACTACAAATATATTCTATAACTACACATAGGGCTTATTCATACAGTGCCGTCTATACAGGGTAACACAATGGCCGTCTCCTTCCTACCCCTGCATGATGGAACCGGAGTACTGGCTGGAGGAGAACTGACACATTTTTTCAAGAGTGAGAACCAGCAGTGCAGAAAGGAACAGACACAGACTGCTTTTAACAGCAAAAATATTTACAAACAACTTAAAGAATTTTAAGAACGGCAGAACAAAAAGAGACAAGGCCGCGCGTTTCCAGTATTTCTTTGATTTCCAATCTCAGGCCCTCCAGCAAGAACACTGGGAAATGGGGGTGCCAGAATGCCTGCATCACCCCATCATTCTCTAACGCCCGGTGTTTGAGTGAATGCAGTTAAAAGCATGTATAATAATAACAGGCTGATAGCAGGGAATTGAGATCAGCAATAAGATGGAATAATAATGAAATAGCAGAGTGACCCGGGGGAGGTAGCTGTTCTGCTTCCCTGGCAGGAGAATCTCTATCCTGTGAGCAAGGGATGAAATACAGAGACATTTCTGGGCAAGATCACTGCTAATAATAAATTCCACTTGTTTCATTAATTAATTTTTTTTATATTTTTCACATGCAATTCTGTCCCTAGTGTAACAGGGGGCCAGTCCACTGCCTGGAACTGAACTTACATTGGCTATCTGGCACAGTAAGAAGTATCAGGCACTCCCAGGCTTGTCTTTAGGGCCGGAAAAGTGTAGAATTGCAGGTATAATGGGGCCAGATGATGAAAGTAGGGTATGATAGACATATGATACATGAAAGAGATAGTAGAGCAAGATGGAGTAGGATACAATAGAGGCAGGAGGCAAATGGCAAAGAAACGAAGCAATTAATCACCATACTGCAAACAACCTGTGATTTATCCTGGTGGCAGTAGGCAACTTTAATGTTTATCTATGGCAACTAAGTCACTGCGCTTGGGTTAAAAAAGTTGCAGCGAGTCTCAGCAACGAATCAGGACTAGGTAGAGACATGGGGCAAGATAAAGAAAGTAGGGCAAGATGGAGACAGTAGAAAGAGATTGAGACAGTAGATAAGAGACACAGGGCAAGCTGGAGACAGTAGAGCAAGATAGGGCAAGATGGAGCAGGATAAAAAAAGAGACAGTAGGCAAAAAGCATAGATTTATCGTTGCGACTAATCACCATACTGCAAACAACCTGCGATTTATCCTGGAGGCAGTAGGCGACTTTAATGTTTATCTATGGCAACTAAGCCGTTGAGATTGGGTTAAAAAAAGTTGCAGCGAATGGTAGCAACAAATCACCAGGTGTGTCTTCACCCTAAGATGGAGACAGCACGACAAGGTGGAGATATGGGGCAAGATATAGACAGTAGGGCAAGATTGAGACAGTAGAAAGAGATTGAGCAGTAGCGCAAGATAGGGCAAGATGGAGACAGTGGGGGTCATTTATCAACATTTGCCCATTGCAACCAATCAGATTGTTGCATTAATTGTTCTACTAACATCTAGCTTTAAAAAGCTAATCACTGATTGGTTGCTGTGGGTAACTGCCCAAGGCAAATTTGGCCAGTGTTGATAAATGAGCCGCAGTAGAGCAAGATAGGGCCAGATGGAGCAGGAAAAAAAGAAACAGTAGGCAAAGGGCAAAGATTCGTCGTTGCGACTTTTAAAACGAGTTGTGGCGACTAATCACCATACGGCAAACAACCTGCGATTTATCCTGGTGGCAGGAGGCGACTTTAATTTTTATCTATGGCAGGAAGAGACGGCAGGAAAAGATGGAGTTAGTGGAGCAAGATGTCAACTGTAGGTCAAGGAGACAGTAAAGCAAGATGTCAGCAACAGCCCCAGCAACATTAACTTTAGAGAATAAAGAAGTGCATCCTATCACAAGGGGTTACAGCTCTATTTTGGGGTTAAAGGGGGCTGCTGGTGAAGGTCACTTTCAATATACTTTCAATATGGAGGTTTATGTCTAATGCACTTGTATATTCCCAGATTACTCTCACTCAGTGCAAGAAGGCAGAAGCAGCAGATGGAGTGGAGTTCAACCAAGTATAAAGATTATTATACTTTGGGTAATATTTTCCCTTTAAGTATGGTCACTGTCCCTTGTAACCAATGTCACCAACCCTAGCAACCCGACTGTGAGTAGAACTAAAAATAAATCCTAGAAGCTTGGAAAATAATAAATAAATGAGAGAAAGCACCACATAGGTGACTGCACAAAATAAGCAACTTTCTAACTGTACCGGTCCAATCCAAAATCACTGACGCAGATCAGGAACTTTCTCTATGGAATTAAACTCAAGGAGAAGGGAAAGAGCCAATAAAATGGAAGAGATTTTTCTACTGAGCGCTCGCCGTGCCTTTCTGCTGGGAGGAAACAGCAGTGCCAAATATTAAGTTCCTCTATAATGGGAACAGGAAACAAATCCCAGAATAAGGAACACCTGCTCCGTTCTGGTGCCACAATGCTAAACAAACAGGATTGTGCACTGAGATTAAAGGGCCGAACGTGCTCAGAGCAACTGATTAAAGGAGAACTAAAGCTCAACAATGAATTCAGTGCAGTCTGCATCAAAACTGCAACATAATTAGCCCTTTAGGATCTATTATAAATGAACCTCACTTTCTGCTTGATGATTCCCTCTGACCCCTAAGCTTAGCTTCTCCCCAGCAACCCAGAGCTCACTGAGCATGTGCAGAGCCACTGACACAGAAAATATGTCTAACAAGATCCAAGATGGGGAGCAATTTATAATTACTGTAAGTGAATGAGTGATTGGTTAAATCAGTATTGCCGTATCAGTATCATAGTAACACTATATAAACACACGGCACCTACATACATGAACAAAGGATGCTATACATTTAAAGGGTCGGGTGGTTTGGATGGCGTGTTCGCTGTGCATCAGGCTATGGTTACCTGGAGGGATCAAGTAACAGTTGAACTCAGTGTCAGTAGATCTGTACAGGGAAGGTCCAGGCATTTCTCCTTGTACGTAAGAGTAGTAGAATATTTATAGGGGTAAATGGGGCCCTAAGAGCTTTGCATTCACTAGCTGGTTCCCAGCCAAAGTATCAAGAATAGCCAGGGGATGAATAATATCTTCCCTGAGCCTGAGTTGTCTCTAACATCTGTGATGGTGGTTATAGTTCAACGTCATTGTGGTCTCAAGTCACACAATCCGACGTCAATATATAGAGGGCACAATCACTACAGATTCATTCCCAGTCCATCCAATGTGTTAAGTGTATTTATCCATTGAATAAAAAGAAACATCTGTGCATTTTAGGAAATCCCAAGATACTGCCTGCCCCAGGCCTGCTAAATAATAAAGTTCCAATCGGAAAAGGTGGGTGTGGCTTAGCTTTACAAAAACACACATAGGAAAAGTCAATTCCTTATGACTTCAGTTACCTGGTATAAGGGGTGGGGTGGAAGTACAGAAAAGCAGCAACAAAAGGGGAAGGAGGCCCCCAAAACCACCCTTCCCAAGAAATGCCAAAGAATGCCAGCAGCTCCGTGTTTGATGCCTACGCGGGTGGATAAATAGTGGAAGCAACAAGAAGTAACAGAGCTGCTGTACAACGGGAAGTGTTCAGCCTTTTTGTACATGACTTACTCACTGTATTTCCTTTGCCGAAACAATATTTTTATTTGGCTCAGGACCCAGAGTCCCAGTGAAGGGGTTGGTGGAACAAAGGCTTGGCATGACCATCTAGCATTGCCAATAATAAGGAGGCGCTGTCACGCTGTTTGGCCTAAAGCCCACGCAATGCACTAGACTTATCACTCCGGCACAGGCTGCTGGTACCTAACTACAGGCACAATGGACTCTGATAGCTGTATGTAGCTGCCCGGCCCTTTATCACCAAGGGAAAAACCTTGTAGAGTTCCTTTCTGGCCATTATCAGCTGGATATGTCAGAGCCGGATAAAAGTCTGCTTCCAACAGGCCTGCCCAGATTTCCAAAATAAGAATCCCATGCACTGCTCAGCAGAAACACAACTACCAGAAACTTCCGCTAACTTGCTTTTTTTAACTTTTTTTTTATTTTTTTTTACAGTTTTTCTTAAAAGTTAAGTTATTAGTTTTGTTTTACCTTGCCTGTTTCTCAGGAGCAGTTTAGCAGGTACCATTGCTGACCTGTTCCTACTGAGCATGCTCCCCGATGCCCCAGCTTCTCGAAAGTCACAGAGAGACTGTTACAATCGGATACATTAGTTGTTACTGATGTATCTATTATTGTACCAAACTGTAGCAAGTTATAAGAGACATGGCCGACATGTCTAAACTAATTTATTTCACCGTAGAAAATCTGCACAGATGTAGGACCTGTTATCCAGAATGCACAGGATCTGGGGTTCTTCATACCTTAAGGGCAGAGACACACGCTGCTATTTCGGGAGATTAGTCGCCCATCGACAAATCGCTTCTACTTCTGCTTTCCAAAATCGCCCAAAGTTTCCTCTTGAGGCATCTCCCGCCGATTTACATTTGTCTGAAGAAGAAGCGATATGACGCTGGGCGACTAATCTCCCGAAATAGCAGCGCGTGTCTCTGCCCGAAATGTACTAGGAAATCATATAAACATTAGATAAACCCAATAGGCTGATTTTGCTTGCAATAAGGGATTATTTATATTTTTGTTTGAATCAAGTACAAAGTTCTGTTATTACAGAGAAAATGAAAAAAAAATAAAAAATTTGGATTATTTGGATAAAATGGAGTCTATGACAGAAGGATTTCCCGTAATTTGGAGTTTTTGGATAACGGGTTTCCGGATAACAGGCTGAATACCTGTACCAAAAATAAAAACTAGCAAGCAAGTGAATAATGTCAGTCATTGTTTGTGGGTTACTCAGGGCCGGATTTGCCAAATCGGCGCCCCAAGGCCGTATGGTCCCTGTGCCGTCACTTCATCTTGTGCCACCACTTCCTCTTGCGCTGCCCCCTGTGGCCGAAGAATCATAATGTCAGCTGCGGCGCTCTTCGGCACAGACCACAAATCCGGGCCTGGGGTTACTAAAATGGTAAGTGTTGTAAAGGGCAAGTGCCCCTTAAACGGATCTTATTGTTCCATTATTAGAATGTGACTAGATGTGTAACATAATAGCCAGAATACTACTTCCTGCTTTTCAGCTCTCTAACTATGAGTTAGTCAGTCACTTGAAGGGGAGTTTGCAATTGATCCTCAGCATTCAGCTCAGATTCAAAAGCAACAGATATGACCCATGTGCCCCCCCCCTCAAGTCTCTGATTGGTTACTGCTTGGTAACCTGAGTAACCAGTCGGTGGAAAGAGCTGAAAAGCAGGAAGTAGTGTTCTGGCAATTATGTTAGACATCCAGTCACTCCAGCCTTTATACATTACATTTTTGGCTAAGTAACTATATTAGAAACATTTTTTTATTTTGCAGAGCCTATCTATTTACCCAGTTTTAATTTTTATACTGAACAATTCCTTTAATGGGGTTGTTCAATTTTGTATGATTGTAGAGAGTGATATTTGAGACCATTTGCAATTGGTTTTATTTTTTATTTTCTTCTTCTCTTTGCAGTTTATGAGTTGTTTAGCTGTTCAGCAGCTCCCTAGTTTGTAGTGATGTGCGGGCCGAACCGATACCCGCGGGTTGGGCAGGTTCAGGCCGACCTCGCACGCTTCTTCGCGGGTGCGGGTTAAGCTCTTCTCCCCGCCACTGCCAAATGCCGGCTTCCGACTTCTGGGTTTATCTTTTATAGACCTGGCAAACTGATAAGATGAAACTACATCCTCCTCAATCTCCTTCAAGCTTTGCACCATCTATAATAAAGACATATATATGATCTATATGTCCCCGCCGTATTCAAAATGAATGAAGCTCAAGCACTAACGAAGTTGCGCTAGGCAGAAACAAATGCTAGCCGAAGTTTGCTATGAAATGCTCGCGCTGACAAATTAACACTAGCGAAGCTTCACAGCGTTCGGCTGCCCAGACGTAACTTTGCATTTAAGTGAATTAGCGTAGTGGTAGCGAATTTTCATCTGGTGAAGTGGTGCGAATTGTGGCAGATCGTTCGCTGGGGAAAATTCGCCCTTTAGTGAATTTGCCGCTATGTGCCGGCAGGTATTGATAAAGTTAACACTTTATTTATTTATGTATTATCTATTTATTTAGTTAACAAAAGGAGCTCAGTGATGGGCCTCACATGTGGCTTCTGCCGACTAACAGGGGCCTCACATATGCTTCCACCTTTTTTTAAATGATCTATAGACACAATGCAGATTAGAATGAGATATTCAAAGTCAACTGCGTGCGGTCTGGGAATATAATGGGAGCAACAAGAGAATGTTCCACTGCTCATTTACAAAGCAGGATGCAAATGTCACAGCTGCACAAAAAACTAAACCAGCTTGTTATTGAGAATTTGTACCGGGGCTTTTCTCTAAAAATTTAAAATTACCCAGATTGTGTCAAAAAGCAGGGACCCGTCTAGAGGCAGATAAAGGGGAACTCCAGCCAAAAGTTGTTTTTGCACAATGCTGAATAACTTCCTAATATACATACATAAGGGCTCTTATACATGGGCATTTTTTCCTGCGTTCGACGCACATTAAAACGAAGGTTTATGCGCTTAAAACCATTATATTCTCCCAGGCTGTCCTCATAAGTGTTCTGAGTTGTGTTTAACTCATTTTGTGTTTGAATGTGTTTGCATGCGGCATTTTCTTGCGCTTGATGCACATTCAGTTATCGGTAGAATAGAGGGTTGCGTTTGGAACAAAAAAATGCGCTTAGCTGCGACAAAAAAAAAAGTATTTAAATGCAATATATATACGCAGAAGCAAACGCCCGTGTGTAAGAGACTTTCCGTTTTTTTTACTGAATCTTATGTATAAATGTACAGTGAAACTTCAGTTTTGCGTACCCTGATTTTAAGTTTTTCCACATTTGACACGATTTTACAACATTTTTTTAGAGATGCACCGAGTCCACTATTTTGGATTCGGCCAAATCCTTTGTGAAAGATTTGGCTGAATACCGAGCCGAATCCTAATTTGCATATATATACATTTTTTTACTTCCTTGTTTCGTGACAAAGTCACGCGATTTTCCCGCCCCACCTCTAATTTGCATATACAAATTAGGATCTGAATCGCCGGGCAGAAGGATTCGGCCTAATCCGAATCCTAAAAGGCCAAATCCTGGCCGAATCGAATCGGTGCATCCCTAATTTTTTTCCGGTCCCCTGAAAATGTAAAATGGGGATTCTATTATAATTGCTAATAAAATCAGTGTCTGTCTGTCCCTGTTCTCTGGTTCTGATTCTTCTGGCATGGTCACCAAACAAGCAGATCTTTACCCAAACTGGATGCCAACCAGGGCCACTTCTACCCCCCCCCCCCTCCCACAGGGCCAGGAAGGAGACAAGGGTCCGGAGCAGGGGTAAATTAAGAGCATAGCGCCCTAGGCACCTGCCTCTTCTGCTTACCCCTAGTTCCGGCCCTGGGGCCATGATTACCATATAGGCACTTGAGGATCTATACCTAGGGCAGCAGTTTTAGGGGATGGCCTATGACAAAAAATCCAACTGGGCCTTCAAACCTACAGCTTCGGATGCAATTCCCCCAACTAAAAAAAGGCCATTAGCCTTATGCAAGAACTCCGTACCAATGTGAACTGCTGAGTCGTATCCGCAAGCACAGCAACATCATGAATATCTAATGGGAAGAGATCAAACTGGAAGAAACACCAAATACCTATTTGTCCCTGTCCATAATGCTCTCTGATGAGAACAGGGTTGGGGAAGGGGAGAACCAGCAAATGAGCCCTGAAGATATTCCAGTTTAGTGATTGGCTGCTTGTAATGAGCGATGCAAGAAGCCAACGACTTGTGAGACTAATAAGCAATACTCCTAGACTTTAGCATCATCGTTTATTTGTATAGCGCCAGCCAGTTCCCACTTATACAAATAAATACATGTTTTATAGATTTCATGGGTCCTGACTTTGTAAGTAAATCTGTAATACGTTAACTAAACCCCCCCTCTTTATATTAAAGGGGAACAAATTCAGCAGAGAAAAGGATAATCAGCAGCTCCGGCCTCCCCAGCTTCGCCTTCATGAAAGATTCCTGGAACAAGATCTACTTTCTGCTTTGTGTTCAGGAATGAACTCCCCGCTCACAGATTCACTCCACTGACAACATATAAACGTCCCTGGGCGAGGCCAAGGAAATGCTGCCACTGAGTCGGCAGTTGCAGGGGGAATGACGCCACAATGCACATGAGAGTTTCAGTGCTGTCTGTAACCTTCCACAGTCACTTTGCAGGTAATGGGCTTTGCACATACCAATTAGCTGATCCCCAACCCCTTTATATACTGTAATGTATAGAAGCTGCTGCATTATTAATAAAGGCAGACTTCAGAGTCAGCTGTTTGTCTGTCTCCGGCTGGACTAAGCAGCGCTGGCAATTATCTCATTAACACATTAGTGCCTTCTTGGCAGGTACCTTAGGGCTCTTACACGCGAGCGTTTGCTGCATTTTTCTAACGCACACGAGTGAGAAAAAATGAATCTATTGTGTTTTAACATTTTTTAAATGCGTTTTTCCCCCATTTTTAAATGCAACCCTCCATTGATCTATTGATAGCTGAACATGCATCAAGCACAAGAAAATGCAGCATGCTGCGTCTAAACAAACGCACTCAAACACAAACGGCGTAAAACGCAACTCAGAACGCTCATGAGGACAGCCTGGCAGAATATAATGGAATTAATTAGTAAATGTGGATTTTCACGCTGAAACCTGCGTTTTAACATGTGACAAATGCATAAAAAACACAGGAAAAAAAAACTCCTGTGTGTAAAAGCCCTAACAGTGCTTGATTCTGATAGCTGAACATGCATCAAGCACAAGAAAATGCAGCATGCTGCGCCTAAACAAACGCACTCAAACACAAACGGAGTAAAACGCAACTATGAACGCTCATGAGGACAACCTGGCAGAATATAGTAGAATCAATTAGTAAATGTGATTTTTCGTGCTCAAACCTGCGTTTTAACATGCGACAAATGCATAAAAAACACAGGAAAAAACGTCTGTGCGTAAAAGCCCTAACAGTGCTTGATTCTGAACATGCATTAAGCACAAGAAAATGCAGCATGCTGCGTCTAAACAAACGCACACAAACGGAGTAAAACGTAACTCAGAACGCTCATGAGGACAGCCTGGCAGAATACAATTAGTAAATGTGTTTTTTTCACGCTGAAACCTGCGTTTTAACATGCGACAAATGCATAAAAAACACAGGAAAAAACTCCGGTGTGTAAAAGCCCTTACAGTGCTTGATTCTGATAGCTGAACATGCATCAAGCACAAAAAAATGCAGCATGCTGCGCCTAAACAAACGCACTCAAACACAAACGGAGTAAAACGCAACTCAGAACGCTCATGAGGACAGCCTGGCAGAATATAATAGAATTAATTAGTAAATGTGATTTTTTGTGCTCAAACCTGCGTTTTAACATGCGACAAATGCATAGAAAACACAGGAAAAAACGTCTGTGCGTAAAAGCCCTAACAGCGCTTGATTCTGACAGCTGAACATGCATTAAGCACAAGAAAATGCAGCATGCTGCGTCTAAACAAACGCACACAAACGGAGTAAAACGTAACTCAGAACGCTCATGAGGACAGCCTGGCAGAATATAATTAGTAAATGTGTTTTTTTCACGCTGAAACCTGCGTTTTAACATGCAACAAATGCATAAAAAACACAGGAAAAAAACTCCGGTGTGTGAAAGCCCTTACAGTGCTTGATTCTGATAGCTGAACATGCATCAAGCACAAAAAAATGCAGCATGCTGCGCCTAAACAAACGCACTCAAAAACAAACGGAGTAAAACGCAACTCAGAACGCTCATGAGGACAGCCTGGCAGAATATAATAGAATTAATTAGTAAATGTGATTTTTTTTGTGCTCAAACCTGCGTTTTAACATGCGACAAATGCATAAAAAAGACAGGAAAAAAACGAGAGCCCTAACAGTCCTTGATTCTGCAGCATGAAGGAAGCATTGCCATTGGCTGCAGAAACGGTAGGTAGAGAGAAGGCATCCGTTAAGTCCATAGAGGCTGCTGGGAATTGTAGTTCTGCAACAGTTTACAGAGCCAAGGATGGATAAGCACGGGGGCAGATCAAGCTGCCGGGAGAAAGAGATCACGTGTCCCCCAGGACTACATGTTTTCATCAATCAGGTATTCAGTGGAATACAATGGGCTCAGGTGCCGACACAAGAAAGGGTGTGACCCTGCTGTGATTAGTAGTGCAAACACTGAGGCTCCCATGAAGCTACAGAAAGGACAAATAAACACATGCCCTGCTTATTACTACTGCTTATAGGACAGCAGTGCATGCCCAGCGCATTTCTTCTCTGTGTACTTGTATTTATACAGAGGAAGGCTCTGGGCACACACAACAGCCTGGCTGTGAATAGAAGTGCTACCAGTTTGTATCAGCAGCTCACCATAGAGCTATTTGTCCTTGCTGTGGCTTCATGTGAGTCTCCCCTGTTGCCCATAGGAATATACAGTTCTTGATACAGGTACTAAGGTAAATGTCACTGGCTTGGTTATAGCCCCCCCCCCAGGGGTGCTTCGCCAATAAGGCGAGTTGAGGCTGTCGCCTCAGACGCCAGCGCCCCACTAGGTACCAGGGGCAGCAAAAATGCCGCTCCTTGTACTTTAAGAGCGAATTTCCAGGTGAGGGGGGGCAGCAGCAGGCGGCGGAGGGGCCAGGATCGCCCCTGGCCCCCCCACGCCTTCTCCTGGGGTCCAGGCACCTCTATTAGGGCAGAGACACACGCTCAGATTCGGGGAGATTAGTCGCCCACCGACAATAGGGTTGCCACCTATCGACATATCACCTCTTCTTCGGGGCAACTAATCTCCCCAAACTGCCTCCTGCCGGCTAGAATGAAAATCGAAAACGGGGTGACCTCACGCGGATACTTCGGGCGACTTTAGAAAATGAAGCCCTTCAAGTGCCATCCCGCCAGCGATGTACATTCTAGCCGGCAGCAGGAGATTAGTCGCCCATAAGTAGGGAACCTTGAATCCTTTGGGAAAGGTTCAGCCGAATACCGAACCAAATCCTAATTTGCATATGCAAATTAGGGGTGTGAAGGGGAAACATATTTTTTACTTCCTTGTTGTGTGATGCAATTTTACTCCCCTAATTTGCATATGAATATTAGGATTCGGTTCGGCTGGGCAGAAGGATTCGGCTGAAACCGAATCCTGCTGAAAAAGGGCGAATCCCAAAAATTCGGTGCATCTCTACCCCAAAGAAGAGGCGATTTATCGACAGACGACTACATCTCCCCGAATCTGAGCGTATGTCTCTGCCCTTAGGGCTCTTACACACGACCGTTCCGACCTGCGCTCCCCTGCGTTCCGGTTTTTGGCGTTCAGCCGCAGGGGAGCGCAGGAATAGACGCAAGTCATTATTTGAAATGGGGCTGTACTCACTCAGGCGCGTGTAGGCGCCGAACACAGGAAAAATGCAGCATGTTGCGTCTGAACCTGCGTTCGGCGCCTACACGCGCCTGAGTGAGTACAGCCCCATTTCAAATAATGACTTGCGTCTATTCCTGCGCTCCCCTGCGGCTGAACGCCAAAAACCGGAACGCAGGGGAGCGCAGGTCGGAACGGTCGTGTGTAAGAGCCCTTAATGAAATGCTCCCTCCCCCTCCTGTGTTGACAGTGCACTTTCCTTGCAGAGGTGCCGCTGAGCTCTGCTGTGAACTGCTTCATATTTTCGCTGCCATCAGATAATCTACCTGGCTGCATCCTTCTTCATCTTCTTCCCCCCCTGATCTGGGAATGGATCACTCCATCCATACACACAGCATGCCAAGAAACAGGATGATTAGAGACCTGTCCCCAACCACAACATCAGCCCCTGCCCTTCACTGAATTTATTAGAAACCCCTCTCTTTAAACAGTCTACAGTCAAAGGCTGCAGGGTGTTGTAGTTCAATCCCATGTGCTGCATTCCGGGTCACATCTCTATACAGATTTAATTCATTTTAATCCACAGGGAAAGTCTGGGTTTAACCATTCCTAAATGCTACAAAATAAAAGCTGTATCCTTGTTACTCTCTGCACTGCTCATCTTAACTGCATGCACCGTTGATACCATGTTGCAGCAGTCACAGCTAAGGCTCCAGTTACCACAATGCATGTTACACAGAACATGAGATAAATACATACCTGTTGCCTTTTTTAGGGTCATGTCACGTGGCATGGGAAGTCATAAAGTATGCAACAGGTCTAGTAACCTATAGCAACCATCAGCAGGTACAAGTAAATGTAGCAAGTCCCTTAACATAATACAACACAAAGGAAATTGAAAGAATGCAAAAAGTGTCTGTATCATTGCAACAATTACTCCAAAGTAAACGTCCCCTATCTAATACAATTCAATAAAGACAATATCTCAGAGTGGCTACTACAACTCAAGGCTTTTACACCCCAAGTTGGATGAAAAGAAATTCCAGCTCTAGCTGTGGAAAACATTTGAAATCAAAGTGCTTGAAGAATTGATTGTCCCATCTGTGCTTGGGCAGAAAATATATTCACTCACTGGCCCAACACTATTAGGGTGTACTGGTCCCATGGGAAACCTACCCAAGCCATGAAGGGTAACAGCCAAGGGTGATTGCTAACCAATAATTAAACATATTGCCTCCTATCGAAAAACAGATGCACTGTATAGTAGAGATCTTCCCTCTGATTAAAATGCAGAATTGGTCACATTCAAAAGTATGGATAGCTTTGTCACCAGCAATAACATGCCACTCTACTCCTGATAAATGAGATAATAGTCTCTGGGAAGGGAGTGTGACTGTGGGATAACAGGTATAGTAGGGAGAGATGGTGTCTATAGTAACAGTGGGATAATAGTCTCTGGGAAGGGAGTGGGACTGTGGGATAGCAGGTATAGTAGGGAGAGATGGTGCCTATAGTAACAGTGGGATAATAGTCTCTGGGAAGGGAGTGTGACTGTGGGATAGCAGGTATAGTAGGGAGAGATGGTGCCTATAGTAACAGTGGGATAATAGTCTCTGGGAAGGGAGTGTGACTGTGGGATAGCAGGTATAGTAGGGAGAGATGGTGCCTATAGTAACAGTGAGATAATAGTCTCTGGGAAGGGAGTGGGACTGGGGGATAGCAGGTATAGTAGGGAGAGATGGTGCCTATAGTAACAGTGGATAATAGTCTCTGGGAAGGGAGTGTGACTGTGGGATAGCAGGTATAGTAGGGAGAGATGGTGCCTATAGTAACAGTGGATAATAGTCTCTGGGAAGGGAGTGTGACTGTGGGATAGCAGGTATAGTAGGGAGAGATGGTGCCTATAGTAACAGTGGATAATAGTCTCTGGGAAGGGAGTGTGACTGTGGGATAGCAGGTATAGTAGGGAGAGATGGTGTCTATAGTAACAGTGGGATAATAGTTTTTGGGAAGGGAGTGTGACTGTGGGATAGCAGGTATAGTAGGGAGAGATGGTGCCTATAGTAACAGTGGATAATAGTCTCTGGGAAGGGAGTGTGACTGTGGGATAGCAGGTATAGTAGGGAGAGATGGTGCCTATAGTAACAGTGGATAATAGTCTCTGGGAAGGGAGTGTGACTGTGGGATAGCAGGTATAGTAGGGAGAGATGGTGCCTATAGTAACAGTGGATAATAGTCTCTGGGAAGGGAGTGTGACTGTGGGATAGCAGGTATAGTAGGGAGAGATGGTGTCTATAGTAACAGTGGGATAATAGTTTTTGGGAAGGGAGTGTGACTGTGGGATAGCAGGTATAGTAGGGAGAGATGGTGCCTATAGTAACAGTGGATAATAGTCTCTGGGAAGGGAGTGTGACTGTGGGATAGCAGGTATAGTAGGGAGAGATGGTGCCTATAGTAACAGTGGATAATAGTCTCTGGGAAGGGAGTGTGACTGTGGGATAGCAGGTATAGTAGGGAGAGATGGTGCCTATAGTAACAGTGGATAATAGTCTCTGGGAAGGGAGTGTGACTGTGGGATAGCAGGTATAGTAGGGAGAGATGGTGTCTATAGTAACAGTGGGATAATAGTTTTTGGGAAGGGAGTGTGACTGTGGGATAGCAGGTATAGTAGGGAGAGATGGTGCCTATAGTAACAGTGGATAATAGTCTCTGGGAAGGGAGTGAGACTGTGGGATAGCAGGTATAGTAGGGAGAGATGGTGTCTATAGTAACAGTGGGGATAGTAGTCTCTGGGAAGGGACTGTGGTATAGCAGGTATAGTAAACTTACTAAATGTGGGTATATTACTCCTTCAAAACACTCAAATATAACATCTAGTATAAGCCGTGCTATGATGTAATTGCGGATCTGGCTGAGCAGACAGAAATATCAGACAACAAGGGAAGAATGAAAAGAATCAGTAACACAAAATAGTGGAAATTGTAGGCAATGTCCCTGCCAATGACATGATTAGACCTGAGCCAGTGCCAGTGGCTTATTCTCTATGAGTCCTTGTGCGACACTCCCGTCTGGCTCATCTGCTCAGAATGATAAAGCCACTTACAGGGATATTGTCATTCTGTGCTGAGAGCCAAGCGCAGTGTGAGCAGCATGTAAGTCACTGTAAGGACACAACTCGGCCACTGCAGGGTCTTTATAAACACGAAGGAGAGAAAAATCTTCAGTTTTGCCACTGGGGCAAATAGGCACAGACAAGGAACAGTTTTGGTGCTTCATAGGGAAACTGGTTTGCAAACAAAGTACCACCTAGCTGTGACCTTGGGAAATGCTTCTTATATTAGTGCATAAGAGGTGATTCACAGTAGTGCACTTACTCGGCTTATAGCACAACAATGTACAACAACCCTACAACTGCCTTTGAACTAGAACTTCTGTCACAGGCTCTTGTGAAGTCCTGTCTTTAGTCTTCCCCAGGTCTTTTATTTAGCAAAGCAGCAGATGTATGAAAGGTGCAGAACAGCTCAAAAATATAACACTCATTATCTTGATTGTGAAGGTGGTGAACCAAGCCTATAGTAGGGAGATATGGTGCCTATAGTAGCATAGGGGATAACAGTCACTGGGAAGGGAGTGTGACTGTGGGATAGCAGGTATAGTAGGGAGAGATGGTGCCTATAGTAACAGTGGGATAATAGTCTCTGGGAAGGGAGTGTGACTGTGGGATAGCAGGTATAGTAGGGAGAGATGGTGCCTATAGTAACAGTGGGATAATAGTCTCTGGGAAGGGAGTGTGACTGTGGGATAGCAGGTATAGTAGGGAGAGATGGTGTCTATAGTAACAGTGGGGATAATAGTCTCTGGGAAGGGAGTGTGACTGTGGGATAGCAGGTATAGTAGGGAGAGATGGTGCCTATAGTAACAGTGAATAATAATCTCTGGGAAGGGAGTGTGACTGTGGGATAGCAGGTATAGTAGGGAGAGATGGTGTCTATAGTAACAGTGGGATAATAGTCTCTGGGAAGGGAGTGTGACTGTGGGATAGCAGGTATAGTAGGGAGAGATGGTGCCTATAGTAACAGTGGGATAATAGTCTCTGGGAAGGGAGTGTGACTGTGGGATAGCAGGTATAGTAGGGAGACATGGTGCCTATAGTAACATTGGGATAATAGTCTCTGGGAAGGGAGTGTGACTGTGGGATAGCAGGTATAGTAGGGAGAGATGGTGCCTATAGTAACAGTGGGATAATAGTCTCTGGGAAGGGAGTGTGACTGTGGGATAGCAGGTATAGTAGGGAGAGATGGTGCCTATAGTAACAGTGGATAATAGTCTCTGGGAAGGGAGTGTGACTGTGGGATAGCAGGTATAGTAGGGAGAGATGGTGTCTATAGTAACAGTGGTTAATCGTCTCTGGGAAGGGAGTGTGACTGTGGGATAGCAGGTATAGTAGGGAGAGATGGTGCCTATAGTAACAGTGGGATAATAGTCTCTGGGAAGGGAGTGTGACTGTGAGACAGAGAATACGTTAGGGTGAAATAGTGAATCTCATGAAATCAGTGTCTCACAGGTGCAGTGCTTAGTTGCTGAAGTACACATCTCTGCACCCACAGACAACTGGGTTAGACAATGCAATGCAGTAGTTAGTAGTAGGCAATACAGTAGTTAGTAGTAGGAATTGCAGTAGTTAGTAGTAGGCAATGCAGTAGTTATTAGTAGGCAATGCAGTAGTTAGTAGTATGCAATACAGTAGTTAGTAGTAGGCACTGCAGTAGTTAGTAGTAGGCAATCCAGTAGTTAGTAGTAGGCAATGCAGTAGTTAGTAGTAGGCAATGCAGGTATGTGGAGCAGTGTTGGGCGGGGACACAATATGAAGGTGGGAGTAGCTGGAAGGAGAGTTGGGGCCACAGTAACACAGGGGCCGGTACCACACTACTACCAGGAATAACAATACAGAGAATAGAGTTAGAGTCGCTGGAGCTGAGTGTGTCTCTATTTCTGCAGCAGCCGAACTTCAAATTATGAGCCACTCTGGACCAGTTACTCCCATTGATAATTCCACCAGTGGGGCATCTCCACTCAACACAGGGAAAGGCCACAGGCCCCATAACCAGTCACCTCACATGACCCATCCCTATGGCACAAGAAACAGAATGGGGCCCTCAGTGTGGGGCCACTGCAAACTTGGCTCCCGACGTGCACAGGAGATGAATTTTCCTGAGGGTCAGCGACCCATAACAACCCCTCGTACTGTACTGAGCCCCACTCTGAGATTAACCCACTATTTGCCAGTCCACAAAACCAGGACAAAATATTATCCACCTGCAGCCCCCCAACATTACTCTGTCTCCCCTTCATACGGCCCCCGCGTTGCACTGTCCCCCCCACATTAATCTCACTGGCCTTGTCTCAGTGGTACTGGGGGTCTCTATCATTGGGGTACATGTCCCAGGAGAAGCTCAGACAAGTGTCCCCTTTTTATTTCATTAGCTCAGTACTTGCAGCTCCCACTGCTACTTCCTATTATGTGTCCCAGTTATTTCCCAGAGCTTGTCCAATAGGAACCGTGCATCTCAGTTCTTGCCCCTGCACCATTGCATTTTAGTCGCATCATTGCATTTTAGTCGCATCACTGCATTTAGGTACCTCCATCCCTCAAAGACAGATCTGCTTGTTGCCCCAGGATCCAGTGATGGAGCCGGAGACCCCCCCCCCCCCAGCAGCAGCAGTGGTATGAGCCGAGCAGCACTTACCCCATTGGATGTAGTCGTGAATGTGTTTGTCCCTGCGGAGCGGAGACGCGGAGAACTCATCGTACAGACACAGGAGCGAGTCCAGCAGACTCTCCACACTCAGGGATCCCCCCCGGCCCGGCCCGTTCAGAATGAGCTGCTCCAACTGCCTGAGACGCACCTCCCCCGACATCTTCTCTCCGCTCTGTCACTGCCTGAGGCGCCAATAATCAGGCCCGAGGGCCGCAGCGGGTTCCCCAGTCACTCAGCAGCCGCGCATTGATCTCCGGCCCGGCCGCTACCGCCATCTCCCCGATCCCTCTGTCCAGTGAGCAGTCCCTGCAGCCGATCCCTCTCTCTCTCTCTCTCTCCCCGTGTGTCTGAGGAGCTGCTGCTGCTGCGGCCCGGGGAGGGGAGGGAGGGGACACGGACAATGTTACGGGCTGAGCGGCAGAGGAGGGAGGAGGGGGCTGATCCGGGAGCTGAGAGTCGGGGGGGAGGAGGAGAGGAGCCTGGGATGGGGGAGAGGGAGGGGAACAGGGGGGGCAGTTGCGGAGCCACAGGATTAGGGTCCCTTCATTATTTGGCACCAGGGCACTCGTGGGGGCGACACAGGGACACGGGCTGCGCTGCTGCTGATGATGATCGGGTACAACTGAGCTGACTGGGGCTGTGGGAGGAGGAGGCGATCAGATTGGGGGTCGGGGCTGGAGAACAGAGACGGGCGGATTAAAGGAATACGGGGACGGCTACTGATTGGGGCACAGGGATCCAGGAATGGAGAGTGGGGTCTCTGATTGGGGGTCGGGAGGCAGTGAGATACTCTGGGGAATTGGGACACTGGGATAATGGGGTCTTTAATTGGGGGACAGGGATTTAGAGTGGGAGACTGGGGTCACTAATTTGGGGGTCGGGATCCAGTGAGATGCTGTTTGGGGCAGAGTTGGCTGATTGAGTTGGCTGATTGGGGGAAGGAATAATGGGGTGTCTGATTGGGGAAGGAATAATGGGGTGTATGATGGGGGGAAGGAATAATGGGGTGTCTGATGGGGGAAGGAATAATGGGGTGTATGATGGGGGGAAGGAATAATGGGGTGTCTGATGGGGGAAGGAATAATGGGGTGTCTGATGGGGGAATGAATAATGGGGTGTATGATGGGGGGAATGAATAATGGGGTGTCCGATTGGGGAAGGAATAATGGGGTGTCTGATTGGGGGAAGGAATAATGGGGTGTCTGGTTGGGGGACAGATACAGATAGTGGAATTGCAGGTTGTGACTGTCAGTCTGTGGGTTCAGGCAATAAGATTCCACACACAGACACTATTTAGTAGACCAATGGGGGGGGGGGGCATTTGGGTCTCTGAGCACTTGAAATGTCAGGGTCTATTTTCATTCCCAGTCTGAAGTTGAACTGGGACTGAGGCTCGGGGTCACAAGGGGACAATGATCAGGACAGAAGGATGAGGGTGGGGACGGGGTCAGCAGGGGTGAAACAACAGGTAAAGGGGGCAGTGGGGGGCACAGAGGGAAAGTTGTGGGGGGTAGAATAGGGCAATAGGGGATAATAGGGCAATAAGGTGTGGGGGGACCCAGTGTATCATGGCTCATTATATATAATAAAAATAGTGTCCCATCCACTGCCTCTATCAGGTTCTCTGTTATTGGGGGGGGGGGGGGGCTGCACACAAACAGCCCCTGGATCAAATAAATCCAGGCTGGACATTCAGTGGGGCAGTGGCTG
Source organism: Xenopus petersii (assembly GCA_038501925.1). NCBI lineage: Eukaryota > Metazoa > Chordata > Amphibia > Anura > Pipidae > Xenopus > Xenopus petersii. Next base: position 134,837,807 of record CM076681.1, read on the forward strand.
AAGTTTAACATCATTGTTCAAGGGTCATTTTCCGGTTGTTGTTCGTTGCAGACACAATACACACAATTGGTTGGTTTGTTACAAGTACATTTAGAAGAAGCCAAACACGGGGAACCTCCAATGTTTTCCGCAGGGCTTGGGGGTCATCTGCTGGCCCCCCAACAGCAACTCATTGCAGAGTCCATTTGCCCCATCAGATAGAGAAAGATCAGGTGACAGGAGCCTCCCATGTGTCATTACCCTAATGAATCATTAAGTCACAACTCCCAGCTGTTGCCAAATTCCTTCTCCAGTGACAGGAGGGCTGCGGCTTCACCCCCAGACTGGGCACAAAGGGACTGGGTAGCACCGATCCCTCTATCCAATGAGCATGGCTTATTGTGCTCCCACCCTTCCTACCTGATAATACTGCTCTTTTTATAAGTATTTTAGTAATAATTTTATATTGTGCACAGACACGGAATTGCTTGGGGCTGCTTCATGGAGACCAACACCCCCCCCCCATACCACCATCTGCAGTCTCAAGAATCAGTGAATTCCAACCTTGCAGCTTCAGACTCATTGTAAGCAGCAGTCCAGTCCTGCTTTATGGCTGAGGTTCTAGCTATGTGTATAACAGAGCATTCTGTCCCAGTGGCTGCACAGATCCTATCTGATCCCAATTGTAAGCAACAGTCCTGCCCTGCTTTATGGCAGCTGAGATTCTAGCTATCTGTATAACAGAACATTCTGTCCCAGTGGCTGCGCAGATCCTATCTGATCCCCATTGTAAGCAACAGTCCTGCCCTGCTTTATGGCTGAGATTCTAGCTATCTGTATAACAGAGCATTCTGTCCCAGTGGCTGCGCAGATCCTATCTGATCCCCATTGTAAGCAGCAGTCCTGTCCTGCTTTATGGCTGAGATTCTAGCTATCTGTATAACAGAACATTCTGTCACAGAATGCCTAACATTCTCTTAGGCTATCCCACTTGGTACACTATAGGGTTCACCTTAGATCGCTTGTAGTACAAGTTGACCCAGGGACTAGTCCAATTGCCATCTTGGAGTCAGAAAAGTATTATTTCCCCCTCTGAGGCAAATTGGAGAGGATTTAATTGGGGGCTTTTTTTGCCTTCCTCTGGATCAACTGGCAGTTAGGCAGGTTATATATAGATTTAAAAGGTTGAACTTGATGGTCTTTTTTTCAACCTTACTGTGTTACTATGTAGAGAGAAGGGCAAAATAGGCACAAACTAAAGTTGTAGGTCTCCAAATATATCATTGTGGATCAGGTAAGGGGCTGCTGTACACCATTTGCCTGGAATGTGTTTGCTGTGCTAAGCCCTGAGATCTACATTGCAGCTGACTAATGCCCTCTAGTGTTAGGTTTCCGACTCACACTTTCTGGTTAAAACTTTTTTTTATATAGTGAATAAAGTACCCCCTCTTGTAAAATATACGGATATTATAAGTTACAGAGGAGTTTCATGACTATATAAAAACACGAGGCCGAAAGCCGAGTGTTTTTATACAGGTCATGGAACTCCGAGGTAACTTCTAATATCCTCATATTTTGCAACTGGGGGTACTTTATTTATTTATTTATTATAATACACGTTTTAGTGACTCGTGACAGAAATGACATCAGAACTCACCGTTTATAAGGATATCATTTACAAGATATTCATGGCTTTTGTGTATTATAATAGGTTATTGAAAATAATTGAAGTGTTTATGCCCCCCCCCTTTCAAAAGTAGCCCAAAAACAGCCCAATATGTGCAGTGAAAAAAGTATAAAAAATAAATTCAAATATGTGAAAATATGCCTTTTTCACAAATTTTCCCATGAAGGAAAATGGGACATATTCGCCCATCACCAGGGGGGTAACTACAGAGGGGGGTCCAGGAGCCCCATAAGGCCCCAATTCATATACAATTCCAATAAATATTGGTTACACAGCTCAACCTCTAGACATTTTGGTGGCCACCAGATTTTTGCCCCAAAATTGTATGAAATTGACAAAAGGCACCAGAAAATGCAAGAATGCGCATGATGGGAGACTGGGGTACAGAGCTCAAAACCTGGTAACTCCAGACGTCTACGCAAGTCAGTGCCATTGCATGCTGGGTATTGTAGTCTTACATTAAACTTGGCAAATTGTGACATTACATTACCCAACATGCATTGGGAGATGCAGGCTTGGCACATTAGGGCAAGAGAAAAAAAAACTTTGGCTGGTTTTCAAAGCACAAACCAACCAAATGTCCAAAAATAGCCCAAATCCGTACCTTGGCTAGTTTGTACTTTTGAAACCCACCTGGACTTTAAATTTAGTAGCCCAATTTGGCTGGAAACCTGCCAACATGGCAACCCTAGGGCTCACACAGACCCGATCACAAGACATTCTCAGCCTTAGGCCCTTCTGCATGCAAATCTCATGGAGGGGATATTTCAATGGAGCAACAGATCACTCTCCAAATTCCCGAGCACCAACCAAAGGCTTTAATACAAATCCCAGAGTGATGTGCGTCTGGGAGCTGTAGTTCCTCATGGCACCACTAGGTGCACAACCCTATTCTGTATTACGCACAGCAAGCAACTGGCACACAGCACTTTAATGCTCAAAATAAATCAACAAAGTAACAAAAAGAAAACCTTTAATCTCAAAGAAAACGAGTTTGGTATCAGTACTGATAGAATATACTAAACCCATTCAGGGTTTAACTTGAATCTACCATTCCTGTTGTGGAGACTGCTGCGTGGGTGCAGAACAGGACTGGGAAATTAAAGTGACATCCTGAATGGATTGGCTCTGGTTAGTAAGATAAATATAGGGATAAATCTGCGGCAGGAGTGCATGCTGGGTACCCATAACCCCTCAGCAGAACGGCCAAATTAAGCAGAGGATCTTGCGGACAAACATTGGTTGACAACTTCCAGCAAATGGGAATTCTCCAGGGCGGCTGCAACTCGCTCCTTGTCGGCCAACTGCTTGTTCACTGGAGAAAACAGAAATCAAGAGAGGATTAAATCATTAATAAAAATGAAGGGCCCGCCCAGTTGGATGAATCTGGCGCTCGAGGCTGGGACTAAGACCAGGGATAGTTCATAGTCATTTTCCCTAACACAGTACGATCATTATGGGATACTAGTGGAAACTTACCGGCGTGCTCTGAGGCGTGGGTGCCGGGAGTTATATGGACGTCCACCTGGAAGAGTAGAAATATGCACATAAGATATAAAAATGTGTATTTAAAGGGCACCTGTTGGGCTAAACTATTATCTCCAACCAAAGGTGTGAATAGAGCCTGCACTAGAGTCCTGCAGCGGGTCGAGTGCCCTGCGGGATGCAGGTTGAAGTTTCAGGAGTGGGTATAGACGCGGGTCGGCAGTTCTCCGGGTTTGTGGAACACGGTTCGGGTCTTCTCATTAGCGAGTTTTACTCCTTTTTTCTGATCTAATGATGTCACTTCCGGTTTACAATGACAGCACTTCCTGTTTCCTGATGGCCAGCTGGACGAGGATCGGGTTGCGGATAAGGTACTTGCGGCTCGAGTATGCGGGTTGTGTTCGGGTTTAATAAATTGGTTCAGAGCAGGACTCTAGCCTGAACTCTGGTTGGAGGTAACAGTAGTTGTAGTCTTTTTAAGTGCCCCCTGCCAATACTAGGTCACCCGCACCAGGAGGGAGCTCCCATATTGGGGCAGACGCGTGTGCATAATGAGCGAGGGTCTTCACTGACGGACGCTTGTACCAGGAGCGAGTGTCCTGGCGATGGTGGGGAATTTTTTGTTTAAAATTGGGGATATTTTTCCCTCTAAGTCTGGCTTTTGTGAAAGGGGAAAAGTACAATTCATGGGAGGGGGGTCCCAATTTATTCCACAGCCCTCTTCGTTTTTCCCCCATATTTTAATATACGGTTCAGCCGCAGATGCCAGTTCTGTACCTACCTTAAACCTTTCTGCCAGAGAGCGCAGGAGCTTCACTTTGATGGAGAGGCCGATCAGTGTTGCCATACTGCAGTGCGGAATGGTTGGGGTAAACTCAACAGCCACTGTGCTCTCCTCATCACTTACCTGCACAGTAACAAACACTCACAGTCATACCAATAGACTGAGAATATATTTAAATAAATAAATAAATAAATAAAAACTAGGGACGCAGTCTATTCATAGGATATAAGGCAATTTGTACCTTCACTCGAATTTCTTCAACCACGTTTAGTTCCTCCAGTGTGAGTGGATGTTCCGGGTCATTTATACAGCGAATTAGATGTACCGGCATTAAGGGCAATGGAAGGGAAAGCTGGGAGTTTATACAATATGTACAATATACAATCTATCAAGGGTTAAAAGACCAATAACATTATCATGGGGAATATTTGATTCATGGTTACAGGTTATTTCTGTAGATCAGTTCATTGTCAGTTTTCAATGTTTGGTGTGTGTGTGTGTGTGGCCATTGCGGAGAGCTGATCCCTCTTCACTTAACTTCTAAAATTGCTGTATTCCAGTTAATCGGGTATTCGCTATGGAGGGCCCAGCTGGAACTAGAATGGCAGCCCCCCCCCCCCCCAGCAATTTCATTATATAAACCATAACAGAGATTCTCAAGCACACAATGATGACTAGTGCTGGGTCAAAACGTTGCTTTGGTGTTACTTGGCTTTTAAAATAATTTCAAGTGCAAATTGATATTATATTTTAAAACCTGAGATGCAGTTAAAGGGCACAACGTGGGGTTGATATGGGTGAGTGAGGTGAGTGAGAATAGGGATGGGGCAGTTGCTGGGGCAGACTGAGAAAAGTCAGGATGGGGATGTTGCTGCGGCACATTTACAGGGAAGGGTCGGTATAGGGATTGGTCAGATAGAGAGGGAAGGGTCAGTATAGGGATTGGTCAGATAGAGATGGAAGGGTCAGTATAGGGATTGGTCAGATAGAGAGGGAAGGGTCAGTATAGGGATTGGCCATATAGAGAGGGAAGGGTCAGTATAGGGATTGGTCAGATAGAGGGGACAGTATAGGGATTGGTCAGATAGAGGGGACAGTATAGGGATTGGTCAGATAGAGGGGACAGTATAGGGATTGGTCAGATAGAGAGGGAAGGGTCAGTATAGGGATTGGTCAGATAGAGAGGGAAGGGTCAGTATAGGGATTGGTCAGATAAGAGAGGGAAGTGTCAGTATAGGGATTGGATAGATAGATAGGGAAGGGTCTGTATAGGGATTGGTCAGATAGAGAGGGAAGGGTCAGTATAGGGATTGGTCAGATAGAGAGGGAAGGGTCAGTATAGGGATTGGTCAGATAGAGAGGGAAGGGTCAGTATAGGGATGTGGGTGTCAGTCCCAGAAGGCTCATCTGTAGGTAACATCACAGGGGCAGCAGATTGGAGGGGGGAGGGGAGGCTGCAGAGGAGCGAGTTCATTACTATATCGGGGCAGCGCTGAGCAATCGATGTGGGGCTGAGTGTGCCGCTATACAATATACAAAGATACAGGGAAGGATATCAAAGATCTCCCGGTCATCGATTCTGTCCGGCGCGTCCTCATCCTCCTCCTGCGCTGTGACCTGCCGCTCCCCCGCCCGTCGGTAAATGAGCGGATTCGCGTTCTCCAGCTGACTCCCTCCCACCATCACCGGAGTGTTACGGGACCTCTACTACTTCCGCCCTCACCACTCCGTCTACAAATTGGTTCTGTCCTGGGGGAGGCACAGCTATTGGCTCATTCTCTAGCTGCGGACCAATCGCTAAGAGCTGCAATTGGATTGGTTCCCACGGTCTACCAATCAACTGCGGCGCTAGAGAAGGGCGGAAAAGGTGAACTTGCCATGTTTTATTCTGGCGAATTAGAATCAGTATTTATGTTTTTATAGGAAACTGGAAGCCTTAGATATGGCCTTGGCTTAAGACAATGATATACTAAAGGCCGGACAGTACTGTAACAGAAATGCCGCTCAGTCGGGCGAAAGGTTTGTTTTTACCAGAGAAATATAAAGATGAGGCGCCGAGATAGACAACTGGACGACAAGGAGCATGCTGGGAGTTGTAGTCCACCGTGGGGCCGACTGTGTTTGTGTGTTTGTCCCCTGGGTTGCAGCAACCATTACTGGAAAACAACTCGCTTTTTTACCTGTAACCTGATAGACTGAAGTTCCATTTATTTAATATGTCAACTTACCAGACACGACTGAGCACAACTTCGTTTTATTTCTCCAATATGTGCCCGGTTTATTTTATATCAAAATGTCATCAGGTCTAATTCAGTTCATAATAAGGTTACAGATATAGAAAATCAGCCCAACAATCTCCTTTACTGTCACTTTCAGGCCTATTTGGGGGAGTAAAGTAATTATCCAAACTAGACTTTTGGCTTCAGCCTGTAAAAGTGATGGTTGATCCCAAAGTTTTTAATCGGGGGAAAAGATAAATATATAGAAAGGCCGGTATATTTTTTCCAGAAAAGGAGGCAACCCTTCTTCAGCCCCATCAATTACTTTCCCATATCTGGATCATCTCAGTACTCTGTGTAAGTCTGTCTTAACTACAGCCACCAAATACAGTGTAATGTAAACAAAGCCTCTCTCTGCCATATGGGACTGAGAACTTCACTACACCACCAGGGTCTCACATCACACACAGTAGGAACCGTTCAGCTTATTACAAGGTTACAGATATATAAAAACATTGGGGTAACAGTCACCCTGCTATAGTTCCAGGGGTACCCAGGGTACAAATAAGTACTCACCCCAAATGTCCCCCTAACTGGTCTTCAGGCTGGGCCCCCTTAGCTCATAACAAGGTTACAGATATATAGAAACATTGGGGTAACATTCACCCTACTATAGTTCCAGGGGTACACAGGGTACAAATAAACACTCACCCCAAATCTCCCCCTAACTGGCCTTCTGACTGGGCCTCTTAGCTCATAACAAGGTTACAGATATATAAAAACATTGGGGTAACAGTCACCCTGCTATAGTTCCAGGGGTACCCAGGGTACAAATAAACACTCACCCCAAATCTCCCCCTAACTGGCCTTCTGACTGGGCCTCTTAGCTCATAACAAGGTTACAGATATATAAAAACATTGGGGTAACAGTCACCCTACTATAGTTCCAGGGGTACCAGGGCACAAATAAGCACTCACCCCAAATCTCCCCCTAACTGGCCTTCAGGCTGGGCCCCCTTAGCTCATAACAAGGTTACAGATTTATAGAAACATTGGGCTAACAGTCACCCTGCTATAGTTCTAGGGGTACCCAGGGCACAAATAAACACTCACCCCAAATCTCCCCCTAATTGGCCTTCAGGCTGGGCCCCCTTAGCTCATAACAACATTACAGATATATAGAAACATTTGGATGACAGACAGAATATCTAAGGCAGTAATCTTCTCTTCTAATTGACTACCATAAGTTTAAATGCCAACCCATAAAGACAAATAGACATTCTCCCTGAAATTCACCTTATATGTCCTTCAGGTTGAGCCCCCTCAGGCAATGTCCTGGAACCCCCAGGGGGAAACTACTGTACTGAGGACACACAATACTACTAAATGCACTTTAATTTTAGGGCAGTCAGTGTTACCATATCCCCGACATGTGCAGTAATGATCTAACTAGCCGCCATGACATATTTAAGTGTTTAGCAGCAATGCAGTTGTTACCAAGTGAAAAAAGATAATTTGTGTAATTGATTTTACAAACGACCTCCTTTCCTCCAATCTCCCTGGTTTCATTTGTGTGCCCTCTCTCATTCCCCCAATCCAAAGATCTGTGAGTTAAAGAATAGCTAAATCTTTTCTGGGAAGTCAGTTAATGATAATCACTGTGAGATCCGGCACAGTAACATGCAGCACAGGAATACAAATGTGTGTAGGCAGCAGAGTCAAGATGCGCCCAGACCCTCTGGTTGAGTCTTGTGCGGTAGTGATGTGCGGGCCGGCCCCGAAACCAGCAGGTCTGGCGTAGGGTTACCAACTTTTCTGGAAAAAAATACTGCCCTTCCTATATATTTATCTTTTTCCTTATTAATAACATTGGTATCAACCATCAGTTTCACTGGTAAAATACCGGCCAGGTGGCATCCGTAGTCGGGCGGGTTTGGGCCGACTCCTGCACAAAAGCTTCACATCACGGGCGGGTCTGGGTCAAGCTCTTCTTCTGCTTTCCCCGCCCACGACTTAGCAGTTCCGGCTTCCAGTGCAATTTATAGATTTCTGCCCAGCCCCTTTTGTGATGTCACTGCGGGGCGGGCCAGGCGCTGGTCTATAAATAGAGGGCGGAGGAGAAATTCTCGACCTGCACATCACTATTGTGTGGGTCCATTTTTTGAAACTCGTACCTTCAACCCAAACCCGCAATTTGACCCGCATGTTCCTGCTACCCAACCTGCAATAGGCGACTCCGGAGACACGCAAAACCAGAAGTGACATCACATTTGACAGGAAGTGACGTCACTCTTATAAAATAAAAAAAACTGGAATAACCACAAGAGTGGTTGCAATGAATCCGCTCCTTTGTTGGGTACCCATCCGGGTTCCCTCCAAGGAATCTGGCACTTTTTGCCCAAAACCTGACCACTTTGCAGGGAAATATAGGACGTCAGGCTATAATAGTCTGTAATATTGCAGAAGGGAGGAAAATTACCAGGGAACTGGAATTATCTCCATCTTTCAGAAGACATAGTTATAGAAACTTCTACAGTAAAGCAGTGCAATTTGAGGCGGGGGCATAACTAAAGAGTAAGCAGACCCTGCAAGGGGGGGGGGCAGAAGTATAAGGGGGCCCAGAAAGGCAGAAATTAATAATTAGCTTCATATATCTTAGTGCAATAGGTCAATGTTTTGGTGCCCCAAATTGAATTTGCAGTAACATTGCTTTCAGGCTTCGCTGAACAAACAGATCAGGTGGCCGCTGACTTGGCACACGCTCTGCTCACCGGGTGGAACGAGTGAATCGCTAAGGAATCCATGACTGACCAGCTTAGAGATTCAATATCATCAGCAATAAAGTTGTTGCCACAATTCCAATTTTAGATCCTGCATGTACATCTTTATAATGATCTTAAAGGGGAACTCTTGATAAAGAGGCACACATAACACAGAAACCCCTAATATACCCATCACAGTTGCCTGTTTCTTCAAAAAGTCTGAAAAAATGCAATTTTCTATGCTGAAATCCAGCTGTTTAACAGTTCTTCTCTTTCTGCATCATTTGAAATCCTGGCAGGGAAGGAGGGACTAAACACTGATGTTACAAATTGTAACAACTTTTCCACAGCTTACAGACAGCATGCAGGAACTACACAACCCACAATGCATTGCACTGGGATGTTCCTTTCCTTATTGAAATCACATGTGCAGGGAATTGTGGGGTGTAGAGGATGCAGGCTGAGGACAGATGGCTGTTGATACAAAGTAACAGTAGTCAGCCAGCTCAGCAAAGTAGTAAGACAGATCAGCAAAGTAGTCAGACAGATCAGCAGGAGAGCAGGGGACTAGGCTTAGGGAACTGTCAGACACCATTAAAAATCATGAAAAGTCTGCATATTTTATAATTGATGTATATTGAAAGTATGTTTACTTTTCAAAAAGTTTAAGTTATGTTTGTTTGGAGTTGCCCTTTAAGCAGCATCAGCCAGAAAGCTGCATTGGGGATACAATTTGGACAGATCAGCTGTAATGGGGGGGGGGGATTGCAGAATGATTAGAATCACCCAGTGAGGTCCAAATCTTTCAAACAGTTTGTACATATCTGGGCAGCATTACAGCAGGTATCTGGATAAGGCAGAGGCTGATAAACCTCAAGTTCAGGGGAGAAGAGGGTGAACAGAACCTTTTCAATTCCTGGGAAACCAGTAGCTTCTCCTGAATTGGACAAATAACCAGTAAGCATCAGTGAATAAATACAGACTCTCAGGGTTCAGGATGCAGAGAGAGCAACACTTTGATCCAAGGCATCCAGAGACTGGGAATGGTACTTTATCAGGGTTTAAAGGCACGATAAACCCAGTATAAATGTGCCATATATTAACAGGTTGTGTAGCATAAGTCTATAAAATAAAGGTGTAAGATTGCATATCTTGAGTGTATCTAAATCTGTATCTAAATCAGTGAGGCCTAAAAACACCTAACCCTGGGGAAGACCTAGTACAAACTAGGGATGCACCGAATCCAGGATTCGGTTCTGGATTTGGCCAGGATTCAGCAGGATTCGCATTTGACCGAATCCTTTTGCGTGGCTGGACTGAATCATGATTTGCATATGCAAATTAGTGGTGGGGAGGGAAATCTTGTGACTTTTTGTCCCAAAACAAGGTAAAAGTAAAACATGTTTTCCCCCTTCTCACCCCTAATTTACATATGCAAATTAGGATTTGGTTAGGTATTCGGCCGACTCTTTCGCCAGGGGTTCGGCCGAATCCAAAATAGTGAATTCGGTGCATCCCTAGTACAAACTACTGTGTTAAATGTTTTGCTATTTCATGTAATGATCATGTGTACCAGGGCAACACCTAGTGGCCATTGGTAGAACTTACACTGTCTTTTATACAATCTTTTCTGTCTGAAAAAACATAAACACAATCAGGGTGCAGATTCAGGCATCGGAGTTCAAGGGCGCCATCTTCTTCTCTTTGCAAACTTCGGAATGAGACTGGCATGTGCAGTTGGAGTAATTTTCTGTTAAGCGACAACTGCGAACTATGCCAAAGGAATGGACGGCACTCCACTTGAAGAGAAAGAAGGTCTTTATTGCAAGCTAAAATAGGGATCAAAAGCCCTACGCATTTCGGGATACAATCCCTTAATCATAGGCGACAACTGCGCATGCGCCGAAACTTGTGAAAATTGCATAAGCGCCGGTTTCATTCTGAAGATTACCGAAGCGGCTGAAAATGGCGCCCGTGAACTCCGATGCCTGAATCTGCACTGAGAGGTAAGTGAAAACGTTAGGGGCATTTGCTGGGGTAACTCTTAGGCTGGGGGAGGAGGGAGGTGGGTTTATGTAGGGTTGAGGGTAGAGTTTTCTTTACTTTAGGGTTTGTTTCTCCTTTAAGGCCCAAAACATTGTTAAGTTGACCTAGTATACCAAGATATATTGAAATTGGTTATTAATAAAGTCCTTACTGGCCCCTCGACACTTGTGCCCCCCCCCTACAACAGCAAAGTCTGCTTGGTCTTAGTTACACCCCTGTGCACAGGCTAAGTGGACAAAAAAAATAAATCAAAATAGATAACATCAGTCAGGTTAGCCTCAATGTGCCAGTACCTATATCTACAGATGGTGGTGTTGAGTTGGGTTTTTGGATTTCATCAGCAGTGTATCCTGAGTCCCTATTCCTACCAAGGAAATATCAATCCTTTATCATTGAAAAGGAACTGTCTGTGGGTCAAGTGCTGAATACTTATCAGGAGCTGCCTTTTTAAGAGTGTCAACATTTGGGTTGGGTTTTATGAGGAACTGGTGTTTATAGGCGTAAACACTATTTGTTCTTCCAATTAGGAGGCATGGTCAATGATGGGATAGGCTGGGAATTGGTGACAGTGTTTTACATTTTATTTGATTTGGCTGTAATATTGGCACAACATTGTGTACTAGGTGTCTTGATGGATTAGAGCAAATCTAGTCTACATTTAGACTATTGCTAATTGATAGGGATGCACCAAATCTAGGATCTTTTTTCAGCAGGTTTCGGATTTGGCCGAATACTTCTGTCTGGCCGAACCAAATCCGCATCCTAATTTGCATGTGCAAATTAGGGGCGGAGAGGGAAATCGCGTGATTTTTTATCACATATGCAAATTAGGATTCGGTTCGGTATTCGGCCGAATCCTTTGTGAAGGATTCGGGGGTTCGGCCGAATCCAAAATAGTGGATTCGGTGCATCCCTACTAATTTATCTATCGGCTGTTAAGGTTCCAGTTTAATGGCCAATTTCACTGTGACTGATGCCAAACCATTGGATGTTCCACTTCTTGTTTTTATTTTGAGGCCTTTTCCAGTTATTTGTCAACACATATGTCACACCGTTTTACCAATTTCATGTGGTTTGCCAACATACTTGCCATCCATTTGTCTGTCAACAACATGGCACAGCCAACAATGTTTATTTTTGGCATTGAAATGTATCCCGTCAGTAGAAAATTTAGGCTGCCATTGTCTTGGAATTTTTTCCCGTTGCTGATAGTCTTTGAAGTCTTGGGAGAGAATCTTGTAGACAAAATGGGGATGGTGTCATGTATGAGAAACCTAAACCTCAGATCACTGGTTCAAATCCAGGTATTTAACAGGGGGGTCAAGTAGTAAATAATGTGTCATCTGATTCCCCCCAGGGCTTTGAGATAGAATCTTAGGGCTAAACATATCCTAGCCAAACTGACTAACATTGTCAATGCCTTGCCTTGGAACCAGTTCAATGGCTTTGGTGGACCACCAGCAACCTGGATCTACAGGTAACCATGTGCCTGTATTACTTATAGGACCCTGTGCTTCCAAAATTTAGCACTGGTTAAATCGCTCTTTAGTGGAAAAAAGTTGGCAGTTGTATATTTGCAGTTGCCACAACTTGCTGTTATTCGGGGACAACAGTTTGCAGGAACTTGGTATCAGTGACAGAAAAATATGGTTGATATGGTACAGCATGTGCCATGTCACAGCATGGTGATGTCAGCATGTTGACTTGTGACGTCATCACTTTTGACGCCAAATTCAAATTAAAAGACGCTGAGGTTCATGGGTTCAATGCCCTAATATAGGTCCTACTCCTGTAATGTTCCAAGCTGCTCTAAATTGCTATTTTTTTACAGACTCCTGGATTTGCTTTGTTCCTGACTATGTTATTTGCTGCTTGCCCTTAACTTGGTCAAAGTCCCCCCCTTTGGTACCGCAAACTGGACTTTATCGGCTTCCCCTAGGTCCCAACTCCAACCCTCTACGGCCGTCTGGCTCTGACATTCAGCATGTGAGGAGGCTTTTTGTTTTTTTTTCCAGTTTTGCGGTACAGAATACATGTTAATGAGTCATTGGGTAATAAAAAGGTGCCTAGGTGGAATACAATGTGGTGATGTGACCTTGGTAAAGCACAGGCTTAGGTTATTGATCAGGAGGTACAAAACTGCCCACATGGGAAAAGCACTGTATGTGGTTGAGTGCTAGCGATTTCCCTAACATATATCAGAGCTATGGAGGCTTTTTGTATAATTTGCCCACACGTTAATGTCCTGTTCTTTGTGCATCGCTCCTACCAAATGTCAAGTCCTTCATCAAAAGCTGAATGTAGTCTTGTCAAAATGTCATGAATCTCTCAGTATTCTGGTTCATAGACACCTTGAGCTGCAGTCCAGCTACAGAGCTGGCATTTAAGAAAGCTAAATCTAGATGGTATATTGCCAATCCAAGTTTAAAGGAAAACTAATGCTTAAAGGAACAGTAACATAAACAATTAAAGTGTTTTAAATTAATAATACAGATATAATTCAGTGTTGCCCTGCACTGGTAAAACTGATGTGTTTGCTTCAGAAACACTACTATAGTTTATATAAATAAGCTGCTGTGTAGCAATGGGGGCAGCCATTCAAAGGAGAAAAAGCTCAGGTTACACAGCAGATAAACTCTGTAGAACATAATGGTGTTATCTGTTATCCACTATTTAACCTGTACCATATAGCCTTTTTTCAAATTTTTGTCATTGCTACACAGCAGCTTGTTTATATGTTGTACATTTTACTTTAGCGGATTATATATTCCAGTTATATCTCAGCTACTATTGCTCAGTCATTTTTGTTACTTTAGCACATTATATTTTTGCCCAAGGCAACCAATGCCCTTTAGCAGTAAAGATCTGTGTCTCCAAAGATGCCCCAGTAGTTCCCCATCTTCTTTTCTGCTGATTCACTGCACATGCCCTGTGCTGCTGTCACTTACTGAGCTTAGGGACCCACTCACAATATACAGTACACATAGAATAGAAATGTCACAATAATACAGATAATTACTACATGGCAGCACAGAAACCAGTGCAATTAGCATCAGAATTTAATAATCAGCAAACCTGTAGCATCAGCTTATATTACAGGGGAAGCTCATTTTCTGCTGGATAATTAGTGACGAGCCCTAAGCTTAGCTTCTCAACAGCCAATCAGAGCCCACTGAGCATGTGAGTGTCACAGACACTTTCCAAGATGGTGACCCCCTGTGACAAGTCCTGGATCATTGGTGCAATAAGTTCAGTATATAAAATATAGCACTTTTAGCCATATTCGTTTTTAGGGTTTAGTTCTCCTTTAAGGAGTTCAATAGCCTTAACAAGGGTTGGCTGGCCTAATGAATTTACTGGAGTTGTTACAAGTTAATTATTACAGTAATTGCTATTATGGGTATGTTATTATTTTGATTACGATTCAAGAACAGCTGTGACCCTTTCCTCACCGCCATTTGTGTTGTTGCTAGGCAGATCAGAAAAGGGTGTCAGCTTTACACAAAGTCAGGATAGCCTAGGTTTTTATTAGCCAGTAGGTTTTACCAAGGGTTTACAACAGGATTGCCTGGAACTTGGAGGGTTTATAATTGAACAAATCCCTAGGGATATTTGCCATCGTTGTGGAGTTTTGGCTAGGTGTGGATGCCTAGCTCTGGTAATCAAGCATCAAGGCAAGAGATATGATATCAGGGGCTACTGTGATCAATTTAATGGAGTTAATCATTTACAGTAATTGCTGTTCCGGGTATGTTATTTATGGATCATGATTAATAAACAGCTGGGGCGTTTCTTCCACCAGCATTTGTGTATTCTTATAGTTTAAAGGAAAATGTGCACTGTCTTCTCTTCCTATGTGGTGCTTGCATTAATGGTGAGAGGTAGGAATGGGCTAGCAAGCCAAGCAGCTTGGGCTCCAATTGGGAATTTAGAAGGTGACAGGGTGAGGTGTTTCAGTAGCTTTCCTTCTCCTTTAAAAGGAGAATAAAAAGGTTCAGTGAAGAAAGGAGAAAAAAATAGTTTGAAGAGTGGGCCTAAGGTCTAGTGCTTTCTGGTGGGCCCATGGCATCCATGACACTAGACGCTGGAATGCACTTAGGCGTTCTCTCACGGTTATCAGCATTTTAAATGGCCCTTCCCAAAACAGCTGGAGGGCTTTGGCAATGTGTCATTTGAAAAGGACTCAATCATCTGGAGTGAGGGTATGTGTTCCTAGAACATCTACCAGATCTGGCATTGATGAATAAACTCAAGAATGCAGGTTGGCCAGTTTTTTGTGTGTAAATGAGTGACATAGTTCCATAGTTAATGCATAGCAGATCAGCAGGAGGATAGTACTGGGACATGCGTGCAGTATCTCATGTGATTAGAATTGTGAGTTTGCCTGACCTGTATACTAGGCCAAGAGCATCAGACCAACACAAGTTTTGACTTTGCATACACTTTACTGGGTCTACATGACTGCAGTTAACCTTTTAACTAACCGCCTACTTGGGGATGTATGACGTATGAAGAAACTGATGTATACCAAAGTATTTGCAGATTGCAGATATTCTTGTGCTGTGAAATGTGTACCTTGATCTGAATATAGAACCTCAAGGCAGTCCACAGCATCACGCCCCGCAATCAGATTTTTAGTTGTAGCTCTCTAAAAGCCTTGAAATGGATACATACTTTAGGTATGGCAATGGCAATAAAATAATAGTAGCAGTATATATATATATATATATATATATATATATATATATATATATATATCAAGGGACAGTAGTCAGAGACAATTATAGGTACAGTGGAGACTTGCAAAACTGCCAGTCACCAGGGGCGGAAAAAAAACACCTCTGGTAACTAAGAGTTGAATTTCTGTTTTTTTTTTTAAAAACAAAAAATCATCTCTGCTAGTGCAGCGAGTGCACTGGACCCGATCTGATGCTTAAAATTGAAAGCGCGGAGCAAGAGCGGCATCATTGATAGTAGATAACAGATAACACCATTATGTTCTACAGAGCTTATTTGCTGTGTAACCTGAGCCTTTTCTACTTTGAATGGCTGCCCCCATTGCTACACAGCAGCTAATTTATATAAAATATAGTAGTGTTTCTGAAGCAAACACAGCAGTTGTACCAGTGCAGGGCAACACTGCATTATATGTGTTTTACTTGAAAATACTTTCATTTTTTATGTTACTGTTCCTTTAAGCTACAAGTGATCCCATAACTACTGTGTTTAAAATGAACAAGAGCTTTGTTATAGAGAGGAGAAACCATTCTGTATAGCACAACCCTTGTCATTCCCCAAGGGGCAGGGCATGTAAAGAAGTGCAGACCCCTTGATGAAGTTTGGGTAACTGACTTGTGTCCAGTCTATGGCCCAGGCGCCATCTTTGTTATATTTTCAGAATAGCACCTTCAACATTTTTTGTTCATGGTACTTTTCTCTCATCCTTATTTAATGTGTGTATCCTTCCTAACTTGCAAAACCTTATAACTGTTTAATCCAGCAATTTTAGCTAAACTGTTACTTCTTCCTTTTTTTCACTTTTAATTCTCAACTCCGTCTTCGTTTCATCCTTTAATCCAGTGGCATAACTTGATGTTACCGGAACCCCACAGCAAATTCATTTTAGGGCCGCCAACATTTCCAGAGGTTGTCTTGTTTTACCAATATATTTTGAAATTGCTCATTAATTAGGGCTTCATGGGGCCCCCTGCAGGGTTTGCTTCCTCTGTAGTTACCCCTGTTCTAATCCACATCACCTCCAAAAGTCAACTTTATTATCAATCCACATATTCTACTTATTCTCCCTGTGCATCCGCATTTATTATTATTAATAACATGTATTTATATTGCACCAACATATTTCGCAGCACTGTGAGCAAATCTGCTGTAGTTCACTGGCTTGGGTTGTAATTTCTGCCTTGCATAAGACTCCATTGTTTAACACACCCATAGCCTTCTCTTGCACAAATGCTTCCCTACAGTAAACTTAGCAATGAACCCACCTCCCCCTGTGTTTTTAACTATACAGATCTGTACAGCAGTCCATAATATGGGGTTAGCAAAAACATCTGACTGTGCATTCCTTGGGTTAATCATTATATCTGGCACTGTCTGTCCCTAATATTCCTAAAATATAAATAATATTTACCTTTCTGAGGGTTAAAGGATAATCATGATGTTGCTGCCCGTGCTGCTTCCTTCCTTTGGTTCATTAACTTGCTTCTTTATTTCTGCCAACATCATAAACCATCCTGGCAGCTCTTGGTTGGTACAGACTTAACATTTTAGCCTTCCACCCCCAGGACACTCACCTATCTACCAGAAAGATACTTGGCTTTGATTTCATGGCATTCACAAGCTGAGAAATCTGACGTCTAACTATGTCTGTCTGTGCCCTTAAAGGGGATCTATCATGAAAATTAAAATTTAACATAAGCTTCATTTTGCTGAAATACGAAACTTTCTAGATATAATCAATTACAAATTCTGTACCATTTATGAAATAATCAAGTTACTCTTCACACTCCCCCTCTGAGCAACCTGTCTCTCTTCATTCTGTCTTCCTGCAGTAGGTGGAGTTAGTTTTTGATTGACAGTTAGGTCTAATACATCCTTTGGGGGGGTTGCACCCTTAACCTAGGTGCTCAATATTTGAAAATAACCGGGTCTGATGGAAATTCTGTTTATCTGTGTGCAGGGTGTTTGTCAGAGTCTGTTATTGTGTTACCTTTTGTTTGTGCTGGAGTTGGTCATTTGAGTTATTCTGTTAAGAAAGGGGGTCCCCCTAAAATACGTATTAGACCTACCTGTCGATCAAATTCTGACCCAGACCTCAGCATGAAGAGTGACAGGTTGTGGAGAGTGAGATACTGAAGACTAACTTGACTATTTCTTAAACAGTACTGAATATTTCATTGATTGTATTTAGTGTCTTGTTTCAGTGAGATGAAGCTTATATTAAATTTTCATTTTGGCGATAGTTCCCCTTTAAAGTACATTGGACAGTCCCCTTGTGCCCATGCAGTACATTAAACTGTGGCACTTTAACAGCCAATATAAGGGTTAATTTAGCAAGAGCTGAATAAAATCTATCCACAGATAATACATGCATTTCAGTGAGACACGTGACAGAAGTGATTTAGTAAGATATCGCTCATCGCTAATGACTTCACTATAACATTTTTACAAGCAGATATTCGACAGGCTATCTGTGCCTCTTGTGTATAATATATAATAAAGTGGCACTTCCCTATAGCGTACTGAAGGTATTTGCTTTACCAGGACCGTTACAAGGCCATCATACATTAGTACAGTATAGTTAAATAGTAGCCAAAGCAAATATTGCCAGAGGTCAATGTCCCATCAAAGTAAGTGCTTGTGTATTTAGAGCTGCTCTTAGTTCTTATTCACCTTCTCATTCACTAGAACATCTGCAGATCGTGCTTACACATAACTGGCTGCTGCATGTCTTGCCTGCATATGATTGGCCGCTGCACATGCCCTGCAAAGCACAAACTACAATTAGATAGTTTTAAGTTAAAGCATTTGCCCTGATGATATCTAACATTTTGTGTACAACGGAGAAGCATATATTGGATCATGTTAGATTATTATGCATACGTAGTCTTTATTGGGGCACTAAAAAGCAATATTTAGAACTGTCCGGGAGGAGGGTGCTCTGATGTCCTACTTGCACAGCACCAGAGAGTGCTACATGGGTTTCTGATAGGAGCCATGTCCGGGGAGGAGATAGTGATGTGATAGGTGACAAAAGGTCTATCTGTCATAGTCATATAGTTGCCTAGAGTAATAGAGGAATGATGGTCAACTGGTTGGGTTGACTAGAGGGTCCTACCAGAGAGTGCTACATGCGTTTCTGATAGGAGCCATGTCCGGGGAGGAGATAGTGATGTGATAGGTGACAAAAGGTCTATCTGTCATAGTCATATAGTTGCCTAGAGTAATAGAGGAATGATGGTCAACTGGTTGGGTTGACTAGAGGGTCCTACCAGAGAGTGCTACATGGGTTTCTGATAGGAGCCATGTCCGGGGAGGAGATAGTGATGTGATAGGTGACAAAAGGTCTATCTGTCATAGTCATATAGTTGCCTAGAGTAATAGAGGAATGATGGTCAACTGGTTGGGTTGACTAGAGGGTCCTTTCAAGCCTGAGCCCACTGGATGATCTAGTATCTTGGTGTTACAGTCAATACCTATGTGTGAATTGGAAATCAGTGGACTATGAGGTTCTTCAGGATAAAGAGACCTTCCTGCAGAGGCCAAGTAGTATTGCTGTATAACAACAAGCAATGGTGATATAATGGGACATGATCAAACACTGACCAATAGGTGGTCATGTAAAAGAAGAGCCTGGGTGTAGTCCAGGAGCCAGCACAGAGCATTGGGAGAGATGTGGGTATCAGAGTGAAGACTCAAAGCGAGTCATTAACAACCCAGGAGCCAGGAATCGTCTCAGAGTAAACAAGCACACTGTAACCTCCTCTCCTGGGCTGCCAAACACTTTATTCTTGTTTGGGACATGGACTCATTAAATATACAATAACACATCAATCACCCAGTTGCTTGCCATGGGACAGGGTGTTGCTACAGAACTAGAAGCCTTTGGCACTAATTCAATGCAACACAACGCAAGGAACAAGCGGAGCAATTCATTCTCTATCACACCTATAATTCGTCTGTTTCTCTCCTTATTTAAACCAGCAGTACTGAAGTTCTCACTTGTGAAGGGATAGGTACAAAATCATAGCTCATATCCCTTCTGGGAGTCTGATATGCATTCTATGCTGTGTGTATGTATAACTTTATTTGTAAAGTGCTGTTAAGGAGCCACAGTGCTGTACAGTGCATAAAAGTACAATTTACATGAAAGTATACACGGGGAAGACAAATCACACAATAAATATATATAGAATTCATATCAGGACAAAGAGCTTAAGTGCTATGTGGTAAGATACACAGTGGGAAGGAGCTCCCTGCCCCGTAGAGCTTACAGTTCAAGTGGATGGGAGCCTAACATACAGGTACAAATTGGAGATGAAAAATTTGATAAATTTTAGAAAATTTATCTGAAAATGTGATTGAAATGAAAAGCAGTTATTTGTCTGTCTTTTTCTGCACTGCTCTTTCTGCCTCTTGAAACAATGTAGCCTTGCGCAGCGCCGGATTTCACTGAGGCGCGCCCCTAGGCCGTGCGGTCCGACCAGGCGGCCGTGCGGTCCGACCAGGCGGCCGTGCGGTCCTAGCGCCCACCTCACCTCACTTTCCCAGCGCGCCGGCGAAAGAACGCCGGCGCAGCTGCTGTAAATGAATGGGGACGCACGCGTCCCCATAATGCGGCGGGGCGGCATGCCGCCCCTATTTTTTTGCCGCCCTAGGCCTGGGCCTATGCGGCCTTGCCGCAAATCCGGGCCTGGCCTTGCGTACTTCTTCCAAATCAGCTTAAGAATAAACTCTGGAGACCCACATTCAGTTCAGTGTAATTTATTTCTCACAACATGCTTCGGCTATATATTTACTTCACAAGCAACTGATGAAGGACATGTATATCCGAAACATGTTGTGAGAAATAAATTACACTGAACTGAACGTGGGTCTCCAGAGTTTATTCTTAAAGGGATACTGTCATGGGGGAAACATTTTTTTTCAAAATGAATCAGTTAATAGTACTGCTCCAGCAGAATTCTGCTCTGAAATCCATTTCTGAAAAGAGCAAACAGATTTTTTTATATTCAATTTTGAAATCTGACATGGGGCTAGACATATTGTCAATTTCCTAGCTGCCCCAAGTCATGTGACTTGTGCTCTGATATACTTCAATCACTCTTTACTGCTGTACTGCAAGTTGGAGTGATATAACCCCCTCCCTCCCCCCCCAGCAGCCAAACAAAAGAACAATGGGAAGGTAACCAAATAGCAGCTCCCTAACACAAGATAACAGCTGCCTGGTAGATCTAAGAACAACACTCAATAGCAAAAACCCATGTCCCACTGAGACACATTCAGTTACGTTGAGAAGGAAAAACAGCAGCCTGCCAGAAAGCATTTCTCTCCTAAAGTGCAGGCACAAGTCACATGACCAGGGGCAGCTGGGAAATTGACAAAATGTATAGCCCCATGTCAGATTTCAAAATTGCATATAAAAAAATTTGTTTGCTCTTTTGAGAAATGGATTTCAGTGCAGAATTCTGCTGGAGCAGCACTATTAACTGATGCGTTTTGAAAAAAAAAAAAAAAAGTTTCCCATGATAGTATCCCTTTAAGCTGATTTAATAGTTTTGTGTCTGGACGGGGCTACTACTCTGTTGGAGATACCCTGAAACATATGGAGTGAAGGACCACCAAAAATCTATATCGATTTGCGTACTTCTTCACAGATCTGTTAATCAGCTGCCTTCTGCTACATTGTGTCAAAAGGGGGCAGAGAAAAGAAGGGCACATACACCGCAGTTATATTTACAGATACCTTTAAAACCTTTGAAAAATTCTTCTGAATGCATACATAGGAAATATGATTATAAATGGATTTTTATTAATTAGGCAAACATTTGTAGGGTTTGTTTCTCCTTTAAGAAAACTTTCTCCATCCAGCAGAAGAGGAAGCTTTTGCCTAGAAATTAAGTAAGTATAACCTATTCAGCAGAAGACCTTTCTACTCATTACCGGTGAAAATCATTTATTAAGCATCTCCTGAAGTGTCCTTTAATATCACTGTGGCTCCTTCATGCCAGTGCTGCTTTGCACTCTCACCAGATCATTCATCCAGCACACCTCCTTCTCTAATCATATTAATAATACTGCCAAAACCTAATGTTTCTTCCTCTGCAATATTGCCAAGATACGCCTGTTTCTTTCACTATCAACAGCCAAAACACTAATCCATGCCCTTATCTTATCTGGCAGGCTGCTGTTTTTCCTTCTCAACGTAACTGAATGTGTCTCAGTAGGACATGGGTTTTTGCTATTGAGTGTTGTTCTTAGATCTACCAGGCAACTGTTATCTTGTGTTAGGGAGCTGTTATCTGGTTACCTTCCCATTGTTCTTTTGTTTGGCTGCTGGGGGGGAAGGTAGGGGGTGATATCACTCCAACTTGCAGTACAGCAGTAAAGAGTGATTGAAGTTTATCAGAGCACAAGTCACATGACTTGGGGCAGCTGGGAAATTGACAATATGTCTAGCCCCATGTCAGATTTCAAAATTGAATATAAAAAAATCTGTTTGCTCTTTTGAGAAATGGATTTCAGTGCAGAATTCTGCTGGAGCAGTACTATTAACTGATTCATTTTGAAAAAAAATGTTTGCCCCATGACAGTATCCCTTTAAGAATAAACTCTGGAGACCCACGTTCAGTTCAGTGTAATTTATTTCTCACAACATGTTTCGGATATAAATGTCCTTCATCAGTTGCTTGTGAAGTAAATATATAGCCGAAGCATGTTGTGAGAAATAAATTACACTGAACTGAACGTGGGTCTCCAGAGTTTATTCTTAAGCTGATTTGGAAGAAGTACGCAAGGCTACATTGTTTCAAGAGGCAGAAAGAGCAGTGCAGAAAAAGTCACACAAATAACTGCTTTTCATTTCAATCACATTTTTAGATAATTTTTCTCAATTTATAATGGAAGAATTAAGTGTTTAAGAAGACATTTGATATGTAGCAGAGCAACTAGTGCCCAGGGATTGTAAAATGTAGCATAACAATGTGCAGCAGAAGCACAAATTGTGTAATTTTTTTGAATACTAAAGTCACACGGAATGCAAATTCCCTTAGCCCTATTGGCAGGGGATGGTGTCTCCTCCCTAGAGTGAGCTGACGTACTGCTTGTTCATTCATTATCAAAGCTGTGACAGGCGGCTGATTTAGGGATGAGAGTGTTCTTGTCACAGTTTAGATGCATGGTTTGATTCTTGTAAAACAGACATAATAATCCTGTGTGCTGCTTCTGCAACGTCCCCTGCTATGGAGCCCAATAGGAGCCCTGATGAGCTGCTCTTCTTTGTGAATGGGAGAAAGGTAAAGCCTTATGTATGTTATAATAACTTAAATTGACTTCTTACAGAGAAAGAGATGAAAATTCTGTCTGACTTGTGTCTTTCTAGTCTGAAAAAAATAAACTCCCTTTCAGTACTTAACCATCTGTGGGGCGAAGGGAAAGCCTGGTGAATACATTGAACCAAAAGTTCATCTTGTTATCCTCTATTCTATCAGCAGAGGGACTACCACTTTTTCAGTAGGAAAATAAAATGTGTGAAATTGGACAGCTAGCTAATTATTCTGCCTTAGGTGGTGAACTGGTTATGAATTCTCCAGCTGTGAAGGATGATGGGAGTTGTAGTTCACTAGCAACTGGGTTTTTTGATCTGCTTAATGGAGTTAAAAATCAGGAGACGGGCAAAATTTAATGCCTTAGATTAGAACACAAGGTTTAGTTTACTTGCTCCTTAGATCATTTCTCTAATATGAAAATGTCATGTTTAATATTTCTCCTTCTAAAGCAGCTCTGGGAGGGGGGGGTCGCCGACTCTGTAAACTGTTCTAAACTGATACATTTAATTGATAAACAGAATCTCTGGGTTTCATCAAAGGCAGCTGTTAAAATTGATACAATAGTTACTAATATTCCAGCGATACTGCTGAGAAATGTATCAAATGAAATGTTGTAAAATTGTAACAGTTTAGAGCTTGCGCCTGAATTACTGAGCTGCCAGACTCCGACAGAGACGGACATTACTTAGATTTTTGGAAAACTGTAAAAATGGAAAGTAATGAAAAATGTCTTTATTTCTGGTGAACAATCTGAAACCAACTGAACTGAAAAAACAGTTTGGAAGGTGAATAACCCTTTTAACTCAACCTTTCCTACTTTAATAAACTTACACATTACATTCAGACACCAAAACTTTATTTTTTGATGATAGTGTTCCTTTAAAATCTATTTCTGATGTGTTTCTCAGCATGAAAGGGAGCTGCTGGATAGCACGTATAGTAGGGAGAGATGGTGTCTATAGTAACAGTGGGATAATAGTCTCTGGGAAGGGAGTGTGACTGTGGGATAGCAGGTATAGTAGGGAGAGATGGTGTCTATAGTAACAGTGGGATAATAGTCTCTGGGAAGGGAGTGTGACTGTGGGATAGCAGGTATAGTAGGGAGAGATGGTGCCTATAGTAACAGTGGATAATAGTCTCTGGGAAGGGAGTGTGACTGTGGGATAGCAGGTATAGTAGGGAGAGATGGTGCCTATAGTAACAGTGGATAATAGTCTCTGGGAAGGGAGTGTGACTGTGGGATAGCAGGTATAGTAGGGAGAGATGGTGTCTATAGTAACAGTGGATAATAGTCTCTGGGAAGGGAGTGTGACTGTGGGATAGCAGGTATAGTAGGGAGAGATGGTGCCTATAGTAACAGTGGGATAATAGTCTCTGGGAAGGGAGTGTGACTGTGGGATAGCAGGTATAGTAGAGAGAGATGGTGTCTATAGTAACAGTGGATAATAGTCTCTGGGAAGGGAGTGTGACTGTGGGATAGCAGGTATAGTAGGGAGAGATGGTGCCTATAGTAACAGTGGATAATAGTCTCTGGGAAGGGAGTGTGACTGTGGGATAGCAGGTATAGTAGGGAGAGATGGTGCCTATAGTAACAGTGGATAATAGTCTCTGGGAAGGGAGTGTGACTGTGGGATAGCAGGTATAGTAGGGAGAGATGGTGCCTATAGTAACAGTGGATAATAGTCTCTGGGAAGGGAGTGTGACTGTGGGATAGCAGGTATAGTTGGGAGAGATGGTGCCTATAATAACAGTGGATAATAGTCTCTGGGAAGGGAGTGTGACTGTGGGATAGCAGGTATAGTAGGGAGAGATGGTGTCTATAGTAACAGTGGGATAATAGTCTCTGGGAAGGGTGTGTCGCTGAGATATATGGAGAGAGGGTGTTCATAGTAGCAGTAGGGTTAGTTGTATTTACATATTCGGCTCTGGGAAACCCTGATGAAGCTTCTGGCAGCCATTACTGTTTTAAGAATTCAAACCATTGTGACTTCACATCTTTGATGGCTTTCACTTTTGTTCATCAATACCCACTTTCTTATATGATTTATGTGTGAAATGGAATTTATAGGCTGCCTCTTTGCATTAATATATACAGTGCTCATGCAAACACACTTACCTGAATTTTTATAAGGAGATAGGAAGTAGGCTGGCAATATTAAATTACTATAGAGGAGACACATTATGAAACAACCGGAGAATCGCAAATGCCACTATGAGTCGGGAGCATGTGCTGAAAGATAAAATTCCACAGGAAGTATGGCTTCTCTCTACAAAGGCTTGTGATGGCACGGGGTGTCTTTTTATAACCGATTATCCATAGATACATATTACTCAAGCACAACTTATATAAAGATGTTACATATACACAAATGTGCTGAGCCGGCATCTCCAGGACAAAGGGAGAATCAGTTGCATGTGTTGGCACCACCCACTAAGGGAACCCTGCCTGTTAGCGATAGTGTTATATATATATTTTGTAATCCAGAGTGCTCATACTTTACTAATACAGGGTCTACTTTTAGTTATGATGTCCCATTATGATCTACATCCATAATATCACTCTTAGGGGCAAATTCACTAAGCGCCGAAGCGTCTAACGCTAGCATCAATTCGCTAGCGTTGGTCATTTTCGTTACTTCGCAAATTCACTAACGAACGCTGGCGTACATTCGCTAGTGTTACTTCGCACCCTTACGCCTGGCGAATTTGCCCAACGGACATAACTACGCAAATTCACTAATGCGCTCATTGTACTGAACGCTACCTTTTACGCTAGACTTCCTTCGCCACCTCAGACCAGGCGAAGCGCAATAGAGTATATAGGGATTGCTTCAAAAAAAGTTCAAATTTTTTCTAAGTCCCAAAAAACGCTGGCATTTTTTCTATATTATGGGTGATAGGTTGAAAAAAAATCGAAAAATTTTTTGGGGCTCCCCTCCTTCCCCCCTACATTTCCTGACTCATGGCAACTTAACTATACAGTGGGCACATGTGTAGGGCAAAATAAACATTTTATTTGATGTTTTGAAGGTTTCCCAGCCATTTGTAGTGCTGCTACATATTCCTCCATTGAAATTTGAATTTGGTGCCGTATGCAAATTAACCATCACTAGCGTAACTTCGCTTAGCGAATCAACGCTAGAGCAACTTCGCAACCTTAAGCTACCCCTGAGCGCAACTTCGGATTTTAGTGAATTTGCGGAGCGCTAGCGAAACTACGCCTGGCGAAGTGTGGCGAAGTGCGGCGAAGTTACGCCTGGCGCAACTACGAATCTTAGTGAATTTGCCCCTTAGCATTCTATTCCATGGAAAAATTTACTTAAAGGCATCGTTCACCTTTGAGTTAACTGTTAGTATGATATAGAGAATGATATTCTGAGACAATTTGCAATTGTTTTTTATTTGTAATTATTTTAGTTTTTCGAGTTATTTAGCTTTTTATTAAGCAGCTTTCTAGTTTGCCATTTTGGCAGTCTAGGGCTCAAAGTATCCTAACAACCATGCACTGATGTGAATAAGAGTCTGGAATATGAATAGGAGAAGCCTGAATAGACAATTGAGTAATAAAAAGCAGCAATAACAATAAATTTGTAGCCTTACAGAGCATTTGTTTTTTTAGATGGGGTCAGTGACCCCCATTTGAAAGCTGGAAAGAACCAGAAGAGAAGGCCAATAATTCAAAAACTTTTAAAAAAAAACAAAATGAAGGCCGATTGAAAAGTTGCTTAGAATTGTTCATTCTATAACATATTACAAGTTAACTTAAAGGTGAACCACCCCTTTAAATATTAAAAAAAAATACTTAAAGGGGTTGTTCAACTTGTTAACTGTTCGTATGATGTAGAGAGTGATACTCTGAGACAATTTGCAGTTGGTTTTTATTTGTAATTATTTTTGTTTTTTGAGTTATTTCTCTTTGTATTCAGCAGCTCTCTAGTTTGCCATTTTGGCAGTCTGGTTGCTAGGGCTCAAAGTATCCTAGCAACCATGCACTGATATGAATAAGAGTCTGGAATATGAATAGGAGAAGCCTGAATAGACAATTGAGTAATAAAAAGTAGCAATAACAATAAATTTGTAGTCTTACAGAGCATTTGTTTTTTAGATTGGGTCAGTGACCCCCATTTGAAAGCTGGAAAGAACCAGAAGAAGAAGGCAAATAATTGAAAAACTTAAAAAAAAAACAAATGAAGGCCGATTGAAAAGTTGCTTAGAATTGGTCATTCTATAACATATAACAAGTTAACTTAAAGGTGAACCACCCCTTTAAATATTAAAAAAAAATTACCTAAAGGGGTCGTTCAACTTTGAGTTAACTGTTAGTATGATGTAGAGAGTTATACTCTGAGACAATTTGCAATTGGTTTTCATTTTTTATTATTTTTGTTTTTCAAGTTATTTAGCTATTTAATCAGCAGCTCTCTAGTTTTCCATTTTGGCAGTCTGATTGCTAGGGTTCAATGTATCCTAGCAACCATGCATGATATGGATAAGAGGCTGGAATATGAATAGGAGAGGCCAAATAGACAACCGAGTAATAAAAAGTAGCAATAACAATAAATTTGTAGCCTTAGGGTTATTTCACAGGGAGATTTTGTCGCCTGGCGACTAATCGCCTCGTCTTCTGAGCGATAATCTCCCTGAACTGCCTCAGCGTGTTTTCCCATAGGCTATAATGAAAAGTCGCCTGTGCTAATGCACACGCGGCAATGCGTTTTCCATAGTCGCCCAAAGTTGCCTGTGTGAGATACAAATTATGGAAAGATCCATTATACAGAAAACCTCAGGTCCCAAACATTCTGGATAACAGGTACCATAACTGTACTAAAAAGTAGCAATAACAACACATTTGTAGCCTTACAGAGCATTTGTTTTTTAGATGGGGTCAGTGACCCCCATTTGAAAGCTGGAAAGAACCAGAAGAAGGCAAATAATTCAAAAACTATATTAAACAGCACCCCTGTTGTAATCTAATAATTGTGTTTGTGACTGGGCCTGCAGTGTCATATATGAACACTTTATAACATTCCAAAAATACAGGAATGGGGCCAAAACACACACACACTGCATGGGATAGCTACAGTATTAGTTTGGCTTCAGCTAGTCGTGTATCTCACCCCAAACAGGAAATGCAAGTTCAGTGCAGGTATGGAACCCATTATCCAGAGAGCTCCAAATTATAGAAAGGTCGTCTTCTATAGGCTCTATTTTATCAAAATAATCGAAATTTTTAAAAATAATTTCCTTTTTCGCTGTAATAATAAAACAGTATCTTGTACTTGATCCAAACTAACATATTATTGGAGGCAAAACCAGCCTATTTGATTCAATGTTCAATGTTTAAGTTATTTTCTAGTAGGTTTAAGGTATCAAGATCCAAATTACAGAATGATCCGTTATCCGGAAAGCCCCTGTTCCCGAACATTCTGGATAACATATCCCATAACTGTACTTATAAATATCTTGATTAACATAAGAGATCTGAAGAGGTGAAACCCTACAATATTCAGACTATATCCTGCTTGTCTGCTGGTTATAAGTTCAGACTGGTTCACAATGATGCCAGGAGATCTCCCAATGGAACCTTTTTTTCTGTGGTCCTGTTTGTCTACCCTTCCAATTGGCCTAATTTCCTTGCAAGCACCACATGTTTCATCTCTTCCCCCAGGCCTCTGCAAGAGTTTCAGATCATCTATCATCACACCTTGTGCTGCAGTGATGACAATGATTAGAATCAGAAATGCAATTTCAAGCAGAACATATGGGGCTCTTGTGACCCCCATATTACTTTTTATATCCATGGGAATGATGGAGCCTTGGTGAGTTGGGGAGGGAGAGCTGAAGCAGAAAGATACAAAATGGGGTTGGAAAAGCAGATGGCAGAAGATGAGAAGAAAAATGGACAAGTTGACAGAAGAGGAAAAAAATGATTAGGAAAAACAAATGGAGAAAAGAAAAATATACAGAGAGGTAAGGATTTGGTAACCAGGGCGGCCATCAGGGAGGCACAGGGGGTACTCTTGCATCTGGCCCAAGCCTAAAAGGGACTCGGCTGTGCTGCACTTTTCTAAATAGCCAGGCCTTCCTTGACAGAGCCGAAATCTCAAAGAGCCAAAATCCAAAGAGCCGAAATCCTGGAGAGTCAAAGTCTCGAAGAGCCAAAGGGTCGAAGTCCTGAAGAGCCGAAAATCAAGAAGAGCCGAGATCCAGAAGAGCCGAAATCCTGAAGAGTCGAAGTCTCAAAGAGCCAAAGGGTCGAAGTCCCGAAGAGCCGAAATGCTGAAGAGTCGAAGTATTGAAGAGCCGAAATCCTGAAGACTCGAGGTCCCAAAGAGCTGAAATCCTGAAGAGTGAAGAGCCAAATCCAGAAGAGTTGAAGTCTTGAAGAGCCGAAATCCAGAAAAGCCGAAATCCTGAAGAGTTGAAGTCTTGAAGAGCCAAAGTCCCAAAGGGTCGAAGTCCCAAAGAGCCGAAATCCTGAAGGGTCGAAATCCAGAAGAGCCAAAACCCTAAAGAGTCGAAGTCCCGAAGTCCTGAAGAAACAAAGTCGCAAAGTGGCGAAAACACCCGAAGCTACGTACGGAGCCGAAGTTGAAGTCCTGATGCCGCAAAAGGAACCGAAGTTGAAGTCGTGAAGCCACAAGTTAATTTCTACTGAACACCAATGTTTTTTTTTATCTTATTAAACCCCTAGCCACCAATGTATTATTTTAATAGTCTATAGGCCCCTGCCACCGGTGTTTTTTAAAAAAATATTCTCTGGGGCCCCAATGTTTCTTTTTATATTGTATGGGGGGGCCCTGGGGCCAATGTTTTTTTTAAAAAACTTTATGGGGGGCCCTGGCACCACAGTTTTTTAACTTATAAGGGGACCCTGACCATCAATGGCTTTTTATAACTTGTGTGGGGGAGTTGACTGTTTTTAGCTCTGATGTCTGTGTGGTCTTTTAACTGTGGTGTGTGCGGGATCTGGGGTGAGGCTTGGGGTGGGTGGGATTATTTGGATAAAATGGAGTCTATGGGAAACAGCTTTCCCATAATTTGGAGCTTTCCAGATAATGGATACCATATCTGTAATAATACACTCTATGAAATGTAGCCATTAGTTACATTCAGATATAGAAAGTCTAATATTTCCTCTTTGTTTTGCAGGTTATTGAGAAAAATGCTGATCCGAGAATGACTTTACTGACCTATCTACGGAGAAAATGTATGGTTTGGAGTATTAATACAACATTAATGTATTTTGCAAGCAAGGTTATATTATTAGACCAAGTTTAAGTACAAATTCTGATACATCACTGGCTGTGGCATAAGAAGATTGAGGTTCTGGTGCTTTTCTGTGAAAAATATTGCCCTTCTTGGGTTCCAAGCTCCCTTCCTCCTGTATTTTAGAAGATGGAATTACATATATCCTGCTATATTCTCTAACTGATGTCACACTGTCCTACTATAAGGCTGGGCTACAAGCTTCTCTAACATTTGATCCAAGAGAGTTCCACAGATGGCAGTTAGTGTCTGTGCCAGTTTGTACTTGAGATTAGGGCTACAAGCTTCTTTGCTTCTACACTTGCATAGAAGCCCATCTTGGTGTCCCTGTAGTAATAATTCAAATCAACTGGACTAGCTGTAAATGTATATTTTTTCTTAAAGTTAGTCATCTGACTGGCTTTCTCATTTAAAAGAGAACTAAACCCCCAAAATAAGAAAAGCCCCTGCTCCCCCACATAGTTTGTTCCCCCTAAAAGAACCCCTAACACTTTACTCATGTATGGGTGCAGAGTAAGCACAGCGGAGCTCATGGGCACCATCTTCCGGATTTTAGTCTTCCTCTGTAATTGAGCACCATATTGGCGCATGCGCAGTTGGAGCTTTCAGTTCTTAGCAACTGCGAAAATTGTAGAAGGAAAGAAGAACTGAAGAAGAACAAAGATCCAGAAGATGGCGCCCATAAGCTCCGCTGCACTTTGCACCAATAGATGAGCAAAGTGTTAGGGGAACTTTCAGGTGTAAAGAACGATGCGAGGGAGGAGAAGGGAGAGGGGACTATCTAGGTTAGTAGGTAGAAGCTTTTTTTTATTGGGGGGTTAGTTCTCCTTTAAGAATGACTTGTATAAAGATATTTATGGAAATAAATACCCTGGAATCTTGCTCCAATCAGCATGATCTGTTTGGTATAACCAGCATAAGGTCAGAGACCTCACAGAGGTAAGGTGTTGCATTAGCATGAGATACGAATAAAGCAAGTCCAGCTGATTTGACTTATTACTATTGATACACTATGACCTGGATGAATGAGAACCTTCACATTCATCTTTATGTCCTTCTGTGCCATGAGTGAAAGCATCACACCGAGGATTATAAAGTGAACATGTACAAATTGTCACTGTCAAAAAAATCAGCTGATGGCCCAATATAACCAAAGTGCCCACATCCCCATCTGAATTGTTTGCTTTAGGCACAGAATGGAAAGAACTGGCCAAATATCAAACTGTTGATTTATAAAAGGGCCCTTGTTAACATGAAAAGCTTATGCCAGCCTGTGCAATATCTACATACAGGGTGAAATTGTTTCCAGATGTACTTACTCCTTAAAGGAACAGTAACATCAAGTACTATATATATGCGTGTGTGTATGTGTGTGTACTACTATAGTTTATATAAACAAGCTGCTGGGAAGCCATGGGGACAGCCATTCAAGCACAGGATACACAGTAGATAACAGATAAGTACTACTATAGTTTATATAAACAAGCTGCTGTGTAGCCATGGGGGCAGCCATTCAAGCACAGGATACACAGTAGATAACAGATAAGTACTACTATAGTTTATATAAACAAGCTGCTGTGTAGCCATGGGGGCAGCCATTCAAGCACAGGCTACACAGTAGATAACAGATAAGTACTACTATAGTTTATATAAACAAGCTGCTGTGTAGCCATGGGGGCAGCCATTCAAGCACAGAATACACAGTAGATAACAGATAAGTACTTCTATAGTTTATATAAACAAGCTGTTGTGTAGCCATGGGGCAGTCATTCAAGCACAGGATACACAGTAGATAATAGATAAGTACTACTATAGTTTATATAAACAAGCTTCTGTGTAGTGCAAAACACGGGTAGTGAAAGATTAAACGGAGCTCACCCTTTCCTGTAGCGTGTTGGCGCAGCTCTCGCGATACTCCGGCAACTCCAAGCCGGCATCTGTAAGGCTGATGAAGTGCCAGTAGAAAGGGCACGAAACGCGTTAGTTTGTACCACTTACCCACTGCCTGTTATCACTTATGGAATTTGAATAAAGCCGTTTTTTCAAAGAATAAGTGTAGCGAATCTTGATGTGAATGGGCCAGCGCTGAACAGCGATACACAGGAATTGCCAAGCTTCTGTGTAGCCATGGGGACAGTCATTCAAGCAGAGGGTACACAGTAGATAACAGATCGGTTCTACAGAATTCCATTGTATACTACAGAGTTTATCTGTTATCTGCTGTGTATCCTGTGCCTTTTCTCCTTTTTCAGCTTTAAATGGCTGCCCTATGGCTACACACCAGCTTGTTTATATAAATTATATCAGACTGAAGCAAACGCACCAGTTGTACCAGGGCAGCACAACAGTACATTATATTATTATTAAATTTTTTGGTGTTACTGTTCCTTTAAGTGGAACTATAACAACAGGCTCTTGTCTCTGAATTTTTAAACAATTGTTATTTTGGTCTGCACCTCTGGTCTGTACTATTTCCACCCACTACAGGTGTGTGCACATTCTAAATAGGGCTTTCACCAAGGGTGTTAGGGTTGTAGGATTTGGTTTTAGCACCAAAGGCTGCCGAGGATGCATTAAAGCATCTCAATGATCTTCGAATATGACCAAGACCATATTTACGCAGACAATGGACTGACTATTAGCTAATGTGCTTGACACATTAGCAAAGTGTAATATTCCATAACAAATTTCTATGATTTTTATCAACTTTTTCTCCACCTTATGGACATAATTTGGTGAATCGCACAGAAGTTGGAACACAGCCTTCTATGAAAATGTTTGCATTTCTTACAGTATATGCAACATGAATAATTGCGAGATAATTGTGCTTGTGTTTGTAAATGAGTTTATGGCTTTATATTTCGATGCTAATGTTCTTGTCACCTCTTTCTGTTCAGTGGGATTACCTGGAACCAAGTTGGGTTGCGGAGAAGGAGGGTGCGGGGCCTGCACTGTGATGGTCTCACGATTTAATCAGTTCCAGAACAGGATAGTGTATCTTTTAATGACCGTTTAATACATTCTGTGTTGCAGGGCTGCTTACTTATCTTGCTTATTTCCCTTGGAATCCTATGGAGACATTTAACAATATTAAGGGGCCGATTCACTAACTTCAAGTGAAGGATTCGAAGTAAAAAAACTTCGAATTTCGAAGTTTTTTTTGGGCTACTTCGACCATCGAATGGGCTACTTCGACCTTCTTCTACGACTACCACTTCGAATCGAAGGATGCAAACTAAAAATCGTTCGACTATTCGACCATTTGATAGTCGAAGTACTGTCTCTTTAAAAAAAACTTCGACCCCCTAGTTCGCCATCTAAAACCTACCGAACTCAATGTTAGCCTATGGGGAAGGTCCCCATAGGCTTGGCTAACTTTTTTTGATCAAAGGATATTCCTTCAATCGTTGGATTAAAATCCTTCGAATCGTTCGAATTCAAAGGATTTTATCATTCGATCGAAGGAATAATCCTTCGATCGTACTATCTGCGGTAAATCCTTCGACTTCGATATTCGAAGTCGAAGGATTGCAATTCCCAGTCAAATATTGAGGGTTAATTAACCCTCGATATTCGACCCTTAGTGAATCAGCCCCTAAATGTATTATTATTTTCCTGACAAAGTATTTTCTAGAAAAGAGTGAGTGCAGATCCTGTTGCATTCAAATCTCCATTGTGTACTCACTCCTTGCCTTGATATTCTCTCTTCCCACAGGCATTCCCCAGTGTGTCATTCTCTTATACAAGGAAAGTATGGTGGGCATGGCCTAGCAATTAAAAGGTTTCAAGATGATCTGGTGGAACTTGTACATAATTCAAACTGGGTTGACATTACGACCTGGGTCAAACAGTTTGATATGGTTTAGTCTTTAGTCCCCACACAGATCTCTCGCTACATGATTTGGCCTCCTAAGTAGTTGAGCTGATCCAAGCTACCATTCCTTGTTGCTTGTGCAGAGATCAGTAAACTGTGGACAACATCCACATATCCATGGCACAATGGAGTTATTGGCTTAAAGGATTTTCCAAACAAATATTGTTTAGGAAGTCCAATAACAGAGTGCAACTACAACCTACTGATCACTACAGTTGCATCTTTACCGCACTATGTTGCTGTGCTGTCATTTCTCCCTTAACCCAAGTTTCCAGACACTATTCAGTTAATGCCTGCTTGGCACCCATATGTTCCCTGCATCACACAGCGGTGACAACAGTTGAAGGTATTGGGAGCGCAAAGACACGACTTCACCCCATTCAGGTAAGTAGATTTGCAGCAAGAATGCTCAGACACCTATTTCTGAGCTTCAGCTCTCAACAGATGGGGGGGGGGGGGGGGTAACAGACCTGGTAACCATGTCCATTCCTGGCAAACAGAAAGATTTTGCTAAGTCTAAGGCTAATGTACAGTAACCCCATGCAGTTTCTCCACTTGTGCCATTGACTTTAATAGCAGGCACCACTTGTGTAGAGATATTGAAGGCTTCATAAACAGCCCCTATGTTCATTATAGTTTTTCTTACAATAATTTCAGGAAAGAATTGCAAAGAGTCATGGATCTCAGTGTGGTTTCTGCACACCAGGAATTGTTATGTCTATGTATACCTTAATCCGGAACACACCAGAACCCACAATGGAAGACATTGAAAATGCATTCCAAGGTATGATTATTGGAGCTAGAGAATTCAAATATCCATTATCAGGCCAAAGTGGGCATAGCGGGAAAAAAGCTCAAAATTCAACTGAATTGCTGTGTGTATGTATATGCACAATTGTGTGCATATACAAAAACTTAAATAAAAAAAAACTAAGAACAAGTTGAGGTTGTCTCAGAATATCAGCCTTTATCATACTAACTAACCAAAGATGGCCATACACGGAGAGATCCGCTTGTTTGGTGATGTCGCCAAACGAGCGGATCTCTCACCGATATGCCCACCTTGAAATGTGAACAGGCGGTCGGATCGCGGGACCGCATCAACGAACAGATGCGGCCGTGATCCGACCGGATTTTTTGTCCCATCCGATCGAGGGAAGCCCGTCGGGGGGCCCAATACACGGGCCAATAAGCTGCCGACTCGTTCTGTCGGTAGCTTTTATTGGCCCTTGTATGGCCACCTTAAGAGATGAACTACATCTTTAAGGAGCCCGTACAATTTTAAATTCATTGAGATTCCAGGCATTTTAAGCAAGATGACGCCAAGCTTGCAAAGCAAAGTCTAGTAAAACAACATATTCAGCAAATATCTCAGTAATTGATATAATGAAGCTAAATAGAGCTGTAGGTGGACAGGATATTACCTATAGAAAGTGATATACCGTAATATTTAACCTGGGGAAAGTCAAATCTTGTTATAACTGCTCGTATTAAGGGAAAGGGAAAGACATTATCACTTGGGGTGCTAAACTCCCATATCATGATTATAATCAGTTACCTAAGACCGCGGGCTGGCACTCCTGTTCACTGAAAACAACCCCAGCCCAGGGTACTACTGAAAAGCTAAACAGCAAAAAGCCTGTTTTTCAATTTACTGCTCATGTGCACCTGGGCTGGGGTTGCAAAGAGGATTCACAACTAAAAGTTTGGGCTGTAGTGCTCCTATATTAATACCTTGGGTTGGTGCACTTTTCAGCAAACAGGTGTCTCAGGTAAACAATTATAACTTGGGGTGGATGCTTAATATTTTGGATGAAGAAAACAGTGAAATATCAAGGGACTTAGAACAGTTATAATTTGGCAGACATTCAGTATCATCAGTCTGTGAACATAGTGGTAAAATAGTAGCAGAGTTAAGAATTGGCAATTTTTGCAATGACATTAGGACTGGAGAGGATTAAATTGTAGGATAAATATCTTGTATGAGCAGAGATTCACACTGTAAATAGAGAATGGAGCATTATTTGAACAATGTGAGTTTAGTATTTGACATTAACAAAGGTTTTAATGAATCTTTCCGCTTTCTGGTATGTTCTGATATTACCAGTGTAATGGAATAGAATGTTGGCCACAAAGAATACAGCCGTTGCACACCATTATATGAGTACATTTTAAAACAACCAAGGGTGCACTCACTAGATCAGGGGTCCCCAACCTTTTTTACCCGTGAGCCACATTCAAATGTAAAAAGAGTTGGGGAGCAACACAAGCATGAAAAGGTCCCTGGAGATGCCAAATTAGGGCTGTGATTGGCTATTGGTAGTCCCTATGTGGACTGGCAGCCTACATGAGGCTCTACTTAGCTCTATACTTTGTTTTCATGCAATTAAAACTCCACCCAAGCCTGGAATTCAAAAATAAGCCCCTGCTTTGAGGCCACTGGGAGCAACATCCAAGAGGTTGGAGAACGACATGTTGCTCACGAGCTACTGGTTGGGGATCACTGCACTAGATGGATGTGCATAATACTTGTCACAAAGCAATGTGAAAAATGTTAAATAGTCTCATAAGCCCGAGGCAGGACTTGCAGAATGTGGAATAATATGGCGGCCTCAGTAATCTTTAGGGGACTGCAGATGATAACAGGACCCATCAAGCTCAATCTGGGCTGAATTTGGAAGAGTTAAAAATCAATTGCTTACAGTAAGTAGACAGGGATAGTGTAAGGACTGAAACAGTAAGAAACAGTGACAATTAAACAACTACTGTGAATCTTTTAGGGTATCATGGCACAAATACAGGGGTGTAACAACAGAGGAAGCAGACCCTGCAGCTGTAGGGGGCCCCAGGTTTTATAAGAGGCCCTAAATAGAGAGCAATTTCAACATATATTGGTAAAACAGGACAATCTCTGAATTAGGGTTGCCACCTTTTCTGGGGCAGGAAAACGGGCAGGGAACGCAACTGGCTGATCGCCATGTCATTATTTGTAATGTCCTGTCTGGATTTTCTAATTTGGAAATCTGGATAGGAAGGTTTCACTCGGACAGCCCTTCTGGACAGGTGGCAACCCTACTTTGAAAATGTTGGGGCCCTAAAATGAATTTGCTGTGGGGACACATGGTATAACTAAATATACAAAGGCAAAACACACCTAGATATGAGGAACGCCTCATATAAACTACTTGTTACCAGTGCTGGGCCAGACCAGCATTATCTAATGAATACAATGTATATACACAGTATGCAGAGTCTATGTGGTAAGAGACTGTAGGGAGGAGGTCCCTGCTTTGTAGAGCTTACAATCTACAATAAAAAGGTTGGCTTATTTCAGGCTAATTTTTGCCTTATTTCAGGAAAAGTGCTGCCATTTCATTGAACAAATCAGTTCTTTCAAGGTTTCCTTCTTTTCCTTCTTAACACAGGGAATCTATGCCGTTGTACAGGATATCGGCCTATTCTTGAGGGGTTTAAGTCCTTTACTAAAGTAAGTAATATCCCTTAAATTGAACCTGTGGCACTGTGACTGCAGTCACACTAGCATCCCTTACAGCTGAAGGACCGCAGATTAGACATTACATGGTTTAATATTATTTCTGCCTAAAACAGGCTGATTAAGGGGCAATATCAAGACACTTTTCTTTAATTCCCAGGAAGGATGTTGTGGCAAAAGGACAGAAAATGGCTGCTGCAGAGATACGAATGGTGCAAATGAGGTATACAATTTAATATATCTTGTACTTTTTCATTTCTTTTACCTCTAAAGTTAGAGCCCCAGGGTCTTACCCAAAACCTACCCATGCTGGTAGATACTGATAATTGTAATAATTATGATTTTAGTTCCACAGCCCTACTGGCAGGTCCCCTGTAGAACCCATAATATTCAATCAGCATATTATGTGATTGAATATTAGTGTACTGCTGGCAAGATCTGATTGGTTGCTATTGGTTACTCAACATGGAGTGAATTTTGCACTTTTTCTAAGCCATTCTTTTTCATAGCCATTTTGGGCTTTGCTAACAAACTTTATTTCCTTAAAGGATATTTCAGTGTCTTCAGCTCTATTTGATCCATCTGAGTTCAAACCCCTGGACCCTACACAAGAGCCAATTTTCCCACCGAAATTGCTGGTGAGTATGTAGTTCAAGGAATAGTATGATGGATTCAGGAATCTGTTTGCCTAAGGATCCCTAAGGTGCCATACCTTAGGGATATTAAACATGGATATGCAATGCAGAGTTATAGTTACATGGTGCCTTTGGTTGATACAGATATAAGTTCATCAAGTTCATTGAGCTGATCAAAAGGCAAATAAAATCTGCTGCCAAATCTGCCTCACCAATTGGGACTTATCTGAGCCACTAAATGTTGTATTGAACATGCACCCTGCAGGGCAACACAATGGTAAAGAGGCTGTTACAAATACCCACAAATAAAATTTAAATAAGTCGCCATTCTGAATACTCTCTTGACTTGGAGATAAAACTGACCACAATCATTCCCAACACAAATTTTATACTAAGCATGGGGTCCACCATCCTCTAAATTCAGATCACAAAGGAATGTCCAAAAGGAACTAGGAGGATAACCCACAATGGTAATGGTTAACCTTCAACAAGATTGGGCCTGCAACAACCCCAGTGATCCATTCTAATAGGCCAGCTGGATGGTTGAGTGTCATTTTGTTACCCAGACTGCGGTTGTGCAATATCCAACCGTCTAATCAACACATACTTGTGCCCTTTGCATCTTTTGCTGGACTGACAATCTGTAGATGGCTGCAGCATGATCATGATGCCTTAGATAATCTGTTAGGGCTTCTGTGTATTTGAAATGGCAGAGCCTATTGAAATCTGTCTAGACTTGGTCCTAAGGAAAGACATTTTGCACCAATGGTATTAGTAAATGAGTCCATGAGAGTACGGTACTAAGTAACCTATGGAACTGGCACTCTTTATCTGCCTGCATGTTGAATTTACCTTTGCTCCATCAAACAATAATGCAGTGTCTTTGTTTTGTCTTTTTTTTTCCAAAAGAGTTATGAAAAGCCTCCTCCAAAATCGCTGTATTTTATGGGTGACAATATTATGTGGCTCCAGCCTTCAAATCTCGAGGAATTATTGGCACTCAAAGTTCAGTATGCAGATGCTAAACTGGTTGTTGGAAACACAGAGGTCGGTGAGTGTTGGGGTTCTGTACTGGGGTCAGCCAGGATGGAGAAGACTTCCATGGTTATGCCAGTATAAGCATACAATCTTTCTGTGTCCAAATGTGGCCCTGGCAGTAAAAGTTGTTGGTTTTGTACTTGATTCATTACAGGAAAACCCCAATGTCCTGTGCTGATTTATAGTCAATATTACAATCTCAAAACAACTACTTCTCGATAATAAAAGAAAAAGTTATTCTTATCAACTTCCCAATGTGCATTTATTATACATCTTCAGCACTTTAAGGGGCCTATTCACTAAGGGTCGAATATCGAGGGTTAATTAACCCTCGATATTCGACTGGGAATTAAAATCCTTCGACTTCGAATATCGAAGTCGAAGGATTTAGCGCATATAGTACGATCGAACGATCGAAGGATTATTCCTTCAATAGAACGATTAAATCCTTTGAATCGTTCGATTCGAAGGATTTTAATCCAACGATCGAAGGAATATCCTTCGATCAAAAAAAACTTAGGAAAGCCTATGGGGACCTTCCCCATAGGCTAACATTGAGTTCGGTAGGTTTTAGATGGCGAACTAGGGGGTCGAAGTTTTTTTTAAAGAGACAGTACTTCGATTATCGAATGGTCGAATAGTCGAACGATTTTTAGTTCGAATCATTCGATTCGTAGTCGTAGTCGAAGGTTGTAGTAGCCCATTAGATGGTCAAAGTAGCCCAAAAAACACTTCGAAATTCGAAGTTTTTTTACTTCGAATCCTTCACTCGAAGTTAGTGAATCGCCCCCCTAATGTTATTCTGGATATGTAATTGCTGTTGAAATCAGTACCTGTGCACAACCAGTTATGACTCCTGAAAAAAAGGGGCAAAAGCCAACTGATTAACAGAGAGGAGAACTGACTTCTGTTGCATTGTTTATAAAAGAATGAACTTTCATTGCTGTTACATTTTCAAATAACTTTAAGACCATGGTAAATGTGTAATGCATGTATATTGGGAGGTTGCTTAGAAATATATTTTCTCTCTTGATGTGAAAAATAGTTTTTGGTGGGATATCCTCTTTAATAGCTGAATGGGCTCAGATTAAAGAGGACCCAAAATTAAATGGTGAAGAGAATGGGGAATGTGGGGAGAGCAGTGACATCTAGGAAGTGCTGAATGGAAAGTGAAAGTAATTGCCTAAGACATAGAGGAGGGGCAGACAATATTTGATTGACAGCTGAGATTTTTAAATGAGCTTACAACAGCTATGAATGCTTTAATAAAAATAGAAATTGGATTTCATGTTTAATTTGAAAATTACTTTTATTATACAGATCTTTGTGTCTGGGTGACAGGTCCGCTTTAAAGCTCACTGAGGGTTATGACAGGAGCTGTAGCTTTCTCTGTTCAGTTGAAAATAATATACCAAGTGTGGTCTAGATATATTTCAGTGCTAATTGCATTATCTTTTTAAGGTATCGAAACAAAGTTCAAGAATATGCAGTACCCAGTGATCATTGCCCCAGGCCTGGTTCCAGAATTAAATATTATTGAACATAAGGAAGAAGGTGAGAGTGTTGTGGATATTGTTTAGGTATTGGCAATAAATGCTTATAGCAATGTGAGTGGGATTAGACAGACAGACAGACAGTTAAAAAAAGATCCCACTTTATGAAACAGTTCTGTTGAACTAACAAAAGAAAAGCAGCACTCCACACAGGGCCGGATTTACATAGTGGGCGCCCCTAGGCCCACTGCCATTCGTCGCCCCTGTTCCCTCCAGGGGGACAGGAGCAATGGGGATTGGCACACAGGAAATGTGTGCATTAGTGCATCCCTAGTGTTTTTGAACCAATGTGGGTGTGGTTAGGCAGGATGCCGCCCCCCTAAAATCCTGCCGCCCTAGGCCCGGGCCTAGGTGGCCTTTCCACAAATCCGGGCCTGACTCCACACTGCTTTACTCTTTTCATACAGATTTATCTGGTCTCTACTTCACCATGGTTGCTAACACGTTCAGGGTGTCAAATCCCTGTTTTAGTGGCTCAGTACGTGCCTATTCCTCTCCCCCGCCTACCATCATTCCTTTATATACTTGCACCAGTGTCAACCCGCAAATCACTACAAAGAACCCATGAAGTAATCTGTATTGCCTTGCAGTGCCCCAGACCCATGTTCTAATGGAAAAATTCTGTGGAGCAAGAACCATTATGTCCGACCCAGTAGATCAGTGCAGGACCATAGCAGCTGGGCGACCTGGGCAGCCTGTCTGGTTGTGCCGCATACTTGCATATAAGCGTACATGCACCTGTGCAAATGGGCATTTATCTGCGCACACAGATGCACAAAGCCTCACTGCAGGCTGGGGGAAACTGCAAAGTACAAGTGAGGAGAGTGCACAGGGGAGAGACAGGGGTCCAGACTAGGGGTAGGCAGCAAAGAAGTTATGTGTCTGGCGTCCCTAGGCACCTACCTATTCTGCCTACCCCTAGTTCCGGCCCTGCAGTAGATACAATTTTAGGGCTTCCAATGCCAATTTAATTACCAGGCACTCCCTTTTCTACACTTAGCAAGTGTAATTTTCCTGCTTAAGTATGCATGGCATGATAGGTATTAAGGAAGGTTGTGACCAGTTTGACTGGAGGTCTATGTAAGACTTAAATTATCTAAATACCTACATCATGGATATTAATCATTACACACACATATATATATATATATATATATATATATATATATATATATATATATATATATATATATATATATATATATATATATACACACATATATACATATATATATATATACATATATACATATATATACATACATATACACACATATATACACACATATATACACACATATATACACACATATATACACACATATATATACACATATATATATACACACATATATATACACACATATATAATACCTGACTGCTTGTATACTCCAGGGATCTATTTTGGAGCAGCGTGTAGTTTGTCCACCATGGAAGAGGTGCTCAGAGAAGCAGTGGCTCTTCTCCCAGCTTACAAAACAGAAGTGTTCCGAGGAGCCTTGGAGCAACTGAGGTGGTTTGCAGGGCAGCAGATACGTAATGTAGCAGTAAGTGTGACATAAATCTAAAAGGCATTACATGAGGTACCATCAAAAAACATTGCGGTACCATCAAAAAACCTTCTTAATCCATATTAATTACTTACAAGGGCCCATATATATATATATATATATATATATATATATATATATATATATATATATATATATATATCTGGAAATGCCGGCACAGCACGTATACTGGTATAACGTGCCTGGGTGCAGAGCTATGTATAAGTGAAGCTAGCACACACAGGACTTATGGAGAAAAAAAGGTTTTATTTTAACAGAAAAAAATGAACGTTTCGGCTAGGTCCCTAGCCTTTCTCAAAGTGAATGAAAGAAACAATCACAACCATTTTAAAGCATCAAAGGTGGGAAAAGGGTATGGGTGACATCATAAAGTGTCATGGATGTGGGTGGGGCAATACACAAA
The DNA here is from genome assembly GCA_038501925.1 of Xenopus petersii. NCBI lineage: Eukaryota > Metazoa > Chordata > Amphibia > Anura > Pipidae > Xenopus > Xenopus petersii. The sequence continues at coordinate 134,880,670 of CM076681.1, forward strand.
CGTAAAAACAACAATAAAGTGTGTGAAATATACAAAAAACAGATTGCAAACACAAAAGGTGACCTTTTGTGTTTGCAAACTGTTTTTTGTATATTTTTTTGAGAAAGGCTAGGGACCTACCCGAAACGTTAGTTTTTTTTCTGTTAAAATAAAAACCTTTTTTTCTCCTCGACGTTTCAGCTCCTAAACACGAGCCGTCCTCAGGAAGGCTTCCTGAGGACGGCTCGTGTTTAGGAGCTGAAACGTCGAATAAACACTAAGAAGTTTTTTTGCATCACAAAGACCCATGAGTGCGGACTCTTTTCTTTATTGATTGTACAATTTTTTGTTCCAGCACCTGGGCAGTGACCTAGTACTCTGGGTGCACCAGGCCCAACGTTGGATGCACAAGTTTGAATAAAAACTAATTTTCTTCACGTAACATTGGAGTGCGGGTCCCTGTTGAATCTTTAGTGCGAGCGTTTACCTATATATATATATATATATATATATATATATAAAAGCTCAGTTTGATGAATGGACTGTGGGTAAAACAAAGGGGCAGTTTTTGTACTTTTTGCACCATCTGTTTGATAAATAAGCCCCATGGACTAATGTCTATGCTAGCCTGCCCAGCTTAAGAAACAGGGATTCCAGCTCTGAAAATTTTTTTTCTTAGCAGTTAATATCAGCAGTGAAAATCTGCAGCAAAAAGAGAAGTGAGACATTTCTATAATTCTTTAGCTTTTGCTTTCTAGAAAGATCAGTCTGACCGTCGCTGATTTTTGTTTTTGCTTGTGGCACATTTTTGGCATCTATTCTGATAAATATCACTTTTTCTGTCAATTCCCTGCAGGCGGTAGGAGGTAATATTATGACAGCGAGTCCGATATCTGATCTGAACCCTGTCTTCATGGCAAGTGGCACTAAACTCCATTTAATTTCAAAAGGTAAAGGAAATAAATGCCAGATTCCTTGAAGTGCTGGCTAACTGTCAGTAAGTGACAAGAAGCATATGCATACCTCCCAGCTGTCCCGTTTTCTGCAAGGCAATCCTGATTATGACAGCTCTATCTGCAGTCCTCTCATTGATCTCCTGCAATGACACCAGAAAACGATACAAAGTTTCTAAAACTTAATCAAAATAGTTCTTTTTGACAGAGAGCCCAGAACACTAAGAAACTGCACTTCAATACATTTAACACTTTAAGATAAGCAAAGAAACAATTGCAACTATTAACGATAAGCAGGTCTCTTAAAGGGCAATTTTTCTTTTTTAATTAGCAAAACTGTTATAACACATAAAATGTTCCCCTAAAACTCCCATAAACGTGTTCAAACCTGCCAAATTTTGTAAAACGGACATGGTAATTAGTGGGTGCGGCCGTAAAATGGGCGTGGTAAAAATTGTGCTGCACAGCTGATGTTTTTGTCCCTCTTTCTTTTTTTCACATGTTGGGAGCTATACATATGCTTTTTAATTAAAGGAGAACCAAATTCACTGGTTGCAATTGTAACTATTCGGGCCCCTGTATATTCCTTCTTGACCATTATGTGGCACATTCACACAGAGAGGATGGCGACCATGTTTGGTAGCAGCATTTCATGTTTCTGGCTCCCTGACTCTGATTGCCAACCATTTGATTATTTTTGTGTGTCATATCTGTGGCACAAAGCCTGCTGAAATTCTCTGTAAATAGGCTGCAGCGGTAACCACAAATTATACTTTTATATTTTTTATTTCCTGATATAATTTTCATCTCCTGGTATTATTGGCATTTCAAAAACATTGTTTTAGCATTGGGCTTTACTCGCTTCTGATCGGCCATTTTAAAATAACAAGATGTGTTGTACGATTCTGCCTTACAGACAGCACCAGAATGGTCCAGATGGATGAGACGTTTTTCACTGGATACAGAAAGACGGTATTAAAGCCTCAGGAAATTCTGCTTTCCATTGAGATTCCATTTTCCAGAAAGGTGAGTAACACCTATATATTATAGCTCTGGGATAAGGAAGCTTGAGGCCTAGGGTTGCCAACAGATAGGTAGGGATTACAGGGTGTAACCCTCACGGTTATTTTGTCTGTGCAGTGGGAGTACTTCTCAGCCTTCAAGCAGGCGTCAAGGCGTGAGGATGACATTGCCATAGTAACAAGCGGGATGAGGGTTCTGTTCAAACCTGAAAGCCACCAGGTGGAGAGCATTCGGCTGAGTTACGGAGGAATGGCCCCCATCACTGTTATGGCAAAGAACACTTGCACGGAGCTTGCTGGGAAGTAAGATGTGCACACATTGTGGGAGTTGTAGTTTTTTTACCACAGCTAAAGCCTTGGACATCCCTTATTTAATATATATGTGGCCTTGCCACAAATCCTGGCCTGTATATTCCTTGCATTCTCCTATATATATATATATATATATATATATATATATATATATAAGAATGCAAGGAATATACAGGCCCGGATTTGTGGCAAGGCCACAAAGGCCCTGGCCTAGGACCGCAAGATTTTTGGTGCGGCATGCTGCACAGGCGCATTCCATTTATTATAAGCACTTGGGATGCACTGCTGTTTAAACAGCCAGCACACCGATTCCTCAGTGCTCCGGAGGGAGCCTGCGCATGCGTCACACGGGGAGGAGGAATCGCTCGCAGGGGACCCTCTGGCCTAGGGGCGGCCCAAACAGAAATCCGGCCCTGAGAGTATACACTGTTTGTATGGCCCCTCCCACGTTCGCAACATTCTGTGTCACATGTATAACTAAATAAACAAAGGCAAATCTCACCTAAATATGAGGAACACCTCATATAAACTACTTGTTACAGGCCCCACCCACTTTCCCATCATTCTGTGTGTGTCACATGGTATAACTAAATAAACACAGACAAAACACACCTAGATATGAGGAACACCTCATATAAATTACTTGTTACAGGCCACACCCACTTTCCCATCATTCTGTGTGTGTCACATGGTATAACTAAATAAACAAAGGCAAATCTCACCTAAATATGAGGAACTCCTCATATAAACTACTTGTTACAGGCCCCTCCCAATTTTCCATCATTCTCCGTGTGTCATATGGTATAACTAAATAAACAAAGATAAAACACACCTAGATATGAGGAACACCTCATATAAATTACTTGTTACAGGCCCCACCTACTTTCCCATCATTCTGTGTGTGTCACATGGTATAACTAAATAAACAAAGACAAAACACACCTAGATATGAGGAACACCTCATATAAATTACTTGTTACAGGCCCCACCCACTTTCCCATCATTCTGTGTGTATGTGTCACATGGTATAACTAAATAAACAAAGGCAAAATACACTTAGATATGAGGAACTCCTCATATAAACTACTTGTTACAGACCCCTCCCAATTTCCCATCATTCTGTGTGTGTCACATGGTATAAATAAATAAACTAAGGCAAATCTCACCTAAATATGAGGAACACCTCATATAAACTACTTGTTACAGGCCCCTCCCAATTTCCCATCATTCTCTTTGTGTCACATGGTAGTAAAACTAAATAAACAAAAGCAAATCTCACCTAGATTTGAGGAACACCTCATATAAACTACTTGTTACAGGCCCCGCCCCCGCTTACCCATACCCACCATTCTGTGTTTATTTGTCACAGGATATACCAGAATGAATAAACAAAGGCAAAACACAACTTTTCTACTTACAGATATTGGGATGACAAACTCTTGCAAACGGCATGTCAGCTCCTCGCTAAAGAGATGGCGCTGTCGCCTGGTGTGCCAGGGGGAATGGTAGAATATCGGCAAATTCTGACTCTCAGCTTTTTCTTCAAGTTTTACCTCACAGTGCATAAGAAGCTGGCACTTGATCTAAATGGAAACGTGAGTACTATAGTAATAGTACAATTATAGGTGTTAAGGGAGATTTAGACAACTCTCCTCCACTGCCTTCCCGCCAGCTAGAATGAAAATCGCCGGCGGGATGGCACTCGGAGCTCTTCGTTTTCTGATGTCGCGCCGGGCGACTAATCTCCCCGAATCGCAGCGTGTGTCTCTGTGAAGACACGCAAAGCTACTAGTGGAAATTACTTGTCACGGCTACAAAATAGACAATAGTGAAAATTGGCTTTGCTAAGACGCTACATATGTTTTTAGCAAAGGCAATTCTCAGTATTGTTTATGGCAGGGTGTTTTGTAGCCATGGCCGCCATCAGGGGGGCACAGAGGGTACTACTGTACCGGGCCCGGACCTGAAGGGGGGCCCGCAGAGGCGTCTGCAGAAAATTTTTCAGTGGGGGAGAACAGCTCCGGCTGCGTGCGCTCTCCTAAGGAAGAAATGCAGACTCGCTCTACTCACTGATTTAAGAGGCTGCAGTGACAGCTCCGTCCGTGCTACAAATACTTGTTGAGTTGCAAACTCCCCCCTCGCTCGATCCTCCCTCCTTAGCCCTCAGCCCCTCCCTCCTCAGCTCAGCCCCTCCCCTCTTAGCCCTCCTCCGTGCTCTGTGTTTAGCTTATGAGCTAGGATTTTCATGTCAGCCTTGAGCACGGAGGAGGGCTAAGAGGAGAGGGGCTGAGCTGAGGAGGGAGGGGCTGAGGGCTTAGGAGGGAGGATCGAGCGAGGGGGGAGTTTGCAACTCAACAAGTATTTGCAGCACGGACGGAGCCGTCACTGCAGCCGTCACTGCAGCCTCTTAAATCAGTGAGTAGAGGCGAGTCTGCATTTCTTCCTTAGGAGAGAGAGTGCAGCAGCCGGGGCGTCTGTTCTCCCAATGTCCCAAAATGTGAGCCCAGGGTCTCCCCCACTCATCCCTCCTCCTTCCTCTCTCTGCCTCACACACTCAAGGCACATCCACGGGGGACAAGTGCCCCCCCTTTTGCCCCTATGTATAGGGCCGGACTGGGGGGACCACCGGGACTGCCATGCAGGGCCCCCCCGCCGGCCGTCCAGGCCCCCTCTGGGGCCCCAATTTTTTTTAACTTGTAAGGGGGCCCAATGTTTTTTTTTAAAAAAAAACTTTTATGGGGGCCCTGGCGCCAATTTTTTTTTAACTTATTGGGGGGCCCTGGTCACCAAATATTTATTTTAACTTGTAGGGGGGCCCTGACCACCAATTTTTTTTTTAAAAAAAAAACTTTTTTGGGGGCCCTGGTGCCACAGTTTTTTTAACTTATAAAAAGGGGCCCTGACCATCAATAGCTTTTTATAACTTGTGTGTGGGGGGGTTACCTTTTTTAGTGCTGATGTCTGGGTGGTGAAGTGGGCGGGATCTGGGGTGGGCGGGGTCCAGGGGGCCCTGAAAATTTTGTTGTACGGGGCCCCGTGATTTCTAATGGCGGCCCTGTTTGTAGCCACAAAAAGTAGCTGCTACTAGTAGTAAAATAGACTATTGTCTATTTTGTAGCTCTGTGGGGTTGTTCACCTTTGTGTTAACTTTTTGTATGATGTAGAAAATGATATTCTGAGACAATTCGTAAACTGTTTTTCATTTTTTAGTATTTGTGGTTTTTTAATTATTTAGCTTTTTATTCAGCAGTTCAGAAATCCAGTTGCTAGGGTCCAATTTACCCTAGAAACCATACATTTGAATAAGGGACTGGAATATGAATAATATGAAATTTGTAGCTTCACAGAGCATTTGTTTTATAGTTGGGGTCAGTGACCCCCGATTTGAAATCTGGAAAGAGTTAGAAGAGAAAAGGCAAATAATTACAAAACTATAAAAAATAAATAATGAAGACCATCTGAAAAGTTGCTTAGAACTGGTGATTCTAACATACTAAAAGTTAACTGAAAGGTGAACCACCCCTTTAAGCAGTCCATATGTGGTCCCATGGGAGGTCCTATCTTATCAAAATATTACCAAAAATCTCACAATCTTTAGCAGTGTTAAGCCTCTATCAAAGGCACAATTCAGCTAAAAAGGAATGTTCTTAATATAGTGGATAATGTACCCCCAACTGTAATTTATAAAGATATTATAAGTCACGAGGAGTTATGTGACCATATAAACCATTTTATACAGGTCACATAAATCCGAGGTGACTTCTGATATCTTTACAAATTCATAGTAGGGGGTACATTATGCATTATAATCTACATTTTGTGGGGGGGTCGGGAGGGGGGGTTGGAGTCAAATTCTGATGGCGCAACAGCGTCCATTTCGGACATGCAGCGTCAAATTCGAACACGCTTCGTCAAATTCACGGCCTGGCGCCCCTGTTATAAATTGCGCTTTCTGACGTCAGAACGTGCCGTTTATTTAGTGAATAAAGTACCCCCTCTTGTAAAATATAAGGATATTATAAGGTACCAGGGAGTTTCATGACCATTTCAATACCATTTTATGACTAATTAGTGAGTGCAACATTGTTAAAGGGGAACTATCACAAAATGCAAATTTAACAAAAGCTGCACCATACTGAAATAACAAACTTAACTCTAAATATAATCAATTAAAATTTTTGTACCATTTCTGAAATAATCATATATACTTCAGTATCCCTCTCTAAGCTCTAATCTGTTTCTGTTCATTCTCTCTTCATGCTGAAGATGGGTGTCAGATTTTTTTATTGACAGTTAGATGCAGATGTATTAGAGCTCACTCAAATAACTGATTCCAGTGCAAAATCTAACAAAATAACAGAATCTGGCACAAATCCTGCATGTGGAGAGACAGGATTCCTGCTGATTTGGAAAATGGAGCCCCCTAAAAAAAATATTGGCTCTATCTGTCAATCAAAAAAACTGAATGAACAGAGAATGAACACGGACAGATGCTCAGAGAGAGACAGTGAATATAAACTTGATTATTTCAAAAAGAGGTCCAAATGTTTAATTGGTTATATTTTAAATCCCATTCTTTGCCAGCAGCATGTCATAAGCTGTGTAATATTCTCTCAGATCTAATGCCTATGGTTAATTACTATAAAATGCACCTGATCGGATGATGCCATATTGTTATTTTGTGATTTTTGTTCCCAACTCAGAACAATTTTGTAGAGACCATCCCTCCTAAATATGAAAGCGCCACAGAATTATTCCATAAGTCTCATGCATGCAGCGTGCAGCTCTATCAGGTAAGATATTCTAGAAATTCATTTAATACTAGGTTAATAACAAGAAAAAATGGGCTAGGTGCACGTGCAGGTGTGCTAAGGCCCTTAGATCCCAATACACATAACACTGTAGCCTAGCTCTTGCATAGTCAGGCACAAGGGAGTTCATACCACCTGCAATAAGGTGAGGATAGCAGAGCTTGCACACCCTGAATTAAGGGGTGTGCCAAAGGAAGGTCATGTGCTACCCATGTCCGCACCCCCTGTATGCAGGGCTCCGAAGCACAGGCAGTGCTGCATACAGAGAGGGGTGCAACCTTTTGTGCTTCACTAGGAGTTTTTAAGGGTTGTGCCTCAGGTGTCAAAGTGGACTGTGGGAAAAAAAACAACATGGTGCTTTGTATATGGTTTTTGTATTTTGCACCTTGCTGCCTTTGGTATATAAGTATCAGAGATGGACCGAATCAACTATTTTGGATTCAGCCGACAGCCGACCCGAAACGATTTAGCCGAATATCGAACCTAATCTGAATCCTAATTTGCATATGCAAAACAAGTAAATATGCAAATTAGAGGGGAAGGGGAAAACATTTTTTACTTCCTTGTTTTGTGACAAAAAGTCACATGCTTTCCCTCCCTGCACCTAATTAGGATTCGGATTAGGTTCGGTATTCGGCTGAATCTTTTGCAAAGGATTCGGGGGTTCGTTGAAAACGGCCGAATCCCGAACCGAATCCTGGATTCGGTGCATCCCTAATAAGTATACAGAGCTTTATGATAAATTCATTTGGTATTTGCAGCACTATACTGTAGATTAACATAATCATTTGGTAAAGTAAGTGCAACTAAAATGCCCATTGAAGGGCCGGGAAGAAATTTGGAGGCATTGTCTATGCATGATCCCTTGTGGCCTCCTTGTTATATTTGTATAACTTCATCTAAAAAATTAATAAAGGTTAAATAGATATATGTAGGTTTTCTTTTTGAACATTGAGCCACAAGCAGGGATGTGTCTAATGAAATGGTTGTATTCTTAGAAACCATAATTACTGTTTTGCTAAAGAAGTTTAGAGTGTTAGCATAGAAGTGGGAATGGGAATGGGGTAAATAAAATCCCTATTGGCACATACAGCTGAGTAATAGATATAGATCCAATGACAATCTATGTAATTAAAAGTTATAAAGTTAAAAGTAAAAGTTATAATTAAGTTTAGCATTCCTGTAACACACTAAGGGGCATATTTATCAAAATCTGATTTTTTCTGGGTATATCAAAAAAAGTCAGACTACACTAGAATCCACGATTGGACCTTATTTATTGTTAAAAAATTTATCTGGATCGGGGACAAACACAAAAAAAATCAAGTGAAAAATCTAAATTTTTTTCCCAAATCAATCGATCTTTTTGGGCTTTTCCCTGAAAAGCCTGCTTTTGAATTTTTGCCCGAAAAGTCAGAAATAACTGGATTTTCGGGCTAATTCCACAGATAATTCCAAATAGGATAGGGACTTCTCCCAATCACGGTAGGTCTGAGCTGGCCGATTTTCGGATTCAAACTTATAATAGGATATAACAAATCTCGAAAAATTCTAGTTTTTTTCCCCACTAAAAAATTGTATTTCATAGTAAAAAAAACCTTGATTTTTTTGAGTTTTTGGGCATTCGGACTTTAATAAATAACCCCCTAAATGGGCAATAGTCAAAACAAATTAGCGTGTGTGCTATTTCCATAAAACAGTCAATAAATGTAATATTAGACACAAAGACAGTGCAGGTTAACAGTATACTTACAGTATGTTTGGATCTATACTGGCAAGAAAATCTTATACATTTCTTCCAATTTATCAAAACCCAATGGCCAGTGATTCTGACTGCACCTCAGTAGAGGTAGAAATTATAATAAGGTATTTGTGCAGGGAAATTCAGTGGTGAGCAATGAAAAAAATGTAATGCTTGAAGGAAAGTTAAAAGGTAATAGTAAACTAGAAGGTAGCACAAGATTGCGAGCTTTATTTTTTCAAGCATAAAGCAGATGTAAGATCACTCACCAAAGTAGATACGTGGCCCAGGTGCTTCCAGCCCCAGGCCCTCAGCTCAAGGGAGCGGAAAACCGTATACAGCAACGTAAATGTTGGCGCCGAGCACACTGGCAAACTCACATAATTGATCAGACCAGAAAAAATTTAGATTAAAAATTGAAGCTTTATTACATAACCATCTCGACTGACGCGTTTCGTATCAGGCGAGAGATGGTTATGTAATAAAGCTTCAATTTTTAATCTACATTTTTTCTGGTCTGATCAATTTTTGCCAGTGTGCTCGGCACCAACATTTACGTTGCAGCACAAGGTTGTGAACAAGGATCCCATTGTGGTTCAACATTTTCCCATAAAGAGGTGAAAGGTATAGGAAGACATGCAGGCTGCTATAGCGGCAATACAATAAAAATGAGCAGTCTCCTCCAACTATAACCCATTATCAACATCAAACTTTGCTCCCCAACAACTAGTCTAGGGCTCAGTCCCACTGTCTAGCTAATGGTGTGAGGAACATTTACATCAGCTTAATGATTTATAGCTACTCATTGTCTAATTTTCAGTTAATTGTTTGGTTACTCTCACCGGATGGTGAAGGCAAAAGAATTTGCTGGCAATACATTGACATAGGGTGGAATTTTATAGTTGGAAAATAGATATCTTATAGGTGAACAAGATGAGGAACTGGATCATACAGGTAGCTTTAAAGAAAAAAAGTCTTAGTAGATCAACAATGTTCAGCTTGTAGCCCTCAGGCAGATGTTGAGCTGTCAGTGTCCCCAAACTGTCTGTTATTGTGATGAAAGTATTTCTGTTCTGACATTTTGGAAACTCTGTTCAACTGACATGGAAAAACAGTCCACTAGAGCTAATGGTTGACATCTTCCCAGTGACAGATCTTCACTGCTAAAGTGCCTTGGACTTGCATAGAAGTTCAAAAAGAGGGGACATTTACTAAAGGAAAGACTGGCCAAATTGGAGATGTTCACACTGTAGAAGAGGCGCTTAAGGGGAGATATGATAACTATGTATAAATATATAAGAGGATCATATAATAATCTCTCTAATGCTTTATTTACCAGTAGGTCTTTCCAGCTGACACAAGGTCACCCATTCCCATTAGAAGAAAAGAGGTTCTGCCTAAATATTCAGAAGGGGTTTTTTACAGTGAGAGCTGTGAAGATGTGGAATTCTCTCCCTGAATCAGTTGTACAGGCTGATACATTAGATAGGTATAAGAAGGTGTTTGATGGTGTTTAGCAAGTGAGGGAATACAGGGTTATGGGAGATAGCTCAGAGTACAAGTTGATCCAGGGACTGGTCCGATTGCCATTTTGGAAGTAATTTTTGGCTATGCTTTTTTGTCCTGCCCTTTTCTTGATTGCTGTCTGTACTGTCTGCATGTGGCTGCCCTGTATTCATCAGAGGAAGATGGGGATGCAATTAGGTACCCCTTGCCCTTCCATTCCTTAATTTGTGCAGGCCAGAATGGAGCCTGTCGGCCTATATTCAGTGCAGGACTAGGCACAGAACATAGTAAAACCTTGGATTTTAAGGATCCAAGAATGTTAATTACTGAAAGACAACAGATTATCATGTTGTATTTAAAAAAGAAACCTACTCTTTAATGAGTGATAATTATCGAATAATGAAAAAGCACATGTGCGCTGATGTTGACTTTATTTTAGGAAGTTCCAAAAGGACAGAAAGAGGAAGATATGGTTGGACGACCCATGGTGCACCTTTCAGCTACAAAACAAGCAACAGGAGAAGCTGTGTACTGTGATGATGTGCCCCATTATGAAAATGAACTTTATTTAGCGCTAATAACAAGCACCAAGGCACATGCGAAGATCATGTAAGTGCTGCAGCTGTACTGTGTGCTTCCAATATTTTATTCTGAGCAACAAACAGCTTTAGCTAGATTTACTAAATCTGCCATAATGTGGTGGCACCCCGAAGTGCTTAGTAGCCATAAGGGGGGAAGCAGAAACCTAGACATTGGGGTGGCAGTGGGACATTTGATACAGTGCCACACAAAAAGGTTACAGATTACATTAAGTAAAATTGGCTGAAACATTATAATGGTATGAGATCCGTTAGCTGGAAATCCATCTGTTATCCAGAAAGCTCCGAATTACGAGAAGGACATCTCCCATAGACTTCATTTTAATTAAATAATTGCATTTTTTAAAAATGATTTCCTTTAGTTCTGTAATGATAAAATAGTACCTTCTATTTGATCTTAACCAAGATATAATAATTCTTAACAGAGGCAAAGCAATCCTATTGTGTTTAATGTTTAAAATAGTTTTTAGAAGACTTGAGGTATGGAGATGCGGAGATTATGGAGAGATCCCTTATCTGGAAAACCCCAGGTCCCAAGAATTCTGGATTATAGGTCCCATACCTGTATTTGCATTTGGATAGAGATTTGGTTGAAGGATGGATTTCAAAGAGGAGTACCACATGCACTGTAAATACTGTTTTACTGATGATACTTAATTGTGTAAAAGCATGGGGCAGATTTACTAAGGTTCGAAGGGTAAATTCAAATTCTAATTTTTTTTGGCGAAAACTCACAATTTCAAATTTAAAACTACCAACTCGAATTTAAGTTTGAATGTAAGATTTATCACACCTCGACCCTGGAAACCGTTCTAATTGGATACTTTGCCACCTAAACCCTGGTGAGTTCACGTAGAAGTCAATGGCAGAGCTCCGTTGAATCATTTGAAGATGTTAATAGCCTTCCTGACATTCAAGGATTTTTTTTGGAAGGAAAACTCGATTAGAATTCTATTCAGATTTTCGGAATAGGATTTCATCGTTCCTATTCGATCGAATGTTAGACGTTCGAGTTTTTTTCAGAAATAACCTCCCATTTGAGTTGTGAATGCATTCAAATTTATTACAGTTAAAAAAAATTCAAATAACTTTGAAATTCGACCTATAATAAATAATTATAATATATAATAAATATGTTTGATGCAGGATGTTGCCACTTTTACAGAGATTTGACTAAATTGTAGAACTGGGCAGCAAACTGGCGAATGAGGTTCAATTTTGTTAAATGCAAGGTTATGCACTTGGGTAGAAATATCATAAATGCTACTTATACACTTAGGGGGTTATTTACTAAACTCCGAATACGCGAAAATCCCCATAATCCGAAAAATTTGTGATTTTTTTGTGTTATAATAGGCTTTTAAAAAAATCATAAATTTTTCGGAATTTATTAAACCCCGAGGGCTAAAAAGCACGGTATCTCAAACCTGTCAAGGTTGCACAAAAGTCAATGGGAACAGTCCCATTGATTTTTGGTTGTGTCGGATGGCATATTCTATTGGTGGCTTGGATGATTTCTTGCAGTGGTTGCAGTCATGCAGTGGTTAATTTATTAAAGCTTTGCTGGGCCTCTTTTCCCTTTGCAATATATTTACTAGAGTCTTAATGGTATGCTGGGTAATAAAGTGTTTTTAGTGCTATTTCTGCAACTAAAAGGATTCATAATTTTTTTTCTTCTAAAAGTTATTTCTCTCATGTTACTATTTTGAAACCACCATGGTTATCTGTTGGCAATGAGTGAAAATTAGTATAATTTGTTTTAGGCCAGGGGCGTAACTACCGGGGGTGCAGGAGGTGCAATTGCACCAGGGCCTGCACCATCTTGGGGCATGAGGGGGTGGGGGCCCGGCTGCATGGCCTGCACCCAGGCCTGTCCCTGCTTGTTACGTTACTGTTTTAGGCAGGGCATAGAGAGCATTGACCATTGGCACCAAGCTATAGAGGGTGACCATTGCTAGGAAATGTCCATAATACGATTACAAATTTTCCTGTATAATGACAGGTTAAATTACTTTAGGCAGTGGTTTTGGGGTCCTCCCTTAGCTAATAACAAGGTAACAAACATATGAAAACATCATCCATTCAGCCATGGATCCAGAAATATCTAAGTAAATGATGTCTCCCAACATCCAGCTCTAAATGGCCTTCAATTTTAGCTTCCAGTAGTATTTCGTATGAAAAATATATACTCTAACCAAATATGTCTCTAAATGGCAATCAGGGTTCTGAGTTCCCCCAGGAGCCAGCTCCACATATTGGGAACCACTGCATTTAGGGCTATGGCTCATGAGATGAGATTTTAGATAAAAATTATGCCCCAAATCACCCATGTTGGGATTTCTAATGCATTTCAGTTGGGAAAAATGTGGTGGACAAAACACCAATAAATGGCATCATGTGCTATAGCCCTTAAAATATGGCTGTTATACAAATATGTACCAGGTTTCTGTTTTATATCCCAGTTTATCTATAGGCTTGGCAGAATAGGCAGAATTTAAAGGAAATACCATTGCAAGTTGATACAAATATCTTCATTGTAAATAAGTATATTCCATACCAAAAATCCAGTCCATTGTGGTGGATCCTGCATATGATTTTACATTTTACTTCCTCCTCAGTTCAATTGACACAGAGAAAGCTGCGCTCACGCCAGGATTTGTTCGATTCCTGTTCGCTAAAGATGTCCCAGCCAGTAATGTAACGGGAATTGCACATGACGAAACCATATTCGCTGAAGATGTGGTAAGTGTAGAGCTAAAATGTATGGGAGTTTGCCAACATATTGGTCAATCTTATTGCACTAAAGTCTTAAAAAAAAAAATTAAAAACCTCCTGTTAAGACCAGTGCTTATGGGTGTAAAGTTACTGGATCAGTGGAAGATTATTGACATGTGGGTCCCTGAACTACATCCACACAGGGCCCCTTTCCAGGCTACTGCTGGGTCCAGATGTGTGCAGATCTAGGCACATGTGCACCCAAACTTTCTATACCACATTGGGTTCAGTGCATCAATGACATCAATGGATCTGCAAGCATCTGGGAGCACGCAATCATGTCTTGACTGTCTACTTCACCCAGCAGGTGTGTCCAACTGGACCCAACGGCACAAATAAATATAAATATTCAAAGACAATCGAAATGGCCCCTGACCACACTGGCTATAGCCAAGGGTAGCCTGTGCATTAATCCTCCCCTGTACTGGACCCCAAACACACACATACACAGTATAGACACTGAGTATCAGTCAGGAACCTCGCTGCACACATGGTTTCTCTAGGTCTGCTCAAAGCTTACTGCTATAGGTAACTGAATCTAAGGTCAATACATAACCCTTGTTGTTTCTATTTACATATTTACATATTTTCATGATTTGCCTCTAAAGAGTTCCCACTGACCCATTTCTGATTTCTGTCCTGCAGGTAACATGCGTAGGACACGTTATTGGCGGTGTTGTTGCAGATACGCAAGAGAATGCACAAAGGGCGGCTAAACTTGTGAAGGTCTCTTATGAAGAGCTTAAACCCATTGTCACCATACAGGTGAGATTACAGCTCTTTCATTTTTATTTGTACATTACCAAGAAATTCATCTGACTATTCCACTCTTCCACTATTCCAGTGACATTCCATAAAATTGCCAGACGCCTCCAAAATATAGGCAATATATTGGGATAATGAAATTAATTGTGTCACAATCATTCTGATGCTAAGTGAATAAGAGGCAAAGGAGGGTTTGTAAGTGATGCACCGACTATGTAGCGTAGATACCTGAAATATTGTATCTGATGAATCTGACACAATTGTATTGTCACTGATATGCCACTGATGTTTCCACTGATGTTATGCCATTCTAAACAAAATGGCATGAATCATATACGTAAGTGTTACAATATGAGTCTGATTAGTAAGTAATTCAGATAATTGGAACATGGCAAAGAAATCAGCACAATTAATCAAACCTGTAGCATAACAGGCAAACCTCTAAAAAAGTCAAAGTAAAGTGCCACACTCACACTAATCTGCTGTTTGAAGCATGGGGTGCACGCTATACTCCTCACTGCACAAGCTCAATCCACATGAAAAAATAACTGCAGCAGCACTCCGATCATTAATTCAACTTTTAGTCGTGCCATTAACAGACAAACCTCATTTTCTCCTTGATAATTTGCAACAACCCTTAAACTTAACTTCTCAACAGCTGCTCAAAGCCCACTGAGATCTGACACTTCTAACATAACCCAAGATGGGAAACTCCCAACAACTTTGAAGGCCTGGATAATTACTACTATGGAGATGCTGAATCTTTAGGCTGGTTCAGTACATTCAGTACCTGAAGCATGGCATTTCTAATCATATTCATTTTTAGGGTTTAGTACTCCTTTAAAGCCCTTGGAGTTCCAGATTGGCTTGTGATCTAATACACTGTCTGAATTGGGTCCAAATTACCCTATGTACAAATATATATATATATATATATATATATATATATATATATATAAACTTAGGTTGCGGGCCGGCTCAATACCCACAGGTCAGGCAGGTTAAGGCTAACCTTGCTGCTCCACTTGCGGGTCAACACCTGCAACTTTAGACCGCAGGCTTTTGACTTCCGACTCCCCTCTGCCCTGCCCCCCTATGATGTCACCAAAGGGGCGTGGGTCTATTAATGGAATGGGGAAGTTGGGTGCGCATGGTTGCAGGTCAGGCCGGTGCGAGTCACATTACTAATGGACTTTGTGTCTCTTTAACCCAAATTAACTATGTCTAATATGGGGCCACGCATGTACCCAAATAAGCCCCGCTGGAGTAATATCAGTTTTGACATTTTAAAAATTAGAATGATTTGCTTAAAATGGACATTATGGGAAATGGTCTTTCCATAATTCAGAACTTTCTGAACAATGGTCTTTCAGATAGGGGATCCCATCTCTGTAGATAGAATGGCATCAATGCTTAGTAATGATACTTTATATTGAGCTGTTGTAACTTATATGTGATTTTATACAGAATCTACTTTATGACCTTTTATTTTTCTCTATACACACCACAAAGACACAAAATTGATCTATATCAAATAATACATTTATGTGTATGTAATAGTAATAATACATTGTTTTTAATGCATTTTCCATATTTATATGTATGTAATAATAATAAAACATTGTTTTTAATGCATTTTCCTATATTTTCAAATGCACATCCCACAGGAGGCAATAGAACAAGAGTCATTTTATAAACCCATAAAGAAGATAGAGAATGGCGATATCGACAAAGGTTTTAAAGAAGCAGATCACATTTTAGAAGGTAATTATGGACCTGTATTAGCATTATGGTAAATTATTATCTTTATTGTGACTTTAGTTCTAAAATGCAGAATAACAATTTTTAACCATTTAATCATTTTACCTCTTAGAACTATTAATCGGCAGGGAGGGAGGGATGATCGACTGTCAGCAAAGCACTCGTAGAAGATAAGAGTTAACAACATTAATTTGCCCTAGGAAAAACACATAGCTTGAACTTCCAGCCCAGACTAGTCTAACAAGGTTAATATCACCTACTTCTGTCTGTGGAAGGAAAAAACTGCTGTTTTCTTATTGATACCAGGTGGCTAAGAACACATGCTCACAATGATGCCCCCTGCTGGTGTTAAGGCAAATACTATGTTCTGAAAATAAGTCTATAACTAGTTACTATAGTGAAATGTTTTTCTAGCGGAGGGGGGCGGCACTCTCTTGTAATGCCCCCGGTCTTTTAACATGTTTATCCCTGAACATATAATCAGGCTAATCTATGGGTTCTCTGATCTATGGTCTCTCATCAGCTCATATCTCTTGTTTGGTTTTCAAGGAGAGATCTATATAGCGGGGCAGGAGCATTTCTACTTGGAAACAAACTGCTCCATTGCCGTTCCCAAGGAGGAAGATGGAGAAATGGAATTGTTTGTCTCCACACAGAATGCAACCAAGACACAGGTAATAATTGAAATATTTACAATCCATAGTATGTGCTGGTTTCTGACTGGTCGATTAGGACACTCTAATGCAGTGATCCCCAACCAGTGGCTCATGAGCAACATGTTGCTCACCAACCCCTTGGATGTTGCTCCTAGTGGCCCCAAAACAATTGCTTAATTTTGAATTTAAGGCTTGGAGGCAAGTTTTAGATGCATAAAAACCTGATGTACTGGCAAATAGAGCCTCCTGTAGGCTGCAAGTCCACATAAGGACTACCAAAAACCCAATCGCATCCCTTATTTGGTATCCTAAGGGACTTTCTTCATGCTTGTGTTGCTCCTCAACTCTTTTTACATTTGAATGTGGCTCACAGCTAAAAAAGTTGGGGATCCCTGCTCTAATGGCAGCTTTCAGTGGGAGGAGCTTCTTGTCTGTAACTTCTTGTCTTTAACTCAGGCAGTGGGAAGGGCTATAACACTCCAATAACAGTTTACAGGGGAGGTGTGACTCAAGCAGTGGGCTGGACTAGAACACACTGATGGCTGCTTCCAAGGGTTGGGGCTGGGACTCTTTATTTCAGAAAGTTGGCTAGATATTATCATTCCGACCTCAGCTATATGGGTTACAAGTTAAAGGACTTCAATATATTAAAATATCCCCCACTAGGATTTGCACATTTACAGAAATTAGTAATATTTGCTAACATAGTAAAACCTGATCCAGGCTGGAACCCAAAATAATCTGTTACATTGATTTTATTTATCTCAAATTTCAGAACTTTGTTGCAAAAGCTCTGGGGGTTTCATCAAACAAGATTGTGGTGCGAGTAAAGCGTATGGGAGGTGGGTTTGGAGGAAAGGAGTCAAGAAGCACCATTGTATCAACATCCATTGCCGTAGCTGCACATAAGTAAGTTACAGTGCCTTGTGAAAGGGACCTGTGACTTAAAGGGGAAGTTCATCTAAGAAATAACATAAAAAACACTGATCTTCTGTCGCAAATTTGCAATAGATCTTTTTTTGTGTGTGGCGTATTTGGTCTGAGAGGCAGTAAAACTGGGATTTTTTTTTGTAAGGCTTATATTGTTGTAGTTATCTTTTACATTTCTGTCCTGGTCCTCTCCTATTTATCTTTTGCTGTGCCTGATAGCTAATGGAAATTTGAACTCTGGTAAACTAACAGCATGTTAAATTACAAACTGAGTGGCAAAGAAAAAAACAAAAACAATCCTAGTGAAATTATTTAATGCTTAAAAAAAGTTTAGCAGACTTAAACGAGAACTAACCCCTAAAAAATGAACATGACTAAAAAAATGGCATATTTTATACACTGAACTTGTGAACTTAAGTTTCAGCTTGTCAATAGCAGCAATGATCCAGGACTTCAAACTTGTCACAGGGGGTCACCATCTTGGAAAGTGTCTGTGACACTCACATGGTCAGTGGGCTCTGATTGGCTGTTGAGAAGCTAAGCTTAGGGCTCGTCACTAATTATCCAGCAGAAAATGAGGCTGTCCTGTAATAAAAGCTGATGCTACAGGGTTGATTATTAAATTCTGATGCTATTTGTGTTGGTTTTTGAGCTGACATGTACCAATTATTGAAATGAGGTACTAATCAGCCTTATAGTGTGACATTTATATAATATGTATTCAGTGTATTGTGTGTTGATCCCTAAGCTTAGTAAGTGACAGCAGCACAGAGCATGTGCAGTGAATGTGCAGAAAACAAGACAGGGAGCTACTGGGGCATCTTTGGAGACACAGATCTTCCCTGCTAAAGGACCGTGGTTGCCTTGGGCTGGTACAGAAGCCCAAAACACAATGCACAACATTTCTAGCCTACTTTTTAGTTAGGCTTTAGTTCTCCTTTAAGATATAGTGATCCGAATTATGTAAAGATCCCTGGGCTAAATCATTATAAAACCTCAAATGGAATCACCATCTTCCTCAATATATAATCCATGCTATAACATAAACTCTTACCATTCTCATGGTGAAATCTCCTTTCTTCCCAGTTCGGTGGCTTTTCTCTGGTTACAAGTATCCTCCTAGGGCAGAAGAGATAATTAGATAAGTTAAGGACTGACTTAGCTTTGCCTTTTTTCCCAGTAATACTTACATTTGACCGATCCCTGCTAACATCTAATGAGATTGTAGGGTACATACAGTACTTGTTTGTCTGTGGTCAAGTTGAAGTTCTGCTATTCTTTTATCTAGGACTGGGCGCCCCGTTAGATGCATGCTAGATCGGGATGAAGATATGTTGATAACGGGGGGCAGACACCCCTATCTGGGGCGCTATAAGGTAGGGCTTTCTTATACGATTGAATTAATGCAAACTGGTGGACATGCACTGGCAGATCTGCTCATCTTATGGCTGTCTCCTTTATCAAAACTGACAAAACTGTTGAGGGCAAAAATGCATCACATTTCTGAGATTTATGACAGAACGTGTAAAGAAAAGAATTATCTTAAAAGAGCATCTAATATGTTATACCATGTTTAACCCATGATAATTATTATATGCACCACGGACCAGATGTTTGCCCAGTTTGGTCATACAGATGTTGGGCAAAATCAGGACTATGCAGACCTCTTTGGAGAGGACCATTTATATGCCCAGGAGTGCTGTGCCAATTAGGTAAGCTGAGATACATGCTTCCGGTGGCCTTGGGAGGCACATTTATCAGGGGTCGAATTTCGAATTCATGTGAGTTTTTTTAAAACTCCCATAAACTCCAATAAATTTGACTAGTCAAAATTTACTAATAAAATGTAATTTTTATACTCGGACGAATTTAAACGACCCGAAAATTCAAATAGAATTTTATTAAAATTCAATCAAACTCAATTTCGAGTTTTTTCTCCAAAAAAAACTAGAATGTCGGGATAGCTGCAAACAAATTGATCTCTGCACCTCTCCCATTGACTTAAACAGTAATTTGGCGAATTCAAATTCTTAAAGGGCAGAGTATGATAAATCTCGAAAATCGAATTAGAATGGTGAATGCAGTGGGGAGAGGGGCTGCAGCAGCAGGAAAATGCCTCTGGGTGGCACAGAATAAGAATTGCCCCTGATATGGCCTGAAGAGGAATGATATGGGATTTTCCATTCCACCTGGTCTATTTCTGGCTGAACCAAGACCAGTTGGTAATAGAAGAGGTGGTCATTATGGCTGTATTTACTTTTTTCTTTGCTCTTCATACAGGTTGGATTCAAGAAAAATGGGAAAATAACTGCTCTAGATATTTGTTACTATGCAAACGCGGGCAACTCTGAAGATCTTTCCCATGGGGTAAATATAAAAACATTGATGCCACACAGACCATTGCTCTGAATTGTATGGGCTTCTGGTGTTGGCCCAAGTTGGGCAATGCAGGTCTGGACTGGGAGTCAAAATAGACCCTGGCATTTCAACTGCACAGAAGCTATCTTTCAGCAGCCCCTGTGGCATTTGCCAGAACCCACAGATTGCCAGTCCGGGCCTGGGGCAGAGTATTCTCCACATATAGTAACTGAGGGCAACCAGATATGTTGCTATAGACCTGGAGCAAACTGTTCACCTTTTGCATTTTCAACTTTCAGTCTTAGTTATAATGTCAACTCCAGACTTTCTGTCATTTTGGGGGCCCAATTTCTATTATTCTCGCCCTGGAAATAAATAAATTGGTGCATTTTGTTTCCTCTTTTTTTTAAAGATTATCGATAGGACATTGTTCCACATGGACAACTCATACAAAATCCCCAACATTAGAGGGCGTGGATTTTTATGTAAGACCAACTTGCCTTCCAATACTGCGTTCCGTGGTTTCGGGGGACCTCAGGGCATGCTGGTTGCAGAAGCGTGGATGAGTGACATTGCCCAGACTTGTGGCCTTCCAGCAGAACAAGTAGGTGTCAGCTTCCAACATACAGAATAACACGGGGGGGGCTTGTTCCTCTAGCTCTTTTCAATGTCATACTGGGGGGTCCAGGCCCACTGGTGCCGGGCTCTGACCCCCGTCCCCGGCACCCTGTACTAACCACAATCCAACCTCCCCGGTAATGTGTACTTGCCAGCTTATAATGCATGTCAGGGAGTGCAGGGGCCCCGCTGTGTTTTCATTCCAGTGACCCGCTGGCCCAGTCCGACCCTGGATCTTGTTCTACAAATTCCAGCATCCTTCTCATTCTACTTTAGCTATTGATGCTGAGAAGGATTGGGTGATTTTGTAACATTAAGGTGGCATATTGCCTCACTTTGGGCAAAAGCAGTGTGCAAACTGCTTATAATAGTGATGAAGTAAGAAGTGTGTGACTCTCAGGTTGAGAGAGAAAAACAACTGGAGCATTACCCCTACCCCTCAAAGCTTCAAAGGGAAACCCCTTATATGCAGAATCCTAGACAACATAATAAATAACCATTCTACCAGTTCTTGTAGCAATAATTCGTCCAAACAAAACAAGATAAAATCGGGAAACAATTTGGCCTGGGATAAAATTCTACTGAAGTATCTCTTATGCAGAAATAATAAAGACTATTGCTATCCAAAATATTTCTTCAATGTAAATATTTAATTTCTTTCATGTTCTTTAAGGCTGACCAAAGCAAAACCATGCTATCACATACCAAATATGATAGAATCATGACTGGCAAATATTATGTGATTTCCTATTATGGAACACTGTATACTTATTTATCTTAATTCCTAGGGTTACTTAAAAATGAGAATGAAGGAATGTAATGATTTATATAAATAAGGACTGAAGGACTGTCAGGCTCCATTTGGAACTTGAATGGATTTTTTTTGTCTCCCAGCCTGATAAAGAGCTTTATAGACTTCTTTGTATGGCAGCATGTTATTATATAATGTATCTCTGTTGGGACAGAATTCATTTCTGAATAAGCGCTCTCTCCATGTTAAGGTGAAACAGCTGAACCTATACAGTGAAGGAGACCTGACCCACTTTAACCAGAAGCTGGAGAGTTGTACCATTCGCAGATGTTGGGAAGAATGTCTGAAACAGGCAAATTACCAGGAGAGAAAATATTTTATTGAAGAATTCAATAGGTAACAGGGATATTCATGGCTTGCTGGTAACACAACTAGCGTTATGGTATGTCTTGCCAAAAGTAAATTTAGGGGGCTGTTCTTACTGAATACTAATGCTGGCACAGTTTTATGGTATTTCCCTGTACAGGTTAAAAGCAAGCTTAGGGGACTGTTCCTGCTGAAATGTGCTTAGTACAGAGGAATACCTATGCAACTATAGTTTTATGCTATCTCTCTGTACAGACTATGAGCAAATTTAGGGGGCTGTTCCTGATGAATTGTGCTTAGTACAGGGGAATACATATGCTGCCATAGTTTTATGGGATCTCTCTGTACAGACTATGAGAAAACTTAGGGGGCTGTTCCTGCTGAATTGTGCTTAGTACAGGGGAATACCTATGCTGCCATAGTTGTATGGTATTGTTTTGTACAGGCTATGATCAAATCTAAAGGAGTTGTTCACCTTTAATGTAACGTTTAGTATGATAGAGTGATATTCTTAGGCAATTTGCAATTGGTTTTAATTTTTTTTATTATTTGTGGTTTTTGAGTTGTTTAGCTTTTTATTCAGCAGCTCTCCGGTTTGCAAGTTCAGCAATCTTGTTTCTAGGGTCCAATTTACCCTAGCAACCATGCATTGACAAGGCCGGATTTACATAGTGGGCGCCCCTAGGCCCACTACCATTCGTCACTCCTGGCCCGGGCCTAGGTGGCGGCCTTTCCACAAATCAAGGCCTGTGCATTGATTTCAATAAGATACTGGAATATGAATAGGAGAGGACCTGAATAAAAAAGATGAAAAACAAAAAGTAGCAATGACTGTAAATAGAGCATACATTACAGTGACCCTCATTTGATAGCTGTAAAGAGTCAGAAGAAGAACTCAAATAATAAAAAAACAAAATGAAAGAAAAAAATGAAGGCCAGTTAAAGAGTTGCTTAGAATTAGCCATTCTATAACATATTAAACATTAATTTAAACCCCTTAAGGGTCTGTGTCTGAACAATTGTGCTTAATATAGAGAAATACCCACTGGTATAGTTTTATGGTATCTGTAAAGCAGAAAGGTTATCCTTTTTTATGTAGTGATATTTTTATTGCAGGCAACACAGATGGAAGAAGAGGGGAATTGCAATTGTTCCAACAAAGTTTGGGATCAGTTTTACTGTGGCCTTCTTAAATCAGGTTTGTTCCCCTTTAGCAAGCAGTGCTACTGGCACTAAATAATTGAAACACACTAACCTGTTAGTATATTTCCTAACCATAGTAAAACATTCCCTGTGCTGACAAGTGCCATAGTTGGTATGTCTCCATTTAAACATATAAAGTAGTGGGTTATTTGGTCATTTTTGTTAACTGAATAGTTAATGAACTCTTCTCTATTGTCATATTTTCACAGTCAGGGGCTTTGGTTCATGTGTACACGGACGGATCAGTTTTATTAACACATGGCGGAACTGAAATGGGGCAGGGACTTCACACCAAGATGGTCCAGGTATTATGTCAGACATTTTGCTGGAGCAATCATGTCAATTGAGTATGTTTGTGAAGATTATCCAGACAATGCTACTGTATATCTGTAGAAATAAGTCAAATCAACTGGACTTGTTGTGTTTTTTCCCTTGAAGACGTTTCACCAGTCACCCAACTGGCTTTCTCAATTCAGAATAACTTGTAAATAAGATCTTTATTCGGGAATAAATACTCTGGAATGTTGCTCCAATCAGCATAATCTGTTCATCATAATCCACAAGGATGTCATAAAGTTAGGTGTTGATTATATCTGTAGAAATAAGTCAAATCAACTGGACTTGCTTTGTTTTTACCTTGACGACGTTTCACCTGTCATCCAACTGGCTTTCAAAATTCAGAATAATTTGCAAATAAGATCTTTTTTCGGGAATATATACTCTGGAATGTTGCTCCAATCAGCATAATCTGTTTATCATAATCCGCAAGGATGTCATAAAGTTAGGCGTTGATTATAGTTGTAGAAATATGTCAGATCAACTGGACTTGCTGTGTATTTTCCTTGAAGGCTTTTTACCAGTCATCCAACTGGCTTTCTCAATTCAGAATAACTTGTAAATCTTCCTTCGAGTATATATATCCTCTGGAATGTTGCTCCAATCAGCATAATCTGTTTATCATAATCCCCAAGGAAGTTAGGTGTTGATTGTATTAGCATGATTGAAGCTTTGAGGTGTTATTAAACCTTCTAGGGAAGGTGCCAAAACAGCATTGTATGTGGTAGACAATAGATGTTGCATACCCGCTTTTTTAACACCTCTTTTGAACCAGTCTCTCTCCCGGACATCCTTGCTGATTATCATAAACAGATTATGCTGATTGGAGCAACATTCCAGAGTATATATTCCCAAAAAAAGATTCCAGAGTATATATTCCTGAAAAAGATCTTATTTATGAGTTATTCTGAATTGAGACAGCCAGTTGGATGGGTGAAAAGTCTTCAAGGAAAAAACACAGCAAGTCCAGTTGATTTGACATATTTCTGCACATATGTCAATTGAGTATTAACACCCACCATATATGGCAAACATATTAGTTGTTATAGTTGCTATACTTTATGATTAAAAGCAAACACTGAGAACAGATCTCTGGCTCACAGAAACAGTGGCCATCCTTCCCAAACTACATGAACTGCCGCACCAGAGCCTCACCCCTTGGGAATATATCTTTAGGAGCTTGGAACTGCCCATCAATAATAACTGTTTCCTTCCTTAGGTTGCCAGTAAGGCCCTAGGAATCCCAACCTCTAAGATATTTATAAGTGAGACAAGCACCAATACTGTACCCAACACGTCCCCAACAGCAGCATCTGTCAGCTCGGACCTGAACGGAATGGCAGTATTTGTAAGTCCTCTATTTTCTTCAGAAAAAAGACTTTTCAACAATATTTGTATGTTTAAGTAAAGGTTAAAGGAAGCAAAAGGATTTTCTCTGTTGGAAATCAAACTATTCTTGTGCCTAAAAGGCCATCTTCTGCCTTGATTTGCAACTGCACAGGTAAAAAGCTAATCTGGGAATGGGGGATATTCTTAATATTGAATACTCAGATTTTACATGACTGCAACTGCCAGCTTTGATATGTTTTAGTATTTTCTGAGTTGCAGTCTGGCAGAATCAGGGGCCCAAGGTTAAGAAACAGGTCCCTACACAGAAGAGCAGCACTAGATTTTGCAATATTTAATGTTTTTCATTAAAGCTAAAATAGTCCAATTTAGTAGCCTAGTCAGTGATCCTGTTTCTTTTTTTCCAGAAAACATCTTAGTTTGTATTAAACAGCTTAGAACCCCTGAGTAACACCATCATATATTTTCCTGACTTAGAAAACAATCCTTTTGCTTTCTCCTATTTCGGCAGGTAGCATAGTTAAAATATACATGCATGTTGGTCCAGCAAATGGATACTCTCCATACTTCCCTGGTAGCACTACTCTAAATCTCACTCCCCTTTGCTAGCTTCTGCACTCAGGATCACATTTTACGTTTATGGCCTCTATTGGCCAATCTGTTCTGCTCTGATTCATGGGGTTACCAACCACCATACAGACTAAAAGACAAGCACTCACCAGTCTTGGGATCAGATCAAAATCACCAGCCTTGGAGATAGTAGTGCATCAACAGGAATGTGCCCTTGCAGTACTTAAATAAAATTACAGCAAACTTTTCGTGGGGATTCCTGCTGATATATGGCCTTTGTGGTCTATCACCAAATCCAGACCTGGTTGCACTGGTTCATCTTTGCGGTGCACAATTGATAACCAACCAAGCTCTTCTCTGCATACATTTCTTTTTTTGCCTTGAAACCCAAACAAGCCCTTTTTCTCTTTACAGAATGCCTGTCAGAAAATTTTGCAGAGGCTAGAACCTTATAAAAACTCTAATCCTAATGGGCCGTGGGAATCCTGGGTAAGTACCTGCATATGCACAAAATTGAGTTACGAGCCTCATTTACTAGAATGCTGCACCTGTTTGTATAGAACTTGTTGTTCTCCTTCTACGTGTCACCACTCAGTGTCATGGCAGAACTTTAGGCTGGACTTCTCTAGTACCATAAGCAAAGCTTTGACCCCCACATTTTTTAGCCTTCCCAGAAGTCAACATTTAGGGTACTCCATATAATGGAGAAGGAAGGGCAACGGGTTATGATATGTGCAAGGTAATATATAAAGCTCAAATGAATAAACTATGGGTATATTTTTTAAATGGCAGAAAGTAAATTCTTCACAAACTTTTCTCTTAACAGTAGGTCGCCTCATTTTTAAAGAAAAGAAAAATACCAGCCTTCCTCTGGTTGTATTATTTCTGCCCTATTGATAACATTGGCAATTTTTACCAGCCAGACCAGTAAAATACCAACTACATGGCAACACCTTCTTTTTCGTTTAATCTTTATAAATTAGAGCCAGTATTAGCAAATTTGGTGCAAAATGTTTTGACTTATTTCTGTTTGTATGCTTTTTGCCTTAGATCTCTGCCGCTTACCTGGACAGAGTGAGCCTCTCAGCCACAGGATTTTATAAGTGAGTCAAAGCAACAGCGAAAATATTGGATACTTCACCCCAGTGTAACCCCTTAAACACTGTAGGAGCAAATTATTTAGTAGTATTGTCCTATTTATAGACATGCAGTTGTAGATGGTTTCTGGAGGTTGTACTTTAACAGCTGAAGAACTGCAGGTTGGGTTTCATTTAGAGTTCTGCACTGGTCCATTTGGGCAGACCTGTGCAGGGATTGCGAGGATGAGGATTCAAGGGAAGGATTGTAAATTTGCAATCTACTCAGGTACCTAAGCAGGGTACCCATGGGCCGCCCGCATGGTCAAGGAAACAAGGACTTTTTGCCCATAACCTAACCTATTGTGTGCACCTGACTCGATGTAGGACTCTAGTTTCAATGATATAAAGTGTTACAGTGAATATCTTGCTCTACTGTGTCTGTCTTGGAGATACTGTAAAAATAAAATAAAAAAATATATATATATAACATTTTGCCCATCGGCCACCATATTGCTCTATAATCACCATCTTGCTCTTTTGTTGACCTTCTGTCACCATCTTAACCTATTGTGTGAGAATTTCCCTATTATATATTTTATATGCCACAAACCCTACCTACAACAGACAGTTTGGCTAAAGGGCAGAAGGTCCCTGCCTGGAACAAAGATCTGCTAAAGGTCACAAAATCACTGCCTGCAACAAAGACTTCACTCTCTTATTATGTGATTTTTCATCTTTGGCTAGCCTTGTGTATTACTTCAGCACTGCTTTTTCCCATTAGAATTCCTGGCATTGGTTACGATATGGAGAAGAATGAGGGGAGACCAAGTAATTATTTCAGCTATGGAGCTGCCTGCTCTGAAGTGGAGATTGACTGCCTGACGGGAGATCACAAGGTAAAAGGGCATAATAGGTATAAGGTTTGGTGGGAATTGGCTGATCTCACAACACTATTTCTCTGTCGTCTTAGGGGGACACAGGGAACCATGGGGTTAAGCTCCATCCTCCAGGAGGCAGGACACTTGAAAATTAATTAATTAAGGGGCGTGCCCTTCAGGCTTTACCCCCTACACTGTACCTTCCTATTCAGTTTTTTAAGTGTCCTGCTCCCGGGAGGTTGGACCGACGTGTGATTCTACGTTCAGCCCATGGCTGATACCCGGGGTGAGGCCTAAAAGCAGGGTTACCTGTCTTTAAATAGGAAGCCCCCTACGAGGTGAAACACACCGGGGTCACTCTCTAGCTATTGCTATATCGACCACCCAGACGTTGCCTGCACTGACTGATTCAGGGCAGAAGGTTTGGCCGGTGTGGGGGTAAGTGGCACATCGCCTGTATTTTACAGTAACGTTGCCTTATGGTTTGGGTTCCCCCCCCCACTGGGCTACCCCCCCCCACCCCTGGGGGGGGCGACCCCAACCCCCCCTCCCCCCCTCCCCCCCCCCCTGCTCTCTCTCCCGCTCCAGCACCTGCTCTGCCTGCTCCTCGGCTCCTTCTGGGTGTCCTGTCATTATCCTTCTGGGTCTGGCCAGTGTTGACGCGTCTATGCGCACTCTGGGCTTGACTCTGGAGGGAGGTGGACGTGTCCGGTGCGCCTCTCTGGGGTCCGTCTATCAGCGCAATGAAGTGGAACGCAATGCGTTCCACTTCCTCTGTTCGCCGGCGGCCATATTCTTTTGGCGCGAAAGTGAGCGTCTGTGCGCATGCGCGCACGGGGTGGAACGCAACTTGCGTTCCAGCGGCCATTTTGGAACGGAGATCCGAAGGGAGAGCAGCAGGCCGCTATCCTCTCTGTCTAAAAAAGTCTGGAGGTGATTTAGGCAGTGCCCCTCTATCTCTACCTTCCTATTCTATGGCAGAAGGTAGGTCAGTGGGACTGTTCACAAGGGCAGGGGGGAAGAAGGCCTTAACAGCACAGGTGAGATACCTTGCTTGCTCAAAATGCCAGAAAAAGTTTCCAGGGGGCCAGGCTGAGCCGCTTTGTGGGTCCTGCTCCTTGGAGCAGGGGGATACTACTGCTCATGGGGGTCTCTCAGCTGCGTCAGCTATGACTGCTCCGCAGACGGTTTCTCAGGATTTAGACTCTGGAGCTGCAGCAGAGCCTCCTCCCCCTCTATGGGCGGTCCAATTATCTCAATCCCTGGCATCACTACAAGGGTTGCCTGCCATCGCAGATAACCTTGGAAAGGTTCTTGTTCAGCTTAGCCATCGAACTGGCACCAAGCGTAGACGGGTTAACGACGCAAGAGGGGACAATGTCAACTCTGCTGTGTCTGACGAATCTTCCCCTGAGCTCCACTCTTCCCACTCTGAAGGTGAGGTTGGATCTTCTGACTATTCATCCGCAGATGAGGAAGAACATCAGGATGAGGGAAAGGATCGTGACAGTTTTCATGATGTAGACGGGATTATTAAGGGTGTCCTTGAGGTTCTTAATATATCCCAGAAGCCCAAACAGACAGGAGAGGCATCTAGCCTATTCAAGAGGCAACATAAGTCAGCTGTATGTTTCCCAGAAAATGAACAACTTCAAGGTTTAGTTCAGAATGAGCGGAATTCCCCTGAACACAAGTTTCAGGCAACTAAAAAAAAAAATTCTCTAAATCATATCCCTTTCCAAAAGAGCTAGTTGATACTTGGTCTAATCCACCAGCAGTTGATGCCCCAGTGTCTAGACTATCAAAGTCCACCACATTACCAGTTACTGACGCAGCAGCATTTAAAGACCCTTCTGACAGAAGGCTAGAGGGGTTTCTTCGTGCAATGTACACCTCTGCGGGGTCGGCTCTACGCCCTTGCCTGGCTTCAGCGTGGGTCTCCAGAGCCATACAGGCATGGTCTGAGTCGCTTGCCAAGGACATTCTAGACGGGGTTCCCCGACAGGAGTTGTTATCGTCGGTACAGACTATTGCTGAGGCATCTAGTTACCTTTGTGACACCACCCTTGATACTTCACAAATTACTGCCCGGACTTCAGCATTGTCCGTAGCAGCACGCAGAACATTATGGCTCAAAAATTGGTCTGCGGACCTTAGTTCCAAAAAGTCACTCACTTCTCTGCCGTTCAAGGGACATCGTCTGTTTGGAGAAGAACTGGAGAAAATCATCTCCCAGGCGACGGGGGGGAAGAGTACCTTTCTCCCACAGACCAGAGGCCGAGCACCCACCTCAAATAGAAGGGGGAAATTTTTTCGTGGCCAAAGTGGCAGATTTTCAAGGCGTCACAATTCTCCACAAAGGTCCCACTTTCGGGCCAAAGTCGGTGAGAAAGGCCGGCCCGCTTGGAAAAACAACAGGCCTCACAACAAACCCTCAGGGGAGAAGCCCGCCTCAGCTTGACGGGGCATCCCCTCCGGAATCGTTGGATTGGATAGGGGGCAAATTACTTAGGTTCCGGGAGGAATGGATGAAGCATTCTTCGGATGCATGGGTCACAGAAATAGTGACAGAAGGTTATCATTTAGATTTATCAAGCACACCACCCGGAAGATTCCTCATGTCAAGAGTCCCTCGCAGTTCTCAGAAGGCTCAAGCCTTTCTACAATGTATAGAAAAGTTGGAGCGGTCCGGGGTAATCAGTCCAGTACCAACCAAAGAGAGATTCTCCGGTTTTTACTCGAATCTATTTACAGTACCGAAGAGGGACGGTTCCCTCAGACCTGTGCTCGACCTCAAGGGTCTCAACAAATTCATCCGATCAGTACGGTTCAAGATGGAAACGTTGAGATCTGTCATTCGAGGGATGGAACAGGGGCAACTGATGATGTCCCTGGACATAAGGGACGCATACCTGCATGTTCCAATTTGGCCCCCCCATCACCGCTACCTACGATTTGCCTTCCAGAACAAACACTATCAATTTGTGGCACTCCCATTCGGACTGTCGTCCGCTCCCAGGGTTTTCACCAAGTTGATGGCGGTGACAGCTGCAACGTTGAGACTGCAGGGGATTTCCGTGACCCCCTATCTGGACGACCTCCTGTTAAAGGCCAGTTCGGAAACGAGGGCCAAGGAGCATCTAAACCAAGCAGTTCGGCTACTCCAGAGTTTCGGATGGACCATCAACTGGTCGAAGTCCAGCCCAGATCCCAGTCACAGGATGATATTCCTCGGCCTGGAGTTCGATACGATCACGCAGACTGTAACATTACCCATGGACAAGCAGATCAGGATCAGAGATCAAGTTCAACATCTTCTGTCCAGTCAAAGCACGACAGTACACAAGGCGATGCAAGTACTGGGAACAATGGTTTCGGCCATCGAGGCAGTTCCATTTGCGCAAATACATCTTCGGTCTCTTCAAGCCAACATTCTAGCAACGTGGAAAGGGGGACCTCTATCCCGCCCCATGTCCTTGTCACGACAGGCGAGGGCGGAGTTACAGTGGTGGATGAAATCCGAGAATCTAGCTGCAGGTCAATCGTGGGCGACACCAGAGTGGATTGTGATATCAACAGACGCCAGCCTCCAGGGCTGGGGGGCAACATGGGACGAGCAGTCTGCCCAAGGGCTTTGGTCTCCAGAGGAAGCCAAACTACCAATAAATATTCTAGAACTGAGAGCGGTAAAATTGGCCCTCGTCCAGTGGACAGACCAACTCAGAGAACAGCCCATACGCGTCCAAAGCGACAATGCTACGACAGTAGCGTACATAAATCGGCAAGGAGGGACACGAAGTCGGGCGGCCCTGGCAGAAGCCAGACAGATTCTTCTCTGGGCGGAAAACAACTCCGTAAAATTATCTGCAATACACATTCCAGGAGTGTCCAACACAAAGGCGGACTTTCTCAGTCGGAATCGGCTGGATCCAGGAGAATGGGAACTGCATCCAGAGGCGTTCAATCAGCTGACAGACCAGTGGGGAACCCCCAGCATAGACTTAATGGCTTCCAGAAACAATCGAAAAGTACCGAGATTCTTTGCCCGTCGCAGGGATCCGTTAGCAGTGGGAGTGGATGCCATGACTCAGCGCTGGCAATTCAATCTAGCATATGTCTTCCCACCTCTTCCAATGCTACCAAGGGTCCTCAAAAAGATAAAGCAATCTCAGTTGATAGTCATTGTAGTGGCACCGTATTGGCCCCGGAGAACCTGGTTCACCGATCTGCAGGAGATGTCAATAGAACAGCCGATCCGGCTGGACAGCAGACCAGATCTCCTACTGCAGGGACCCATATTACATCACAATCCCGGACTCTTCGCTTTGACGGGATGGCTGTTGAAAGGTCCATCTGGCAACGACAAGGACTAGATGAAGCAGTCATACTCACTATGATAAAAGCTCGAAAAGCCTCGTCTTCCAAATCATACCACAGAGTTTGGCAGTCTTACCTCAATTGGTGCAAGGAGTCTCATTTTCCATTCCTTGAATTGCAGTTACCACGGATCCTTTCCTTCCTACAAAGAGGACTACAATTAGGTCTTAAGCTCAGCTCGCTTAAGGTCCAGGTGTCAGCCTTGTCAATCCTGTTTCAATCTCGCTTGGCGAATGAAGACTTGATACGCACGTTTCTGCAGGGAGTGGCCCATATCGTGCCGCCATTCCGTACTCCGGTGGCTGGCTGGGATCTCAATCTAGTGTTGGAAGCTCTGCTGGACCCACCATTCGAACCATTGTCTTCTATTTCCGATACATGGGTCACCTATAAGGTAGTGTTCCTCGTGGCGATATCATCGACCAGACGGGTTTCTGAACTTAGTGCTTTATCGTGTGCTCCTCCTTATCTCATATTCCATAAGGATAAAGCAGTTCTTCGTACGCTTCCAACCTTTCTACCCAAGGTAGTTTCAGACTTTCATATGAATCAAGAAATTGTGGTTCCTTCTCTATGTCCGGAACCCAAGAATGAGAAGGAACGCAGACTTCATAATTTGGACGTGGTCAGAGCATTACGATGGTATGTGGATAGATCTAAATCTTTCCGAAAGTCGCAGGCCCTGTTTGTCATTCCATCGGGCCCTCGTCGGGGCCAGGCAGCCTCAAAAGTGACAATATCAAGATGGATCAGAGAATCAATCAAGCAAGCATACTCTGCGAAAGGAAGATCGGCGCCTGAAGGACTTCGGGCTCACTCCACCAGAGCAGTGGGAGCCTCATGGGCGTGGCGAAACTCTGCTTCCTTGGAGCAGATCTGTAAGGCGGCTACCTGGTCTTCTGTTCACACTTTCTCTAAATTTTACAAAGTTGACACCTTTTCCTCAGCCGAGGCTGCCTTTGGGCGACAGGTGTTGCATTCAGTAATTAAATAATTTTGCAGTACTTCTGTACATAGTTTTAGCTCGCTCCCACCCTGCTGTTTGGGACTGCTTTGTTAAGTCCCCATGGTTCCCTGTGTCCCCCTAAGACGACAGAGAAAACAGGATTTTTGATACTTACCGTTAAATCTGTTTCTCTGTAGTCATAAGGGGGACACAGGGCTTCCCACCCTTGTCGAGCTATTGACAATTGGTCTAGTTTTGTTCAGTTTCACTGGTTACTTTCTGCCTGTGTATTTTCAGTGATTACGTTCGCAGCTTTGGGACAAACTGAATAGGAAGGTACAGTGTAGGGGGTAAAGCCTGAAGGGCACGCCCCTTAATTAATTAATTTTCAAGTGTCCTGCCTCCTGGAGGATGGAGCTTAACCCCATGGTTCCCTGTGTCCCCCTTATGACTACAGAGAAACAGATTTAACGGTAAGTATCAAAAATCCTGTTATCATCCCAGGTATTCATCCCAGTGTACTTAGTGAGCTTAGCTCTGTGATTGCCAAACCTCTTTACTTAATTTTTCAGGATTCATTGAGGTCTGGCATGGTGCCGCTATTCAAAAGGGATCAGGTTCTCAGCCTCAGAATTATAGGCCAGTTAGTCTGATGACAGTGGTAGGAAAGCTTTTCTAAGGGTTAATAAAGGATTCTCAGCCTCAAAACTATCGGCTAGTTAGTCTGAATTCAGTGGTAGGAAAGCTTTTTGAAGGGTTGATAAAGGATAAGATAATGGACTTCATAGCAAATCACAATACTATGAGTTTGTGGCAGCATGGTTTTATGCATAATAGATCTTGCCAGACTAACTTATTTTTTTTTTATGAGAAGCTAAGCAGGGACCTTGATTCTGGGATGGCAGTGGATGTGATTTACTTAGACGTTGCTAAAGCATTTGATACAGTGCTACAGAGGGATGGAAGACTTAAATTATGAGGGTAGACTGTCAAGGTTGGGGTTGTTTTCTCTGGAAAAAAGGCGCTTGCGAGGGGACATGATTACACTTTACAAGTACATTAGAGGACATTATAGACAAATTGCAGGGGACCTTTTTACCCATAAAGTGGATCACCGTACCAGAGGCCTCCCCTTTAGACTAGAAGAAAAGAACTTTCATTTGAAGCAACGTAGGGGGTTCATCACAGTCAGGACAGTGAGGTTGTGGAATGCACTGCCGGGTGATGTTGTGATGCTGATTGAGTTAATGACTATAAGAGGGACTTGGATGATTTATTGGACAGAAATAATATCAAAGGCTATTGTGATACTAAACTCTATAGTTAGTATAGATATGGGTATATAGAATTTATGTATGGAGGGGTGTGTGTATGCATGCTGGATTTTCATTTGGAGGGGTTGAACTTGAAAGACTTTGTCTTTTTTCATCCCGATTTAACTATGTAACTATGTAACTATATCACTCTGTAGTTCACTCAACCAAAACTTTTTTTTATACAGGTGTATTTTAAAAAAGTTCACTGTAGTCAGCAATAACATTTTGTTGGTGCAACTCATTTGCTTATGCTGTACACTCCTAGATTTGCATACAAATTGTTCCAACAATGCACCACAAAGTGTAGAGTAGAAATATGTTTGGAAAAAGAATTGTGTTACATTTACCTTCTACGTCAGTATGGTTAGGTATGCGTATACCATTCTGTCCCCTACTTAGTCCAACTGTTCTGCCACAGAATCATTTCTGGATGCTTTTTTCTTTACAGAATTTACGCACAGACATAGTCATGGATGTAGGAACGAGCCTCAACCCTGCAATCGATATAGGTCAGGTGAGTAATGATAGTACCAACTGTCCCAACCAACCAGATCACACGCCAAAGGAATGCCAGGCAGGATGGTGCCCCCTGCCACAGATTAGGCCAGTCCTAAACAATATTTATATGTCAGGACATTTGGATATTGTTAGTGAGCAGCCACATTTACTGTAGTGCTCCTACGTTCCCTGCAAACTACAAGGATATGTTTTTTTTCAGCTTTAAAGGTCAAGCTAGGACACAGAGGTATTTTACAAAAGGAACCCTCATGTAACCCTATATACTTATTTAATGTTATTTCTGTAATATTTCCCCTTTAGTTATTGTACCCAACAGGCACATACAGTAGGATACTGATTGTCTTGGGCCATGCACTTTTGTATCAGCAGCACATTAGTACACTGGTGTCATTTAGAGTCTGTAATACACATGTACACAATGCAGAATAGTAAGTCTAAACAGTACCTGACCTTGTTCCATGGTCAAAAGAAAACTATGGGCACATGAGCGTTCACAAATAGGGGTGCAGATCTTTAACTTATTTACTGCTGTTGAGATAGGAGAGTATTATAAGGCAGAGCTTTTTTAGTACACCTTACAATACCCATATTATCTCAACAGCAGTTTTAACATTAATTTGAATCATAGTTCAAAAAACAAGTTTTAGCAACCAGTGAGTACTAAAGAGCCAACAACCCTCTTACTTAAGCTGAAAAGTTGCAAACATTGTTTCTTAAAAGTCTATACCCTCATGACAGGCATTCGTAACCATTGGCAGATTTAATGTGCCTAACAGGGTCATTAAAATTATTCATTGGGGTGTTGTCTGATCTTGGTTTGTTGTCTTGTGTGTGTGTGTGGTGCTGAATTCTGTTTTTGAAATTTAATATCACCTAGAGATACCACAAATTTATTAACAACATAGCAACACAAACTGGAATTTTCTCTTTAAGGGCTCTTATACATGAGCGTTCCGACCTGCGCTCCCCTGCGTTCCGTTTTTTGGCGTTCAGCCGCAGGGGAGCGCAGGAATAGCCGCAAGTCATTATTTGAAATGGGGCTGTACTCATTAAGGCGCTTGTAGGCGCCGAACGCAGGTTCAGACGCAACATGCTGCATTTTTCCTGCGTTCGGCGCCTACACGCGCCTGAGTGAGTACAGCCCCATTTCAAATAACGACTTGCGTCTATTCCTGCGCTCCCCTGCGGCTGAACGCCAAAAAACGGAACGCAGGGGAGCGCAGGTCGGAACGCTCATGTGTAAGAGCCCTTAATAATGAATCCACGTAAACCAACAGTTAAAGTGATGCTGACACTAAAAAAATACTTTTTAAAATATGAATGTACATTAAAAGTTACCTATAGGTCATGCTGATCGTTTTTTTGCTGAGGATGTTTTTGTAAGTAATTGTTAGTTTAGTAATTGTAATTGTTAGTAATTGAATACAGCCTATTCACTCGAAGTTTAAATATTAGATTTTTTTTTAATAAACTTCGATTGGTCTTTTTCTATTCGAATTTCGAGTTGATGGGAGTTTAAAAAAACTCCCATCACCTCGATATTCGACCCTTGATAAATCTGCCCCATAGTGTCCATTTTTTGCAATGATCTTACCGATATGTATGTAATTATGGTCAAATAGTGTGACAAAGCACAGCTCATTTTTGGGGTTCCCGGGCTTAATTTTCACTATAGGACCCATGCTTAATTGAGACAACCCTGCTAACTCAGGTAAGTTTTGCCATGTTGGTAAATAATAGGCCTCACCACCTACACTTCAATTAGACAACTTCACATATAGACATCAAACAGTTGCACTTGTGCCTTTCATTGTGGTAGGAAGAAGGTTGCTTTGCACTTTGCTTTGCTTTGTTCACTAGGCTCATGTTCTTTGTGTAGGTTGAAGGTGCATTTGTCCAAGGCCTGGGGCTCTTCACCTTAGAAGAGCTGAAATATTCTCCAGATGGGATTCTATACACTCGCGGCCCTGGAATGTACAAGATTCCAGCATTTGGCGACATCCCCATCGAATTCAACGTGTCGCTTTTACGCAACTGTCCAAACGATAAAGCAATCTACTCCTCCAAGGTAGGAGCAGGGCATTTTAAAACAATTCTTAATTTAACTCCAGCAACACGTTCCTCCTTAGCAACAAGTTCTCCTTAAACAACAACATAAAAAAAGTAAACATTTTTTTTTCTTTTTAACGAAAAAATAACACCAAGACAGTTTTCACTTTTAATTCGCAAAGCTTTTATTTAAAATTACTTACCGATTCTTTGCTTGCGCTCCTCTTCAGAAACGGCGATCCTTTGTGCGGGTCTATGTAGGGTAGGAGGTAGGGTTTTTTTTTATTAAGAGTTTGTTTCTCCTTTAAGACTGAGCAGAAAGTGCATTTTCCTTTGGCTCTTCCCCCTATTGTTCTGCTGATATACTTGTTTCTGATAACAGTTTTATTTTGATTCAGGCTGTTGGAGAACCCCCCCTTTTCTTGTCGTCCTCCATATTTTTTGCCATAAAAGAAGCGATCGCAGCAGCGAGAGCAGAATCGGGAATTACTGGCACATTTAGACTGGATAGTCCCGCCACACCAGAACGGATCCGCAATGCCTGCGTCGATGACTTCACTAAACTGGTAGGAGCTTAACGGGACCGTTTATATTAAGGGAACAGTAACACCAAAAAATTCCAGTGTTTCAAAGTAATGAAAATATGATGTGCTACACTGGTACAAATGATGAGATTGCACTAGAAACTCTTCAATAGTTTATATAAACAAGTTACTGTGTGGCCATGGGAGCAGCCATTTAAAGCTGAAAAAATTAGAAAAGGCCCAGGATACACAGCAGATAACAGATAAGGTCTATGGTAGGGATGCAACGAATCTACTATTTTGGATTCGGCCAAACCCTTGAATCCTTCACGAAAGATTCTGCCGAATACTGAACCGAATCCGAATTTGCATTTGCAAATTAGGATTTGGATTCGGTTCGGCCAGGCAGAAGGATTCGGACGAATCCGAATCCTTCTGAGAAAGGCCAAATCCGGAACCGAATCCTGTATTCGGTGCATCCCTAGTCTATGGTATACAATTGGATTTTTTCAGAATATATCTGTTATCTACTGTGTAACCTCTGCTTGAATGGCTGCCCAATGGCTACACAGCCGCTTGTATATATAAACTATAGTAGTACTTATCTGTTATCTACTGTGTATACAGTGCTTGAATGGCTGCCCCCATGGCTACACAGCAGCTTGTTCATATAAATTATAGTAGTACTTATCTGTTATCTATTGTGAATCCTGTGCTTGAATGGCTCCCTCGTTGGCTACACAGCAGCTTGTTTATATAAAATACAGTAGTGCTTCTATAGCAAACACACCAGTTGTACCAGTGGAGGACAACAGTATATTAGTATATTATATTGTTATTCCTTTGGTGATACTGTTCCTTAAAGCTTATGCGCAGGGCCCTTAGCCTGACCATTTATACAGGCCCGGATTTGTGGAAAGGCCACCTAGGCCCGGGCCTAGGGTGGCAGGATTTTAGGGGGGCGGCATGCTGCCCAACCACACCCACATTGGTTCAAAAACACTGGGGATGCGCTGGAGATAAAATTTCCATGAAAATTTGCACGAATAAAGGGGAGGGGACAGGGGGCGACGAACGGCAGTGGGCCTAGGGGCGCCCGGAATGCAAATCCGGCCCTGCATTTATATTGTTTTCAATAAGTTGGAGCCTTATAATGGCCATTGATATTGATGTCCCTCAGATGGAAGGAGCCATTTGTTTTACTGGTAGGATAGTTCACTAAAGCACTGAATTGTTCTTAAAACATTCTGGTAACTGATTTTCTGTTCCAGTCACATAGAAATCTCAGGCAGATTCAGAAATACCCCCCTCCCCCAAATCAAAAATACAGTACGGGGCAAGTAATATGCTTTTCATGGGAAAAAGAAAAACAAACAGCTGAAATTAACCCTATATTTTCTGTCTTTTCTGCAGTGCCCAGTTCCAGAACCAGGGACATTTGTACCCTGGGCCATTAGAGTTTAACTCTCTGGGACCATCCATTGCTCTCTGAAACCACATGTCTGATCTTACACCATGAGTCTAAAGAATCACATTGTGCACTTTATCAGCCGGATCAACAAATATCTTCTCATCTAAAGGATTTATTTTCCGACTTAAAACAAGGGAATCGCTTTAC
This sequence comes from Xenopus petersii, assembly GCA_038501925.1. Classification (NCBI taxonomy): domain Eukaryota; kingdom Metazoa; phylum Chordata; class Amphibia; order Anura; family Pipidae; genus Xenopus; species Xenopus petersii. The sequence goes on from CM076681.1 coordinate 134,919,335, forward strand.
TGACAAAGTGTATTTATAAGTTTGTGGGTAAACATAGGGTCTAATCCTGTTGCTGCTAAACCTGTAGATTCTCATTACCAACCATTTTCAGCTGAGGCTCCCCTTGTCACATTAATCCTAACCCTTTGACCCATAGGCCATGCCCCTTTATCATATAGTGGCCTGTGGAAGGTGCCAGGGAGATTGTTGTTAGTCTGAGAACAACGGCAGCTAAGGCAAGGCTGAAAGTGAGTGAGTCAAGAGGGAAATAATTCTTTATTCATCTTATAATATTCCCATTGCATGTATCCAGCAAGAAAAACCTACTGATATTCTCTCCCCTACTCATGCTCCTTGCACACAGCATACAGTTCCCATTTGCATTCCTGTCTTGCAAGCAGAATCCCTCAATTATAAACTTGGCGCACAAAGTTATTGTGGAACTTTATAGACAAATACCCGACATTAATGTGATTGTATCATGAGGACTGAATCAATCGTGATGTGACTGTGTCATTCCCAGTGCTAATAAAGTATTGCCTGTACCTCGTCACAATGCAATTAAAATAAAAAGGAATCTGAAAACAATATTTGCTGTGAGTCCATACGTCACATTTGTCTTTAGGTGCAAGGATGGTGTGGCTTTTCACTGGAGGTTTTATGAAAACCCACGGCTGATGATAATGAATCAATGCCTTTTTTTTCGCAATAGAACGGAAACATTCATTTCTATTTAGGATCACCCAATGGCACTTACTGCTAAAAAAGCATATTGTTATGAAAATGGTTTATTTACATGAAGCAGGGTTTTACATATGAGCTGTTTTATGCAATATCTTTTTAAAGAGACCTTTTTTTTTTTTTCATTAAAAGATCCATACATGTTATTAAAGAGTTAAAATATCTGAGCTGTCAACCATATATTACCTGCCCTGTCTTTATGCCTGAGGTGCCTGCCTTCTTGCTTTGATTGTGTAATTCCATAAATGTTTAAATAATATATATATATTAAAATGTAAAATAATATATATATATATATATATATATATATATATATATATATATATATATATATATAGTGTAAGTATAGTTTATTTTGCTCATTTAACGTGATAGAAAAGTATTTGAAATTATTTGTTAGGGTGATGCCCACTTGAAAAGGTTATTTTGCTTAGAATTTTTGAGATATTACATTATCGACCACAAAAAACACAGGTTTTTATTCTATAGCAAGAATGTTATTTGATCCCAATCACCACTTAATACAAAGGTTTTCAGCCTTTTGGGGTTCAGACTCCCCTTTGTGGTTCACAATTTGAAACCCCAAAAGCTCATGACAAGGCTACACATAGGGGCACATTTACTTAGGGTCAAATATTGAGGGTTAATTAACTTAGGGTTCGAATATCGAAGTCGAAGGATTTACCGCATTTCCTTCGCTCATACGATTGAAGAAAAAATCGTTTGATCGAACGATTAAATCCTTCGAATCGAACGATTTGAAGGATTTTAATCCATCGATCGAACGATTTTCCTTTGATCAAAAATATCTAGGAAAGCCTATGGGGAAAAACACCTGCTACCTACTGTCAAATTTGGTGGAGGTTCCATCATGCTGTGGGCCTGTGAGTCTAGTTCAGGGACGGGGGCCCTTGTTAAAGTCGAGGGTCGGATGAATTCAACCCAATATCAACAAATTCTTCAGCATAATGTTCAAGCATCAGTTACAAAGTTGAAGTTACGCAGAGGTTGGATATTCCAACAAGACAATGACCCTAAACACACTTGGAAATCTACAAAGACATTTATTCAGAGGGAGAAGGACAATATTCTAAAATGGCCATCACACTCCCCCGACTTGAATATCATGGAAAATCTATGGGATGATTTGAAGCAGACTGTCCATGCTCGGCAGCCATCAAATTGAACTGAACTGGAGAGATTTCGTATGGACGAATGGTCAAATATACCCACATCCAGAATCCAGACACTCATCAAAGACTATAGGAGGCGTTTAGAGACTGTTACATTTGCAAAAGGCTCAACTAAGTATTGATGTAATATCTCTGTTGGGGTGTCCAAATTTATGCACCTGTCTAATTTTGTTATGATGAATATTGCATATTTTCTCAATATTTAAAAGTAATATTTTGCATGGAATAGAAATGCTAAAAACACCTTGAATGTAGAACATAATAGGACATCACTAAAAGTAAACCTTGCATTAGTAAAATATGGGCACTCCTGATTTAGGATATATTTAGGCAACTGTGAGCAGAATTTGATTCATTATTGTTTCTATTACGCGTGGAAAACCTTTTCTGGCTATTTTTTGTACAATTCTGGAATACTTTTACCACAGATATAAATCTATATATATCTAAAAAGCACTAGGAAGAAGCTAAACATCAAATGGAAAAAAGTAGATGATATTAAACCTTTGAAAGATAAAAAAATGTATCTACAATGAAATCACAAGGTATAAAGAAGGTATAGGAATATATGGTATAAATGGGTGGGACAGGGAGTACTACAATGTTGCCTCCCACGCCCTGAAGCCCAATGCAATCCAGGCAGGTGCCAGAGGGGGAGCCGGGATGGCACCTAATTCCCCCTTAAAACCTAGTCCCTAGTACGGTCCAGGTGCAACAGACATTCACTGACACGGGTGAAGCCCAATGCAATCCCAGTAAAGAACTAGGCAGTTGCCAGAGTGGCAGGGTTTTAAGAATGGCAATTTTCCAGACAAATTGGGCTACTAATTTAAAGCCCAGGTGGGTTTTGAAAGTACAAACTAGCCAAGGTACGGATTTGGGCTACTTTTTGGGCCTTTGGCTGATTTGTACTTTGCAAACCGGCCAAAGTTTTTTCTTGCCCTAATGTAAAAAAGTCTGCGTCTCCCAATGCATGTTGGGTAATGTCGTTTTTGTTTACCAACTGCCAAGTTCAATGTAAGACTACAATACCCAGCATGCAGTGGGAGTTCCCAGATTTTGGGCCCTGTACCCGGTCTCCCGTCACTCTTAAGCATTCTCGCATTTTCTGCTGACTTTCCTCAATTTCAGATAATTTTGGGGCAAAAATCTGCTGGCCGACCTAAAAAGGTTGAACTGTTTTACCAACATTTATTGAAATTGTATATGTATTAGGCATAATGGGGCCCCTATACCTCCTGGCAGGGCCGTCATTAGAAATCACGGGGCCCCGTACAAAAAAGATTTTGGGGGCCCCTGGGCCACACCCACCCCCCGAGCCCCACCCAAGATCCCACCCACTCCACATCACAGTTAAAAGACCACACAGACCGGGGCCTATAGAATATTAAAATAATACATTGGTGGCCAGGGGATTAAAAAAAAACAAAAAAAACACACATTGATGTTCAGAGGAATTGAACTCGTGGCTTCAGGACTTCAACTTCGCCTCCTTTCGTGACTTTGGGTCTTTTAGCAGCTTTAAGACTTCAATTTCGGCTGTTTCCGTGACTTCGGACTTCAGCTTCGGCTATTTTCATGGCTTCGGGTCTTTTCGCCACTTCGGCTGTTCGGCTTTTTTGGCACTTCTGCATTTCGACTGTTCGGGACTTCGGAAGGCTTTGGCACTGTTAAGGGGGGTCCGGCTCTTTCAGGCCGGTTACACTTGTACCCCATGTGCCCCCCTGATGGCAGCCCTACCTCCTGGCCCCCCCATTTTGCTTCATGGAAAAATTTGAAAAAGGTATATCTATATATATATATATATATATATATATATATATATATATTTTTTTTTTTTTTTTTTTTGTGTGTATTTTTTAGACTTTTTTCCCTGCACACATTGGGCTATTTTTGGGCTACTTTTGAAGTGCTTCTTGGCTACTTTTGGGCTGGTTGCAGGCCCGGACTGGCAATCTGTGGGTTCTGGCAAATGCCAGAGGGGCTGCTATAAGTTGCCATAGACAGTCACTATATATTGGGCTGGTGGGAGGCTGTTTGGGCTGCTGTGTGGCCTTTTTTGGCCTCTGTGTACCTGAAATGCCAGGGCCTACCGGTATTTTGAATCTCTGTCCAGGCCTGGCTGGTTGTGTAGCTGACTTTGGCTGGTTTTGAAAATTACACCTGGCAATTCTAAAAAGGGGGAGCCGGGATTGCACCTGAAATTCCCTCCTAAAACCCAGTTCCCATTAGTACGGTCCAGGCGGAACAGCCATTCAGTAACACTGGTGAAATGCAATCACAGAAGAGAACTTGGTAGGCGCCAAGTGGTCACCTAATTCCCCCCTAAAATCTAGTCCCTATTAGTACGGTCCAGGCGGAACAGCCATTCAGTAACACGGTGAAGCCCAATGCAATCCAGTAGAGAACTAGGCAGATGCCAGAGGGGGAGCCGGGATGGTACCTAATTCCCCCCTAAAATCGAGTCCCTATTAGTACGGTCCAGGTGGAACAACCATTCACTGACACGGGAGAAGCCCAATGCAATCCCAGTAAAGAACTTGGTAGGTGCCGAGAGGTCATCTAATTCCCCCCTAAATCCTAGTCCCTATTAGTACGGTCCAGGGCGGACGTTTCTGACGCCTCCCGACCTCCAGTAATTGCCAAGGCGGCGCTGGAAGCTGTAGCGTGAGGAGTCCGCTGCATCGGAATCTGGAGCAGAAATGGCGCAGTAAGTGCAACACGGGGGATCGGGCAGATGGGAAACCCTGTTGCAAAGTGGCTTTTAGTCCTAATAGCGACAGTATGAGCGTTAGGGTTCGGCCTTGGTGTCAAATCATTGTTTGTGGGCCCCACAGTAACATCACTTTGGCCTCAGACCGCCGTCAGCCTCGCAAACAACTTATTTTCCTAAACCGAATTAGTTGCACCTGTTCCTCAGACTGACCCCCAGCTCTGGCAGGTTTCCCTCCTCCCCCCACAGCAGCTCAGACACTTCTTCTGCTCCAAGGACAGAGACTTTATTGAGATATAGGGAAATGAGAAAGAATCAGATTATGGTGGACTCTTTCTAATTAAGCAAAATCAGATTCATCTACAAAGATCCATTTGACCATTAAAGAGGCGCTTGGCAGCAATGCCCTGTGTTTCTGATCTTTCTCATTTCCTTTTGTTCTTTTTCTTAAACAATAAATCCTTCTGGTGCCACCCACATCCCTGGAAATACTTTCACTTTCACTTTTACTAAGAAAAACATTCATTATTAAAGTATATATATATTATTAATATAAATATAAATATATATATATATATATATATATATTTATATTTATATTAATAATATATATATACTTTAATAATGAATGTTTTTCTTAGTGAAAGTATTTCCAGGGATGTGGGCACCAGAAGGATTTAGCTACTCCCTGCTATATATATATATATATATATATATATATATATATATATAGCAGGGAGTAGCTTCCCTAGGCTGTAAGATTTGCCTGCAGTGAATAGGGTGTCAGGTTTACATTGTTCTCCCTGATTACTCCACTGTGTGCGATCTGCACCACTTTTGAGCTATTTCTGCCTAGAGGGTTGCGCAGTAGTGCAATCCCACGGACACAGGGACTGGACGCAGAGACACTTCAACATTATTATTATTATTAACATGTATTTACTGTATACATGCGACAACATACTTTGCACATTTGCCTCTTTGTAAGCAACGGATCATTTGTGTGGATCATTTGTCTCTGACAAATCAACTGTTTCTGTTCTGTTTTACTGCAAGAACCCCCCGGCATACTTTCTTTTTATCCACAGTAGCCTACGAGAGTTGTAGTTGCACAACACCATATCTTTGTCTCTTCCACTTAGTGAAGGCCCTGCCTTAAGTGTTAGTCAAATGTAACCCATGCTCTATAGATAAAGCTGAACATTAAACCTGTTGGTCTAATATAGCCCCGAAATAGTGTTACATATGTGTATATGCTATCGATGCTCGGAACCTGGGATTTTCTGGATAATGGATCTTTCTGTATTTCTCATAAGTCTGCTAACAAATCATGTAAACATTAAATAAACCCAATAGGCTTGTTTTGTTTCCAATAAGGATTAATTACATCTTAGTTGGGATCAAATACAATGTACTGTTTTATTATTACATAGAAAAGGGAAATCATTTTTAAAGGAGAAGGAAAGTCCACTTTGGGGTGCTAAATGTATATGTATCTATCTATGTACTGGCTATATATACCATCAAAAAGGCCATTTGTGCAGGGACCCCAGCATCAGATGGCCATTGGGGGGGGGGGATTGTATAGAAATCACTTTGTGTTGTATAGCAGTTATTAGATATCAGATAGATATCATCTCTCGCCAGTGTGTAACTGCTTTAGGCAAGATAGATTTGTTTTGCCTGTTTCTCTACCAGTTGCCTGTGGACCTGCTGTCTCTATTTTCTCATCATAGCATGTTGTTATTGGTAGGAGGGCAGGCAGAAACGTTCCAGAAAGCTACCGAAGCAGTTAATTGCCAATAAATTAGCCACAATATTGCAAGCTATAAGACTATATTTATTCTGCAGAAGGATTTACCATACCTGAGTAAACAGCTCTAGAAGCTCTCTCTGTTTGTTTAGAATAGCAGCTGCCATATTAGCTTGGTGGGATACCACTTCCTGCCCGAGTCTCTCCCTGCTCACTCATAGCTGTGGGCTCAGATTACAGCAGGGAGGGTCAGGAGCAAACTGAGCATGCTCAAGCCCTAGCCCTGGAGACTTAAGCTGAAAACAGGAAGTCTGATAGAGAAGGCCATGAGTACACAATAGAAGGAAAGAAATGCTGTGTTTCTTTTGACAGAGGACTCAGAGCAACATTACTTTGAGGATTTACTGGTATATTATTATATAGACCTTTCTGATAAAGCTTACTTAATTTTAGCCTTTCCTTCTCCCTTAACATAATTCGGATGCTTGGCTCAATTTTATTTATTCATTTCAATTAATTTTCGTGCTTCCACTTATTTGCAGACAGAGTAAGGAGGCACAAGATGACATTGAGGAAAAGAAGCCAGTGCAAGAGACAGGGTAAGTAAGTGTGTGCCAAAGATTCCGACCTGTTGGATGTCAGACTAGGAGATCATTTGCTGCTTCTGTTTGGTGTTAAAGGAAAACAATACCCCCAACATGAATACTTGAGCAACAGAGTTTATATCATATTAAGTGACATATTAAAGAATCTTTTCAAACTGGAATATATATTTAAGTAAATATTGCCCTTTTACATCTCTTGCCTTGAGCCACCATTTTGTGATGGTCTGTGTGCTGCCTCAGAGATCACCTGACCAGAAATACTGCAGCTCTAACTGTAACAGGAAGAAGTGTGGAAGCAAAAGACACAACTCTGTCTGTTAATTGGCTCATGTGACTTAACATGTATGGTATGTTAAGAATCGTACAATCCCAGGGGGCGGCCTTAATTTTTAGAAATGGCAGTTTTCTATTTATGATTACCCAATGGCACATACTACTAGAAAAGTATATTATTATGAAAATGGTTTATTTACATGAAGCAGGGTTTTACATATGAGCTGTTTTATGCAATATCTTTTTACAGAGACCTACATTGTGCAAGGGGTATAGTTTTCCTTTAATTATTTAAGGAGGTTCATGAGACGGCAAGTAAAAAGGTAAACAAATAACAACCAGTAAGATGATTGCTTCCATTATTATAGCGGCACTAGACCAGTATGGCTGAAACCCTTCCCAGACTTCCCTATTGAAGAACCTCCTTGTATTATACCTCTATACCACCTATGAATACAATTGTATGGGCTTTTTAGAAACTGGTCCAGGACCAGACTGGGATTAAAACTAGGCCCTAGAATTCCGCATAGGCCCAAACAGCCCCCAGCAGTTCAATACATAGTTAATGTTTATGGAATCTTAAAGTGGCCCTCTGCTGTAGCCCATTTGCCAGAAACCACACATTGCCAGTCCAGGCCTGGTCTGGTCTTGGACCTCGCTGTGGGGCAGTGAATATCTTCCTCACTTCCACATCTTTGGAAGATATTGCCATAAGGGCACAATTTGGTATCAAAACCCTGTAGAACATTGTAAGCTTTGGGGATTGTAAAAGTTATGTGATCAGAAATGAGATTCACCCTCCCCTCTATACTATACAATGTACTGCTGGGCCCTGTCCTATAGGAAAACACTGAATTATGTGGCACAGATTGCATAAGATAAAGTGGGAGAATGCTCTTAAAGGAACAGTAACACCAAATCATGAAAGTGTTTTACGTATAGCTAGTATAAGTTAAACGTATATCTAGTATAAGTAACTCTAGTTATCATTGAAGGCGTTTCACTACTCCTCTGAGCAGTTTCTTCAGTTCAAATGAAGATGGTTTAAATTGATTAAACACACTGCACTGTAGGACAGGAGCCAATAAGCAGCTAGGCTGACCGGGTAGGGAACTGATGCCTTTCTTTGCTTGTGTGACTGCAGGGCTGGTGTTATCTCCCTCCTCCCCCTCTTACTGTGTTTTAAAGATAAAACCATATATTATTCATTATTGCCCACAAGATTGATATTATCCTATATGTCTCCCTTAAAGTGGTTGTTTACCTTTTAAATGAACTCTGACTGATATTCTGAGACAATTTGCTATTGTTTTTATTTGTGGTTTTTGAGTTATTTAGCTTTTTATTCAGCTCACCAGTTTGCAATTTCAGCCATCATGCACTTTACAGAGCACTTGTGTTTTAGATGGGGTCAATAACTCCCCATTTGAAAGCTGGAGAAAGTCAGAAGAAGAAGGCAAATAATTAAGAAACTATAACAAAAAATAAAAATGAAGACCAATGTAAAAGTTGCTTAGAATTAGCCATTCTGTAATTGTGAACCACTACTAAGGATTATGGAATTTTGACTTTGTCTAGACTTGTCTGATTTTTGCATATAAATTTTTGCATAAAAATAAATGTTCTTTTAGCTCCTTTTTACCCTTCACACATAGGAATATTGGTGCCCAGGAAACAAGGGAGGATGAAGGAAAGAAAAAAATGATGGAAGATCTGAAAATTATTCCTGCAGTGGAAAATGCATTAAACCAATCATTAATTGAATCCCTTCATACAAGTTCCATGATTGAAGAGAAAGGAGAGAATTTGCACCCAGAGAGCTCAGCTGATCAGGGCAGGTAGGGATGAGACAAATAGGTAAGGGGTATGGGGATGAGGAATATGGGATGGGCACTTGAGAAGTATGGAGGTTAGTAGGGCACATTGGCATTAGCACTCTTGGAAAGGCATGTGGAAATTAGGGAATTTGTAACGTCATGTAGGGGCTAGGAAGTAAAAAAAAAAGAGGTAGTGATAAGGTGGTTGAGAGGAAGAATGGGAATAAGAAAGCTAGTATAGAGTATAGGAAGCAAATAGACAGGTAAAGGATGGAAAATGGATATTTCAAATACATTGTGGGATTAGGTAGCATTGAAGGGCATGTTGAGACTCGGACTGGGAAGGGAACTCACTACATCCTTTTCAGGTGGAAGATCTGTCAGCATTAGTAATAAATAATATAGAGCATTACATGTTATTTTCAAGCAATTTATAATTTGATGATAATGTTTCTTATCACTTAGATTTAGCTCAAGTGTCTGGATTTTTTTTTTGTGCTTTTACTTAAATTTGAATACGTTTTGTTGTTCATATATAGGGTTGTTGGAGTCCAGGAAATTGGAGTGGATGAATTGAAACCAGTAATTCCCAAAGACGTCAGGGATATATCTGGGATGGAGAATGCTACAAATAAATCAATGCTCAAATCTCTGTATATGAATCCTGTGATGGAAGACAAAGGAGTGAATTTGCAACCAAAGGAGGGTAGTTTGGGAAGATTTGAAGGTGCAGGGAATCGCAGGTTGGTGTTGTAGGTCTTGGATTTGTATCCAAGGTAGGGACTAGGGTTCTGAGTGGGATTAGAGAGGAAGAATAGTTTGGTATTATAGAGTTATGTTGACCATACATACTTTGCAAGGGTCAAACATGAAGTTGTTTGAATTCTCCTGTGTGCCATGTTTTATCTTAAAAAATAAATAAGAGAAAAAAATATTTTGTGGCTCTGTCGATAGACTTTATTGTGATGATCAGTTTGAAAATGTGGTTAGGGTATGTATGTATAACTTTATTTGTAAAGCGATGTTAAGGAGCTGCAGTGCTGTACAGTTCATAAAAGTACAATATATACATAAAAGAGAGAGAGAGAGAGAGAGAGAGAGAAATCACATAATAAATATATACAGAATCATCGGACAAAGATTTTAAGTGCTGTGTGAGATTGGCAAAAGCACATGGGGATTAGGAAGCAAGGAAGGGGACACTGGGATTAGGGAGCACGGAAAGGGACACTGGAATTAGGGAGCAAGGAAGGGGACACTGGAATTAGGGAGCAAGGAAGGAGGACACTTGAATTAGGGAGCAAGGAAGGGGACACTGGAATTAGGGAGCAAGGAAGGGAACACTGGAATTAGGAAGCATGGAAGGGTTAGGAAGGAAGGGGACACTGGGATTAGGGAGCATGGAAAGTGACACTGGAATTAGGGAGCAAGGAAGGGGACACTGGAATTAGGGAGCAAGGAAGGAGGACACTTGAATTAGGGAGCAAGGAAGGGAACACTGGAATTAGGAAGCATGGAAGGGTTAGGAAGGAAGGGGACACTGGGATTAGGGAGCATGGAAAGTGACACTGGAATTAGGGAGCAAGGAAGGGGGACACTTGAATTAGGGAGCAAGGAAGGGAACACTGGAATTAGGAAGCATGGAAGGGTTAGGAAGGAAGGGGACACTGGGATTAGGGAGCATGGAAGGGGACACTGGAATTAGGGAGCAAGGAAGGGAACACTGGAATTAGGAAGAAAAGAAGGGGACACTGGAATAAGGGAGCAAGGAAGGGGACACTGGAATAAGGGAGCAAGGAAGGGGACACTGGAATTAGGGAGCAAGGAAGGGGACACTTGAATTAGGGAGCAAAGAAAGGGACACTGGAATTAGGAAGCATGGAAGGGTTAGGAAGGAAGGGGACACTGGGATTAGGGAGCATGGAAGGGGACACTGGAATTATAGAGCAAGGAAGGGGACACTGGAATTAGGAAGCAAGGAAGGGGGACACTTGAATTAGGGAGCAAGGAAGGGAACACTGGAATTAGGGAGCAAGGAAGGGAACACTGGAATTAGGAAGCAAGGAAGGGGACACTGGAATTAGGGAGCAAGGAAGGGCATTCTGGATTTACAAGGAAAGACACACTGGAACTAGGGTGCATTGAAGGGCACACTGGAATAAGGGATCATGGAAGGACACACGGCTATATTGAAGGGAACACTAGGATTGGGTATCCAGGGTGGAGATCAGAGATATGTGAAGTGCACATAACGATTACAGTGCCAGGATGGAGATTTGGGACCTGTGATGTCTTCATGGAGATAAGTGAGCCAGGGAGGGGGTACATGAGGTTTGTAGAGTTGGAAAAGACCACACTAGGAATTATAATAATGTGAAGGGAGCAATGGGGTTAGAGACCAGGGAAGATCACAAGGGGATAAGGGAGCATGGGAGGGTGTATAGGGGAATTCGAGAACTATGAAGAGCACATGAATATTTGGCAGCTGGGATAAAGACTAGGAATCTTAGAAGGGTACGTGGAAATTAGGGAGACGGGACAGATCACATGGGGATAAAAAAATCTGTAAATAACAAACAGGGAAATTAGGAAACAGGAAAGGGCACATGGAGATGAGTGAGCTGGTAAGGACAGCTGGAGATTACTAATACTGAAGGAGTAAGTGAGTATTTTAGAATGTATTGAGATAGAAGGGAAGAAAAATTTTTATTTTAATTGTGTTCAGTTGTTTTAACTTTTGTCTTATCATTTAATATCCATTGTGCCTGTGCTTACCCCAGCACCCCTGGCGGAATATTACACACAAAAGAGCAAGAGAGCCTGGTTGTGGCCCCCAGAGCTCCGGAGAACAGAGAGGACGTGTGCCCAGAGATTACACCAGCTAAGAAACAACGTGTCCAACAAGCAGCTGCAAATGAATTTTTGGTTCTGGATAAAGGAACAGACAAACTTTGCAAGAGGAAGAGGAAAAAAGAAAAGAATGAAATAAAAAAGACCAGCACTATGAAGTTTCCACCTCTACACAAAATCATGGTGCTGTTGATTCGACAAATGTTTTCAGCACTGGCATCAGGTAGGATGTTATTCACAGAAGGGAGTCTTATGTACAGGGATCTCTTTGCACACTGCACCCACTGGCATTATGAGAAGTGCAGTTAGATTTGGGGAGAATTCGAGATTTGCTTACTCCTTTTTTAATACACCTGAAAGCCCAGCTTGAAGGTCAATTATTGTGACATTTGGGATAAAAATTTAATTACTATAACAGATATCCTTGGAACTATGGCGGAATGACTCCATTGTTTTTATATAGCTTTATCCTTGGTATCAGGTGTTGGGGGTGGACTATATGATGAATGTCCAGAGGGCTTGAACTTAAAAAGGCCCACAAGCAAAAGGGCTGTAGAAATGAGTCAAGACAGACTTAGGGAAATGGTTGAAGACAGGGGTATGGGCTAAAAATGGGTAGAGAATTTTTCTCACCAGTAACAGCCTTATTTCACAGGATATATGTTTTCATCCTATAGCTGTGTAGTGAGCCATGAATAGGGTTGCCACCTTTTCTGGAAAAAAATACCGGCCTTCCTATATTCTTGCCGTTTTTTCCTATTAAAGGGGTGGTTCACCTTTAAAGTAACTTTTAGTATGTTAAAGAAGGGCCAATTCTAAGCAACTTTTCAATTAGTTTTCATTATTTATTTTTAAGTTTTAGAGTTATTTTTCTTTTTCTTGTGACTATTTGCAGCTTTCAAATGGGCGTCGCTGACCCCTTCCAAAAATCAAATGCTCTGTAAGGCTACAAATGTATTGTTAATGCAAATTTTTTATTACTAATCCTAATATTTAGGCCCACTCCTCTTCATATTCCAGTCTTATTCAAATCAGTGCATGGCTGGTAGCGTAATTTGGACCGTAGCAACCAGATTGATGAAACGGCAAACTGAAAAGCTGCTGAATAAAAAGCTAAATAACTCCAAACTACACATAATAAAAAATGAAAACCAATTGCAAATGGACTCAGAATATCCCTCTCTACATCATACTAAAAGTTATCTCAAAGGTGAACAACCCCTTTAATAACATTGGCATCAATCGGTAAGATACCGGGCATCTAATGATTTTTCATCCGACATTGGTCAGAAAATCGATCGGGCAGGTTAGAAGATTTTCATTGGTCACAGTAAAATGTTTCCATTGTCCAGTTGTTTGCAGGACCAAGCTTCAAATAGATGAAATCGCTTGAAATTATCTTTTTAGTTGATGGACAAATCGTATATGTAAACAATCGTTTCAGGATAAGCTTAGTCTTACGGTAACAAAAAGATCTTTTAAAAATCTAAACGTCTTATGACCACCTTAAATGCCTGTCTGTTATCTCTATGTGAAAATGGGCCCTACAGCCATAATGGAATCAGACTGGACCAGTACAAAGTAATAGTATCATATTTGCAAAAGTTGCTTTGGTTTGTCACGCTTTAAATTTGGCCACTTTTGGGCTGTGCTTCATGACATTCCAGCCTCTATCTGTTCGTTCTTTGCCTCTTACTGCCCAGAGATAACCAAACTTTGGTCAGCAAGTTGCTTAAGAGCTGCCAATACAGGGCTATTACAACGATTATTACATAGAACACAACATGGGGAAGTAAAATGATTGTAAACTCTTTTTCTCTCTCCTAGTACAATGGAGCTGCTGGCTTAGGCTTATGGTTCTCCTGCTGAATGTCTGTGCTTTATGTAAGTGCAAAATATCACCATTCATAAAGAGTTTATTATATAATGTGCATTGCATTAGTGCAAATTTGTAACTTAAGTTCAGGCATGCACACTGGGCTCTGAAGGCAGAATTAAATGCACAATTCCTGGAATACTCCGCTTTGTCTATACCAGTGATCCCCAACCAGTAGCTTGTGAGTAACATGTTGCTTTCCAAGCTCTTGGATGTTGCTCCCAGTGGCCTCAAAGCAGGGGTTTATTTTTGAGTTCCAGGCTTGGAGACAAGTTTTAGTTGTATAAAAACCAGATGTACTGCCAAACAGAGCCTCAATGTAGGTTGACAATCCACATAGGGGCTACCAAATGGCCAATCACAGAACTTATTTGGCACCCCAGGAACATTTTTTATGCTTGTGTTGCTCCCTATCTCTTTTTTTCTTCTAAATGTTGCTCACGGGTTCAAAATGTTGGGGATCCCTGGTCTATACTCATGTTACTGGGCTTATTTATTAACTAATGTGCTACATTAACCAGGGCAGTAACTGTGGTCAGTCCTTTGCAAGATAGCTGATTAGTTGCTGATCATTATTATTGTTAATAACATGTATTTTTAGAGCGCTGACATATTTTGCTGCGCATTTACCATTGCAACTGCTTCAAGTGCATAAGCACTAGTGATCACAAAATCTCACTCACTATGTGGCACAATGTGCTATTTAATTGAAGTGGGCTACAATTCCTGTAAATGAGTGGAATCCCCACACTCCGGTTGGGAGTAACAGTATTTTTTTTTTTTTTTTTAATTGCCACCTGCACTGGGAGGGAGCTCCCGGTACAAGACACCATGCGGTGTGAGTGGCCTAGCTCTGGTGGGGGAGAAATTTTTTAAAAAAAGAACTACTGTTAAAGGAGAAGGAAAGCCCCAGGGCGCAAAACCCCTCCCCTCCGTTGCCCCCCCCTCCCTCCTCCCCCCTGGCCTACCCCTCCCCCTGGGCAAATGCCCCTAACTTGTTACTCACCCCTCTGCGCAGGTCCTGTCCATGGAGTTCACAGTCACCATCTTCTTCCACGCGCGTCTTCTTCCTGCTCTGACCGGCGTTTTCTGGCGCATGCGCAGTAGGAACAGTTACGGTACGGCTCTACTGCGCATGCGCCGAATGTCACAAAGTTTTCCGATTTCGCTTCGTGACATTCGGCGCATGCGCAGTAGAGCCGTACCGTAACTGTTCCTACTGCGCATGCGCCAGAAAACGCCGGTCAGAGCAGGAAGAAGACGCGCGTGGAAGAAGATGGCGACTGTGAACTCCATGGACAGAACCTGCGCAGAGGGGTGAGTAACAAGGTAGGGGCATTTGCCCAGGGGGAGGGGTAGGCCAGGGGGGAGGAGGGAGGGGGGGCAACGGAGGGGAGGGGTTTTGCGCCCTGGGGCTTTCCTTCTCCTTTAAGCCCAACTGGAGTGCTGCTCTATTAGCCCACATCTTTATTTGGGGATAATATTTTGCCCAACTGGAAGGCCATCTCCCATAGACTCCATTTTAATCAAATAATTCTAAATAAGATTTTATTTCTCTGTAATCATAAAACAGTAGCTTGTGACTTTATATAGTCACAGAACCCCTTAGTGACTTCTAATATCCTTATCATTTACAGTAGGGGGTACATTATCCTTTATAATACATGAGTGATACTCCGAGTTCCCTGTATAACTCAGCCTGCAGCCTTTATATATGAACTCGCAGTGACTTCTGATGTCCTTAGCATTTACAGTAGGAGGTACATTTTCCTCTACATAATCCTTAATAAAATGTATTTCTCTCTTCCACAGCCTCTTCTTCATGTTCCTTCTGCCAAATCCATAAATTCTGTACGGAGGAAAATCTGCTGAACCAACACCTGACAATCAGTATAGCGGGCAAGGAGAATTACTGCAGTTTCCAATTTACCGAGCACTTCATGAAAGAAACATGTAATGAAGCAGTGGTGATGCTGAATGAGACACCGATATGTGTGTTGTTGTACATGGCAGATCTGACACATAACGATCTATATTTGGAATATGGCACTGGCCGTACACTTCCCGTTCCGGCTTCACTTGCAGGTGATAAGATACTCTGAAACATAGTAGTGAAGTAGCCCAGTGTAAATTATCCTGTGGGGGATCATATTAGAAACTTCTTGTAGCATTCAAGCTGTTGTTGAACTAGAGCTCTCTCAGGGCAGCGGCATTTCTATTTCTTTATAGGATCAGAACTATTCAACTGTAACTTGTCATTTCAGGATGTTGTGACAATTCCTCAAGTAAAAACCTTGAAGCTGATAATCCTACCCAGCCTGGGGCAGCTAAGACAGGCCATGACCTAATAGCAGTGCTTATATTAGCAAGTCTTGGTCTTCTTGGTCGTTTTGTAGCCATATTTGTGACTTCTAGATATAAACGGTAAGTTTTATTTCTCTTCCTTTTGACTTGTTGGGAGGCGATTAGATCTTGCTGGAATTCATTTACTTTGTCTGTTTTACAGAAAAAGAACTAAACGAGGCACTTCTAAGCAGTAAGTATTTGAGCATCAATTTGTCTTTTTTTTTTTTTTATTTATTTATTCTAAATTTTATTCTATTTGCCGGTGCTTGATTATCCCAAGCTGCCAATGCCATTCTTAGTTCAATACCTTAAAACAGTAAGGCATTGCATACACCAGTGCTGTCCTTCACACAAAAGTCTGGCTGCTGTGACTGCTTCCCTTGTGTAAGCTTTAAAAGGCATCAGTACTGATATTAAGCGGCCCCTACATTGTTTATACTTCAAATTTAAATAGTAAACACCTGTATTGTTTAATCATGTGCTGGGGAGGAGGAGGTTTATGGATATAAAGGTATATTTTAATTTCACACAAAAACATAAAGTTTTAATAGTGAGCACTAGAAATGGCAAAGTCCCAACTCTGACAATATTTTCTTTAAAGGGATACTGTCATGGGAAATTTTTTTTTTTTTTTTTTCCAAAATGAATCAGTTAAAAGTGCTGCTCCAGCAGAATTCTGCAAGTATATTTCTCAAAAGGGCAAACAGATTTTTTTTTATATTCAATTTTGAAATCTGACATGGGGCTAGACATATTGTCAACTTCCCAGCTGCCCCAAGTCATGTGACTTGTGCTCTGATAAACTTCAATCACTCTTTACTGCTGTACTGCAAGTTGGAGTGATATCACCCCCTCCCTTTCCCCCCCCAGCAGCCAAACAAAAGAACAATGGGAAGGTAACCAGATATCAGCTCCCTAACACAAGATAACAGCTGCCTGTTAGATCTAAGAACAACACTCAATAGTTAAAAACCCATGTCCCACTGAGACACATTCAGTTACATTGAGAAGGAAAAACAGCAGCCTGCCAGAAAGCATTTCTCTCCTAAAGTGCAGGCACAAATCACATGACCAGGGGCAGCTGGGAAATTGACAAAATGTCTAGCCCCATGTCAGATTTCAAAATTGAATATAAAAAAAATCTGTTTGCTCTTTTGAGAAATGGATTTCAGTGCAGAATTCTGCTGGAGTAGCACTATTAACTGATGCATTTTGGGGAAAAAACATGTTTTCCGATGACAGGATCCCTATAACTTGTTTGTTTCATTAAAACAATCACTTACAATGGGTGCTGATTCCATGTACGGTCAAAATTACTTTATTATATATAATAATAATTATTATATATAATTATATTATAATATATATTATATAAAATATTATATATATAATTATGGGGAAAATGTCTCATAATGTGTCAATATCATGGTGAATTGCATCTGAAATTGCATTTGCGGTGTATGATTTATTTATATCGTTTTCTCCGTTGTTTTCCTCTTTTTAGTGGGGAAACCAAAGATGTGGTTATTGAAATGAGAGGGGTTGGTGTCACAGATCATGTACCAGAGCATCATCACGCTAATGGGAAGATTGCCTGCATAAGGGACCAAGAGAACCTTCCAGCAGACAGGGACGCAGTATCCATGGAGGATTGTCCTGAACAAGACTACAGTGAACATAATGAGAATACACTCTCCCCAGTGGGTATCCCATTAGAAGAGCATCCTGAAATGAATTTGGGTACTTGCTTTTCCCCACAAGGTGAAGGAGAGATTGAGCCCAGAGATGATAATGTAACTAAGCCTTTACTAATCCCAAATATGGCTGTTGGCAAAAGAAATGGAAGCATTGTTTATTAATGTCGCTAAACTGCCTTATTGTGGGTGTAACCTTTCTGGTTACTTTTAAATGGGTTGTTCCCCTTTAAATTAACTTTTTTTAGTATGATGTAGAGCGTGATATTCTGATACAATCTGCAATTGGTTTTAATCTTTTTGTTATTTGTGATTTTTAACTTATTTAGCTTTTTTTTCATCAGCTCTTTAGTTTGCAATTTCAGCAATCTAGGGTCTAAGTCACCCTAGTATCCATGCTTTGATTTGAATAAGAGACTGGAATATGAATTGGAGAGGCCTGAATAGAAAGACAAGTACGGGTATGGGATCCATAATCCGGAAACCCATTATCCAGAAAGCTCCAAATTATGGAAAGGCTGTCTCCCATAGACTTAACTGTATACAAATAATCAAACATTTTCAAAATAATTTCCTTTTTTATGTAATAATAAAACAGTAACTTGTACTTGATCCCAACTAAGATATAATGAATCCTTATTGGAAGCAAAACCAGCCTATTTAGTTTATTATAGTTTATTCCAAAATTATTGTTTGCGGGAACAAATCGTGAAAAATACAAATTGTATGAATTTTTCGGATTTTCCGGTTTTTGCCCGAAAACCCCCGAAATCTTCGGATTATTGCACGAAACTCGGCACAGCTCAAAAAATCTTTGGAACTTCTCCCACTGACTTATATGCAACCTCGGCAGGTCTGAGATGGCGGAATTTTCGAATTTGGACGTTGTCAATCCTCGGGGTATAGTAAATCGCGAAAAATTAGTGTTTTTTTTCCCCCACTAATAATTTGGATTTTATATTATAAACTTTTTCGGGTTTTTTGCATTGTGGGGCACATTGTCTAAGCTCGAGTGAAGGATTCGAATGAAAAAATGTCAAATTTCGAAGTATTTTTTTTGGGTACTTCGACCATCGAATAGGCTACTACGACCTTCGATTCAAACTAAAAATCGTTCGACTATTCGACCTACCGAGGTACAATGTTAGCCTATGGGGACCTTCCCCAGCACTTTTCTAAGCTTTTTTTGACTGAAGAAAAATCCTTCGATCGATCGCTTAAAATCTTTCGAATGGTTTGAATCGAAGGATTTTATCGTTGGATCGGACGATTTTTATTTCGATTGATAGAAGGATTTGTGCTAATCCGATATTCTAATTCGAAGGATTTAAATTCGAGGGTTTATTAACCCTCAATATTCGACCCTTGATAAATGTGCCCGTCTGAGTTTCGTAAATAACCCCCATAGACTCCATTTTATTCAAATAATTCAAATTCTTCAAAATAATTTCCTTTTTCTCTGTAATAATGAAACATTGTCTTGTACTTGATCCAAACTAAGATATAATTAATCATTATTGGATTCTCCTTCCATTACATTCCATGGAGTGAAATGAATTTGTTGCAAAATGAGCTTTGCTTCTTTAAATAAATGTATTTTCTCTTTAACCGATAACATTGCCTGTTCCTGTTTGTGTCCATAGTAGGGTAAGTTGTACCAGAAAATGTAGGGATGCCAGTGAGTCTGGGACTTCATGTCATCTTATAATGGAAATACTATACTTTGGCTTGAATTAGGCTTGTCTTGTTTTCTGATGGGCCCTTTAATTCTGGAGCTTCACTCCAATTAATGAGGGATGATTATATTAGTAGTATGAGATACAGGCCTTATACACTTACCCATCATTCCGTGCCCCACCAATACAATTAATGTAGGTATGTATATTATTATAGCGCTCCTTGAGGGTAAAGCACTGAACAGCAAAACAAAAAATTAGTAGTAACAAACACTGGGTCACTGCAATAATAAGCAACAATAAGTGCATTATTAGAAATACAATTCACATAAATATAAAATATAATTACAATACAGGTTAAGTGCTCAGTGTCAAGAAAACAAAAGGCTGGAGGACCCTAACCTGTAGGGCTTACAGTCAAAATGGGAGGGTAACTTACAAGCACAATCGGAGGGGTATTAAAGTGCTGTAGTTAGTTTGTTACACTGTCAAATAAGTAATACTGTATATGCAATGCCATATAAACTACTTGTTAAAGGGATACTTTCATGGTAAAACATGTTTTTTTTTTTTTCTTCAAAACATATGAGTTAATAGTGCTGCTCCAGCAGAATTCTGCACTGAAATCCATTTCTCAAAAAGTGCAGATTTTTTTTATATTCAATTTTGAAATCGGACATGGGGCTAGACATTTTGTCAATTTCCCAGCTGCCCTAGAAGATTTACAAAACAGCAAGAGTCTTTTCTCCGAAGCCGGTTGAAGAAGTTCTTGTCCAGAAACCTCACATGAATGCAATTGAAGACAGAGCCCTGCTTGAAGCATGGGGCAATGATCCAACACATTTCACCAATCGGCTTCTTCAGGGGAGTGAAAGTGGAGACGTTTGGTGTTGATGGGCACAAAAGCACAATTGCGTTTGTAAGTGTAACATGCCTTAGTGTGTTATATAATTTTTTTTATATATATATTTTGAAGCACATTTTTTAATCTACTTTTTGGACTCAAAACTTTGGGGCCTAGTAGTTACAGGGAAGTTGGTACATCACCATTATTGGATATGTAGGAAGTGCTGAATGGAAAGTGAAAGTAATTGACTGCCCCATCTCTATCTCCTCACCCCCTCTTATAAAATGTAAGGATATTGTAAGTTACCAAGGAGTTTCATGACCATATAAAAACACGAGGCCGAATATTTTTTATACAGGTCATGGAACTCCGAGGGAACTTCTAATATCCTCATATTTTGCAACTGGGGGTACTTTATTGTTTCAGTGAGTCATGTGACAGAAATGACATCAGAACTGATGACATCAGAACTCAACGTTTATAAGGATATAATTTACAAGATATTCATGGCTCTTTGTACACACACACACACACCCACCAGATGTCCGTAACATCTAGGGATGCACCGAATGCACTATTTTGGGTTTGGCCGAACCCCTTGAGTCCTTCACGCAAGTTTCAGTTGAATATCAAACCGTATCCTAATTTGCATATGCAAATTAGGGGTGGGAAGGGAAAACATTTTTTTACTTCCTTGTTTTGTGACAAAAAGTCACGGGATTTCCCTCCCTGCCCCTAATTTGCTTATTCAAATTAAGATTCGGATTTGGTTCGGCAGAATCCTGGCTGAATCCTGAACCAAATCCTGGATTCGGTGCATCCCTAGTAACAACCCAAGTAACCCACACATACAAAGAACTCAAAACAACCAAGTCCATGAATTAAATTATGTGAATTAAAGTGGAATGAAACAGGGAGTAAGTATTGAACAAATTAAGGAAAGGAGATGCATAAAGGCACGGAAAGCCATGAAACCTACTGAAATCTGTCTTTAGAAAGCAATCCTGCCCCAAATCAGTACAAATGAATATCAGCAGGTTTAGTCCTAACTGATGCCCTATAAAAATATTTCTCATTACCAAGGTATCACACAAGAAGCATCTCATGATGGGTAAACGCACAACTTCCTAATGTTATTGTTACAAAACATACTTTGTATTTCTCATCTTTCTATTCAGGCCTCTCCTATTCATATTGCAATCTCTTATTCAAATCAATGCATGGTTGCTACAGTAGTTTAGACGCTAGCAACGTGATTTTCCGAAATCGACATGTAACATTTGCAGCCAGCAGGAGGCCTACAACTACTTTACATGATAACATATGATGGGAGAGCATTTTGCAGCATTTGGAAAGCAAAGTGATTTATTCCCAGACTGGCCAGCAGATGTCAGCAAATGACAAAATATATTAAAAAAAATAAAATCAAGTGGTGTAACAATAGGGGGAGCAGAGTGGGTCCCAAGAAAGAGACAGTGGGGGGACAGGTTATGATGTGGAAAGATCAGTTATTACAAAATCAGTTTTCTTTTTCTCAACATGAGACCCAGTGTCTGTGCTGAGTGATTTTAAGGGATGCTTCACTTTTATGTTAACTTTTTAGTATGTTATACAGTGGCTCATTCTAAGCAACATTTCAATTACTTTTAACTTTTTCCTGATTATAGTTTTTGAATGTTTGTCTTTTTATTCTGACTGCTTTCACTGGGTTTAGGTGGGGCCACTGACCCCATCTAAAAAGCAAATGCTCTGTAAGGCTACAAATGTATTGTTATTGCCACTTTTTATTATTAATTTTTCTATTCTCTACTTCCTCTACCGGTCTCTTATTCAAATTAATGTCTGGTTGCTATGGTTATTTAGACCCTAGCAACTGGATTGCTGAAATTGGAAGTAAAAAGCTAAATGTTAAAAGCAGGCCCGGATTTGTGGCGAGGCCACATAGGCCCGGGCCTAGGGCGGCACATTTTTGGGGGCGGCATGCCGCCCAGCCGCCTGTGCTCCCCAGTGCTTCGGCACTCGCACGCTGGCTTTTGCGCCAGCGTGTGGTAGTGCGGGCGCTAGCAACGCACGGCCTAGGGGCACCTGCCCAGCGAATCTGGCACTGATTAAAAGTTTTTTTTCAAGGTGAACAAATCATTTAATAGTGAAGGGGAAAGGGAGTGAATGGGACTTTCTGCCAATATAATTTCAAGAGAAGAGAGACAACCATAAGTACAGGCAACAGAGGGACATCTTGGTATGGTGCCACCCTAGGTGCCTAATCATCCCTGACAGGTTAACACATTTAGCTGGTTTTGCTATAAATAGAACTCCCGGTAGAACACAAAACCTTGTTACGGAAAGCAACCATCATCCATATTAGTCTATAACCTTGTAACTGTAGGATTGGCCGTTCACAGAAGAGCCACAGAGAAGGCTGCACTCTCTCAAGTTGAAGGTCATTTAGGAATACATTTCACTTTACTGGTGCCCTAGATAATCTTAGAACTAAATGGCCTCAACCAAAAGAGCCTTCAATCAATGGCCCATCAAACAAACGTTATCCCCTAAATGTCACTGAGTTGATCCTTCAGAACTAATGTTTTGAAAGGCAATCCCAGGAATAAATCTCAATCAGCTAATTGATATGTTCTTTAGTCACCTGCTTGAGAAGATTCTCATTCAGCCACTTGAAGACCCACTTTGATCCATTGCCCGTTAACACAGGTGCCGACACACTTTCACCCATTCTCTTTATGAGTTGAAGAACCTATGTATTGAAAAAGTCATATTTGACAATGTGGTCATATCTAATGAAACATGGGTGGCACAGGAACACAATGGGAGTCCAAGAACCATCATCATCTCCAGGCTCATCCTCAACAAAGTGTCTTCTCTAGCAGAGTTCTGCAAGTAAGAGGAGACGAGCCACTCAAAGGGGTCTCTGATAAAAAGGACCTTAGTGTAGGATCGGAAAACCTTCTCAAGCATTGTAATTGTAAGCACTCAATTGGTTGGGCAGTGTGTCTCATGGAACATCATGGACAACTGGGTTTTGTATTATATCAGTCCTTTTCCTCTATTTACATCACTCTCCGCAGATGTCGGCTTGCAATACAACATCTGGAGCTTTTCGTTCACTCCCATGATTCCCTTCTGCTTCCCCCGTTTGTAGGGTGCTCAGGTCCGGATGCTCGAGGCAGAAATATTGCAGCTTCTTCCTCATTTGTTGAACATGGAGGAACATGTCCATAGTGATCAATAGTGAGGGCGACGTGGCTTCAGGATCTGCTGGAAAGAGAAAAAAAGAACTAGTATGGCTGACAACCAGCCTACTGGATGGTGCAGGACACTGCATTTTAAAGCAACAACATGGCAGCTTCCTTGTCAAGCTATAGAGAACCGCATGTTTGTCAATTTTATTGAGTTTTACATGACAGGTGAGGTGCAGATCACATACCCAGCACATATACTTGCCCTATATGGGAATTAAAGGATATGTTGCTGGCCAGCAATGCAGTAGGAAGGAATATGTAAACCTACAGCAGCACCTAAATTTCCAGTCTGATTCATCCCTTTCCTTATCTGTCTCAGGAGTTACTCACAGGCCAGGCACGTGTGAGGGTAAATCATTGCAAGGAAACATAGTGATGGCACAGTTTTACTCGAACCCAGTAGCCAGGTATTAGGGGCAATAGTGTACTGCGGGCTCTGGGCAACATGGGAGCCTTTGGGGGGGTGGTGTTAGATGGAATCAAACGACACAATTAAACTCAACAAACTCTGGGAGTCCAGATCAGCTGGAAGGAGGATGCTGGAAGTCCAGCTGAGCTGGGGGTCAGATTAAAGGGATTCTGACATGATTTTTATGGTTTACTTTTGATTTCTAAATTACATGATTTACATTGCAAATAATTCAATCTACCATTTAAAATTTTATTCTAGAACCAAAAATTTATTTTTTATCTGTAATATTGGTGTGAAGGCATCTCAGTGCATTGTGTCTGATTCTGAGCTTTGAGAAGGAGCCAGCACTTCAGGATGGAACTTCTTTGAGGCAGCTATTGTTTCTCCCCTTCTTATTGTACTTCAATATGACCCTAGTCAAGGCTTTTTGCCCAAGCAGGAAAAAGCATATGGGAATATCATTCCAACTTACAGTGTAGCAGTATAGAGTGACTGAAGTTCATCAGAGCACAAGTCACATGGTTTGGGGGACCTGGGAAATTCACATGTCTAGCCCCATGGCAAATTTCAAAGGTAAATATAAAAAGGATTTCAGTGGAGCAGCACTATTATCGCATGCTTTTTGAAAAAAACATTTTTCCTGCAACAGTATCCCTTTAAGTAGCATGAGGATGCTAAGAGCACATGCCAAGCCAGTGAGTCACATGACAAAGAAGGCAGTTGTGGAATGCAACATTAGCATATGAAGTGAGTGTTCTGCACAGGTCAGGTCAGGTCAGGTACAGCAGCCCTAAAGCTCTTTATTCATATCCAAGGAATGCACACATGTGCCCTGCTTCTTACACACACAAGGCTGACTGTATTGGTGTTGAACTACACTCTCCCTACAATCTCCCATGCAGTTTTGAGTTGGGGGAGCTATGGCCCACTGGGGAAAAGGACCCCCAGGAAAATATATAAATATATATATATATATAGCATAAAGAGCACAGAGCACTCATGGGACTTAATTTATGTGCAAAGCTTTAATGGTGTAAGTTGACATTTCAGTCCTGCATAGAGGACCTTTATCAAGACAATCAAAGGGAGATTCGAGTTGGTAAAGTAACAATGTGTATATACAAAAGGAGAGCATTTAAAGTGTAGCAAAGTAGAATGTCAAAGTGATATATAAAATCATAAAACACATGACCATGGCAAAGAAAAGGGAAACAGAGTAGAATGAAGTCAAATAAATATAGATAAGGAGATAAGAAATGAGAGGAGGAGTTGAGTGACTGCCACATACAGAGCCTTCAGTACCATTATAGTTTAGCAGAGTGGCAGCCTTTGTACCATCGAAGTGGCATGCGGATATCCTGGAACCCAAATATTTGAATAGCCTCCTTAAAAGAGAAAAGCTACAAGGGCAAAGAGTGGCACCATACCTGGTGTCGCAAGACTGTATATTTTTCATAAATACCTGTGCTGGGCAATAGGGGGCACAGTTGCTCTGTATAACAGGAGATCCACAAACTGGGGACCATGGTTCCAACAGCCACAGCATAGGGAGAGCTGTAATGTCCATATTGAGTGGCATACTCATGGCTCAGACGGTGGAAATGCCCCGGCACATTAGTCAAGTACATAATAAAAAAGCAACTGTTTCACAGAGAAATAAAAACAGTGAATGAGGGACAAGTTAGCCTATTATTGGAGGCATCTCATGGTCATATGAGCTGCAAAGTAAGAAGTAATAGTGAGCTGATATTGTAGTTGCACACCATCCAAAGTAGACAATCTGAGGACAGGGTGATGTGTTAAGGCCAGGGTAACCAGTGGGGTCATACAGTGGGAGAACGAGTAAAGAAGAGAGAAAAAAAACGAAAAAAGTAGAAAGAAAAAACGGGGAGAAGAAAATAATGACAAGGCCATGGTCATACTAAGTTGTCAAAAGTAAAACAAGAAGAGGCTATGGCTAAGCATATATATAAATATATATATATATATATATATATAGCCTCCGTGCAAGTCCGCACACGTCACTTTGTCTATTACTTCGGGTGCAGTGTGTAGATTGTAGTACACAGCGTTCCAAGGTTACACGAACACCGTGTTAAGAATCAATAATTTATTTATTAGCACATATTGTATAATGCATCCGCATCGACGTTTCTGTTCATGGTCTTCAACCTTTCTCAAGATGCTTTACCATATAAAATTCAGCAATAAAGATACAAAATTAAAACCATACATAATCCCGCCCATCTAGTGACACCATGACAATTGATTGGTGAAATCCAACATGTCAATTATTACAAAGGAAACAATAAATCAGTGATAATACATTATGCATTATACAATATGTGCTAATAAATAAATTATTGATTCTTAACACGGTGTGCGTGTAACCTTGGAATGCTATATATATATATAATATATATATATATATATATATATATATTCCATTATTTTTGCTCTCATTAATGTTTTCTCCAGTCAAAAACGGAACTAGAGGGGGACGGCCCTGGCGCAGGACGCGCAGCAGGGCCTGACCCCCCTCCGTAAACCCGGAACTGGCTGCCGAACATGCGGCGGGCAGACTGCCGGGGGGCCCTGAGGGGGTGCGGGCCCTGGCTCCCCCGGTAGTTCCGCCCCTGTCTCCAGTGTCACATTCACATTGAAACATAAATATCATTGCTGTATAATTTGTATTTTCCTCCCAGTAAACATGTGCTACCCTGTGGCTGTCACTAGATGGAGCTGCACAGTCACAGTACATAATGCAGCAGAAACCTGTACTGAGTGGCAAATACAGACTCCCGCTGGTACTGACAATAGTTCTGTAATGATGGTGAGTCAGGTGTGGCTTAATAAGTACAAAAGTATATTTTAGAATTACTACACTGCTGGTTCTGACTGCTGAAACAATGTAGCAGAAGCCATCTGACAGATTTGGAAGAAACCTGACTTCTGTAACAGGAATCAGAAACAAGGAACCGACAGGGACAGACAGACACTGCAATTAAAAAAGGCTCTAAAAATATGTAATAAATGGATATTGGGGAGGTGCTTAAAATTAAAAAAAAATTCATTATGCAAAAAACTTATTTTGGGGTGAAGTTACCCTTTAGCTTTTCGACTTCCAAATGTTCTTTCCTCTCACCTGTAATCTAACAATCTGGTTCATTATTGGGGGGGGGGGGTCAGTGATATTTAGAGCCAGTGTTGGACTGGCCCAGCTGGATACCAAACAAACTCCCGGTGAGCTCAGGTGTCAGTGGGCTTCTTGCTTCTAACCATTTGGCCTGTCATTCCCTATTTCTTTAAGGGAAAAATGTGTGATAATGTAAGAATATAGTAAGTAGATATAAAAGACAAGGAGAATAAAGATGTTGAGTGTGGAGAGATGGAATAATAGTTTGGAAAGTGGGCCCAAGGTTTTCTGGTGGGCTACTGGCATCCCAGTCCTGTTTAGAGCGATTATAATACTGATTTATCAGTTCTGTATCAAGGGCCTCTCCTATTGATCGTCCAATCTTTCAGTAGCCATACATTGTGTGATGTTATTGCATTGCCAACATTTGTCTTTATTGTTATATGTGAGTAGGTTTATTAACCCGGGAGACGGGTTGTGATTGTTCCTTTAGAGCAAAATAATCTGGGTTTAATGCATGGGATTCAGGACAGTGATTTGGTTGTGCCTCCTGGATACTCTGATAATTACATCAGGCAGTGCACACTTATGGCTGTGCACACTTATTTTATATGCAATGCCTTTCTAAAACAGTATTAAAAGTAGCTTAAAAAGACGACTCCTTGAATTATAGACTCCCTGCTCCTCCCCCTGTAAGCTGCCATTAGAGTCTTCTAGCCCCACCCACTGTTTTAGTTAGAGGTTCCCTGACCCTCCCCCCTGAAACCGATGCATTTGGTAAATAAACCTTTATTCTGCCTAGACTAGCGTAGGGGCATGCTCTGTAAGATCCACTTGATTAGTAACCTGCTACCGTGATATGTTCATAAACACACTAATGATCTGATAGTTTTGCCCCTGGACCAATGACTTGATCATAATGGAGGCCAAGGAAAAAGTGTCAGGAGTGGGGAGCATAAAACTGTCAGTGTGGTCCTTGCCTTGTAGGGTTTTCAGCCAGATATTGGTGTGTTGGAAGGGCCCTATACACAGGTCACTTAACTTGGTTGGTGTTGGTCTGATGGTACAGGTATTAATCACAGTCAGTGCAAACACAGATGGTACCACATTTTTGAGCAGTAGCATTCATAACACCCCAGAGGTAGTACTCACAGATGGCTGAAATAGTCCCCAGCCTAGAAAAAGCTCAGAGTGGTCTATTACTCCTGGAATCTCCTATCCCACCACTCGACCCTTGAGTCTCTATGCTGGCAGGTGACCCTGCAGGGTACTAACCCTTCCTCATCACCATGTCGGGGCCTCTGACTGCTCTGATAACTACCCTGATCCTGCCTGTCACTCCTAGAGTAAGCTATTACATATTTCTTCTTGTGCTTATTTTACTGACTGAGGCCTACCTCCACCCCAGGCCCATCAGCATACCTCCTCCTCCAGCAAGTGGAGAGACAGAACATGTGGTGGTTTCCCTTTTTTATAAACTAAGGAACCATAACACTCCTGATACTTTGACCTGGAAAAAGGAAATACCCCCTCCAACTGTATATATAGGACCAGCTCTTAGTTGTCCAAACCCTTACAGGGACTGCTGCCCACATAAAGGTTACACCATCTTTACCCTCCTACATTGGTTTTAATTCATTTGTTTAAATTTTATACTTCCTGAAATCCTGTTACCCTATCAGAGCAGAGTAGTAAATGTTATAGGCACCATCCAATGATGGGATTATAGATATTAAAGACAGATGGGCCCCTTTGGCTGCTAAAGGGAAACCTCACATTGCTGAGCAGACACAAGGCTGGATTTGATTTCAGCTTGGAGACAACTGGAGTCAAGCTAGACTTCTGCACTCACATGATCTCTCCTGCACTGTCTGACACGACTGAGGAAAATGCCCCAGTGCTTTATATTCTAACATGGCTTCCTTGCTTTTTCATGGGTGCTATTTTCCTCCTGCTTGCCCAAGGGTGCCTTGCAGCTCCTGTAAGTTAGTGTAGTAAGGTCTGACCATCAGACATCTGGAGATCACACAGTACTGTTTTATATTCATGCACTTGCTCAGTGATGACATCAGAACTAAAATAAAGTGTTTGGCCTTGAAAACAATGTACAAAAAGTTCTGCTGGCTTATATCCTAGCACAGGGGGCGCTGTCTACTTTCTTCCTGTCATGTGATTCTAGCTCAGTCTCATATGGAAAAGAGTCAGTGGTCTGAAGTTGTCTTGTCCCGGCTCTGGCCTGGGGTTTTAAAGTGCTGCACTTAGTGCTCATTCAAAAGGCACTTGCATCAATGGGCACGTCTGTATCCAGGTAGTTGCAGCAACCAATCGTCAGCCCATTCCAACAGGGCCAAAAGCCATGGAGCCAAATGGGATCAGCCAGAAGGTGAATGGAAGAGAACATCTCACAAGAGAAGTATTAAGGGCAAGTAGAGATAATCCTAAACCCAAACTGGAGGGCTCCATTACAGAAGATCATGTGGAGCAGAGTGGTATCAAAAAGGACAGGGATGTCTATTATGACTTTGACCCTGTAAGGAAACACATAACCTGCTTGTGGTGGACTCACAACCAATAACCACACACACAAAAGGTTACTGGTTAAATGTTGGCCTGGAATATAGTATTTGTACCTGGATAGAGAACTGGCTAAAAGATAGACTATAAAGAGTGGTGGTAAATGGAACATTTTCTAATTGGGCCATTTTTATAATGGAGTATCGCACGGCTCTGTACTAGGTCCCTTGCTTTTCAACTTGTTTATTAATGACCTGGAGGTGGGCATTGAAAGTACTGTTTCTATATTTGCAGACTATAATAAATTGTGCAGAACTATAGGTTCCATGCAGGATGCTGCCACTTTGCACAGTGATTTGTCTAAGTTGGGAAACTGGGCAGCAAACTGGAAAATGAGGTTCAATGTTGATAAATGCAGGTTATGCACTTTGGCAAAAATAATATAAATGCAAGTTATAGACTAAATGGCAGTGTGTTGGGAGTTTCCTTAAATGAGAAGGATCTTGGGGTCTTTTGGAGATTACAAGTTGTCTAATTGTGGGCAGTGTCATTGTGTGGCTACTAAAGCAAATAAAGTTCTGTCTTGTATAAAAAAGGAGAATTAACTCAAGGGATGAAAACATAATTATGTCTCTTTATAGGTCCCTGGTAAGGCCTCATCTGGAGTATGGGGGCAGTTTTGGACTCCAGTCCTTAAGAGGGATATAAAAGAGCTGGAGAGAGTGCAGAGACTAAGTGCAACTAAACTGGTTAGAGGGATGGAAGACTTAAATTATGAGGGGAGACTGACAAGGTTGGGGTTGTTTTCTCTGGTAAAAAAGGTGCTTGTGAGGGGACATGATTACAGTACACAAGTACATTAGAGGACATTATAGACAAATAGCAGGGGACCTTTTTACCCATAAAGAGAATCACTGCACCAGAGGCCTCCACTTCAGACTAGAAGAAAAGAACTTTCATTTGAAGCAACGTAGGGGGTTCTTCACAGTCGGGACAGTGAGGTTGTGGAATGCACTGCCGGGTGATGTTGTGATGGCTGATTCTGTTAATGCCTTTAAGAGTGGCTTGGATAGACATAATATCAAAGGCTAATATGATACTAAACTCTATAGTTAGTATAGATATGGGTATATATAATTTATGTGAGTGTATGAAGGGGTGTGTGTATGGATGCTGGGTTTTCATTTGGCCGGGGGTTGACCTTGATGTACTTCGTCTTTTTTCAACCTGATTTAACTATGTAACTATGTAATAAAGGGGCAGAATACATCTAAAGAGACCTTAAACTTAAAATAAACAATCCCAGAGCATTTAATAATAAAGTAATTGTTGTCCAAAAACCTACTATATGATGTCTTAAGTACTGGTTTGGTCCACTTTATTTGTGGTAGATATATTAGTGGCCTCAAGTATCCCTTCTCATCCCAGACCACCCAAGAGCAATTCAGAGTTGCCCCAGATGGCACAGTGGGTGAATAATAGTGGTGCAATATGTTGTACAATATTATCATCAACTAGCAAATATGGTAATATAATACAATTGATTTATAGCTACATGTTTTTAATGAAAGAGAAAGCAGGCAGCAGGTCATGGAGAATACTTTAGAATTACTATAGAATTATGTAAGCTGCTGGTGGTGTGGGAGGGAGGGAGGCACAAGGCAAAGTTGACCACCGCTCTCCCTTTTCCTGTTTTTCTTTCCAGGCAAGAGCTGTGATTAAGTCGTTTATTATTGAATCTCTCATCCTGAGAGGAAAATAATATTAGGTTTTACAAGGGCATCAGGATGTATACCTTTATCACACAAAGAAAGTACATCCAATCATCATTATATTCACAAGCTAAAAATATGTATGAATGAGTTTTTCTTCCTGCAACTGTTAAGTCATTTAGCAGTTGCTATTCCTGTGCCTGGACTTGCGCCTGACATGAAATTCCTCTTTGTTTTCAGTACAACCTTTTCCCTAGTGGGTGAATATAAGTGTGTGAAGGTGAGATTCCAAAATTATAAGGATGCCTCCACCCCAGCCAAACCAGGCTAAGGAGCTTTGCCACCCTTGCCAGCATCCTTCATAGCATGACTAGGTAATAAGTATTGTGACACCATGGAACTTTTAATGAAGGTGTGTGTCACTTATTATATTTAATTAGAATAAAACTCTATAAAAAGGTATAAAGAAATATTTTTTGGATTTTCTCAAATTGGTTGTCCTTTGCTAACTACCCCTAGTTCAGGCCCAGCCCAGGGAGCCCAGTATGATGGTCATTCAGGTTAGAGTGCAGGGGGATGTTTTTAATGCTTGTGTAGAAACCTGTGGTATCAGCAGAAACTCTCCAAGGCTTTTGCTGAGAATTTTATCTAATGCGTAATTCTCTAAAGAACCAAGTTCTAACTCTTAAAGGAGAACTAAAGCTTAACTAAAGAAGTAGCTAGAAATGTTGTACATTATGTTTTGTACTTCTGTACCAGCCCAAGGCAACCACAGCCCTTTAGCAGTAAAGATCTGTGTCTCCGAAGATGCCCCAGTAGCTCCCCATCTTCTTTTCTGCTGATTCACTGCACATGCTCTGTGCTGCTGTCACTTACTGAGCTTAGGGACCCACTCACAATATACAGTACACATAGAATAGAAATGTCACAATATAAGGCTGATTAGTAATTAATACAGATAATTACTACATGGCAGCACAGAAACCAGTGCAATTAGCATCAGAATTTAATAATCAGCCCTGTAGCATCAGCTTATATTACAGGGGAAGCTCATTTTCTGCTGGATAATTAGTGACGAGCCCTAAGCTTAGCTTCTCAACAGCCAATCAGAGCCCACTGAGCATGTGAGTGTCACAGACACTTTCCAAGATGGTGACCCCCTGTGACAAGTTTGAAGTCCTGGATCATTGCTGCTATTGACAAGCTGAAACTTTAGCCTCGTGCAATAAGTTCACTATATAAAATATGCCATTTTTAGCCACATTTATTATTAGGGTTTAGTTAACTTTTAAGGGGCCGTACAATGGAGAATGGACATCTTTCTTTTATTCAATTAGCTGGGGGCAACTGATTGGATGATTAGCAAGTGAAGAGGAGCCACAAAAATGCAGCTTCACTTCGTTTTCACTGACCAAATTTCTGTCAAGGCTGATAAACCCTGATTTACCTGGATGACTGGATTATCGGTCCCCCTACCAGGGTCGGAATTACATAACGGGCGCCCTTAGGCCCACTCCACCTTTATACATGCAAATTTTCATCATCGGGACCGGAGCAATGGGGATTGGTGTCCGGGAAAAACTATTGTTCACCTGAGCATCGCCAGTGTTTTTGAACCAATGTGGGTGTGGTTGGGAAGCATGCCGCCCCCTAAAATCCTCTCCACAGATTCGGGCCTACCTGCTACACATGCTCAGATGATCACATGTAATGTTTCCTCTAAAATTATTTTGCCCGCACATTTTAAACTTATTTGCACAATTTTTTTTTTAAAACGGCTCAGGTCTGAATGAATACAAAATGTTGTTTTTTCATACAAAAATCTTTCTGCACACCACAATTTGTTGTGTGTACTGACTGCAAAATTTGTGTGCACACCATAGAGGGAACATTGGTCAAACTTGCCCAAATATCCCACCGATGAACATGTATGTCCAGCTTTACAGTCAACAGGATTTTTTCAGATGATGCATTTTTTCTATTTTGTTCACATTTGAAAGTGTTGTGTTTGGGTTTATTATTCGGCCAAAGCTGTAGTGGTTGATTGGCGACTAATTTCAAACATTCTGCCTCCCTATTGTTGTACAGAGCTGCGTGACTTCATGTGGTTCTATTTATAAAGCTTTCAAGTAATACCATTTGCCAAAGGGACATAAAGGATTGATTTGCATGTCGCAGCCCATAATGTGAGAGTTAACCCTCTCATTTTTGGTATTAATGTAGTTCTATGTATATAGTAAATATCTTCTGTTTTCAGAAAGCTCTATGTTGCTTCAGAATTCAGAAACCCTTCAAAGCTTTAGAAAAGTAAAGCAATTCCAGTATCGGCAAAAACCATGAAAGTGCTTACATGCAGTAGCCATCATCATTTTATTCCTGTCAATTTGTCCCATTTGTCCCATTTTTCAGCTGCAGGTTGAACACTGAAAGCAGTTATCTGATTGGTTGTCATGGGTTACTGCCCAGGAGCAAATTTGCCCATTGATTATAATAATTATTATAATATAATAAGCTTCAATGTGCAACTATGGGCTATGGATATGGATAATCCTTGTTAAATAGAAAATTGCTCTATTGTTGAAAATGGTTAAGGGAGATGCAATACATTTTTTACCAAGCCATTTTCATTTAAATTCTGGGGACCCCATGGCCTGAATAGGGGCAACAGGGTCTTGACGGGGCCTTAGGAGTGCAGCTATCCCCGCCCCTCCCCCTTTTTCTATTACAGGTGCGCTGATTGGCTGATGGATCCCGGGCGAAGGAGCAGAGGATGGAACAGCAGTAATACTTACCATTCACCGCCGGGACGTGGAGGAAGAAGGACGCAGCATTCCACCCTCCCTCCCTGTAATATGTGTTAGTCGCAGTTGCGGAGGGTATCTTTGCAAGGACCCCCAGGGGAAGTTAAAAGGGGGTATTTCATAGTCAGTGGAAGTAGCCTGGTGGGCCTGGGTCCTCATAGTGTGGTATGCAGCCCGGTTTAGGGTTAGGAGAATGGAACAGGAACCTATCTTGGCAGTTTGGGTACAGACACCCCCTCCCCTATCCCTCTCACCCGGGTGGGGGAATAATATGTTAAAGGTTAAAAAGTTTGTTATACAAACGGTTGTTAAAAGGTTAAAATGTTATACATGACAATTATTTATTATTGTGTTTAAATAAACAACTGCGGCCATCTTTTTCCAAACCAGTGGTGTGTATGTATTATTTTGGGGTAGGAGATTTGAGGTGTGGGGGGAGGTAGAGGGATAGGTGCGGAGTCGACGCTGCACCCATCAGGTGCGTTGGCAAGACTTGGATTGGAGTTGATGGGTGTTTATGTGCAAATTTTATTGTGGCCTTATCTTGATCATTATATTCCTAGAAACATATGAACTAAGGAGAAAGCCATTGTCCAAGGAAAATAATCATCTGCACTCTAAAGGTGGCCATAGACATAGATATTGGGGGAGATCTCTCCCGATATGCCCTCATTGAAGTGGGCGATATCGGGCTGATCCGATTGTGGGCCCTAGGGCCCAATGAACGCATCATAATGTATCCAATACGGGCAGTCGGGTCGCGGGACCGCATACATGCATTAATGTGGCTGCGATCCAACGGAATTTTCTAACCTTCCCGATCAGCATCTGGCTGACTTTCGGCCAGATTTCGATCGGTAATGCCCATCAGATTTTATCGGCCCGTGTATGGGGCCTTAAGGGTGGTGGCACACGAGGCTACTGGAGGAGATTATTTGGCAAGCGACAAATCGCCTCTTCTTTGGACGACTAATCTCCCCTAAATGCCTTCCCGTCGGCTAGAATGTAAATGGCCAGCGGGATGAAACTCGGATCGCTTCAACTTTCCAAAGTTCGAAGTTTCCTCATTAGGCAACTTCGGCCGACTTTGGAAAAAGGAAGTGTTATGAGTGCCATCCCGCCGGCGATTTGCATTCTAGCTGGCAGAAGGCATTAAGGGGAGATTAGTCGCCCAAAGAAGAGGCAGTTTGTCCCTGTGCAACTAATCTCCTCCAGTAGCCTCGTGTGCCACCATCCTTAAAACACAACTTGCAGCAAAAGAAACATTTGGATTTTGTGTTTTGCAGTCGGGAAAAACACAAAAAATGCCCCCAAAAATGTCAAGAAAGAAAAAAACAAACCCTTCATCAATTAGCTGAAGTGAGCAAGATTTTGGCTAAATGGAATGGAATGGTCAAAGAAAACAGGAATATGTTCCCCGCTGCACAGGAAATTCTATTTATACACAGCTATTCCATGAAGAGATAGGCAGAATTCTTTACTAAAATTAAACAGCCCCAGCTTTTTCAATCTAATTCTTAGGAGCAGACAATTCAGGAAAAAGTTGAAAGAAATAAACGATGAGACGTTTCACTTTGGGCAGTGCGACTCTCACATTAGGAATTCATTGTATTTGTTTCCGTAGGGACTTTTACCAAGTCTGAAAGCCTGTAGCTCCGTTACTGCTCTGGTTCCTAAATCAAAGTGCAACCATTTAGCTCTGGCATTCGGCTGGGTCTGTGGACTATCCCCTGAATGATTACACAGAACACAGAGAACCTTCTATTCATACAGTAGAACTAGAAGCAGAAACCAGGACACAAGGTGACAACAAAAGGAAACGGGTCAAGGGCAAAAAGAAATATTACACAGGGGTCTTTTACTAGGTACAGAGCAGGGTGCAAAGTGCAGAAGTACTATTTTGTAATAGTAATATTATTGCAGTAATATTTTTGCAGCAGGACTTTGCTCTGGACTGGAAGGCCCAGAGCCACCACCTTAAGGGTCCACCATCCTAACTTTTGTTGTGAATTCTCAGCCTCCTCCTTCCACGCCCCCCTGTGCAACTCCCACCCTACCTTGTACCTCCTAAGTGTGTGGCAAAATGATTGCAGGGGTGGGGGCTAGAGTCCTGCGCGGAACCAATTTGTTAAACCGGACCCGCAACCCGGACCCGCAACCGGCATACTTACCTGCATGAACCTGCTAACCGACCCGCAAGTAACTTATCTGCTACCTGATCCATGACCTGCTGCCCATCAAGAAATAGAAATTGCAGTCATTGTAAATCGGAAGTGACATCATTAGAAGTAGGCTTGATCAGAAAAACAGAAGTAAAACTCGCTATTGAGAAGACCAGCGACCCGACCCACGACCCGCAAACCCGTAGAACCTACGACCCGCGTCTATACCCGCTCCCAAAACTTCTACCTGCAACCCACAGGGTACCAGACCCTCTGCAGGACTCTAGTAGGGCCCCCCTCAGATCCCAGGCAGTTAGTAATCCTGGGTTGGAGAGGTCCAGAGCCCACCAGGTTTTTCCCCAAGACCTAAATTGCCTTATAAATGAGCACTAAGGGACATGCTTTTGCTCCCATAAGAGTTCCATCACTTGGAATACATTTTTACAAATTTATGTCTTAAATATTTTGTGTGCCAATAATTTCTTCTAGGATAACCATTCCAAGCTTCTCCTGTGCATCTCATCAGTGGCCAGCTATGGCTCTCCAGAGCATAATCAAGGTCACTTTGGGCAATTAAGCTCCCTGGGTCCTCAAGAACCTTTACAATATTCTATTCATACTACAACTATATACAGCAGAGCAGGCAGCATCCTATTCCGATGGTGAAATCTCATTTCTTTCCCTTTGTTAGATTATTGGGACTTTTGAACTGGTTCATGGCTTCTGGAAATCATGGCCACTCTCAGGCTCAGCCCCAGTCGTAAGACTTGATGAATAGTTGAAGTTAATTCTTCACAAGTGCTTTTGTTCTTGGCTTCAGGCCTGCACTCCATACCCAGAAATAACAGGAACTGCTTATCAGCCGGGCAGGAAGCTCTATTGCTCAGTACAAGTGTCATTTTAGTGTTCCTGCCACTGTCAGAACCTGCTTGGGAGAAATCCATGGGCTCCATTGGGCGTCAAGCCCAGGGCGAAATCAGGGAGGGGAACATTCCACGGGAAAAAACAGCAATAAGGGGGGAATCAGTATCTTTTAGCTGTCTGTTCATTTGATAACATTCTCACTGCTCTGTGATTTATTGGGTCTTCCTGCTGATTATTTTAGGGGTGTGTAAGTGTGGATATATATAGATTTATATATTTATATATATATCATACAACTTCTACAAGATAGCTGCTGCACACTAGATTGTACAATGATTTTACATAATATAGTCACATATAGAAATATACTGGCTATGTAGGTTGTATGCTTTATGCATAAGGATTTCCAACCAGTGACTGTAAGTAGTGATGGGCGAATTTGAAAAATTTGCGAGTTTCCTCCGAAATTCATGAAACTGCGAAAATTTTGTGCAATGCATTGAACTCAACGAGCGTCAAAATTATTTTGATGCATGTTAATTTCGACACACACAACAAGTGCTATGTGTGCCTATTTTGGCCAAATGCATTAAAGTCAATGGGCGTCTGAATAATTTTGACGCGCGACAATGTTTATGCACGCTACTACTCTGATGCACGCCCAAATTTTTTTCAACATGCCGATTTTTTCCGCCAGTGAATTTTCAAGACCGTTTCACAAATTTATTTGCCGAATTTATTCGGGAGAAGATGGAAACAGTTCAACAAGATGGAAACAATAGCAAAAGATGGAAACAGCAGAACAAGATAGAGACAGGATGAAAGAGTAAGGAAAGATGGTGACAGTAGGGCAATGTGGAGACAGTAGGGAAAAAGGAAGCCAATAGAACAAGATGGTGAAAGAAGTACAAGAAGATGGAAACAGCAGTGCAAGGTGAAGACAGTAGGTCAAGATAAAACAGTAGGACAAGATGGAGACAGTAGAACAAGAAGAAGACAGCAGGGCACCATTGAGACAGTAATACAAGACAGAGATAGTAGGGCAAGATGAAGACTGTAGGACAAGATGGAGACAGTAGGTCAAGATAAAACAAGATATATGACAAGATATAGACGGGTGAGCAAGATGGAGACAATAGGACAAGACAGAGACAGTAGGACAAGATGGAGACAACAGGGCATAACGGAGACAGTAGGAAAAGATGGAGACAGCAGGGCAAGATGGAGACAGTAGGACAAGATGGAGACAGTAGGACAAGATGGAGACAGTAGGACAAGACAACGACAGTAGGGCAAGATGGAGACAGTAGGTCAAGATAAAACAGTATGGCAAGATATAGACGGGTGAGCAAGTTGGTGACAGTAGGACAAGACAGAGACAGTAGGACAAGATGGAGACAGCAGGGCAGGATGGAGACAGCAGGACAAGACAGAGACAGTAGGACAAGATGGAGACAGCAGGGCAGGATGGAGACAGCAGGACAAGACAGAGACAGTAGGACAAGATGGAGACAGCAGGGCAGGATGGAGACAGCAGGACAAGACAGAGACAGTAGGACAAGGTGGGCACAGTAGGGCAGGATGGAGACAGTAGGGCAAGACAGAGACAGTAGGACAAGATGGAGACAGTAGGACAAGCTGGAAAGAGCAGAACAACAATGAGAAAATTGCACAACATGGAACAATAGGGAAGAAAGAAGTGGTTGAGATATAATTTTGTGACTACAAGCGGATTTTTTATGCTTGTACAAAATGCATTTTGTGTAATTCCAGATAGAGATAGTGCTTATACCCCTTACAAAAATATTTAAATTGAAACAAAAAACATGCATTTTGGTGGGAAAAAAATGTTTTGGCAGAAAATCTGGTCCAGTGGATGACACAGAAATCATTTAGCAATTTAGTCAGTGTCGCTAGTAATTCAATACTGATATTTTCTTTAGCACCATGACACATTTCACGTGTAACATCACAACTATAATCTGATATTGCACTTGAACATTTTGAAAATATTAATGAAACCACTATTCCTGTCTGAATATATTCATCTAGAAATAGGAAAAAAGTCTGTAAATAGAAATCCCAAATTTTACAGACGCCAAAAGAACTAATTTTATCACAGAGACAGTCCATTGTTTGCTGAAAGGGAATGATTTATGTTTGGAGCCATTACCAGAATGCTGAAAGTAAATGCTGTGGGATGTTCTTGTTCTGCATCAAATAACAACAGAAGATAAGGAGACAAAAAATTCCCAAGTTACGGTGAAAGGTGTGTGTCTTACATCTAATGCTTAGATTGTACATAACAGTCATAGACAACTTGTGTAATATATTCTTTTAAATGTTCCTCAGTGTTGTCATGTGTGTCACTTTATTCACTTTTGTGTATTTTATAAAAATAATGTTCCTATACTGTTAAAGAATTTTAGAAGTCACTTTAGGAATCATTGAGCTCTAACAGCTTAGGCTGTGTCCTTCATATGGTCACAGAACCTCTTTACTGACTTCTAACATCCTTAACATTTACAGTAGGGGGTACATTATCCCTTATAATACATGAGTGATACTCAGAGTTCCCTGTATAACTCAGCCTGCAGCCTTGTGCCTTTATATGGTCACAGAACAACCCCTCAGTGACTTCTAATATCCTTATCATTTACAGTAGGGGGTACATTATCCCTTATAATACATGAGTGATACTCAGAGTTCCCTGTATAACTCAGCCTGCAGCCTTGTGTCTTTATATGATCACAGACCCCTCAGTGACTTGTAATATCCTTATCATTTACAGTAGGGGGTACATTATCCCTTATAATACATGAGTGATACTCAGAGTTCCCTGTATAACTCAGCCTGCAGCCTTGTGCCTTTATATGGTCACAGAACAACCCCTCAGTGACTTCTAATATCCTTATCATTTACAGTAGGGGGTACATTATGCCTTATAATACATAAGTGATACTCAGAGTTCCCTGTATAACTCAGCCTGCAGCCTTGTGTCTTTATATGGTCACAGACCCCTCAGTGACTTGTAATATCCTTATCATTTACAGTAGGGGGTACATTATCCCTTATAATACATGCGTGATACTCAGAGTTCCCTGTATAACTCAGCCTGAAGCCTTGTGCCTTTATATAGTCACAGAACAACCCCTCAGTGACTTCTAATATCCTTATCATTTACAGTAGGGGGAACATTATCCCTTATAATACATGAGTGATACTCAGAGTTCCCTGTATAACTCAGCCTGCAGCCTTGTGCCTTTACATAGTCACAGAACAACCCCTCAGTGATTTCTAATATCCTTATCATTTACAGTAGGGGGAACATTATCCCTTATAATACATGAGTGGTACTCAGAGTTCCCTGTATAACTCAGCCTGCAGCCTTGTGCCTTTATATGATCACAGAACCCCTCAGTGACTTCTAATATCCTTATCATTTACAGTAGGGGGTACATTATCCCTTATAATACATGAGTGATACTCAGAGTTCCCTGTATAACTCAGCCTGCAGCCTTGTGCCTTTATATAGTCACAGAACAACCCCTCAGTGATTTCTAATATCCTTATCATTTACAGTAGGGGGAACATTATGCCTTATAATACATGAGTGATACTCAGAGTTCCCTGTATAACTCAGCCTGCAGCCTTGTGCCTTTATATGGTCACAGAACCCCTCAGTGACTTCTAATATCCTTATCATTTACAGTAGGGGGTACATTATCCCTTATAATACATGAGTGATACTCAGAGTTCCCTGTATAACTCAGCCTGCAGCCTTGTGCCTTTATATGGTCACAGAACAACCCCTCAGTGACTTCTAATATCCTTATCATTTACAGTAGGGGGTACATTATGCCTTATAATACATAAGTGATACTCAGAGTTCCCTGTATAACTCAGCCTGCAGCCTTGTGTCTTTATATGGTCACAGACCCCTCAGTGACTTGTAATATCCTTATCATTTACAGTAGGGGGTACATTATCCCTTATAATACATGCGTGATACTCAGAGTTCCCTGTATAACTCAGCCTGAAGCCTTGTGCCTTTATATAGTCACAGAACAACCCCTCAGTGACTTCTAATATCCTTATCATTTACAGTAGGGGGAACATTATCCCTTATAATACATGAGTGATACTCAGAGTTCCCTGTATAACTCAGCCTGCAGCCTTGTGCCTTTACATAGTCACAGAACAACCCCTCAGTGATTTCTAATATCCTTATCATTTACAGTAGGGGGAACATTATCCCTTATAATACATGAGTGGTACTCAGAGTTCCCTGTATAACTCAGCCTGCAGCCTTGTGCCTTTATATGATCACAGAACCCCTCAGTGACTTCTAATATCCTTATCATTTACAGTAGGGGGTACATTATCCCTTATAATACATGAGTGATACTCAGAGTTCCCTGTATAACTCAGCCTGCAGCCTTGTGCCTTTATATAGTCACAGAACAACCCCTCAGTGATTTCTAATATCCTTATCATTTACAGTAGGGGGAACATTATGCCTTATAATACATGAGTGATACTCAGAGTTCCCTGTATAACTCAGCCTGCAGCCTTGTGCCTTTATATGGTCACAGAACCCCTCAGTGACTTCTAATATCCTTATCATTTACAGTAGGGGGTACATTATCCCTTATAATACATGAGTGATACTCAGAGTTCCCTGTATAACTCAGCCTGCAGCCTTGTGCCTTTATATGGTCACAGAACCCCTCAGTGACTTCTAATATCCTTATCATTTACAGAAGGGGGTACATTATCCCTCAGAGTCTGTATCACCACACCATTGGCTTCCACCCAACATTTAAAGTTCTAGAAGGTACCTGTTCCTGTTCATTTAGAACTAAAAGAGCATTTCCTTTATCTGTTATGCACATTCCTTAGGCTTTATGCCTTGAGTACAGACGTCACAGATGCCAAATACTCAGTAGGAAAGTGTGTGTGTGTGGGGGGGGGGTTGAAGCATCCTCAGGTCACTGCTGGGATATATGAATATCCGACAGAGCAAAAGTTAAACAAGTTGTATTTAGACTCACCATGGGGGGCAGGATGTGGCAAACAAGGAGCAGAAGAGATAAAATAACATACAACGGAATTGAGTGTGATATAATAATAAACAGTGTCTGTGTAATCCCAGCATGCCCTAGGAACACGGGTCCCATTAATAGCCCAGCTCCATGAATTGGTCTTTATAATATTAACGTGTGTTTCATAATGGGACATGGAAAAGACAAGGCTGGGTGGAAACTCTGTTTTATGCTCAAAACCCTTTGGCGCAAATTTACTTACCTGCGCAAATTCGCCATCGCTGGCTTAGAGCACATTGTAACACTTCAGCAGGCGTAAATTCGACTGGACAACGCTAATTCACGAAGATCTGAAGTTGCGCACAGGATACCGAATGCTTGCGAAGTTGCGCTAGCGAAAATACGATCAGCAGTTCGAAGTTAAGCTAGCATTTGCAAATTTGCATACGGCGTGCAGTTAAAGTACAATGGCCGTATATGTTGCAGCAAATACATTACACTACACAAGGCCAGGGAACCTTAATAAAATTATAATACACAAAAGCCATGAATATCCTGTAAATTATATCCTTATAAACGGTGAGTAGTGATGTCATTTCTGTCACATGACTCACTAAAATTTGTGTATTATAATAAATAAAGTACCCCCACTTGTAAAATATGAGGATATTAGAAGTTACCTCGGAGTTCCATGACCTGTATAAAAACACTCGGCCTTCGGCCTCGTGTTTTTATATGGTCATGAAACTCCTCGGTAACTAATAATATCCTTATATTTTACAAGAGGGGGTACTTTATTCACTATATATAGAGTTGTTATATTGCCCTACACATGTGCCCACAGTATAGTTTAGGTGCCATATGTTAGCAAATGTAGGGGGGAAGAAGGGTACCCCAAAAATTTTTTGCTCTTTTTCAGCCCATCACCCTGTAAAAAGTAAAAGACGCTGGCGTTTTTTTGGGGAAGTCCTATCTACTCTATTGCACTTTGCCTGGTCTGAGGTGTCGAAGGCAAGTCTGGCGCACAAGGTAACGTTCAGTAAAATCTGCATCTTAGTGAATTAGCGGAGTTACGTCCAATTGCCAGTGCGAAAATTCGCCTGTGTGAAGTTGCGTCAGAGTCTATCTCCGCTAGCGAACTTACACCAGCGCCCGTTAGTAAATCGGTGAAGTGGCAAAATGACGTAACACTGGAGAATTTTCATCAGCGTTAGCCACTTCACCCTTTAGTAAATTTGCCCCTTTGAGATCTGAAAGGTTTAAATACGAAAGTTGTTTACTAAGATTTGCACCCTGGAATTGTGGGTCAACATACAGCACCCCGATGTCACTGTTATAGATTCTGGTTGATGGTTCCATGACCTCCATTTATAGACACTCCGTAGTTTATTGTAGCTAACGGTGCAGAGGAGGCATATTCACTACCCACTGAAATATATCAATGAATCCACCAGTGAAAGTATGAAAGGCACAAGATTCCTATGTATTTATGGAAGGTCAAAGGCCGCCTTCATTTTACCCCACCTTTGAAAGTTTTATGATTCATTTTTGACCATTCCAAAAATGGGTTGCCGCCTTTTCTGGAAAAAAAATACCAGCCTTCCTATATTTTTATGGTTTCCCCCTATAAATAAAATTAGCATCTAGCAACATTTTTACCGGCCAGGCCAGTAAAATACTGGTTGGGTGTTAACCCTACTCATGAATTTCGTCTTCTACCAATGACGTTAAAGGTAAAGTAAATTCAGAATCTTTTGAAAGAGGACTGTTCTGGCTTAGTCCTAAACTGGTCATAAACATAAAGATCTTTGACCAATTAAAAGGATCAAATGATTTGGTCATATATATGGTTGGCCAAATAGAGCTTATCCAGTTTGTGCAGTTGCCCCTACTGCACAATGATTGAATAATCACGACGGGGGGGGGGGTGTCGGGGTTTTGGGGGAAATGTGGTCTGTAACTGGTGGAATTTTGCTCTGAGCTAGATTGTTATCTGAACATGCCTAAATCAAACACTGACCAAGTAGGGTGAAAAGTCCCTCTGGCTGGGAACCACCTGGAATTAGCTCCTCAGATGCTTCCCTGTTATTAAAGGAGAACTAAAACTTAACAATGAATAGGGCTAGAAATGCCATATTTCATATAGTAATCAGATAAAACCAGCCTAATAGTTCAGTATCTCTATAGTAGTAATGATTCAGGCCTTTAAAGTTGTCACAGGAGTTTGCCATCTTGGATTTTGTTAGGAGTGTCTCTAACAAGCACTTGACCAGTAAGCTAAGGGATTGTCGCATATCATCAAGTAGAAAATGAGGCAGTGTCGGACTGGGACACCAGGGGCCCACCCAAAAACCTTAGACCAGGGGCCCACCAATTAATCTTAGACCAGGGGCCCACTCTTAGTACTATTTTCTCCTCACTCAACCTCTATTCTCCTAGTCTCTTTTCTTTACATACTATAATCTATTTTTCCATCGATTTAGCCACTTTGTTCTCATAGAAATAGGGAATAGCCATGAAATAGGCCAAAAGTTTAGAAGCATGAGGGGCCACTGACATCTGGGCCCACCGGGCGTTTTCCTGGTATC
Organism: Xenopus petersii; assembly: GCA_038501925.1. NCBI lineage: Eukaryota > Metazoa > Chordata > Amphibia > Anura > Pipidae > Xenopus > Xenopus petersii. Next base: position 134,964,189 of record CM076681.1, read on the forward strand.
CTGGTGGGTCAGTCGTACAGTGAAATGAGGTATGTCTATCATATTAACTGATGCTACAGGACTGAATCTTAATTTCTGGTGCTAATTGTGCCGGTATCTGGGCTGCCAAGTGTCAATAACCTGAATTATTGATTAATCAGCCTTATATTGTGACATTTATACCCTTTATATTCAGTAAATTGTGCCTCAGTCTCTAAGCTCAATAACTGACAGCAGCAGAGCATATGCAGTGAATCAGCAGAAAAGAAGATAGAGGGTAAATTGGGACATTTTCCCCAACACAGATTTTCTTTGCTAAAGGAACGTGGCTGTTGGGCTGTTAGAGAAGCCCAAAACATGACATACAACATTTCTGCTCTACTTATTTGGTTAAACATTAGTTCCCCTTTAAGAGCAGTTTAGAAGGTCCCCATATAATTCATCATCCCAGTGGAAACCAGTTGAATGGCATCATGACTCCACAATCGATTACAAAGGGGGTGCTATTTTGTGTGAGGCCTTCCAGGGTTCCTGGTACTTATTAAAGGGATGTGATCAGTGGAAGAGTCCACGGTGACCCAAAATAACTGTACCTTGAGTCCCACTATTCCACAGGGGAAATCTAAATCTCAGGTCCCATTAATTTCAGCAAAAGAACAATATTATGAGCTACTGTTTTTATCTAGCCGTTATTACACATGGAATATGTATTTGATGCTAAGGGTCAGGCTGATGAAATCGTTATTGTGTGAGAGTTAAACCTCGTATTTTGGGCTGAACTGCCCTTGAACTTTTCTCTGGTGCACTTGCTTTGTGGGCTGCGTTCTTGCAAGGAAAGGGCTGGAAAGCCAAGGAAGGAAAGGAAGAAAACCTTGAAATAACTTCGTTTTCTATAGTTGTTGTCTTATTGGAAAACAGAGGTTAGAAGTATGTAAAAGGGGAGTCACGTCTTACAAAAGAATAATAACCATCCCACCCCTTAACCAACACAGGCTCTTGGACACTCCCTGTGCCGGCAAAATGGACAAAGATCAAGAGTTTTCCCAAGGCAAAAGTCTCATTCAGGGATGGAAGGTGTTCAATGGTTGGTAATGTCCCCATGAAAAAAGGAGAAGGTGCTCCTTCGGCCTTGTGTTTTTATATGGTCATGGAAATCCTTGGTGACTTATAATATCCTTATATTTTACAATAGGGGGTACTTTTTCACTATATCATTTACAATTTGGTCACTGGAAAATCTGGAGAAGTAAGTGGGAACCGTCCCATTGATTCTTGGTTGTGTCGAGGGTTTCGGGCAATTTCATAATGTTTTCGGGGAAAATTCGTGAAAATCTGAGTCTTTCCCGTAAAGCAATTTTTCTGGAAAATGCAATAATAAATAAGCATTAGAAACCCAAGCGGCTTAGATCGGAGTTTGTAGCAGCCGATATTGAGATAAATTCGGACCTTGATAAATAACCTCCTAAGAGTAGCCTATTGTGTTATAACAAAAACAGATGGGCAAGACCCAGTGGACATGTGGCTTCAAGGGAAAATAATTCTTATTTTTCACCTAAATATTCCATAATACAAATACAAAGGAAAAATAAATAAATATTGCCTTACACACAGGTCTAAATGTTCTACAACTAAAGGTGGCCATACACGGGCCGATAAAAGCTGCCGACAGACCGTGTCGGCAGCTTATTGGCCCGTGTATGGGGGCCCCTGACGGGCTTCCCCGATCGAGATCTGGCCGAAAGTCTGCCAGATCTCGATCGGATGGGTTTAAAAATCCCGTCGGATCGCGGCCGCATCTGTTCGTTGATGCGGTTCCGTGATCCGACCGCCCGTTTGTGAATGCTAGGATCCGATTGTTGGGCCCTAGGGCCCACGATCGGATCTGCCCGATATTGCCCACCTCAAGGTGGGAATATCGGAGGGAGATCCGCTCGTTTGGCGACATCGCCAAACGAGCGGATCTATCCATGTATGGCCACCTTAACAGTAGGGTCCCAGGCAATGTTCCTACACTGGACTCTCACATTCACACACAAACACTGATAATTGGAATGAAAGCTTTAATCTCAGTACAGACGTATGGAGAGCTGGAGAGTCACGTATGAAGGTCTATCTGTATGAGGCAGAACCATTGGCAATGAAGTAAAATCTAGGAATCTGCAAGAGTTAATATTTATACAATACCAGTTTACAGATACAAAGTTTCACCTGGGCAGTAACCAATCACATTTTTACTTTCATTGTTCTTGCCCCAGTTGGGAGCAATTTGTTACTGCCCAGATGCTACTTTGCCACCCAGTGTTGGGAAATGAGCCAGAGTAAGATGTTCTAGAACTATAGGATCCATTATCCAGAATGCTTGGGGGCTGAAGGTTTTTGTATACGGGATTCTGTCTGTACCATAAGGCTAAAAACTTTTAGGGTAGGACTACATCGACGTTTTCGGCGCGATCAGACACGCTGCCACAAAACGCATGCAATAAATCGCATGCGACAGAAATAAGGTAAGCGATAGAAATGTCGGATGAAGTCGCAGCGCTGATCCGACGCAGCCTCTGCATCCGACAGTCATGTTGCCTCGAATCAACGCTGCGACTTCATCCGACAATTCTATCTCTTATCTTATTTCCGTTGCATGCGATTTGTAGTCCTACCCTTAAACCCCGTATCCTCCTATTAGCAATATATAACAAATCCATTTGGCCATTCTGCCTTGATACCCGAGATCCTCTATGCCCTTTATTGATTTAGTTGTCTTTTCCTGTCCTGTCTCAAGTTTATTTCAAGTATTGCATACTAGACTTATACTGTGTCTTGGAGATGATCTCAATAAAAATGCTAAATAATACTCCCCTCCTTAGATACCGCATTTAATACAAAGCAGCAGTTAAGCTAAAAGCCATATACACCTTCATTAAGAGCATTTAATGAAAAATTAAAACAGGAAAGGAACTCTTAACTTCCAAAATAAACAGGATCTCAAAGGTTCCACACGAGGGCTGACAACCGTCAGAAGGTCAAAAAATGCTCAAAATTATAAAGAAAAAAGTACCCCGTAGGTAACAACCTAATCAATAACCAGCATACGTTAAATCTCTTAGGATTTAAATAAATTAATTAAATAAATAAGTTAAGGTGAAAAAAGTGCCCAATCAATTAATTAATTAATTGAACAACTACTTGATTTTAGAATAATTCATAAATACTATAAAGTGCCAATTAGTGCATAATGTCCATTGAGTAGTTTAATCAATTATCATGCTCAAATTAAATAACAATTCATGGTTGAACTCAACCAAAAAAAGATAAAAAGATAAAATGACAAAGTTCATCAAAGGAGTGCAATTAATTGTGAAAAAATGCTTAAATTAAGTGAGGATTATTAAAAACACACAGGAAAGGTATATTAAATTAATCAAGTGCTGGTATTTATATAAAGAATGCTGGAAATTAAATTAATTGAAAAGATCCCATTAGATTAAAATATGACCACAATTGGATAAAAATAATACCAAAGCTACGGTCAGCAGAAAAGAGAGTGGATATAATGAAACATAAGAAGGTGGAGTTGTCCCAAAACTAACTGCCTGTTGTTTCCTAAGTCTGGGACACCACAAAGAGGAAGGCAGGACAGGGTAACCGAGACTGTGGCCTTGGTATATTAACTTGCCCTGATCTTAAAGAGACTAAGTTGACCCTAATAAGCCACAAATCACCGGCCCCTTAGAATGGAAGGATGATTGGTTAAGGTAAAGAAGACCGTAGCAGTAAGAATTAGATCCAACCCCAGTAAAGCACCAGGAAACAATAATTAAAATACAGGATTTGAGTGACTCGCCAACGCGTGTTTCGCTTAATAGCTTTCTCAAGGCGAAAATTATGCACTAATTGGCACTTTATAGTATTTATGAATTATTCTAAAATCAAGTAGTTGTTCAATTAATCAATTAATTGATTGGGCACTTTTTTCACCTTAACTTATTTATTTAATTAATTTATTTAAATCCTAAGAGATTTAACGTATTCTGGTTATTGATTAGGTTGTTACCTACGGGGTACTTTTTTCTTTATAATTTTGAGCATTTAATGAACACACACAGTGCACGAGCTGCTGCTTCTTCTTCCATTATTCTCCAGACTTACCTCTCTCTCCCCTAGGGGCAGATTCACTAAAGGGTGATGTTGCCAGCGACTGCTTCGCACACATTGCCAGGTGCAAATTCGCTACCACTACACTAATTCACTAAAATGCGAAGTTGCGCCATGGATGCTGAACGCTGGTGACTTTTCACGAGCGTTACTTCAGCAGTGCGAGCATTTTATAGCGAAGATTCGATAGAACTCGTTTGTGCCTAGTTAAAATTGGCCAATGATCTTGCACTTAGGTCAATGTGCATACAGCGGGTAATTTAAAGTTGTATGGACGTCTTTATTATAAATGTTGGTGCAAATGCTTGAAGTTACCACTTTTTATTACAAATGTCCAGGGAACCTTAATAAAGACAAGAGAGTTTATATAATGCCCTACACATGAGCCCACTGTAAAATGAATGTTCAATATGTTATAAAATGTCTGGAGAAAACCAGTTACCCAAAATAAGTCTAAGTAAGGACTTTTGCAGCCAATCCCGCTTAAAAAAACGAAAAGTTGCCAGCGTTTTTGGAACTTTAATGCATTTTCGGCACACAGGATATGATGTAAGTGACAGAAGATTTAGGAGGATGTAGATTCTTTTAAGCACTTTGATTGGTGGCGGCGAAGTCAACTCTGGCGAAAGTTGTAACGTTCAGTAAAATTCGCACTTTAATGAATTTGCGGAGTAACGATTGTTCGCCAGAGTGAAAAGTCGCCTGGTGATAGAGTGCGAATGAACGCTAGCGACGGTCCCGTTCACTAGCGAAATGGCGATGTCCCTGCGGGTGGCAACGATAGCTGAAAGTCGCCAGCGTTAGCCACTTCACCCTTTATTAAATCTGCCCCCTGGCCTTTCAAGATTTCAGCGGTGGATTAAACAGAATATAGAATATAAAGAACTGATTGTGAGCTGAAGGAACACTCCAATAAAAAAAAAAGCATCACACGGCAGAAGGTACAATTTGTTAAGTATATATTTTGAAAATAAGTTATTTTATACCAGGCAATTCAAAGTAAGACTTGTGGATGGTTTGCTAGAGTCCGCTGCCCATTCTGATGGCCCGTTTGGCTTTCACTGGCAGCTGCTGATAACATGATTTCCGTAGCGCCTCTGAGACTGAACTTCCATAACAGGAATCGGGCCTTGAGCGCGCTAACGTTTGGAAATGGGACGCCTGACAAGTCATAGGGGTATATTTATCAATGAGGGAAGTTAGCATTCACCAGTGAAATACCGCCTCTCTCCATTCATTTCTATGGGATTTTTAAAGGCGTATTTATCGAAGGGTGAAAGTGAAAGTTCATACGCCTTTCAAAATCCCATAGAAATGAATGGAGAGAGAGAGGCAGTATTTCACTGGTGATCTCTAACTTCACTCATTGATAAACATACCCCATAGTTGGATCATAATTGCTTCTGATTCAGGTGCTCACAGCAAAGTTACAGAATATGTACGGTATCTCATTGGTCCGACAGAACGTTGGCATCACAAACATTAGCGTGAATAAGGCCGTACTGGAATGGAAGGGGCCCTCAAGCACATCAAGACCATGAATGGTTAGAACTCTTCCAAAGAAAAGAAGCTAAATATATATGTAATGTCCCCCGAAGTTCACCTACCTCCCCACCACTCACCATCCCATCACGCCAGCCATATTTCTCCACATATTATATACAGGACAGTCATTGAACATATTCACAGTTTGGCTAATCAGACTCATTGCTAGGACTGTACAGTGTACGCTCACAATACAGGGGAACTGTATGATCACAAGGGCTGGATATCACACCCCACAGCACAAATGGAGAACGATACCTTGAAATGTAATTTACATGTACTTTCTGGTGCTAATAGATCTAAATGAACACTGGGGAATAGATACTTACAAATGCCTACGCATGTATATGTCAGATTCCCTGAACTGGTTGATCCAACCAATGGGTGGGGCTCGAATACTCAGATGGCAGCTTACAGAAAGTCTGTGGCTCAAGCAGTGGGTGGGACTACTAAAGGGGCAAGGCAGGAAGTCTTTAACGCAAGCAATTGGCTGGACAAGAATACTCTGATGGAATCTTGTACAGGGAATATTTAACTTAAATGGCAAATATATGTATATAAATAAAATATTACCGATAGTAAATTTATATCCGAACAAGTGACCTCTCAAAAGATTTCATCAAACAAGAATATGTGGGAGTGAAAGACCTGCCTCTGTCTAGTGATTGGCTGGTTTGTGCGGGAGGCCGAGACTTCAATAACGGAAACGTTTCCTTTTTGGATAATCCAGTGGCACTTATTATTTGGAACATAGATCATAAAAGGTGTTATTTTTGTTTCCCTTTAAGGAAGGAGTCCCCAACCCTTTTTACCCATGAGCCAAATGTAAAAAGAGTTGGGGAGCAACGCAAGCATGAAAAAAGTCCTGGGTGGTGCAAGATAAGGGCTATGATTGGCTACTTTGAGGACTGGCAGCTTACAGGCGGCTCTGTTTGGTAGGACACCTGGTTTTTATTCAACCAAAACTTGCCTCCAAGCCTGGAATTCAAAAATAAGCAGCTGCTTTATGGCAACTGGGAGCAACATCCAAGGGTTTGATGAGCAACATGTTCTTGAGCCAATGGTTGGTGACCACTATTTTAAGAAACGGGGGTAAACACTGCCAGAGTATACTGCACATATAAATACATGGCAAGGTTTGGTTCTCCTTTAGATTGCTCATTAAAGGATATTCATTAATACAGACAGTTAAAAACAAATAACTTAATATCATTCGAGAGATCTGCCCAGGAGAGACACCGAGGCCTCTGTATCTGCCAGTAAAGCTCCATCTGCCGACAATACAATGAGGTATCCCCACAGCATGAAAATAATAGAATACATAACACAGGCTGGAGGGAATGGAAAGTCCCATGTCTCCTGAAGTCCGTCTTTCCTTTGGGTTTAGTACATGTAACAATAATGAAAGCAATAAGGGTTACGTTGTTAATGGAAGCTATATTTTGGTTCAGCATTTTGGATATAGCACAGGAGGCCATTTCACATTAGGTGTACAGGTAACAAGGAAAGAGAGTTGGATTTCCATCTCTATCTCTCTTTCTGAATTCTATTATTTTATTCGTGCACCTTTCGCTTGGACGGCGGGACAAGATGAGAAGGAATATCATTGGGAAGCTCATGCCCCTCTAATTTAACCTTAATAAGATGATTGGCTAAAGCAAATTCCTCATCGTCCAACATCCCGTCCTTGTCTATATCGGCAAGTTTCCAGATTTTGCCGAGCACCGTGTTGGGCAGCTTGGACTTCACCATCTCTTTCTTTGCGTTGGCACCAGTGACTTTTCCATTGACGGGGGAGAGGGTGTAAAAGATCTCATCGTACATGGGTTTGTCCCTGGATACCACCCAATCAGCATCATCAATGCCTTCTCCTGCCCCCTCTCCATATCCGTGGCCAAAGGGCCCGTTCTGGGTACCCTCAAAGGCTCCTCCTTTCACCACCTGAACTGGTTTCTGAGTCTCCTCCTGCCTGACTAGAACCATCAGGTGGGCAATATCATGGGCAAGCATTTCATCCACTGTCTCGAGGAGCTTGCTCTTCAGTGGCTGGAACTTGTTAAAGTCTTGTGCCAGCAACTGATCCTGAAAGACAGTAGAAAGAAAGGGTGAATAGATTAAGGAACAGCTCAGTGTAAAAATAAAAACTGTGTAAATAGATAGGCTGTGTAAAATAAAACATGTTTCTAATATAGTTAGTTAGCCAAATATGTAATGTATAAAGGCTGGAGTGACTGGATGTCTAACACAATAGCCAGAACACTACTTCCTGCTTTTCAGCTCTCTAACTCTGAGTTAGTCAGTGACTTGAAGGGGGGCCACATGGGACATATCTGTTCAGTGAGTTTGCAATTGATCCTCAGCATTCAGCTCAGATTCAAAAGCAACAGATATGACCCATGTGGTCCTCCCTCGAGTTACAGTGGAAACCAAGAGAGCTGAAAAGCAGGAAGTAGTGTTCTGGCTATTATGTTACACATCCAGTCACTCCAGGCTTTATACATTACATTTTAGCCTGACTATATTAGATACATTCTTTATTTTGCACAACCTAACTATCTACAAAGTTTTTATTTTGATACTGAACAATTCTTTTAAAGGGCAAGTTCACCTTTTAGGGCAGAGACACATGCTCAGAATTGGGGAGATTTAGTCACCAGGCGATTAATCGCCTTTTCTGCTAATATCCTCGAACTGCCTTCCCGCCAGCTAGAATGTAAATCGCTGGCTGGATGGTATTCGGAGGGATTCGTTTTCTAAAGCTGCCCTCGGTTTTCGTGTGAGGCAACTTCGGAAAAGGAAGTGGTCTGAGCGACATCCCACCGGCATTTACATTCTACCCTGCGGGAAGGCAGTTCGGGGAGATTAGTTGCCCGAAGAAGGGCGACTAATCTCCCCGAATCTGAGCGTGTGCCCTGACCCTTAAAAGAAATGTTTAATATCTTCCAAAGAAAAAAAAAACATTAAAGGGATACTGTCATCGAAAAACATGTTTTTTTCAAAACGCATCAGTTAATAGTGCTACTCCAGCAGAATTCTGCACTGAAATCCATTTCTCAAAAGAGCAAACAGATTTTTTTATATTCAATTTTGAAATCTGACATGGGGCTAGACATTTTGTCAATTTCCCAGCTGCCCCCAGTCATGTGACTTGTGCCTGCAACTGAATGTGTCTCAGTGAGACATCGGTTTTTACTATTGAGTGTTGTTCTTAGATCTACCAGGCAGCTGTTATCTTGTGTTAGGGAGCTGTTATCTGGTTACCTTCCCAATGTTCTTTTGTTTGTCTGCTGGGGGGAAGGGAGAGGGTGATATCACTCCAACTTGCAGTACAGCAGTAAAGAGTGATTGAAGTTTATCAGAGCACAAGTCACATGACTTGGGGCAGCTGGGAAATTGACAATATTTCTAAAAATCTGTTTGCTCTTTTGAGAAATGGATTTCAGTGCAGAATTCTGCTGGAGCAGCACTATTAACTGTGGTAAGTGAATGACCCCTTCAATCTTTGCTCCCCACACCCAACCATAATGTGTATTATCAGATCTAAACAAGAATAACAAACACATCAGTCTCCAGTATTTACTTCTCTAGTTCATCACACGCATTAAAAAACTGCAAACCTCCACACGGGATTCACAGACAGAGACTGGTGATGAGTTCATGAGACTGCCGCTATGTTGGCAAATCAGCACATTCCATAGGGAGAAAACAATGAGGAAGAACTGCACTGTCTGTGTAAATCTCTTATCCGGGCACTGTGGGGGCACAGTACATAAAAGACCAAAGTCTGTCAGGGAAATACATTTCTTAAATTCAGATAAAGTTATTAGGTATGGTTTCTGCATGTATGGGGGAGCGTATATTCTGATACCTGAGCATAATAGAACATAGAAGAGCTCAGACAGGAAATAGAAAGAGGCGCATCAGGAGATATACTCCCCCCTTACATACACAAACTGTACCTAATAACTCTCTCTCTCTCTAGGAAACACCTGCCACACTTATATTAAGGGCAGAGACACAAGGTCGGATTTGGGGAGATTAGTCTCCCGGCAACAAATCTCCCTCTCTATCTCTTCGGGGGGCGACTAATCTCGCCAAGCTGCCTTCCCGCTGGCTAGAATGTAAATCGCCGGTGCGGTGGCACTCGGAGTGCTTTGTTTTCCAAAGTCTCTGAAGTTTCCTCGTGAGGCAACTTCGGGCGACTTTGGAAAATGAATCACTCCGAGTGCCATCCTGCCGGCAATTTACATTTTAGCCGGCGGAAGGCAGTTCGGCGAGATTATTCACCCCAAAGAAGCGGAGATTTGTCACCGGGCAACTAATCGCCCTGAATCTGACCTTGTGTCTCTGCCCTAATACTGGGGCAGGCAATGATCAACAATTTGCAGTTGGTCTTCTATTTTTATTTTTTCTGCTGACTCTCGCTATCTGGTTGCTAGGGTCAGCAGAGATGTGGAATGTTTAATGTACCTGCATCTTCTTCAGGTTGGGGAAGTCTCCTGGGGAGATCTGGTGCTCTCGTTCAATTTGGGCGTAAATCTCTCCCAAACCAGCAATGAGCTCCTTCTTCTTGTTGTCCTTCCCAAACACAGCCGGCATCTCCTTCTTCAGAGAACTAATGATATAGGCATGGACCTTTAGAGGAAACAGGGAGTTACTGTATTTACTATTCTGTCAGTGGTAACCTCTAAGCTTAGGCACCATAACAGGGAAAATATTATTCCTGCTGAATTGTGCTTTGTACAGGGGAATACTTATGCTGCCATAATGTTATGGAAACTCTCTGTACAGACTATGAGCAAATTTAGGGGACTGTTCCTGCTGAATTGTTCTTAGCGTAGGGGGAAACCTAAGCTTATTTTATTTCAGTAGAGCTGCTTCTCAATGCGATGTATTGATGAGATGAAGACTTTTTTTAAGCCCAGTCATGTAATTAAAGGAACGGTATAACCAAAAAATGTAAGTGTTTTAACGAAATAAAATATAATGTATTGTTACCCTGCACTGGTGAAACTGGGATGTTTGCTTCACAAACACTACTATAGTTTATATAAACAAGCTGCTGTGTAGCCATGGGGGCAGCCATTCAAGCACAGGATACACAGTAGATAACAGATAAGTAATACTATAGTTTATATAAACAAGCTGCTGTGTAGCCATGGGGGCAGCCATTTAAGCACAGGATACACAGTAAATAACAGATAAGTTCTGAAGAATCCCATTGCATACTACAGAACTAATCTGTTATCTACTTATCTGTGTATCTTGTGCTTGAATGGCTGCACCCATGGCTAAATAGCAGCTTGTTTATATAAACTATAGTAGTACTTATCTGTTATCTACTGTGTATCCTGTGCTTGAATTGCAGTCCCCATGGCTACACAGCAGCTTGTTTATATAAACTATAGTAGTACTTATCTGTTTTCTACTGTGTATCCTGTGCTTGAATGGCTGCCCCCATGGCTACACAGCAGCTTGTTTATATAAACTATAGTAGTACTTATCTGTTATCTACTGTGTATCTTGTGCTTGAATGGCTGCCCCCATGGCTACACAGCAGCTTGTTTATATAAACTATAGTAGTACTTATCTGTTTTCTACTGTGTATCCTGTGCTTGAATGGCTGCCCCCATGGCTACACAGCAGCTTGTTTATATAAACTATAGTAGTACTTATCTGTTATCTACTGTGTATCCTGTGCTTGAATGGCTGCCCCATGGCTACACAGCAGCTTGTTTATATAAACTGTTGTAGAATTGCTGAAGCAAACACGCCAGTTGTACCAGTGCAGGGAAACACTACATTATATTTTCATTACTTTAAAACACTTTTTTGGTGTTACTGTTCCTTTAAGGGAAGGGGCAGTATTATGTGGCTAAATACAATTTAGTTTAATGATTGCTGGTACCCAGAACCTATAAGAAACGTAGGTGTAAGGAACTGCATAATGCTTTCTCCAGATGCTGGAAGAATTTTGCTTTGGTTACTGGAATCCCTTTAGCTTGTGAGAATAGATACAATGACCGGCAGTTGAGAAAGTGTTCTTAAAATGAGGATTCTAAAGGGAAAGAATATCCCTTAAGTGCCGACAAGCAGGATGTGCCATTTCACAGTCCAGAATCCCTATATTTAGCCCCAAACACCGGTAAATAGACCAGATGGAAACAAATTGTCCGCTAACCGATATGTTCCTTCAAAAGCATCACTAAAGGCCGCCGTCCCTAGAGAGGCCATTCACTGCTTCCTTCACTATCCAGCCATACAGCCATGAAATCATTGCAGAACTAGGAGTACAAATTGTGAACAGGACGCCGCAGTTGTGCATCTCTGGTGTATGGAGGAGAGCAGCAATATTCCTATTTTCCAGCTCCACTGACCTGCTCTAATTTTGTTTTTTCATAGGAAGGCATAGAACAAATGCTGTCCTTTATTGGCCTAAATATGCAACTTTTTACATTTTTTATTTAAGGGCAACTGCCATTATTATATGAAAAGTGTTTTCTTCGATTTATTTAGATATTTAGGGTTGGGTCACGCGCTCAGATTCGGGGGAAATTAATCGCCCGGCAACAAATCTCCTCTTCTTCGGGCCGACTAATCTCCCCGAATTGTGTCCCGCCAGCTAGAATGTCAATCGCCGGCGGGATGGCACTCTGAGTGCTTCATTTTTCGAAGTCGCCCGAGGAAGAGGAGATTTGCCGCTGGGTGACTAATCTCCCCGAAATTGAGCGTGTGCCCTGACCCTAAATGATATATATGCAAATGCCTGACTCACTGAGAGATTTCCCGCGCTCTAATTGGCCGATTCCAGCATGTGTCAGCGAAAACCAATGCATTACTGATGCACGGCATGGTTGGGCTGCTTGCAGGTGGTTGTGTCTCTTTAACACAACACAACACAAGTCAGAAGATTTTTCACGTCTGTTCATTAAAGGGGAACTATTGTGAAAATGAAAATGTAATATAAGCTTCATCATACTGAAATAAGAAGCTTTGTAAATACAATCAATTAAATATTCTGCATTGTTTCTGAAATAATCAAGTTTATCTTCACTATTCCTCTCTCAGCATCTGTTTCTCTTCAGTCTGTCTTCATGCAGCAGTTGGGTGTCAGATATTCATTGACAGTTAGGCTCTTTTTTTCTGATCACGCCAACTTCTAATTATGTCACTTCCGGTTTACAATGACAGCACTTCCTGTTTCTTGATGGTCAGCAGGTCGCGGTTGGGTTGTGGATAAGCTTGCAGGTCTGGTAGCGGGTCCCCGGGTAAGTATGCAGGTTGCGGGTTTAAAAAAATTGTTGTGCGCAGGACTCTAGCTCACTCTATTAAAATCACCAGACATCATGGGGCAAATTCACTAAGATGCGAAGTTGCGCCAGGCACAACTTCGCCGCACTTCACCAGGCGTATTTTCGCCAGCGCTCCGCAAATTCACTAAAATCCGAAGTTGCACACAGGGGTAGCGTAAGTTTGCGAAGTTGCGCTAGCGTTAATTCGCCAAGCGAAGCGAAGTTTCGCTAGCGATGGTTCATTTGCATACGGGCCAAATTCAAATTTCAATGGAGGAACACGTATCAGCACTACAAATGCCTAGAAAACCTTCAAATCAGCAAATAAAAATTTTATTTTGCTCTACACATGTGCCCACTGTCTAGGTAAGTTGCCATGAGTCAGGAAATGTAGGGGGGAAGGAGGGGAGCCCCAAAAAAAATTTCGATCTTTTTCAGCCTATCACCCATCATGTAGAAAACACGCCAGCGTTTTTTGGGACTTAGAAAAAAATTTGACTTTTTTTGGAAACAATCCCTATCTACTCTATTGCGCTTCGCCAGGTCTGAGGTGGCGAAGGAAGTCTAGCGTAAAAGGTAGCGTTCACTTGGCGTAAGTGTGCGAAGTAACACTAGCGAATTTACGCCAGCGTTCGTTAGTGAATTTGCGAAGTACCGAAAATGCCAAACGCTAGCGAATTGACGCTAGCGTTCGGCGCTTAGTGAATTTGCGCCCATGTCTCTCTACATGCAGAATTTGTCAAAAAGGCAGTTATTTTGTTAGATTTTGTTTGTACTGGAATCAATTATTTGAATGAGCTCTAATTCATCTGCTAGTAAAGGAGCCCCCCTATAAGATATATTAAATCTGTCAATGAATATCGGACACCCAACTGCTGCATGAAGACAAAATGAAGAGAAACAGATGCTGAGAGAGGAATAGTGAATATAAACTTGATTATTTCAGAAACGATGCAGAATATTTAAGTGATTGTTTTTTACAAAGATTCTTATTTCAGTATGCTGAAGCTTACTGTATATTAAATTTTCATTTTCACGATAGTTCCCCTTTAACATCGTATTTATAAAGCCCCGATATATTCTGCAGCCCTGTACAATAGATAATCTGCTGGCTACTTCTACATTGTTTCAAGAGTCAGAACCACCAGGGTAATTATTGCTGGCTACATTCTTCTTAAAATATTAGCAAACCCCTAACATGAAGTTATAATTTCCCTTTAAACATATTTTTAGGGCCCAGAATGAACGTGAGCAATATACCGAGCAACCTACCTTTGCCAGACGGGCTCTTTTGATGAGGTCGTTAAGTTTTCTGAGAGCCGCATTCCTCGGCAGGCTCTGGATATCCCGGAAGAGATCTTGTTCTTCGGCCTCAAACAGCTTGCGATTGTTGGGAATGAGGAGTGGGTGGGACCAGAAAGATCCAATGTAGACTCGGATAACTTCTGGAGTGTTAACGATCTTTCCTAAAGACCACATGAGGGCTCCGTAAACCCTCATCAGCTGCTGGGTCTCAATCTGGTCGGCTTTGTTGAGGACCACGCGCATTTTGTCTTCATGGTTCTTCAGGGCCTTTATGACTTCTGAGAACTCGTCGGAGATGTCCAACTTGTGCGCGTCAAACAGGAGGATGATACGGTCAACTCTTTCTGCAAACCATTCCAGCACAGCAGCAAAGTCATATCCTGAAATGGAAACAAGGGTTCCAATGATAAATTACGACCCCCAAATTACACTGCATGTGAGGCCACAGGCGTAAATAACAACCATTCAAATCACTTATAGCAACCAGTCAAAATATTGTTGCCCCAAGAAGTCCTGTGATGAAAATGCACATCATGTATTTTATTAGGAACAATAAAACAAAGATTTACATGTATTCAATGTTTCAAAACATTTTTGTTCTTCATTTTATTGTATCATTTAAATTTGCTCAATTCTAAAATCATTTATCGGTGTGCCTTTAAACAGGAAAGTTGCTTACAGACAGAATCTGTGCAGCCACTGGGACAGAATGCTCTGTTATACAGATAGCTAGAATCTCAGCCATAAAGCAGGGCAGGACTGCTGCTTACAATGGGGTTCAGATAGGATCTGTGCAGCCATTGGGACAGAATGCTCTGCTATACAGATAACTAGAATCTCAGCCATAAAGCAGGACAGGACTGCTGCTTACAATGGGGATCAGATAGGATCTATGACAGAATGCTTTCTTTCTCGGGGGGAACAGTTATTGTGCCAATAAATGACATGTACACTAGAATGTAATTCTCTGTTAGAAAGCACATTTCTGGGGTTATTGGCCCCACTCATACACTTAAACATTTGGTTTGTCTCCCTGATTGCCGAGACTCCCAGAGTCCATGGCGCAAATTCACTAAGCACCGAAGCGCCGAACGCTAGCGTTAATTCGCTAGCGTTTGGCATTTTTCGCTAGTGCGCAAATTCACTAACAAACGCTGGTGTAATTTCGCTAATGTTACTTCGCACCCTTACGCCAGGCGAATTTTCGCTAGCGACGTAACTACGCAAATTCACTAACTTGCGCAGTGTACTGAACGCTAACTTTTACGCTAGACTTCTTCGCCACCTCAGACCTGGCGAAGCGCAATAGAGTAGATAGGGATTGTTTCAAAAAAAGTCAAAATTTTTTCTAAGTCCCAAAAAACGCTGGCGTGTTTTCTACATGATGGGTGATAGGCTGAAAAAGATCGAAAATATTTTTGGGGCTCCCCTCCTTCCCCCCTACATTTCCTGACTCATGGCAACTTACCTAGACAGTGGGCACATGTGTAGGGCAAAATAAAATGTATATTTGCTGATTTGAAGGTTTTCTAGGCATTTGAAGTGGTGATACGTGTTCCTCCATTGAAATTTGAATTTCGCGCCGTATGTAAATGAACCATCGCTAGCGAAAATTCGCTTGGCGAATTAACGTTAGTGCAACTTCGAAAACTTACGCTACCCCTGTGCGCAACTTCGGATTTTAGTGAATTTGCGGAGCGCTGGCGAAAATACGCCTGGCGAAGTTTGGCGAAGTGTGGCGAAGTGCGGCGAAGTTGCGCCTGGTGCAACTTCGCATCTTAGTGAATTTGCCCCCATAAGTCTTTCTATTCCGCTGGTGCTTGTAAATCCATGAACCCTAAGAGCTCCCCTTCCTCTCTGATAATGACATACATTGTGGCTGTCAGACTGTAGGGAACCCACTGATTCATTCTCATGGGGCTCTGGGAAACACAAACTCAAACACACAATAAATATATATATATATATATCAGCTAAAACATAACCCTTACTTGCACAGAAAAGGTGCAAACGAAGGCTAAAAAGCTGCCCCTGCACTGTAGCTTTGTATTGTATTCAGTGTATGAAAGGGATGGGTCACTAGGGCTCCCAGTATCAGAATTTATTTATTTTCAAATGGAGAAACGAAAGGGGACGGGGGAAATCAAATCCTTGTGGCTGCCACATATAAAGGCCACACCCCCTTTATAGAATAAATACACCCGTTTTTGGGGAACAAACAAACTTACCTGAGAGAATGGGTAATTAATGCTGCATTAGACAACACACCGAATTATTATTATTTCAAAAAACATTTAAAATTAACAGACAACTAAAGCTTAATTAAAGAATTAGGATATAAATGCTGTACATTATGTTTTGTGCTTCTGTAGCAGCCCAACAGCCATTTAGCAGTAAAGATCTGTGTCTCCAAAGATGCCCCAGTAGCTCCCCATCTTCTTTTCTGCTGATTCACTGCACATGCTCTGTGCTGCTGTCACTTACTGAGCTTAGGGACCCACTCACAATATACAGTATATATATATCTAATACATGGCTGATTAGATTAGTACATAGCAGTTCGTCAGAATTTAATAATCAGCCCTGTAGCCTCAGCTTCTTTTGTGCTTCATAATTTGTGAAAACCTCCAAGCTCAGCTTCTCAGCTGCAGCCCAGAGCCTACTGAGCATGTGCAGTGCCACTGACACTCCTAACAATATCCAAGATCGGAAACTCCTGTGACCAATTTGGAGGCCTGAATCATTACTACTATAGAGATGCTGAACTTTTATTCTGGTGCAGAAGATTCAGTATATAAAATATGGCATTTAAAGCCATATTCATTTTTAGGGTTTAGTTCTCCTTTAATAAAACCTAGGCATCCCACCTGCATGTCGCATGTGTGCGATTGTGTGTGTATGTGAGTGAGTGTGTGTATGTGAGTGTGTGTGTGAGTGTGTGTCAGGGCTGCTTGTCTAATCTTACTCTCATTACTGCCTATACAGGAAACAGTATTGTTTGGCCGAGTGTTTGTGCGAGACACAGATTGGCCCATTAGTGTTGAAATGACTCACAAGAGAATTGGATAATGAGAGATGATCAAGTAAACAGTGTCGGCTACACAAAGAGCTAAATGTTCTGTGGCCGTCACTTTAATATGTTAAGGGTTCCCATATATTGTATATATTATTAAAGGGAACTTGATACACTGAGTGCTTAGTCTTATGATTTCTGAATTTAAAGAGGTTGTTCACCTTTAAATTAACTGTTAGTATGATGTAGAGAGTAATATTCTGAGACAATTTGCAATTGTTTTTTGCATTTTTTATCATCTGCGGTTTTTGAGTTATTTAGCTTTTTATTCAGCAGCTCTCCAGTTTGCAGTTGAAGTCATTTGGATGCTAGGGTCAGATTTACCCTAGCAACCATGCACTGAATTGACTAAGAAACCGGAATATGAATGGGGAGGATCTGAGTAGACAGCAGCTTTACAGAGCATTTGTTTTTTTTAGATGGGGTCAGTGACCCCTATCTGAAAGCTGGAAGAAAAAGACAAATAATTAAAAAAAACTGGCCATTCTATAACGCACAAAAAGTTAACTCAAAAGTGAAACAACCCCTTTAAGATACATTCAGTCGGTTAATTAGTATGCAGGAAGCTTCACCAATCAGAAGCCTCCTGCATTCATACACAGCTGGGGGTCATTTATCAGCACTGTGCCTGTGGCCAATAATGCATGGCAACCAATCAAATTGGTTCATTCACTGATTGGTTGCTATGGGTTACTGCCCTTGTTTCAAATTTGTTCAGTGATGATAAATGAGCCCCAGTGTGTCCTGTATCCTACTGAGAACAAGGGAACGTCTCTCCAGCCAACCAATCTAATTGTTATATAAAAACTATTGTGGGCACTTACTTTACGTGTGTACTAGTGATGTGATGGTCGGGATTTCCCCAACTCGCACTCGACCCTAACCCGCCCTTCCTTGGCCCCCACCCGCATTGGGTTGCTTTTATAGACCCGCGCCACCCTGCCGATAACGTCACAAAAGCGGCGGGGTGTGCAGGCGCAGCATCTATAAAAGACAAACCCGGTAGTTGGAAGCCGACATTTGACAGTGGCTTTCTCAAACCCGCGAAGAAGAGTATGGGGTCGGCTCAAACCCGTCCGACTCGTGGGTCACACGGGTATCAGCCCAGCCCGCACATCACAAGTGTGTACTACTGCCCTAATCAACATCACAATTCGTTCTGAATCAGCCTTGACATGCTACACCCGGTGTCTATAGGAGGCAGGAGACTTTTGTGTTTGGGAAGGCTAATTCAAAACATTTCAGTCTATGTCCCCTAAGCTTCTCAGCAGCAGCCCAGAGCCAACTGAGCATGTGCAGTGCCACTGACACACAAAAGATGCCTTAAAAAGATTCAAGATGGGAAGCTGATGGGGCAATTGTGAAGGCCTGGATCATTATTGTTATAGGGCTTCTGAACCTCTGGCCTGGAAGAATAGGTTCGGGATATAAAATACAGCATTTCTATCTTTATTTTTACTGAAGTTTTACTTCTCCTTTAAACATGTCTCATTTAGCCAGAATTTAAAAAAAATGTTGAATCTAAAGAAAATCATTGGGAACTCTGTGTGCGAATCCTGTGCCAGTTCCACAACGGGGAAATCGTTACATGCGGAGCCAATTAAAGCACTTGACACTTCTCAGTCGGGGAGACAACAGATGTCACTCAGTCTCTGCGGTCCAGAACCGAATAAACTGCCGTCAGTTTCTTTTTAACAGAGACCAGAGAACACAATAGTGGCGCTTAGGAAAATAAGTGTGCGGGCAGGGGGCCTGGTGTTGTTACAGGATAAAGTAGGATTGACATTAAACATACTGATCTCACAATGTGACTGCTGACACCGCCACCCGACCCCGAGGACTATGGGTAGGAGAATAATAGGCTAAGGCTCCCATATGTATAAATATACAGAGAAGGAATGTTCTGGGCACACAATAAGCTATACCCTCATACTGTACTGTCTAAGGGAAATGTTAGCAGAGTAACTGGGTAATCTGGAGTTGCAGTGACAGTCAGGACTCTTACCAGTATGATGCTGCAAGCATGGTTGAGACTTTATTCTCCTCACAACATGCAGAAGAAGACAGGATATAACATCACCTCATGGAGATTATTCCCAGAATGCACATGTTAATAAAACTTTATGAACACACAACAATATGAACACTGACACCTACTGGCAGAAACAAACAACAGTATAACACAGTATATGAGAAGGTTTTTGTTGCTAACTGATAGTGTACACACACTAGTCTAACACCCCCACTCAACAAATACTTCTCACAATAGTCCCATTCTTGTTCTGAGCTTCTCAAATTTGGGTCTTGGTAGTGGCTTTGTCATAGCATCTGCTATCATATTATCAGTCTCACAGTAGACAAGCTCAATTACATTTTGTTCCAGTAGATCCCGCAGGTAGTGATGTCTAACATCAATGTGCTTGGTTCTGGCATTGATCTTTTCACTGTTTGCAAGCTTTATACACCCTTGGTTGTCCTCATATAGAACTGTTGGCTGATGCATGGGCTCACCAAGGTCTTCTAGAAGTTGGCGTAACCAAATTACTTCTTGACTAGCATGAGCTGCTGAGATGTATTCTGCTTCTGTAGAAGATAATGCCACAGAGATTTGCTTTTTGCTAGACCAGGATATTGGGTTGTTACCTAACTTGAACAAGTAGCCACTTGTAGATTTGCGAGTACTGGGGTCACCTGCCCAGTCTGAGTCCACATATCCTGTGAGATCTAGGTCACCACTTGAAGATATTTTTAAACTTAAGTCTTTGGTCTGACTGAGGTATTGCATTACTCTTTTTATTGCATTCCAGTCTCTTTGACGAGGTTTACTTACACATCTGCAAAGAATTGACATGGCAGCACATATATCTGGACGTGTAGTGGTGGCAATGTACAAGAGTGCCCCCACTGCTTGTCTGTATTTTTCATTGTTTGGCAGAAGATCTTCTTCTCCTTCCAATTTTAAGTATGCTGTGTCCATTGGTGTGCTCACACCTTTACATTCTGTCATGCCAAACTGATTGAGAATAACACAAACTTTGTTACTTTGATTTAACAGAAAACTTCCATCATGCTCTCTTTGTATATGGATTCCTAGGTAGTAGGTCACATCTCCTAGGTCCTTGGTTTCAAAATGCTTGTTGAGAGTTCTGTTGAGCTTTGAAATTTCCTCATACTCTTTGTGAGCAATTATCAAATCATCAACATAGAGTAGTAAATACATCCACTCCTCACCTGTGTGTTTGCAGTATAAACATGGATCAGCTTTACTTCTTGTGAAGCCTTCATCTAACAAGACTTTATTCATCTTTGAGTTCCATGCCCTAGCTGATTGCTTCAGCCCATATAGTGATTTGCTTAACTTACACACAAGATGTTCCTCTCCTTCTTTCACATAACCTTTTGGTTGTGTCATGTACAGTTCCTCTAATATATCACCATTGAGAAAGGCTGTTTTGATGTCATGATGTCTCACAATCATATTCTTTACAGCTGCAATAGCCATTAAAGTTCTAAAAGTACTTTGCTTGGCAACAGGAGCAAAAGTAGCATCATAATCTTCTCCATACTTTTGTGAAAATCCCTTTGCAACCAATCTTGCCTTGTATCTATGGACTTTACCTTCAGAATCACATTTAGCTTTAAAAACCCATTTACATCCAATTGCATGTTTACCTTGAGGTAACTCAGTAAGTTTCCAAGTTTGAAGCTGGTTGAGTGAAGACATCTCTTCATCAGCTGCTTGAATCCACTTTTGCTTCTCAGGGATAGGCAACTTTTGCATTTCCTCCCATGATGCTGGTTCAGGCTGTGGTGCTGGACGAACCATATAGGACAAACGTTTAGCTGGGATGCCCTTATTGCTTCTTGTAGACTTTCTGACTGAAGTTGTGGAGGTTTCACTTTCTCCCTTTTCAGTTTCTGAATCACTTACACTGACCACAGTCTCAGTGCTCTCTAGTACTGATTGGGGCTCTTCTGTAGATTTTGCAGTTGATGTCACGTCATGAAACTTTAGACATACAGAGTTTTCATCAATAACCACACTCCTGCTGACTGTTACTTTGTTGGTGCTTTGGTGCAGGATTCTGTACCCTTTTTGAGATTCACTGTAACCAACAAGTATACCTTCCTCAGCACACGCTTCCCACTTTGTACGTTTTTCTTTGGGAACATGTACATAGGCTTTGCTTCCAAAGATTTTTATGTGTTTCAGGTCTGGTTTCTTCCCATTCCATAGTTCATATGGAGTTTTCTCTGTTGCTTTGCCGGGTAAGCGGTTTTGAAGATAGCAGGCTGTCATAACTGCTTCTCCCCAATATGTGGTTGGTATGTCTGCATCGAAAATCATGCTTCTTCCACTTTCACACAAAGTGCGGTTCATTCTCTCTGCAACACCATTTTGCTCTGGGTTGTATGGTACAGTAGTCTGAAACATAATTCCATGTTTCCTCAGAATGGCTTGTGTTTTGCCACTTGTATACTCAGTCCCATTATCTGCACGGAGTGCTTTTGGCATTTTGCTAAATTTATTGTTTACTTGAGCAAGATACTCTTCAAGCTTCTCTGGAACTTCATCCTTGCTATGCAGCAGGTGGAGTACTGTGTACCTTGAGAAATCATCAATAAATGTAAGAAAATATTTCTTCTTTCCTGGGGTCTGAGTTTTCATTGGACCACATAGATCTGTGTGAATTAGGTCCAAGGGCTGTTGAGCTCGGCTGTTGCTGGATTTTGGAAAAGGTTTCTTTGTCATTTTTCCTTTTATGCAGCTAGTACATTTCAATAGCTTACTACATGCATCAATTTTTATACCACTGGCATGCTGGTCCTGAACTAGCCTTTTAATTGCTTCAGGATTTCTGTGCCCAAGGCGACGGTGCCATGTGTGAATACAGTTACCATGTCTTTCCTCTTTGGCAGCCTTAACCATTTCCTTAGAGTTCAGCTGATAGAGTTCATTTCTGATATTTCCTCTTGCGAGTATGCGATTCCCTTTAGTGATAACACAGTCATCACCTTTAAATGTAACTGTATTTCCTTGCTTAGTTAGCTTTTTCACAGACAACAAGTTACTTTCAAGAGCTGGGACATATAGGACATTTTTGACAGGTATCTTCCTGGTGACTGTTTTGGAGACAGGGCAGTGAAGAAAACCTTCCCCCACTCCCTCTGAGACCATGAACTGCCCATTAGCTGTAGCAATTCTTTCGGCTTTGCTTTGATCAAGCTGAGTGAAGAATTCCTTATCATTGGTCATATGACTTGTAGCTCCTGAGTCGATACACCAGCTGTGGCTTGATGATCCATCCTCTTTGGAGTGAAAAGCACACTCTGCATCTGTGTTTTCCATTTCTCCTTTAACACTTTTGGCTTGCTGTTGGTTAACTTTACTCTTTTGCTGTTTCATTCTAGCTTTCCAGACTCTGCAGTTTGCCTTTAAATGACCTGGCTTTTTGCAAACAAAACATTCACGAGTTTCACACTGAATATTAGGATTTTTAGTTTGATCCTTAGTTTTTAGTACAGTTTCTGTCACAGATTTGTCATTTGCACTTTCTGTTTTCCGTTTATATTCATCCACAAGTTTGCCTTTAACATACTCCAGTGTTAGCTCATCATCTGGGCGTGCATCTAGTGCTGTGACAAGTGTCTCATAACTTTCTGGGAGACCACTAAGCAGCAATGCTGCAACATGAAAGTCTTTAATTTCTTCTCCTATTCCTCGCAGGCGTTCTACCATTTCTAAGGTGCATCTTATATAATCCTGCATATGCTGGCCTTTCATCAGCTTAGTCTGGTACAGCTTTCTAATCAGGTACAGTTTATTGCTGAGATTTGCCCTCTCATGCACTTTCTGTAGCTCCTCCCACATTTCTTTTGCAGTTTCACATTTGCATATATGCACAATCTGATCATCATCTATGCTGAGAGAAATAGTGCTTTGTGCCTTCTGATCTTTCTCTAGCCATTCATCTGTGGGTGGATTTGGTCTGGCCTCCTGTATACACTTCCATGTCCCTTCTCTGATAAGCAGCATCTTTATTTTAAACTTCCAAGACTGGTAGTTCTGGTTAGTCAGATTAGCTACTGAAAACTTTGCGCTGTTAGCAGCCATCACTTATGCTTGTGACTTTTTTTTTTTTTTATTTATGATGCTGACTGACTGCTGGGTGCCGTGCTGTGCTTGTAACTGCAGCAATATTCAGATGTATAGCTGGAGCTGTATCTGCTAGCTGTATCTGTGGGCTGTATCTGTGAGCTCTATCTGCAGACTTTATCTGGGAGCTTTTATCTGCAGGCTGTATCTGGGCCCATAACCTGTTAGCAGAGTAACTGGGTAATCTGGAGTTGCAGTGACAGTCAGGACTCTTACCAGTATGATGCTGCAAGCATGGTTGAGACTTTATTCTCCTCACAACATGCAGAAGAAGACAGGATATAACATCACCTCATGGAGATTATTCCCAGAATGCACATGTTAATAAAACTTTATGAACACACAACAATATGAACACTGACACCTACTGGCAGAAACAAACAACAGTATAACACAGTATATGAGAAGGTTTTTGTTGCTAACTGATAGTGTACACACACTAGTCTAACAGGAAACAATATGGCAACCCCTACCCATATGTATTTGGGAGAAGGAATGTTCTGGGCACACAATAAGCTATACCCTCATACTGTACTGTCAGTCTATGGGACACAATATGGCACCCCCTACCCATATGTATAAATACAAATATACAGAGAAGGAATGTTCTGGGCACACAATAAGCTATACCCTCATACTGTACTGTCTATGGGACACAATATGGCACCCTCTACCCATATGTATAAATACAAATATACAGAGAAGGAATGTTCTGGGCACATAATAAGCTATACCCTCATACTGTACTGTCTAAGGGAAACAATATGGCAACCCCTACCCATATGTATTTGGGAGAAGGAATGTTCTGGGCACACAATAAGCTATACCCTCATACTGTACTGTCAGTCTATGGGACACAATATGGCACCCCCTACCCATATGTATAAATACAAATATACAGAGAAGGAATGTTCTGGGCACACAATAAGCTATACCCTCATACTGTACTGTCTATGGGACACAATATGACACCCTCTACCCATATGTATAAATACAAATATACAGAGAAGGAATGTTCTGGGCACATAATAAGCTATACCCTCATACTGTACTGTCTAAGGGAAACAATATGGCACCCCCTACCCATATGTATTTGGGAGAAGGAATGTTTTGGGCACACAATAAGCTATACTCTCATACTGTACTGTCTATGGGAAACAATATGGCACCTCCTACCCATATGTATACAGAGAGAAGGAATGTTCTGGGCACACAATAAGGAATGTTCTGTATATAAATTAAAGGATATGTATTGGAACATATAAACATTATGAGTATATAAATTGTGTTTATTATAAAGCAAGTCTGGGAGTTAGGTCACTGTGATATTATGGACACAATACTTTGGCATTAATAAGAGAAATAAATATTAGAACAGCAAATAAACCCAGTTTCAATGCAATAGGTGCTTCTGCCTATTGCATCTGGGTGCTGCCACTGCAGCGGTTGGTCAGTAGCAGTAGTAATAGTTAAAATTCAGTAGTCAGAACAGCTAGACACACTGACAGTACATGCGGGTTCCAGGCAGCAGTGTATTAAGGCAGCGCCAGAAGCCATTTAATGCTATAGAATACCTCCGTACGTGCATCTGCGGAGCCCGCTATAGCCACTCTCCTCTCGCTCTGGACAAGGAAACAGAACACACACAGAATGAAAAGATACATGGGTGAGAGATGTGGCCAGGTCTTGCCTAGGAAGGCACGATTCAAGGGGAAAGCCACCAATTAACTTTTCTTGCATAATGAAAAAGATGCCATTCGAAGACACTCCAATACTTATTCAAAAATGGCTTTAAAATGATTGGTCATTGTGACTGCCTGTCTGTATTCTCTGCACTGTTGGTTCTGATTACAGAATCAATGTAGACAAAACCAGCAGTCTAGAAATGGACAGACAGATGATGCTTTCATTAGCAATTTTATTAAACCCACTGATTGAAAGGATTTCGGGAACTTAACCTGGAATGACAGTTTTTCCCATTGTGCAGAAACAGCTTTTGGAGTTCCCTTTAGGGGTTTTACTCAAAAGTCTTTTCCATCAGTGGCAGTGGTAGAAATACCGATGGGGGGGTGCAAAGGGTGCGATTGCACCAGGGGCCACAGCCCCTTGGGCCCCGCTGTAGCCTCAGGCATCCGTAAATCCAGTGCAAATGCTACGTCTGGGGGGCTGCACATCTGGAACATCTGTGTGCATAGGTTATTGGCCTATGGAACAGGGCCCTAAATGTAATACAGGTATGGGATCTGCAATCCATAATGCTCGGGATCTGGGGTTTTCCAGAAAAGTGATCTTTCTGTAATTTGGATCTTTATACCTTAAGAAGAAAATCATGTAAACATTAAAGGGGTTGACTTTTTTCAGTTCAGTTGTTTTTAGATTGTTCCCCAGAAATAAAGACTTTTTTCAATTACTTTCCATTATTTATTTTTTTATTGTTTTTACAAAATCTAAGTTCAAAGTTGAATGTTCCTGTCTGTGATTTTGAGTCTGGCAGCTCAGTAATTTAGGTGCAGATTCTGAACTGCTACAATTTTACATCATTTAGTTGATCCATTTCTCAGCAGCATCTCTGGAGTATCAGCAACTATTCTATCAATTCTAACAGCTGCCTTTAATGAAGCTCAGGGATTCTGCTCAGCAGGGACAAAGATAAGAAATGGATCAACTAAATGTGTCAATTTAGAACAGTTTACAGGGTCGGCGACCCCCCCTCCTAGAGCTGCTTCAGAAGGTGGAAAATGACACTTTACACTTCAATTAGAAAAACAGTCACACATAGAAAATAGAAAGTCATTGGAAAAAGTTGTTATTTCTGGTGATCTATCTGAAAACAACTAGTAGTTTGCAGTAAACCATCCCTTTAAATAAACCCAATAGGCTGGTTTTGCTTCCAATAAGGATTAATTATATCTTAGTTGGGATCAAGTACAAAAAAATTTGGATTATTTTGATAAAATGGAATCTATGGGAGATGGACTTTCTGTAATTCGAAGCATTCTGGATAAGGGTTTCCAGATAACAGATCCCATACCTACCCTACCTACCTACCTTTGACGGGAGGGATCCCTATACAATTTCCAAAACCAAAATCCCAGGATACATTTAATCACCACTAGGGTTTCTGCTTAGTCAGTATTTTAGTGGTCTGTATAAATGATACTGAATGTTAATTTCATTATTCGCCAGTGCTATTATATTGATTATAATTACAAAGGCTTCCTTGGTGTGTGAGAGACTTATGTGAGATTTGATCTTGCTCTGTGTGCCTATGTGATATATATTCTCATACTTTAAACAGAGTCAACAGCAGCACAAACAGCAACAATGTGCAAGTGATAGAGGCCTAGAGTGATATTCTGAGACAATCGGCAATTTGGTTATTTATCTTTTTTTCTGCAGTTCCCCAATTTATAATTTCAGTAATCTGGTTGCTAGGGTCCAAATTACCCTAGCAACCATGCACTGATTCAAATTAGAGTCTGGAACACGAATAGGAGACGGCCTGAACAGAAAGATGAGTAATAAAAAGTAGCCAATAGCATTAAACAGACAAAAAGAGAAGAGGCACAGGATATAGATGATTAAGAGCCTTGGGGGGCACAAAATGCGTAGGGCCAGTGGAGATATATTTTTCTTTTTTTTAATGAATCTACAATTAACATTATATTTTTAACGGCCCTTGTGGAATTTTAGTGCCCGACACCCCCTTTTCGTGTATGTTAATAAAAAATAGGGATGCAACAAATCCACTATTTTGGATTAAGCCAATTCCCGAATCCTTTGCGTAAGATTTGGCAGAATACTGAACTGAATACTAATTTGCATTACAAAACATTTTTTACTTCCTTGTTTTGTGACAAAAAGTCCTGTGATTTCCCTTCCGATCCCTAATTTGCATATGCAAATTAGGATTCCGTTCGGCAGGGCAGAAGGATTTGGCCCAATCCTGGCCAAATCCCAAACTGAATCCTGGATTCTGTGCATCCCTAATAAAAAGTAGCAATACCAATACATTTATAGCCTTACAGAGTGTTTGTTTTTAGATAGGGTCAGTGACCCCCACTTGAAAGCTGGAAAGAGTGTAGAAGAAGAAGGCAAATTAAAAAACTATAAAAATGAAAAAATAAGACCAACTGAAAAATTCCTTAGAATGAGCTATTCTATAAGATAGTAAAAGTTAACTTAAAGGTGAACCCCCCCCCTTTAAGAATGAGCACAATCTACTGGAAGATACAAGGTGGCGACTCCTTTTCTCAGAGAGACACAAATAAAAACTTTGTGGCACATGAAGCATTGGCTCCAACATACAAAATGCACCAAACTTGTTATGGGTGATGGGTAAGAGCTGATTTCTAGTTATTTTTACTTTCAGGGAAACAGTTACTGTGACCCCAAAAAATCATTCGAGTGGACCAGTCACCCACACATAAAAATCTGTATAATGAAAATCCTTGGCAAATTAAACATGAAACCCAAATTCTTTTTTTCTTTAAAATGCCCATACCTGTTATAAAGATGTTTAAATATCTGAGCCGTCAATCATATACTGCCTGCCCCTACTCTAAGCCTGAGGCATAGAGGCGAGGCAGTCACTTACTTTCACTTCTCTAGTGTTTTTCCCGACCCACACACGTCCGCCCCTGCCGAGATCGACTTCCGGGTCTCATTTATAGACCCACGTCGCCCCGCTGATGACGTCACAAAAGGGGTGGGGCGAGAGCCGCGCATCTATAAAAACTCAACCCGGAAGCCGGCATTTGGAAGATTGTGTGCTCCGGAAAGTAGTGTGCGAGGTCGGCCCATACCTACCCGACCCGCGGGTCCCGGGACAACCCGCACACACCTACATTCCCCCTCACATTCTATAATTGTGTAGGGTACAAAGCTAGGGCATTAGGTCCCCCATTCTGGTGCAAACTCAAGATTTTGGGGTGACACACAACTTGCCTTGTCACAAATTGGCACCTGTCTGCTTATTATGATTGTGAATTGCAAGACTGAAGGAAACATTTAAATAATAAATATCGTGTGAGTTCAGTTTACTTTGCTCAAAAGAATTTGGAAATTATTTCCCTTTCAGGTTTTGTCGAGCCGTTTGACTTCAGCTACACATAGAAAGGCTGATCAGTCATTTCAGGGGCCATCAGCAATAAGTAGGGATACACCGAATCCGGCCTTTTCAGCAGGATTCCGATTCGACCAAATCCTGCCGAACCGAATCCTAATTTGCATATGCAAATTAGGGGTGGGGAGGGAAATTGTGTGACTTTTTGTCACAAAACAAGGAAGTAAAAAATGTTTCTCCCTTCCCACCCCTGATTGACATAAGCAAATTAGGATTCGTAATTCGGTTAAGTATTCGGCCAAATCTTTCGCGAAGGATTCGGGGGTTCGGTGCATCCCCTACTTTAAAACACTTTCATTTTTTGCTGTTACTGTTCCTTTAACAGCCCTGAGTCTGGTGATGTGGAACCCACAGTGCAGGGTGGAAAAACATCAAGATATTCAAGTTGTTGCCATTACCAGCAGGAGGAATCTACAGCTCAAGCTGGTTTGCAGTGCCAGTGTAGGTGCCAGTGTGCCAGGTATGGGTGCCATGGAAATATTAACCAACATTCCTTCTCAAAGGGCAACTCCACCCAAATGAATGCCTTGCACACTTGTGTGATTCTCATTCTTTTTCACAAGACTGTGAATCACAGAATTATCAAAGCACTGGGGGAATGCTACAATCCTACAATATGAGAATAAACGACTCTGTACAAAATTTTAATGGAGACGTTAACTGCAACACAAGGGTACAATCTCATTAAGGGAAAGGCACCCACATGTTACTAATTCCAGTTGCCCTCCATGCGGAATTTGGCATGGGTGAGACCTTTACCAGGGTCCAGATATATGACTTTCTAGGCAATGAGAGGGCTGGGGAAGAATGTGGGACAGGCAAGAAGTTAGCAGTGTGTAAAATTCCAGGAATTCAACATTGTACCATTGCTTACGGGATTGGAAAAAATCTGAAGCACAGGAACCTTTTATGATGATGATGATGATAAGCGGGTCAGAAGACATTCCAGAGATCTACTTCCTACATTTTTCTGCTCCTTTTTGGCAGGCAGTCACTAATTACATTTTCTGTACCATTCCTGTCCTTATTATAACACTTGCAGAACCAATAAGAATTTATTTTCCTATTCATGTGTCTCCTTTGTAGCAAGCACACAAGATAAGGCGAGGCAACAGTTAAAGGGGAACTATCACGAAAATGAAAATTTAATATAAGCTTCATCATACTGAAATAAAGAATACAATCAATTAAATATTCTGCATCGTTCCTGAAATAATCAAGTTTATCTTCACTATCCCTTCCTCAGCATCTGTTTCTCTTCATTCTGTCTTCATGCAGCAGTTGGGTGTCAGATATTTATTGACAATTAGATCTAATATATCTTATAGGGGGGCTCCCTTTCCTAGCAGATGTATTAGAGCTCACTCAAATAACAGATTCCAGTGCAAACAAAATCTAACAAAATAACTTCCTTTTGCACAAATTCTGCATGTAGAGAGACATGATGTCTGGCGATTTTAATAGTGTGAGCTTCAATACATCTTATAGTCTAACGGAGCCCCCCTTGCCTACCTATGCAAAGCTCCATTCAGGAGAACGTGTGGCCATTTTAAACAGTCAGGGGCCATGTGTAAGGATTCTGAAATCTCAAATTTTGCCCAGTTGATTGATGAGAGCTAACTGTCAATTGGTTGCTAGGAGTTTCTGCACGAGTGCCTGTGTTATTAGATAAAGGCCAGAGTAGAATTGTGCTGGCAGGGATGGGCATGAGAGTGTGCCAGCAGCCAGCGAACAGAGCAGGTTACACAAACACTGTACAAAAAGGGAATGAGAATTACTGGGGCCGCAACCCTTCAGAGGACAAATATTTGGCTTCAGAGCACAAACTTCAACAAACAGAAACAAATAACTGTCTAAATTGTTTGACTTAAAGCAGCTGCAGACATATAATCCACACTAGACATATTTAAAGGAGAAGTAAAGCAAGCAAGAGGTCCCCTGTGCAAGCCACCGCCCCTCTAACCATTCCAGCAGATTTCCAAAAGGGGTCCCACATCTCTCCACTTTATATACATATGAAAAGGGTTGCCATACTATTTTTCAAGGATTAGAGTATGAAGGTATAGCTTACTGCATGCCCAGAACATTCGTTTTCTGTATATTTATACACATGGGTGAGACCTTCCATACTGTTTGCCTTGTTTCATTGGTCCTTTAGGCACCCCCAGGCATACTGGTAGTTTTAGTACAATAGAAGCTGAAGGCTGGGGCCACACGACACGGATCTTGGCCACCGTTTCTCCACAGGCCAAGAATCTGCTGACCCACTGCTCCTCTTGTACTGTGCCGCCTGCACCCAGAATTATTACCTCTACTCAGGTCCGGACTGAGAATTAAAATAGGCCCTGGCATTTCAGGTACATAGAGGCCCAATCAGCCCACATAGAGGCCCAAACAGCCCCCACCAGCCCACTAAATACTGACTTTCTATGGGACTTTATAGCAGCCCCTCTGGCATTTGCCAGAACCCACAGGTTGCCAGTCCGGGCCTGCCTCTACTCGGGTGCAGGCAGATGCGCTGGATTTCGGCACAGAAATGCAACATTTGGCTTTATATGCCAAAATCTGTAGTAGCCAGTGTCGGACTGGCCCACAGGGATACCAGGAAAAGTCCCGGTGGGCCAAGGTGTCAGTGGGCCCTCATGCTGCTAAATATTTGGCCTATTTCATGGTCATTCCCTATTTTTATGAGAACAAAGTGGCTAAATAGATGGAATAACAGGTTATAGTACGTACAGAAAAGAGACTAGGAGAATAGAGGTTGAGTGAGGAGAGGAAGAATAATAGTACTAAGAGTGGGCCCCTTGTCTAAGAATAATTGGTGGGCTCTAGTCAAAGGTTTTTGGGTGGGCCTCTGTTGTCCCAGTCCAACACTGGTAGTAGCTGAAGAAAAGAATGGGAGCAGTGGGGCAGCTGAGAATCTGTGTTGTGCAGCCCTAGTCGAAGAGCCTCAGCAGAGCATGAAACATGGTGCTCGGCTAGTGGCACAATTAGTAGGTAGCCCCATTATCCCTTTGCTGAGCGAGTACCTTAGCCAAGGCAAACCAAACAATGAGAAAGAAATTAAAGTGTACAGAGTCACAAAAGCAAGAGAGGGGGGAGGAAGAGCAGCGAGTGATAAGACGCGAGAAGAATTTGCAAGGAATAATTATAGAAAGTCAGTGACAAAATTATTAATGAGCAATTCCTGCACAATCATTATGGTAACGAAGTAGCACAAAATGAACTGATTTAGAAAGAAAATAACTCAGAACCCCCTGGCAGTTACTAGTCTCATAGGAGAGAAATCAAGCAGCAGAGGGGACACAGAACAGAGACGATTAGGGTGACGGAACTTTAAAAAAATTCCCTTTACAAATACAATAACAAAAGCACCATCAGCAGCTCCACATCCTGCACATTACACACACACACACATCTATACAAGGTCAGCACTGATACTCACACAACTCTCTCTTGCACCAATGTATTTGGAACCGAAAACCTGTATTTATTTGTAACATTGTAGCCTATTTGTCTGCAGGCACATGTCATGTCTAACATACAGAATATATTTGTGTCTATGATTGAACTTTAGGCCATAAAATATGCACAGCTTGGGTCGATATGCCCTGCAAAGTTAAACTCTTTTTATTTCAACCATCCTTTATAGGTATTATGCAAATTAGTGCTTGCCGGCCCTTTAAAGGGACACTTTTATTTCAAGCCCTGCTAGCCTTTATAAAGTATATAAAGCTACAATTGTTCATTATGATTTGCTGGTTATATTTAATAGGGATGCACCGAATCCACTTTTTTGGATTCGGCCGAACCCCCGAATCCTTCACGAAAGATTCGGCCGAATACCAAACCGAATCCGAACCCTAATTTGCATATGCAAATTAGGGGTGGGAAGGGGAAAACATTTTTTTACTTCCTTGTTTTCTGACAAAAAGTCACGCAATTTCCCTCCCGCCCCTAATTTGCATATGCAAATTAGGATTCGGTTCGGCCAGGCAGAAGGATTCGGCCGAATCCGAATCCTGCTGAAAAAGGCCGAATCCTGGCCGAATCCCGAACCGAATCCTGGATTCGGTGCATCCCTAATATTTAAGAGGGTTGACTAGTCTCTGATAGCTGTGTTTAAGCATAATAGGGGTGGCTTGGGGGATCAGGAGCGTGGCCATTCATGCGATTTGTTTTTTTTTACATTAGGGCCCCATTTTACTTGGCAGGGCTCACTATTAAAGGGGTGACCAGTGGGCTAATAAATGGGGCCCCAGAAGCGAGGGTCCTGCACACTTAGGTCTTACACATGGGCGTTTTTTCCTGCACACCCCTGCGTTGTGCTTTCTTCCGTTCAGCTGCAGGGGAGCGCAGGAGTAGATGCACTCAATTATTGTGAAGGGGGCCGAATGCAGGTGAAATGCAACATGCTGCGTCCCACCTGCATTTGGCGCTTAAATGGGTCTGTGTGAGTACAGCCCCCTTCACAATAATTGAGTGCGGCTGAACAGAAGAAAGCGTAATGCAGGGAAGCGCAGGAAAAACCGCCCGTGTATGAGAGCACTTAGTAGTATGGGGCCCAATTATTACTGATGGCAAAAGAAACCACAGGGGAGAGTCCAGGGGCGTAACTACAGAGGAAGCAGACCCTGCGGCTGCAGGGGGGCCTAGGAGGTATAGGGGCCCCAGTAGGCCCTAATTCAAAATTTCAATAAATATTGGTAATACATGTCAACCTCTAGACATTTTGAGGACCTGAAAAATAATTTGCTGTGGGGCCCCGTCATATCTAGTTACGCCACTGGGAGAGTCTCATGAGCAGCAGGAATGATCATCCAAGGGGAAGTCATGCCCTTGATGCTGCCATCCCATCCTTCCACCCATAGAAGGTGTAAGGGGGGAGGGGACTGGGGAAGCATTGCTAGTGCAGAGAGCTCAATTGTGCTGTCTGCATTAGAAGTGCCGAAATTCCGTTTTTTGCTGCCCCTGGTAATAAATTAGGGCGAGTTACTCAAGTCATGTCATTGGCACAGTGCCCCTGATTACCCATTACAGTGGGCAGGGCACACACACAATATGAAAAGGGCTTTAGAATAATCCTTTACCAACATATTTTATTACAAAGGGGCAGTTTCATTAGACCTTAAATGGGTAAACCCTATAGATTTTCTGCAGGATTTCCAGCCATTCAACCCCACAATGAGCTGAATCCCATTGTAATTTATGGGTCCATTTAAAATTGATCAGTAAGGATACGTATCCCTTTAACAAGGAAGAAGAGTATAACATATCTGTACATTGAACATTAAAGGAACAGTTCAGTGTTAATATAAAAACGGGTTAAATATATAGTATGTGCAAAGTAAAAAATGTTTCTAGTATAGTTAGTTAGCCAAAAATATAATGTATAAAGGCTGGAGTGACTGGATGTCTAACAGAACAGAACACTACTTCCTGCTTTTCAGCTCTCTAACTCTGAGTTAGTCAGCAACTCTAAGGGGGACCACATGGGACATAACTGCTCAGTGAGTTTGCAATAGATCCTCAGCATTCAGCTCAGATTCAAAAGCAACAGTTATGACCCATCTCCACCCCCCCCCTCAAGTCACTGATTGGTTACTGCCTGTTAACCAATCGGTGGAAACCAAGAGAGCTGCTAAGCAGGAAGAAGTGTTCTGGCTATTATGTTACACATCCAGTCACTCCAGTTACATTTTTTAGCTAACTAACTATATTAGAAACATTTTTTATTTTGCACAGCCTATTTACCCAGTTTTTATTTTTATACTGAACAATTGCTTTAAGAAGATGTGGAGGCCACACCCCTGATGCTGTACAGAACAATTGTGCACATGGAGATACAGTTGCCGTACCTCGACTTATCCTTTGTTTCTCTCCGGACAGGATTCCCGGTGTGTCGATGACGCTGATGCTCTCCAGCACGGGATTGGGCAGCTGGGCACAAACAAATCTGCAAAACACAAGAGAATTGGAGCAAAGCTAAAACAATAAAAAGTAAGGATCATCTTTGCTTTGGTCTTTGGTTAAGTACAACATTTGTTCTATATCGCTTCCACCTTTGGCACATTGTGGGAAACTTGTGGCCCCAATTTCTACCTTTTCCCAGCCTCAGGTATGTTGTGTGACTGCTATTGCAGACTGTCAAAACTGTAGAAAGCTCTTCTTGTGATTTTATCTGCAGATGTCCATGGGGAGATTTGCATCAATATCAGTCCCCATGGCTATGAATGATGGGAGACCCATTCCTTATCATTTACAGTAGGGGGTACATTATCCCTTATAATACATGAGTGATACTCAGAGTTCAGTGTATAACTCAGCCTGCAGCCTTGTGCCTTTATATGGTCACAGAACAACCCCTCAGTGACTTCTAATATCCTTATCATTTACAGTAGGGGGTACATTATCCCTTATAATACATGAGTGATACTCAGAGTTCCCTGTATAACTCAGCCTGCAGCCTTGTGCCTTTATATGGTCACAGAACAACCCCTCAGTGACTTCTAATATCCTTATCATTTACAGTAGGGGTAGATTATCCCTTATAATACATGAGTGATACTCAGAGTTCCCTGTATAACTCAGCCTGCAGCCTTGTGTCTTTATATGGTCACAGAACAACCCCTCAGTGACTTCTAATATCCTTATCATTTACAGTAGGGGGTACATTATCCCTTATAATACATGAGTGTTACTCAGAGTTCCCTGTATAACTCAGCCTGCAGCCTTGTGCCTTTATATGGTCACAGAACAATCCCTCAGTCACTTCTAATATCCTTATCATTTACAGTAGGGGGTACATTATCCCTTATAATACATGAGTGATACTCAGAGTTCCCTGTATAACTCAGCCTGCAGCCTTGTGCCTTTATATGGTCACAGAACAACCCCTCAGTCACTTCTAATATCCTTATAATTTACAGTAGGGGGTACATTATCCCTTATAATACATGAGTGATACTCAGAGTTTCCTGTATAACTCAGCCTGCAGCCTTGTGCCTTTATATGGTCACAGGACCCCTCAGTGACTTCTAGTATCCTTATAATTTACAGTAGGGGGTACATTATCCCTTATAATACATGAGTGATACTCAGAGTTCCCTGTGTAACTCAGCCTGCAGCCACATAACCCCTCAGTGACTTCTAATTAGGGATGCACCGAATCCAGGATTCAGCCTTTTTCAGCAAGATTCGGATTCGGCCGAATCCTTCTGCCCAGCCGAACCGAATCCTAATTTGCATATGCAAATTAGGGGTGGGGAGGGAAATTGCGTGACTTTTTGTCAAAAAACAAGGAAGTAAAAAATGTTTTCCCCTTCCCACCCCTAATTTGCATATGCAAATTAGGGTTCGGATTCAGTTCGGTATTCGGCCGAATCCTTCGTGAAGGATTCGGGGGTTCGGCTGAATACAAAAAAGTGGATTTGGTGCATCCCTACTTCTAATATCCTTATCATTTACAGTAGGGGGTACATTAAACCTTATAATACATAAATGATACTCAGAGTTCCCTGTATAACTCAGCCTGCAGCCTTGTGCCTTTATATGGTCACAGAACAACCCCTCAGTGACTTCTAATATCCTTATAATTTACAGTAGGGGGTACATTAAACCTCATAATACATGAGTGATACTCAGAGCTCCCTGTATAACTCAGCCTTGTGGTTTATGTTTGCAGAATCCCTCAGTAACTTCATCATAACGGGTTCATTTTCACCAGTGTATTGACCCATCATTACAGATATACAGAAGCTCAGCAAATATACTAACATATGTTCGCACTGCATGCACAACCAGATATTTGGGTGTATCCTCTCATTATAACAACGAGGGGGTGTGAGAGTTTAATTAGAGCCTAGAGTCCAAATACCATGTTATGCTGTTATGGAAATCCCCATCGTCTGCACAATATAAACCCTCAGAACCCACACTTCATTGCTGGATAATTATATGCTCTGTGTGAAATCTCACAAGTTATTTCAGATACCACTTTCCATAAATACGACACTCCCAAATTATCCAACAAACCAATGCCTGAATATCGATTGGACTGTACCCTTCCTGATTCCCTGAGGGATCAGAAGACCACAGAGAAGTCTTGTCCTCTTGTATATAAAGGTTGAGGATTCAGTTATGTGGTCCCAAAGATGGAAGGCCAAAGTTCAGTGATTTAATGGTATATATTTATATATGTGTTTATATAACATATGTATATACTCTCTGTGTACAAATATTGTATTTTTGTCGTTTATAGGAGCAGATGTGCGTTAGACCTAGTGCTGGTGATTTCTTTCTGTGTTTCGTGTACAAATTGTAGCCAAATTTTGCTGCCATTAAGGCTGGAACTACACGATGCGTCTTCATCAGATCAGACGCGATGAGAGGAAACGGATGCGACGAAAATAAGGTAAGTAATAGAAATGTCTGACCTAGTCACTGCGTGCATCCGACATGACGCGACTGTCGGATGCAGACGCTGCACGTTGCGTCTTCATCCAACGGCCGTGTCGGATGCACGCAGCGACATGGTCCGAAATTTCTATTACTTGCCTTATTTTTGTCGCATCCGTCTCCTCTCATCGAGTCAGAACTGATGAAGACGCATCGTGTAGTTCCAGTCTAAAACAATGATTTACAGGTGTTTGTTAATGGGCTGGGGCGTAAAAGCTCTCTGCTTTCTCACTACAGCTCCTGAGTTAAGGGTAAGTGCACTACTACTCAGTCACACTGTTTGCTGGGGGACTTGATTTTGTATGCACTACATACCTAGAATGCTAATGGATATTGTGGTTCTAACACCTCAATTTTTGTAATAATTATTTTTAAAGGCAAATTGTGCGCTGGCAATTTTCCTCTATCTGTTTGTGTATAATGCCCTTTAGTCTTAGATGAGCTAATCCCCTGTATGATGTCTGCTCAATAAGACTCTAATAATTACCTGGCAATACATGAATCAGAACCGACGTGTTTATCCACTTGCTCAGCACACGGCTCACTCACACAGGCTGACCCAGTGCACTCCAGCAGGAACCTCTGAGTAATGCTTCCGTTCAGAGCCTGTGCTTACTCCTCATCTGTGTTGCTATTAACTTAATGGGATCTAAGTACCGGAGGCATTAAATGCTTCCTCCCTGACCCAAGCTAATAAATCGACTGCTAGCAGCATTAACCCTTTCTACTCTGTGGCTACCAGTGGCTTTCTGTATGGACAGGTGTACCAAACACACTGATATTCAGCACCAGCTGTAGCAATGTGATCTTAAAGGACATGTAAACCCCCAACCCCACAAAAATGTAGTGAACAGCCTCTTTGAAATCTTTAGATAACTGCCACTTTGGTTGTTTAAAGGTTAAAAGTAAGGCTGCAGCATCCACTTTAGCACTTAGAAATCCTTCTCCTCCTCTAATCCACTCTGCCCCCTCCCTCAGGAATTGACTTTGGCTGTTGGCTCATGAACATGCTCAGTTTTTCTTAGTTCAGATCACTAAACACACCTTCCAGTCTAACAGCCAATGAAGAGATAGCATTGCTGGTTCCCATAGAAACTCTAGCTGTCTGATCATATTTTTTTCACCTAACCACCTCTCCTGAGCTCAGCTTAACCATAACAGTGCTCAATCCCAGCAGAACCTTTTATCAAACTATGTTGTGCCTGTGTAACCCTGCATTCTGCACTGCATGAACTTTAGAGCATACATGTCTCAATGTTAATGATGATGTGTCAAAGGGAAAATGGCCGCCAATGAAAGCTGCTATTCGTTTTAGAAAAATGTGATGGCGCTGGCAAATGGAGGGGTATATGTAGTACAAATGATGTGGCTTGGGTGGGGATGATACGCCCAACTTATATACACGGTTGAAAAATGTAGGCTTTACATGTCCTTTAAGGGGACATTTTTTTGCCTATAGATGACAGTAGCATTTAAGTTTTATTCATTAATGCATATATAATGGTAACTGCTAGAGGAATCAGGGGGAGGTTATATATGACAAAATACTCACCTATTCAGGAAGGCATTTCCAAATGCATTGAGTTTTCTAAAAGGTTTCTTGGGATCCACCACTAGAGCATTGCCAGGAATAACCCCCTCCACGTCCCCGTGCATCACTGCAATGAAGGAGTCTGTGGTGGG
This sequence comes from Xenopus petersii, assembly GCA_038501925.1. NCBI lineage: Eukaryota > Metazoa > Chordata > Amphibia > Anura > Pipidae > Xenopus > Xenopus petersii. The sequence goes on from CM076681.1 coordinate 135,002,954, forward strand.
CTCAGGTCCGATGCGCATCCCTGGAAAGTCCTCCTCTAGGAGGTATCTGCAAAGAGAAGGGACAATGTTACAACTTTAGCTCTAATATCTCTGAAGCCCCCATATATGCACCACATCTGGCTCTTCAAGTATTACATTCGGTAACAAAGCATGATAGCTGCCAGCACCATTAAATCCATTTTAAAGCTCATAAATTATAGGATTAAACTGCTGCTCAGTGAACAGTTTCCTACTTCTCTGAACTGGGGCGTGTGACTTATTAAGCACAGATGTTCTGACCAATGCTTGAACCATATTCAGTTACAGACTTCTTATTGCTCCAATTAAAACAGTTGAATAATATCTATTTGCTTTCCTAGATACCCTTGATAGCCCAAGTACAGGAGTGCCCGTACTTTACTAATGCGAGGTCTACTTTTAGTGATGTTGTCCCATGATGATCTACATCCATAAAAGCATTGTTAGCATTCTGTTCCCTGGAAAATATTACTTAAATACTGATTAATGGGAAAATATATATTGCATACCTCCCAACATTTTGGAAGTAAAAAGAGGGACAAAAAAAATTTTTCCGCACATAGCGCAGCAATTTTTTTGACCACACCCCTTTCTGTGGCCACACCCCCTAATTACCATGTTTGTTTTACAAAATTTGGCAGGTTATGAAAGTTTGAAAATATTTCTCCTTATCTAAACTGTGTTTTTGTGTCTCAAAATTGTTACAAAGTATCTTATTTGCAGCTGTTCTGGGCTAAAAGCCAATTAAGTGAGAAACTTTGTTTCTTTTTCTGGCTGTTCAGTGCAGAGAAAAGAGGGACTTTCCAGTACAAATGAGGGACTGCGGGTTGAGCTGTCAAAAGAGGGACTGTCCCTCCGAAAAAGGGACAGTTGGGAGGTATGATATTGCTATATCTATTAAACATCTATATATTATGTGACTATAACATAACAATTATCTGAATGAAAAGCATGATTTAGAAAAGCTGTTTGTTGACAGTCTCTTGAGATCTACTGATCACCAGCTAAAAGTCTACTGGTAGATTCCAATCTTCCTTTTGGGCACCCCTGCCCCGGTACAAGTACGGGGAGGGGGGGAGATTTCTAAAAAATGTCAATTTGCTCCACTAAATACCCTTGAAAGTTCAGGAAGAAGATTAATGAGGGTGAGATTTGGGGATAGAACCCTGGTAGAAGAACAATCTCTATCATCATCCATAGCCCGTGGTCAGACATGGACGGGCTCCCCTACCCCTGGGGTCCAATGAAATACCTTGTTATTTGTCAGCTAAACTAATTCTGGGGCATTTATCCACTGCTATACTTTTATAAAGTCAAAGTATTTGAATGCAAATGTCATGGGTGACAGCATTGTGGGAACTTCTATATCTGAAATGAAAAGTTCTCACATCCAACTTGTTTTTCAGGCTCTAAATTGGCCTCTGGATCTCTGGAGACACATCAGAGCATTCGCTTTGCTTGAAATATGTTTGTTAAATCAATTCACTCCCTTTAAATTCAAGTGCCACTTTACCCAAACACAGATATATACACACACACATATATAGAACATGACCTTAGGCTAAGTTACTGCGTATGGAGAATATGAAGGTCATTAAAATTGCATTTAAATGTGTAATAAGCAAACAATAACTATGGGGTGTGGGTGGTTTGGGTATATGCCACTTTGTAAGGTCCAGCAACTAACCTCTAGCTTTTCTTCTGATATTTCTATCCAATAAAAAATTACATGTGCAATAGTGCATGCTCATTAGCCCCTGCTGTGTGTTGGCAGCATAGGTATTCCCTTTACTAAGCACAATTCAGCAGGAACAGCCCCTACATTTCCTCATAGCCTGTACAGAGAAATACCATAAAACTATGGCAGCATAGGTATTCCCCTGTACAAAGCACAATTCAGCAGGAACAGTCCCCTAAGTTTGCTCATAGCCTGTACAGAGAGATCCCATAAAATGATGGCAGCATAGAAATTCCTCTGTTCTAAGCACAATTCAGCAGGAACAGATGCCTACGTTTGCTCATAGGGGTATATTTATCAAAGAGTGATGTTAATAGTGAAGTTCCGCCACTAGAGTGAAATTCCGCCACTTCCCATTCATGTCTATGGGATTTTTAAAGGCATATTTATCAAAGGGTGAACTTTCACCCATTGATAAATATGCCTTTCAAAGTCCCATAGAAATGAATTGTGAGCTGCAGAATTTCACTTTAGTGGCGGAACTTCACTCTTTCATAAATTTACCCCATAGTCTCTACAGAGATACCATAAAACTATGGCAACATAGGTATTCCCCTGTACTAAGCACAATTCAGCAGGAACAGCCCCACAGTTTGTTCATAGTCTGTACAGAGAGATCCCATAAAACTATGGCAGCATAGGTATTCCCCTGTACTAAGCACAATTCAGCAGGAACAGTCCCTAAGTTTGCTCATAGTCTGTACAGAGAGATCCCATAAAACTATGACACATAGGTATTCCCCTGTACTAAGCACAATTCAGCAGGAACAGTCCCTAAGTTTGCTCATAGTCTGTACAGAGAGATCCCATAAAACTATGGTAACATCGGTATAACACAGAGATAACCATAAAACAATGTCACAATTCTGCAGGAAACTTTGTATAGCTGAACAATGAAATCTTTCTCCCCTAGGCTCTAAAGCTCTAAAAAGCCTTCAATTGGGCACATTAATTCGGGGGGGGGGGTAATTTGGAATTTTTTAAAAAGAAACAACAGCTGGATCTGTAACATACACAGAGAAGTTAGTGAGTCAATGCTGAGGGAAAGCCCTGCCTAAACAACACTCCGCACCCCAGGGATGAAGCAGACAATATCCCAGTCTGTCAGAAGTCCCGTAACTTTCAATTTCACTACATGGCTTATTGCTAATGAGCAAGGGAAACGCGCAGTCAAAAAAAACCTTCAGTGGGACACAAACAGTGAGGTAATGCTGGAAATCACCGACATCTTCTATTTATCAATGCAGCCTTTTGTATAAGGACTGTAAAGAAAAAAAAAATCCCAGGGAATTTTAATGGATCTACAATAAAAATATATAATTGGTGACAGGAAAAGGAAACTGCAAGTGATCTCAGAACACCACTGTCTACAACTGATCTTAAAGTGGACCTGTCACCCAGACAGAAAAAGCTGCATAATAAAAGTCCTTTTCAAATTAAACATGAAATCCAATTTAAATTTTTTATTAAAGCATTTAAAAATCTCAGCTGTCAATCAAATATTGTCCACCCCTCCTCTATGCCTTAAGCACAGAGGCGGGGCAAGCAATTACTTTCACTTTCCATTCAGCACTTCCTGTCACTGATTTCCCCACATTCCCCCATTGTCTTCACTGTTTAATTGTGTAACCAGGGCATGGGGATGGACCTCAGGTCCCCTATTCTGGTGCACAAACAAGATTCTGAGATAATGCAAGGCTTGTCTTAAAGGAGACATTTTGTGTAAAACATAAGAATGGATGAGTGCGTGATACTCATTTAAATATAGAAGAATTGTGCTTTCTAGTAGTGTTTCAGGCTATTTATTGAATATTTCTGCAAAAACCCCAATAATCCCTCCCTTTTCTTCCACTCCCTGCTCCCTGAATTCCCAGGCTGTGCAGGGGAGCTGGTGGCTCTCAGCTCACTGTACTGTAGGACAGGAACCAATCAGCAGCTAGCAGGACCTGATAGGGAACCGAAGCCTGTCTGTGCTTGTGTGACCGCAGGGCTGTGATTGGCTGTCCCCCTCTTACTGTGCTTCTGGCAGGGACCGTGAGGACACGCCCACCCCTCATTTGAAACACAGACAGGGACCAGAGAACATCTATAGGAGCACCGATAAAGATAATATCAATTTTTAGCACCATGTAAAAGCAAAGTCATATATTACTCATAATTGCCTACAAAATTAGGGGTTTTTCATTTATCCTATATGTCTCCTTTAAAGGGCACCTGTTGGGTAAAAATTTTATCAATGGTGGGGGCATTTCTTTTTAAAAAAACTACTGTTATCCCCAACCTGGAATGCGGGCTCTATTAGCACATAACATTTTTACCCAACAGGTGCCCTTTAATAACAGTTTCCACATAAATTCCCAGACTGAAGGAAACAAGATTCAAATAATTTATATAGTGTATTTAAAGTTCAGTATGCTTGACTAATGTGATAAAACAAGATTTTGAATAATTTTTTTGGGTGACTGGTCCCCTTTAAAATAAAAGTTACCTGTAAACAAACAAGGAAGCCTTTATTATTCAGCTAAAAAACAGAAAGTGCCGGGAACCCACTGTAAGGGCGACAGGGAGTTCCTCTGGTGAGAACAGCAATGGGATCTGTTATCCTGAATGCTGAGGACCTGGGGTTTTCCAGAAAAGGAATCTCTGGATCTACTAAAAAAAATCATTTAAATATGAATTAACCCAAAAAAGGATTGTTTTACCTCCACGATTAACGATAAATGATAGTTGGGATAATATACAAGGTACTGTTTGTATTGTTACGGAGAAACAGGAAATCATTTTTAAAAATTCAAATTATTTGATGGATTATTTAACATGAAGTCTACGGGAGAGGCCTTCCTATAATTCTGAGCTTTCTGGATAACGGGTTTCTAGATAATGGATCCGATACCTGTACTTCTGTGCAATTAACTGCCCAGGGCATATACAGTATAGGATACCTTTATATTCTGCACTCAATTTGGGAATATGGACAGGGCAGGAACTGACATTGCCCAATGACCTGTGGCTCCCTACCTCTGCTACATAGCATCTCCCAGAAATCCACATGCACATGTTAAAGGTGTGGTTCACCTTTAAGTTAAGTTTTAGTATATTATAGAATGACCAATTCTAAGCAACTTTTCAATTGGTCATTATTATTTATTTTTTATAGTTTTTGAACTATTTGCCTTCTTCTTCTAACTTTCTCCAGCTTTCAAATGGGGTCACTGACCCCCTTCTAAAAACAAATGCTCTGTAATGGTTATACATTTATTCATTCATTCATTCTCCTATTCATATTCCAGTCTCCTATTCAAATCAATGCATGGTTGCTAGCATAATTTGGACCTTAGTAACCAGACTGCTGAAATTGCAAACTGGAGAGCTGCTGAGTAAAAAGCTAAATAACTCAAAAACCACAAATAATAAAACATGAAAACCAATGGCAAATTATCTCAGAATATCACGCTCTACGTCATACTAAAAGTTATCTCAAAGGTGAACAACCCCTTTAATAAAAGTTTGGAGAGCAACACAAGCATGAAAAATGTTCCTGGGGTGCCAATTATGGGTTGTGATTAGGGATGCACCGAATCCAGGATTCGGTTCGGGATTCGGCCAGGATTCGGACTTTTTCAGCAGGATTCGGATTCGGCCGAATCCTTCTGCCCGGCTGAACCGAATCCTAATTTGCATATATAAATTAGGGGCGGGGAGGGAAATCACATGACTTTTTGTCACAAAACAAGGAAGTAAAAAATGTTTTCCCCTTCTCATCCCTAATTTGCATATGCAAATTAGGGTTCGGATTCGGTTCGGTATTCGGCCGAATCTTTTGCAAAGGATTCGGGGGTTCAGCCACATCCAAAAAAGTGGATTCGGTGCATCCCTAGTTGTGATTGCCTATTGGTAGCCCCTTTGTGGATTGGCAGCCTACAGGAGGCTCTGTTTGGCAGTACGTCTGTGTTTATGAAACCAAAACTTGCCTCCAAGCCTGGAATTCACAAATAAGCACCTGCTTTTGAGGGCATTGGGAGCAACATCCAAGGGGTTGGAGAGCAACATGTTACTTGTGAGCCACTGGTCGGAGATCACTGGCCTACAACTAGCCTCAACAGATAGAGATGAACTGGGTGGGTTAGTTGTACAGTAGTCCCTCAGCCTGAATGGGTGTCAGCAATCATATCCAGTGTCAGACATGAGCATGACAGTTGTGGACTCTGACCTGCCCTCCCACAGTCACCCAAAGAGCAATGGAACTTTCATAGGGATATTCCAATCTCTTGGTAATAAAAAGCATTACCAGAACTAAACTAATCTGTAGCACTGGGAGCACTGGGTTAGACTAACTTTTAGCCAATCAGGGTATAAGAATGTTTTTAGGGCTAAACTAACCATTAGCAAATCAATAAAATCTTCAAAGGACTAGACCATCTTGTGGCCTGACAAAACATGAGAAAGTCACAGGGCTAGACCAACCTGTCACAAGTGAGATCAGTAGAAACTTCACAGGACTAGATGAAGAATTATATGAAGAACTAGACAAAAAAACTAGACAAAGAACTAGACTAAGTTGTTTTCCTTCTACATAGGAATCACTTGTGCCAGTGCAAAATAAGTGTTTGGATTTGTTCACGTGCTTGTGGGGTTGTTGCCAGACATGAGCACTACAATAACTGGGCCCATTAAGATTTATGTTCTCATTGTGGTTTTGTATTTCTGCTTCATTCTTGCTGGGAAAAGGCAATTCTTATGTTTCATGCAGTCATCAGAAACAAAGGAACAAATAAGTGTAATTCAGTATGTGCACTCTGGAAGGTACAGGGTTCTGCTTTGTCTGGCCACGGTTATATCCTTAGTCACCTTCACAACTATAACCACATTGCACCTACCCTAAGATCATTATACTCTTTGTTTCTCTCTCCCTGCCATTTTTCTATGGCACCTTCCCCAAATAAAATAACCCTTCCCAACAATGTCACCTTGTCTACCCTTCGAGAACAGCATTATCTCATCTTACCTGTCCATTTTCCTTACCCAATGTCTTAACAACATTATCTTCTCACCCACACCACCTTCCCCAACAAGGTCATCCTGTGCCACCAAAACAATATTATCTTTCCTTGCCTTTCCCAACTTCATCCATTTTCACTTCCCCAAAACCTTAATCCTGTGCCATTTTCCCCAAAGTCATCCTGTTCCACCTTCCCATAACACATCTTGTATCACCTTCCCCACAATCATCCTGTATCACCTTCCACAACAATGTCACCCTGTGCCACTTAAACAGTCATCCAATCTCACCTTTCCCAACAGTTTCATCCTTTTCCCACTTCCCCAATACCTTTATCCTGTGACATCTTTGCCAAAGTCATCCTGTGTCACCTTTCCCAAAAGCATCACCCTATCTCACCTTTCCCAACAACTTCATCTTTTTCCCACTTTCCCAACAACTTTTTTCTGTCTCGTCTTCCTGTGCCACCTTTGCCAGCAGCATTATCATGTGCCACATTCCCCAACACCATAATCCTCTTACAGTCTCCAACCACATCATTCTGTATTGCGTTCCCTAACAATCTCATACTTTCCCACCTTACCCAATAATGTCATCCTCTGTCATTATCATGTGTCACCTTTTTGTTGACTTCCTAACAGCAACATCTTACTTGCCCACATTCCCCAATAACTTGATCCTGTGCCACCTTCCCCAATGTCATCCTTTACTAGCTTCCACAACGTCATAACCTGCAACCTTCATCAACACCATCCCATGCAACCTCATCGTGTGCAACTATCCATAGCAGACTAATCTTGTGTCACCTTCCTCATGAGCATCAGTCTGTGCCATCTTCTGTCTCTCTGTGGGCAAATACAATACAACAGAAGCCATTTCCTATAACTGGTCTGCAAATAAAGTTTGTTCACTGCTGTACCATATTATGCTCTTCTACATGAAACTCAGTCTCAACTTTCCCAAAGGAACGGTATTCCCATCCTGAACTTCTAAACAGGAAGCAAAATCATCACTAATAGCTTTTCCTAGGAGGGCCTACGTCTATATAGCTATTTACATGTAATTAAACAGCACACCCCTTAACATGTATGTGTACCTAGATGAAGACTCAAGTGCAGATTTGCACAGTAAAGTGCACTGGAAATGCACGCCAAGCGCATCCTCAGCACATTTCCCAGCTCATTATATTTTTATAAGTGCTTCAATGTGTTTTGTTCCAAGCATCAGTCATTTGAAGAGCCTACAGAATTACATTAAGCAGGCAGATAATTACTAACAGAACCATAAGTGGCCATTGAACTATATGAAATTGCTCTGCTCTAATAGCATGTACGACCTGTGGCTCTCAGAGTCCCTCATAAAAAGATCCCTACAACTTAGCTCAAATAATGTTTTGCAGAGTGTGTGTATATATATAGCACATGGTTATTTAATGTTTGGTTTTATCACATTTTTTTGTATCATCCTTGAAAAAGGTCCCAAAAGGGACCGAAACGTTGGAGAAATGATGCAATAAAAGATTGTTTATTTCACACTAGAGGGAGTGCTGGTCTATGAAATATTGGTGTATACAAGACTTACCGTGCACCCCTGCTTACTTCAAGATTGACTTTGGAGTGCGGATACTCATTTGGAAGATATATATATATATATATATATATATATATATATATATATATATATATATATAGGATTGTTATGGGGAGATCCTTCTAAAAGTGAAATTGCAACAGCAAATCTTTACTAATGAAGCTCTTGCAGATCTACAACTCCCAGTAGCCTCTGATGGGTCCACAACACAGCTATAACTTAACAAATTCTGTATTTTAAGTTCTACAGCAGTGAACCAATAAGTTCTGTTGCACAAAGATCCATGAGATCCAGAAAAACAAAGGATACACCTCTTCCACATCAGCCAAAGAATAGTACTATTAGAGTTAATATTGTGACTATGCACAAATGGATGGAGTCCACCAACCCTATCCATCAGTATGACAGTAAGAAAATCCCATCGTAAGGAGCCCCTCAGCCCTAGCAATTAGTCTTAAAGTTGGGAGCCCATCATCCTTAACCATCAGTCCTACACAATAGTATCCATTATCCCTACACCAGTTAGTCCATCAGCATTAACCATTAGCCCTAGAGCCTGGAACACTATAAGCCCTACTGATTAGTTTTATAGTAAGAAATAAGAAATTTTCTAAATTAAAAACAAATTTCTGAAATAATCAGGCAGGGGTTGGGAGATTTTAAATCACAGTTATGCCTAATAAAGCATTTTGGGTGGCACCTTTTGTATTAGAGATAACATTCAAAATCCTGTCTCTCTACATGAATGATTTGTGACAGTCAGTTGGTTTTGTTTGTGCTGGAATAAGTTAAGAGAGCTCTATTAGAAAAGTACATCCCCCCCAAAAGATATATCAGATGTAATGGTCATTCACAAATCAGACTTCTGACTCTTGTATGAAGAAAGAATGAAGAGAGGTCTAGAAGCTTATTTTAGATTTTACTCTGTAAGGAAGAGAGTATGTAACTGTTGCATTTATTTAGGTGTGTTTGTAGTTGAAGAATAGCTGAAGGCTGGCCATTCCTGCATTATTAAATTAATCGGAGTCACAGAAGAGACCCAGACTTTCCCAATTTGAGTTCACAGTGTTGATCTATCCTAAATATCATGCACTACCAGCCCTTCAGAGCCGGCTGAACCCACAAATTCTGAGCAGCACTACAAACCCATTACCTGATGAAGGAGGTCTTCCCTGTAGAGTACTGTCCAACCAGCAGGACCATGGGCTTGTTATCAAAATCTGCATCCTCCAGAGCCGGCGAATGAAACTCATGGAATTTGTAATATTCTTCCAGGGGAAGCAGCTTGGTCTTGTAGAGCTTCCTCAGGCCATCGCTGACCGTCTGGAACACCTCAGGGTCTTTCTTTCTACGGTCCTCAGTCCCCAGCCAGCTGAACATATTGTCCTGCACTAACAGAAACTGCCTACTGTTCTGTAAAATAAAATCTGTCCTTTTTAACTCCTATATTTACCCCCAAAATGGATCCCACTCCTTCTATTCAGCTTTGGTCTTCAGCAATAAAGAAAAATCTATAGAATTCCTGCAAGGAGTCCAGTGCATGCAAGTGCAAAGCTAAAGGTTTTCCCTCAGAGCTGTGTGCACCAATATTCCTTCCCCAGTTCTATCAGAGTCATGTCATCCCAAGCAAGAGGAGACACAGATATGCAGCAGCCCTATTCCCAGCTGGATTTTAACTGCCAGCTTCCCAGGAAACTGACCTTAACAGGAAGTGCCCATCTCCTGGCACAATATCCTGACTGTCACATAGGAATGAAGCTGGAGAGGGTGGGGCCACGTCTAAGCTCTTCAGTACTGCAGTATATTAGCAGGGCTGCTCTGATCAGCTGCTCGATGTACGAGAGATCAGGTAGCGACACCTACAGGAGAGAGTCTGCAATAGCATTATTATCTGAATTTATAAATACACCTGCAGAGGCAATGAGGCAAGAAGTATAAGTAGAGCCAGGCACTCGCAGGTTAACTGCAAAAAGTGTTTTTTATTTGCACGACATGTTTCGGGCAAAGCCCTTTATCAAGTGATAATTGCAGAGGCAATGAGGCATTTGTTTATTCTAGTGTGGCATACCGGGAAATATGACTGCTTATTCTAATTATATTATATCTAATTATATTAACTTTTATTTCATAACTGTGGTAGTCTGCCCTGGAATTTAATGTTAGACTGTCTTGAATTCAGAGCTTACACTCTGTGCACATTCCCTAGTCTGTTTATGTGGTCTGGCCAAGCACAGTAACCCAATCCCATCTTATTCATCAATATAAATGCTCTCAATATGCAGCTTTTCAATGCAGAGTTTATTTTTTTTATTATGTACCCCCTACTGTAAATGATAAGGATATTAGAAGTCAATGAGGGGTTATTTGACTATATAAAGGCACAAGGCTGCAGGCTGATTTATACAGGGAACTCTGAGTATCACTCGTGTATTATAAGGGATAATGTACCCCCTACTGTAAATGATAAGGATATTAGAAGTCACTGAGGGGTTCTGTGACTATATAAAGGCACAAGGCTGCAGGCTGAGTTATACAGGGAACTCTGAGTATCACTTGTGTATTATAAGGGATAATGTACCCCCTACAGTAAATGATAAGGATATTAGAAGTCACTGAAGGGTTCTGTGACCATATAAAGGCACAAGGCTGCAGGCTGATTTATACAGGGAACTCTGAGTATCACTCATTTATTATAAGGGATAATGTACCCCCTACAGTAAATGATAAGGATATTAGAAGTCACTGAGCGGTTGTTCTGTGACCATATAAAGGCACAAGGCTGCAGGCTGAGTTATACAGGGAACTCTGCATATCACTCATGTATTATAAGGGATAATGTACCCCCTACTGTAAATGATAAGGATGTTAGAAGTCACTGAAGGGTTCTGTGATCATATAAAGGCACAAGGCTGCAGGCTGAGTTATACAGGGAACTCTGAGTATCACTTATATATTATAAGGGATAATGTACCCCCTACTGTAAATGATAAGGATATTAGAAGTCACTGAGGGGTTGTTCTGTGACCATATAGTAAAAACCTGACTATTTACACACTTCATTTAGTCATTTCCTCTATTTTTCCCAGATTTGATTTTTTTTCCTTTAGGGATGTCAGCTTATTTGTGCATTGAGAAAAAAAGTCGAATAGTAACAAAAAAAAAGCAGTGTGTGAGTGTGTAAAATAAAATCGAGCACGGTTACAAAAAGTGCCTTCAGTAACCTGAGGGACATCCTATAGTAGGGGCATATGAGCGCCATCTTCCTGACTGAAACGGTAGTTCATGAATTAGTATATAATGTATAGTACAGGTATGGGACCTGTTATCCAGAATGCTCGGGACCTGGGGTTTTCCGGATAACGGATCTTTCCGTAATTTGGGTCTACATGCCTTAAGTCTACTAGAAATTCATTTAAACATTAAATAAACCCAATAGGCTGGTTTTGCTTCCAATAAGGATTAATTACAAGCAAAGTACAAGCTACAGTTTTATTATTACAGAGAAAAAGGAAATAATTTTTAAAAATTTCGATTATTTGGATAAAGTCTATGGGATAGAGTCTATGGGAGATGGCCATTCTGTAATTCAGAGCTTTCTGGATATCGGGTTTCCGGATAAGGGATCCTATACCTGTACTAAATTTTTTTTAACCTCATTTAGTGCAGCTCTTTAGTAGAGCTGATCTCTCTCTCATACCCTCCCTCTCTCCATTTTCTATCCTATGGTTGGCAATTGCCACATTTGCACCACCTTCTTAGCATCTGTTTCAACGCCCCATCTTCACTTCCTAAATAATTCAAGAGTCCAAATGACTAAACCAAAGATGGTAAACAGGGGAAAAAAAATATATATAGTGTATTACTTGGGAAGCATTTGAGTTGGGTCCTTTGGTTTCACCTTACATTCAGATGGCGAACACTTTGCCTTTCTGGATACTTTGGTAATTAAGAGGGGTGGAGATCTGATTACTGACTTATTTCGTTCATCAACAGATAGAAACACTTTACTTCACTATAATTCATTTCACCCTATCCAGACCAGAAAGTCATTACCCATGTCCCCGTTTTTCTACTTTTTTCTGAAAATGATAAATAAAGAATTAAATTAAAAAAAAACTAAAAAAAAACCTGTTAACAGAACGATTGGATGAAATGGAACAAAACTTTTTGCAGAGGGGTTATCCCCTAGGCCTCCTTAAGCAGCAACGTGAGGATATTGGGAATCTAGTAGGGATGCATCGAATCCAGGATTCGGTTCGGCCTTTTTCAGCAGGTTCGGTTCGGCCTTTTTCAGCAGGATTCGGATTCGGCCGAATCCTTCTGCCCGGCCGAACCGAATCCGAATCCTAATTTGCATATGCAAATTAGGGACGGGGAGGGAAATCACGTGACTTTTCGTCACAAAACAAGGAAGTAAATTTTTCCCCCCTTCCCACCCCTAATTTGCATATGCAAATTAGGGTTCGGTATTCGGCCGAATCTTTCACAAAGGATTCGGGGGTTCAGCCGAATCCAAAATAGTGGATTCAGTGCATCCCTAGAATCTAGTGGAAATCCTTCCAGTCAGTCTTAGAGTAATTTAAAACGTATCCCCTTTGTTTCCAGATTTAGTACAGTGAGTCAAGAGGTGGTCAAAATCATACGTAAGCATTGGGGACTACTGAGAGATGGGGTTCCTGAAGTGGAGATTTTTTCAAAATATGCCCCGTATGTCATATAAAATAAATAATACGATTGAATTAGCACTGGTCAAATCCCAAGGGAGGAGCGTGTGTTGCGTCCAAGAAATAATGGGACCTTCCCTTGTTTGTCCTGTAATTGTTGCTCTAACATCCTTAGGGGCGATGTAGTTCACCATCCGCATAAGGTCACCCCTATCAAACTAAATGGCTTTTACACGCTTAATTTGACATTTGTAATATATGTGATTAAACGCCCATGCAGCAGATTGTAGGTGGGACAGACAATAGGTGCAATAAAAGATAGAATACGTGAACACAAATCCGCTGAAAAGTTGAAAAAACGAGATCAGGCAGTGTCATGTCATTTTGTCGAAGGGCCATGGGGTTCAATAGTTAAAGTTCCAGGTGGTGGATAACATTCCGAAACTTTGTCGCGTTGGTGACCGTGCAAAAATGTTACTTAAAAAGGAAGCTATTCGAATACGCCACCTTAAGACCTTGGAGCCCCATGGTCTTAATCGAGAATATGACCTGCACCCCATATTCAGAGTCTTTTTAATCATGACAATCTCTGTGTATCGCTGTTCAGCGCTGGCCCGTTCTCCACATCAGGAATCGCTACACAAATCCTTTGTAAAATTGTCTTTATTCATGCTCCATAAGTGATAACAGGCAGTGGTTAAGTGGTACAAACTAACGCGTTTCGTGCCCTTCCTATTGGCACCTTGGAGTTGCCGGATTATCGCGAGAGCTGCGGCCGCTACGCTACACAGAAGGGTGAGCTCCGTCAAACCTTTACTACCCGTTTTCCTTATTGTACAATTTCTCTTTAATCATGGTTTGTTTTTAACTTTATAGTGATCCGTGTTTTTTTTTCTAAAATTTGATCAATTTTAATGTTTTGCAGACAGTCATGAAATTTGAGACTAAGTCTGGATGAATGATACCAGCAGGAAATAAGTGGATACTTTATTGACGTATAACATTGTATCTGTATATGTTGCCTTTATGTTTCTATTTTTGCTTCAATTTATTTCTGTTACATGCCCATAGATGGCGCTGTATATGTGAATATAAATTTGTGTGACCCGGAGTAGTTCAGGCCTGAACTTTATTTTGTCTGAGATCTGAGGCAGGATTCCAATAAAGGCTTTTTATATTATAAAACTCGGATGTTGCTGTGACTTCACTACTTATGGGTCCTTTGGTTCAGCCAGCTGGTGATGGCCTTATGTAGAATTTGGCTTCTCTGTAATAAACTAGGGCTTTGGGAAAATGGGTGGAACAGGGTTAATTGCAGGTGAATCGTGTTGAGACCTGTCAAACAGCATCAACCTCCTCTTGATTATAATAATTACAGTAACAAATCCATGATTTAACTTTCAGCAGCATGATAACATCTGGGATGAGGTCTTTCTGAATTTAAAGGTAAAGCAAACACAATGGGGAGACATTTGCACATCTGTAAGGCAAATTCCTTGCCCTCCTATTGTTATATTCATTTTAAAGCTATATTGCAGCCCTAAAAGATAGAGATGACCTTGTCCCTGTACCAAGACAAACTGTTGGATGTCAGGGGCTGCTGGGATTATCCTGTATTGGACAAGGCTGCCCTTTGTTTCCAGTATGGGTGGGACAGGGGCATAATATTTACTTATAATACACAAAAGCTATGAATATCTTGTAAATGATATCCTTATAAACGGTGACTAGTGATGTAATCTGTTATAAACGGTGAGTAGTGATGTCATTTTTGTCACATGACTCAGTAAAGCTTCCGTATTACAATAAATAAAGTACCCCTTGTTGGAAAATATGAGGATATTAGAAGTCATCACCTCAGAGTTCCATGACATGATCATAGAACTCCTGTGACTTGTAATATCCTTATATTTTACAATAAGGGGTACTTAATTCACTATAGAACATCCTGGTCTGGATCCATTTACCTGAAACAGTAAGAAATGGAGGAGGATAAGGAAAAAGTGGCTTAAATGGGTTGTTCACCTTTACATTAACTTTTAGTATGATGGAGAGAGTGATATTCTCAGACAATTTGCAAATGGCTTTAATTTTTTATTATTTGTGGGTTTAGCTTTTTATTCATCAGCTGTTTAGTTGGCGGTTTCAGTAATGTGGTTGCTGGGGTCCAAATGACCCTAGCAACCATGCATGGATTTGAACAAGAGACTGGAATATGAATAGGAGAGGCCTGAATAGACAGATGAGTAATAAAAAGTAGCAATAACAATATATTTGTAGCCTTACAGAGCATTTGTTTTTTTGAGGGTGTTCCTGATCCCCATTTGAAAGCTACGAATTCAAAAACTATAAAACATAAATGAAAACAAATTGAAAGGTTGCTTAGAATTAGACATTCTATAACATACTACATGTTAACTTATGTAAAAAGTGGTTGGTAGGACATGTTTGGTCAACATAACTAGGGATGCACCAAATCCACTATTTGGGATTCGGCCAAATCCCAGACTCCTTGGTGAAAGATTCGGACGAATACCGAACCGAATCCGAATCCTAATTTGCATATGCAAATTAGAGGCAGGAAAGGAAAAAGTGGAAAGAATTCTTCTTTTGTGACAAAAAGTCACGTCATTTCCCTACCTCTCAAGTACATGGAATCAGAAAGAGCCAAACACAGGTCCAATAAATAGTGACTGTCCCCCTGGCTACCAGAATCAGAATGTCCAGTTCGGGCCTGATTGTCACAGGTTCTTAAATTCCAGATTTGATGAGCGCAATTTGATCGACCAAACAAGCAGATTGCTATGTGTATGCCGTAAGCTTTTAACTCAAGCTTGTATATAATGTGGCAGACGAGCACTGGCACACGTGGGGTTAAATCACACATGTAATTCAATGCCAGTGAGCTTTAGAAAGGTGCTGGGAGTTGGGCAAGAGCAGGTTGTGCTGTGTTATTGTGATTATGCAAGAGATGCCATTAGAATGGTGACACGGGGAGCTCAGGATGCTGCAGGGATGGATCATGCGTAGGGTGTCTATTGTGTAACTTTCATTTACCCTGTTACATGGAGCTGCCATGAATCAGACCCTTTGCTTCAGGGTAATGTATCTTACATCAACATTACCCTATCTTCAAACTGTGAGCCCCAAGCAGTGTGCCTGGCAGGGGAGTACAGGGGTTAAAAGCCTATACAATGGCTAACCTGGAACTGCATGGGTGGGCTTAGAGATTCAACCAATCAGCAGGCCCGTATTTGTGGCGAGGCCACAAAGGCCTGGGCCTAGGGCAGCAAGTTGGTAGGGGCGGCATGCTGAGGAGCACTGGGGACGCGCAGCTCCGGCACGCCTGTTCTTGCTAGAGACCACGCGGCCGGGCGATGGGACTGTGCGACCTAGGGGCGCCCGCCGCTGAAATTCCGCCCTGCCAATAAGTCTGCCACATAATGAGTACCACACCCAACCATCCTTTTGTCCCCTAGGATCCCACTAGTCAAAAGCCATGACCACAAGTGGCTAAATTAACATACATGCAGGATAATTGGCTTCTGATAGCATTGGCTCTAGTGTGACTGTGATATGGACTTTAGACTCTGATGGAACTGGGACTGATGGGAATGATGTATAAGATCTGAAAAGAACTGCTGAATATATTGTTGCTTTATAAATAAAGGATACTAATAGCAAAACCATTCTGGACATGGGCATACTCTTACCTGTCAGTTGTGTGTGTGGTTCAACCGGCACAGCATTGAGTGCCTATAGGTACAACACCCAGAGAAGTGGTGTAACTATTTATTACGGGACCCCTCCAGGGAGGGATTTAGTGGGTGGGAGCCCCGAGGGCGCACGGTCCAGGCACCCGGCTGCGCTGTCCTAGCACCCGCCAGTATACCCCCCTCCTGTGCGAGCGCACATGCACACCTGCACCGGAGCACTGGGGAGCTCTGAACTGCGGCTTGGCGGCATGCTGCCCCTATTATTCTGCCTCCCTAGGCCTCGCCACAAATCCGGGCCTGGGCCCCACAGCAAATTATTTTTCAGGCCCCCCCAAAATGTTTTGATGTTGACTTGCTTTTCCAATATTTATCGAAACTGTATATGAATTAGGCCCTCATGGGCCCCTATACCTCCTGGGCCCCCCTGCAGCTGTAGGGTCTGCTTCCTCTGTAATTATGAGCTCTAAGAAAATGCTTTATCTGCCAGTGTTGCTTTAGGAATCCTTTCCTGGTAAAGTACAAGGCAAATGACACTCACGCAGCATCTTCTCCGCCAAGTTCAGGGCTGATATTACAAATTTACCAGAAATCAACTTGTTGATAAATCTTTAATAAGTAATCAATCTGCCCCCAGCCGCCACCAATTTGACCCATCCCACCTCCTGCCCCTTCCTTGCTCCCATGTACTCACCAAAATCCCTGCAGAGTCAATGCTAAGGCCTGTGGCATGACTCCAACCCTAGATATGGCCCCAGGGTGGGACTGGACTGGGAAAAAAGCCGGTGGGCCCCAGCTGTTGTGGGCCCCGCCGGCCCAGACCTGCTATTAACGCTGCTTCTTAAACTTCCTTCCAGGCCCCATAGGGCGCTGCGCAGGGTCGGACTGTGGGCCCCCACCAGCCCAGACACAGTCCCCGTTTGGCTGGGTCCATTAATAAACAAACAGTTATACAACACACAGTTACAACACACAGTTATATAATTAGAAAAACGTGCGGTGAGATTGCACGTGACACAGACACCATGTTTTCATTGACCAATGGCCACAGCTACCACACATTATTATTATAGCAAGGCACAATGGTTTTGGGTGTGGGCCTTTCCTACTGAAGGGAATGCCTGCAGATGAAAGAGGAATTTCACTTTCTGGTCACCTTACAGCCCATGCCTTGTGTAGCCATGTTATTGTCTCTCGTGCTGATGTTGTTGTTCTGAGAGTGACTTACAAAGAAATTATTCCTTTCATTAACTCTTCTTTCACTACCTGTTCCTACAGTAGGGTTGTCAGAGCATGTGCGCTTACTGTACATAAGTTCTGACTCACAAGACTGGAGAGGCAGCATTACTCAATAGGAAGATCTTGTGGACTTAAGCAGGAAACCAGTTTTACTGGTGCAGATTAGTCGTCCAGCCACAAATCGTTTCTTCTTTGGGTGACTAAACTCCCCGAACTGCCTCCCCACCAGCTAGAATCGAAATCGCCGGCTGGATGGCATTCGGAGCGCTTTGTTTTCCGAAGTTGCCCGAAGTTGGCGACTAATCTCCGCCAGTAGCTTTGTGTGCCCCTGTAACTCTACATTCCTATCTCTAAAAGAACATTGATATTGATTGTACCTCTTGTTCTAGAACTATGAAAAAATTTGTAGGGAAATATCCACCATCATTAATGTAATTGTTTTCTTTGTTGGGATGGATTCTGACAATGAATTCAACGGCAGCTGAAGGACTGCAGGCTGGGCACCCCTTATGTCGGAACACCAGTGATACTAATATCAATGTATATATATATCAGTTTGAAAATTCCTTCTGCAAGCATGGTTCTGAGGTACTGAAATCCCTCCAGGCATGGAATCTTCTAAGAACTTTTTTTTATCATTACACAAAAAGTTTCCAGAGATCCCTATATTAACTAATAAAATATTAGACGGTCCCTTCTTAAGCGCAGATCCTTTCTGAAGACATGGTTACATGAGGTTAGTGTCTGATAAGATGAGTTCCTTTGGGACAAAAATATTTCTTTAAGCACGAGGAACCTTCTACAGATATTGATATCCCTACCTCAGGAATGGTTACCCAGGGTCCATTCTTAGTTAATGAGTAGGCAATGTACTTAGGAATAAAAATCCATCTACATACATGGTTACTATTCCAGCAGAGAAATAAATTCTGCGTGCATGGTTAACTGAGATCTCTTCTTTCAGCAACAATACTTCTTTTTATGAAATATATATCTTCATATATCAGCGATAGTCATCTAAATTCTCATCTTTAGGCTCTGATAGTCCTTCTCTAGACCTTTGGAATCATCTCTTCTCCAGACACAGTAAACTAAGGTCCCTTTTAAAGGACAGATTTCTGCTCATCGTGCATGGTTACCAGAGGTCATTTTTCTAGCTCTAAAATACTTTCTCCAAACATGGTTACCTATGAACTTACCCAAAGGCACTGATACCCCTTCTCCAAGCATGGCTACTTATGAACTTTATCCTTAGGCAAGTGATACCATTTTTCCAAGTATGGTTACCTATAAACGTATGCTTAGGCACTGATACCCCTTCTCCAAGTCTGGTTACCTATACATATATCACTATGAAGATTTTCATTCATCCAGGTCATAGTATATCTAGTATAGGTCAATCTAAAAACAACTGGACTTGCTGAGTAATCAATGAAGACGTTTCACTCATCCGAGCAGCTTCTTCAGTTCAACTGACTGGTGTGGGAAGTTCTCGGCATATAAACTCTTCCACTAATCCATTTACAATGGCACATTGTAACTCTTCAAAGAGGTGACATCTGAAGAAACTCCCAGAGGTGTTGATTCTGTGTAGTTGTGATCGGATTATCCAATGTGTCATGCAACTCCTACCTAGATACAGGTGTTACTTGTGAGGGTTGCATGAATGGATGTGTGAAGTGTTCTGAATCCGCCGGGGTACAGATGTTAGAACAGCATTGTATGTAGCAGACAGGTGGTGTCGAAGGCCCCCACCTCTGTTCAGAGATGGTCTCTCCACCTTGACATGAATCGCCTCTTTCACGCCTCGTTCAAACCAGCGGTCTTCTTTATCCAAGATTTGGACCTTGCTGTCTTCAAAGGAGTGTCTCTTGTCTTTTAAGTGTAGAAAGACAGCTGAGTTTTGCCCTGTAGAGTTCTCCCTCCTGTGCTGAGCCATTCGCTTGGAGAGCAGTTGTTTTGTCTATGTATAGCATTGCTTTGTTTTTCTTTTGGTGTTTGATCCTTTGGGTGTACCAGTTTTTGTCTCAGTGTGTTGCTAGGTTTGAAAAACACAGGGACATGGTGTTTGTTGAAAATCCTCCTGAGTTTCTCTGACACTCCAGCTACATATGGGATGACTATGTTTTGCCTACTATGTGTCTCCGGGCGGTTATTTCTATATATATATACATATATCCCTTCTCCAAGCATGACCAATCATGAACTTTTCCTTAGGCACTGATACCCCTTCTACAAGCATGGTTACTTATGAACTTATCCTTAGGCAAGTGATACCATTTCTCCAAGCATGGTTACCTATAAATTGTTCTTAAGCACTGATATCTCTTCTCCAAGCATGACTAATCATGAACTTATCCATAGGCACTGGTACCCCTTCTCCAAGCATGGTTACTTATGAACATACCCTTAGGCACGGATACCCCTTCTACAAGTATGGTTACCTATAAACTTATCCTTAGGCACTGATACCTCTTCTTCAAACATGGTTACCTATAAATTGTCCTTAAGCACTGAGATCTTCTCCAAGCATGACTAATCGTGAATGTATCTTTAGGCACTGATACCCCTTCTCCAAACATGGCTACTTATGAACTTATCCTTAGGCAATACCATTTCTCCAAGCATGGTGACGTATGAATTTATCCCTAGGCAACTAATACCCCTTCTACAAGCATGGTTACCTATTAACTTATCCTTAGGCACTGATCTATCTTCTCCAACCATGGTTACTTTTGAACTTATCCTAAGGCAAAGATACCCCTTCTACAAGCATGGTGACTTATAAACTTGTCTATAAGCCTTGTGAGTCACTTAATTCCCTCTTGTCCCAGCATGAATAGGGCTACCCACAATGGTTGCCTTGACCACTGTATAAGTGTTACGGGCACCTGTGGCAAAACACGCATCTCAAGTTTGGATATATTCTATGGCTAATGCAAGAACCTCGCCTGTGTTAGAGAAGGAATTAGCAGATCATGCTTTGTTGGTGCAGCCACCATAATCATTTCTTACTAACTGTTAATACAAAGGTGTTGAAAGAGAAGGATATACAGAAGCATTACCCGCGGAATGTTCTTGGCACTCATTTAATGCTGTCACTGAGGATTTACCCTGATATATAAATATATTCATTATCATCCTATAAACATTTTTTGTGCTGTAGCAAGTTGTGCATCTCATAACTGGTTTTCCAGAAAACTATTAAATTTTGAATTTTTGGAAACAAGACTCTACCTTCCAATACAGGGCTGCTAGTTCACAGTCAGGCTGTGCACGACTTTGCCTGTAGAGCTTGCAATCTAATTTCTGGTGAAAGTAATATAGGAGCCAGTCTCAGGTGGCTCCATATTATGACCAGGTGGAACTTATAGGACAGATACAAGATGTATACCAGCACCAGAACCGAATCTCCGGAAACTCACTGGAATAAAAATCAGGACTTCTGCTTCAAAGGAAACATTTCTATGGGTAAAAGATAGGAAAGAGCTGGTATGGGTATTTCACATTTTAGATGTAAATTGTTGATATTCCTGGTCTAATAAGCAAATAGAACCTGGAACTGCAGAGGTTCCTCATTATTACAAGTTAAAAACAAACAGTGAGACAGCGTAAAATCGTGTCACGCCCTTTGCTGGTATTATATCAAATGTACACACCGCAATGACTATAGTTCTGCATGTTTACAAACTTCTTCAGAATTCGACTCTTTGCTTATAAAAAAAATAATACTGCCAATAAACACACTAAAGTGCCAAGATTTAAGCCGCATCAGCTATTGCCCGATAAATGAATAACAGTTCTGGCGAAGTCACAATGTTCTGCTCTGTCTCTCTCTGTGCGCAGCAAGACCATGAAATGTTTGTTATGTTTATTGTGTTTTATGCCAATGTTGAAATAACAGAGTTGTGGCAACAGAACTGCCATTTAGGGTAGGTTAAAAGGGATTCTAAAGTTAGGGGCCCCCTGTTAGAGGGGGGCCTAAAGAGACGTGGAGATGAGATTCATAGGGCAAAGAGCTTGTGGGGATCTGCAGGTTGTGCAGAGTGGACCAGGAATTGTAGGCGGGCGGCCACATTCTACTTGTTGCCAGAACCCACATCATAAATAACCACTTGACTAGACTTGATTGGACTAGTGATGATCAAATGTTTTCAGCAGGCATGGATTCGCTGAATTGCACCATCTGCGGGAAAAATTCTGCTGCGACAAAAAAGTTTCCAAGCCAAAATTGTCGTAGAGACAAAAAGATTTCCATAAGAAAAAACAACCATTGACTCGAATGCAAAAAAAGTCGCTAGACAAAAAAGTCGCCAATACAAAAAAGTCCTTAAGACAAAAAAGTCGCCAATACACAAAAGTCGCTGAGACAAAAAAGTCGCCAATACAAAAAAGTCCCTAAGGGCTGGGACACACTGGACGATTTGTGGAGATTTAGTCACCTGGCGACTAATCGCCGCGACTTTCCACGACCAATCTTCCCCGAATGCCTCCCCTCGCTCTGCGCCTGGCTAAAATGAAAAATCGCCTGCGCTTATCACACGCGGCGATTCGTTTTCCAAAGTCACCCGAAGTTTCCTCGTGAGGCAACTTTGGGCGACTTCGGAAAACGAATCACCGCGTGTGATTAGCCAGGCGACTAAATCTCCACAAATCGCCCAGTGTGTCCCAGCCCTAAGACAAAAAAGTCGCCAATACACAAAAGTCGCTGAGACAAAAAAGTCGCCAATACACAAAAGTCGCTGAGACAAAAAAGCTGGCAATACTGAAAAGCCACTGAGGCAAAAAAGTCGCCAATAGAAAAAAGTCCCTGAGACAAAAAAGCCGCAATACAAAAAAATCACTGAGACAAAAAAAGTCACAACAAGAAAAACGTCCACTGACTTTAATGCATTTGGAGTGAGAAAAATTGTTGTGCGCTTAAAAATAATTTGACACCAATGTGTTTCGCTAATTTTTCAGCTAAGCGAAACGGCACTGATTTGCTTATCACTACACTGGAAAAACAACTGTGGGGAGGGGGGCAAGGGTTAGTTTCTAAACATTTTTCCAAAGAAAGATCCTTGGAATGACACAAAATAAATTCTTTGTAATCAAAGCAAAGAGTCAGACGGAACTGTCAATAAAACCAGTGGCAAACTGCCCAGGAATAACATCATCACTGGCGTATGGAGCCGTTTGGGCTACTAGAACCAGAACTGGTGCTTTCACATGTTTCCCTTTTATGTCAATGGGAGGCCGCTGGTGGGGATACTTGGGCCAATTTTCAGACTGAGGACTATGACACCCTGGCATTTTCTGCGCTCAAGTATTTCTATTGACCCCTGCCACCAATGTTTTTTTTAAAAAATATTCTTTGGTGCCTCAATTTTTTCAACTTGTAAGGGGGGCCCTGGCATCAATGTTTTTTTAAAAAATATTCTTTGGGGCCCCAATTTTTTTTAACTTGTAAGGGGGGCCCTGGCATCAATGTTTTTTTAAAAAAATATTCTTTGGGGCCCCAATTTTTTTTAACTTGTTAGGGGGGCCCTGGCGCCAATGTTGTTTTAAAAAATATTCTTTGGGGCCCCAATTTTTTTTAACTTGTATGGGGAGCCCTGGCACCAATGTTTTTTTTTTTTAACTGATAGGGGGCCTTGGTCGCCAATTATTTTTTTTAACTTGCAAGAGGGGCCCTGGCCACCAATTTTTTTAAAAACTTTTAAGGGGGATCTGGCACCACAGTTTTTTTTTTAACTTATAAGGGGGCCCTGACCATCAATAGATTTTTATAACTTGTGTGTGTGTGGAGGGGTTACCTTTTTTAGCACTTAACTGTTGTGTGGAGTGGGCTGAATATGGGGTGGGGCTTGGGGGCTGGGGTGGACAGGGCCCAGGGGGCCCCAAAAATGTTGTTGTACGGGGCCCCGTGATTTCTAATGGCGGCCCTGTGGACTTCAGTGGAACAAAGTGACACCATTATGGTGCTGAGAACTTACACCAGCTGAAATATATATTGTCAGAAATCCACGTACCAAGAATGAAGCCAAAGCTCCCAACTCTCTCATTACTTTGCATATGTTGACGGCAGCCCTTTTGTTTCCAATGTTGTATTAAAACTTTCGGTAGCTCTACAGTTTGGATGTGAAAGTGACCAGAGCAACCAGGCACGGGTGTGAATGACAGAATTTTTCACATGTTTGATGATAATCTTAGCCCGGAATTTTGCTTTTCATAGAGGAGTCAGATATCACTAAATGCCTTCAGCCAAACAGGTTGAGCATTTCCTGAGAAATATCAGATGAACTGTAGGTGGACATGAACATCTGGTGCTTGTTTTATACTCAAACACATGATATGCATTCTGTAGATAAAGAGTAATTCATTCATGTGTATAACTCAGCCTGCAGCCTTGTGCCTTTATATGGTCACAGAACAACCCCTCAGTGACTTCTAATATCCTTATCATTTACAGTAGGGGGTACATTATCCCTTATAATACATGAGTGATACTCAGAGTTCCCTGTATAACTCAGCCTGCAGCCTTGTGCCTTTATATGGTCACAGAACCCCTCAGTGACTTCTAATATCCTTATCATTTACAGTAGGGGGTACATTATCCCTTATAATACATGAGTGATACTCAGAGTTCCCTGTATAACTCAGCCTGCAGCCTTGTGCCTTTATATGGTCACAGAACCCCTCAGTGACTTCTAATATCCTTATCATTTACAGTAGGGGGTACATTATCCCTTATAATACATGAGTGATACTCTGAGTTCCCTGTATAACGCAGCCTGCAACCTTGTGCCTTTATATGGTCACTGAACATATCAATGACTTCTAATATCCTTATCATTTACAGTAGGGGGTACATTATCCCTTATAAAACATGAGTGATACTCAGAGTTCCCTGTATAACTCAACCTGCAGCCTTGTGCCTTTATATGGTCACTGAACCCCTCAGTGACTTACAATATCCTTATTATTTACAGTAGGGGGTACATTATCCCTTATAATACATGAGTGATACTCAGAGTTCCCTGTATAACTCAGCCTGCAGCCTTGTGCCTTTATATGGTCAGATAACTCCTCAGTGACTTCTAATATCCTTATCATTTACAGTAGGGGTACATTATTCCTTATAAAACATGAGTGATACTCAGAGTTCCCTGTATATCTCAGCCTGCAGCCTTGTGCCTTTATATGGATTTTGCTATATATGCCCTGCACTTGCCTGGGAGTTCTTACAACAGTAGCTTGAGGGTAAATTAGTTATTTCCAATCAAGAGATACTAAATTGCCCGTGACTTTATCTTTATTGTCTTTGATGCCATTTATAGTTAGTTCCCTGGTAGTGCGACCGGACTTTCTTCCCTGCTGATAATGTTCCAGTAAAACCATTAATGTAACATTTCTGCAGCTGCGTCAAATAATGCGATGCTGTTACCTCAAATGTTGAAATAAAACCTCCTTAACCCCGTCCGGAGTGTCGTCTGATTTGATCATTTGGACTTGTGTCATATAATGGGTGTGTTTCACAGGGCTTGTGATTGGACAAACCAAGTCCTGGGCCGGGTCATTCCAACAAACACACCGGTGCCCCTTCATTGGTTCTCTGCACTACATTACCCGGCAATCCCCCCTCAGCCCTTGGCTGTTATATAAATATCTGATGATTTTATAATGTGTATTTATCAATTCTCAGTCTTTTATCAACACTATTATTGCTCCTATGGGAACCCCAGGACAAATACTACTCTATTGCTTAGTGCTATTGCTGGTGCTGATTAATAATGATTTTATTTTGGGTCAGTTTGCTGCAGTTTTGGGTAGGACAATAGCACTGCCCCTGCTGTAAGTGCTAAACATTACATATATTTACATAATGTCAGGGGGATTTTATTTCAAAGAGATTCCCTAGGATTGGTCCTTTTCTTTAGTTGTGCTGGACCCAGGGCCAGGATGGCCCCACATGGCACCACATTACTTAAATTAATAGTGTCCAGCCTTGTGACCAGGGTCAGAACTAGGGGTAAAAACAGGAGGCATGTGCCTGAGGAGCCATAGCAGGGGCTGCTACTCCCGTTTTTATCAAAGTGGCTAGTGGGGGTGGCGCTGTTTTGGTGAGTCAGTGGATAGCCAGGTGGGCAAGTGAGGGGACAGTGGCAAGAGGGATCTTCATGGGGGGGGGCAGTACATTTTGGCCCAACTGGCTTGTGGTAGTTCAGATGCAGTATAGGACTGGCCCACCAGGTAAACTCCCAGGTTTCAGTGGGCCCTCTTGCTTCTAACCCTTTAGTCTATTTCATGGTCATACCCTATTTCTTTATGGGGGAAAAAAGTGTGTAATAATGGAAGAATATAGTAAGAAGGTATAAAAGACTAGCAAAATAAAGAGGTTGAGTGAGGAAAGGAGGAATAATAGTTTGCAAAGTGGGTCTATGGTCCCTGGTATCCCAGTCTGACACTGTTCACTAATATGAAGTTATAGTACTTTCGTTTTGCCCTGGTATAATCATATTTCCCAACTGTCTCCATCTTGCCCTACTCTATCCATCTTGGCCTAGTATCTCCACCCTTCTCTATTGTCTCCACTTTGTCCTACTGTCTACATCATGGATCTTCAACCTTTACAACCTGTGAGCAACATTCAGAAGTAAAAGGAGTTGCGGAGCAACACTAGCATGAAAAATCTTCCTGCCATATCAGTGCTGTGATTGCCCATTTGGTAGCCCCTATGTGGATTGCCTACATTGAGGCTGTTTGGCAGTACACCTGGTTTTTATGCAAATAAAACTTGCATACAAGCCTGGAATTAAAAAATAAGCATCTGCTCTGAGGCCACTGGGAGCAACATCCAAGGGGTTGGAGAGCAACATGTTACTCACGAGCTACTGATTGGGGATCATTGGTCTACATCTTGCTATACTGTTGTCATCTTGTTCTACTGTCTCCATTTTCTTCTGTGGTCTCCATCTTGCCCTACTCTCTCTATGTTTCCCTAGAATCTACATATTTCTCTACTGTTGGCATCTTGACCTACTCTCGCCATCTTCTCCTACTGTGTCCATCTTTCACTACTGTTGGTATCTTGCTCTACTGTCTCCATCTTGCCATACAGTTGGCATCTTGATGTAATATCTTCATCTTGCCCCATTATGGGTATTTTGTCCTACTCTTGGCCTCTTGCACTACTGTTTCAATCCTCTCTTATTGTTGCTATGTTGCCTTAACATCTCCATCGTGCCCTACTGTTGGCATCTTGTCCTACGGTCTCCATCTTCCTCTACTGTTGGCATGCTCTGCCCTCACACCACAACCCCTACAGAAGGTAATTTATTCTGGTATCTCTGCACCTTAGAATAAAATGGTCATGGCTCAGTGAGTAAGATGGGAGAATTCTGTTCTGGGAAGGAAACGTTTGAGTTTTATTCTAAGAAGTTGAGCTTCTATTTCTCGCTCTCTGTGACCATGGATCATGCATAATCTTTGCACCACAATAAATTGAGTAAAGGGCTGTAACATAAGCAGTGCTCTATAGGGATGGTTGAATTTTTTCGCCTTGTTTTGCCGCGGAAATGCCACCCATAGACTTGTATGGCATTGTGCGGCAAAAAAAAACCAAAGAAGACGCGGTGATCAAAAAAATTTCGCTGCATGATAAGATTTTTTTGACGCCCATAGACTTTAATGGGCATCGGCGACATTTTGCCGGCGGCAAATTTTTGGTGAAACGAAACGTGTCAAATTCACCCATCCCTAGTGCTCTACAAAGTTTGTCTTTAAAGAGAAACGTCACGTAAAAACTTATTAAAGGGGACCCATCACCCAAAAAGATTATTCAAAATCCTATTTTATCACATTAGTCAAGCAAAATGAACTTTAATTACACAATATAAATTATTTGAATATTGTTTCCTTCAGTCTGGGAATTCATAATTATAACAAGCAGGCAGGAGCCATTTTGTGGACACTGTTATTAAGACAAGCCTTGTATCATCTCAGAATCTTGTTTGTGCATCAGAATGGGGGACCCAATGTCCATCCCCATGTCCTGGCTACAGAATTAAATGGTGAAGAGAGAGGGGGAATGTGTGGAATGGAAAGTGAAAGTAATTGTCTGCTCCTCCTCTATGTCCAAGGCATAGAGGAGGGGCAGACAATATTTGATTGACAGCTGAGATTTTCAAATGAGCTTACAACAGCTATAAATGCTTTAATAAAAAATAGAAATAGGATTTCGCGTTTAATTTGAAAAGGACTTTTATTATACAGATTTTTGTGTCTGGTGACCGGTCCACTTTAAGGAAGATGTCATTCTAAGCAACTTCCCAATATGCATTTTTTACAAGTTAATAATTTGTAAATATCACTGATCCTGAAAGCAGTCTAGATGTTTCTTTTTTCTGTGCTGCTGGTTCTGACTCCAGAAACAATGTAGCAAGGGGCCAAAGGGTCAGATCAGCTTAATCTGGCCCAGAAGGTAACTGTATATGGCAATTATAATTGGCAGCTGGCTGCAGAGCACATGGGTTCATGTTTATATAACAGTTAATCATTCGCTTTGATACATGACTTTAATGATCTTTATCTAACTAATTTATTACTGTTCCATTGAGATGCACATTCCTGACCTCTAGTGGTGACATCTTAATATGCTAATTCTCACAATCCAGTTTCACATTCAGCAATAACATCCACGTCACTGGGTTTATATGAGCTAATCACTCTGGGACACAGATGTTTACACAGTTTTGAGCTGAGCTACTATATCTATCTATCTATCTATCTATCTATCTATCTATCTATCTATCTATCTATCTATCTATCTATCTATATATCTATCTATCTATCTATAAATCTATCTATCTATCTATCTATCCATATATTGTCTGTCTATCTATCTATCTATCTATCTATCTATCTATCTATCTATCTATCCATCTATTGTCTATCTATCTATCTATCTATCTATCTATCTATCTATCTATCTATCTATCCATCTATTGTCTGTCTATCTATCTATCTATCTATCTATCTATCTATCTATCTATCCATCTATCTATAAATATATCTATCATCTATCTGTCTATCTATCTATAAATCTATCTATCTATCTATCATCTATCTATCTATCTATCTATCTATCCATGTATTGTCTATCTATCTATCTATCTATTATCTATCTATCTATCTATCTATCTATCTATCTATTTATCTATCTATCATCTATCTGTCTATCTATCTATCTATCTATCTATCTATCTATCTATCTATCTATCTATCTATCCATATATTGTCTGTCTATCTATCTATCTATCTATCTATCTATCTATCTATCTATCTATCCATCTATTGTCTATCTATCTATCTATCTATCTATCTATCTATCTATCTATCTATCTATCTATAAATCTATCTATCTATCTATCTATCTATCTATCTATCTATCTATCTATCCATCTATTGTCTATCTATCTATCTATCTATCTATCTATCTATCTATCTATCTATCCATATATTGTCTGTCTATCTATCTATCTATCTATCTATCTATCTATCTATCTATCCATCTATTGTCTATCTATCTATCTATCTATCTATCTATCTATCTATCCATATATTGTCTATCTATCTATCTATCTATCTATCTATCCATCTATTGTCTATCTATCTATCTATCTATCTATCTATCTATCTATCTATTTATCATCTATCTATCTATCTATCTATCTATATATCTATCTATCTATCTATAAATCTATCTATCTATCTATCTATCCATATATTGTCTGTCTATCTATCTATCTATCTATCTATCTATCTATCTATCCATCTATCTATCCATCTATTGTCTATCTATCTATCTATCTATCTATCTATCTATCTATCTATCTATCTATCTATTGTCTGTCTATCTATCTATCTATCTATCTATCTATCTATCTATCCATCTATTGTCTGTCTATCTATCTATCTATCTATCTATCTATCTATCTATCTATCTATCTATTATCTATCTTGTCAGATTTGTCAGATTTGGTCCTTATCACAGTCACACACACGAGGGTCAGTTTTATCAGGAGCTTCCCAAAACAGCTATTCTTTGGCTAATGCAGGATAAAGCTAATTCTATTTAGTAAACCAGTGCACACAAGGGAATGGCAGCAGTGTCTCTTGTTCATAGGCACCACAGGAGGGCTCATTTCTTCCCATTAGGGACACAAGGTGGCTGCAAGTTGGAAGCAGCTGGGGCACATGCATGTTATTACTATTTATATGTATTATTTGCCGGGTCTGGGCTGTGAGGGGCTGGGTGCACTGTAGGGCAGATGGTGTTTGCCCTGGGCACAAAGGATCAGTGAGGTCCCTAAATCCAATGGCATAATACATATCTATACACTGTCTGATTTCCAGCAACTCCATGTCTCCTTGATGTACAAAATGAACTGTATAACATAATGGGTATTATGGTATAAGTATGAGTATACCTTCCAAACAAATGACATATATACCCCATATTTGCTGCTTTGTTCCAGGGAAGAAAGAGTGATCACATGCTGCTTTTCCAAAGAACTGTAGATTATAGCGAAGCTGAATCAGATTACACCGTACACTTTTTGAAAGAATTGAAAGTCACAATTTTGCCTTAAGCAACTGTAGCAGGAACTTCCAAGCACTGCTGAGTATGTGTTGCCTGACTTATTACGATAATTATTAGGGTGCTATGAATATAGGTAATATTTTACCCCCTACTTTAAATGATAAGGCTATTAGAAGTCACTGAGGGGTTCTGTGACCATATTAAGGCACAAGGCTGCAGGCTGAGTTATACAGGGAACTCTGAGTATCACTCATATATTATAAGGGATAATGTACCCCCTACTGTAAATGATAAGGATATTAGAAGTCACTGAGGGGTTCTGTGACCATATTAAGGCACAAGGCTGCAGGCTGAGCTATACAGGGAACTCTGAGTATCACTCATGTATTATAAGGGATAATGTACCCCCTACTGTAAATGATAAGGATATTAGAAGTCACTGAGGGGTTGTTCTGTGACCATATAAAGACACAAGGCTGCAGGCTGAGTTATACACATGAATGAATTACTCTTTATCTACAGAATGCATATCATGTGTTAGAAGTCACTGAGGGGTTCTGTGACCATATAAAGGCACAAGGCTGCAGGCTGAGTTATACAGGGAACTCTGAGTATCACTCATGTATTATAAGGGATAATGTACCCCCTACTGTAAATGATAAGGATATTAGAAGTCACTGAGGGGTTCTGTGACCACATAAAGGCACAAGGCTGCAGGCTGAGTTATACAGGGAACTCTGAGTATCACTCATGTATTATAAGGGATAATGTACCCCCTACTGTAAATGATAAGGATATTAGAAGTCACTGAGGGGTTGTTCTGTGACCATATAAAGGCACAAGGCTGCAGGCTGAGTTATACAGGGAACGCTGAGTATCACTCATGTATTATAAGGGATAATGTACCCCCTACTGTAAATTATAAGGATATTAGAAGTCACCGAGGGGTTCTGTGACCATATGTACTTATCCACTTACTGCCAGATTTTCACTATCCCTTTGTCTGTTTTCTGTTCTGTTAGAACACAGGGCTGGGAAAGGGTTAAACTGTGTGTGTGAACTCAATAACAGGCAGGTATATTACCAAACAGGTCTGTATGCGCTCAGGATTATTCCAGGGAAGTGGGTGGAGACAAATACCATTGTGTTTATTACACACATGGGGGAGGAGCCAGTCACAAAATATAACTTGTGTTAGTCCACGGCGCACTATTAGTGAACTATCTGGAATAATAAGAACAACAACAACGCAGGGAAGGGTGAATATCCATTGCTGGGATTCTTCACCAAGATTCATCTTTAGCCCTTTGGATTCTCATACTCGGCACAGGTCAGGGATGTTATTTGTCTCTTCTTCAATATAATGTTTTGATTGAGTGATTTAGTGATGTTGGGATATGTAGTTCAACGGCAGATGGCCGCTACAAATTCCTTGGTTTAAATTTTTCTAAATTTCCCTAAGGGCTGTATAGAAGGCTGGCTGTTTTTTTTCTTCTTTAAGGACATTTAAAGAGACTCATTTAAAGAAACTCATTTAAAGGGGAGGCATCCATAAAAAAGTCCTTGATACATACAAATGGATTTAAAGTCATGTGTAAATGAAATCGCTATTGGAAGCTGTGACTGTCTGTCTCTCTCTGTTCTCTGGTTCTGACTCTTGAAACAATATAGCAGAAGCCAGCCAGTCAGCTGACCAGGAGGAGATCTGGGTTTGTATGAGGAGTCTGAACCAGCAGTTCATGGGTTCCAAGAGGATACTGCACTACAACTCCCATCATGTATTAATCTTTCATTTTATGTTGGAAATGCTGGCAGTTGTATTCCAGCTACATCTGCGAATCCAAGGTTCAGGAACAGGGCACAAAGGTTTCCCTTAATGGGCATTAATGGGATTGTTCACCTTTAAATGAGCTTTTAGTATGATGCAGAGAGGGATATTCTGAGAAAATTTCAATGTCAATAATTTGTGGTTTCTGAGTTATTTAGCTTTTGATTCAGCAGCTCTCCAATATGCAATCTCAGCAATCTGGTTGCTAGGCAAATGACCCTAGCAACCAGCCATTTATTTGAATAAGAAACTGGAATATGAATAGGAGAGGCCTGAATAGAAATACGAATAATAAAAAGCCGCAATAACAATAAATGCGTAGCCTTACAGAGTGTTCGTTTTTTTAGATGGGGTCAGTGACCCACGTTTGAAAGTTGAAAAAGAAATAACAACTAATTAAAAAACCATAAAGAATGAAAAAGTCTACAACATATTTAGGGGCATATTTATCAAGACTCCCATAAACTCAAAATTAAAAAAAAAAAAAAACGACCGATCGAAATTTATTAAAAAAATTCAAATCTTTTAAAATCAGGTGAATAGGATCGACCTGCAAACTCATTTTTTCAACACAAAAAAAAAATGACTCCAAATTGATTATAAGAGGTCCCCCATAGGCTAAAACCCCCATTCGGCAGGTTTTAGATGGTGAATAGTTGAATTTAAATTCTTAAAAGGACAGTACATGATTAATTAAACTCAGATCGAATTTGGATTATTCCCTAGTCGAATTACACTAGGGGGCCGATTCACTAAATTCGGGTGAAGGGTTAGAATAAAAAAAACTTCGAATTTCGAAGTTTTTTTGGGCTACTTCGACCATCGAATGGGCTACTTCGACCTTCGACTACGACCTTCGACTTCGAATCGAATGATTCGAACTAAAAATCGTTCGACTATTCGACCATTCGATAGTCGAAGTACTGTCTCTTTAAAAAAACTTCGACCCCCTAGTTCGGCAGATAAAAGCTACCGAAGTCAATGTTAGCCTATGGGGAAGGTCCCCACAGGCTTGCTAAGCTTTTTTTGATCGAAGGATTTTCCTTCGATCGTTGGATTAAAATCCTTCGAATCGTTCGATTTGAAGGATTTAATCGTTCGATCGAACGAAAAATCCTTCGATCGTTCGATCGCAGGATTTGCGCAAAATTGTTCGACTTCGATATTCGAAGTCGAACGATTTTAGTTCACAGTCGAATATCGAGGGTTAATTAACCCTCGATATTCGACCCATAGTGAATCGGCCTCTAAATAAACTCAAAATTTAAAAATTTAAATTTTCAATTCAACCCTTGATAAATCTGCCCCTAAAACTTAGGTGAAACACCCCTTAAAGTGCTCATGGCACACATGGTGGGCAGTTTATTGCTTATTTAGGCTCCATGGCCACATTTGGACACTTATTACAATATATATCCCATGTGTTTTTGAGCCTATAGGGTTTGGTCAGTCGTAAGGCCAGGATTAAGTGCATCTCCAATGAGAGTGACTGTTCCATGCTGAGTTCATGATGATTAGGCAAAGGCATCTTAAACTGCTCTGAATTCGATTTCTGTCCTTATTCAGTAGCTTGGTATGAAAGTACTGAGTGTGTCAGAGAATATTTCTGCTCATGGATCCACTTTTTCTTACCATCTAGGGACGCTTAACAGTTGGCTTCATTTGTTTGTGGTTTTTTTTACATTATTTTACCTTTTTCTCCAGTTTGAGATTTAAACTGCTATTGGGTTGCTAAGGATTCCCTATCCCTAGCAACCAGAACCTGAGGAAAAAAAGTCAAGTAAGAATAATTAGTAAATAAATGACAGAGGATGCTGGGAAATACAATTGAATGTGCCTAGAATGTTGCAGATCATGTGCAACCTGAGGAGGAACCAGAGCCAAGCTTAGGTGAGTCAGTTGATTATATATATGTACAGTGACACCCTTTCCTGCCATCGTAACCTATAATATTCAGCACCATTCCTAGAATTCCAATTAAACCTGTGCCTTTAAATTTCACACAGCTCCCCAGGTCTGCTGGGTGTTGTTGACCAGCACAATCAGTCTCCTTTTTTGGTTGCTAGGGTCAGGCTCAGTCTGTAAGATGCCCATATTGCTATGGGCATTATCCCTCTATTCATTTGAATGGGAATTGCCTAAAAGCTTCTGGTGCCCTTTCATAGGAATAAAGGATATTTCTGTGCCGCACCACTACCCCACGTGTGCTTTTTCATTGGTGGTGGAGGGTCAGCGATTGCACTTTGGTTTCTGGGGAACACAAAGAAATACAAACATGATTATCGTCAAGAGCAGACTAAATAATAACATTTAAAGGAGAACTAAAGCCTAACTAAAGAAGTAGCTAGAAATGTTGTAGATTATGTTTTGTGCTTTTGTACCAGCCCGAGGCAACCACAGCCCTTTAGCAGTAAAGATCTGTGTCTCCAAAGATGCCCCAGTAGCTCCCCATCTTCTTTTCTGCTGATTCACTGCACATGCTCTGTGCTGCTGTCACTTACTGAGCTTAGGGACCCACTCATAATATACAGTACACATAGAATAGAAATATCACAATATAAGGCTGATGAGTAATTAATACAGATAATTACTACATGGCAGCACAGAAACCAGTGCAATTAGCATCAGAATTTAATAATCAGCAAACCTGTAGCATCAGCTTATATTACAGGGGAAGCTCATTTTCTGCTGGATAATTAGTGACGAGCCCTAAGCTTAGCTTCTCAATCAGAGCCCACTGAGCATGTGAGTGTCACAGACACTTTCCAAGATGGTGACCCCCTGTGACAAGTTGAAGTCCTGGATCATTGCTGCTATTGACAAGCTGAAACTTTAGCCTCGTGCAATAAGTTCATTATATAACATATGGGATTTTAGCCATATTCACTTTTAGGGTTTACTTCTCCTTTAAGGCAAACTTCCCCTTTACATGACAGAGTTGGGAAAGTCTTGTGCCGCTGCACGGGGCCCCAATATAGTAATTAGACACACGAGACACAACTTGGCACGTGGAACTCTTGGCTTGATCAAGGG
This sequence comes from Xenopus petersii, assembly GCA_038501925.1. Classification (NCBI taxonomy): domain Eukaryota; kingdom Metazoa; phylum Chordata; class Amphibia; order Anura; family Pipidae; genus Xenopus; species Xenopus petersii. The sequence continues at coordinate 135,038,362 of CM076681.1, forward strand.
CAAACTAGGGCAGAGCTGATTTGACTCATGCCACAACTATTAGGGAAATAATCCAGTCGCTTATCTGGATAAGGAAGTGAGAGACCGGAGTCTTCATCATAGAGTCCTGGAAGTGCACTGACAAACTCAAATCATTTCTGAACATTGCCTCCTGGTTACAGGAAGTAACCCCAAACATGGGTTCACCGGTGCCTAATAAAATGATTTTTGCTACATTGTTTCAAGAGTCGGACCCAGAGAACAGAAAGGGATAAACAAATAACGAGGACGACGAGTGTATCTTTCCTCTAATCAGCTGCTTCTCCTACAAAAGTCAAAACCATCAGTCCAGATTTTAAAACTGTTGAAAAAACATGAATTCATATATTGTGGAAAGATGTTTAGGATGACATTTTCTAATTTGCTGGTTTACATCCCCTTTAAACTTAATTTCTTTTTTTTTTCCTGCAGAATTTTGGGGACCCCTTGGGGCATCTCCTGAAGGATCATGGGCCTGCACTGCATCATGCCGCGCCTGTCCTTCATCACCGGAGGGAAGAAAACGAAGAAGCTGCTGCGCACAGGAACCTTTAGAAAGCCACGTCGGCTACAGAGTCAGGACTACCAGACCCTCCTTGAGAAAAGCTTAGGGGGGAAACAGTTGTTTGTGGATGAGACTTTCCCGGCCAGTTTGGGCTCCATTGGAAGCGGACGCCTGCTGGACAAGATCCCAGACTGTGTGGAGTGGAAAAGGCCACATGTGGGTTGACCCTATTTGTTCTTATGCAGAACTACAGTTCCCATCAGCCTTTGCTGTCCCAAGAGTAATGGAAATGTGTAATTTACTAGTGGGGCTGTGCCCAAACTGCATGGGATATTCTATCACTGTATATTTGTAGGAGTGGAAGTTATATTGCTTCCCATAAATATACAGTATGTGTGTGTGTATATATATATATATATATATATATATATAGAACATAAAGCAATGGATGCCGGCACTACTCGTATAGTAGGTATATCGTGCCTGGGAGCAATAGCCAGAAAATACGGTACAATGTAGACTGAAGATCACACTCACAGGACTTCATGCAACAATGCTGCTGTTTATTGGAGCAAAAAGCTAACGTTTCGGCTAGCACTCTTAGGCTTTATCTTAGCTGAAACGTTAGCTTTTTGCTCCAATAAACACCAGACTTTTGCATGAAGTCCTGTGAGCGCGATCCTCTGTCTACATTATATATATATATATATATATGTGTGTGTGTGAGCTGCCATATTGCTTGTTCATAAACTGAAGCAGCTCCCTGCTTCTAAATAAGAAATATTTCCCCTTATCCCCTCTGCTCTGTTTATTGAGAGGCCCCTTGGCACTACCAGAAAAGGGGCTGAGATTTTCCCTCTCTCTTTATAATGGAACCAATTTCATTCCTTTTCCTTGGGAGAAACAACTGCTAAATAATGAAGCATCGGAGCGTCCTGCAGGGAGTTGCGCTTCAGTAAGAGCCTCACACTGCTGATATTTACTGGTTTCATTTGCAGGGCCCTGTGCTTAACTAAAGGGATGAGCTGTAATTACACAGGGCCCGGCATTACCCTGGGAATCTATACGGCAGCATGGAATGGATTTTTTTTAAAATTAATATTCATAATAATCTTGGGCCCAAATAATACAAATCTGTGATTATTTTGTGCTTCTCGCAGGAGCTGGTGCAAGATCCCCAATTCTGTACAGAAAATGCCAGTGAATTTGGGTTACACCAAGGCCTCACAGGTACCGACCTCTGAATATTTACAATTTTTCTATATTTTCAAAACTTTTATTTCAGGAGTCAAAATACAAGTGACTGCCCAGAGCCTCACTGGCTGATGGGAGGGTGTAGTAGGGCAGTATTGGATTGAGGTTACCCACCAGAAAAATCGACCGCAGGATGGCACTCGGAGCGCTTTGTTTTCCGAAGTCGCCCGAAGTTGCCTCACGAGGAAAACTTCGGACGACTTTGGAAAACTAAGCGCTCCGAGTGCCATCCTACAGCCGATTTTCATTCTAGCCGGCAGGAGGCAGTTCGGGGGGGAGATTAGTGCCCCAAAGAAGAGGAGATTTCTCCCCGAATCTGCCCGTGTGTCTCTGCCCTTGAAACCCAGAGATTCAGCTCAGCAGGGACAAAGATAAGAAATGTATCAACTAAATGTATCCATTTAGAACAGTTTACAGGGTCGGCGACCCCCCCTCCCAGAGCTGCTTTAGAAGGTGAAAAATGACACTTTACACTTCAATATTAGAAAAACAGTCACACCTAGAAAATAGAAAGTCATTGGAAAAAGTCATTATTTCTGGTGATCTGTCTGAAAACAACTTGTTGTTTGAAGGTGAACAACCCCTTTAAGTTAACTTTTAGAATGTTGTAGAATGGTTAATTCTAAGCAACTTTTCAATTTGCCTTCATTGTTTATTTTATATAGTTTTTCAATAATTTGCCTTCTTATTCTGACTCTGTAAGGCTACAAATGTATCGTTATTGCTAATTTTTATTACTCATCTTTTTATTCAGGCCTCTCCTATTCATATTCCAGTCTCTTATTCAAATAAATGCATGGTTGCTATGGTAAACTGGACCCTAGCAACCAGATAGCTGAAATTCAAAACTGGAGAGCTGCTAAATAAAAAGGGTAAAAACCCAAAACCCACAAATAATAAAAAAATGAAAACCAATTGCAAATTATCTCAGAAAAATCCCTCTTTACATCATACTAAAAGTTAATTTAAAGGTGAACAACTCCTTTATAGGGCCCTCATTGTATCTATTCTCCATGCATTGGGCCACGTCTGATATCTGCCACGTATCTATAAGTCAGGTTTGAAAATGCCATTGGATCAAGGCAAGGGCCTGCAGAGACCTGTCAGAAGGGGACTTTATCAATGGGTCAATGTGGTCCTCTCCCAGCAGGTCTCCACATGCTCTCGTTGGCCTAAGGGTCAACTGGATTTGGCCCATCACATGGGAGAATTTGGTAAATATCTGCTTGTTTGAAGTTGATCAGATCTCCTACTTTAGGCCAGCTTAACACTCAACCCAAATGGGTTACTTTGGAGTCTTAAATATCCCCCAGGAACCTTAATGGTTATGTCTTCCTCAAACTGATCCAACTTGCCCCCATGTGTATGATGAGATCTGTGTTTGGCTGTTACAGAGAACTGCTGGTTCCTGGCTGCGCTCTCCTCTCTGACTTTCCATCCCGATATCCTGACCAATGTTGTGCCACAGAACCAGAGCTTTGAGAAGAATTACAGTGGCATCTTCCACTTTCGGGTGAGTATGGTCCAAGGCTTATGAAACTCTGTGCTTTCCATGGAAAGAGCCTACAGCAAGTCAACAGCAAGTCAAAGCGTGCCGGGAGTTTTAGAGAACATTAGCCAGGTGGCCTGAAACATGACCTCCTTATTTGACCTTTGGGGTTCAGTTTTACTGCTCTGTAACCCAGAGAGGTCAGAGGGGACCATTCTTATAATAACTTCCCATTCCTCTGTCTTACATATTTAACATAGTAAATTAGGTTGAAAAAAGACATACGTCCATCAAGTTCAACCTTATTTAGCTGGAACCTCTTTTCTTCTAATCGGAATGGGTGACCTCGTGTCAGCTGGAAAGACCTACTGGTAAATAAAGCATTAGAGAGATTATTATATGATCCCCTTATATATTTATACATAGTCATCATATCACCCCTTAAGCGCCTCTTCTCCAGCGTGAACATCCCCAATTTGGCCAGTCTTTCCTCATAACTAAGATTTCCCATACCTTTTACCAGCTTAGTTGCCCTTCTCTGGACCCTCTTTAATTCAGTAATGTCAAGCCCATTTGCTGAGTGATGAGTAGTGATGGGCGAATACATTCGCCAGACACAAATTCATGGCAAATTTCCGCATTTCGCTACAAGTGAAATATTCACTGCGTCAAAAATAATAATTGGCTCACGCATAACAATTGTTGCATCTGTGCTGTTTCGCTCCGTCAAAAAATTTGCAAACTTACAGTGAAATTCGCGAAACGGCGAAAAGTTTGCGAAGTGCAATAACGTCAATGGCCATCAAAATAATTTTGACTGCCATTGAATTCATTGCATTTCGCAAACGTTTCGCCATTTCGCGGATTTCACAGTAAGTTCGCAAATTTTTTGTTGAAGCGAAACAGCAGAGATTCGCCGTCACTAGTGAGGAATGTGAGTGGACCAGACAGGAGAAGGCTCAGCAAAGGGTCATTCAATTGACATTAACCTTGTTATGTCTGGTCCGAGTAAGAGAACGAGTGACACTGTCCTATGTTCATGTCAGAGTTCAACAATCTGGATTTTCCAGTGATAATTAAACTGTAGGTGTTACAGCCAATCCTTTTGACTCCCTGAGGAGTTTTAACTGACTTCAGAGCAGGAGTTTTCTCCAGCTTTTAAATAATAAAACTGAAGGAATGTCACTGTGGCTGTAAATGCACCACATCTTTCATGTCCAATCGGATCGCTTTTCTATTTGCTGCACTCAGTTGGCCAGCTTGTTTTTGAGTTATGCATTAGTACTGCGACCTTCTACCCACCCTCAATGGATGATAAGTATGGAAGTTCAATTAATGGGGTATTAATGCTATAACTTATGCCAGGGAACCCCAAGCTTTTGAACCCGTGAGCAACATTCAGAAGTAAAAGGAATTGGGGGAGCAACACTAGCATGGAAAATGTTATTGGGGTGCCAAATAAGGGCTGTGATTGGCCATTTACTATGAGGATTGGCAGTGCACCTGTTTTTTTACAACTAAAACTTGCCTGGAATTTAAAAATAAGCTCCTGCTTTGAGGCCACTGGGAGCAACATCCGTGGGGTTGGGGAGCAACATGTTACTGACTTATGATGTAGGTGCCCTGCATTACATATTTGCCATAGAACTTACCCCACTGAATTGTAGCCTGTCCTAAATAATGCTTTAGGGTTAAAGTCTCGTTCATACATTAACACCTTTTTGGATCCCTCCCTAGTTCTGGCGGTTCGGGGAATGGGTCGATGTAGTGGTGGACGACCAACTGCCTGTGAACAACGAAGGAAAACTCCTATTTGTCTCTTCTGTCCGGGAAAACCTCTTTTGGGGCCCCCTCCTGGAAAAAGCCTACGCCAAGTAAGCCAAGGGCCCGCTGAAGCTTCCTGTATGCAACTCACTGTTTAAAGGGGAGATAGTGCTGACTGGGCAGAAATTCTGCTCACAATGATAAAACAGAGTTTAACCTAATAAATCTTCCCTGACTCTGACATACAGTTATGTGAATCGTTTTTATTGCCATCCCAACCCAAAACTGCCCAGGGCTGATGGAAGTGTCTGAACAAGTTTGCAGGTCCTTAACTGAACCGGTTCCCAAACAATTTGCTGCTCTTTGAAGTCTGAAAGGCAGTGTCTGGCTGCTGGAGGACTGCAGGACTGCTGAAGGGGTGTAGTAGTTAGAACCACCAGTGCAGAGAATAAAAACAGTCCGATAAACACTGCTTTCAGCAGCAACTACATTTATACAAATCATTGAAATATGTAATGTACACTAGGAGGCTGCTTTGATTGTGTGTCGTTCTGCTGTAATAATGCCACAAGGTGGCACAGTCGCCTCTTGCAAATCCCTTTCTGTAAAAGAATGAAGAGGAGTTCATTTTTAGGTCTCTTCTTGTTGCTGTTTAATGGGATCAGAGCATCTTGGCACAACATCTAGAGCTTCTGAGCTGTGCCAGGGCCTGGCATGACCTTCTGTTCATAATGACACTCATTACTCTGGCAGGCTTGGAAAAATATATATATATATAAATATAATATAAAATATAAATATATATATAATAAAAATAAATATATATATTATAAAATATATAAAACGTAATATATAAAATATAAATATATATATATATATATACTTAATCTATTAATATATATATATATATATATATATATATATATATATATATATATATATATATATATATATATTTGTATTCTCTGAAGAACCAGCACCAGGGACCGAAACGTTGGAATGCAACAGAAATAAAAACTGATATTTTTTATATATGGGAGTGCTGGTTCTTCAGAGAATACAAATAAATATACTTTAACCGCGCACCCCAGCTGGAGAAGCCATACCAGAGTGCATTGGAGTGTGGATACTCATTGGAACACTATATATATATATATATATATATATATATTTATATATAGGCTATATATACAGCCGAAACATCAGTTCTGTTCAACATTGTTGTGTGTAAATATATAAAATGAAATGTAGACTTTAAGAGCTTATTGTTGTACCCTGCAGACTGTGCGGCTCCTATGAGGACATGCAGATTGGCCAAGTATCCGAGGCTCTGGTTGATTTCACCGGTGGGGTAAATATGAGCATAAAGATGCCACAGGCACCCCAAGACCTGTTCCAGATCATGATGAGGGCTCAGAACAGCGGATCACTAATGGGATGCCAAACGCAGACAGGGGTAAGTCCCTGGCACTTCATTAATTGATGAACTACAAGTCCCAGCATCCTCTTAGGGTCTTTGATTTGTAAATATGGGCCTTAGCTTCAAATTCCCTCCCCCCCCCCTTTACTGCAGGTAATTAGCAATTCCATATCCATAATTGTGTATTTTCATAGCCTGAAAGGGTTTTGGACAACGGACTAGTGACGGGTCACGCCTACACTGTGATGGACCTCAGGCAAGTGTCATGCAAATCTGGAATGGAGAACTTAGTGAGGCTGAGGAATCCATGGGGAAAGATTGAATGGAAAGGAAAATGGAGTGACAGGTAAGTTTATACTAAATGTATATTATACTGTGTCTGATGTGTTTCTGCCCTCTAGTGGCGGTGTAGCAAACTGCAGGCTTCTCACATTGTTGCCTAACTCTCTCCAGGTGCCCCAAATGGGATCAGCTCAGCTACAAGGAGAGGATTTTCCTCAGAAAGAAAAGAGAAGATGGAGAATTTTGGTAATTATATATCTGTAATTATCACATGATTGCTTTATTACATACTGTATTGCACCCACTAGTGATCTTACCCATAGCTGGTAAATAAAAAAAGTTACTGCAAGTGACAAAGTCCATCATTTTTATCAGCTGGATACTAATTGTTATTTTCGAAATATTTTCAAAGTAGGTTAAGATAAACTTGTTATGCTTATAAAACCAATGTGTAGTCTAGTCCCCCACTAACCACATTGCATTCTAATTTGCCCATCTATAAAGGATGTCCATCGAAGACTTTGAAGCCCACTTTGTAGAGTTAGTGATCTGCAAACTGACCCCAGACCTGATGAGCCACGAGATTGGGAAGGAGTGGACTTTATCTATGCAGTGCGGCAGATGGAGCTCCGGAAGTACGGCCGGGGGCAGGATGACTTATATGGGTGAGATTTCAAATAAAGGAATGGGTGCGGCTCACCAAAAGTCTTTGTTGGTTTAATTCCACGGGTTATCCTGTGTTCGATATCCCAAATCAATGTATCAATAATGTAGTTGGTTGTGGAACAAACCCAAGGCAGCAAGTTGACTGCAATACTCTTTATTGGGAGAGTATTGACAAAGGGCTCTGCCCGAAACATGTTGTGTAACTCTATCTCCCAATAAAGAGTATTGCAGTCAACTTGCTGCCTTGGGTTTGTTCCACAACCAACTACATTATTGTTATATGGGTGAGACCCCATTAATTCCTTTCTACTTACTGAACAGAACCATCCAGTGCAGGTTAACCTCTATTCCATTAGTCTGTGTGACCCAAACAAAGAGTCGAAATCAGTTAATTGAGAACATTTAGGAAAACTGGATCTACATCTTTGGGGTTTTTTTTATACAGAGTCCTACTGGATGAACCCACAGTACCGGCTTAAGATTCTCAAGGGGGACGACGTGGAAAAATTCACAAATTCTTGCAACGTTCTGGTGTCCCTTCTACAGAAACAGAACCACAAACACAGGAACCAGTCCCCTCCTCTGTACATTGGGATGTCTGTATTCCTGGTAAGGAGCGCAACATGTAACAAAATGAATTCTGCTTATAAAGAAGAACTAAAGCCTAAATATAAATAAAAGAAATGCTTAGTTTTTTACACTGTACTTACATAAGCAGCCCAGAAGTTCAGCAGCCCTATAACAGTAACAACCCAGTTGCCCCCAGCAGCTCCCCATCTAGGATCTTCAGTGTCAGATTCATACAACATGGGTTTTTGTTCAGTTAGGCTGGTACCTGCTTTCTGGCTGGCTGGCTGGGATTAGTCAAAGGCATGTAAGTGTCTGTAATGGGTGCACCCAAGTTCTATATGTCACATCTTCCTCGGCAGGCACCGGTGGTGTCACTGATGTTCGCCAATTCCATGAAGCTGACGCAGCACAAAAAATACAGATGTGCTTGCACCTTGCTGCCTTGCCTAGTCCTCTCCCAGCCAGCCAAAAAGCAAGTACTGGCCAGGCAGGGGGGATGGGGCAGAGTGGTACCCTACTGGACCCAGTAGCAGCTGCAGACCTGCAGCACAGTTAAATAATTTTTTTAACCAAAATAAAAACACACATTGAAAAAAACCCACAGGCCCCTCAACACTGTTGGGCCCTAAGCTATAGCCTAGGTTCAACTATGCATTAATCTGCCCCTGTGGATCTTGTTAGACCATCTTTTGTGTGTCAGTGACACTGCACATGCTCAGTGGGCTCTGGGTAGCTGTTGCTGCTGCTCCTGAAAGCTAAGTGTGTACACTGGATATTGTGAGTGAGTCTGTAAGCTCAAGGTAAGTGAGCAGAAGAGACGATGGGGAGCTAGTGAGCACAGATGTTCTTTCTATAGGGCTGCTACAGAAGGCCAAAATATAGCAAAGTATTTTTTAATGGCGTTGTTCACCTTCAAACTACTAGTTGTTTTCCGATAGATCACCAGAAATAACACATTTTTCCAATCGCTTTTTTATTTTCTATGTGTCACCGTTTTTCTAATATTGAAGTGTAAAAGTGTCTTTTTTTACCTTCTAAAGCAGCTCTGGGGGGGTCGCCGACCCTGTAAGCTGTTCTAAATTGATTCATTTAGTTGATACATTTCCTATCTTTGTCCCTGCTGAGCAGAATCCCTGAGCTTCATTACAGGCAGCTGTTAGAATTGATACAATAGTTGCTGATATTCCAGAGATGCTGCTGAGAAATGGATCAACTAAGGGGCAGATTTACTATGGGTCGAATATCGAGGGTTAATTAACCCTCGATATTCGACTAGGAATTTAAATCCTTCGACTTCAAATATCGAAGTCGAAGGATTTAGTGCAGGAAATTCAATCGATCGATCGAAGGATTATTCATTCGATCGAACGATTAAATCCTTCGAATCGAACGATTCGAAGGATTTTAATCCAATGATCGAAGGAATATCCTTCGATCGATCGATTGAATTTCCTGCACTAAATCCTTCGACTTCGATATTTGAAGTCGAAGGATTTAAATTCCTAGTCGAATATCGAGGGTTAATTAACCCTCGATATTCGACCCATAGTAAATCTGCCCCTTAGTTGATCCATTTCTCAGCAGCATCTCTGGAATATCAGCAACTATTGTATCAATTCTAACAGCTGCCTGTAATGAAGCTCAGGGATTCTGCTCAGCAGGGACAAAGATAGGAAATGTATCAACTAAACCTTCCCCATAGGCTAACATTGAGTTCGGTAGCTTTTAGATGCCGAACTAGGGGGTCGAATTTTTTTTAAAGAGACAGTACTTCGACTATCGAATGGTCGAATAGTCGAACGATTTTTAGGTCGAATCCTTCGATAGTCGTAGTCGAAGGTCGAAGTAGCCCATTCGATGGTCGAAGTAGCCCAAAAAACACTTCGAAATGCGAAGTTTTTTTAATTCGAATCCTTCACTCGAATTTAGTAAATCTGCCCCTAAATGTTGTAAAATTGTAACAGTTAAGAGTCTGCACTTGAATTACTGAGCTGCCGGACTGAGACACCAGAGACAGGGACATTTTGGAAAAACAGTAAAAAATAAATAATGGAAAGTAATTGAAAAAAGTATTTATTTCTGGGGAACTTTCTGAAAACAACTGAACTGGAAAAAAGTGTTTGGCAGATGAACAACTCATTTAAGCTTTAGTTTTCCTTTAATAAAGAACATATATATATATATATATATATATATATATATATATAGATATATATATACACACAAAAACATATATATATATATATATATATATATATATAAAATGCATTTTGAAGTTATTCCTGTACATATGTAACATTCATTCTAAGGGGTTAACATCTTCTTTTTTCTCTTTTCTATCTCGTAGGTGCCACTTGAGGTGAGTATGATCAAATTTTTACTTTTCCCCCTCTGGGATTTGGGAGCTTGCAGTCAGAATTGGGAGGGGCTCAATAAACTCAGAGGTTTTACAGATATCAGGAAACCGCAGGCAATGTTTGCTGGGCCTGAGAGCGCGACTGTAAATCCAGCCTCTTGTTCTTTCTGGGTGCAGAGCTCCTATAAAGCACAGCTCTGTTAGCCAAGCACTTGCAATGATGTCAAAATCAATGGTACAATGAATTTGTGATGCCAAAGAATTGATGCCCTAGAGCAATACTTATAAACAAAGCATTACGTTGCCTGGGGTGGGAATGCCGTATGAAAAAGCATTATGTTTTCCCTTTTTATATATTATTTTTCCTCAGGCTTTGTCATAATGTAATAATAATTAATATTTTGCCGTAATTGCATGCTAGGCCTCCAGGAGAAGGATTAGGGCAGCAGAGAAAGCTCAGAATACTAGAAGGTTAAATTCAGATTTTATTGAATGGAAAAAGAATAAGGTGGATTTGTAAAACACAAGCGAGTTTCAGACGAAACGCCCGCGAAAATTCGCGGCAAAAAATCGCCGGCGTCAATAAAAATTTTCCCGAAAAAACGGATGGCGGCGTCAAAAATGAGACGCCGGCGCCGTTTTGCGAATTTTTTGCCGTTTCGCGAATTTTCCACGAAATTTGCGAAATTCACGAAATTTTTTGCCAAGCGAAACGGCGCAAATTCGCCCATCACTATTCTTATGTATTGTTATTATTAACATGTATTTATATAGCGTAGCACTGTAGGGACTAGGAACTGATGGGTTTCTCTAGTGATATAAAGACCCCGAGATTAGAAATATTTGAGGGTTCTGTAATACTGAACTGAGGAAGGATTACTGTAGCCTTGTGCAGGGGAAAATGCATTGGATAGTGATACCTAAGTCACATCGGCAATAAAGACCTAGAACATATTGGCTTGACAGCCCTAGATCGCATTGGCTAGACTGATCTAGAACACATTGGATAGACAAACAGAACGTTTTGGATAGCCAGTCCTAGGACATTTTGGATTGACATACTTAAACGACAATGGCTAGAGTAACCTGGAACATGCTGGCTAGACACATTTTGTCTCATTTAATTAACACACCACATTGTGCAAATTACTACTTTTTGGCACAATTGCCACTTTTTTTAATCTGCAATGTGTATTTTTTCAACCTGACTGCAAACACAGTATTGAACATAAAAGAGCCCATAGATCCAGATAGATCTAGAACATGCTGGCAAGAGAGGCCTAGATCACATTCATGAGATGGACTTATGTTATAGAAGACTTTAAAAAAACAGGCGGTAGTTTGTCTTTCCACAGCAGCACACACCAATCTGCCCAGCACAGTTGTACCCAAAGAATAGGACGCACGTGTCACTCTTACACCGAATGCCAGAAATGACACAATTGGATCAAGCGGAAGTCAATGGCAAACTGACTCAAGCTGGAATAAAATAAAACTACACTACATTGTGGGTTAAAAACATGGAGATTACTTCCAAAATTGTACATTGTAGACAAACCTAGAACACATTGATTAGAGACAGTTAGAACCCACTAAAATTTTTGGCAATCATGGGTTTTTTTTTTTAATATTCTTCAATTTCTTTGTGTTCCTTATAGTACCAAGGTGTAAGGAGGTTACCACCGAAGTTTTTCCTGACCCAGCGCCCAATCAACAACAAATGTGTATTTATTAATGAGCGAGAAGTGACTCAGGACTATCACTTGATGCCTGGATCTTACGTTATCGTCCCTTCCACAGCTGACCCAAACCAGGAATGTGAATTCATATTAAGAGTGTTTTCTAGGAAGCACCTGCTACAGTAAGTGCCTGTTTGAAGACAATGGTTGAGCCCAGGACAAAAATGACTTTGTGGGGCATCATTATTTATATATATGGAGTAACTGACCAGCCTGACTTTATGGTGATGGTGTGTTGCTATTCGAAAACAGTTGAAGGTCTGCAGGTCAGCCTGATATAAAGTGTCTTGTCCTACTGATTCTGACCTACTGTTTCAATCTTGTCCTATTGTAATAATCATGTCCTGCCCTTCTGTAAATTTCCTCAGTCTTCTCCTACTCTATCTTCCTCTACTGTTACCAACTACCCATCTTGTCTTATTGTCTCCATCTCACCCTACTGTTAACACCTTCCCCATCTTGTCTTACTGTTTCCATCTTACCCTACTGTTACCTTCTTCCCCATATTGTCTTACTGTCTCCATCTTACCCTACAGTTACCATCTTCCCCATCTTGTCTTACTGTCTCAATCTTACCCTACTGTTACCATCTTCATCATCTTATCTTACTGTTTCCATCTTATCCTTCTGTTACCATCTTGTCTTACTGTCTCCATCTTCCCCATCTTGTCTTACTGTCTCAATCTTGCCCTACCGTTACCATCTTCCTCGTCTTATCTTACTGTTTCCATCTTATCCTTCTGTTACCATCTTCTCTTACTGTCTCCATCTTACCCTACTGTCTCCATCTTCCCAATCTTGTCTTACTGTCTCAATTGTACCCTACTGTTACCATCTTCCTCATCTTATCTTACTGTTTCCATCGTATCCTTCTGTTACCATCTTGTCTTACTGTCTCCATCTTACCCTACTGTTGCCATCTTCAGCGCCGGATTTCAATGAGTGGCGCCCCTAGGCCGCGCGGTCCGACCAGGAGGCCGCGCGGTCCTAGCGCCCACCTCCCCTTCCCAGCGCGCCGGAGGAAAAACGCCGGCGCAGCTGCTGTAATTGAATGGGGATGCACACGTCCCCATAATGCGGCTGGGCGGCATGCTGCCCCTATTTTTTTGCCGCCCTAGGCCCGGCCTATGCGGCCTTGCCGCAAAACCGGGCCTGGCCATCTTCCCCATCTTGTCTTACTGTCTCCATCTTACCCTACTGTTACCATCTTTCCCATCTTGTCTTACTGTCATGCCCCACTGTCTACTATTTTACCTTCTACCCCCACTTTTATTACTCTTCCTACCTGGAACTCCTGCTTGGGTGAGGACAATGTTCTCTCTAAGCTGTGAGCTTGTGTGCTCGCACACAAGTTTTGAGACCAGAATTGTGGTGTGCACAAAGAATTTTATGTGAAAAGACACAATTTTGCATTTATTCTGACCCATGCACAAAATTTTTAAAAATGTGGACACAAGTTAATACTGTATGTGCTTGCAGAAGAATATTTTTGCAATCATAGTCAAAAAGGAATTGGAGGTAACATTGAGGATAACTGTATTTACAGGGTTTTGCTTAATTTATTGAGAACTATTTTCATCCTATGGTACCAAACTGTTTGCCAGTTATCAGACTATCCATGCTCTTTATTACACACATTATGTTTCTAGTACAAATTACATTTTTTCTCACATTTCCAGATTCCAATTTGTCATATATTTATATTTCTAGCTTATTCATTTAACAAAGTTGCAATGATTCTGTGGGGCATGAGGGAACAGTAGAGGGTTCAGGACGTCTCTGTACCTGTGAGTTACACAATGCTGGCTTTAGAATGCAATGTACAGATAAAATCAATTTAATGTTCCGGATAATGTTGAAGTGATATATATCCCTTATTTATCTTCTCAGAGAGCAGACAGAGAGCCCAAACATCGTCCTTTGCTGCAAGGTAAAAAACATGCAAATATTTCTACAAATATAAAGAAATTACAACTAGGGATGCAGCAAATATAGAATTCAGTTAGGGATTCAACGGAATCTAAAGCTTTTGTAGCAGGTTTTGGATTTCACTGTCCCCTACGGAAACCTGAAAAATTGCAGCACATGCTTCATGTGTGCGGCAATTTGTTGCATGCCGGACACGCTCTTGTGTAAAAGATTAGGAATTCAACCAAATCCCAAAAATATTGATTCAGTGCATCCCTAGTCAAAACAAATTTGTGGGACTTTTAATGCTAAAGGGATCACCACTGCAGAAAGTCTTTAGACTCAAATCATTTTCTAACAGAGTAATCTGCACAAATAATTGTTGATCACTTGAGCTGCTGTTCTGATTTATTAAGATTCCCTTTTGAGGGAAGAAGGGAGATGCAAAATTAGCTCCTATTCTTATTACAACAGGTCCTATATCCCCTTTTTTACAATGAAGTGCCCTCTTACAGTAGATAATTGCAATTGAAGGAATGTCCATCATTCATTCAAGTCTAAGCTACAGTAACTTCTAAACTTAAAGGGGAAATTTACCTTTGTGGCAACTTTTTGTATTTGTTTAGTTTAAAATATAAGCCCACCTATTCATCATATGAAACCGCTGTATGGTTGCTGGGGTCACTGACCCCGGAAAACAAACAACAGATTTATTGCATGGCTTCAGTATTTTCATGTGATACATGAGTGCTGCGGATATAACCAGACATCAGACGGTTTTCTTTTGCCCTTCCATAAACTCTGATATTTATGTCATTTATTAGAAAATTGCTGAAAGACATAGAAATGGAGCCTGGGAAAATGTCTTCAACAAATACTTTGAAAGGGTAAGTGCTTATGAGTCATGGAAGCAACCATTCAAAAGGGGTGGGGGGGAATTTCTTATTAATTCCTAACTTCTCCATAATGAGTCACCCGCAATAATTCAGGGAATTTGGGCTCCATTTATTCTTTTAAACATACTGCCTCTCTTAAACACAAATGTCATATTTTACAAAATAATAGCTTACTTCAAGGCTGAGAAGGCTTATATTATATATTATGTTATAAAAAGTTCACTTTATTTTCTCCTTCTCCCCTAAAGTACCCAGAAATCAAAATCGCCCAACTGCAGCAGCTGCTGAACAAAGTCACATGGACAAGTAAGTGTAGAGCATAGTGGCTCCTGCCCATTGAATACTTCATTTCCTGCTCTGCAGAGCACTACAGGAAGCTCCCCCAGTCTGCTTATATAACTGCTTCATTCTGGTTTATCTTGTTGAATTCCATGTGTTTAATTTACCTATTTCTCTTGCAGATGCCAAGCAAGCGCCAGGGAAATTCAGTTTAGACGACTGCAAACTCATTATGGCCCTGTTGGATGTATCCTTTCTTGTTCTGTGATTTCAACCTTCTCCTAATGCCCAAAGTGTCTTCTCATGCCATTAAAACGGAGCCTTGGGTTTGTTATCATAGCCTTGTAATTAGGGATGCACCGAATCCAGGATTCGGTTCGGGATTCGGCCAGGATTCAGCCTTTTTCAGCAGGATTCGGATTCGGCCGAATCCTTCTGCCCGGCCGAACCGAATCCGAATCCTAATTTGCATATGCAAATTAGGGGCAGGGAGGGAAATTGCGTGACTTTTTGTCAGAAAACAAGGAAGTAAAAAATGTTTTCCCCTTCCCACCCCTAATTTGCATATGCAAATTAGGGTTCGGATTCGGTTCGGTATTCGGCCGAATCCAAAAAAGTGGATTCGGTGCATCCCTACTTGTAATGCACCATTTTCTGGACCTGCCCAGTCTACCTTGTTCATCCTGGTTGGAGACTGTCTGGGTCAGGCTTGTAACTAATGGCAATTTCTTTCTTGGCCTACACTTCCAATTCATGAGGTCCATCTGCAGGTAATTCCCTATTAAGGGTCTATTTAAACCTGTGCCATTGGAGCTTTTTTGTGAGTTTTAACCAGTAGTGAGTGTTTTCTGCCTTGCCCTTACCCTCCGAGTCTCTGACCTGTTATTTGGACTTGTTCTGCTTGTCCAGACCTGTAACACACAAGACCTATTTCTTTGTCAAGACCAGTCTGAAGCCCAGGGCTTCTGCTGATGGAGAGATGGAACTCAGGACAGACAAACACTAGAATGTCAGCCTTGCGTCTTGAGTGATGTCCTTACAGCATATTCACAACCAGTTCTTAGCACCTTAACTTAGTACACAGATGAAAACATCTGGGACCCTAAACATGCAAGAGTTCCGAGGTCTGTGGAAGCGACTCCTCTCTTACCAGGTACGTTGATGATCATGACAGTAAAATGGGAACCCAAAAAAAGAGGTTTAATGGGAAGGAGAAGAAGAAAGAGAGTAATAGGATGGCTTGATACAAAGGGAATATTGGAGGATGGAAGTGAAAAAAATGAACTGGATGAGCACTAAAGAAAATAATTGATCAACTTTGTGGGGTACATCTATACTCCAGGAAGTGAATTTTACCAGGATTCAATGTAAAACATCTTAAAGGAGAAGGAAAGTCTTCTTCCACTTGGGCACCCCCAAGTGATTGTATTTACTTACCTGAGACATCGGGCTGTTGCTCCTATCATCAGAAAACTGCACCAGCCAGGGGTTATACCAGTGAGTACCACGGAGCGATCCTCTTCCGGCTTCTTCTTTCTTCAAATTTCCCGGGGCAGATGCATGTGCAGTAGAACGAAATAGCGTGCACAGCCGCGAGAAGAAAGAAGAAGCCTGAAGAGGATCACTCCGTTGTTCTCGCTGGAAGAAGCCCGTGCTACTGCAGTTTTCTGCTCATAGGAGCAACGGCCTGGGGTTTCAGGTAAGTCAATACATTCACTTGGGGTCCCTAACATTTGTCGGACTGGGGGGCCCGGGGCTCACCGGGGCTGCTGTCCCAGGGCCCACTCCGGCCTCCCTTGCTGAGCCCGGCACCAGATCGCTGCACCACGTTTTTGGATTATCCAAATAATCCAAGTTTATTTTCTTTTTCTCTGTAATAATAAAACATTACCTTGTACATGATCCCAATTAAGATCTAATTAATCCTTTTTCAAAGCAAAACCAGCCTATTGGGTTTATTTCATGTTTACATGATTTTCTAGTATGAAGATCCACAACTGTTATCCACAAAACTCCAGGTCCCAAGCATTTTGAATAACAGGTCCCTTACCTGTATACATTTATTTTAATGCAGAAAACCTCAAATTGCTTTAAAAGGACCTTGGGATCAGTTGCAAAAAATGGTACATTTAAGGCATTTGTCACGGAGGCCCCGTGCCATGTTATAGTCAAATGAATCTGAGTGTTCTATTGTGCCGTGTCCATTCGCTCATTATGTTCCAAACGACAGCGCAATTCAAGTCCATCTGCTTTTTTTATTGCTCGTATTTGGTGTCACATCAAAGCAATTGTATCTGCAATGAAGGAAACAGAGTCTTTGTCCTTCCAGCCGTCTATAAGAAAGGTCGTAGCGAGCTCGTCCTTCCTAATTTCTTTCCGTGCATTAAAGGACATCAATGGCACAGGCATAATATAATGATTTATTTGCTTTAGTCTCTGCCCGAACTTGACTGATTCTATTTTTAATCTGGTGGAAGGAGTCACCTCATAACCTCTTTGTTCCTGCAGGAGATTTTCCAAAGGAGGGACGTGGATAAAACTGGATATTTAAAGCTTAATGACCTGCAGGCTGCCATTAAAGAAAAAGGTAAACGAAAAAACAAAACAAAATTAAGATACACGATACAGACATTGGAAACGTGGCCAAGGGGATTTAGGGCTGGTTATGAAATAGAAATGATCTGCCATTTTTTCTCCTGAAGGAATTACGTTACAACGTCAGTTCTACAACCTTGTGGCAATGCGATACGGTGACTCGCTCCTGAAAATGAGTTTCGAGAATTTTGCCTGTCTCATGCTGAGGATAGAGATTAATGATGGTAAGTAGATACACTGAACACTAATTCCAGATTGAATTTCCACTGCCCAAGCCAGAGATAGAGAAGAGTCGTAGTTACTGTTAGGTCCATAAATATTTGGACAGAGACAACTTTTTTTCCTAATTTTGGTTCTGTATATTACCACAATTAATTTTAAATGAAACAACTCAGATGCAGTTGAACTGCAGAGTTTCAGCTTTAATTCAACAGTCATGTTTGCATTCTACTAGGACAGAATTCTTTAGTTTATTCATAAAATTGAAGGCCTTTGTGTTGCATTTCAGGTGCATTTTCAGGTGCAATGGAGAATGCCCATTTAGTGGTTGCACAGAAGGAAATATTATTTTGCTTGGAAAAGATATTTAAAATGTTTTTTTGCATCATGTTTAGTCTGTAATACAGAATAATTACATTTTCTTTATTTAAGAAAGTCAATTTTTCCTAATCCTGCTAATGGTAGGATGAATTTTAAAAAATGTTGTCCATTTTAATGGCATCACGCGCCATGTTCTATTTATTTCCTATTTTATTCTTCTTTATATATTCCGTCGAATTTCCACTGAAAATAACCTATTTTCTGTCTTCCTTTTGCAGAAGTCTTTCACAACCTGAGCCAAGATGGGAAAGGGATTTATCTGCAGGAGGCCGAGGTTGGTTCCATAAACTTCTTGCATCTTTCTATATAAATTATTTGCCAGTAATTCACCCTGCCCCCCCCCAGTTCCCATTTCTGTAATAAAATTGTCCTCATAAATGTTCCTCTGACCCTACAGATAAATGGAAAAATATCACCGTATATTAGAAAGAGCAGAAAATAGCAGAAATTGTTTCATGGAATTGAACTTTAAACTTGAAACTTACAAAATGCCAATCCTGATAGATCGTTTTATATAACGCAGCTCCGGGATACATGATTTAATCAATGCGAGAGCAGAATGAAGGATTATATCTAGTAAATTAATTGTTATTAGTTTAACTAAGGGTACATGTAGCGGTATGGGATCTATTGTCTGGAAACCCGTTATCCAGATTGCTTCGAATTACGAAAAGGCCATCTCCCATAAACTCCATTATGATCAAATAATCCAGATGTTTAAAAATGATTTCCTTTTTCTGTGTAATAATAAAACAGTAGCTTGTACTTGATCCAAACTAAGATATAATTAATCCTGATTGGAAGCAAAACCAGCATATTGGGTTTATTTAATGTTTACATGATTTTCTAGTAGACTTAAGGTATGAAGATCCAAATTATGGAAAGATTAGTTATCCAGAAAACCCCCAGGTCCCAAGCATTCTGGATAACAGGTCCCATACCTGTACTGTAATGACCCCACGGTGCCACTGACATAGGGCAAGGTGAGAAACTTATCTCAAATGACACACGGGGGGAGACAAAAACCCTAATCTGGTAAATTTAAGAATTTCCATTTTCTTTATGTTATTGTGGATCAGAAATGTATGGAGGCAGATGGGAGCTTCCCTATGGTGCACAGGACCAGAACAAGAGGGTAAAATTCAAAAAAAGGGCAAACTATAAAAGTAAGCATTCTAGTAAATAAGGCGTTGTTTTAAGTTTATGAAAGTCTAGATTTGTGTTTTTAAATAACTGTATTTGAAATATGGGCCAGAACTTGGCTGCTCAATAGTGATGGCCGAATTTATTCGCATGGCCAAATTTGTGATGAATTTCTGCATTTCGGCACCTGCAAATAAATTTGCGAAACTGCCGCAAAATTTTGCTGGTGTAAAAAAACGCTTGACACTGGTGACAATGTTGACGCCGGCGACAATTTACGCATGCCCGCTGCCTTATGCAATGAGACAAAATAGGTGCGTTTCAAATTGTCGCCGGCACCAGTTTTGACACCTGTGAATTGAAGTCAGAGTCAAAATTCACGGTTTGCGAGTTTTTCACGCTTTCGCAAATTCTGCAGGAAATTTGCAAATTTTCCGGTGAAGTGAAACGGGACAAATTCGCCCATCAATACTGCTAAATAATACAACATTCCCCTAAAAAGATGTGATGTAAAACAAACGATAAAAGCTTCTGACTTCAGTTTGCAGCTTTGTATTAGGCATGTCCACTCAATATCTGGCACATATCTATTGGGCAAGTTTGAAGATTCCATGGAACATTGATACTGTCCTCCTCTGATGGACCTGTTGTCCTTCATTAAGATGTAATCATTAGGGATGCACCGAATCCAGGATTCGATTCGGCCTTTTTCAGCAGGATTCGGATTCGGCCGAATCCTTCTGCCCGGCCGAACCGAATCCGAATCCTAATTTGCATATGCAAATTAGGGTCAGGGAGGGAAATTGCGTGACTTTTTGACAGAACACAAGGAAGTAAAAAATGTTTTCCCCTTCCCACGGTATTCGGCCGAATCCTTCGTGAAGGATTCGGGGGTTCGGCCGAATCCAAAAAAGTGGATTCGGTGCATCCCTAGTAATCATTGGCCCAAAGGTTGGTTGAGCATATGAGTGGGTGTGAAGCAGGCCCGGTTCTGGCAAATGCCAGAGGGGCTGCCATAAGATGCCATAGAAAGTTACTGTTTAGTGGGCTGGTCAGGAGCTGATTGGGCTTCTCTGTACTTGGAATGCCTGGGCCTATTTAGACTCCCAGTCCAGACCTGGAGTGAAGAACTGAGAGCTCCACAACCAGAGTTGGATTGGTGGGGTAGCCAGGGGCCGCCACCTCGAGGGCCCAGCCTCCTGTAGCCAACTCCCCTTCCCTGCATCCCATTGCAATCTCCAGCCCCACTGCATTCCTCCGCCAGAAAAATGTTTGCTCCAAAACAATGGTTAGTGAGGGAGGTTGGCCTACAGATCAAGTTTCCCTCAGTTGGTTGGTTCAGTCCAACACGTGACCCTCAAGATACTAATTGGGCTTTCCTTTCCTGAGATTATTAACACACAACTTCCGTATTTTCAATAAAGAGTATTTGTTTATTAATAATAAATCTATTATGGACATTAAATGAATTATGTTCCTATTTTTACAGTGGATGCTGCTTACGCTATACTCTTGAGGAACCTACAACAGGATCTTCATTGAGAATTTGTGAATTTTTTTCAGACTTTTTTTTTTATTATTTTAAATTTTTTTTTATTGCGCACAAGAAACAGTGAACTCTGGAGGTCCAACATTTCAAAATATTTTCCTCATATATTCGCAGATGGGGCAACTCGTATATTTTAAAATATTTTATTTAAATTTTATGTATTTACTATATTTATTATTTTTTCATCGCCTCCATCCAAGAAGAGCTGCAAAAGTACAGAGGTAAGAGGATTAATTTCCTTCTCCCTTTTTTTCACTAATAAAATGACAGAATTCTGATTATTTCTGTCCTTCCTGAAATTTTTTTAAAGATTAACTAAATCTCTGGGCTTCATAGCTGGAGCTGGAAAAAAACATACTTTTAAAAAATATCTTTTTTATTTTTTTTATATTTTTCAGATTCTGAACCACAATTCTAAATCAGAAAAATATACTCTGTGCACTTGTTTTATTTTAATAGGAAAGCTTTTTATTTTAAAAATGACAAAAATATATTAATAGATCATAAATCAGATATAATACTGTCCATTCTTAAAGGAACAGTAACAGTAAAACATGAAAGTGTTCTAAAGTAATTAAAATATAATGTACTGTTGTACTGCACTGGTAAAACTGATGTGTTTGCCTAAGAAATACAACTTCGTTTATATAACTAAGCTCTTGTGCAGCCATGGGGGCAGCCATTCAAGCACAGGATACACAGCAGATAACAGATAATTACTACTATAGTTTATATAAACAAGCTGCTGTGTAGCCATGGGGGCAGCCATTCAAGCACAGGATACACAGTAGATAGCAGATTAGTTTTGAAGAATCCCATTGTATACTACAGAGTTTCTGTTATCTGCTGTGTATCCTGTGCCTTTCCTCCTTCTTCCGTTTGGAATAGCTGCCCCCATAGCAACACACCAATTGTATTATATAAACGATTGTAGAGTTTCCGAAGTAAACACACAAGTTTTACCTGTGCAGCACAACAGTATATTATATTTTCATTACTTTAAAAGACTTTTATTTTTTGATGTTACTGTTCCTTTGATACCCTGTCTGATCTATTCTAATCTATTCAGTTAGCCAGTAAAGTCAATTTAAAAATTCTCCATAGAACATTGTAACAACATCACCCCTAGTGGTGGTCTGAGGGCCCTTACAAGGATCTTAAATCACGTAAACATTAGTGCCTTTGTTACTCCAGGCAACTAGATATTAAAACCTTAGGTTAATACTGAATTGTCTTGTAAATAAGAAACAAAAATGAATAAAAATGCAAGGAGACCAACCCTATATACCCGCAACCAAACCATGAAATTAAAATATTACGCAGAGGATTGTGGAAAGATCGCATTGTGCCGAACAATAACGCTCATTCCCACAATTAGCCTGCCAATAATCTATTAACTGCGCAAGTGTTTATGTATAATCACTCTCATGCTGACAAATGTTTTGTGTCGACGCTCGCACACTGTTTACCCGTGTTTCTGTATTTCATTAAGCTCCGTTTCCTGCGGTGACACAACCTGAATTAATTCATTGAGTTCTGCAGCTGGTATATACTGGAATGCACTTGCACCTTTCGGTCAACAGTATTGTTTTAAAACGTAGATCTCCAAAGATATACGATATTAAAGGAGAAGGAAAGGTTAAAACTAAGTAAGCCTTATCAGAAAGGTCCATCTAAATATACCAGTAAACCCCCAAAGTAATGTTGCTCTGAGTCCTCTGTCAAAAGAAACACAGCATTTCTTTCCTTCTATTGTGTACTCATGGGCTTCTGTATCAGACTTCCTGCCTTCAGCTTAAACCTCATTGCCCTGGGCAAGAGCATGCTCAGTTTGCTCCTCTCCCCCCACCCCTCCCTTCTCTACTGTAATCTGAGCCCAGAGCAGGGAGAGACTCCGGCAGGAAGTGATGTCACACCACATTAATACTGCAGCTCCTATCCTAAACAAACAGAGAGTTTCTAGAGCTTTTTACTTTTATGGTAAAACATTCTACAGAATAAATATAGCATTCTAGCTTGCACTATTGCAGCTAATCTATTGGCAATAAAATGCCTCCGTAGCTTTCCTTCTCCTTTAAAATCAATGGCACGGAAGCCGTAATTAAAAATGGAAAAAATACACCAGGGCAGTGGTTGTTAAGACTTTTCAGTTCCAAACCTCCTTGCAGGGCTGACCTTTAAGTTAGGACCTCCTCACCTAATATAAGAAACATCTGTGCATCATTTTTTAGCCTAAGATTTATGCAGTGGTCCCCAAACAGTAGCTCGCGAGCAACCCCTTGGATGTTGCAACCAGTGACCTCAAAGCAGGTGCCTTTTTTTTAATTCCAGGCTTAGAGGCAAGTTTTGGTTTCATAAAAAAACAGGTGTACTGCCAAACAGAGTTTCCTGTAGACTACCAGTCCATATAGGGGCTACCAAACAGCCAATCACAGCCCTTATTTGACATCCCCATGGACTTGTCTTGCTCTCCAGCTCTTTTAACACTAACATGTGGCTCACAAGTAAAAAAAAGTTGGGGACCCCTGGTCTAAGGGATTTGTTTTTCCAGATCCAGCCTAGCTTGAAGGCCCAACCCTAGGTCTGAGACCCCCTTAGCTAAAAAAAAAAGGTTACAAACATTGGTAGCACCAAGAATATCTAGGACAACATTTTGGGGTAAATTTATCAAAGAGTGAAGTTCCGCCATTAGAGTGAAATTCCGCAGCTCTCAATTGATCTCTATGGGATTTTGAAAGGCGTATTTATCAATGGGTGAAAGTGAAAGTTCACCCTTTGATTAATACGCCTATAAAAATCCCATAGAAATGAATGGAGAGTGACGGAATTTCACTCTAGTGGCGGAACTTCACTATTAACTTCACTCTTTGATAAATATACCCCATAGTCGTTCATTCCATATCTCTATACCCTAAGATAACTGTATAGGTCATCTACACAGTTGACCTTGAGGCCAAGCCCCCTTTTACCATCGCTTCAGGTCTCCCTAAGGGGGGAATCCCCACTGTTTGGAAACTAATGGTCTGCTGTTTATGTCTATAATGAAACATGTCTATGTAGCACCCTAAAATTGTCAACTTAAGCATCATGGATTAAAGTAATAGGAATTTTTGGTGTACATAAGGGTGATGGCACGGAGGATGATTGCCAGTGTTTTGCCACCCACATTCATCCTCCAGGTGAGACATGGCACATGAGTTTGGCACATGGGCTTTAATTGGGTGACTTTTGCCTAAAGCCAGCTATGTGTACAGCTATAGCCAGAGTTGTTCCACTTATATATCTCAGCCTATAATTTTCATTCATTTCGCTCAGTGGGTTACTTAAATGGATTCTGTCATCATTTTTATGGTGTCGTTTTTATATCTAAATAACACTGTTTACACTGCAAATAATTCACACCACCATATAAAATGTCATTCCTGAACCAGCAAGTGTATTTTTTTTTTTAGTTGTAATATTGGTGTGTAGGTGCATCTCAGGTCATTTTGCCTGGTCATGTGCTTTCAGAAAGAGCCAGCACTTTAGGATGGAACTGCTTTCTGGCAGGCTGTTGTTTCTCCTACTCAATGTAACTGAATGTGTTGCAGTGGGACCTGGATTTTTACTATTGAGTGCTGTTCTTAGATCTACCAGGCAACTGTTATCTTGTGTTAAGGTGGCCATACACGGATAGATCCGCTCGTTTGGCGATGTCGCCAAACGAGCGGATCTCCCTCCCATATGCCCACCTTGAGGTGGGCAATATCGGGCAGATCCGATCGTGGGCCCTAGGGCCCAACGATCGGATCCTAGCATTCACAAACGGGTGGTCGGATCGCGGGACCGCATCAACGAACAGATGCGGCCGCGATCCAACGGGGTTTTTAAACCCATCCGATCTTCGGCCAGAGCTCGATCGGGGAAGCCCGTCGGGGGCACCCATACACGGGCCAATAAGCTGCCGACACGGTCTGGCCACCTTTAGGGAGCTGTTATCTGGTTACCTTCCCATTATTCTTCTGTTGTTAGGCTGCTGGGGAGGGGAAGGGAGGGGGTGATATCACTCCAACTTGCAGTACAGCAGTAAAGAGTGACTGAAGTTTATCAGAGCACAAGTCACATGACTGGGGGCAGCTGGGAAACTGACAATATGTCTAGCCCCATGTCAGATTGCAAAATTAAATATAAAAACATCTGTTGAGAAACAGATTTCAGTACAGAAATCTGCTGGAGCAACGCTATTAACTGATGTATTTGGGAAAAAAATGTTTCATGACAGTGTCCCTTTAACATGCATAATGTTAATTCTATTTAGTTGACTGGAGTTGAACAAGTTTTCTGACCCAAGGGACACGTTCTATTTTTTGTTTTATTTATGGTTTGTTTGAGACCGACATGAGCAGAATGAGAAATCCCTGAACCAACTTGTCCGCCGGATTCTTAAATATCGCCCGGCTCAATCAAGTCAGACTCTCAAGCCGAGCTCTCCCTGTGCCTTTGTCAGATCTGATATTTCTCAGCGCCGAATCGAGCCTGACTGGCTGTTGGGTTTTTTTTTTTCTCCCTTTCTTTAAGTTAAATGTTTAATCTTTGTTTTCTGCAGAAAGAGAACTTTGCACTAAGAAGAGCGGAACAAATGGTCACATTATTTGCAGCCATTTAGCAAGAGGAAGAATGCGGCGTGACATATAGAGGACGCCAGGACACTCTCCAAACCGTCACGGATGCATTTTAAAGCTTTTAGAAGGAACAGAAAAAAATAAAACTATGTAAAAATAAAAATGTGAATATGAAATCGGAGATACCAGTTTATGTTTCTGAACTTGAAAATGGATTTTGTTTACATTAACCCTTTTTACTGCTATTTATTTCCGCGTGTTTTCACGTGGCACCGCTTGACATGCTGTATACTGTGTATGTATTGTTTTGAAGGAAAAGTGGAATATTCGATTAAATGATATATTTTTTCGTAAACGTTTGCTCTGATAATACTTTAGGTTATTTTTTTCATTCTCAACGGAATTTAGGGTTTGAGCACTTTACATGGCAGAGATTTTAGGATCCAGGGGGCAAATTTACTAAAGGGCGACGTGACTAATGCTGGAGAAAATGGTACTTCGCTGATTTACTAACGGGAGCAGGGTAACTTCGCTAGCGACAGAGACTGACGCTGGCGCTCATTCGCACTCAAAGTTGCGCTCTGGCGAATGGACGTAACTACTCAAATTCACTAAGATGCGGATTTTACTGAATGTTACCTCTTGCGCCAGACTTGCCTTCGACACCTCAGACCAGGTGAAGTGCAATAGAGTAGATAGGAGTTCTACAAACTTTACTTGAAAAGTCCCAAAAAACGCTGGCGTCTTTTCCTTTTTTCAGGGTGATAGGCTGCAAAAGAGCGTACAAATTTTTTGGGGTAACCGGTTTCCCCCCCTCCATTTCCTAACACACTGGGCTCATGTGTAGGGCAATATAACAACTCTATTGTATTTATTAAGGTTCCCTGGACTTGTGTAATGTAATGTATTTGCTGCAATATATACGTCCATTCTACTTTAACTTCCCGCCATATGCAAATTAGCCAATTAACACTAGCGCAACTTCGCCAGCATTCGGCGCCCTGGACGCAACTTTGCATGTTAGTGAATTAGCATTGTCTGAGCGAATGTTGTCTGCGAAGCCGTCGCTGGCGAATTTTCGCCGCTTAGTAAATTTGCCCCCAGGATTCAATGTTTCTGGGTTCTTTTTTTTTTCCGGGTTTCTTTTTGATCTACACCATGTTGCATATTATTTGGCAACACCCTGCATGGATATATCAAAGGGTTAAACATGTGTAATGTTCTGTTAGGGAGGACATGATGTTTATTTACACTATAAGGCACATTTACAGCTGGAGCTGGAGGTATCGAGATGGGCCCCTGAGAAATGCACCGAGACTGGGGGCTTATTTGAAGGAGGGTAAAGATATTGCTGTAACAATCCAGTCCAGGGGTTTCTTGAAAAACAAATCAACATGCAGCCCAAATTTCACACTCACTGCTCTTCAAGGTGGACCACCATAACTGAAATACACTTTAAGCTGGGGAAACGCTTCCCTAAGGGCAGGGAGAGGAGGGCATTAAATATTGCATTAGTCCCTCTTTAGTGGCTATAATTAGAGAGTTTTGATGTGGCCTTTTGCCCATTTAAAGGATAACTAAACACTAAAAATGTATATGGCTTACAATGTCATATTTTATATAGTGAACTTATTGCACGAGGCTAAAGTTTCAGCTTCTCAATAGCAACAATGATCCAGGACTTCAAACTTGTCACAGGGGGCTTCATGGGCAGGGTCAGACTGGGGGGGCTTGGGGACCACCGGGGCTACTGCCCCAGGGCCCCCCTCCGCCCCCCCCAGCTGCTTCGGCGAAACGCAACACGGTGCCGGGTTTGTGTGTATGCGCGTGGCGCCACGTTTGTGCACAAAAGAGAGGTCCTACCACTAAGAAGTGGATCTGGCCCAGAGGGGCCCAACGGTTTTATTCTCGGTGTCCCGCCGGCCCTGTCCGACACTGGCTGTGGGGGCAGCCATTCAAGCACAGGATACACAGTAGATAACAGATAAGTACTACTATAGTTTATATAAACAAGCTGCTGTGTAGCCATGGGGGCAGCCATTCAAGCACAGGATACACAGTAGATAACAGATAAGTACTACTATAGTTTATATAAACAAGCTGCTGTGTAGCCATGGGGGCAGCCATTCAAGCACAGGATACACAGTAGATAACAGATAAGTACTATTATAGTTTATATAAACAAGCTGCTGTGTAGCCATGGGGGCAGCCATTCAAGCACAGGATACACAGTAGATAACATATAAGTACTACTATAGTTTATATAAACACACTTCTGTGTAGCCATGGGGGCAGGCATTCAACCACAGGATACACAGTAGATAACAGATAAGTACCACTATAGTTTATATAAACAAGCTGCTGTGTAGCCATGGGGGCAGCCATTCAAGCACAGGATACACAGTAGATAACAGATAAGTACTACTATAGTTTATATAAACAAGCTGTTGTGTAGCCATGGGGCAGCCATTCAAGCACAGGATACACAGTAGATAACAGATAAGTACTACTATAGTTTATATAAACACGCTTCTGTGTAGCCATGGGGGCAGTCATTCAAGCACAAGAGAGACAGTCGATAACAGATAAGTTCTAAAGAATCCCATTGTATACTAAAGAGCTTATCTGTTATCTGCTATCTGACCCTTTCATAGGGCTAGAGCAGCACAAGGCCTGAGTGGCAGTGCCCAATGCTTTCCTTCATTTATGCTGCAGTCTGCAGGGCAATTCATTGAACAGATGGGGCTGGGGGGCCCATTTAAGGACCGGGTCCCCTTTGGTGCCGGCCAACAGGGGGTGGGTTATTTACAACACTGGGCAAGGGACTCTCTCATTACCAGTGTTTCTACCTCACCCTGAAAAAGCCCTAACAGTTGATATTTTCATGTTATCAGGATGGTCTCAGAATATTTCCTGGTTGCACTATTCCTGGGCTAATGAAATATTCTCAATATTCCCAATATCCAAGTATATATTTGCAGCTGTAATGAATAACAAAAGGTGTATTGCTCAATGTCCTAGTATCACTATATCAGTTCAATTCAGCCCGCTCTGTGACCCATGATGGTTCCATTGTGATCCTGAATTATGTCAAATTCATTGTATGATTGCAAAACAATCCATCTTTTGGATATTTAGTCGGCCCAAGAAAAAAGTGCAGGGCCCGACAATATATTTTGTATACAACTGCCACCATTTCTGCCACCAAGAGGGTTAAACAAGCAGACATAGGAAGTGTAATGATGCATGGAGGAACCTGCCGAGTCTGAGTGCATTGCTATTTGAATTACGTGTGGTTCTTCTTGCTTTGCTTCCCATTGAGCGATGCAAAATGAGCAGAGAAGTCTGAAGTTGTTACCGGCAGGAGTCTGGCTGCAAATAAAGCTCAGGCAATTCATGATCTCTACTGTCTGTTCTTTTATTTTAGGCAACCTCAGTGATGCCATTAGGGGGGGGAGAGATCAAGGAAATCTGAAAGGTCAACGCACGACTTGTGCAGAAGATTCTGTCACCTTATTGTTTCCCCACTTTTTCCAATTAAGAGATTTCTTTTTATCTGTAAAAATAATATAAAGTTGTGTCTATCTAAGTACCTCCTGTTCTGTGCCGATGAGATTAAAGGGCACCAATCATGACCAAAATCATTTCCTAAGTAAATACACTATGTGAAAGTTCAAGAAATCCGATTTTTAAAACAGTTAGAATTGTTTGTATAATGTAAATGATCAGCTCACTATTCCTTCTGCAAGATCTCCCCTATCTCCCCTGCAGTTCTAGCTGAGGCAGCCATCTTGGATTTCACTGGCTCCTCCTACCTATATCTTCCCAGCCAACTGCAGCTCTGAAATCTCGCACATGCTCAGTTGAAAAACCTGTGTGTTAGCTGCTGTACAGTAGTGCTGCCACCTGCTGGAAGTTAGTGTGTGCCCTTCATTTGCATAATAACATCACCAGCAGGGGACAAGAGAGGGAAATCTCCTGATACTTCCAGTGGAGGAGTTTACTAAAACAAGGCATTCTGGGTAGAATGCTCAAAGCAGTGTTACAATCTGAGCATGCTCCTGAAATTTGCATATTAGAGTCTCTGTTATAGTCACAGTATGGCCTCCCTCAGTGAAAGAACCCATTTGACAAAGTAAGGGATTTTTTTAAAACCTGCAGTTTTTTCAAAAAACTATATATGTAGTTTGATTAAACGTGTTTAGCTTGTACTGGTCAGATTGTTAATATGTGTTTGATTTTGGCTCTGATAGGTGCCCTTTAAGGTGTAAATTAATTTTTTATTATCCAAACTAGGGATGCACCGAATCCAGAATTCGGTCCGGGATTCGGCCAGGATTCGGCCTTTTTCAGCAGGATTCGGATTCGGCCAAATCCTTCTGCCCGGCTGAAACCAAATCCGAACCCTAATTTGCATATGCAAATTAGTGGCGGTGAGGGAAATAACGTGACTTTTTGTCAGAAAACAAGGAAGTAAAAATGTTTTTCCCTTCTCACCCTTCCCACGGATTCGGTTTGGCAGGGGGGTCCCAGGAGTGTAGGGGGCCCAGTGAGACCCTAATTAATTAGCAATTTTAATATATCTTGGTAAAATAGGCCAACTTTTAACCGCAAAAGCCAACAATCATTTCTCACTACTAATACTGCTTGATCTCTCAGCCGCATTTGACACTGTAGATCACCCTCTCCTCCTCCAGTCCCTCCAGTCGCTTGGCCTTCGTGACACAGCCCTGTCCTGGTTCTCTTCTTACATCACCAATCGTTCCTTCAGTGTCTCCTACAATGGAGTATCATCTTCTCCCCTACCTCTTTCTGTTGGAGTTCCTCAAGGCTCTGTCCTAGGACCATTACTATTCTCCCTCTACACTTCCTCCCTTGGCAAATTAATAAATTCGTACGGTTTCCACTACCACCTCTATGCTGACGATACTCAGATCTATCTCTCATCTCCTGATCTCAACCCAGAACTCCTAACTCGCGTCTCCTCCTGCCTGTCCGCTATCTCTACCTGGATGTCGCAACGCTACCTTAAATTAAACCTCTCCAAAACTGAAATGGTTCTCTTTCCTCCAAATAACACCAGTAGCATCCCCGAAGTATCCATCATAGTTAACAATTCCACTATCACCCCCTCTCCCCAGGCCCGGTGCCTTGGGGTTATCCTAGATTCTGCCCTGTCATTCACTCCTCATATCCAGTCACTTATTAAATCATGTCACTTCCACCTAAAGAACATATCCAAAATACCATCATTTATCACCCAAGACGCTGTCAAAATTCTTATTCACTCTCTCATCATATCGCGTCTAGACTACTGTAACTCGCTTTTAATTGGCCTCCCCAGGGCCGCCATCAGGGGGGGACAGGGGGGACAAGCGTACCGGGCCCGGGCATGAAGGGGGGCCCGGCAGCGCTGCATTTTTTGAACATCCGGGCCCCCCTTACGAGCGCCCGAGCCGTACGTCTTACCTCTGTGTTGCCGAATGCGGAAGTGCCGAAAAGCCGAAGCCGATGCGCCGAAAAGACCCGAAGTCACGGAAAAAGCCGAAGTCACGAAGCGCCGAAAAGACCCGAAGTCACGAAAACAGCCGAAGCCGAAGTCCTGAAGCAGCGCAAAGACCCGAAGTCACGAAAACAGCCGAAGTCCTGAAGCGGTGAAAAGACCCGAAGTCACGAAAGGAGGTGAAGTTGAAGTACTGAAGCCGTGAGTTCAATTCTACTGAACACCAGTTTGTGTATTTTTTTTTTTTTAATCCCCTGGCCACCAATGTATTATTTTAATATTCTATAGGCCCCTGCAACCAATCTTTTTTTTTTAAAACATGTTTTTTTGGGGCCCCAATTTTTTTTTAACTCGTAAGGGGCCCCTTGTCACCATTGTTTTTTTTAAAAAAAAAAAAAATAATTTTCTTTTTGGTGGCCCTAAATTTTTTTAACTTGTAAGGGGGCCCCTGCCACCAGTTTTTTTTTTTTTTTTTCAAAAAAAAATTTTTTTTTTTTCAAATTTTTTTTTGGGGCCCCAATTTGTTTTTAACTTATAAGGGGGCCCCTGCCGCCAATGTTTTTTTTTTTTTCAAAAAAATTTTTTTTTTTTTTAAATTTTTTTTTGGGGCCCCATTTTGTTTTTAACTTGTAAGGGGGCCCCTGCCACCAGTTTTTTTTTTTTTTTTTAAAAAAAAAATTATTTTTTTTCAAATTTTTTTTTGGGGCCCCAATTTGTTTTTAACTTATAAGGGGGCCCCTGCCGCCAATGTTTTTTGTTTTTTTTCTTTTAAATTTTTTTTTGGGGCCCCAATTTGTTTTTAACTTGTAAGGGGGCCCCTGCCACCAGTTTTTTTTTTTTTTTCAAATTTTTTTTTGGGGCCCCAATTTGTTTTTAACTTATAAGGGGGCCCCTGCCGCCAATGTTTTTTGTTTTTTTTTAAATTTTTTTTTGGGGCCCCAATTTGTTTTTAACTTGTAAGGGGGCCCCTGCCACCAGTTTTTTTTTTTTTCAAATTTTTTTTTGGGGCCCCAATTTGTTTTTAACTTATAAGGGGGCCCCTGCCACCAATGTTTTTTAAAAAAAAAAAAAATTAATTTTTTTTTTTTTTGGGGCCCCAATTTTTTATAAGGGGGCCCTGACCATCAATAGCTTTTTACAACTTGTGTGGGGGGGGTTACTTTTTTAGCGCTGATGTCTGTGTGGTCTTTTAACTGCGATGTGGAGTGGGCGGGAAATGGGGTGGAGCTTGGTCGTCAGTGTGGGCGGGGCCCAGGGGGCCCCAAAAATTTTGTTGTACGGAGCCCCGTGATTTCTAATGGCGGCCCTGGGCCTCCCCCTCCAGAGACTGTCACCTCTCCAGTCCATAATGAACACTGCTGCGAGGCTCATACACCTCAGCAACCGCTCCTCCTCTGCCTCGCCATTCTGTCAATCCCTGCACTGGCTTCCGTTACCTTTCAGAATCAAATTCAAATTAATGACACTGACTTTCAAAGCACTTCACAACTCTGCTCCACCCTACATCTCTGAACTCATCTCTATATACTCACCCAACCGCTTACTACGCTCCTCTACTGACCTCCTACTCAACTCTTCTCTCATTACCTCCTCACATGCTCACATTCAAGACTTTGCAAGGGCTGCACCCCTCCTCTGGAACTCTCTCCCACGGTCTGTCCGACTTTCTCCCACCCTTTCTACTTTCAAAAAATCTCTGAAAACGCACTTCTTTCGAGAAGCCTACCCTCACTCCGCGTAACTACCAAACGCAACACCACATACAATACCACATTTCTCACCCACTTACTTCGATCTTGCCCACTCCCACACCTTGTGTATTACTCCCTCCCCTTTAGACTGTATGCCTATGCATAGGGCCTTCCTCACCTTTTTGTACCTGTATTGATTGTGACGTTTGTTACTCCATATATTCTATATATGTAATTTGTGTGATGTAGTTGTATAATCACATTTACTTTACAGTGCTGCGCAATATGTTGGCGCTATATAAATACATGTTAATAATAATAATAATAATAATAACTTAAAAAAATTTTGGGGCCCTAAATTGAATTTGCTATGGGGCCCAGTAACAACTAGTTACGCCACTGCGGTTCGGTATTCGGCCGAATCTTTCATGAATGATTCGGGGGTTCGGCCTTGTATTGCTGGATTCCACTCCATTCACTACTAATTGGAGGGTGCCGATCCCTCAGGATCTTTATACTTCAATATTAGAAAAAAAACTATCACAAATAGAAAATAGTAATTGGAAAAAGTCTTTATTTCTGGTGAACAATCTGAAACCAACTGAACTGAAAAAAGTGTTCGAAGAGGAACAAGTCATTTAAGCTTCAGACTTCAATTTTGGAAAAACAGTAAAAAATAAAAAATGTAAAGCAATTTCTGGTGAACAATCTAAACTGAAAAAAAGGGTTTGGAAGGGGCACAGCTCCTGTAAAAGAGTAGTTCACCTTTAAAGTAACTTTTAATATAATGTAAAAGGTGATATCCTGAGACAATTTGCAACTGATTGTCATTTTTTATCATTTGTGGTTTTTATAATTAGCTTTTTATCCAGCCAGTTTGTGATTTCAGCAATCTAGTGGCTAAGGTCCAAATTACCCTAGCAACCATGCACTGATTTGAATAAGAGATTGGAACTTGAATAGGAAAGGGCCTGAATAAAAAGAGAAGGAATAAAAAGTAGCAATAACAATACATTTGTAGCCTTACAGAGCATTTGATTTGTGGATGGGGTCAGTGAGAAGAAGAAGGCAAATCATTCAAAAACAAGAAAAAAAGAAAAAAATGAATAGCAAGTGATGAATTGCTGTAACATACTAACATGCTTCACTTTAAATTGAACCACCCTTTAACAATAGCAGTGTCTATTCTGGCCCAGCCTGAGTAGCCTGTGAGCAAAGGCAGAGTTGCAGTGTGTCCTATTATAGGTGCTTATCTAGAGGGGACATGTGTGGCTTTCATGTTCCTTCTCTCCCAGAGACCTGGCCCTACCAGCCCCACCAATGGTGCAAATGTTGTTAAAGGACCAATAGCATCAAAAAAAAAAAAATTCATAGAAAAAAAAAGCACCAAGACAAATTAAACTTTAAAATCACAAAGCCTTTATTAAGAAATAAGTTACCCAAACTCTGCTTCCTCCGCTCCTCTTCAGAAAAGGTGACACAGTGAAGATCCATTATGCGGCGCTCGATTTCTCCTCCATGGCCTATAAGGAAGGCAGGAAGGAGAAATTGAGCGCTGCACGATGGATCGCCCAAACGCTTTCTGAAGAGGAGTTTCAGTAAGTTATTTCTTAATAAAGACTTTGTGATTTTAAAGTTTAAAATTGTCTTGGAGAGGTTTTTTTTTTCGACGAAATTTAAAAAATGTTTTTGATGTTACTGGTCCTTTAAGACCTTTTCGGAGGTACATCTATGTTCCCGACCCCGTATATGCCTTTGGACTGGAAAAGGGGGTCAGAAGATCCTTGCCTCCTATAGGCCTTTTGGCTAGGGAGGTTGGAGACAAAGGTGTCTTGAAGATTTGTGCTTTTTGGCCAAGTCTTTCCTAAGGCTTGGTCATTGTTTTTGTTTGTTTATTTATTTTTGCACTTACACTTTATCGTATTTGGGTGAAGAAGTGTCCCAGGTTCAATTAAAATAAGAAATAGGTCCAAGAGGCTCTTTCCTCGTCATCACCATAATATAAGATATAAGTATTTGGTTCTCCACCTTTTCGCGAAACATCCTGGGGATAAATCTAACGAAGGTCCAACCTAAGGTACTTCCTGTCTAGCAGGAAGAATTCACTGGCAAGCGCGGTAATCCTGTACTGAACTTCCTGTCTAGCGACATCATTAACTACCAACATTAAACCATAATCCACCTCTTTCAGTGGTCACCTATGGTGAGCGATACATCCAAAAAAGAGATACAAAAAAGCCAGAGAAGAAAGTCGCATTCAGGCAGAGTTGCTTCAATCTCATTATCTTTCTATACAAACAGTTCTTTTGTGGGATTTTGTTAGATGTATATGGAAGAGAGTGAAAGCTGTGGGAATTCTTATTTGCTGTTCAGAGACCCCTTTTTGTTCTACCAAGGAGGAGGAGCAGAGCAAATGTTCATTTATACAGGAAAAAATGTAAATATAACCTTGTCCTGGGAGAAAACATGTCGGCGAGAGAACAGCTGCACGTTTAATAAAAGTCAATAATGTTTCATTCTTTGTTTTAATGGTTGAGGCCAGGGCCGCCATTAGAAATCATGGGGCCCCGTACAACAACATTTTTGGGGCACACATTGGCGCCCAAGCCCCAGCCCATATCTCGCCCACTCCACATCACAGTTAAAAGACCACACAGACATCAGCGTAAAAAAAGTAACTCCCCCCACACAAGTTATAAAAAGCTATTGATGGTCAGGGCCCCCTTATAAGTAAACATTGGCGCCAGGGACCCCCATAAAAGTTTTTTAAAAAATCAATGTTGCCAGGGCCCCCCTTACAAGTTAAAAAAAATTGGGGCCCCAAAGAATATTTTTTTAAAAAAACATTGGCGCCAGGGCCCCCTTACAAGTAAAAAAAAATTGGGTCCCCAAAAAAACTTTTTAACATTTAAAAAAAAACAAAAAACATTGGTGGTGGGACATGGGTCCCTTACAAGTTAAAAAAAAATTGGGGCCCCAAAAAATTTTTTTTTTTTTTTAAAAAATGGTGGCAGGGGCCCCCTTACAAGTTGAAAAAAATTGGGGCCAAAATTTAATTTTTTTAAAAAAATTTGTGCCAGGGCCCCCCTTACAAGTTACAAAATTGGGGCCCCAAAAAAATGTTTTTAAATTTTTTTTTTAAAAAAAATTCTGCCAGGGCCCCCCTTACAAGTTACAAAAAAAATTGGGGCCGCCAAATTTTTTTTAAAAAAAAACATAGGTGGCAGGGGCCTATAGAATATTAAAATAATACATTGGTGGCCAGGGGATTTAAAAAAAACACACATTGGTGTTGAGTAGAATTGAACTCAAGGCTTCAGGACTTCAACTTCACCTCCTTTCGTGAATTTGGGTCTTTTCGCCACTTGGGACTTCAATTTCGGCTGTTTTCATGACTTCGGGTCTTTTCACTGCTTCGGGACTTCGGCTTCAGCTGTTTTCGTGGCTTCGGGTCCTTCAGCTGTTCAGCTTTTCGGCACTTCCGAATTCAGGACTTGCAAAATGGCCGGGCCCGGCTCTTTCAAAACTGTAGCACTGCCGGGCCCCCCTTCATGCCCGGGCCTGGGACACTTGTCCCCCCTGTCCGCCCCCCTGATGGCGGCCCTGGTTGAGGCACAGTAGGACGGCACAGAATCCCGGTAACACAGACGCACAATAACTCTGTGGAGAGACGACCAATATCAAGGGGAAAAAAATTCTCGTCAATTCTGTTAACTAAACTAAAAAACCTGTGAAAGGCGACAATAATTCAGCTTTAGGGTTTGTCAAATGAATGATGCCATTGTCATGGCCTTTGGTGGGAAGAGATATCACGGCTAAAACTATCTCTTTCAATTCACAATCTTCCCATTGTTTTTCATTTTTATTTAGAATCACGGATATGACTGCTCTTCGCCAGGGGGTTAGAGAAAACAAAAACGTCGGCACGGGAAGCTACAGAGGCCTCCCAATCTGTTTTTTGTTTTATTTGCCCCAGTCCATTTTCCGCGTAATCTCGGAGCCCCTGATGCGAATCATTTTAAAACACTTTTTATTTCCCTCGACTTCTGATCGATGGGCTCATAAATCCCGAGAACGATTTGCCAAAAGCTATAGAGAAGGAATAAATAAATGCAATTACTTTTCTTTCAGCGGTAATGACTTTGCACCGCTCACATCTAAACCTATAAAGACAGATTTTTCTTTCAGGCTATTTTTGTCTTCTTTCAAAAATCAAAGGTTGCGCTTTTGCTACATTGAAAATGATTCAGTTGAACAGTAATGCTCCTGGCGTGGATGATACCAAGTTTCCAGCCGGTACTTTGCTGGTTTATAACTTACGAACAGGCAACAAGGACACAAAGGCAGATGAAGAGGAAACTTGTCAAAATATAATAATAATAATAATAATAATCTTAATATTTATACCTGAAAAAAGTTTAATCTATAGCAGGAATAAGAGAGAATTACTGGGAAGTAAAATGGATGTCAGATTTGGAAAGAATCAATGGTGCCGTTGTGCTTGTATGATCATTATATTTGGATTTGGCTAAATACCGAATCCTCTATAAAAGATTCCGAACCAAAACTCAGTTTTGAATATTCAACTTTAAAGGAAAATAAAACAAATCCAACCATTTTGAACAAAAAAAAAGTTGCATTCTATTGTCCAGGGTCCCCCTGCAAAAAAAATCTTCAGAAGGGCCCGGCACATTCCGATCCTCCCGCCCACTTTCTGTCCTACCTCTGCCCCACCCACTCCCTGCCCTGACTCCACCCACTCCCGGACGACTTGCGTCCCTAAGAGATCCCACAGTTTGGGCCCATCTGTTCCCATGCCTGTGGGGTCAGCTTCCTCTATAGTTACGCCACTGGTTGCAAGAATTTTAGGGATGCACCGAACCCCCTGAATCCTTCGCGAAAGATTTGGCTGAATACCAAACCAAAAATAATGATCCTAATTTGCATATGCAAATTAGGGGTGAGAAAGGGAAAAACCTTTTTTACTTTGTGAGAAAAAGTCACGCGGTTTCCCTCCATGTCCCTAATCTGCATATGCAAATTAGAATTTGCAATCGGTTCGGCCTGGCAGAAAGATTCGTCCAAATCCAAATCCTGCTGAAAACAGCACAATCCTGTCCAAATCCCAAACCGAATCCTGGATTCGGTGCATCCCTAATGACTTTACAGGGGGTTATTTACTAAAAACCCAAATTTTTCAGGTCGGGGTTTTAAAGAGGAAAGCTCAAATTTTTATTGGAAAAATAACAACTCAAATTGTTGCTAGAATTCCGAATCCAAAAATACTCCAAACCTATCATGGTCAGTCAGAAGTCAATGGCAGATGTCGCATTTACATTTGGAAGATATCATGACCTGAGCTGGGTTTCGTACAATAATCGGAATAATTCAGGATTTTCAGGCGATAATCCGAAAAATTCCAGAGTTTCCAGGCACCAAATTCTGAATCCAAAAATAGTCCATCTTGAACCTGCCGAGGTAACGTAGAATGGCAAATGTCGTGTTTACAATTGAAGATATCCTGATCTGCACAGGGTTTCCTACAATAATCAAAATAATCTGGGGTTTTCGGGCATTAATCCAAAAAGTTCCTTCATTTTTGGGAGTCAAATCTGAAAAATTTGTATGATTCAAATTTTTTCACAACTTTTACTGCACCAATGTTTTTAGTTATTTTATTGATAAATAAGGAAAAATTTTGGATAGGAGTTTGTCGGGGTGAGTGCTTATTTGTGCCCTGGGTACCCCTGGAATTATAGCAGGGTGACTGTTACCCCAATGTTTCTATATATCTGTAACCTTGTTATGAGCTAAGGGGGTCCAGTCTGAAGGCCAGTTAGGGGGAGATTTGGGGTGAGTGCTTGTTAGTGCCCTGGGTACCCCTGGAACTATAGCAGGGTGACTGTTACCCAAATGTTTCTATATATCTGTAACCTTGTTGTGAGCTAAGGGGGCCCAGTATGAAGCCTGTTAGGGGGAGATTTGGGGTAAGTGTTTATTTGTGCCCTGGGTACCCCTGGAATTATAGCAGGGTGACTGTTACCCCAATATTTCTATATATCTGTAACCTTGTTATGAGCTAAGGGGGCCCAGCCTGAAGGCCAGTTAGGGGGAGATTTGGGGTGAGTGCTTGTTAGTGCCCTGGGTACCCCTGGAACTATAGCAGGGTGACTGTTACCCAAATGTTTCTATATATCTGTAACCTTGTTGTGAGCTAAGGGGGCCCAGTATGAAGCCTGTTAGGGGGAGATTTGGGGTAAGTGTTTATTTGTGCCCTGGGTACCCCTGGAATTATAGCAGGGTGACTGTTACCCCAATGTTTCTATATATCTGTAACCTTGTTATGAGCTAAGGGGGCCCAGCCTGAAGGCCAGTTAGGGGGAGATTTGGGGTGAGTGCTTATTTGTGCCCTGGGTACCCCTGGAACTATAGCAGGGTGACTGTTACCCCAATGTTTCTATATATCAGTATGTAACCTTGTTATGAGCTGAAGCTGATATGTGAAGCTGATAAAGGAGCATTATAAGTAACAGTTACAGTGAAATATAAAGTCAGTAGTTATTTTCTAGCAAGGATTTTTTCCACAAAATGTTTTTACCCATGGGCTCTGTCCAATACACATTCAGTGACACTTTACGTATAATAAAACTATATATATATATACTTTTGCACCAATTGTTAAAATAAGATTATATTTATTGAAGCATATTAAAAATCATTTTGTCCCCACAAACATATCTTACATTGTGTCGAATGCCCCATTTGCATTTATATTAGCATGCCACACAAGTTTAGATGATAGAGGGGGGCATTTCCCCCTAACATGCTTTGCACCACTTTGCACCAGAGAAGTGAAGGAAGCATTGTATTCTGTATTCATACAACAGAATCCCCCATAAACATTTTTAAAATGTAGCATTTTATATTTCTTTTTCATGTAAAATAAAGTTTTGACTGCAGACTCTAGAAAGCGTATCAGCAAGCCCACGGGTTCTCGGGAGAGAAAGTGCGTTTGTTGTTCTTTCGGAGCGTCTGTACTCTTCAGCCCTTCATGTGATTTCAGAGGTGTAAAGTGATATTAGAATTGCAAAGTAATCTGTGCACCATGGAGACAGTTGAAGTGCAGAACGTAACCCAGCAACTCTGCTCTCGCTGCTGCATAATGACATATATTTGGTCTCATGAAGAACTCTACAAAACAGTTCTAAAGGTTCCTTTGCTCCCTTAACATCCTTAGTCATATAAATTGTGCATAAACCCATCGTAGCTGCCTCCTGTTCTCTATATTCTCATTATATTGGGAAGCACGGGCTCAATGGCAGTAAAAGGAAATGGGCAAGTTACTTTTTGGCATTTTTAGGCCACAGATGTTCATACTTAGTGACATTATTGCCATGAGACAAGGTGAAACCATTGGTCCATTTGCATAGGGTGAGGGACTGGCAGGCGCACACGCTGGCAGTAGTGTTATAAAGCAATAGCAATACCAGGGATTCTGATCAAGGTACTGGCTATGGAAATTCCAAAATAAAGGTCAACAAAAAGACCAGCTATGGGCTCCATTTAATCCCCTTTCATCCAGAGTAAACTTTCCTTTAACTGATTGCTGGATAATATAGTGTTAAGAGGCCTTGCTTTCTGAGAGCCACCACTAGCCAACTAATAATATTCTAGGTAAGTTCTACTGATGTCTGTACCACTCATAGCAGTTGAGTTTAGGCCCCCTTGGCTATATAGCCCTAACTATTGTATTTAGAAAACCAGAACCTACCACCCCCACTGCCTCCACCTGTTACCCATCAGCCACTGATTTTCACCAACATACCACACTGTACCGCACACCCACATCTCAATGTAACTGGACCAGTTGGGCCCACGATGTGTTTCCTCCTGGTGTCCCAGTGGGCCACTCCAATCCTGACTCAGTGTTGGACTGGCCCACCGGGATACTAGGAAAAGTTTCCGGTGGACCCAGGTGTCAGTGGGCCCTCTTGCTTCTAATCATTTGGCCTATTTCATTGTCGTTATCAATTTCTTTAAGAGGCTTCTCAAAAGACCAGTAACATTAAAAAAAAAAAAATTTCTACTTAACGAAAAAAAAACCACCAATACAGTTTTAACTTTAAATTTGCAAAGTCTTTATTAAGAAATTACTTACCGATTCTCGGCTTGCACTCCTTTTCAGAAAAGGTGACAGGGTGACGATCCATCTTTCATAGCTCAATTTCTCCTCCCTGCCTTCTATAGGAGATAGAAGAATTGAGGGCCGCACGATGGATCTGAAGAGGAGCGCAAGCAGAGATCTGTAAGTAATTTCGTAATAAAGACTGATAATTCGAAGTTAAAACTGCCTTGTTTTTTTTTTTCTTCGTTAAGTAGAAGCTAATATTTCAAATAAAAAATTATGTTATTGTTCCTTTAATGGAAGAATAGAATATAGTATGTAGCGATAAAAAACTAGGAGAATAAAGAGATTGAGTGAGGAGAGGAGGAATAATAGTTTGGCCCACAGTCTAAGGTTTGGTGGTTTTCTGGCATTCTAATCCAACAATGTCCTAACTAATTGCCTCTAAAGCAAATCATAACTGGA
Source organism: Xenopus petersii (assembly GCA_038501925.1). Taxonomy (NCBI): domain Eukaryota; kingdom Metazoa; phylum Chordata; class Amphibia; order Anura; family Pipidae; genus Xenopus; species Xenopus petersii. Next base: position 135,079,780 of record CM076681.1, read on the forward strand.
TTCAGTTCTAAAAGTGGTGATTATTATACACTGGTTCTCAACCATTACTTGGACTGGTGTTGGGGGTCTCCCTGCTCCAGAATGTTCTCTCTCAAGCCTGAGGGGGAATCCAGGAGAATGAAGCTAATCCCCTTCCTTTTTTAGTCTTTTATTGTCCTTGGTATGGGAAGAGGTCCTCTGTCCATCTGCCACATGGAACTTCTCCCACATGAGTAAAACTACTCTAAGCTCTTCCTCTACTCTTACCCCAGGGAAGATCAGCCCTGCAGGCAGGCCCGGATTTCTGGAAAGGCCAAGAAAGGCCCAGGCCTAGGGTGGCAGGATTTTTGGGGGTTGGCATTCCTCCCAACCACACCCCCATTGGTTCAATTATACTGGGGATGCACAGGCGATACAATAATTTTTTTAATTTCCCGTGTGCCAATGCCCATTGCTCCTGGCATGAATAAAGGGGAGAGGACAGGGGCAACAGATGGCAGTGGGCCTAGGGGTGCCGCTATGTAAATCCTGCCCTGCCTGCATGGAGGTTCCTAATCTTACTAAAGGGCTCTTGTTTTTCTGTGGCCCCTTAGCCCTTTCTCCGCCAAAACAATAAAACATCCCAGAAATTAGAGCAAACACCGATGTGTGTGTGTGTTTTAAATTCTAGTTCACAATCATTAAAATGAATAATCTGTAATTCGTATGCAAATAGGACTTTGCCTTCATTCCAACAAGAACAATTCCCAATAATTAATTCTTACTAACCTAATGTATTTACCCGTCGGTGTATTTACCGTTTTGCCTGCGAATCACTGGGGAGAATGATATAAAGACGCAATTATTGGCGCGGAAATGATGTCTCTGTGACAGAACAGCCATTAGAACATTGATTCACCAGGGTTCCCTGTTTGAGCCGGACAAGCCGACAGGGAATTCGGAATGTGAATTTTAATCTGTGAGTTGGGCAGATACAATTGATTTTCTGTTAAAGCCAACAAACTGGTTACTATTGTTAGAACAGACAGATCCCTAACAGTTTAACACCCTGACAATGACTTGTGTTCGGCTGATAATTGCAGCAAAAGGGGGGAGGGTCACGCTGTTCTACATATAATTATATGATTTCAGGCAGTGTATCACTTATCTCTATTCACAAATCTTTATTGTCCCCAAGAACCTCTCAGAGGCTGATTTATCAGATTTAGCTTTTATTTTCTCACCTGTAATAGTCTGGTAAAAAAACAGAAACAGCTAATTGGTTGCTACAGGCAACTGCACTTAGGGTCAGGGCACACGCTCAGATTCGGGGAGATTAGTCGCCCAGTGACAAATCTCCTCTTCTTCAGGACGACTAATCTCCCCGAACTGCCTCCCACCGGCTAGAATGTCAATCACTGGTGGGATGGAGGCTGGCGGCTTTTGGAGCGTTTCGTTTTCCGAAGTCATTTTCCTTGTGAGGCAACTTCGGAAAAGTGATCCGAGTGCCATCCCACCAGTGATTGACATTCTAGCCGGAGGGAGGCAGTTCGGGGAGATTAGTCGTCCTGAAGAAGAGGAGATTTGTCACCGAGCGTCTAATCTCCCTGAATCTGAGCATGTGCCCTGACCCTTAGGCGCAAATTCACTAAGCGCCGAACGCTAGCGTTAATTGGCTACCGTTTGGCATTTTTCGCTACTGCGCAAATTAACTAACGAACGCTGGCGTACTTTCGCTAGTGTTACTTGGCACCCTTACGCCAGGCGAATTTTCGCTAGCGACGTAACTACGCAAATTCACTAACTTGCGCAGTGTACTGAACGCTACCTTTTACGCTAGACTTCCTTCGCCACCTCAGACCTGGCGAAGCGCAATAGAGTAGATAGGGATTGTTTCAAAAAAAGTCAAAATTTTTTCTAAGTCCCAAAAAACGCTGGCGTGTTTTCTACATGATGGGTGATAGGCTGAAAAAGATCGAAAATATTTTTGGGGCTCCCCTCCTTCCCCCCTACATTTCCTGACTCATGGCAACTTACCTAGACAGTGGGCACATGTATAGGGCAAAATAAATTTTTTTTACTGATTTGAAGGTTTTCTAGGCATTTGAAGTGGTGATACGTGTTCCTCCATTGAAATTTGAATTTTGCGCCGTATGTAAATGAACCATCGCTAGCGAAACTTCGCTTCGCTTGGCGAATTAACGCTAGCGCAACTTCGAAAACTTACGCTAATTTACGGAGCGATGGCGAAAATACGCCTGGCGAAGTGTGGAGAAGTGCGGCGAAGTTGCGCCTGAATTTGCCCCTAAAGTTTGCTGCTAATAAATTAACTTAGCCCTTAAAACACAGGTAGAAAAGGTTTTGTTTGCTACAGAAATAATATAAAGGTAAGTGACCTGTTATGCAGAATGCTTTCTGTAATTTGGATATCCTTACTTTTAAAATGATTCTTATTTTTATGGTATAGTTTATATTTCTAAATGAGACTGTTTAAAAATAATTCACTCTACTGTGTAAAATTTAATTCCTAACCAACAAGTGTAATTTTTATTTAAGTTGTAATATTGGTGTGTAGGTGCATCTCAGGTCATTTTGCCTGGTCATGTGCTTTCAGAAATAGCCAGTGATGCGCTATGGAACTGCTTTCAGATTGATTCTCCTACTCAGTATAACTGGAGGAGCCGCAGTGGGACATGGATTTTTGGAGAGCTGTTGTCAGGGAACGGTTATCCTGTTACCTTTCCATTATTCTATTGTTAGGCTTTTGGAGTATTCCCTTTTTACCCATTGCAGTTCCAGGATTAACTGATGATGTGACAATTTAGTATATTACTTTGATAAATACTTGTTTGTTTAGTTGGTAGAGAGGAAGATCTTATTTTATGTTATCTTTATTTTCTTTTTTGATTTAACTTTTATTTTCCTTGATGAATATTGTTAAGGGCTGGGACACACTGGGCGATTTGGGGATATTTAGTCGCCTGGCGACTAATCGCCGCGACTTTTCCCCCCGAATGCCTCCCCTCGCTCTGCGCCTGGCTAAAATGAAAAATCGCCTGCGCTAATCACACGCGGCGATTCGTTTTCCGAAGTCGCCCGGAGTTGCCTCACGAGGAAACTCCGGGCGACTTCGGAAAACGAATCGCCACGTGTGAGTAGCGCAGGCGATTTTTCATTTTAGCCAGGCGCAGAGTGAGGGGAGGCATTCGGGGGGAAAAGTCGCGGTGATTAGTCGCCAGGCGACTAAATATCCCCAAATCGCCCAGTGTGTCCCAGCCCTAAGGTCAATATTTGGTGTTTTGTTCACAATGAATTGTTATGTAATATTCCTTTTATTATGAAAATCTACAAACGTCTTGTTGAGCTAATGATTTCCTGCTTTTATTCCTTTTGTTTATTAAAAATGCCAATAAACATGATTGAAAAGAAAGAAAGGCTGTTGGAGCAAAGGGGAGAGTGATACACTCCAACTTGCAGTGCAGCAGTCAAGAGTGACTGAAGTTTATCAGAGCACATGACTGAGGGCACCTGGAAAACTAGCAAAATGTCTCCTCTTTTGAAAAATGGATTTCAATGCAGAATTCTGCTGGAGCAGCATTATTAACACATAATTTGAAAAAAAAAACAAGTTTTCCTGTGACAGAATCCCTTAAAGTATACTCAGAATCATTTACACATTAAAAATAAACCTAGGATTGTTTTACCTGATTATAAAGTCTATGGAAGATGACCTTCCTGTTATTCTGAACTCTCTGGGTTTTCGGGCAACAGATCCCATACCTGTACTTTATTATTATATATTTTGTGTTGTTATTTATAATTATAGTTGATCATTTATACTATTATTATGTATTAACTGATCCCTCCTCTCCAATAATCCATAAATATATTCTGTACATCTTTCTTAGAGATTGATGTTGGGTTTCCTATCCAGATGTTACTTGGGGGGCTTTGAATATATCAATATGCCAGTGTTAATTTATGTTGTTAAGATACATTCCATGTGCATCACATACCTCCCAACATTTTGGAAATAAAAAGAGGGACAAAAAAGTTGGCGCGCGTATCGCGGTGAACATTTTTGGACCACACCCATGTTTGTGGCCACACCCCCTAATTACCATGTTCATTTTACAAAATTTGTCAGGTTATACAAGTTTGAACATATTCCTGTGGTTTATTTCAGTTATTACAGTTTTGCTAATGAAGGTGAATTGCCCTTTAAGCTGTGAGTCTAACTTCTCCCAAGAGACCTGTTTATCTTATATTGTTACAATTACTTATTTGCTTATCTCGAAATTGTTTCTTTTTCTGGCTGTTCAGTGCAGAGAAAAACAGGACTTCCCAGTACAAACGAGGGACTGCAGGTTGAGCTGTCAAAAGAGGGACTGTCCCTCTGAAAACGGGACAGGTGGGAGGTATGGCATCAACATGCAGGGGAGATCCTGGCCCCTCTGTTTCCTGAGGCACCTTCCCCCTCCCCCACACACTCACCATTTTGGATACCATAACAGCAGCATAGGTATTCCCCTGTACTAAGCACAATTCAGCAGGAACTGCCCCCTAAGTTTGCTCATAGTCTGTACACAGAAATACCATAAAACTATGGCAGCATAGGTATTCCCTGTACTAAGCACAATTCAGCAGGAACAGTCCCCTAAGTTTGCTCATAGTCTGTACAGAGAGATCCCATAAAACTATGACACATAGGTATTCCCCTGTACTAAGCACAATTCTGCAGAAACAGCCCCCTAAGTTTGCTCATAGTCTGTACAGATAGATCCCATAATACTATGGTACATAGGTATTCCCCTGTACTAAGCACAATTCCGCAGGAACAGCCCCTAAGTTTGCTCATAGTCTGTACAGAGAGATCCCATAAAACTATGACACATAGGTATTCCCCTGTACTAAGCACAATTCTGCAGAAACAGCCCCCTAAGTTTGCTCATAGTCTGTACAGATAGATCCCATAATACTATGGTACATAGGTATTTCCCTGTATTAAGCACAATTCAGCAGGAACAGCCCCTAAGTTTGCTCATAGTCTGTACAGAGAGATCCCATAAAACTATGGCAGTATAGACATTCCCCTGTACTAAGCACAATTCAGCAGGGCATTTTGCAGGTATAATGTCCCTTTAAGCGATTGCCTCACACTAGTTCTATGCAGGTGTTACTGTTATCAGTAGAGAAGAGTTGGTGATTAATGTGATATGTTTTATCTCAAAATCAATAATTCAAGGCATAAGAACCTGTTCCTCACATACATTGTACCAAATGGCAATATTGTAACTTCAAAAAGATGAGGACTGAGGGCCGGGGGGCAGATCTCTATTGTTAAAGCTTTTAGCCCAACACATTTCCATACAAGATATTCCGTTAAATAAGTGGAGGACGGCTGATGTTTCATTTTGCAGAATAGGCAGAGTCAGGCACAATAATGAGGGGGTGGTAAATACCTGTACCTGAAAGTGCCCCATGTGCCATTACCCTAAAGGTACATTTGTTCTCATTAGGAAAGAACATATAAGGGCAGGGATAAAGTGACACGTGTTTGGTTTGTTGGAAGGGCAAGAACTGTGAATAACATCCACTGACTCCATCCAACATATTTATTTCCCAGAAGACACATCAGTTCATTTGCATTCACTACATACAATACAAATCTCTGTGGATTCCCAGCACCTCCTGATATCAACTGCTGAGCCCTGAGTCAGAAATATCAGATCAGCAGAAAAGCACACGTTTACTGAATATGCAAAAAAAGGAGCTAATAATATTAAACAAATGTAACCTGCTGTGAGACTGCCAGAATAATCTGCTCATGACACTGAAATAGTTATAGTTTTCTGCACAAATCTGTACTCTGGGCCACTTAATGTACAGAGCAGAAGGCTGCAGGTGGGAAGAGTAAGGATAGCAAAGACAGGGGGTTCCTTTATTATTGCACTTGTGTCCAGGGCTATGAATGTTCTCTGCACAGAAGTGCTAAAGGGGTGGTTCACCTTTGAGATAACTTTTAGTATGGCGTAGAGATTGATTGCAATTGGTTTTCATTTTTTATTATTTGTGGTTTTTGAGTTATTTACCTTTTTATTCAGCAGCTCTCCAGTTTGCATCTTAAGCAATCTGGTAACTAGGGTCCAAATTCTCCTAGCAACCATGCATTGATTTGAATAAGAGACTGGAATATGAATTGGCCTGAAAAGAAGGATCAGTAATAAAAAGTAGCGATAACGATACATTTGTAGCCTTACAGAGCATTTGTTTTTTAAATGGAGTCAGCGATGCCCATTTGAAAGCTGCAAAGAGTCAGAAAAATTAAAATAACTATAAAACAATAAAAAATAAATAATGAAAACCAATTGAAAAGTTGCTTAGATTTGACCATCCTATAACATAATAAAAGTTACCTTAAAGGTGAAACACCACTCTTGCCTACGTGACCCCCTAACTGACCCTCATGACAAACACAGGCAGCGATGTATTCATGGGGAGTAGTTACGCCGCTAGCGAAAATTCGCCTGCCGTAAGGGTGCGAAGTAACACTAGCTATTTACGCCAGCGTTCGTTAGTGAATTTGCGAAGTACCGAAAATGCCAAACGCTAGCAAATTGACGCTTCGGCGCTTAGTGAATTTGCGCCTTTGTATCTTTTTCTGGCCTCAGTGCAGGAGATCAACGCGAAAGTTGGGACATCTCCATAACAATCCGGGACAGAGGGCTGAGCTGTCAAAATGAGGACTGTCCCGCTCAGGCCCAGACTGGCGATCGGTGGGTTTGGGCAAATGCCAAAGTGGCTGCTATAAGGTGCCATAGAAAGTCAGTATTTAGTGGCCTGGTGGGGGCTGTTTTGGCTTCTGTGTACCTGAAAATTCAGGGCCTATTTTAATTCTCAGTCCAGACCTGAAAACTTCATTTATATATGGTCCAAATATAGAATTGTTCCTTCTGAGCTGGATGCACTAACAATGTTTGGTGTCACCGTTGTACATTCTATATAGGGTTGCCACCTTTTCCTAAATTTTTTACCGGCTGGTGGGGGGGGCAAAAAAGGGGTGGAGTGTGACATCAAAAGGGGCGTGTCACGATGTAAAAGGGGTGGGGCCATGGCACAGAGATTTCAAGACGGAGGACAAAAGCTAAGTTTACATGAGTTTGGGGCGGGCCGAGGGGTCTTTTTAGGGTATTACAAATTTATCAGCAGCTACATTGCCGATAAATTGGTAATACCGGCCCCGGCCTTGGCAGGTGTTTTACCGGCCGGATGGCAACCCTAATTCTATACCACAATAACACTTACATACACATAGCTCCCTCTTTCTCTGTAGCACACACACAAATACACAATCTCATGTCTCTACTGCCCCTCTCCCTCATTTGCTTCTAAGCTTCATTTCTTAAAGCCCCAGTGCATGTACTAGAGCTCTAAAGGAGCCCAATCACTTACATTAGAGCTCACTTACAGAGCACCTGTGCCTGGAGCATACCCTATGTCAAGGTGCTAAGTACAAGACCCTATTGGTCTTTATGCCCATTGGTGCTCCCAAGCTCACTCATTTCAAAGATGCTCCCATGTGCCTCCCCAGCTCACCACTATACTAAATTGTGTAATCAAACCTGTATCATCCGCATCCAAACAACCAACAGACAAAAAAAAAAAACAACCATTCAATTTCAGAATGAACCCACAGCACTACGCCTGTCAGTGATTCTCTAGCAGAAATCTTTTCAAAGAGAAAATGAAGAAAGAAACTCAGGTCTGAATTTGGATTCTTAATATTTTATTCCAAAATATGGACAAGAACAATCTGGAGAAGTTTGAATCCACCGTCCCACCCACTTCTGTCTATGATCACTTGTTTGGCTTCTTTTGACAACAAGTGTTTGTGCAGCCATTGACTCTCAGTCTATTCATGTCCTTAACCCGATACAGGGCAGGTCTTTTCCTTAGAAATCTCTTGCCAAACACTGGCAGATGAACTATAAGCTGCACTCACTCCTTCTCTTCTCCATTTCTCTTTGGTAGAAACCTTTTCTAACATTAATGCTCTGTGAGAGGAGATGATGTTGAGCCTCTAGGCTTCCCTTTTTCGGCCTCCTCTCACTTTTAATGGTTTCACTTCCTCATCTTTTTCTTCAGCTTCAGCAGCACAATGTTCCCCTTTAAACTCTCAACCAGCAGGGACATCTCTGTTATTCCTGCGCCTCCACATCTTGTACCAATAGAATAGGCAGAGCTCATGTATAATGGGGATGAGCATGTCTTGTAAGAAAAAGTCCTACATAAAAGCAGAGAAAGAGATGAGATGATTACACAGTAACACACTGATAACCAGTCTGATTGTTTCTAAGGATCATCTATTAGAGCTTACCATAAGGTCCTCTCCCATTTTAGTTTTATCCTCTCGATATATGAGCTCCAGATAATAAACAGCTTGTAGCAACTCCTACAACAGAAAGAAGTCAGTTAGTCAGACACCCAGTCACATAAGCCATATCAATCAGGCTGACAGTTAAACTGACATAGGGACCAGTTCTAAAGCTCTAATCACTTCATGTCAGACTCACTCTATATACGATATTCTCATCTAATGATTCCAATTACCTGAATGATGGTGTTACTCAGCTCTGGGTCTGGTCTATTGAGCTGACTCTCTATTGGAGGAATAGGACACAGCAAGCCCTGCAAGAGGAGATGATCAGTTACTCACACAACAGAACACTAGATAACATATTCAGAAACCCCATAACTGTCTGGTTTGTACAATGTCACGTGATTAATCAAATGGTTTATGTGTAATGGTTTAATACGTCACACAATGTATTTCATGTGATTCTATGATAAATCTGCCTTTGATATTTCTGCAAGGAGCTTAATTACATGACATTGCCAAGTCCATTTATATTAATGGCAATTGGACCCATTAGTTTCCACTTCTAAAGATCAAATCAGATCAAGTAAACGTTCTGCTCCCTGCAAGGTGCATTGGTTACACAGAAATATGGTTTTAATCAAACAGAACAAATCTAAACTTACATCACATCTTATATCTCCAGGAATTAGCAGTGGAGTCGGCTTGGGCTTCTCTTGTACAAACTTGATATTGTCGCTCAGTAAATCCTCTGTATAACTGTTCCACTCAACAGGCACTGGGCAAACCGGCCTGGATTCACAATATTCCCATTTATCAACGTGATTACAGAATTTCTCAGTATCTCTGATATATCTTTCCTGTAAGAGAAAAGTGCAAAGATCAGACGTGTGGGACAGGGGGCTTTCCATAAACCCGTTAATCACTAGTTAATAAACATCATTAACAGATAACACTAATATGTAGAAATCATTATGGTTCAAAGTCCACGTATCTCCCCAGTATAAATACATAGGACTTACATTTAAAAATCCAGTAAAAATCAGCAGGGTGATGATTAGAGACTTCATGGTCGCATGCAGTCACTAATCTGACAATCCCAACTGTGAGCAATGCTTAGACCAGCTTGTGTCAGGGGCACCATTGTGATGTCATCACTAACAGTCATGGTCATGTGATATCAAATGCTTCAGCTTCAACAATGAAGTGTAGGGTAGTTATAGAAATGCCATAGACTGACTTGAATCATTTTCAAATTTGCAGCAATGTTTTACTGAAAACAATTTGTTATTTTTCATTGGTTTCAGCAGCTAATATGAAATGAAGTTCTGTATTGATACAGATTGCAGCTACTCCTGCTAGGACAGGCTGCTGTACATGAATAAATATAATAAGGAAGAACATAATTACAGGAGAATATAATGGCATAAATACAGAGTCTGCTATTGTCTCCCCGATATAATTACAAAGAACTTACTCGTAAAAATCCAGTGAAAATCAGTAGCGTGAAAATCAGTGACTTCATGATCACACGCAGTCACTAATCTGACAGTCCCGGCTGTAAACAGCTTGTGTCAGGGGCACCATTGTGATGTCATAATTAACAATCATGGTCATGTGACATCAAATGTCAACGGCCAAGAAAGCTTTCTGGGGTTATTTGCATGTAAATAAATAAAAGCATATGCAATAACATTCTTAGTAATGTCTTTTTGAAAATCCTTATCTGTTTTGTATTGCTTTCATTTGCTTCATTTTTCATCTACTCCTGTACTGATACAGAATGCAGCTATTACTGTTAGGACACAAGTACAGAACAGTGTCATTCTGTGGCTACTAAAGCAAATAAAGTTCTGTCTTGCATAAAAAAGGGCATTAACTCAAGGGATGAAAACATTATTCTGCCTCTTTATAGGTCCCTGGTGAGGCCTCATCTGGAGTATGGGGGCAGTTTTGGACTCCAGTCCTTAAGAGGGATTTTATAAAAACATGTCCTGAAATAAAAAGGGGTACAAAATTGTGCTATGTAGGGCCTGAACATGGAGAATTTATTTCTGTACCATTGACAGTGCAGCTGAAGATGTAACATAGCTGGAAGGGCAGCAGTGAAGCTTTCCTAAAACAGGTATAGAATCCTGTTATCCAGAATGCTCGGGACCTGGGGTTTTCTGGATAGTGGATCTTTCCGTAATTTGGATCTTCATACCTTAAGTCTACTAGAACATCTTGTAAACAATCAATAAACCCAATAGTCTGGTTTTGCTCCCAGTAAGGATTCATTATATCTTAGTTGGGATCAAGTATAAAGTACTGTTCAATTATTACAGAGAAAAAGGAAATCATTTTTAAAAATGTGGAATATTTGGATAAAATGGTGACATATGGGAGGCAGCCATTCTGTAATTTGTAGCTTTCAGGATAACAGGTTTCCGGATAACGGATCCCATACCTGTATCTCTGTTATTGTGATGCTCTTAGCGCTGATTTGCCCAAAATCTTTGCAAACTGATCCCCCCTGGCTCCAGTCCGTGATTGATTTGTAGTGAGCTTGTTATTTGTATATCAGTAGCTATTAATTAGAAGAGTGAGTTTGCAGTAGGATTGTGTTGGTAACAACAGTGTGTTTCAGTTTTATACACTATTATGTTCCATGCTGATGGGGAGGGAATTCAATCTTCCAGTATTGGACACTATTGCTGGGCTAGGTACTTATTATATAATATTATCGTTATATGTGAAAGGCACAGATATGTGTTAAACTATTATTATAAGTTATTGGCTCTTGGAATAAACTGCACAGGCAAAGGGGAATGAGGAGGACACACTGTTAGGTACAAAGTCACCAGGCCTGGACTGGTAATCTGTGGGATCTGGCAAATGCCAGAGGGGCTGCGATAAGGTGCCATATAAAGTCAGTATTTAGTGGCCTTGTGGGGACTGTTTGGGCCTCTGTGTACCTGAAATGCCAGGGCCTATTTTAATTCTCAGTCCGCTCAAAACTGGACAGTTGGGAGGTATGTATGGGGCCTATTATGATTTTGCTGCGGGACCCAGTAACTTCTATTTGTGCAATGAGAATATTAAGAAGGGATAATCCTTTTCATTAGCAAGAAGGTGCTCCCAACACAGTTTCAGCCTTTCCTAAATTTCCATTGTTCTCTGCCTACTGCCTTCCTTTTTATAGCCCAAATACAGCATCAAAATCAGCTTATTTATGGGCTTATTTCTAAACTCCAGTGCCGCTGTGATATTCATAATGATCAGATTAAATCTGCTTTCTGGTCTTCTGGCATCTCTGACCCCAAGAACCAGATAACGTTTTTAATTGATTCAAACTTCTAAGGCCACCCAGGGAGTGTGAACGAACAGCGCTGCAAAATATGTTGGCGCTATATAAATACATAATAATAATAATAATAATACCACAAAACTTGCCTGGGAGGGATACGATGTGTCAATTTTTACCATCGTCAGTGTCCATTAATAAGTGTAACCGGATGAGAATGAAAAATGAAAAATATATTATTAGTGAATAAACTGATAACCAAAAATAAAAACTAAAAAATAATAAACAATGATAATCGTATTAATATCTGATATTCATTCATAGGCCAATTTGTGGATGCATTATAAATCTGTAATAATTAAAATATATGTTCATTCGTATTTAACTATTCACCAGTAAAAAAAAAAATGACACCCGCTACAGATTACCCTGGTATATCAATGCTATTGCCCACATAATGTTTAAGATTAATTTCCCAATTAAATAAATTTGACCTACAATATAGGCTGAATTCAGGATGGTTCAGGATTCAGTAGAAAGAGAAACAATATGGCATCTCACATCCATATATAATTATACAGGTGTGTGACCTGTTATCCACAATGCATGGGGGTTTCCAGATAAAGGGGTTTGCCGTAATTTGGATCTCCATACATTATGTAATGTTTCATAACATATTATATGTAATATGTTTGCAAAGACTATTGCGAATGTTAACGACCATGTTTGCGTCCTTTTTGACAAATTATAGACCTCAACACCTTGTGATTTTTAATTACATTCCCCCTTTAAGCTAATAAAAAGTCCTCTTGATGGCCTTCCTGAATTTTGAAGCTTTTTGGATAACAGGTTTCCTGATAATGGATCCTACACCTGTAATACAACAAGACAGGAAAGGAATGTTCTGGGCACACAATTGGTTATTATTTCTTGTCTTTCTTTTTAAGGCTGAAACAAAGGGAAGCTAAAAGACAGTTATAAATAGGGCTCATTTTCACGTTACACCCAGAGGTTATTTCTTGCTTTATAGAAAAATCTGTTCATAGAGAGACAGCAGAGACAAGTCAGCATTTTCTCTATAGACTTGGAAGTGCCCTAAATCTGTCTTTCCCGCATAGGCCACCAAGCACCACACGCTATTTACTCTTCCTTAAAATATTCACATAGAGCCAATAGGAGTCCTGATCATAAATCTGCTGCTCTGCATTCATAAAAAAAAAATGTTGTTTATAAACCCCCTCCCCGGCCGTTGCATTGGCAAAACTCGATCGATATAAATGTGCCAAACTGCAAATAGACCCGTGGTTGCTGTAGCAACAGAGAGTGCATCTTTGCCATGTAAATATTAAATACAAAAAACAAACATTAAAAGAGAATTTGTGCCCTAATGGACAAGTCTGATGCAAGGAGGAAATGCTCTTTGCAGGGGGAAAACTCCCACAAATGATATACAGTATTGTATATAAATCTATATATTATCCTTTTTCATTCCCATTCTCTATAAAAAGCAAACTTTTCTGATGTTACAATCATCAAGCATTCCAGCACCTTGTATATACTCACTCATTCTGGCTGTCCTTATGTACACAAGGAAAACTGTCAACCAAGAGAAATACAGAGGGAGGAAATGCACTTTTATCTGTGATACTGTAGGTTGGATTGGGCTGGTGGGACACCAGTAAAAAACCAGGAGAAAAGGCACTGAATGCACAGCAGATATCAGATAAACTCTGTAGTTAGTATACAATGAGATTCCTTATCTGTTATCTACTGTGTATCCTGTGCCTTTGAATGGCTGCCCCCATGGCTACACAGCAGCTTGTTTATATAAACTATAGTAGTACTTATCTGTTATCTACTGTGTATCCTGTGCTTGAATGGCTGCCCCCATGGCTACACAGCAGCTTGTTTATATAAACTATAGTAGTACTTATCTGTTATCTACTGTGTATCCTGTGCTTGAATGGCTGCCCCCATGGCTACACAGCAGCTTGTTTATATAAACTATAGTAGTACTTATCTGGTATCTACTGTGTATCCTGTGCTTGAATGGCTGCCCCCATGGCTACACAGCAGCTTGTTTATATAAACTATAGTAGTACTTATCTGTTATCTACTGTGTATCCTGTGCTTGAATGGCTGCCCCCATGGCTACACAGCAGCTTGTTTATATATAAACTATAGTAGTACTTATCTGTTATCTACTGTATATCCTATGCTTGAATGGCTGCCCCCATGGCTACACAGCAGCTTGTTTATATAAACTATAGTAGTACTTATCTGTTATCTACTGTGTATCCTGTGCTTGAATGGATGCCCCCATGGCTACACAGCAGCTTGTTTATATAAACTATAGTAGTACTTATCTGTTATCTACTGTGTATCCTGTGCTTGAATGGCTGCCCCCATGGCTACACAGCAGCTTGTTTATATAAACTATAGTAGTACTTATCTGTTATCTACTGTGTATCCTGTGCTTGAATGACTGCCCCCATGGCTACACAGCAGCTTGTTTATATAAACTATAGTAGTACTTATCTGTTATCTACTGTGTATCCTGTGCTTGAATGGCTGCCCCCATGGCTACACAGCAGCTTGTTTATATAAACTATAGTAGTACTTATCTGTTATCTACTGTGTATCCTGTGCTTGAATGGCTGCCCCCATGGCTACACAGCAGCTTGTTTATATATAAACTATAGTAGTACTTATCTGTTATCTACTGTGTATCCTGTGCTTGAATGGATGCCCCCATGGCTACACAGCAGCTTGTTTATATAAACTATAGTAGTACTTATCTGTTATCTACTGTGTATCCTGTGCTTGAATGGCTGCCCCCATGGCTACACAGCAGCTTGTTTATATAAACTATAGTAGTACTTATCTGTTATCTACTGTGTATCCTGTGCTTGAATGACTGCCCCCATGGCTACACCGCAGCTTGTTTATATAAACTATAGTAGTACTTATCTGTTATCTACTGTGTATCCTGTGCTTGAATGGCTGCCCCCATGGCTACACAGCAGCTTGTTTATATAAACTATAGTAGTACTTATCTGTTATCTACTGTGTATCCTGTGCTTGAATGGCTGCCCCCATGGCTACACAGCAGCTTGTTTATATATAAACTATAGTAGTACTTATCTGTTATCTACTGTATATCCTGTGCTTGAATGGCTGCCCCCATGGCTACACAGCAGCTTGTTTATATAAACTATAGTAGTACTTATCTGTTATCTACTGTGTATCCTGTGCTTGAATGGATGCCCCCATGGCTACACAGCAGCTTGTTTATATAAACTATAGTAGTACTTATCTGTTATCTACTGTGTATCCTGTGCTTGAATGGCTGCCCCCATGGCTACACAGCAGCTTGTTTATATAAACTATAGTAGTACTTATCTGTTATCTACTGTGTATCCTGTGCTTGAATGACTGCCCCCATGGCTACACAGCAGCTTGTTTATATAAACTATAGTAGTACTTATCTGTTATCTACTGTGTATCCTGTGCTTGAATGGCTGCCCCCATGGCTACACAGCAGCTTGTTTATATAAACTATAGTAGTACTTATCTGTTATCTACTGTGTATCCTGTGCTTGAATGGCTGCCCCCATGGCTACACAGCAGCTTGTTTATATATAAACTATAGTAGTACTTATCTGTTATCTACTGTGTATCCTGTGCTTGAATGGATGCCCCCATGGCTACACAGCAGCTTGTTTATATAAACTATAGTAGTACTTATCTGTTATCTACTGTGTATCCTGTGCTTGAATGGCTGCCCCCATGGCTACACAGCAGCTTGTTTATATAAACTATAGTAGTACTTATCTGTTATCTACTGTGTATCCTGTGCTTGAATGACTGCCCCCATGGCTACACCGCAGCTTGTTTATATAAACTATAGTAGTACTTATCTGTTATCTACTGTGTATCCTGTGCTTGAATGGCTGCCCCCATGGCTACACAGCAGCTTGTTTATATAAACTATAGTAGTACTTATCTGTTATCTACTGTGTATCCTGTGCTTGAATGGCTGCCCCCATGGCTACACAGCAGCTTACTCTGGTGACCTATTCTGGTCATATAGGTCTCACTTCAATATTGAGGGACTTCTCTTGACCATCCATGACATGTTAGTGCACATTAAGTAGAACTTTTGGCCATACTGTAAATAGTGTTGCTTATAGAACTGCCAACTGGCTTAACCTGTAAAGTGACCAGCTCCATGTTGTAGCTCCCACCCTTCCCAGCTATGGTCAGGTGATCCCAGTGGTGGCCAATAAAAGGGCAGCTATGTTTGGCAGTCTTAACCTTGAAAGCAGCAAGTAAGTTGCAGGTAAAACTTAGTCCCTGTATAAAATGTTTACATAAAGTAGAATTCCTAATGAAAACGAGTGCAGGACTGGCCAGATATGGGATGACTTTGACGTAGTTGGCCAGCTTAAATGCATTGCAATATATGGACAAACAATCCCTGTTTTGTTTAAAGGGTAAGGCATTTTTTAGTAGCTTAAGGCACAAAATGTCTCAATGCCATTAATATATTGATAATGGGTTGAGTGCAGAGGACTCGTCTATTTGTCTAACCTGTAAAGTACCAGCAAAAACCAGGGCTGGCATTATAAAAAAAGTACCAACCTGCCCCAATTCCCCCTCCTCCTCTATCTCCCAAAAGCTCTGTAACCCTTCCTACTCACCTAATCTCTGTCTGGTCCACCCCCTCTATGTTACAAATCCACATAATCACAGCTCTGCCCCTCGTGGTCCCTGCACCGTCCACTTACACCTTCATACCTTTACACCTTTTCCCTGCTGGCTGGTATGACCCCAGACCAAAATTGGCAACCCTAGTTGCACCCCCAAAAACCAGGATGTAGGATCAAACAAATATACCACATGATTAGCCCAGTGCAACCCTACAAGTATAATGGACCCTCCCCATCACCAATGCACAGGAATATTGAATTTAATTGAATATAATACACTTGTAATTTCAATATTATGATTAACATTTGTAAAGCACCAATGTATGTTATGGCACTGTGCAACATTTGTGAACATAATAAGACATATTACATATTATTGAAGGATCTGTGAGTGCTGTCATCTTGGATTGTATTGCCTGAGAATGTCTGTGATTGGGGGAAATAAGGAAGCTTGGCTGAGACAAAGCAAACAAAACCACGTGCACAAATATATGGACTTTGACTTGTGTACTATGGGCAGTGCTATAAGAAATAGTAGGTTATTATATATCCCAACATTTGAATGCCAAAAAAGGAGACAATTTAGGATTTGCCCCAGTGATGCCCATTTGTACCTGGTATGTATTAGATTCTACCTACATTCTAGTAATCCGCATCTCTTTTCATGCCCATAATTCAAAACCATCCTGTGGAAAATGGAACCAAAGGGAGGTATGTCCTATAATTAGGTGGAAAATAAATGTATTGCTCGTATCACTTTACGTTTAACCCTTGAACTGTGGGGGATTTAATTTAAGGCCAAACTGAGACATATCTTTTGTTATAAACATCTTGCCCTTTAGTGGTGCTTCAGACAAAGGAAGCGACATGGCAGCAGATAATGCATTAAATAGGAACATACAGTAACACAGTTATATGGATGGGACTAGACAACTAGGAAACCAGACTGGGAGGGGGGGGGCAGGGTGTCTGTGACTCAAGCAGTGGGTGGGACTAGAACACTCTGATGGCAGCCTCCATGGGCAGAGGCAGATGGGTACACAGAGGGTTAAGAGGAAAGACATATGAAATATTAAAATCGCTAAGCTGATATTTGGTACCTAGTGACAAAAGCCTTTTAGCAGTAAATTCTCCTTTAGCTATACACAGAATGATGGCAGCGGCATTCTCTGGGCATGTCAAGCCTCCAAAAACCATTATTATTTGCCTCCTACACTCAGAGTAACTTTCAAGAAATAGTGGTACGCAAGCGAGAAACGCACTGCCGGAGTGGGTTTATACTCGAATCCCATTTAATTCACTTTAATAAATTCATGCTGCTTAACTGGATAGTAAACAAAGAAAGGTTGCTATAGAAATACACTAATGCAAAGGGCATGGATTCCAGCAGCCAAATACAATTTTGTTGTCATTTATTTCAGCGAAGGCCCCCCCCTTACTAACGGATATGAGCTTCTTGCGGAAACTACTAACATGATTACGAACGCGTGATTTTCTGCTGTGGCATCTATCCAATAGCGATTTCATGGGTAAGATATATATTTCTTGCTAGACTCAAAAAATATTATTTTTTTAAACAAATTTAAATAAATACAGCAATGTATCCTCTTCTGTGTTAACCTGCGGCAAAGGCACAATGGAGGGAAACCATTGTTTTTTGTTACTTGGCACCTATCAATCATTGTTTCTGTAGGTAAAATGTAAGCAGAGCAGACAGTTGTATCATGTATACGTTTCTTTGCTAAAGTGTTTTTTCTTGTTTTTGTATTACTTGTATGCAAGAAACTCAATAAAAACATTTCCATTGCAGTGTGCTTAATCCAACAAAGGATCCTGCCAACAAGTAGAATAGGGCCCAAATGATTCACTGGATTTGCATTACCTTGCCATGCCCCAATATAAGGTCCGGACTTAAATAGTGATCGCCCCCAGCCCGATGCCGTTCATCGCCCCGTTCCCTTAATTCATGCACATGTAGGGGACAAGAAGAATCATTCCCCTGTTTTTCTGCCTGTGACATCATCCAGCCCAGTTACAAGCTGGAGAGTGATCCAATTGGCTGGGAATCCCAGTGCATCCTTGGGAGAGAGGGTGTGCCTGACTTTGGAGCCAAATATACAGGGTCTCCCATAAAGCTGAACAGAGCCAACATGAGTAGCTGTAAGACTGTCAAGTACAGAGAAGCTGTTAAATCTGTGGAATCTGTGGAGGTACAGATTGAGCTCAGCCTGTTCCCTGCCAAGCTGCTAGAAACTCAGAAGGAGAAAGATGCCACTGGTGAGATTTATCCTGCTGCAGAGCTGCCTGTAATTAGGGATGTAGCGAACGTCGGAAAAAAAGTTCGCGAACATATTCGCGAACTTGCGCAAAATTGCGAGCGGTTCGCGAACGGTTCGCGAACCCCATAGACTTCAATGGGAAGGCGAACTTTAACATCTACAAAAGACATTTCTGGCCAGAAAAATGATTTTAAAGTTGTTTAAAGGGTGCAACGACCTGGACAGTGGCATGCCAGAGGGGGATCAAGGGCAAAAATGTATCTGAAAAATCTGCCTGTGTGTGCTTGGAAGAGATAGTGTAGGGCGAGAGCTGTTAGTGATTTCAGGGACAGATGATAGTAAGTTTGCTGGCTAGTAATCTGCGTGATACTGCTCTGTATTGGAGGGACAGAAGTCTGCAGGGATTTGAGGGACATTTTAGCTTAGGTAGCTTTGCTGGCTAGTAATCTACTGTTCTCTTTAAACAACTGCCATACGTTGACCTTGTAGGCATTGTTTGCCCAGTTTTTTTGGACGCAGCCACTGAAGCACAGTTGCCAGAAAAAATATGCCATATAAATGCTGAAAATAGTCATTTTTCGCCATACGTTGACCTTGTAGACATTGTTTGCCCAGTTTTTTTGGACGCAGCCACTGAAGCACAGTTGCCAGAAAAAATATGCCATATAAATGCTGAAAATATAAATTTTTTTGGTTGCAGCCACTGAAGCACAGAGGCCAGAAAAATTATGCCATATAAATGCTGAAAATAGTCATTTTTCGCCATACGTTGACCTTGTAGACATTGTTTGCCCAGTTTTTTTGGACGCAGCCACTGAAGCACAGTTGCCAGAAAAAATATGCCATATAAATGCTGAAAATATAAATTTTTTTGGTTGCAGCCACTGAAGCACAGAGGCCAGAAAAATTATGCCATATAAATGCTGAAAATATAAATTTTTTTGGTTGCAGCCACTGAAGCACAGAGGCCAGAAAAAATATGCCATATAAATGCTGAAAATAGTCATTTTTTGCCATACGTTGACCTTGTAGGCATTGTTTGCCCAGTTTTCTTGGTCGCAGCCACTGAAGCACAGTTGCCAGAAAAAATATGCCATATAAATGCTGAAAATAGTCATTTTTTGCCATATACGTTGAGTCAAGGTATGGCAAAAAATGACTATTTTCAGCATTTCTATGGCATATTTTTTCTGGCCTCTGTGCTTGAGTGGCTGCGGCCAAAAAAACTGGGCAAACAATGCCTACAAGGTCAACGACGTTGACCTTGTAGGCATTGTTTGCCCAGTTTTTTTGGCCGCAGCCACTCAAGCACAGAGGCCAGAAAAAATATGCCATAGAAATGCTGAAAATAGTCATTTTTTTGGTCGCAGCCACTGAAGCACAGTTGCCAGAAAAATTATGCCATATAAATGCTGAAAATATAAATTTTTTTGGTTGCAGCCACTGAAGCACAGAGGCCAGAAAAATTATGCCATATAAATGCAGAAAATATGCATTTTTTTGGTTGCAGCCACTGAAGCACAGAGGCCAGAAAAATTATGCCATATAAATGCAGAAAATATGCATTTTTTTGGTTGCAGCCACTGAAGCACAGAGGCCAGAAAAATTATGCCATATAAATGCAGAAAATATGCATTTTTTTGGACGCAGCCACTGAAGCACAGTTGCCAGAAAAAATATGCCATATAAATGCTGAAAATAGTCATTTTTCGCCATACGTTGACCTTGTAGACATTGTTTGCCCAGTTTTTTTGGTTGCAGCCACTGAAGCACAGAGGCCAGAAAAAATTAAACCAGTAGGGTTTGCACCCTAGTTTGTAACGGTGGCGGAGGGAGGAGGACGCTAAAGGACAGCTGTGTGTGGAGTCATGAGGCTTGAAGAGAAGGACAGCTGCATAGAAGTCAGAACAAGTCTTCCGGCGTGCAGTAACCCTCCGAGATCCACCCCTCATTCATTTTAATAAAGGTCAGGTAATCGACACTTTTGTGACCTAGGCGAGTTCTCTTCTCAGTTACAATCCCTCCTGCTGCACTGAAGGTCCTTTCTGAGAGCACACTTGAGGCTGGGCAAGACAAGAGGTTCATGGCAAATTGTGACAGCTCTGGCCACAGATCAAGCCTGCGCACCCAGTAGTCCAGGGGTTCATCGCTCCTCAGAGTGTCGATATCTGCAGTTAATGCCAGGTAGTCCGCTACCTGCCGGTCGAGGCGTTCTTTGAGGGTGGATCCCGAAGGGTTGTGGCGCTGCCTTGGACAGAAAAACATTTGCATGTCTGACGTTACAGACCGGCCAAAGGGCTTTGTCCTTGCAGGTGTGCTCGTGGCAGGATTACTGGCACCTCTGCCCCTGGAATGTTGATGAGTTCCTGAAGTGACATCACCCTTAAAAGCATTGTACAACATGTTTTGCAGGCTGGTTTGTAAATGCCGCATCTTTTCGGACTTGTGGTATGTTGGTAACATTTCTGACACTTTATGCTTGTACCGAGGGTCTAGTAGCGTTGCGACCCAGTACAGGTCCTTCTCCTTAAGCCTCTTGATACGGGGGTCCTTCAACAGGCATGCCAGCATGAAAGACCCCATTCTCACAAGGTTGGATGCAGAGCTATCCATCTCCGCTTCCTCATTATCAAGGACTGCATCATCCACGGTCTCCTCCCCCCAGCCACGTACAAGACCAGGGGTCCCCAAAAGGTCACCACTAGCCCCCTGGGAAGCCTGCTCCTGTTGGTCCTCCTCCTCCTCCTCCACAAAGCCACCTTCCTCCTCTGACTCCACTTCTGGCACCTCTCCCTGCGTTGCAGCAGGTGCCTGGGTTCGTTCTGGTGATTGCGACCATAAATCGTGCGCTTCCAGCTCCTCGTCACGCTGGTCTACAGCCTCATCTGTCACTCGTCGCACGGCACGCTCCAGGAAGAAAGCGAAGGGTATTAGGTCGCTGATGGTGCCTTCGGTGCGACTGACCATATTTGTCACCTCTTCAAAAGGTCGCATGAGCCTGCAGGCATCGCGCATAAGCACCCAGTAACGGGGGAAAAAAATCCCCAGCTCTGCAGATCCAGTCCTACCACCCAGTTCAAAAAGGTACTCGTTGACGGCCCTTTGTTGTTGCAGCAGACGTTCCAACATAAGGAGCGTTGAATTCCAGCGAGTCTGGCTGTCAGAAATCAAACGCCTGACTGGCATGTTGTAGCGCTGCTGAATGTCAGCAAGGCGTGCCATGGCTGTGTAGGAACGTCTGAAATGGGCCGACACCTTTCTGGACTGGGTGAGAACGTCCTGGAATCCTGGGTACTTGGAGACAAAACGTTGGACTATTAAATTTAACACATGTGCCATGCAGGGCACATGTGTTAAATTTCCCAGTCTCAACGCTGCCAACAGATTGCTTCCATTGTCACACACCACTTTTCCGATCTGCAGTTGGTGTGGGGTCAGCCACCGATCGGCCTGTGACTGCAGAGATGACAGGAGTACAGATCCGGTATGGTTTTTGCTTTCCAGGCACGTCATCCCCAAGACAGCGTGACAACGGCGTACCTGGCACGTCGAATAGCCTAGGGGGAGCTGGGGGTGCACAGGTGTGGAGGAGGAGAAGGAGGACCCAGCAGCAGAGTAAGAAGAAGAAGAGGAAGAAGACGAGGTAGAGAGCGATGGAGGAGTAGAGGTGGTGGCAGAACCGCGTGCAATCCGTGGCGGTGACACCAACTCCACTGTTGTTGTTGTTGTTGAGCTACCCATTCCCTGCTTCCCATTCCCAGCCATTACCAAGTTCACCCAGTGGGCAGTGTAGGTGACATACCTGCCCTGACCATGCTTGGAGGACCATGCGTCAGTAGTCATATGGACCTTTGGCCCAACACTAAGTGACAGAGATGCGGTAACTTGGCTCTGCACATGTTGGTACAGGTGTGGTATTCCCTTTTTAGAAAAAAAATTGCGGCTGGGTACCTTCCACTGCGGTGTCCCAATTGCTACAAATTTGCGGAAGGCCTCAGAGTCCACCAGCTGGTATGGTAAAAGCTGGCGGGCTAAGAGTGCAGACAAGCCAGCTGTCAGACGCCGGGCAAGGGGGTGACAGTCAGACATTGGCTTCTTACGCTCAAACATGGCCTTCACAGAAACTTGGCTGGTGGCAGATGACTGGGAATGGGAACAGGTGGTCAAGGTGGAAGGCGGAGTGGAGGGTGGTTCAGATGGGTCAAGGAGAGCAGAGGTAGAGCAGTAAGATGCTGGACCAGAAGGAGTGTGACTTTTAGTTTGCCTGTTGCCTTTGAGGTGTTGCTCCCAAAGTGCTTTGTGCTTGCCGCTCATGTGCCTTCGCATAGAAGTTGTACCTATGTGGCTGTTGGGCTTACCAAGGCTCAGTTTCTGACTGCACTCATTGCAAATTACAATGCTTTTGTCAGAGGCACACACATTAAAAAAATCCCACACTGCTGACTTTTTGGAAGTGTGCGATCTGGCGGTAACAGTAGAAGTTGGCGGCATTGGCGGCAATGGCGGGTGCGTTGGCCGGCTGAACACAGGTGCCGATACATGTTGTTGCCCTACTGATCCCTGCGGGCTGGCCTCCCTGCTTCTTCTAAGTCTTATTCTCCTACTGCCTCTCTGACTCTCCGTCTCTCCATCTGAACTACCCTCCTCTTGCTCTCTTCTACTAGGCACCCACAAAACATCAATCTCCTCATCATCATTCTCCTCAGATGCATCAATTTCTTCTGACACATCACAGAAGGAAGCAGCAGCGGGGACCTCCTCCTCCTCCTCATCACTCATCATTATGTCCATCTCTGTCGTGTTCTCTGCCAGAATTAAATCTGGTGTAACGTCCTCATCTCCTTCATCTTCTTCTGCCAATAATGGTTGCGCATTACTCAGTTCAAGAAACTCATGGGAAAATAACTCCTCTGACTCCAGTGAAGATGGGGCACCGGTGGTGGAGGAAGTGTTACGTGGGGTGGCCATAGCAGTGGAGGATGAGGAGGATGTTGTGGTAAAGTTAGAAACGGTAGAGGATGGGGTGTGCTGTGTAAGCCAGTCAACTACCTCTTCAGCATTTTGGGAGTTCAGGGTCATTGGCTTTTTAAAACTGGGCAATTTGCTAGGGCCACAGGATTGCATAGCAGCACGGCCCCTAGCACGGCCTCTGCGTGGCGGCCTGCCTTTGCCTGGCATTATTTTTAAAAAAACAACAACAACAAAAACTCAGTTGGTTTTTCTGGAAACGATAATACACACAGCTAGATGGCAGTTTGAAGAAAACAGTGTGCAAATAATGCCTACAAGATCAACGTATACACTACTACAGCGGTGGATACGGATTACGTAAAATATATGAATGCTGCTTGAAAAAAAGTAACTCAAGTGGTTTTTCTAGAGACGATAATATTATCAATATTTAGACAAAATGTGAACAAGCTCACACAGCTAGATGGCGGTTTGAAGAAAACACTGTGCAAATAATGCCTACAAGGTCAACGTATACACAGCGGTGGATACGGATTACGTAAAATATAAGAATGCTGCTTGAAAAAAAGTCACTCCGGTGTTTTTTCTGGAGACGGTAATATTATGGATATTTAGACAGAATGTGAACACGGGCACACAGCTAGATAGCAGTTGGTTGAATAACACACTGGGCAAAAAATGCCTACAGGGCAAATAATGCCTACAAGGTCAACGTATACACAGCGGTGGATACGGATTACGTAAAATATAAGAATGCTGCTTGAAAAAAAGTCACTCCGGTGTTTTTTCTGGAGACGGTAATATTATGGATATTTAGACAGAATGTGAACACGGGCACACAGCTAGATAGCAGTTGGTTGAATAACACACTGGGCAAAAAATGCCTACAGGGCAAATAATGCCTACAAGGTCAACGTATACACAGCGGTGGATACGGATTACGTAAAATATAAGAATGCTGCTTGAAAAAAAGTCACTCCGGTGTTTTTTCTGGAGACGGTAATATTATGGATATTTAGACAGAATGTGAACACGGGCACACAGCTAGATAGCAGTTGGTTGAATAACACACTGGGCAAAAAATGCCTACAGGGCAAATAATGCCTACAAGGTCAACTTATACACTACTACAGCGAGGGATACGGATTACGTAAAATTTATTATGGCTGCTTGAAAAAAGTCACTCCGGTGTTTTTTCTGGAGACGGTAATATTATGGATATTTAGACAGAATGTGAACACGGGCACACAGCTAGATAGCAGTTGGTTGAATAACACACTGGGCAAAAAATGCCTACAGGGCAAATAATGCCTAAAAGGTCAACTTATACACTACTACAGCGATGGATACGGATTACGTAAAATTTATTATGGCTGCTTGAAAAAAGTCACTCCGGTGTTTTTTCTGGAGACGGTAATATTATGGATATTTAGACAGAATGTGAACACGGGCACACAGCTAGATAGCAGTTGGTTGAATAACACACTGGGCAAAAAATGCCTACAGGGCAAATAATGCCTAAAAGGTCAACTTATACACTACTACAGCGATGGATACGGATTACGTAAAATTTATTATGGCTGCTTGAAAAAAGTCACTCCGGTGTTTTTTCTGGAGACGGTAATATTATGGATATTTAGACAGAATGTGAACACGGGCACACAGCTAGATAGCAGTTGGTTGAATAACACACTGGGCAAAAAATGCCTACAGGGCAAATAATGCCTAAAAGGTCAACTTATACACTACTACAGCGATGGATACGGATTACGTAAAATTTATTATGGCTGCTTGAAAAAAGTCACTCCGGTGTTTTTTCTGGAGACGGTAATATTATGGATATTTAGACAGAATGTGAACACGGGCACACAGCTAGATAGCAGTTGGTTGAATAACACACTGGGCAAAAAATGCCTACAGGGCAAATAATGCCTAAAAGGTCAACTTATACACTACTACAGCGATGGATACGGATTACGTAAAATTTATTATGGCTGCTTGAAAAAAGTCACTCCGGTGTTTTTTCTGGAGACGGTAATATTATGGATATTTAGACAGAATGTGAACACGGGCACACAGCTAGATAGCAGTTGGTTGAATAACACACTGGGCAAAAAATGCCTACAGGGCAAATAATGCCTAAAAGGTCAACTTATACACTACTACAGCGGTAGTAAAATAAAAAAAAAGTTAAATAAAAAAAGAATGAATATTAAAAAAAAAAAATTAAAGTTGGTGCTGCTGAACTACTAGGAGCAGCAGATTAGCACACCAGTCCCACTCCCCAACACTGCTAGACTAATAGCACTGGGCTCTTATAGTAGTAGTAGTAGTAGTAGTAGTAGTAGTAGTAGTAGTAGTAGTAAAACAACAAAAAAATAAATAAAAGCAGTCCTTACAAGGACTATTGCTATTGCAGCAGTCAGCAGATGAGATCAGAAGCAGGACAGCTGCCCACTGCAGCTACATACAGAGCACTGCAGTAGAAGGTAGATTACTAGCCAGCAAAGCTACCTAAGCTTAAATGTCCCTCAAACCCCTGCAGACTTCTGTCCCTCCAATAACAGAGCAGTATCAAAACGATTACTAGCCAGCAAACTTTCAACTGTCCCTGAAATCACTAACAGGCAGCAGCTCTCTCCCTACACTATCTCTTCAGCACACACAGGCAGAGTGAAAAAAAGCTGCAGGGCTTCGGTTTTTATAGGGAAGGGGAGTGGTCCAAGGGAGAGCTTCCTGATTGGCTGCCATGTACCTGCTGGTCTGGGGTGAGAGGGCAAAAAAAAGCGCCAACAATGGCGAACCCAAAATGGCGAACGTCGCGCGACGTTCGCGAACTTCCGGCGAGCGCGAACACCCGATGTTCGCGCGAACAAGTTCGCCGGCGAACAGTTCGCGACATCTCTACCTGTAATCTCCAGTGTGATTTCCTCTTAGAGCACCCTTTGAGTGAGCCACCCAAGTGAGGATACTGTGACAGAATCCAAGCATGGTGCCCCAAAGTGAAGACAAGTCAGGTGTATTTGCCTGCTACATGGGAGCTGCTGCTTAATTCCAAAGGGAGAGGTACTTTTGGGAAATGGTTGTGCTACCTGGGGAATAAGAGCTCTGGGGAAGGGACAGTTCCTGGTACTTTCCATACGCAAAAGGGATTAAGGGCCCTTGGATTTCCAAGGGTAAATTGCTATTAAAAGAGACAGTAACCAAATTAGGGTTATACACATATGCAAATTTTCATCATTAGGTCCTGAGCAATGTGGATTGGAGCACAGGAAATTTAAAAAAACTATTTTATCTCTTGTGTATCCCCAATGTTTCTGAACCAAGTGCATGTGGTTGGGCAGCATGTCGCCCCCTAAAATTCTGCCGCCCTTGGCTCGGGCCTTTGTGGCCTTTCTACAAATCCGGGCCTGCCGAATATACCTGAACTCCGCCCATGATCCAACCAAACCCCACCCACTTCCTCACAAGCCTTGTCCTATATATCACCCTCAAATCATTATTTTATGTTTATTAGGCCCCCCTCTTCTTCCGACAGCAGTGCCCCCTATAATCACCCTGATGGCAGCACCGGGCCCTCACCCAAAGTTGGGGTCTGCTGGGAGGCCTGCATTGCAAAAGGTCAGAACCCAGTGAAGCTTGGCAAGCCCAACAGCATGGATGGTATGGGAGTCCTGTGGAAAAGTCATTGGATGTGCCTTCAGTTTGTACAGCTGCAGCAAACAATCATTATATGTATAAATATATATATTTATATATATATATTTATTTTATATATATATATATATATATATACACATATATATATATATATATATATATATATATATATATATATATATATACTCCATTCAAGAAAAACCAGCACCAAGGGACTTTGAATATGAAAAGATTATATTTAAATCATATGTATAACCGACGTTTTCGAAACGAAGGTTATACATATGATTTAAATATAATCTTTTCATATTCAAAGTCCCTTGGTGCTGGTTTTTCTTGAATGGAGTACATACTAACTTTTTCCGTGCACAGGGGCAGCCACAAAATGGCTTACCTGACATGAGGTGCTGTCCGCTACAGGAATCTATATGGCAAAAAATTTTGCTCAATTGACGTGCACCTACTCAGTTCAGATCGCAGACATACGTTGAAAATACCTTAATTCAAAGATGGAGTCTGAGACAATTACCACGGATGGATACAGACCATATACCTCGGAGGAGGTAAATCGTATCCTGTTTTCCGAAACTTTCCAAGAGACTTTTGGCAATCTTGGCCCTCGTGAGACGTTTCATGAACTATTACGGATGAAAAGGAGAGAGGTGGAGTTGCACCTGCATGGGGTTTCATTGTCGGAATATTACCGTGATAGACAAATCCCCAGGGGGTTCCGTATAAGTAATACCCCCACCATTGGCTGCACAAATGTGGACTTTTGTAACAAGTGGTGTGCAGCGCTGGACCGCTGCTCACTTGAATTAATGTTACTGGTGATAGATGAAACGGGACGCGAGCTGAGGAGTATCAGAGGAGAAATACACAGATTTGAAGCCGTCAATCTAGCAACTGTAGCCAGCGATAAAGAGACAGATTGGCTTAAACGTTTGCACGACCAAGTTTCTCAGTACAAAAGTGACATACTTGCGTTTAAGCGATCCAAGCGACTGCGAGTTCAACAGGATTACAGAGAGAATGGCGTCTATCGGTGGAGACATGGGGGAACCCAGGGCGCACAGAGGCGCAGACCGGCGTTCCGGAAACCACGTAAACCCGCAGGTTACCAATCGACCAGTGGAGACTCGGAGGGAGACGCAGAAGGAGTTCAAACACAGATGCGGCAGTCTAGTCATTTTTTAGAACAGGGGAACGCCGAGGCGCTGGAGCCCGGAGGACACGGCACCGACGTGGCGGCAGAAAACACAAGAACAGGAATATCGGCAAGCAAGCCACCCCGTCAGGGGGGACGGGTGACCAGGAACAAGTAGTTATCAACATATCAGCACACGAACTAACAGCAAGGGAGGTAAGACTTTTATCTAAAGGGCTTACATTTGTCCCCACTGCGAGGAGTCGGACATTTGACACAATAGTGGATAATTACAAATTTACACGCCGATTACGGCTAAAGGAATATTTCTCTACCACTAGTATACAAGTACAGGGGGAGTTAGGCTCGGAGGGCAATAAATTTAAATTAAAGAGCACTTTTGATCCGGCCACGAATAATGCCTCACTTAAGACATTTACCAGGATCATTAATGATCAATCAACACTAATAACGCACAGTGCCAAATACAGGGATAATTTGTCCTATGAAGATAGGAAAGTACTCAAAGATCTGATTGATAATCGTGATATTATAATCAAGCCGGCCGACAAGGGAGGAGCGGTGGTCGTGCTTGATTATGAGTATTATCGCCAGGAAATTTTACAACAGCTATCAGACGCATCATGTTATCAACTACTAATGTTTGATCCGACCTCTAAATTCCAGCTACAGTTGAAGGGAATATTGGACCAGTCGGTGTTACATCAGTGGATTACGGAACAGGAAAGGAATTACCTATATGTGGAACAACCGGTAAGGCCAGTATTTTATACTTTACCAAAGGTTCATAAAAACCTGACACACCCGCCAGGAAGACCTATCATAGCTGCGAGAGGGTCGTTGGGAGAATGCATAGCTATATTTGTAAATGAATGGCTTCAACCTATGGTTCAAGGTCTAAGTACATACCTGAGGGACACAAATGATTTTCTAAAATTGGTGGAAAATATATCATGTGGGCAAATGGATTTTTACTTCGTTACCATGGATGTAAAAAACCTGTATACCTGCATTCCCCATACACAAGGTGTGGAGGCAGTAAGGCAACTTTTAAGCAATTATGCTCAACATGAAGGTCCACCGATCGAATTCCTAATCTCCCTACTTGAATTTATCCTTTACAAAAATTATTTTAAATTTGAGGATAAGTTCTATATCCAATTAACCGGCACTGCGATGGGATCTAATGTAGCACCCATGTATGCTAACAGTTACATGTACAAATATGAATTTGACAACATTTTAAGTCATCCCATGTTTCGTCGATTTGGTGCATATTACAGGCGCTACATCGACGACCTGTTCTTTATTTGGTATGGGTCTACAGAGGAATTGATTACATTTACCAATGATTTAAATTCGCTGTCCAGTCCAGTCAAATTGACCGTACATTTTGACAAAGAAAGCATTAATTACTTGGATGTCACAGTATATAAGGATAAAAGGTCTAAGAAATTACAAACAAAAATTTATCAAAAGTTAACCGACAGAAATACATTACTTCAATATAACAGTAGCCACCCCAGGCATTTAATCCACTCTCTTCCAAGATCACAAATGCTTCGGGTTGTGAGGATAACAAGTGAGATGGAGGAACGGAGAAATGAACTTGAGGCAATGTCTAAACGATTCTTGGAACGGGGTTATCCGGAGTTGATTATATCCCAGACTAAGGAATGGGCCCTGTCTTTGGATAGGGCTACTTTATTCCAGAAAGATACTAAAACTGGGGATAAAGTTAAAGATGACTTGTTCTATATGTGTACATATGGACCTAGTACTTCATTGGTTAAAAAAATCTCTTACACAGTTTTGGCCTTTGATTAATACAGATCCAGAGATGTCCAAACTAGTGAGTAAAAAACTACGGTTCGGGCATAAACGGAATAGAAAGTTGAAGGAAATATTGTCACCAGCTGATCCAGCAAGCAAATACATTTATTATGCAATAAATGCAATAATTGCGTGATGTGCAACACACTTATTGTGGGTGATAAATTTTACCATCCACATAATGGAAAACCTTATAGTATTCGGCAAAGGCTAACGTGTCAGTCCCAAAATGTTGTGTACATTATTAAATGTCCGTGCGGCATGCTGTATTGTGGAAAAACCACAAGACAATTGAAGGACAGAATCAGCATGCACCGTTCCACTATACGGGCAGCACTAGACCCTAATTATGCCAATAAAAAGATGAAGCAAGATATCTCTAAGCAACCGTTAGCACAACACTGGCTAAATGCACACCATCCCATTGCCTCATTCAAGTGTATGCCTATAGACTGTGTGAGAATACCACGTAGGGGAGGAGATGTGGATCAGTTATTGCTACAAAGGGAAGCGTTCTGGACTTTTGAATTGGGATGTTTTTCTCCTAAAGGACTAAACTCTGCGCTACAGCTAAATGGCTTTTTGAATAAAAGATAATGTTTCTTACTGGGAGATTGAGGAAACAGTGTTACAATCTTATCTCTAAAATCTGGTTTGAGCTTTTCATGCTGCATTATTTGTTTCTAAAGTTAATGTTGTTACTTTTACATAGATGTACAACAGATTAGAGATAACACCGGACTGTATGATCCATCAGTGGTTTGTTTTTAAATGTGTTGACACAGGTTTTTTTAAAAAATGTTTTTAACCTATACCAAAAGCTGTACACTATATGGAATTTTTGACTGCTTATTTATAGAGTAATTTTAGCAGTTTTATATTGCACTCTTGTTGCTATTCAGCCTTACAAGGGGTTAACATTGCACATGATGTCACAGACACTATCACATGAGGGGGGTGTGTTATCTATTTAATGGACACGTTTATATGTATTTGTACCTTGAAAAAGGTCCCAATAGGGACCGAAACGTCGGTTATACATATGATTTAAATATAATCTTTTCATATTCAAAGTCCCTTGGTGCTGGTTTTTCTTGAATGGAGTACATTTTTTTTTTTTTCCGTGCACAGGGGCAGCCACAAAATGGCTTACCTGACATGAGGTGCTGTCCGCTACAGGAATATATATATACATATAATAAATATCCCCATTGCACACAAGGGCTTCACTGATGGTTCCATTTACACAGACCCAGGCAGCCCACCGGCCTTTCTCTATTTTTCTCATTATAAAATAGTAATATAACATTAACACAGCCACTGAACCACAAATCATCATTTTATCCCGGCCAGCACATTCTCTAACAGACCATATGTTCCCTGGCAGTATTTCCAACTGATTGTGCTAATTGAATTGTATGTAAATGGAGTCTCCCTGGTGGTTTGCTCTAATGACAATTCCCTCTGTGCTTCACTTTGGTAACCTTCTAGTGACATACCCAGATTGGGGTTGCCTTCACTTTGTGCTGCTGATGAGCTCTAACTATTACTGATGTTGAATTCCTGGAATTAGAGCATGGTTTTTCTATAAATATGTCGGAGATTATTCATGCCAACAGACAGCTGTGGCACTTTTTTGCTCATCTTTGGCCCCCATTCTTAGGGACCTACCAAATGCTTCTATGGACACCCAAAGGTTAATTCACATTAATCGATTATATCATATAATAAGAGGAGAGCACTCCAAGGTAGCAATATGCTGTGGTTGTACACTTGAGAAAGAGTATGTAAGACCTGGAACATCTTGTGTAGTAATTTCTAATAAACACAACCACAGCATATTGCTACCTTGGAGTGCTCTCCTCTTATTATATGATATAATTGATTGATGTTGGGATAGCTGTAACCCGGAAGAGAATTTGACGCATTCACAGTAAGCAAAGGCAGTGCGGAGAACTTTTTGCTTATTTCAAGTTAATTCACATGACTCAGATACAGTATCTTTATTATTATTATTATTATTATTATTATTATTATTATTATTATTATTGAAAGGTATTGTATTGTGCAATCACCAAAAATCAAATATAATGTAATAATATAATGTGGGGGCAGTGATCACAGGACTATATTATTTTTTATATGTTTGTATGCAGGATTTCAGTCCTTCTGAAGTGGTGTCAGTGGGAGCTTATCTTGATTCCTGCCTATTGTTCAATTGACAGGCTCAGTAGACAAGGCTCTATTTACATTACAGCAGCTTGTAGGAGGGAGGGGTAATGACATCACTCCAACTTGCAGTGCAGCAGTAAAGTGTGACTGAAGTTTATCAGAGCACAAGTCACATGACCTGAGGGCAGCTGGGAAATGTCAAAATGTCTAGCTCCATAGCAAATTTTAAAATTAGATATAAAAAAATTCATTTCTTGTTTTGAAAAATGGATTTCAATGCAGGATTCTGCTGTAGTAGCACTATTAACTGATACATTTTGTAAAAAACATGTTTTTCCATGACAGTATCCCTTTAACACCAAGTCATGTGACTTGTGCTCTGATAAACTTCAATCACTCTTTACTGCTGTACTGCAAGTTGGAGTGATATCACCCCCTCCCTTCCCCCCCCCCCAGCAGCCAAACAAAAGAACAATATGAAGGTAACGAGATATCAGCTCCCTAACACAAGATAACAGCTGCCTGGTAGATCTAAGAACAACACTCAATAGTAAAAACCCATGTCCCATTGAGACACATTCAGTTACATTGAGAAGGAAAAACAGCAGCCTGCCAGAAAGTAGTTCCATCCTACAGTGCAGCCACAAGTCACATGACTGGGAGAGCTGGGAAACTGGCAATATGTTTCAAAATTAAAAATAAAAAAATTTGTTTGCTCTTTTGAAAAACGGATTTCAGTGCAGAATTCTGCTGGAGCAGCACTATTAACTGATGTGTTTTGAAGAAAACATGTTTTCCATGACAGTATCCCTTTAAGAAAGCTGGAGAGTGTGCAGAGACGTGCAATTAAACTGGAAAGACTGACGGTTGGGTTTGTTTTAACTGGAGAAAAGATACATAGCAGGGGCTCTTTCTTCACATCTTTTTTCCCTTGAGGAACTGAACTTCCAGTTGAAGTAGCAAAGAAGTAGCAAAGATGATTCTTCCCTGGGGAGGTTGGGGGATGCCCTGCTGGGTGATGTTGTAATGGCAGACCTATTAATACCTTTAAGAGGGACTTTTTGGAAAAGCATAATATCTACAGTTAGTTTAGTATAGTGTACTGTATATTTAGAGTGAGAGAAAGTGTGAAAACATGGCCATAATAAAGTGACCAGTCTTTGTCCAGGATGAGAGCAGATAAGGGAGGCATCACGTGGGCAGAATGACAATTAATATAGTGAGTAACAGTCAATCTGTCATGTCTGTAACTATTTAATGAAATGGGAAATAAATTCCATAGCGAATGCATTTCCAAGTCTATAAAATGTAGAAATTCTCCCTCGGTTAGGACATTCTTTAGTTGAATTTCTGATGCTCTCGCTGTATCATTTCACATGAATTAAAAATTGTTCATCATTCACTTTTCCGCATAAAGTATTCATACTATTTTAAATAAGTGCCTCAACAGCACGCCGCCAGTATATTAATATGTATTCCTCCAAATCCCAATGTATTAATCCATTTTTAATTGGCTGGCCGGGGAAATGAACTTTTCCATGTCGGCTGGTTGGCTCTGGGGCAGGGTTTTACATGAGGCTTTAATAAAGTTTGTATAAGTAGATCAATTACACTTTTTTCTAGATTAAAAAAAGTGTGCCCTTTAAAGGGAAAGCAATACTTTATCTAAAATTATTCTTTATTGTGTCGTTCATTTTTTATGATGTTTGTATTATATATACAAATATATCTTTTGTATTCCTTTGTTTGGCTTTTCAGTCTTATGTACTTCACAGCTAAAAGTCTGCTGCTTTCAATGGGAATCAGTAGGATTTGTACCACTGAAACAGAATGCTCTGTTATACAGATAGCTGGAATCTCAGCTGCCATAAAGCAGGACAGGACTGCTGCTTACAATGGGGATCAGATGGGATCTGTGCAGCCACTGGGACAGAATGTTCTGTTATACAGATAGCTAGAATCTCAGCCATAAAGCAGGGAAAGACTGCTGCTTTCAATGGGGATCAGATAGGATCTGTGCAGCCACTGGGACAGAATGCTCTGTTATACAGATAGCTAGAATCTCAGCTGCCATAAAGCAGGACAGGACTGCTGATTACAATGGGGATCAGATAGGATCTGTGCAGCCACTGGGACAGAATGTTCTGTTATACAGATAGCTAGAATCTCAGCCATAAAGCAGGACAGGACTGCTGCTTACAATGGGGATCAGATAGGATCTGTGCAGCCACTGGGACAGAATGTTCTGGTATACAGATAGCTAGAATCTCAGCCATAAAGCAGGGCAGGACTGCTGCTTACAATGGGGATCAGATAGGATCTGTGCAGCCACTGGGACAGAATGCTCTGTTATACAGATAGTTAGAATCTCAGCCATAAAGCAGGGCAGGACCAGTACCAAAAGGAAGGTTGAAAATATCAGGAAATAACAAGAAATGGCCACATCCATTTTTCATAATGTAATTTAGTCTATTTTTATCTTTCTATTTACCACTGCATATTTCTTTGAGGCCCAAGAACAACACAGAAATTTTTATGACACGGTTAAACATATCTAAAACTCTATAGCTATTTAATGTCTCTTTAAAAAAAAACCTGAATATAATGTCCCTGATTCAAATCATTTTGGATTTCCCTGATTTATCCCTATCTCATAAGCAAAATAAGAGTCAGTGAAATGAACGCCATCTCTTTGAGCGTATTCTTAATTAATTCCCTGAAGAAGATGGCTATAATCACTGTTTGACATGTGGGCTATAATCGCTGGTCTGCATAAAGGTGGACGCCAGTTCAGCTGAGCTCTAAGCTCACCTTCTGCTCACAGTCTGTCATCACAATCTCATTTCTTGGAAGGAATATCAGACAGAGGAGACGGAGTGCAGTCTTCAATTGCCTTCCAATCTCAGATGTCACTGACTTACTGAGCTGCTGTCTTTTTGAAATTATTGAGCATTTAGAAAAATTCTCAATTCGATTTTAAAGAAAAAACACATTTTACTTATGGAGTGTTGGTTGTCCATTTGTCCCCCCCTTAAAATACAATTGAGTGTCGGGGATACAATAAACAGCTGATAACATTTATCACCATCTACATCTAATTGTGGGCCCTTGAATTTAGATTTCTCAGGAAGGCCAGTCCAATGCTATCTGTTTCATGCTTCTTCTGTCACTTACATTATTTCCTTCTTCCAATAAAAATCCAATCAAATCCAAAGAGGAAAATTATAAGAGAACGGATAAAAGTCAAATAGACTGAAATCCACTGCAGACTGATTGGAAAACTGGAAACTTGTTCCTATTATGTACAGTGTCCAGGACACAGAAGGCAGCTTGGGAAGAAACAAAAGATGGCAACACTGTGTTTTTAGACATATACCCCAGGCTGGTGCCTTTTTAGGGAAGGGAAGCACTGGCCTGGGTTTGAAAGTTGTATTCATGGGGGTCTGGGGGGTTGGCAGACGGCTCAGTCAGTGTCAGACTGGCCCACCGGGATACCAGGAAAACTACCGGTGGGCCCAGGTGTCATTGGGTCCTCTTGCTTCTACTCATTTGGCCTATTTCATGGCCATTCCCTATTTCTTTAAGAGGCTTGATAATGGAAGAATTGAGTATACTATGTAGAGATAAAAGACTAGGAGAATAGGAAGTTGAGAGAGGAGAGGAGGAATAATAGTTTGGAAAGTGGGCCATGGTCTAAGGTTTTCTGGTGGGCCCTTGGCATCCCAGTCCGACACTGGGCTAAGTGATTGATAGACTCTCCCCACCATGAAATGCAGTTTCCTTGTCCTTTAAAGGAGTGAAGATGATGATAGTAAGAAGATGATAGTGGAAGAGAAAGTGGAAGAGTGAAAGGAAAAGGGGGAATCACATGACAAAGACAATGCCCAAGAAGGCAAAATTAGGTGTGTAAGAGAAAGGGCTCCTCCTTAAAGAAGAGGAAGCATGGTTTGATTATCGTGGGAAAGGGCAAAGCAGGAGGGAGATTTAGAGGATGGAGAGCATAATAGAAAGGATAAGAGAAGAAAGAAGAAAAGATTGGGAAATGGACAGAACAGACACGGGTAAGTACAAGTAATGGGGTAAATGAGTGTAAGACTTACCAGCAGGATCCTAGCCAACAGGGGCCACAAACGGTAGCATGGGTATCTATGCACATGTCTGCACCAGGTTGCGGGTGTGCTCGTGGTGTGGTGCAAGAGTCGCATTTTGAGCTCCTCCTACAAGGTAATCGTTGCAATGAGACAGCAGAAGAAAAGTGGTAAAAGCTGGGGAGAAAAAGCAGAGAAGGAATGGAAGTAGGAAAGAGCTGCAAAAGAGGATGGGAAGGGGGATAGAGGGATGGGTGGAAAATTAGTAATGGGAAAGAAAGGGGTTAGGAAAGGAAAATATTAAAAAACAGAGATGGAAGCAGTAATTAGAAAGTCAAAGAATTTAGGGGCGAGGTCAACAAATTAAAGCTCAAAATATAGTATAAGCTGAGCAAAAGGGAGAGCAAAGCAAGTTAAAAGAGCAGAGTAGAGCACCTAAACAGCCTGAAATAATCTTGGACCCTTGGTGGCAATTGATAGACGTTCCTCAAACTGTCCTTGCTCTGGGAAATAGAAATAAAGTGCACTAGAACTTAGGTGCCATTGATACCCAGTTGCTAAAATCAGACTGTATGTTGGGAAAACAATAGTGATTGTTCATGGCTCGATTGTTCATGAAAACCAGCAGCGACATTTCCTATATCCCTCCATCTGAGCAATCCTATTTTCCAGCAAGAATTGAGGTTTGTGGATCATATATTCTTACAAATCCTGTTATTACTGCCTGGCCCGCTTGCCCTCGAGAAGATCTCTATCAGGGCTATTTATGATGTACTTTACAGAACACTGTTATTTTGTCCGCTGAATGACTGATGTCTACTGGTGTCAGTGCCAGATAACTTTTTTTTTTTTTCATTCCACATTGGCTTTAGATTCCAGACAAAATCCCAAGGCACTTTTTTTTGACATTTCAAATAAATCTCCAATTTTTACTTATTTTATTCTATTTCCACATTACCGATCACTGGCATTATAGAAAAAAAAGTGCAAATCCTTTATGGCATTTTTTAAAAAAAAAAAAAAAGCTTTTATTTAAGGTGGGCAATGTTGTTGGAAAAACTTGCCTGGGGGGAATGGCAATGACTACCAACAGGGCCACTTCAGTGTTTTTGAGGGCCACATAATCTCGCCTAAAAAAGCCTCATGTTACGTGTTCTGGGGCCCAATCTTCTTTGGGGTCCTGGGAAAGTAAATCTTAGTACAGTTAAATTCATAAAGAGTGTCATAACAAATGTGTAAATGGAGGAGAACAGAGTTAGGATTAATTTATAACCATTCGGGCATTGTGCAAAGTGAAGAATTGCCCCATTGAATAGAGGTTCAGCACAGGGACTAGGGGGAGACACATTTGCATCTGCCCTCCAACCCCCTGCCCACCCCTTATGCATTATTCAGATGTGCAGGCAGCAATGGGACTCTGTTTTTACCACCTGCCCTATGACCAATTTTTTTGCAGAGGGGCTATTTAAACACCATTGTAACTACACTAGGGGGCCAATTCACCAAGTAAAAAAACTTTGAATTTCAAAGTGTTTTTTTGGGCTACTTCGACCATCGAATGGGCTACTTCGACCTTCGACTTCGAATCGAAGGATTCGAACTAAAAATCGGTCGACTATTCGACCATTCAATAGTGGAAGTACTGTCTCTTTAAGAAAAAACTTCGACCCCCTAGTTCGCCACCTAAAAGCTACCGAACCCAATGTTAGCCTATGGGGAAGGTCCCCATAGGCTTGGTTACATTTTTTTTTCGATCGTTGGATTAAAATCCTTTGAATCGTTCGATTCGAAGGATTTAATCGAGCTTTTTGCGCAAAATCCTTGGACTTCGATATTCGAAGTTGAAGGATTTTCATTCCCCAGTCGAATATCGAGGGTTAATTAAAGGGAGCCTTGATGCATCGGCTCCTAGAAGTCAGCCTGAAGTCAGATCCAGAAGAGTATTCTTGGTATTACAACTCATACTTGTATATGGTTGTGGAAGTAGTAATGGGCGAATTTATTAGGCAGGCGAGAATTTGCGGCAAATTTCCAAATTTTGCCACTGCCGAATAAGTTTTGCGAAATTGCAGCAAAATTTTTGTTGACGTCGGTGACGATTCCGACGCCGGCAACAATTAAAGGCGCACATTGACTTTAATGCGCGTCAAATTGTTGCTTCACAAATTTTTTGCAGTTTTGCGAATTTTGCGGGAAATTTGTGAATTTTCCAGCGAAGCAAAACGAGAGAAATTGCCCATCACTACACGGAAGCCCTTAGGGTTCTTTTATAAAAGTGCAGGGCAGGGTGCTGAGTGCAAACTTTTTTTTTTGCCCTCCACTTTGCACCAAAGGTTAATGCTTTTCCAAACTTTTTTTGCATGAAACAGTTTCTCTGTGCAGTAATGAAATTTTCTTGGTCGTTGTTTGATTTGTATCAGTGCCCATGAACCCATTGGTGCAGAACACCCATATCATACTTTGGGCCAGATTCAATTCAGTGAGAAAAAGGTTTATCACATAAAAAGTCATGGATGAGATTCAATTTGAGATGCAATTCAATTCAGAAAAACTTCTCTCATGGTTTATCATGTGAAAACGCCATTGACGTCTATAGGAAAAAAACTGGAACTGAATTAGGAGAAAAGTTTTTTTCTCCTCGAATTGCAGCTCATCCATGAGTTTTCTTGTGATAAACCGTGAGATAACTTTTTCTCACTCAGTTGAATCTGGCCCATAATTTGTTTATGATAATGGTAATTAATGTAGGTAAGTAGTCATACGACAGCTTACATAGTGGGTGAGATGGGGCTCTCAGTCCTAAAGCAATTATACAGTTGCAGGCTGGATCTCTCAGTTTTACAGTGATGGCAATGAAACATTGGTAGGATGGAGTTGTAGAGATATTCATGTGCAGACCTAGACATATGAAGAGGAGTCCTAGAAGAGAATAGGTGGCAGGAAAGAGATTCAGTGAAGGTCATACAGGTGGTAGATAAGGGGGAAAAGGAAAGAAATACAAATAGAAGCAAAGAAGTGGGAGAAGAACTTTAAAGCGGCAGGCACCCACCACCCAAATCTCACACTGCTGCTCAGAGGACTTCATAGTGACATAAGAACTTCACATAAGTACTTCAGCTGCAGTAGTTGACCTATATTATATGGACCTAAAGAAAATTGGACTGTAAGTAATGCAAGTAACAGCCGTTTATGAAATTGTTTGTTTGTTGAGGTTGTGAGCTTCAAGGAGGAGGTCCAGGATAACATTTTTCAGCATCATCCATTGGGTGCTCATAGACATATCTCTCTCTACTACTGGGTGTTTATTATAGACATAGCTCTGTTTGCATTGGGTGCCATTACATTTATTTCTGACTGCTATTGGGTGTAAGGGGTGTAAGGGCCCGAAGGCACAGTTGGAGTGCGGACCAAGGAGGAGGCAGGTAGTTAACCAAAGTTTGCGGTATCAGAAGGGTGAGGCAAGAGAGTAGTCAAAGTCCAGGCAATAGTTCGATCCAGGCAGCAAAGGGTCAATCCGAAATAACAGGCAAGGTTGGTACACAGGAATCAATCAGTAATAACACACCCAGGAATACACAAAGTTAAACCTATACTTGGGCAATGTCTGCAGTGTCCAGAAGGCTTTATATAGGCCAGGATTGGCGCCAAAGTTTGGGTGCAATGGCGTCATGATGCTGACGCTGGCATCCAGACGCCGGCGTTTAGATGCCGGCGCACGTTCTGACGCTGGCGTTTATGTATCGGCGCACGTTCTGACGCCGGCGACCATTCCGTCGGCGGCGACGAATCGGCAGGCGGGAAGATGCTGGCGTCATAGCGCTGCGACCAGCAGGATCCACATGGAGAGGCAAGGGGTCGCCATTTTGGATGCCGTCGCCATCTTGGATGTGAGTGACTTCCATTTCCATTACATTGGGGTGAGTAAAGACATATCTCTGTGTGCTATAGGGTGCTGATGATAAGCATAGCCCTGCCTGATGCTGGGTTCTGATAGACATATTTCTCCTTGTTTTTGGGTGCTGATGGAGATGTTTCTGGATGTGACATGTCCATAGTCCTGACTGTGGGATGTTCAGGTTAAAGATACCATCGGGAAATGTGAATATTTCCTACTCTGGAGGTTTTACTTTTGTTGCATTTTTTCCCCAGTGACATTTAATCAATGGGATAGTCAGGCACTGACAGGACATCATTTCCGCCCTGATCCCTTTTTATTTGGCTAGGCTGGAGTGTGAGCACCGCATCAATCTTCTGCATTCACTTTTCATTGCGCTGCTCCATCTCGGTGTCAGGTTGTTCTCCCAATTGTTGGCAGAATTATAAAATATTTGCCTTTTACTTCCAGGGATTTGAAATGGTTTGGTTTCAACATGGCTGAACAGCACTATCATGTATTATAATTACTACATGTTACTGTGCTATATTTATATTTGACATAGCATCATTTGAAATGCAGGTGGGAATTTAGGAGGTGGAAAAAAACTCTAAAGACACGAGACCATAAGAGCTTACAATTCAGGAGCCCCTGAAACCCACATTCTATGCTTGACTTGCATGTTGCTGAGTGTTGACCAAAGCATGGGCAAAGGTCTTAAAGCAGTGGTTGTTTTTCAAGTCAAGGTCTCCCCTTGGAGGTGCAGCCATTGGTCAGAGCCCCCTCTTAGGACCCCTCTGAGCCAATAACATGGTTACAGATATAGAAAAATATTAGTGTTATTAGTTGAGGCATAGTTGCAAGAATTTCCAGGATAAACAAAGGTTTTCTCCTGAAGTAGGACTATCGGGTGTTTGTAGAAGAGCTAATTTCCCCAAATGTTACGGTAACTGGCCTTCAGAATGAGCCCCCCTTCAACTGATTAAAGGGGCGATTCCCACAGTTTAGGAACCACTGCTTTAAAGTGACCAGTAACTGACTAGGGAGTCATAGAGGTTGGAAGTGTCATCAAAAAATATTTCCAAAGTAGTATTGTCTATATCATAGCAGTGAGGAACATAGCAATGTCTTTAAATTTGCCAAAAAACCCCATAAAATATGATATAAATTCTATAAAATAAATTTCAGTCAAAACCCAAATATTTCTGCACCATGTTTTTGTTCTGATTGGATTTCTGCTCTCAAAGAAGTCACCTTTCCGCCGGCATTTAGATTGTTCTTACTCCAGATAGAGCTTCTGGTGACATCTGCTCACGTCTGTGCTCTCCTAAATTGAAAAAGAGAAAGATGAAATCCCTTTTTATTAAAGAGAGATTTATGCTCGGCTCTTTATGATACCAAGACAAGCGCGTTCGCACACGCACAGAGGAAAAATAATGGGATCTCAAAGAAAAAGAGTCTGTCTACTCTCTGTGAACAGCGGGGGCCACAGACTGAGAATGTGGATCTGTACGAGGCTGAGAAAGAAAAATATCACCCCATTATTATATTCCTATTGTCAGAAACAAGCTTAAATGGAATAGACTTGCACCAAGAGAAGGTATTGCCCATAATACCAAGCAATCAGGGTTTTTAGGCTATGGCAGGGACCTCTGAGAGTAAAAAGAGCCTATTGTATTGGTTGATATTTGGAGTATGGAGTATGGGTGACCCTACAAGGAGATGTGGAGCATTGAGTGGGGAGAACGTCCTCCAAAAACACCATGCAATTGCAAGGGATCAAA
Organism: Xenopus petersii; assembly: GCA_038501925.1. Taxonomy (NCBI): domain Eukaryota; kingdom Metazoa; phylum Chordata; class Amphibia; order Anura; family Pipidae; genus Xenopus; species Xenopus petersii. The sequence goes on from CM076681.1 coordinate 135,121,942, forward strand.
GAGGCGTCAAAGTCAGAGATGGAGGGCCAAAGGCCCAGTTGGATCAGTTGTAAATAATTACTCATTCTACAGTGAACCCACACGTACTATTACACCGCACACCCAATATAGAGAGCTTGTAATGTGGTATGTAGTTGCTCTCTATTTTACTCTTGGCCTAATGCCACTCACACCACTGTGACAACACCAGGGTTTCAGCACAGCCTCATCACTGAAATGGTCCACACGTTCCCCACTATGTGTTATAATCACAACTTGGTATCCCATGTGGCTGGGCCTAGGGTTGCCACCTCTCTGTCTGGCAAGCTCTGCACAGGGGTCGGGTGGTTGATGTTGAGGGACGGGACTGGTGTCGTAGGAGGAAGGATCGGTGCAGTAGGGGTAGGGCTTATGATGTCACTGGCGGAATTAGTGATGTGGCAATCAGCGATTGGCTAATTGCCATGCCACGCCATTCCAGACAGGCAGTTTTCAGCCGAACAGCCCTTTGAAAAACCAGGTTGTCTGGGTGAAAACCAGACCAGTGGCAGGGATGCTTTACTGTTGCAGACTTCTAAGGTCAGTCTTGTGTCTGAACCCTAGACTTTCCTCTGGTTCCCTATCTGGGCGACGTACCACTGGGACACTGATCCCTCTCTCTCTCCTTATTGGATCCCCAGCTGCTCGACTAATTAACCCACTCCTAACACTCACGAGAAACATCAAACGCAACCAATCTACCCTATCTCCATTTAACCTATCTAATACTTCTCCTTAGTACCTCTCTGAGAAATCAATGTCCTGCTCCCCCCCTACATAACCTCTCTTGGGGTACCTCTCTTCAGGGTCAGACTCATCCCCTGCGGAGGCCTGTGTTGCCTGTGCTACTTCTGGATCTCCCCCCTGCCCCAATTGTGAAATTGCAAAGTCCTGATATCACAAGTCTAAACCTTAAGTGTAATAGAAAATCACATCAACTTTAAATAAACCCAATAGGCTGGTTTTGCTTCCAATAAGGATTAATTATATCTTAGTTGAGATCAAGTACAAGCTACTGTTTTATTTATCAGAGAAAAAAGAAATCATTTTGAAAAATCTAGATTATATGGATAACATGGAGACTATGGGAGACGGCCTTTCTGTAATTCGGAACTTTCTGGATAACGGGTTTCTGGATAACGGATCTCATACCTGTATGTACACAGGTTTATATTTTATATTTATAGTTTGGTTTAGATTCACTTTGCAGTCTTTAATTTCCAAGTGGATCCTTAAAGGAGAAAGAAAGCTCCAAGACAGTTTATTGCCAACAGATTAGCCACAATAGTGCAAGATAGAATGCTATATTTATTCTGCAGAATGTTTTACCATACCTGAGTAAATCGCCCTAGACACTGTCTCTGTTTGTTTAGGATAGAAGCTGCCATAAAAGCTTGGTGTGACATCACTTCCAGCCTGAGTCTCTCCCTGCTCACTTACAGCTCTGAGCTCAGATTACAGCAGGGATGGGAGGAGGGAGGGGGAGAGGAGCAAACTGAGCATGCTCAAGCCCTGCCCTGGAGGTTTATGCTGAAAACAGGAAGTCTGATACAGAAGCCCATGTGTATACAATAAAAGGAAAGAAATGCTGTGTTTCTTTTGACAGAGGACTCAGAGCAGCATTAATTTGAGGGTTTACTGGTGTATCTGTATAGACCTTTCTGATAAAGCTTACTTAATTTTAGCCTTTCCTTCTCCTTTAATTAATCTCAGAGGTCCCACTATGTGGAGCCAGCACATAAATGGAAACTCTCAAACCACCACACACTTCGGGGCCCATTCACCAAGCTCGGGTGAATGAATAGAGGGATAAAAACTCGAATTTCGAGTAGGCGTAAATTGGCGTAAATCTGCCTGAGTAGAATGATTCGAATAGATAGAGTGAAAAAAAACGATGTGACTATTCGCCCATTCGATAGTCGAAGTACTGTCTCTTTTAAAAATAATTCGACTGCCTACTTCTCCAGATTAAACCTACCGAATTGCTTTAAAAGCCTATGGGAAAGTCCCAAAGGCTTTTTTTCTAAGTTTTTGATCGAATAAAAAGGCATTCGATCGAATGAAAATCCTTCGATCGAATATTCGATCATGCGACTAATCGTCGGGCGAATATTCGCCCATTTCACTGTTCGCCAGCGCGTAAATTTGCCCGAATTCCCTATTCGATTCTATTCCCCAGTCGAATTTCGAGGGATTTAACCGCTCGAAATTCGACCCTTGATACATCTGCCCCTTTGTCCTGTGCCAGTGGGTGAGTAAGTAAGAGTGCCCAGAGTGCGTGCGGCAAGAACATCTAATAATCATGGGTTTACTAGACCACCGATCTGTGTTAGCATTAAACACAGGCAGAACAAACTGTTGTACCAGAGGGCTACTATTATGGTTACTAAATGAATATTAATACACTTTATTATGTTCACTATTGAATTCTAACCTTCTTGTGATTTATTTTTAAGCGTTTACCTTCCCGCACAACATGCTCAAATGTACAAAAGCCTCCAAACAATAGTGTGATGTACGGAGCCCTTACCCAGCATTGCCCGAGGCAGAGGAACTTGATTACTGAGCGATGAGAGTCGTCTCTTTCCTAATATGTATATTTAATGCAGCAATTTTGCATCTTTTCATTCCGCGCTCAGCAGTTTTACTTTTTCCCCAGTTGTGTTATTTGGAAGCGCGATTAATGAAAGCTGAGGAATGATCTGCAACAAAGCTTTCAGGCGTCAGGGAAAAAAATGAAATTTCAACTAAAATGCTGGGCAGATGGTTTATGAGGATCTTGGTGGAACTTTCCATTTTAGCAGGTGTAGCATGGAGCGCAGGGTAATGGGTAACTCCAGCTGCTGTGGACAGGCTAGTTAGAGGTATATGGGCCCCAGTGATTTCAGGGGGCTTTTCTTGCTCAGGAATAGATATGCTCAGGGCCACCATCAGGGGGGGACAAGGGGTACGAGTGTCCCGGGCCTGAAGGGGGACCTGTCAGTACTGCATTTTCAAAAGAGCCAAGTCCCCTTTCAGGCCCGGGACACTTGTACCATTTTCGAAGTCCTGAAGCGGCGAAAAGACCCAAAGTCATGAAAGGAGACGAAGTTGAAATCCTGAAGCCACGAGTTCAATTCTACTGAACACCAATGTGGTTTTTTTTATTTTTTTAAATCCATTGGCCACCAATGTTATAATTTAATATTCTATAGGCCCCTGCCAATCATGTTTTTTTTAAAAATATTCTTTGGGGCCCTCATTGTTTTTTAACTTGTAAGGGAGGACCTGGCGCCAACGTTGTTTTTAAAAAATATTCTTTGGGGCCCCATTTTTTTTTAACTTGTAAGGGGGGCCCTGGTGCCAATGTTTTGTTTTTTTAACTTATAGGGGGGCCCTGGTCACCAATTATTTTTTTTAACTTGTAAGGGTTTTTTTTAAAAAAAATATTCTTTGGGGCCCCAATTTTTTTTTAAATTGTAAGGGGAGACCTGGCGCCAATGTTTTTTTTTTTTTTAACTTATAGAGGGTCTCTGGCCACCAATTATTTTTTAACTCGTAGGGGGGCCCTGACCACCAATTTTTAAAAAAACTTTTTTTAAGGGTTCCCCTGACCATAAATAGCTTTTTATAACTTGTGTGTGTGGGGGGAGGGGTTACCTTTTTTAGCACTGATGTCTGTATGGTCTTTTAACTGTTTTGTGGAGTGTGCAGGATCTGGGGTGGGGCTTAGGGGCTGGGGTGGGAAAAATGTTGTTGCACAGTATCCTGCATTGTACAACACTCAGGCAAAGGTAGTATTCAACCATCCCTACCGGTAGGGGTATTTCTGTTTCGGCCACCCCTAGGCCGGAGGGTGAAAATCTCTCGCCCCTCCCCTTCCGATCGAGCCCACCTCCTCTAACGAGCGCGCATGCGCAGACTGCCTCCTCAACACTGGCGGAGTGTGGCCTCCAGACCGGAGGGTGAAACTCCCTCCCCCCTCTCCTCGCAAGCGCCCCCACCTCCCCTTGTGATTGCACATACACAGTCTGCCTCCCGGACACTAGTGGAGCGTAATCCCCAGTGCTTTCAATAAAAATAAGAATTCGGCTGGGCGGCATGACGCCCCTAAAATATTGCTGCCTTAGGCCCGGGCCTTTGTGGCCTCACCACAAATCTGGGCCTGGGGTACCAGTCTACCAACTATATCCCAGATCTGAAGTGCCTGTATCATAACAGTATCAGTGGGTTTTGGAGTGGGGTAAGCTAGGTATGAAGTATAAACCCTGTCCCAGGTGGGTTTAGGACCTCTGAACCTCATTCTTTCTACACTATTTTGACTCTGTACCAGTGTGAGAGTTGCATAAACTGTGAAGAAATGTAGTAAAGATGCAGTAACTATGGAGTGGCGGACTCACGAAATTCGCCGGCGTCAAAACATTATAGGACATGCGTCGGAAAAGTCGATTGCATCAAAACCACTGAGCATCAACATTATTCAGATGCCCTTTGACTTTAGCGCCAGAGTCAAAACTGACGCGAAAGTCAAAATTAGAGTTACACTGATTTTTTACTCGAAGTTCGCAAAAAGCAAAACGGGACATATTCGCCCATCACTATTGTAGAACACATGGGGCAACTCCTCTCACTTGATATCACCAAAACACCTCTGTTGTGTGTAGATTTGGAGAACTTTCCCCCACACATCTTCCAATTATCTGTGGATACCAAAGAAAATAGGAGCACAGTGGGCAGCGAGTGCCTATCCCATGCCTTACTTATTTGGGATATGATAGCTCCCAAAGAGCATTTGATCACAGCCCATTTACCAGCTGCTTCTATATTAGGAAAGTTTCTGTTCTCACCAGGATATTCTCAATCTCAATTTAAATGGTGAAAATCATAGAATATTTATCAGTAGAAACACTATTGACCCCTAGAGGGGCATGTTCTATAGAAGCCCTGACAGAAATTCTTTTACTCCCTCCATCTAAGGGGGGCCATGGCTACTAATGTTTTTCTAAAACCTTTTATGGGGGGCCCTGGTCACTGGGGTGGGGCTTGGAGGCTGGGATGGGTGGGGCCGGATGGGCATAAAATTTTGTTGTACAGGGCCCCTTGATTTCTAATGGCTGCCATGGGGATGGCCCTGGAAGAAGTAACCAACAAACAACAAAGGTGTTACTGGGCCCCACAGCAAATTAATTTTAGGGCCCCCAATATATCCAGAGATTGTCGTGTTTTACCAATATATGTTGAAATCTCTCATTATTTGTGCTTAATGGGGCCCCCTATGTGCCCCCTAGACTGGTACTTGTATTGCTAAGAGTCAAGATGGACTGGATATTCTGTAATGAAAAGTTGACCACTATTCCCCTAGACAAACACTAATCCTTTCACTAGATCTGGCAACCATGTGTAAGACGCCCCAGGAGATGTTGGCGTCTCTTACCTCCCGGCGCGTCTCGTCTAGGAAGTTTGTGAGCAGGCGTGCACTTCCCGGCCTTGCGTCTACTTTGACACCGATCATCGTGACGCAAGAGTTACGCCGCCAAACGTCACGAATAGGTGCCAGATTCTAATTTTGCGCCAAATCAGTTTTAAAGGTCCAGTCCTCCATTTTGTGAGTGCCCAAGCTAGGCTTCAGTTTACTGTTCCTGCTCAAGTATTATCTACTCTGATTATCTGGTTTTTGACTCTCGTTTACGATTCCTGCCGCCAGCCCTTGATTGTTCACCTGTTTGACTACGTCTCTTTCTAAATCCTTGCCAGTAACTCGTTTACGGACTTATTTCTCAACCCTGCACTTCCTTGATGGTTTTCCACAGCAGAAAGCCCGGGGCACCAAAAGGGAGTCCTGGAGACCACAGGGTTAACCTGTGCAACCGAGTGTACTCATCACTGCGCGAGGTTTTGATAATGAGATTGTTACACCATGCATCACTTATTGGCGCAAATTCACTAAGCGCCGAAGTGCCGAACGCTAGCGTTAATTCACTAGCGTTTGGCATTTTTCGTTACTGCGCAAATTCACTAACGAACGCTGGCGTAGTTTCGCTAGTGTTACTTCGCACCCTTACGCCAGGCGAATTTTCGCTAGCGACGTAACTACGCAAATTCACTAACTTGCGCAGTGTACAGAACGCTACCTTTTACGCTAGACTTCCTTCGCCACCTCAGACCTGGCGAAGCGCAATAGAGTAGATAGGGATTGTTTGAAAAAAAGTCAAATTTTTTTCTAAGTCCCAAAAAACGCTGGCATGTTTTCTACATGATGGGTGATAGGCTGAAAAAGATCGAAAAATTTTTTGGGGCTCCCCTCCTTCCCCCCTACATTTCCTGACTCATGGCAACTTACCTAGACAGTGGGCACATGTGTAGGGCAAAATAAAATTTGTATTTGCTGATTTGACGGTTTTCTAGGCATTTGTAGTGCAGATACGTGTTCCTCCATTGAAATTTGAATTTGGCGCCGTATGCAAATTAGCCTTCGCTAGCGTAACTTCGCTTTACATAGCGAATCAACGCTAGCGCAACTTCGCAACCTTACGCTACCCCTGTGCGCAACTTCGGATTTTAGTGAATTTGCGGAGCGCTGCCGAAACTACGCCTGGTGAAGTGTGGCAAAGTTACGCCTGGCGCAACTTCGTATCTTAGTGAATTTGCCCCATAGATTCCAGGGCACCTTCCAAGATACATACATTTCTCTCTCTTCCCCTCCTTTTTTTGTTTTTAGTTCTAGTTTTGTTTCCTTTAGTTTAGATTTCCTTTTATTACATATTGCTATCTGATTGCTCCCCAACTGTATCATGTATATTATTTTTATATGTGTGACATTATGGGATATGTGGATACGTTTACAGAAACCTTATAAAAACCTATTATTCTCTATATATAATGCATTTAAATGGTGAAATAATTATTTGTGCCCTATCGAGCGCATGGTCGAGTTTAACTATTTGCTGTTCCCTACAGAATTATTGGAATTGCTGCAATACAGATATTCGAGTTATGCAACAAGGCAGTTTCATTTCAATGAGATACAGGTCACTTTTGGGCTTTAGTAGAATCAATTTCCCCCACAATCCCTTGCACTTTATGCTATGTTAGTTGGGGGGGGGGAGGCATCAATGTTATTGCTACAGACTCGCATTATCAAATAAACTCGTCATTGTTTTATTCCAGATTTGTTTTTACCTCCGACGCTTTGTACACTCTGGGGTTATTGTAACTATACATTTATTTTTTTCTCTGGAAAGCCCTGTTTAAGCTCAGTTCGGCAGGGCAAAGATCAATAAGAGAAGCTGAGGCGAGTTAATTTTCTTTGTGAAGTCAGCACAATTGTGGAAGGCAAATTAATCCTCTTCTTCATTTGGATCTCTCTATTTCTCAGGAAAACACACGTCCTTTTTAATAGATGCATTTTAACAGAATAAAGCATTTTCCTGCCTGTCTGCTTATTAGCAAATGAACTCTCAGCAAGTGGGAAGAACTGAGAGCTGGAGAACTGCTCCTTTTCTTAATAAATGTACAATACAGCGAATCTGGGCATAGTTTAACCCCCAATTAGTTTTCTGCTATCTCTCTGTAAATTTCTATGCTATTTCCTAAGCAGCCATAGATTTATAATGTCTGTTAGTATAGGCTATGAACAAACTACAGGGGCTATTGCAGCTGCAGGCTGGTAGCAAGAGATTAATAGTACAGGTTAGTTTATCCAGAAAGTTACGAACTATGGAATGCCCGTCCGCCTTAGACTCTTTTATCCAAATTATCCACATTTTTAAAAACTATTTCCTTATTCTCTGTAATAATAAAACAGTGCATTCTACTTTATCCAAATGAATCCTTATTGGAAGTATTGAAAGGGTTACCCCCTGCTCTCATTTGCCTATAGGGTTACCACTTGGCCAGTATTTTACCGGCCTGGCTGGTAAAAATGATGGTTGATCCCAATGTTATTAATAGGGGAAAAAAAAGATAAATATATAGGAAGAATGGTATTTTTTTCCAGAAAAGGTGGCAACCCTATTTGCCCGCAGGGATAGGGATTGGTAGTACTAGTTAGGTGCCTAATATATAGGGACAGAGACAAGGGAAAGTGTTGGAAGGGTTACTGTCTGCTCTGCTCTCATTTCCTACAGAAATAGGGATTGGTAGCACTAGATAGGTACCTAATATATAGGGACAGAGACAAGAGGAAAGTGTTGGAAGGGTTACTGTCTGCTCTCTCTCATTTCCTACAGAAATAGGGATTGGTAGCACTAGATAGGTACCTAATATATAGAGACAGAGACAAGAGGAAAGTGTTGGAAGGGTTACTGTCTGCTCTCTCTCATTTCCTACAGAAATAGGGATTGGTAGCACTAGATAGGTACCTAATATATAGGACAGAGACAAGGGGAAAGTGTTGGAAGGGTTACTGTCTGCTCTGCTCTCATTTCCCTACAGAAATAGGGATTGGTAGCACTAGCTATGTGCCTAATATATAGCTACAGAAAGTGTGTGAACGGTTACTAGCAAATTCATTCTCACCCCTGCCCTAAACTTTGGCAGGGTCACCCTCTGCCCAATAAAATTCTGCTTTCAACTGCAGCGTGGGAGCAGCCTGTGGCTCAAATTCTAACATTGTTATTAATGTTGTCTGGAGTCTGAGGTTCAGTTCACTTTCTGACCCCAGAAGCAGTTGCAAGAGGGCAGACACCTACTGTATGAGCCAAACAGTTCCAGTACTCTAAGTCTGAAATGAGAATGAATAATTAAAGAAACCTGAAATGTATCTTGACCTGGGCCCTATCCAAGCACTGGGTGAATACAAACAGCAGATAAAGGAATAGATGCTCGGCCCAGATGTTATTGGTACATTCATTACATGGTGTTTATAGAAAAGTACTGTATAACGGAGGCTGGTTGCAGAATCGGGTCAAGAAGGGGGACATACACTCCATCAGCTCTAAATCACCAAAGCCAAGTGCTAGCTGTGCATTCTGGGAACCAGAAGGAAGTCCAGAAAAAGCTAAAAATGACAGCTCAGAAATCAAATTTATTTAACTGCAAAAAATGTAGGCAATTCAGCCTGATCCAGAAAACTGTGAGGATGAAAAGTGTCTTGGGCAAGGGCATAAAATCCTCTGCATTATGTATGTACAATGTTGTGTGTTATTGGATGAGATTCTGCTTGTATTACTGGGTCTCATTCTTGCTTCCAAGCCAAACACTGAGCTCAGAGGTCCCAACGATTTGAGTCCTGGCAACTTCATTATTTATCAGTCGGCTTTATTTTTCATATTGTTTCACAGACAGTACATGGCATGGGATCCATTATCCAGAAACTCATTATCCAAAAAGCTCAGAATTACGGAAAGGCCGTCTCCCAAAAACTCAGTTTTATCCAAATTATTCATTTTCATAAAAGTAATTATTTCCCCTTTCTCTGTAATAATAAAACAGAACCTTGCACTTGACCCATATTGGAAGTAAAACCAGCCTATTGGGGTTATTTAATGTTTACATGATTTTCTAGAAGATGAAGATAAAAATATCTGTTATATGGAAAGCCCCAGGTCATCATCATTTATTTATATAGTGCCGACAAGTTACGCAGTGCTTTACCTCAGTTTTTAATGAACAGGAAACAAATGGTGAATAACAAACGAGGGTACATTAGGAGAAGAGGTCCCTACTTGCAAGAGTTTACAACTAAAGGTTAGGGTACAAATGAGACATAAGGATTTTAGAAACAGATTTGTGATTAATGATGATACAGCAATGACTGATTAATTAAGGTATATTGAATAAGGAATAAGTTTGACAGCTGGAGGTAGAGAGTTCCAGAGAAAAGCAGAAGCCCAAGAGAAGTCTTGTAGATGAGAATGGGCTGAGGTGATGTCCTGAGCATTCTGGATAACAGGTTCCATAGCTGTAATGTATACATAATTCAATCTCTGCATATTTGTGTGCATATATATATATATATTGGTGCTGACATGTTGTTTCCCAGCTGCCATATGGTTTGGGTGCTAAGTGACATGGGGAGGTTCAACCTAAAGGGTAATTAATTTGACAATGCTGGCTACACAGCAGCTTGTTTATATAAACTATAGTAGTACTTATATGTTATCTACTGTGTATCCTGTGCTTGAATGGCTGCCCCATGGCTACACAGCAGCTTCTTTATATAAACTATTGTAGTACTTATCTGTTATCTACTGTGTATCCTGTGCTTAAATGGCTGCCCAGCAGCTTGTTTATATAAACTATAGTAGTAATTATCTGTTATCTACTGTGTATCCTGTGCTTGAATGGCTGCCCCCATGGCTACACAGCAGCTTGTTTATATAAACTATAGTAGTACTTATCTGTTATCTACTGTGTATCCTGTGCTTAAATGGCTGCCCAGCAGCTTGTTTATATAAACTATAGTAGTAATTATCTGTTATCTACTGTGTATCCTGTGCTTGAATGGCTGCCCCCATGGCTACACAGCAGCTTGTTTATATAAACTATAGTAGTACTTATCTGTTATCTACTGTGTATCCTGTGCCTGAATGGCTGCCCCCATGGCTACACAGCAACTTGTTTATATAAACTATAGTAGTACTTATCTATCTACTGTGTATCCTGTGCTTGAATGGCTGCCCAATGGCTACACAGCAGCTTGTTTATATAAACTATAGTAGTACTTATCTGTTATCTACTGTGTATCCTGTGCTTGAATGGCTGTCCCCAAGGCTACACAGCAGCTTGTTTATATAAACTATAGTAGTACTTATCTGTTATCTACTGTGTATCCTGTGCTTGAATGGCTGCCCCCATGGCTACACAGCAGCTTGTTTATATAAACTATAGAAGTGTTTCTGAAGCACACACACCAGTTTTACCAATGCAGCACAACAGTATATTATATTTTCATTACTGTTCCTTTAAAGGGATTCCCTCATGAGTTATATGATGCAGTTTTCATTTCTAAATTATATTGCAAATAATTCACTCTACAATATAAAATGTCATTCCTGAACCAGCAAGTATATATATTTTTTGTAATATTGGTGTGTAGGTGTCATTTTGCCTGGTCATGTGCTTTCAGAAAGAGCCAGCACTTTACGATGGAACTGCTTTCTGGCAGGCTGTTGTTTCTCCTACTCAATACAACTGTGTCGCAGTGTGACCTGGATTTTACTATTGAGTGCTGTTCTTAGATCTACCAGGCAGCTGTTATCTTGTGTTATGGAGCTGCTACCTGGTTACCTTCTCATTGTTCTGTTTTTAGGCTGTTGGGGGGGGGGGGAAGGGAGGGGGTGATATCACTCCAATATCACTCCAACTTGCAGTACAGCAGTAAATAGTGACTGAAGTTTATCAGAGCACAAGTCACATGACTGGGGGCAGTTGGGAAACTGACAGTATGTCTAGCCCCATGTCAGATTTCAAAATTAAATATAAAACAATCTGTTTGCTCTTTTTGAAATGGATTTCAGTGCAGAATTTTGCTGGAACAGCACTATTAACTGATTTGTTTTAAAACCAGTTTAGGTAGAGATGGCCTCATATAAAATCACTTACATTGCAGTTGGAATAATCTGTCATTTTATCAGCACTTAGTTAAATGACTCCAAACTCATACAATTAAACTGATGAAACACTTCTAATCAAGATCAGACTCTCCCTCTCTCTCTGAGCTTTTATTCAATCACTCGTCCTCTCCCCTCCCAGGGGGCTTTAGCAAATGCACAAACTACAGAAAGAAACACCCCCCCCCATAAAGGGCAGCCACCCATTATCATGAGCCATCAGAGTTAATATTTCTTTTACTTTTTTTTATTAACAAGCATTTCCTAAAGACTGTTCCTTAGAAGAACTGCGGTGCACTGACCTTTGTTTATTGTGGAGTCCGATGCATATGTGGTATATGAGGTTTTTCTACCTTGTTTCCCTGCTCTGTTACAGGACACATAATCCCTGAAAACTAGGGATGCACCGAATCCAGGATTCGGTTCGGGATTCGGCCTTTTTCAGCAGGATTCAGCCGAATCCTTCTGCCCGGCCGAAACAAATCCTAATTTGCATATGCAAATTAGTGGCGGGGAGGGAAATCGTGTGACTTTTTGTCACAAATAAAGGAAGTAAAAAATATTTTCCCCTTTCAACCCCTAATTTGCATATGCATATGCAAATTAGGGTTCGGATTCGGTTCGGTATTCGGCCGAATCTTTCACGAAGGATTCGGGGGTTCGGCCGAATCCAAAATAGTGGATTCGGTGCATCCCTACTGAAAACAAATGAATTTAAAATTGCTTTATTATTCTGCTCAGAAAAATAAATTAATGATCTGAATTATCTGACGTTTCTCTTGTCAGTTCTTAGGGGAGCCACAAAAACTTTTCTTTTTTTTCACGTAATTTTCTGCCGACTGTGTCCAGTTGGGTGAAATTAACTGCAGGTGCTGTAGCTCCCCATCTTCTTTTCTGCTGATTCACTGCACATGCTCTGTGCTGCTGTCACTTACTGAGCTTAGGGACCCACTCACAATATACAGTACACATAGAATAGAAATGTCACAATATAAGGCTGATTAGTAATTAATACACATAATTACTACATGGCAGCACAGAAACCAGTGCAATTAGCATCAGAATTTAATAATCAGCAAACCTGTAGCATCAGCTTATATTACAGGGGAAGCTCATTTTCTGCTGGATAATTAGTGACAACCCCTAAGCTTAGCTTCTCAACAGCCAATCAGAGCCCACTGAGCATGTGAGTGTCGCTGACACTCCTAAGAAAATCCTAGTTGAGGAGATCCTGTGACAAATTTGAAGTCGTGGATCTTTACTATAGAGATGCTGAACCCCTAGTGTGGTGCAATACGTTCATTATATAAAATATTGCATTTCTTTTAGGGTTTCGTTTTTCTCAAACTACTTTTGTGTGCATACAATAAAGAATGTGAGCTCATCTTGCATCCCCTTTATTATGGGAAATGTGTGTTGTGTAGGAAACTTGTTCTGTTCTACAGTCTTCAGACTCAGGGCCGCTTCTGCCATGAGGCAAGGTGAAACCCTTGCCTCAGGCGGCAGCGAGCGGCCAGTTACAAGGGGCGGCAAAAAGCCGCCTCTTGTAACTTTAAGAGCCGAACTTCCGGGTTTTAATCCGGAAATTCGGCTCAGCTAGTGCAAAGAGCGCTATAGCGCTCAATGCACTAGCGATACTGCCCCCTGAAACCCGCTCCGACGCTAATTTTTAAGCGCGGAGCGGGAGAGGAGGGGGGCGGCATCTGGGCTGCTGCCTCAGGCGGCAGCAGCCCCAGGATCGGCGCTGTTCAGACTATGCCAACACAACAGGATTGTTCCAGGCTACAAAGAAGTGAGAAGTTCATGTGCATTAAAACCACGCAAAGTGTGTAACAAGCAGATGTATGCAGCACTCCAAAGGAAGGGCCTTCACTATTGGTTGAAGGGGATGTGTAGGGCAGCCATCAGGGGGGGGAGTTGTAGGGGGCCCGAGGGAAAGAGGGGGCCTGGCCATGCCACACTTACTTGATTAGCCGGGCCCCCCATCTTTCTGAGAGCTGCAGACTTCGGGAAAGCATGGACGTTTAAGGGGCCCTGGCCACCAATTTTTTTTTCTCATGTGGGGTCCTAGCCACCAATATTTTTTAATGGGGGGCCCTGGCCACAAATGTTTTTTTATGGGGGGCCCTGACCACCAATATCTTTTTATTTTTTATTAACATGTGGGATCCCTAGCCACCAATATATATATATTTTTTTTACTGTGTGGTGGGGGTGGACCTGTAGGTGGGGCTTGCGGTGGGTGCAGCCCAGGGGGCCCAGGAAATGTTGTCGTATGGGGCCCTGCGATTTCTGAAGGCGGTCCTGTGTGTAAAGATTTATGTCCCAGTAAGCAATAGCTAATCACCAATCTTACAAAAAATATATATACTTGCTGGTTCAGGAAGACTCAGGGCCGCCATCAGGGGGGGACAAGTGTCCTGGGCCCAGGCATGAAGGGGGGCCCGACAGTGCTGCAGTTTTGAAAGAGCTGGGCCCCCCTTGAGAGCGTCGAAGCCTGCGTCCATTTTCGAAGTCCCGATCAGCCAAAATGCGGAAGTGCCGAAAAGCTGAACAGCCTCAAAGTCCCAAAGCCATGAAAACAGCCGAAACAGTCACGAAAGGAGGTGAAGTTAAAGTCCTGAAGCCTTGAGTTCAATTCTACTGAACACCAATTTGTGTGTGTTTTTTTTTTAATCCCCTGGCCACCAATGTATTATTTTAATATTCTATAGGACTCTGCCACCAAGGTTTTTATAAAAAATATTTTTTTGGGGCCCTGATTTTTTTTAACTTGTAAGGGGGGCCCTGGAGCCAATGTTTCTTAAAAAATATTCTTTGGGGCCCCAATTTTTTTTAACTTGTAAGGGTGCCAATGTTTTTCATTTTTTTTACCTTATAAGGGGGCCCTGACCATCAATTGCTTTTTATAACTTGTGTGTGTGTGGGGGGCAGTTACTTTTTTAGCGCTGATGTCTGTGTGGTCTTTTAACTGTGATGTGGAGTGGGCGGGATCTGGGGTGGGGCTTGGGATGGGCCCCGAAAAAATTTTTTTGTACGGGGGCCCCGTGATTTCTAATGGCGGCCCTGACTGAAGAGTACACACCTTGTCACAAGAAGGGTTAATCTTGGCACCTTCCTCAATTCATCCTCAGTGTCGCTGGTGTCAGAGAGATAAATCCAAGCAGTGACCGTGGGGGCTGATAATTAGAGACATCAGTCACCCTTGGAGCCATTAGATGCCGGAGTTATCCATCTGTGTCTGCCTCTGACTAATACTTTTTTTAATACTAATTTTTTTTTAGAACAACTTGCCAACTGGGTTCCACAACCAACCAGGTTTTCCATATTCTTCCTTGCGGGGTCCCTTTCTGACGCTTACCACTTTTTAAAACACAGAAAGAAAGAGAGTTGGAACCAAGCAGTGCTTTTATTTCCTTTATTTTATATGTCTTGTTTTTTAATAGGAGCCCAAGGAGGGGAATATTTTGCAGCAAGAAATGATTGCTTTGGGAAATTACTAATGAGTGTCCTTCATGGAAAGAGTTTAATAACAGAATCACTCTAAAATCTCATTATACTCCACCGTATGTTGCTGTAGTCCACTGTTGTAATTGGTTGTAAGAAAATTTGTGAAGCTCAGTAATACACCATGTTCCCTATGTATCAGCAGAACCTATAGATTCAGCATAATATGGGTAACAGTTTAGCAGCACCTACAGTAAGATTTATAATAGTACAGCACTTGCAGTATCAGGGTTAATACTAAAGTAGCACCTACAGTAACATGGATAATGATATAGTAACACAAATTTAGGGGTAATACAGTAACACCTACAGCAGCAGGGATAATAATACAGTAGCCCCTACAGTTGGATGTATAATAGTACAGTAACATCTACAGTAACAGGGATAATAATACAGTAACATCTACAGTAACAGGGATAATAATACAGTAACAGGGATAATAATACAGTAACATCTACAGTAGCAGGGATATTAATACAGTAGCCCCTACAGTTGGATGTATAATAGTACAGCACCCATTATATCAGGGAAAATAATTCAGTTGCAACTTCAGCAGCAGGTATAATAATACAGTAACATCTACAGTAACAGGGATAATAATACAGTAGCCCCAACAGTAGCATGAATAATAATAATACAGAGTAACACCTACAGTATCAGTGATAATACAGGAGCACTTACAGTAGCAGGGATAGTAATATATGAGCACCTACAGCAGCAGGTGTAATAATATTATCCCACCTACAGTAGTAGGATAATAAAACAGTAGCAACTACAGTAGCAAGGATAATAATACAGCAGCACCTACAGTATCAGGGTAAAATTACAGTAGCACCAACAGCAGCAGGTATAATAATAGAGTTGCAGCAGCAGGGATAATAATACAATAGCACCTACAGTATTAGGGGTAATATTATAGTAGCACCTACAGTAGCAGGGGTAATAATACAGAGGCACCTACAGCATCAGGGATAATACTACAGTAGCACCTACATTATCTGTTTTAAGCTTTGGTACAATGGCAGGGATAATAGTGCAGCAGCCAGTACAGTAGCGGGGATGATACTGCAGCATTAGGAGGAGTGTGATCGTGACTGAAGTTTATCAGAGCACATGACTGGGGGCAGCTGGGAAATTGACAATATGTCTAGCCCCATGTCAGATTTCAAAATTAAATATAAAAAAATCAGTTTGCTCTTTTTGAGAAATGGATTTCAATGCAGAATTCTGCTGGAGCAGCACTATTAACTGATGCGTTTTGAAAAAAAAAAACAAAACATTTTTTCCCATGACAGTATCCCTTTAACTGGGTGTATGTACAGTATCTATCATGCTGTCTGTCTTCATTATAATTAGTGATGAGCAACATTTTTTGCAGTGTTTCACCTATAGACTTATATGGGTGAATTTTTTTTTTGGCATTTCGCAATTTTTTGGTGAAGTGAAACGGGTCAGCTTTGCCCTCAACTAATTATAATATATATATATACCTATCTATACTGTAGTTATCATCTGTCTATGGGTCATGTATCTGTCGTTCTATCTGTCCCTCTTCTTCATTATCATTTATATAAACTCTATCTAATCTATGTGTCTATCATGTATCAGTCTGTCTATCTGTATCTAGCGAGCTGTAGCATCTCTCTATCTAGCTCAGTATAGATACACATTTGTTACTTTAGGGTCAGGACACACGCTCAGATTCGGGGAGATTAGTCGCCTGGAGACAAATCTCTTCTCCTTTGGGGCAACTAATCTCCTCAAACTGCCTCCCCGCTGGCTAAAATGTAAATCACCAATGGGATGGCACTCGGAGCGATTCGTTTTCGGAAGTCGCCTCGTGCCTCACGAGGCAACTTCTGGCTACTTCGGAAAACGAATTGATCCGAGTGCCATTTACATTTTAGCTGGCGGGAAGGCAGTTGGGGGAGTATGTTGCCCTGAAGAAGAGGAGATTTGTCTCCGGACGACTAATCTCTGCAAATCTGCCTGTTTGCCCTGACCCTAAGAGCCAGGGCACACGCTGCTATTTCGGGAGATTAGTCATCCAGCAACAAATCGCTTCTTCGGGTGACTAATCTCCCTGAACTGCCTTCCTGCTGGCTACAATGTAAATCTCTGGCGGGATAGCAGTTGGCTCGCTTCGGATTTCTGAAGACGCTAAAGTTTTCTCGTGAGGCAACTTTGCAAAATGAAGCGGCTCCGAGTGCCATCCCGCCTGCGGTTTATGTTCTAGCCGGTGGGAAGGCAGTTCAGGGAGATTAGTCGCCCCGAAGAAGAGATTTGTTGACGGTAAACTAATCTCCCCGAATCTGCCTGTGTGCCACACGCTGCTATTTCGGGAGTTTAGTCATTCAGCAACAAATCACTTCTTCCTCGTGCGACTAATCTCCCCGAACTGCCTTCCTGACGGCTAGGATGTAAATCGCCAGTGGGATAGCAGTCGGATTGCCTGAAGTTTCCTTGTGATGCAGCTTTGGGCGCCCGCTGGCGATTTATGATCCAGCTGGCGGGAAGGCAGTTTGGGGAGATTAGGCGCCTTGAAGAAGAGATTTGTCGATGGGCGACTAATCTCCCCGAATCTGCCTTTGTGACTTAACCCCAAGGGCCAGGGCACACGCTGCTATTTAAAAGAGATTAGTCGCCCAGCAACAAATCGCTTCTTTGGGCGACTAATTTCCCTGAACTGCCTTCATGTCGGCTAGAATGTAAATCGCCGGCGGGATAGCAGCCGGATCACTTCTATCCGAAGTTTATTTGTGAGGCAACTTCGGGCGTCTTCAGAAAACGAATCGACTCCGAGTCCCATCCTGCAGGCGATTTACGTTCCAGCCAGTGGGAAGGCAGTTGGGGGAGATTAGTCGTCCCCAATTAGAGGAAATTTGTCGCCAGGCGAATGTGAGCGTGTGGCTCTGCACTAATAGATACACATATATAAGGTTGATTTGTAATGGTTTATTATAATGTGAATTGTTGGTCCAGAATCAGCATAATCCCGGGCAGAGCGGCTAATGGTGACGGAGCAGGTGTGCAGGTGGCAGGGGGACTATTGGCTGACAGTTTCAGTGCAGGAGGAGTTTACAGGCAGTAGGTGGCGCTAAGGTTTCCCAAACTGTCAGGCTTCCCATTCCCATAGTAGCGGCGTGGGCTCGGGTGCAGCTGGGGGTCCCGCTCCTTTTCATGTGCTCGTGCCCAAGGGGCGTTTGAAGCCTCCCCGGCCGTGAGCGGGTGCCCCTTCCCCATGAGCTTCTCCTCCAGCAGAGCAGCGCAGCGCAATCTCACCCCGCGGGGCTATGTCACTGGAGCTGTGGCCGGACCATGAGGCGAGTGGCTGACAGGCTGCTCTTGTCCCTGGCAGGACTGCTCTGGATCGCTCTGCTCATCTTCTTCTTCTTGGGGGGCAGAAGCAAGTTGGAAGCGGAGGAATCTGAAGGGGATCCGGCCAAGGTAAGAGGCGTGTGTTCTACTAAATACCCGGTGTCCTTTCACTGTTTACGTCACTGTCGGCCCGCGGGCAAACTGTTACGCAAACTGCTGGGGGGAGGGGCAGTTCTTGAAAGTGATTGAAGGAAGGGAATGTCAAGTCCTATTGGACCCCTGATGCCATTTCAGTGTTAACGTCAAACTTCCTCGGTATCAGGGTATCAGCCCAAAAGGGCATCAGAGCCCAAATCTGGCAACTCCCGACTTCTACACAAGTCAGTCCCATTGCATGCTGGGTAGTGTAGTCTGATGTTAAACTTGGTAGTTGGCAAAAAAACAAAAACGACCCAACATTAGGGATGGGCGAATTTGACCCGTTTCGTTTTTGAAGCGCGACGCCATACAAGTCTATGGGCGTTAATTCCGCTGCGAAACAAGGCAAAAAAATTCACCCATCTCTACCCAACATGTATTGGGAGACGCCGGCTTGGCACATTGGGCAAGAAAAATCTTTGGCTGGTTTCCAAACTACAAACCAGCCAAAGGCCAAAAAAAGTAGCCCAAATCCCGGTTCCTTGGCTAGTTTGTACTTTCCCAAAACCCACCTGGGCTTTAACTTAGTAGCCCAATTTGGCTGTAAACTTGCCCACCTGGCAACCCTGCTTGGTATAAAGTGAGTGTGAGTGTGTGAGCCCACCTATCCATTCCGGGCCAGTTCATCTCACATATTCAGTGGGGGGTAGTGTGGGCTAGATGCCTGTGCCACCAGCAGCTCTCAGCAACTGCCATTCAGTAACTAGATGACAGCTAATTAATTTTAAGGACCCTCAACATATCCAGAAGTTGTCCTTAATTACTAATATATGTCAAAGTTGCTCATTAGTTAGAGCCTCATGGGGCTCCTATACCTCCTGTGCCCCCCCTGCAGTCCCAGCATCATCTGTAGTTACTCCCCTGAATGAGACCTTTATAAGTAGTAATAGATAGGCTGTGCAAAATAAAAACATGTTTCTAATATAGTTAGTTGGGCAAAAATTATTCCATCAAATATTATACCATCAAATTATCGTGAAGTTAGTGGGAGGGAATCGAACAGTCGTACATCTTACGATTTTTCGTCCATCTGTCAGAAAATTGATCGGCCAGGTTAAAAAAGTTTTATCGGCCCCAGTGCAATCTATCTATGTTTGCAGGGCCAAGCAAGCGGCTACCCTCAGTTTTCCTGGCAATATCGCCTGAAATGATCTTTTTAGTTGATGGACAAATCGTATATGTGTTTTCAGATAAGAAGGGGGGCCACATGGGACATAACTGTTCAGTGAGTTTGCAATTGATCCTCAGCATTCAGCTAAGGTTCAAAAGCAACAGTTATGACCTATGTGCCCCCCTCAGTCACTGATTGGTTACTGCCTGGTAACCAATCAGTGGGAACCAAGAGAGCTGAAAAGCAGGAAGTAGTGTTCTGGCTATTATGCTACACATCCAGTCACACCAGCCTTTATACATTACATTTTTGGCTAACTAACTATATTAGAAACAGTTTTTTATTTTGCACAGCCTATCTTTTTACCCAGTTTTATTTTTATACTGAACAATTAGTTTAAGCTGGCCATACATGGGCCGATAAAAGCTGCTGACAGATTAAGTCGGCAGCTTATTGGCCCGTGTGTGGGGCCCCTCCAACAGGCTTCCCCGATCGATATCTGGCCAAAAGTCGGGCAGATGTCGATCGGGCAGAGTTAAAAATCATGCGATCCGACCGCCTGTATTGGCTGGATTATGATCCGATCGTTGGGCCCTAGGGCCCACGATCGGATCAGCCCGATATCGCCCACCTCAATGTGGGCATATTGGGGAGAGATCAGCTTGTTTGGCGATTTCATCATCTCTACGTGTATGGCCACATTAAGTGGCACGGCTAGCTAAAGTGTATGTACACTCTCCAGATGTTGGACTGCAACTCCCAGAAGACTATTGACCGGTATGTAGCTTGGACATTCCTGATTTCTTTTATTTTGCCCCTCCTTGGATAGGACCCCAGACTTGCAACTTTACCTGCCCCCCCATGAGTGGGGCAATAACGCCTATTATTGTGAACCCTGATGAGTAATTTCGGGGTATGTCCTTGGTGGGAGAGTTCCACTTACCTGCCCCCTAAACTAAAGAACATATATGTGCATATAGTTTGTATCCGCAGAGGGACTGCAAGACTATAACTTTATATGTGGTTTGTTATTTTTGGCCCTGTAAAAACGTTACTCCCCCCACTTAATCCAGGGGCGATATGGGTTCCTAAAAATGATGGCAGCGCCCAGGCATTGAGGGGTTAAAGG
This sequence comes from Xenopus petersii, assembly GCA_038501925.1. Taxonomy (NCBI): domain Eukaryota; kingdom Metazoa; phylum Chordata; class Amphibia; order Anura; family Pipidae; genus Xenopus; species Xenopus petersii. Next base: position 135,142,754 of record CM076681.1, read on the forward strand.
ATTCTGTGACGCGATAGTGCAGCGCATTTCTATTACTAAATGTACATTATCTAAGGCAAATTACTTTTTAATTGAAATGCATGAGTCAAGGCTGAACAGAAAGCTGTACAGGTATAGGATCCCTTATCCGGAAACCCGATATCCAGAAAGCTCCGAATTATGGAATGGCTGTCTCCCATAGACTCCATTTTATCCAAATAATCCAAATTTTTAAAAATGATTTCCTTTTTCTGTGTAATAATAAAACAGTAGCTTGTACTTGATCCCAACTAAGATATAATGAATTAATTATTGGAAGCAAAACCAGCCTATTGGGTTTATTTAATGTTTAAATGAATTTGTAGTAGACTTAAGGCATGAAGACCCAAATTACGAAAGATCCATTATCCGGAAAACCCCAGGTCCTGAGCATTCTGGATAACAGGTCCCATACCTGTATATCTATAACTATATACTGATACATTTATATTATAAATATATATATATATATATATATATATATATATATATATATATATATATATATATATATATTAGGGATGCACCGAATCCACTTTTTTGGATTCGGCCGAACCCCCGAATCCTTCGTGAAAGATTCGACCGAATACTGAACTGAATCCGAACCCTAATTTGCATATGCAAATTAGGGTCGGGAAGGGGAAAACATTGTTTAATTCCTTGTTCTCTGACAAAAAGTCACGCAATTTCCCTCCCCGCTCCTAATTTGCATATGCAAATTAGGATTCGGATTCGGTTCGGCCGGGTAGAAGGATTCGGCCGAATCCCGAACCGAATCCTGGATTCGGTGCATCCCTAATATATATATATAAATATATATATATAAACACACAAGTATGGGCTCTATTATCAAGAAACCCATTATCCAGAAAAAAGGTAGTTGGCACATGGGTAGGGAACTGGATAATGTCTAAATGCATCACTGAGATGCCCCCCAAAGCAACTGTTCTAAGCATAGGCCCATGGGTGCCTATATAGAAATGTGTCCCTGCACGTAGATGCATTTTTGGTCACCCAACTCCATGAGTGCAGCTTCTTATGCATTACAATGGCAACTCTGGAACTCAGGCATTTGTAATCAGTGTGTTTGGACCTAGAAAAGTCAAGTGAATGGGAGTGTTTGGTGGAGAATGCGCCGTATCCCTAAGACTAGTTGCGCCATATTACGAAAATAGCCTCATCCGAAAGAGTGTGAAGTAGTGATGGACGAATTTGTCCCGAAAAATTGGCGGAACGCAATATAGTCAATTGGCATCAAAATTATTTTGACGCGCGCCAATTCCGACGCACGCGACAATCTTTATACGTGTGCCTATTTTGTCCAAATGCATTAAAGTCAATTGGCGTTCGAATAATTTTGACGTGCAATAATTTTAATGCGCGCGACTATTCTGACACGTTCCCAAATGTTTTATCTCATCTGTTTTTTTTTCCCCGAAGTTTCGCAAATTTATTCGCCGGCGGCTAGACGCGGAAATTAGCCTCATATTCGCACCTGCCGAATTTATTCGCCCATCACTAGTGTCAAGGTTATACCTGTTTGTATAGGTAAATTATCTATCTATTATTGTGACATCACTCTGATGGAGATTTGGTAATATGGCAGATGCCTGTTCTTGATCTCACTGCAAGTGGCGCTTTTGTCTCAGCGGCTCTGGCGGGTGACATTTAGTCCCTTGCTGCCGGCGCCGTGTAGCTGAGAATGTGTTAAACAGAGAAGTACTTTGGCTGCAGAGAGTGGATGAATAATTCATATTTGGCTGTATCCCCTGAAATGTCTGGGGGAGGGCTGTTTGCTTGTGAAGCACCACCGTATAATTAAGTGTTTTATTAAACCAACACGATCTCCTGCGCTCATTTAGGGCTTATTTTCCCTTTCCGTAAGTCGTCCCACCCAGCGGAGCGGGAGAAAGAGGCAGATTCTTGGAGCCACAGAAGTTTTCCGCTTTGAAACCCTTTGTAGGTTCCTCTGGCTGCAAATTACAGTCAATTGTCTGATGAGCAATTAGGAGCTTTAATTCCAAATTAGCAACACTGTACGGCGGCTTAATGATCAATCAAAACCTGATGGGAGTCAGTATACAAACCTCAAATATATCACAAAATGTCCTCAATCAATCCTGCACATCTACATTTAGTTAGTATGATCCCACCATGCATTGTGGGAATTGTAGTTTTCTAACAACTAATGGTCACAGGACAGAGTAGGGTACCCAAGAGACCTGAGTATGGACCTGAGTATGGACCTGAGTATGGACCTGAGTATGGACCTGAGTATGGACCTGAGTATGGACCTGAGTATAGACCATTATAAATATCTGACAAATGCCTTCTAATCCATGTCTTCCTAATAAATACTTATATTATGTTCCTCCAACTTTTCTTTCACTTTTCCTTCTGATTAGTAGGATTTTTATACTTATTTTTTTCTACCCCCCCATTTACCTGCTCTCTCCTCTATCCATATATCCACAGCTTCTTCCCCAACTCCCTCCTTCCATATCTTCTTGTGTCTCCTTCACTTGTTATTCTTCATTTCTTCCCTTAAAGGGATGTTCCCCCTTAAGTTAACTTTTAGTACGTTATAGAATAGCTAATTCTAAGCAACTTTTCTATTTTTCTTCACTATTTATTTTAAATAGTTTTTGAATTACTTGCCTTCTTCGTCTGACTCTTTTCAGCTTTCAAATGGGGGTCACTGACCCCCATCTACAAAAGAAATGCTCTGTAAGGCTACAAATCTATCGTTATGGCTGCTTTTTATTACTATTCAGGCCTCTCCTATTCATATTCCGGTCTCTTATTTAAATCAAAACATTGTTGCTAGGGTGATTTGGACACTAGAAACCAGACTGCTGAAATGACAAACTGGAGAGCCGCTGAATACAAAGCTAAATAACTCAAGAACAACAAATAATAACAAGGTTGCTTCACGAGGAAACTTCGGGTGGCTTCGGAAATCGAATGGCTGCATGTGCTTAGTGCCGGCGATTTTTAATTTTAGCCAGCGTAAGAATGAGGGAAGGCGTTCAGGGAGATCGGTCGCCGCAAATACGAGCGATTAGTTGCCAGGCGACTAAATCTCCCCGAAACGCCCAATGTGACCTTACCCGTATGCCTTGAATTATTGATTTTGAGATAAAACCAGCAGTTGCCTCATATCACATTATTAACCAACTCTTTTTTCTTGATAAAGGTAATGAAACACCTGCATAGAACTAGTGTGAGGCAATCGCTTAAAGGGACCTTATACCTGCAAACTGCCCTGCTAGTTTTAGGGGATCTCTCTGTACAGACTATGAGCAAACTTAGGGGACTGTTCCTGCTGAATTGTGCTTAGTACAGGGAATACCTATGCTGCCATAGTTTTATGGGATCTCTCTGTACAGACTATGAGCAAACTTAGGAGGCTGTTCCTGCTGAATTGTACTTAGTACAGGGAATACCTATACTGCCATAGTTTTATGGGATCTCTCTGTACAGACTATGAGCAAACTTAGGAGGCTGTTCCTGCTGAATTGTGCTTAGTACAGGGAATACCTATGCTGCCATAGTTTTATGGGATCTCTCTGTACAGACTATGAGCAAACTTAGGAGACTGTTCCTGCTGAATTGTGCTTAGTACAGGGAATACCTATGCTGCCATAGTTTTATGGGATCTCTCTGTACAGACTATGAGCAAACTTAGGAGGCTGTTCCTGCTGAATTGTGCTTGGTATAATAATGCTAGTTTTATGGCAACTCTCTGTAAAGGCTCTGAGCAAACTGGACATGTTCAGCATAATTTGTATTTTGTTAATGTAGAAAAGGTTGTGTATATATAGGTGTATACTGCCCCTTTACAAGCCAAGTTTATTTAAAGGCAGTTTTTAAACCCCAGTAGAAATCGATGACCATATGAATTGGCATATTACTGGGAGCTCTATATCCATTCACAGAAAACATCACTCGTTGGTTTCACCTTTGGGAGGGTCTAGCAGCTTATAGCAGCCAATCGGCAATTAACGGGCTGAACAAGGCAAATTAAGGCTTGACGCTATATGACTCAAAGCTCTCTGCAGGGTAAGTGCAGGTAGGGGGGCACATTTTTGGGACATTAAAGAACAGCAGTTGCCTCCTAGAGAATCCACTACTTTGCTCAGCTTTGAAATAAAGGTGCATATTTATCAAGGATCCAATTTCAAAGTAAAAAAACTTCGAAATTCGACCATCAAATGTGAGTACTTCGATAGTTGAAGTATTTTTCCAGCGAAAACGGCCGTATTCGATCCAACGATTTAACCTTTCATGTTACACTGTGGATAAGCTTGATAAAGGGCTGGTTATGCCCGAAACTTCGCTTCACTTGTCGCATAAATAATTAATTTTTTCACTGAACCGGAGTGCTGCTGGAATATGGAGATTGGATTTGACCCGGGCAGACAGAGTCACAGTCGGCACCCGACGCTGCAAAGAGCGGTGAGAATGATTGTGTAGCACTACTGTCTATGTATACCATAGGCTAAACAGCAATTCAGCAGGTCTAAGTGTCGAAGTCGAAGTTTTTTAAAGAGACAGTACTTCGATTTTCGAGTGGTGAATTTTCAAAGGTTTTTCAATTCGAAGCGAAGTCGAATTTGGCCTATTCGATGGTCGAAGTACCCAAAAATTACCTCAAAATTCGAAGTTTTTTACTAAGAAAATTCAATTCGCCCTTTGATAAATCTGCCACAAAATGTCAGTTTTATCTCTTTTCTCCTCCCTTCTCTTTCTATTAAGTGTAAGCTCTTGGGAACCGACTCCACCCATAAATGTAGTGTTTTTAATTCTGGAATTTTGCACTTTTGGTTAATGTGTAAAATAGCCACATACTTACCACTGAAAAACATTCTATGTAATAAAGCACCACCCATTGCGCCATTTTAATTTGTTTTGGCGTCTTAACTTTCTACCAAAAAGGTCACCCTGTGGTTATTATATCATGTGGCAGACACCGCTTAAATGACCGGCCACAGATATCCCCTGTGCTGGGAAAATGTTACATTAACAAATAAATGGAGTCATATTCACAATTATTGATGTTTTTGCGTTAAAGGAAAACTATACCCCCAAAATGAATACTTAAGCAACAGATAGTTTATATCAAATTGAATGACATATTAAAGAATCTTACCAAACTGGAATATATATTTACATAAATATTGCCCTTTTACATCTCTTGCCTTGAACCACCATTTCGTGACTCTATCTGTGCTGCCTCAGAGATCACCTGACCAGAAATACTACAACACTAACTGTAACAGGAAGAAGTGAGGAAGCAAAAGGCAGAACTCTGTCTGTTAATTGGCTCATGTGACCTTACATGTGGTTTGTATGTGTGCACAGTGAATCATACGATCTCAGGGGGCGGCCCTTATTTTTTAAAATGGCAATTTTCTATTTATGATTACCCAATGGCATATACTACTAAAAAAGTATATTATTATGATAATGGTTCATTTACATGAAGCAGGGTTTTACACATGAGCTGTTTTACTCAGTATCTTTTAATAGAGACCTACATTGTTTGGGGGGTATAGTTTTCCTTTAAGCAGGAACTGTCTGAGGCTGGAGGAATGTTGATCCGTGTTTAGCAGAGGAAATTTGTGCCGTAGTAAAACATCAATTCACTTCTAGTAACTCATTTATTTCTTGTGCGGGTAATTATAGCGAAGACGAGGAGGTCGAAAGAAATTGAGGTTATTAAGAGCCTTTAAAGGGATGTGCACCTATGGTTTTTTCCATTGCATAATGAAAGAAAATGCAATTCTGGGCCACTTTCCAATTCACTTAAGATATAATTGCATTTACATTTAACGTTATTTGTAAATGAAATTGCAATTGAAAGCAACGTCTGTCTATCCATTGCTATTCCCTTCTTAGAAACAATGTATCAGAAAACCGACTCCAGCTCCCACAATGCCTTGCACTCCTCTCCAGCCTTGGCTGCTGGAATGTTGAATACCGATACAATGTAGCAATAAGGGAGGAGGGACTTAAAAGAGGCAGAATGGCTTTCAATAGCAGTTGCATTTACAAATAACTGTGAAACCATTGGAAATTTGTAATAAATGTATATTGGGAAGTTGCCTAGAATGACGTTTTCTTTCAATATTCAAAAAAACTATTGCTGGCTGGAGTCCCCCTTTAAGGCTCATTTACGAATGCTACAGCAAAACACTAAATAGTGCCCATTAGGTTTGTTTGTGGGATCCAGAATGTTTGTAACATTAATACACAGAATGAAATTTATTCCCAGCGCTGCAGGAAGAATTTCTCAGCCGAAGCGAGTCCCTGGTTTTCCCACAATCAAGTATTTGGTGCCTGAGGCACAGAGGAACTGAGGCTGCAAGGAAGCAACTTGGAACAAGACAGAGCTTTATTTTCACCTGAAGAATCTCTTACTCTCTCTAAAAAAAAAGAAAAGAAATATATACCTTCCCTAAAAATGAAATCTTAGTAGATACAGTGATCTAGATAGCTTATGACCATTTTAAATGTAAAACAGTGTTGTATATTATTTGATTCAATTAAATAACCTTTTTCTTTCCACTGGGGTTTTTAGTTTTTTTTGGGTTCTTAACCAACCCCCCTTTAAAGTCAAATTTAAACACCACCACATTAGAGCTATATTCTAACCATTGCCATAACAGACACCTTACTATTGAACTAAGGGAACAGCAACAGAGGGGAAACCTTCTTCATTGCTTTGATCCCATTTTCAAGGTCCAACCCCACGGTTTGGGAGCCCCTGTCTTAAAAGAAACTGTAGGAGGGGATCCAGTTATTAAGTCTCTCTCTCTCTCTCTCTCTCTCTCTCCAGCTAGCGCTGGCTTTGCGGACATCGCCAGACACTTCGTCAGGTGTAAATTCGCCAGGACAACGCTAATTCACGAAGATCTGAATTTGCACACAGGGTACTGAACGCTTGCAAAGTTGCGCTAGCGAAAACACGATCAGCAGTTCGAAGTTATACTAGCGTTGGCTAATTTGCAGTTAAAGTACAATGGACGTATATGTTGCAGCAAATACACTACACAAGGCCAGGGAACCTTAATAAAATTATATAGAGTTGTTATATTGCCCTACACATGAGCACACTGTATAGTTTATGTTCCATATTTTATCAAATGTAGGGGGTAAGGAGGGTACCCCAAAAAAAAAATTAGATATTTTTCAGCCTGTAAAAAGGAAAAGACTTTTTTTGACAAACTCCTATCTACTCTATTGCACTTCGCCTGGTCTGAGCTGGCGAAGGCAAGTCTGGCGTTCAGTAAAATCAAAAACTTAGTGAATTTACGTAGTAACGTTCTTTCGCCAGAGCGAAAATTCACTAGCGTTAGAGTGCGAAGTTGCGCAAGAGTCTATCTCCTTCGCCAGTGAAATTATGCTAGCACCTGTTAGTAAATTTGCCCCTATGGCTGAGGGGGAGTGATTATTTTTGAAAGAGACGCACACATTATACAGTGCCCATTATCTGCCTTTGCACTCAGTGAAGTAAGGGAACCAAAAACAGAGCATGGTCTCTACACTCTGTAGGTTTATAGGGCTCTGAGGAAGCTGCATATTCAGTGACAGCTAGAAACGACATTTTCTGTAGGGAATTTCCAGTGTCATAGGGCTGATATATACATTAACATGTCCAGTATTGACGGGCAAATAAATTTGGCAGGCGCAAATTTGTGTTGAATTTCCGCATTTTGCCACCTGCAAATAAATTTGCGAAAATTAGGCGGTGTCAAAAAAATTTGGACACACGTCGGAAAAGTTGCTCACGTCAAAACAGTCGCGCATCAACATTATTCGGATTATGTGGGCGTCAAAATGTTACGTTTTGACACATTCTGCATTGGAACGTGGGGGCAGATTCAAGGTACCCCTGTATCACTTGGCGTATTTGTACGTGAGATGGACATACTGGCACCGAGTGCAACTATAGGGAGGTGCAAGAAATACATTTAATGAATGGCGTCAACAACTGCATCCATTTTTGTGTGACCGTAACTGTAGTTGTGGCTGTCAATGAGCCCTTGACTATGGACCTAGGGCTGCTGAACTCTCAGCCATATTATATGAGCTAAGGAGCATTCTTTCCTCAGTTCCATGAACTTGCATCAAATTGGATTCCATAGACAAGGGGGCAAATTCACTAAGCCGCGAAGCGCCGAACGCTAGCGTTAATTCGCTAGCGTTTGGCATTTTCGCTACTGCGCAAATTTACTAACGAACGCTGGCGTAGTTTCGCTAGTGTTACTTCGCACCCTTACGCCAGACGAATTTTTGCTAGCGACGAAACTAGGCAAATTCACTAACTTGCGCAGTGTACTGAACGCTACCTTTTACGCTAGACTTCATTCGCCACCTCAGACCTGGCGAAGCGCAATAGAGTAGATAGGGATTGTTTCCAAAAAAGTCAAAAATTTTTCTAGGTCCCAAAAAACGCTGGCGTGTTTTCTACATGATGTATACAGTGGGCACATGTGTTGGGGCAAAATAAAAATTTTATTTGCAGATTTGGAGGTTTTCTTGGCATTTGTAGTGCTGATACGTGTTCCTCCATTGAAATTTGAATTTTGCGCCGTATGCAAATTAGCCTTCGCTAGCATAACTTCGCTTTACATAGCGAATCAACGCTATCGCAACTTCGCAACCTTACACTACCCCTGAGCGCAACTTCGGATTTTAGTGAATTTGCGGAGCGCTGGCGAAACTACGCATCTTAGCGAATTTGCCACATAGTGAGCGAGAGTGCAAAACCTTCGGGATCAGGATATTATCAGTATGTTGTCAATGAGTGGTTGGTTTTATCTCCGAAATTTGACTTTATCATTTTGTTTGATGTTTGTTGTATAGACAGATTGAACTGAGCTTTAGTATTTAGTGTTTAGTTTTATTTTATCCCTTCCATAGTTAGGTTGAGGCAACTCGTTTGCCATCTCGGCTGATTGTTCTTTCAACTTTCCCCACATATATTTCAAATCTCCAGTTTCGTAAAGGAAAAAGACTCCTGTAATCCACTGGCTGAAAGACTGCTGGGAGTAGGAATGTCACATGGTCATTGACGACTTTGGATCTGTGTTTTGGGGCCAGGGGTCTCTCTGTCTTCCCCTCTGTGAATCATTATGGTATTATCACTATGTTAACTGATCCATTGCGTGGTGGTCTTTGCTCTCTCCTAAACACTAACCAGTAACTAAGGCAGCGATCCCCAACCAGTAGCTCGTGAGTAACAAGTTGCTCTCCAACCCCTTGGATGTTGTTCTCCATGTCCTCAAAGCAGCTGCTTATTTTTGAATTCCCGGCTTGGAAGCAAGTTATAATTGCATAAAAACTAAGTATAATACCAAACAGAGTCTCCTGTAGGCTGTCAGTCCACATAGGGGCCACCAAATAGCCAATCACATCCCTTATTTGGCACCTCAAGGGACTTTTTCATGCTTGTGTTGCTCCCCAACTCTTTTTACATGTGAATGTCTCACGGGTAAAAAAAAATTGGGGACCCCTGAACTAATGTTTATTAGGACATGGTAGACATTGGCCTAACGCGTTTCTTGCCTGTTCTGGCACTTACTCATAATAATACTCACAATATACAGTATATATATATATACACAACATACCAGACATAATATACAGTATATGGGAGACAGCCTTTCCGTAATTCGGAGCTTTCTGGATAACGGATTTCCGGATAACAGATCCCATACCTGTAAAACTTATACTTTGTATGGTTTCCTAAAATAATGCATGACACATTGCCTGCCTGAACTGCCCTGATCATTGATCACTAAAAAAACAAGGTGGGGGGATTTACTTCCCCTTTAATTTTTAGGTGAACTTTAAAAAATTATAAAACAGTGAAAAGTAAGGAGGTGGTGGCACTGGTGGGTGGGGGAGCTTCCAGCAGGCAGGAGAGGGAGAAGCAGTAGAGCAATTAAAACGAGTGGTTCCTGCAGAACTCAAGTTGCCACACTGATGGGCACACAAGTCGGCAGGAAAGTTCTGTGCTGTAGAATAGAGCCGTGCGCTGGAAGAAACGGAGATTCCTTCAGGCCCCCCCCCTCTTCAGTTTAACAGGCCTCTTTAAAAAAGCTGATATTCATAGAAATCATTAGCAGCCCCCCGGCCTCTTTTCTGTTGGAAAGGCTTCACAGGTGTCTCACGGGGGATCACGGCAGGAGCCAAATGCAAACACTTCATTTGCCTAATTCAGCAGTGAGAATAAGGTTACGGTGGGATTAAGGGGGTGTGCTGGAGCCGCGGGTGTAAGCAAACACGGATTAATAGACTAGGCTGTGTATAGCGTTATTCTTATATACCGCTGCCTCACTCCTCTGGAAGTTAAACCAAAAACTGGGTTTATAGTTGCCCCTGAGCCCTTTGGGGGGTATATACATAAAGGGTGTCCCTTTGCAGCTAGGGTTTGCCAAAAATACCGGCCTTCCCATATATTTTAGGGATGCACCGAATCCTAAATTGCATATATAAATTAGGGGAGGGTAGGGCAATCACGTGACTTTTCGTCACAAAAGAAGAATTCTTTCCACTTTTGCCTTTCCTGCTTCTAATTTGCCTATGCGGTTCGGTTCGGTATTCGGCTGAATCTTTCATCAAGGATTCTGGGATTCAGCAATAGTGGATTCGGTGCATCCCTCATATATTTATCTTTTTTCCCTAATAATAACATTGGGATAAGCCATCATTTTTACCAGCCAGGCCAGTAAAATACCGGCCAGGTGGCAACCCTATTCACTAAAGTTGTGTCCAGGGCGCCGAAGCTGGGCAATTTTTCACTAGCGTTACTTCGGCAATGCGAGCAAATCAAAGCGAAGATGCGCTAGCGTTCAATTCTGCCTATCACAACTTCGTTAGAGGCCTTCATTCAGGCTAATTTGCATACGGCGGGAAATTTAAAGTTGAATGGACGTATATGTTACATTACACAAGGCCAGGGAACCCTAATAAATAAAATAGAGTTGTTATATTGCCCTACACATGAGCCCACTGTAAAGTTTATGTTCCATATGTTAGAAAATGGATGAGGGAACTCGGTTACCCAAAATCTTTTTAAGGACTTTTGTAGGCTATCCCTTTGAAAAAAGGAAAAGACGCCTGCGTTTTTTGAACTTAGAAACTTTTTCCACTAAAGAATATGATGCAAGTAACAAAAGAATGAGGATGAGAAGAATGAGGAATGAAGATCTATAAACTCCAATACACTTCCCCATGTCTGAGCTGGTGAAGGCAAGTCTGGTGAAAGAGGTAACGTTCAGTAAAATCCACATTTTAGTGAATTTGCAGAGTAATGTCCATTCGCCAGAGTGAAAATTCGCCTGGCTATTAGAGTGCGAATCACCGCTAGCGTCTACTCTATCTCCTTCGCTAATGAAGTTACGCCTGCGCCGGTTAGTAAATTGGCAAAGTCCCTGAAAACGGTAACGCTGGCGAATCTTTGCCAGCGTTGGTCACTTCGCCCTCTAGTAAATCTCTAGTAAATCTGCCCCTCTGGCTTGGGGGGGGGGAGGTGCCAAGGGGCTCCGAGTTGTCGTCAGGAATCCTGGAACCTGCAAACTGGTTAATGTATGTGTGATGGCTCTGGGGGCCGTCAGGTGGGGGGGAACATCTGTTTAATAAATCTCCAGCACCGGCTTGTTTAGACAAAGACATAAAAAGAGCTTATAATAAAACCACAGCGGCCGGGTTATTATATGCCACTTTGCGAGCGGCCGATTTGACCTGAAGTAACTGTAATATTCAGGCTGATATGTTGTATAAATTTATATGAATATTATAAAGAAACCCCAATCCTAGGGTGTCGGAGGTGTTACAGTTCCACCCGCCTCGTACGTTTTTGCTGTCAGCCATCTTTTTAACCCATAATTCTGTGTTTTTACCCAGCGTGCTGTTAATACTGAGTAGCTGAATGCTACCCTTCTTGTTTTGGGGATCTGTGTCTCCCAAGACCCCCCTCCCCAGAGTCCTTTAGCAGGGAAGGTCTGTGCCTCTGAAAAAGCCCCCTGCACTGCCCCATCTTCTTTTCTGCAGATTCCCAGCAGCCTAGAGCCCACTGAGCATGTGCAGAGCCACTGACACACAAAAAATGCCTAACAAGATCCAAGATGGGGAGCTGCTGGGGGCAACTTTGAAGGCCTGGATCACTACTGTTATAGGGCTGCTGAACCTCTGGTAAAATAAGTTCAGTATATAAAATACAGCATTTATAGCCATATTCATTTTTATGTTTATGTTCTTTAAACCTCTAGCTATAAAAATGTGGGCTGCTTGTGGGATTTGTCAAGAAGTGTAGTAGGATAGCAGGTTGTCTTTGGATGATAATTTGGCCACCCATGTGGCAAAATACGCACTGTACTTAACACAATCCAGCAGGAACAGCCCCCTTATCTTAGTCTTATCATAGTCTGTACAGAGAGATACCATAAAACTATGGTAGCATAGGTATTCCCCTGTACTAAGCACAATTCAGCAGGAACAGTCCCTAACTTTGCTCATAGTCTGTACAGAGAGATACCATAAAACTATGGCAGCATAGGTATTCCCCTGTACTAAGCACAATTCAGCAGGAACAGTCCCTAACTTTGCTCATAGTCTGTACAGAGAGATACCATAAAACTATGGCAGCATAGGTATTCCCCTGTACTAAGCACAATTCAGCAGGAACAGTCCCCTACGTTTGCTCATAGTCTGTACAGAAAGATCCCATAAAACTATGGCAGCATAGGTATTCCTCTTTACTAAGCAAAATGCAGCTGGTAAGTGTACAGCAGCCCTTTACATCAGGCTTTTCTCTAGCATTGCTGGGTAAGTGACCAAGCTGAGCCGTTCAGTAGTTTCTCTGTAAAAGCCATTTGCTTTTTTAGTCATTCTTCTTTTTTGCATTTGTGTTAGGATTGAAGGCTTCAGAGCAGCTGCTTTTGTTCCTTTTTTCTCCCCTTAAATATAGAAAATGGGTGAAAATAAAAAGCTTTTAGTTGAGGTTTAGTGAAAGGCGGCTAAATGACAGTTAGCATGACATGAAGTTTTTCTTATTTTAAAGGCAGAGAACCATAAGACTGTCAAGTGCAGATTATTATATGGTCTGTCCTCTGCCCCCAGCTTGTGCAATGGGAACAAATAAAATGTTCTCACTTCTGCAGCCAATTCACTTGGTCTTTCTGTTGTTTACAGAGAATTCGCCGCTGTGATTACTGTACCTGCTGTATCATAAAATGGTGCTCCTGTACCCTCACTGCTTGCTCCAAAGTCTTGCTTTTTGCCCTCTGCCTCTCACTGTATATAATAACTTGGGGTGCCAGTGTCCTCTGCCTCTCACTGTATATAATACCTTGGGGTGCCAGTGTCCTCTGCCTCTCACTGTATATAATACCTTGGGGTGCCAGTGTCCTCTGCCTCTCACTGTATATAATACCTTGGGGTGCCAGTGTCCTCTGCCTCTCACTGTATATAATACCTTGGGGTGCCAGTGTCCTCTGCCTCTCACTGTATATAATACCTTGGGGTGCCAGTGTCCTCTGCCTCTCACTGTATATAATACCTTGGGGTGCCAGTGTCCTCTGCCTCTCACTGTATATAATACCTTGGGGTGCCAGTGTCCTCTGCCTCTCACTGTATATAATACCTTGGGGTGCCAGTGTCCTCTGCCTCTCACTGTATATAATACCTTGGGGTGCCAGTGTCCTTTGCCTCTCACTGTATATAATACCTTGGGGTGCCAGTGTCCTCTGCCTCTCACTGTATATAATACCTTGGGGTGCCAGTGTCCTCTGCCTCTCACTGTATATAATACCTTGGGGTGCCAGTGTCCTCTGCCTCTCACTGTATATAATACCTTGGGGTGCCAGTGTCCTCTGCCTCTCACTGTATATAATACCTTGGGGTGCTAGTGTCCTCTGTCTATGAGCTATGATAAGCTTGAGTGTAAGAGCATGATCTGAATACTGTGATATCACCAGGCACTAAAATAAATATGTTGAATTCTACAGCTAATAATGGTGCTTGTGGGGTACCAAACAAGTGTTTTCATCTATCAACCATATTTTGATCACACCAGTGTTGGCCGGTAAAGATAAAAACCAAGCCTACTGATGACACCTATATAGAGGAGACGTTAGATGGTACATTGCACAGGACTACTGTAACATATAGCATGTTCTCTAATACTTGATCATTATGTTGGCTTTATATAATATGGAAGTATATATACTCATAGAGTGTCCCACTGACCAACACCACAACTTTGGGGGCATGACAGGACTAGGGTATTACTTCACCCCTTCTTTTTCCCACTCTGGTTGCTGGATGGACAGACCAGGAAATATAGGGTCAGGTAGGGAACCCCTGCTACCTTTAGCAATTTTAGGCAACCCAGGGAAGCATTTCAACTGGCCTTTCTGATGTTGGATTTTTGGGGTCTGGTCAGATCTTCTAGGGCCCAGTGAATTGGTAAGAAGTTGAGTTTTCAATATTAATGATGAATGAGTGGGAACCCTGGATCAATTGTCGGGTTCAGATGTAGTGGTAGGTCCAGGGTTGCATCAATATTAACTCAATTCAGAACAGGAGGCAGGAAGGGCTGAGTGGTGCCGAGCACAACTATAAAAAAGGTGCCCTTTCATTTCTTGACTGGGGTTTTTGCCACAACTCACTGCAGAGAAATGTGCAGTGCTGCAAATGCAAAAGCAGTCGTAAATGACCTCTCATTCAATTACATTTAAATGTTCTTTAATAAATGTTCATGGAAGGGAGGTCACCAGTTGAAGAATAACAGGATTGATTGATTCCTACCTGCCATCAGGCCTGTTTTGTCTCAGTTGATTAAGAACTCCACCACATAAAAGAGCGAAGATGTTCACTGTTGGCATGGCTAGAATATCCTGAATTTCTGTTTGGCAATGCTACTCAGTGGGTTGATCCTGGATCTGCAGAACGACAGTCAGAGCCAAGACACAGGTACCTCCAGGACTTGTCCAGCTTGGCTATGTCTAAACCACAGACACCTGAGCACCATTATATTGGGACCAATGATCCATCAGACAAAGAGACTGGTTATACAGAGAATCACAAAGGAAGGAAACAAAGCCAAGGGTTTCTGAAGCATTGAGAAGATGATTAATACCGCTATTCCTCTTTGCTTTGATTGAAGTGTGAGGACTGGGCAAATGTCTTGACGGCCAGGACAGTCTATTAGACATCTTTGTGTATTACCAGTAATTAAAGGCAGCCAAATGGCCATGACAGCAGGAGACATTTATCCTCAGAATGTCATTCCTGTAGGCACATATTATATTAACAAATCTGTTTTGTACTCTTTCCGATGGATCTGTCTGAATTTTTTTTCTTTTGCTTTCCATTTTAATTGCCTCTTCCCCCTGTGAGACACACACTTGTATATTTCTGTTTGATTCCCGTCTCATCTTGATAAGAGAAGGAAAATAACAATGTGAAGATGCGGCTGATAACTCATGTCAGAATGGAGTTTAATTATGCTAATGTACCATCCGCGTCAGTTTCAAATTAGTGTTTTTCTGTCCGTGAAGACGTTTAACGAGCCTTTGTTTGTGGAGATAAACCGGCCTCTAACTTGGGATGACAGACTTTTATCATAGAGTTTATCTAAACTGGCTTGTTAGAGTAACAAACCCTTGTTCTACTGAATAAAAATTTTCATTATGAACAAGATATTATTGGCGGAGTGTGCCAAGGTTGAAGGAACCCTAACGTTCAAAGAAAGTAAAAGTTTCAAACTTGAGTACACACAGAAAAAGCAAATATAAAAAGGGCTCTAAAATAAAAGGAAACATTGATGTACTAATATAAGGTCGAACTGAGAGGCTGGCTTGTCTTCCTCTTCCAGATGCTCCAGCTGTCCAGAACTCTCTCCAAGGCTCCAATGTTGCCCAATTCTAATGTGCCCGCTCCGTTGAGATGCATAGACTCATCACATAAAAATCAGGAAAGATGATCAGAGGGCAGTACTGGACAGAAGGTGGGGGAGAAAAATCCAAGATGCATCTGGGTCTCTTTTGCCTCTTATTGTATTTTACTTTTAATTGATCCTTGCCTGACCTTGATTATGATTTGTGTTGCCTGCCCTGATGCTTGGCCGGACCATGGCTACAATTTTACTGTACCTCGCTGCTTTGCTAGTCTGACCTCTAAAATAGAGTGTGCTACAGAAGGGCATTGGTAAATACTCGCGCCGGCAGAAGTCATCTTCTACATGAAAAAGCAAAAAAATTAGATACCTAATAGGGCCCAAAATTCTTTAACTTTTTGGCTTAATTATTATAACACAATTACCTTCCAGAAATGCTAGACATACAGAAACTACCATTAAAGGGCATGTAAAGGCAAAAAAAAAACAAAACAACATCCCATTTTTACTTTCTTTAATGAAAAAGAAAGAATCTCCAATATACTTTAATTCAAAAATGTATACTGTTTTTATAAGAAACCTGACTGTGTGCAGTGAAATTCTCCCTTCATTTTCTGCTGTGGATAGGAATTGGTCCCTAACTGCTCTGCAGGGAAACAATCATACATATGAACAGCAGGGGAAGCCCCGTCTTCCAAGCCATACAGAACTCAAGCAGCTTTGTTTGTTTCCCTGTAGAGCAGTCGGCGACTGTGTAGAGATTTGTATTGGATTTTATTTTTGCCTTTACATCCTCTTTACCGTTTCCAACTCCAGCTGCAGGGACAAAGATCATGGAGACAGATTTAAACAGATAAACTGGGATTCTATTTGGAGGATTATTTTGCTGCAGCCACTGGTTCTGCAGAGTTGGAGATAGTTTGTATTAAACAATACAAAAACTATAAAATCCACATTAGATTACATGACAACACAGGACCCAGTGCATTAATCAGTCTTGCTGTATCGGCTTCTGGCAGATATTATTTGACTTTTGCTGTTTTGATAATATATGACGATCCCTAAGCAGCCCAGACCACACTGAGCATGTGCACAGTCTTGGTCTTGCAAAGATTTTTAACAAAGTTACAAGATGGTGACCCCCTGTGGCCAACTTTGAAAGCATAAATCATTTGTTTGATTAGGCTTGTGGTGCAGTAAGTTGATGTTTATGTTTCGTATACAAAATACAGCATTTCTAGCCTTATTCTATTTTAGACTTTACTTTCCCTTTAACTAAGGAGAGAACACAAATGTTCAAGCTTTGTTACCCGGCGCGATTCATGGCATTGTCTAAATCTCAATAAAATGTTTGCTCATTGCCGGCAAAAGTCAATGGCTCATCTAATAGCTACACAAGGAAAATTGCTGGTGTTCTGCTTCGGTAATTACATGATTTACCGGTTCCTTCCTTGTCCTCCTTTTCTTCTATAGTCATTAACAATAGGAAATACATTACATCACCTTGATTTGTAATGTCCATAATAATTTGTTCTACATCCCCAACTTGGCAAAGGAACTGATAATCACAGATCTGCAGACTAAAGGTGGCCATAGACGTAACAATTACGATCTTTCTTGGAAAAGATCTTTCCAAGAAGGATCGTTCGTTTCAATACACACGTGTACAACTGAATCGTCAGATATACGGGAAGAAACAATAGAATTCAACCTGTATCTGACGATTCAGCACTAACAATGGACGATGTTTGGATCCCTTCAAAGGCACCAGATCAAAATTTTCCATCCAGCCCGATCGATGAGCCGACCGATATCCAAGTCTTCTGCCGATATCGGTCGGCTCTTTTTCCACCATACACGCACCGAATATCGGATGAAAATTTGTTTCATATGATATTATCTGTGCGTCTATGGCCACCTTAAAGCTGGCCATAGATGTTAGGATTTTTAAAAGATCTTTTCGTTATCGTAAGACCAAGCTTATCTTGAAACAATCGTTTAAATGTAGAATTTGTCCATCAACTAAAAAGACCATTGTTGTCTAGTAGAAGCTAGGAAATCTGAGGGGAGCTGCCTGCTTAACCCTGCAAACAATTGGACAATAGATAGATTTTCACTGTGACCGATGAAAATTTTCTAACCTGACCGTTCAATTTTCTGATTGGCGTCGGACGAAAAATCGTTAGATGCGCGATCGTTTGATTCCCATTAACCTCACGATAATCTGACGGATTGGTTGGGTTGCACTGAAATCGGTCGTTCATCAAAGAAAAATCTTTGTGTCTATGGGGCCTTAATGCTATGTACACAAAAGTGACTTTTTGCCTTTCATGCACTGCTCCAACACTGTTCTGCATGCCATCTGACTAATAGCTCCAGTAGGAAGTAATTCATTCTGGTTGGGTGCAGCTGAGTAAAGCAACAAAGCTGCCTCCCTTGTGCTCATCATGAACGAAGAAAGCAAATGCTCTGTTTAAGCTTCACATTATCAGATATATTCCAGACACACTTCAAAATAGGAAAAATGTGACTTTAAAAATGAAAAATTAGGCCTGAATCCAATAGACCAGTAATCCCCAACCAGTGGCTCATGAGCAACGTGTTGCTCACCAACCCATTGGCTGTGGCTCCCAGTTGCCTCAAAGCAGCTGCTTATTTTTTAATTCCCAGAGGCAAGTTTTGGTTGCATAAAATCAGGTGTACTGCCAAATAAAGCCTTCTGTAGGCTGCCAGTCCACATATAAGCAACCAAATAGCCAATTACAATGCTTATTTGACTTTTTTCATGCTTGTGTTGCTCCCCAACTCTTTTTGCAAACTGAATATGCCTCCCATGTAAAAAAAAAAAGTTGGGAACCTCTGCAATAGACCATGCTCAGTTACGTCTAGATGTCCTGAGTGCCTCTCACTTTTAGGTAAATCCATTGTAGATATGGGTATGGGTGTACTTATAAATGACAATATAATATCATATCTATATGAAAGTCTCTGTACTCTTCAGAAGAAGATATAATTCCCTGATGGCTCACTCAGCTCTACAAGAGGTAGTGTTCAGGTTATACCAGTTTATTGCACACAGGGTAATGGGAAACTAACCATATCACGGAGGACTAAACAGCTGAGAGGTGTTTTACCTTTCACTAGGATTCTCTTGGTCTACTAGACAATATTTGTCCAGGGTTAAGAGGATGACAAAACAAGTTATCGCCCATATACAGAAAAATGACTTGCCACTAAGGCTAAAACTGTCACCATATTGCTGCATCTATGGCCCTCTTTGTCTACTTTTTTTAACTTCAGAATTTTTTTTACAATAATTATATAAACAGGTAGAACAATAATAATGGCAAAACAGGAGCTTATTATAAAATGGGTCTAGGTATTTTGTTTCTGTGGCCCATACAAGGTAACTTCTCCAAGGAAAACACACAAACTTGCGTAGTTACGTCACATCCTTATTGATCGGCTGTCCAATGAAAAAAAAAAAGGTCTTGCTTCAAAAATGAAAGCCCAAAGTGATTGCTACAGGTCTAAATGCAAAAACAGAATATACTGAAGTGTTTTGTAGCCCTACCATTGATTCCTTTCCGGAGTCCTTCATTATCCAAATTAGAAGTCACTTAGTTGTTACCTTATTGATAGGTAGTGAAAGGAAATCTAGTTAAAAGCACAGTTTTCAACATCCACTGAATCGGAACCCAATGTTAAGTCAGCATTAGGCTTTTGCTGAGGCAGCGTGTTCATGTTCAGAGTAAAGAAAAAATAAATAAATTTGACCTAAGGCTTTGTTCCATGCTGGGCAAATGATAGCAAGCTCCAGTCTTCCGGAGTAATTCGGACTGTATGGAATGAACAGCTCTTTGTAGGCAGTTGCATTTGCTCGTGGCCACTAAGGCTTATGTCTCTCCTGGGTTCTCTAAAGATTTGCAGTTGGTTATTAACATTTTATTTTTCTGTAACAAATTGCAGCTTAGTTAAATATTGGATATCTGTCTTTTAAAGGGAAAACATTTATATATATTATTAAGGACTGATATTTCTTGCATGCAGAGTGTGCTTTCTGCTCTGTAGTGTCCCAGGCGGTGGAACCTGTGCCTCCTGCAGCGCCAGACTGAAAGTCAGTAACTGTGAAATTAGGGACAAATCCTTCTCTACTTTCCAATCTTAACCGAGCTTTTGCCATTTTTCCTACTGTTGACATCTGATCTGGGGCCCTTTGTACTCATAGAGCTATAGCTCTACCATAAAGTTCTTAATAACAGAAACCTTGTTAATGGTTAAGGCAATGGCAATGTTAGACCATATGTCACAGTGACTTCTAACACATCTATGTATTACATTTTGCATCTTCAGCTGTTAGTGGATACTTGTAAATTTACATTTTCATCAACTGAAAGGTTGCAAGTTGGGTATCGCTGATAAAGATTGTTCCTGTTGCCATCTTGTCCTTGTATTACTGTAATGTCTCTCTTCTTCTACTGTTTTACTGTAAACATCTGGTTCTCTTGCTAATCCTGTCTTCCTGCCCTACCCAGATTTCACCATATTGCTTTAGTGTCTAGCTGTGCTGTTGCCATTTTGTCCTATATTACCAACATCTCTTGTACCATCTTTCCTGTTATCCCATTTGCCCTACTGTAATCCTATTGAGCTAATGCCCTAATGTCTGAAAAGTCACTTACTGTGACATTTGGGCTTGAACTTAAATGTAGGGTTAGTTTATTTCTACTGCTATTAGTGGGTGCTCGGAGAACAATAGAAAATGTAAATGTCACCATCAAGATATAATGACCTAAACATTCTTGCTCTACTGTAGATATTTTGTCCTACTGTCATCATCTTTTTCTATTGTCTTATCTTGTTGTACCATAGCCAACTTGTTGTACTCTTGCCATCTTGTCATACTGTCTCATCTTTACCTACTGTAGCCATTGTGTCCTCTTGTCCTATTTTGCCAGTTGTACTACAGTTAAAATCCTAGCACAGTCCTAATGTTGCTGTCTTCTCCTCTTGTCTCATTTTAACCTACTGCAGTGACCTTGACCTAATGCCAAAATCTTTCCTTATCTTCTCCTGATATCACCTTCTGGCTCTACTGTAGCCACCTCTATTCTTTCATCATGCCACACCTACTTTACTGTCTTCATCTTGTCTTACTGTTCCACCTTGCCATATTTTAGCCAATATGCTTTAATGTTACCATCTTGCCCTACTTCTGCCATTTTGCTCTACTGTTGCCTATTTCTCAGCTGCTCTTGGTATTTCCTTCTTAGATCTTTTAGCACAATGCTTAACATTTGTAAGATGGAATGCTAGTGTCAGGGCAGGGAACAATATATTACTGTCAGGTTCCACTGCCTTGCAACATTTTGGAAAGAACCAGCTTGATGAATAGCCAGTATAGTGCTAATGATTTCACTATAAAATATCTCCCGTTAGCTGTAAGAGGTGTTTGTCCGCTCCCAACTCGAAATGCCAGGGCAGAATCTTATTTCATCCCAAAACAGCCGGGCTGTTAGTTTTCTGCCTGGCGGCTGTAAGAGGTGTTTGTCCGCTCCCAACTCGAAATGCCAGGGCAGAATCTTATTTCATCCCAAAACAGCCGGGCTGTTAGTTTTCTGCCTGGCGCTCAGCAAAGAACATGGCAAACTGAAAAGAGCTTGTTAATTTTGCCCATGTAATTACAATTAATGAATTTTACCCAATTACATTTCATTGCTTTTTTTCCATTGTAACAATGAGTGATAGAGACATTAATATGGATTGCGAGCGAGCTGTTTATTGCAAAATCCCTTGCTGTATTTATAGGATTGTGAATATTTACAGAACTATGGCCTAATTCTGAAAAACAGATGTACTGCAGAGTTGCATATTTTGGTGTTTAAAGCCAAACATTACCCTGATTAAAACTGGATTTTTTTTAAAGGAGAAGGAAAGGCATCCTGCACTTGGGGGTGCCAAATGTTAGGCACCCCCCAAGTGATTGTATTTACTTACCTGAAACCCCGCGCCAGTGCTCCTATCAGCAGAAAAGTGCACTGGCCCAGGGTTATTCCAGCGAGCACCACGGAGCGATCCTCTTCCGGCTTCTTCTTGCTTCTTATTTCAAATTTTCAGCTTTTCGTCCTACTGCACAGCCACGTGAAGAAAGCAGAGGATGGAAGAGGATCGCTCTGTGGTGCTCACTGGTATAACCTCGGGCCGGTGCAGTTTTCTGCTGATAGGAGCACCGGCCAGGGGTTTCAGGTAAGTCAATACAATCAATTGGGGGTGTCTAACATTTGGCACCCCCAAGTGCAGGATGCGTTTCCTTCTCCTTTAAGTCATGCTAGTATGAGGGTATAGTGTTTTATATGCACAGAACAGTACATTTGTATTTATTAGGCTAGGGCAGGGTCTCCAACCTTTTTTACCTGTGAGCAACATTCATGTTGTAAAATGAGTTGTAGAGCAACACAATCATGAGAAAAGTCATGAGGGTGCCAAATAAGGGCTGTGATTGGCCATTAGGTAGTGCCTATGTAGAATGGCAGCCTACAGAAGGCTTTGTTTCACAGTACACATTGTTATTATGCAAACACAGCTTGCCTTCAAGCCTGTAATTCAAAAATAACTACATCCATGGGGTTGGTGAGCAATATGTTGCTTGTGAGCTATTGTTGACCTTAAAAAGTACAGCTAAAGAATATTTGTGTGTGTCCAGAACATTCCTTCTCTGTGTACTTGTATTTATTGATGTTAGCTTCTATACTAGACAGTACATTATGAGGTTATAACGTGTGCTCCTTATTGTCTGCATGTTCCTTTTCCTTCTCCTGCTCTGTTCTGAGTGCTAGCCTTCTTTTGTTTACTTCCACCTGGAAGCCATGCTTGATCAGTTGCTGTTTACAGGATTGTCATTAATTAAATCCAATAAAACAGAGGGCCATTCCCTAGAAAGAATGAAGAACAGAAAATGGCTTCTTCTGAATTGAGGCATAGTTACAAAGGATAACAGATAAAGGCTGAAAAGCAGCTGAAAGGTGGTCTTGAATGGAAATGAAGAACAGCAGATAGTTTCTCCAAAGAAAAAGTGAAGAACAGAAAAAGGCTTCTTCTGAATGGATGCCAAAGTAAAGTGAAATAATCACTGGTAATTGAGGTAAATAATAACCATGGACCTCTAGTAAGAAAGGCTGAAGACCAAGGTGGGCTCCTTTTCGGTAAAAGCTGAAGAACAGCATAAGGTTCATATTGAATGGAGACGAAGAACAGCAGAGGATCATTCCTGAAGAGTGCAGAAAGAAAGCATAAAAACCCGGAAAATTCATCTGATATGGAGATGAAGAATAATCAAGGGCTTCTTTTGAGAAAGAGAGAAGAACAAATACCGGTAAGTGCTCTTCCAGGTTAAGGCTGAAGAACAGCATAAGGGTCTTATTAAAGGACCAGTAACATCAAAAAACGTAAAAAAAAAAATGTATTAGTATACAACGAAAAACAAACACCAACACAAATTAAACTTTTAAATTGCAAAGCCTTTATTAAAAAATAACTTACTGAAACTCCACTTCCATCTTCTTGAGAAAAGGCGACAGGGCGTAGAGAGTAGTCCCTCCCTCGGCTACCTGCTAAGCTGCCCACAATGGGGCCCTAACAAAGTGGTCTGAGGATGGGGGGATGTTTCCTGTTAGGAATGCTGCCTGCGGCTGATGGAAAGGGTTCGCTATGGAATGATACAGACAAATAAGTATATGCACCTGTTGCACAACTCCTCACTTCAGTGCAGCAACCGAACCTCCCATCTATAGCGAACCCTTTCCATCAGCCTCCTGCCCATTGTGGGCAGCTTAGCAGGTAGCCGAGGGAGGGACTACTCTGCGGGGGGGGGGGATGGATAAGACCCTGTGATTGACAACTCACGCTTACAGTTCCCATAACACCGGCGGTTACCCCTGTAGCTAGCTAACGTCTCTGACTTCTGGTTTTACAGTCCGGCGTGCAGCTCCCTTCGATCTCCTGGTAAAAATCGTATTCGTTGTCCAAGTTGCTGTGCAGCACAGGAGGAGGGAGACCGGGCAGCGCAGTGTGGGGGCTGGGGGTACGGGAAGATGTAAGAGCATTTAGTGGTGCAGGGGGGCTGCTTTGTGGGATTGATTGTACCAAAGAAAAGTATAAAAAGTTTGTTTCCACATTAATAAAGTACCATGAGATGAGTGCCTTGCTATGTACAATAAGTGTGCAGTCCATGGCGGGTACGGGGGAGCGCAGTGTGGGGTCTGGGGGTGCGGGTAGAAAAAAACGTCAGGGAGAGACGGGGGAGCAATCCTGGGAAGTGAGAAGCAACTGGCAGGCAACGTCGGCTGGAGGATACGACATGTGAATCGCTTAGAAGTGCTGCCCCAATCTTGCCGGCTGAGCAGAGCGGCCAGGAGAGATAGCCAGAGAGGGGAAATCAACTGCTGCAGAATGAATGGTCGCCCTGCCGCCTTTTCTCAAGAAGAGCGGAAGTGGAGTTTCAGTAAGTTATTTTTTAATAAAGGCGTTGCAATTTAAACGTTTAATTTGTGTTGGTGTTTATTTTTGAATGTATACTAAAAAAAAAATTTATGTTACTGGTCCTTTAAATGAAGATGGAGAACAGCAGAGGGTCCGACCTAAGGAAAAGTGAAAGAAAGAAAAATGCTCCTTCTGAATGAAGGCTGAAGAACTAGTAGTCCTCACATATACAGTAAAGACCGAGACACAAAAGAGAACTTATTACAGAGGAAAAAAGTAAAAGTTAAATTGGAGAAAATGGGTCCATGATGGAAGCTACTGCCTGTTTGTACATTCTGAAGGCAGAGGCATAAGATTGCTCTGACCCTGGTGCTGAATAAATGTCCTTCTAAGTGTTTGGTGGTAATTCAAAAGTAAATTGTAGCAAGAAACACATTTCATAATATCAGTAAAGAGCAGAAGTGCTTGCTAACCTACGAATAAAATAGCTTTGGCCTTTAAGCTAACCATTAAAGTTCATGCTGAATATCAAGAGTGTGACAAACTTTAATTAGTGGTATTGCCACGTTTCCAATCCCAGGGCTATAAAACATTTTAAATCTGAGCAATTGCTGTTTTTAAATAAGGAGCCGTGTTTTTATTTGATTGATTTTAAGCACTGCTGTAGGACCCATTATCTATAATCCTCAGAACCCAAGACTTGTCAGATAAGGCTAAGGCCACACGAGGCGATAGCGCCGCGATTTGACTCGCGGCGACTTTTCGCCGCGACTTTTAATCCGCAATCGCTGGGGAAACTTTTGCGCTGGCGTCTATGGGGAATCGCCAGCGTCAAAACACACGCGGCGATCTTTTTTCTATTGTCGCTCGAAATCGCCTAGCGAGGCGATTTCGAGCGACAATAGAAAAAAGATCGCCGCGTGTGTTTTGACGCTGGCGATTTTTCGCGATTCCCCATAGACGCCAGCGCAAAAGTTTCCCCAGCGATTGCGGATTAAAAATCGCGGCGAAAAGTCGCCGCGAGTCAAATCGCGGCGCTATCGCCTAGTGTGGCCTTAGCCTAAGGGATATTGTGGCTCCATACGCTAAAATAAATATCACTAATTGGATTAAGGGCAGGAGCACACAACGCTACTGGGGGAGATTAGTCGCCCAGCATCAAATCGCTTTTTCTTCAGGGGCCTAATCTCTCCGAATTGCCTCCTCGCCGGCTAGAATGAAAATCGTTTCCAAAGTCGCCCGAAGTTTCCTCGCCATCCTGCCGGCGATTTGTCAGCGAGGAGGCAGTTCGGGCAGATTAGTCGCCCGAAGAAGAAGCGATTTGTTGATGGGTGACTACTCTCCCCCAGTAGCTTTGTGTGCCCCTGCCCTTAGAGTTAAAAATCTTTCCTCCTCTAGAAAGGGGAGGAAACCTGCAATCTGCTCCCAAAGCCCTCTTTTAGTACAAGCCACCAAATTTGTTTGAAGAGTTGGGCAGAGGCAGTCAGGATGACTGGATAATAATAGGTTGGACCTGTTATCCAGAATGCTCGGGACCTGGGGTTTTCCAGATAATGGATCTTTCCATAATTTGGATCTTCATACCTTAAGTCTAGTAGAAAATTGTGCATACATTAAATAAACCCAATCGGCTGGTTTTGCTTCCAATCAGGTTTAATTATATCTTCGTTTAGATCAAGTACAAGTTACTGTTTTATAATGATAAAGAAAAGGGAAATCATTTTTAAAATTTTAGATTATTTGGATAAAATGGAGTCTATGGGAGATGGTCTTTTCGTAATTCGGAACTTTCTGGATAACCGGTTTCCGGATAAAAAAATCCCATACCTGTACTATTGACACCGAAATTAGCACATTCTGAGCCTATAAGGTGCCTTGCCCTGATCCCCAGCATGCCTAGCCATGTACCACAAGCCCCAGATCCATTTTAAGATGGATGGAAATAAATAGACTTTTTTGCATCTGCAAAAAATGGGGCATTTGGAAAGTCCTTTTTTTACCTTCTTTTTATACTGAAAATGTTTGAAAAAGTCTATTTCCAGTAGGGTCACCTTTCTGTACCACTAAAGATTCAGGTCATCTTGTGCCTTAAGTCCAGTATTGGAGAATTATTCTTATACTATTTACATAACAGCCAATTTTTTTTTTTTTAGTTTTTTCTCAGTGTGGCAAGTCCAGACACTTGTGATCTTGTCGTGATATTGAGTTGTGTGTGTGTGTGTTTATATGGAGGGCTCTGCTGGATGTGATGTTGATGTATGACCCAACTGACATGCCAAAATATATCTGCACTATATATATTTAAACAATTTTGTTAGGGAGAAATGTAATAAAAGGTGCAACTTTTCATCTTTAGCTTTGCAGCACGTGACCAATAGATGCTTGCTGCTGATTGGTTGATGAGGGTTACTACAGATCTTGAAACTGGGCTGTAGTTGCCCTCTAAATGAATATAGAGTCTCACCCATACCACCCCTTCCTTTTAAAATCCCACCACTCCAGCCCTCCAAATTCCTGCTTAGCAAAGTAGCTTATGAATCAAGTAGTGTTGGTGGATAGGTAGGTGACCTACCACAAAAACAGGGGCATCATCATTAATGATGGGACCCCATACTATTAAATATTTTCAGCCCAAATGTCACCTGGGCCCCTTGGATGATGGGCCCTGCTAACAAGTAAAATAGGGCACCTTTACACAAATTAACACATCCACAATGTGCCCAAAAGTGCCCCAATTACGTTGAAACTCTGCCCTTTAACCTCAAACCCAGCCCACTCCCCATAAGTCCCACCTCTTTTAAGATCTGCAAATACTGGGGCTCCTTCTGTCTCCTTTGCAATGGTCCCCTGAAAGCCGTACCTCCTTCTCTTTTAAGGAAGGAAAAGTAGGGAATGGTCCCGACGAGTACAGTTCTAGCTGGGATATAAAATTATTTGTTGCAAAAATCCATTCTACAAATACACAATCCGAGAAGTCACGTGGAAGCACAATAAAGCGACTCAGCATGAAACAGCAATTACGCTTCACTCCCAACCCAAAGTGTCTGTGAATTCACTCTAAATAGAACATTAATTGATGCACAATAAATGCAGCGTATCTCCGTATGAAGCTGTTTATGTATTTAATGCAGCAAGCGGCAACCAAGGTAGGGCAGTGCCACCAATTTCTTTGCATAATAACAGTCCCAGTGTCCAGCTGCGAATGAAAGGTTAATTTTTCCTTATTCCATTTCCTTCTTGCCCTTTGGATAGATTCACGAGCCCAGCAGGCATTGATGATACAAGGAAAGGGACTCTAAGCACAAATTAATATCTGAAAGGGCTGACAGGTCTCTGTGCCGAACATGTCTGTAGAGCAGGCGCTCATAAAAAGCCTTTGGAAAGTAAAATAAATGTGATTTAGCTGTGAAAGTTTTATGAGGAGGTCATGTCAAGATAATTGGGGAAGAATGGTGGGACTATTGATTTACCTGTCAATGGGAATCGTGCAAACGTCAGCGGCACTAGATGGAATTATTGAGCAGAGAGCACATTGTTTGCTTAAGTTCGCACTATAGATAAATGCCATGCACGGGCGCTGCAGCTCCCTATGGTGCTGACACTCATATTATGTATTCTTAAAGGGAAACGACATAGAGGCAAATTCCCTGAGCGATGAAAATTCACCAGCGTCGGCTTTTCAGCCATCGCAACACTTCGCCAGGCGTAAATTTGACAATTCCCTAAAGTGCGAAGTTGCATCCAGGGCGCCGAATGCTGGCTAATTTACACTAGTGTAAATCAAAGCGAAGATGCGCTAGCGTTGCATAATTTGCATACGGTGGGAAATGATAAAGTTACATGGGCGTATATGTTTCAGCAAATACATTACATTACACAAGTCCAAGGAACCTTAATAAATAAAATAGAGTTGTTATAATGCCCTACACATGAGCCCACTGTATAGTTTATGTTCCATATGGTAGAAAATGTAGGGGGGAACCCGGTTGTCCAAAAAAAAAAATTATGGACTGTTGAAGGCTATCAGTCTGAAAAAAGGAAAAGACGCCTGCGTTTTTTGGACTTTGAAAAATTTTGCACTAATTATTGATGACGTCCTATGCACTCCATTGCATTGGTCTGAGCTGGTGAAGGCAAGTCTGGTGAATGAGGTAACGTTCAGTAAAATCCGAATTTTAGTGAATTTGCGGAGTTACGTCCGTTCGCCAGAGCGATTTCTGCGTCATTCTCTGGGAATCCTACCCGGTTTTCCTAATTTGGAAAACCGGGCAAGCAGTTTTGACTCGGAGAGCCCGGGCTGACCGGTTAAAAACCAGAGAGGGGGCAACTTTATTTTAGGACAACTGTGGTATCACACAGTGCTTACTCTCAAAGAAGAGCTTTTCTTATTATACTAATTAATTAGTGTTCATTTTTTAATGCATGGACTAATTGTTAGAACTAAAGATGTGATATACTGGCAGCAGACAGGCATTTTGTAGCTTTTTCCCTGGTAATGACCCTGAAGTGTTTTACTCTGACTCCCCCTGTAGGTTTCTTGTTCTGCAGGGAGTAAAATTCCTCACATTAATGAAGATTTTCCTCAGCAACACTCTGATTTTCTTGTAGCACCGCCGGATCCATCTTTAAAAGGTCAATAGATTTTGTGTCTTCTGAATGAAGACATATTTTGGGGTTTGCTTTTGTTCTGCTGGGTAAGCAATTTAATAACAAAAAAGTGAAGACGGAACTGATCAGCAGAAATTACGCTAAAGAAGCAATATCTCAGCCTTTATCTTTTCAGCTGCATGGTGCAGGGTCAAATCTAAAAATGTGTTGTGACTATTGCTTTCATACTTGCCTCCTCCCCCTAATACAAATTGTAACCGTAAACTTTTAGCATCATTTCTTGTTGTTGTTCCTACTCACGGATCATAATTCCCCTCTCTACCGTTAATTTTTCTTTTATTATGAGAGCACAGGCAGCACATGACTCACGCCCGCCCCACCGATGATGTCATAAAAGGGGCGGGGCGAGCCGGCGCCTATAAAATAAGAAGTCGGAAGCTGGCATTTGACCACCCCCCACCCACAAAGAAGAGTGCAAGGTTGGGTAGACCGCGGTTATTGGCCCGGCCCGCACATCAGTAACTCAGGTGCCTTTAGGTACAGGTATGGGACTGGTTATTCAAAATGCTTAGAACCTGGGGTTTTCCGGTTAATGGATCTTTCTGTAATATGGATCTTTGTACCTTAATGGGCAGATTTTTCAAGGGTCGAATTTAGAGTTCATGGGAGTTTGTAAAAGCTCCCATAAACTCCCATGAATTCGAAATTCAAATAAAAAACGGCCAATCAAAATATTTCAAAAAAAAAATTAAAAATTTTCAAACTTGGATGAATGGGATCGATCCGCAAACTCTATTCGAATTCAATTGGAGTTTTTTCTCCGAGAAAAAAAAAAAAAACTATTTTCAGGAAGGCTGCAATTCGAATTCTTAAAGGGTCATTACTGGATAAATTTCAGAAATTAAATTTTTTCAAATCTAATTTTAACTATTCTCTAGTCGAATTTCACAAAAAAACTCAAAAATTAGAATTTCAAGGTGAATGTATGATTCATTTGCTTCATTTAGGAAGTCTGGCACCTAAGTCTACTAGAAAATAATGTAAACAGTAAATAAACCCAATTTTTTCCCCAGTTCCCCAGGTTTTAGAAGGCGAATGGTCGAAGTCGAATTTTTAAAGAGACAATACGTGATAAGTTTTGATTTTCGAATTTTTGCTTTTTTTTTTCAAATTTGAATCGAATTTGGACTACACAAAAAATAGCTCGAAATTCGAAAAAAAAAATTTAATTCGAAAATTCATCTCGACCTTTGATAAATCTGCCCCTAATAGGGGTAATCTCAAATATGAGTGTGGCGATAGACACGCAAAAATAATTAACATCAAAATAAGCTACTATCTTCAAGCTCATAGACTGAAGTTTTACATATAAAGTAAGTGCACGTACCTTCCTTCTCCCGTTGGAGAATATTCATACAACAAAGAGCAATTCACGGAGCACCAGGAGTAGTGTGAAAAAATGCATAAACTTTAATAATTCATTTTGAAAGATTTTTGCCAGCATGTCAGCATATTTCATCACGGATCATATGCTAACTACGAAACTGTTGCAGGATTACAGGGGAAGGAACAGGGAGTTTTAACTCAGGCAGTAGGTGGGACTAAAACACTCTGATGGAAATTACAGGGGAAGGGGCAGGGAGTCTGTTACTCAGGCAGTAGGTGGGACTAACACAGATGGAGCTAACAGGGGGGAGGGGCAAGGAATATGTAACTCAGGCAGTGGGTGGGACTAAACACTCTGATGGAGCACTTCTTCTTATAATCGCTTCTGAAGAAGTAGCGAGACACCACAAAACGCGTAAATCATATGATACGTGATGTTAAAAGTTAAAAAAAATTGGGGCCCCAAAGAATACTTTTTATAAAAAACATTGGTGGCAGGGTCCTATAGACTATTAAAATAATACATTGTCGGCCAGGGGATTAAAAAAAAAAAAACAAAAAACACAAATTGGTGTTCAGTAGAATTGAACTCGTGGCTTCAGGACTTCAGTTTCGCCTCCTTTTGTGACTTTGGGTCTTTTCGCCACTTCAGGACTTCGATTTTGGCTGTTTTCGCGACTTCGGGTCTTTTTTACACTTCGGGACAACGGCTGTTTGGCTTTTCCGCATTTCGGCTGTTCGGGACTTCAAAAATGGCACAAAGCTTTAGCGCTCTCTAGGGGGGCCCAGCTCTTTCAAAAGTGCAGCACTGCCAGGCCCCCGCGGCCCTGTGTAAATAGCTTGTGGACTGTTGGAATCAGCACTTTTCTTCAGGCCAAATACAGAACTGGCGGAGCGATTATTTGACTTTTCCTGCTGTTGCTAAATATCTAATGGTCCGTATTCACCTCTGCGGCTCACAGCAATCCATCATAAACACATGAGTAGATAGGGATCGCTAATGACTTTACTTTTTTTGTCCAGCCATTACTGGATATCCTTCAAGAGACCTGTAAGGGCACTGTGAGCATGCAAAGTGTATGGAAATGAAGCTTTCACATTGTCTTCTCTAAGAACCCACTCGTGGCTCAGGCAAACGCATTTGATTAATAGCGTATTCCAGTTTCTCTCTTTTGTTCAAAGCAAAGCCGCGCAGCGGAAGGACATAATTGATCAAATTAGATTCCATTGTCTTGTGCTCGAAAAGTTCACTTTTTCCCTCATTAACAATGTGCAAAGAATGGATACAGAGCTTTTATAATATTTTGGGGTTCGGTCATTTAAATTAAATAACCAAAAAAATGTTTTTATTATATTTGTTGTGAATGGAGTGTTTTCTATCCCTAGTTAAAGACTCCCTGCTCCTCCCCCTGTAAGCTTCATTTCAATCAATCTAGTCCCACCCAGTGCTTGAGTTAAAACTCCCTGTTCCTCCCTCCTGCAACAGTGTCATAGTCCCACCCACTGCCTAACTTGCATACGCCCTCCTCAACCCCCTGTATGCTTTTTGTATGTTTTAGCCCCACCCACTGCCTGAGATACAGACTCCCTGTGCCCCCATAAGCTCCATCAGAATGTTTTAGCCCCACCCACTGCCTGAGATACAGACTCCCTGTGCCCCCCATAAGCTCCATCAGAATGTTTTAGTCCCACTCACTGCCTGAGTTACAGATTCCTTGCCCCTCCCCCTGTAAGCTCCATCAGATTGTTTTAGTCCCACCCACTGCCAGAGTTACAAACTCCCTGTTCCTCCCCATGTAAGCTCCATCAGAGTGTTTTAGTCCCACCCACTGCCTGAGTTACAGATTCCTTGCCCCTCCCCCTGTTATCTTCATCTGAGTGTTTTAGTCCCACCCACTGCCAGAGTTACAGACTCCCTGTCCCTTCCCCTGTAAGCTCCATC
This sequence comes from Xenopus petersii, assembly GCA_038501925.1. Lineage (NCBI taxonomy): Eukaryota > Metazoa > Chordata > Amphibia > Anura > Pipidae > Xenopus > Xenopus petersii. The sequence goes on from CM076681.1 coordinate 135,175,096, forward strand.
AGAGTGTTTTAGTCCCATCCACTGCCAGGGTTACAAACTCCCTGTTCCTCCCCATGTAAGCTCCATCAGAGTGTTTTAGTCTCACCCACTGCCTGAGTTACAGATTCCTTGCCCCTCCCCCTGTTAGCTCCATCTGAATGTTTTAGTCCCACCCACTGCCAGAGTTACAGACTCCCTGTCCCTTCCCCTGTAAGCTCCACCAGAGTGTTTTAGTCCCACCCACTGCCAGAGTTATAGACTCCCTGTTCCTCCCCATGTAAGCTCCATCAGAGTGTTTTAGTCCCACCCACTGCCTGAGTTACAGATTACTTGCCCCTCCCCTGTTAGCTCCATCTGAATGTTTTAGTCCCACCCACTGCCAGAGTTACAGACTCCCTGTCCCTTCCCCTGTAAGCTCCATCAGAGTGTTTTAGTCCCACCCACTGCCAGAGTTATAGACTCCCTGTTCCTCCCCATGTAAGCTCCATCAGAGTGTTTTAGTCCCACCCACTGCCTGAGTTACAGATTACTTGCCCCTCCCCTGTTAGCTCCATCTGAATGTTTTAGTCCCACCCACTGCCAGAGTTACAGACTCCCTGTCTCTTCTCCTGTAAACTCCATCGGGGTGTTCTAGTCTCACTGACAATTTACAGATCAGCTGCCACACCTAAAGAACTAATAATATTTGTGGTAAGTCCCATGATGTGCGGCTGCAGGAGAAGCGCAGGTAACAGAGGGAAGCTCAATCAGAGCAACAGATTATCTCTGCTGTGTAAGCCTCAAACAAAGGCTTTAAAGGGGTGGTTCACCTGTATGTTATACAATGACTAATTCTAAGCATCTGTTAAATTGGCCTTCATTTTTTCTTTTCTTATAGATTTTTATTTATTTGCCGCCTTCTTCTTTTTCTTTCCAGTTTTCACTGTTTTCACTGACCCCATCTAAAAAACAGATTCTCTGTAAGGCTACAAATGTATTGTTATTGTTACTTTTTTATTGCTCATCTTTCTATTCAGATCCTCTCCTATTCATATTCCTGTCTCTTATTCAAATCAGTGCATGGTTGCTAGGGGAATTTGGACCATAGCAAAAAGATGGCTGAGATTGCAAACTGGAGAATTGCTGAATAAAAAGCTAAATAACTCAAAAAACACAAATAATAAAAAATGGAAACCAATTACAAATTGTCTCAGAATATCCCTCTCTACATCATACTAAAAGTAAATTTAAAGGCAAACAACCCCTTTAAAGAAACTACTGGTCTAACTACTGGTAAGACCCAGAAACAAGTGAACTGATCTCTAGGTTGTAACCAAAGAAAAAGTTTTATGCTGAGCATCTCTCAGAATCCATTACTGTTGCAGTATAAACCAAATTATCATTTCAGGCCTGGCATGTACGAGTAAGGAGATGCCAGCCTCCAAAAATATTGCAAGGCATCAAAAAATTTTAAAAAGTTAGAAAATTACATGAAAGGGGAGAAGATCTGAAGAAAAACTTCAAAGGCAACTTGAATAGGGGAAATAACTTAATTAAAATGTAGCTCCCGTGTCACAGGACTAATAAAGACAACCTGCGATTGCTAAAAATGTGACTCAGTAGAAATGGATCCTGCATTCAAGGTGCCTTTCTAACTGTAGCATTTGGGTTTTACACTGCAAATGACAGCATTTAATATGCCTGAAACCTTAGCAATAAAGCAGCAGCACCAGGGGAACTTGTGTAGAAAATCTACTTTTCTAGGTCCCAGTCTATTGGATCAAGTGATTTACAAGTTGTACTCTAAAGATATAAAGCACCAGAGAAATTGTGGCATTGGTTCTGCGGTTGTACTGCATTATTCAGAGCTGTCTTTAGTTTGGATCCAGATAGGGGCAACTGGCCAAAGGCAGCAACAGGTGAGAAAGTTGTACATTCCACATTGTGGATAGAGCAGGAGCAACTCTAGTAGCAGGGGAATTAGTACTGCAGGTACAGTAGGGAGAGATGGTGCCTATAGTAACAGTGGGATAATAGTCTCTGGGAAGGGAGTGTGACTGTGGGATAGCAGGTACAGTAGGGAGAGATGGTGCCTATAGTAACAGTGGGATAATAGTCTCTGGGAAGGGAGTGTGACTGTGGGATAGCAGGTATAGTAGGGAGAGATGGTGCCTATAGTAACAGTGGGATAATAGTCTCTGGGAAGGGAGTGTGACTGTGGGATAGCAGGTATAGTAGGGAGAGATGGTGCCTATAGTAATAGTGGGATAATAGTCTCTGGGAAGGGATTGTGGCTGTGGGATAGCAGGTATAGTAGGGAGAGATGGTGCCTATAGTAATAGTGGGATAATAGTCTCTGGGAAGGGATTGTGGCTGTGGGATAGCAGGTATAGTAGGGAGAGATGGTGCCTATAGTAACAGTGGGATAATAGTCTCTGGGAAGGGAGTGTGACTGTGGGATAGCAGGTATAGTAGGGAGAGATGGTGTCTATAGTAACAGTGGATAATAGTCTCTGGGAAGGGAGTGTGACTGTGGGATAGCAGTTATAGTAGGGAGAGATGGTGCCTATAGTAATAGTGGGATAATAGTCTCTGGGAAGGGATTGTGGCTGTGGGATAGCAGGTATAGTAGGGAGAGATGGTGCCTATAGTAACAGTGGGATAATAGTCTCTGGGAAGGGAGTGTGACTGTGGGATAGCAGGTATAGTAGGGAGAGATGGTGTCTATAATAACAGTGGATAGTAGTCTCTGGGAAGGGATTGTGGCTGTGGGATAGCAGGTATAGTAGGGAGAGATGGTGCCTATAGTAACAGTGGGATAATAGTCTCTGGGAAGGGAGTGTGACTGTGGGATAGCAGGTATAGTAGGGAGAGATTGTGCCTATAGTAATAGTGGGATAATAGTCTCTGGGAAGGGATTGTGGCTGTGGGATAGCAGGTATAGTAGGGAGAGATGGTGCCTATAGTAACAGTGGGATAATAGTCTCTGGGAAGGGAGTGTGACTGTGGGATAGCAGGTATAGTAGGGAGAGATGGTGTCTATAATAACAGTGGATAGTAGTCTCTGGGAAGGGATTGTGGCTGTGGGATAGCAGGTATAGTAGGGAGAGATGGTGCCTATAGTAACAGTGGGATAATAGTCTCTGGGAAGGGAGTGTGACTGTGGGATAGCAGGTATAGTAGGGAGAGATGGTGCCTATAGTAATAGTGGGATAATAGTCTCTGGGAAGGGATTGTGGCTGTGGGATAGCAGGTATAGTAGGGAGAGATGGTGTCTATAGTAACAGTGGATAATAGTCTCTGGGAAGGGAGTGTGACTGTGGGATAGCAGGTATAGTAGGGAGATATGGTGCCTATAGTAACAGTGGGATAATAGTCTCTGGGGAGGCATAGCTATTCTCCTGTACTAAGCACAATATCAGGATATAAGGGCTATGAGTGGATAAGACTGTGCCAGGCATAGTTATAGCAAACTGCTCTTTTAATTTCCAGGAAAGTCTATAACCATCCATTTGACCTGACATGGTAAGTAGGACACTGAAATAACAGATTTAAAGAAATTGCTTTGGTCACAATTCAGTGATTTTTACAAAGCATTGAACAAGCACATTATATTAAAGTAGACAAGTATCCAATAATTGTCTGTCACCTTTAATGTAAGGCCTAGAGGCCAGGGATAGCCATTTCCAAGCTCCCGTATCCAATGCCAAGGACATCGCTTGGGCTTTGCAGATAAACACACGGCATATATGTATATAATGAATACCCCATAAACTATATTCTTCTAAATGGTGCTTAATGGTGGCATGAGTTAAAATTGTTGCTTAGTGGTGTGATTTGTGTCACAGGACTCACTGGAATTGTGTATAATAATAAATAATTTACCCCTGTTGTAAAATATGAGAATAGAAGGCATCTTGAAATTTCTTTTTTGAGAGCTGATATCTTGACTGTGTAGCTCCCAACCAAAATCAGGCCAAATCACTTATTACCTTTGGACCTACACCCAGTTCTGTTCAGACGCACCCCTGATCTGCCTGAGACTAGTGATGGGCGAATAAATTCGCCAGGCATGAATTCACCGAATACATTTTTGAAACTGCAGCAAAAAATCGCTGGTGACAAAAAAATTTGGACGCGCGTTGGAATAGTCGCTCGCGTCCATAATATTGGGAGGTATGCATTTTTACATCACAAATCCAATACTGGCGTTAGTGTAAAAGTGCGTGACTTTAATTGCGTTGCACGTGAGCATGTCAGGAAGCCAGTATCAGCGGCAGCGAGCTCACCGTCAGACTTTGAAATCCGCCGGCGACGCACAATTGAGATAATCCTATTAAAGCAAATTCCAAGGGGCGGAAAGTAAAATATTCATTAAGAATTAGCATAAAACTCGCCGATTTCCCATCTTCCATTTCCTCCGGGAACCTGTCCAACTTCAGCTGGAGTTTTCCTTTGTAATATGCCATCACAGATTCCTCTGGAACCCAATTCCACACGCCGGCTGCTCTTTGGACGGGGACCAATAGGAAGGCTTCCCTGGCCAACGACTCCACATATTTCAGTGCTTCCCTACAAGCTCTCTTTGTTGCACCAGCTCTGCTTTTATGCAGCTCAATAAATATGAAATATTAGCAGCCTGCGGACAAATGCCAGAGCAAACTGACACCAGAAAGTGACATGAAACCATTGTCCATAATAAGTATATTCTCCCTCTCTCCAGATGCTATTATTCTGTAGACACTGTCATCCAAATTAAAAGTGAAGATAAATGGCAAGCACTCCTGGAGCCTATGACTACGTATCCTTGAGATACGAAACGCGTCAGGATTCCATGTTTTTAATTGACTGAATAAAAGCTGATTTTACCTACGAGTGGCTCCAGGAGTGCTTGCCGTTTATCTTCATATTTCCTCACTCACCCCAGCTACGGGTTCGGGGCGATGCACCCGGGCCACCCTGCACGTTCGGTGAGTGCTTCTTCCATATTAAGCCGTGTTTGAGTTAATTGCGGGATTGAATTCATGTGCAGGACCCGGGGTTTCTTATACACCTGGGTCAAAAGAGTTTAAGGGTGAGCTCATTTGAGTCAAAAGTTTGTCCTCACCTTTCTCTGAATATTTTTATATATTTTTTGCACATTTAGAGAACTTTTGCCCTTTTTTCCCGTTTTCTATAATTAGATAAAGGACTACTTGAGCCGACATAAATTCCTTTTTGTATTAATCCAAATTAAAAGGCTTGGTTTGCAGTGTGCAGCTTCTCTAAGTAATGCCTATAAGGGAGGGCTGTCCACCTTGCACCCCTTGCACCCGTCAAAAGACAGGGCAGAGGTGACTGTTAATAAAGATTGTCAGGGGCCTATTATATACACTAGGGATGTACTGAATCTTTGGATTTGGGATTCGTGCTTTTTCAGCAGGATTCAGATTCTGACGAATCCTTCTGCCCGGCCAAACCCGAATCCAAATCCTAATTTGCATATGCAAACTAGGAATTGGATTCGCTTCGGTACTCTGTCAAATCTTTCGCGAAGGATTTGGGGGTTCGGCTGAATCCATAATAGTGGATTCATCCCTAATATAGACCCACTGCCTAAATTGATCCCATTGGCATGGATGGGATATGTTGAAGGTGGTAATAGCCTGAAAGTTATCAATCAGGCAGTATTAAAGGTCTAGTTGAGTTTAATGGATCATTTCAGGGGTTGCATGAACACAGGCCATGGTGCATAGTGTTAAGCTGGCCATAGATGCAAAGATCCGATCCTTCGAATCCTCGACTGATCGGACTTATCGGGCTTCCCCATCTCCTGACCTGCCACTAACCCTTCAGATCAAATAAAGTAGTAAAAGAACAGATCAGCCGATGTTGAAAGTTATGTCTGACAAAGCTGGTGACAGTCTCCCACTAAGATCAGCAGATCGGCAATACATGCAAAGATATTATCGGCAGCCGATCGACTGAATGAGCGATTGGCACGACAGATGTCGGGACACTCCACACACGATCCAAAAATCGTACGAAACGAGGATTCGTACAATCTGATCTTTGCGTCTATGGCCAACTTTAGTCATTGTCTGATCACAAGACTCATATCTGACAAATGATCATTTGGTTAAAACCTTCTCTACCTCCATAACTCCAGCCAGTGAACCAGAGTTTTATTTGCTCTTATTATTCTTACTGTAGTGAACCACCAATGGGGTATCCGCCTATGGGCTGCTGCCAACTGAGCCCATTTATACCAAGTAAATACGATACAGTAACATCTTGTTTTGTTCACTGTCTTGTCTTGATAGCGCTGCAGGCTCCAACCAATATAGAGCTGAAATCCGAGCTCTGTCCCCATACACATTCATTGGATATAATCATCATGGTACATTGAATTGTAATACACAGTAATATCTGCACTCTCTCGCCTTGTCTTTCATGCTTCTATTGCTTTTTATCTAGAGCAGCGGAACTTGAGTTTATTACTCTGCTCGACTGTTGCAACCGCAAATAATAAATCTCCCTACAGATAAGGAGCCACGTTTGTGACTGTGAAACATTATCCGTATTTATCCCTAATGGAACATACTGTAGATGCATTATGACATTTTTAAAGAGACACCGCAGTTTCGGGACCCCTCTACCTTTCATATTGCCTAACTTTGATGAAGCAGCTGAGCAACTCAGGTTACTTAATGGTTTAACTGGTTGGTAGATTAACGGGATTCGGGATTTGCCAGTTTTGTCGGATTTTGAAAAAGTCGAGTTTCAGTAAATGACCCCCTATTGTGTTCATATATAACCTGGAAGAAGTTTGTCATCATACAGACTAGTCTCCCAGCTAGGGAAAGATTTGGGGTGAGTGCTTATTTGTGCCCTGGGTACCCCTAGAACTATAGCAGGGTGACTGTTACCCCAATGTTTCTATATATCTGTAACCTTTTTATGAGCTAAGGGGGCCCAGCCTGAAGGTCAGTTAGGGGGAGAATTGGGGTGAGTGTTTATTTGTAACCTGGGTACCCCTGGAACTATAGCAGGGTGACTGTTACCCCAGTGTTTCTATATATCTGCCTGAAAGCCAATAATGTTTGCATTCTATAATTATGTACTGGAATAGAGGGGTAGGATCATAATGATTTCATAGACTAGGGGTAATCTGGCCAGTAAAGACGGGGGGTGCAACCATAAAGGGATACTATCATGGGAAAACATGTTTTTTCCCCAGTTAATAGTGCTGCTCCAGCAGAATTCTGCACTGAAATCCATTTTTCAAAAGAACAAACAGATTTTTTTATATTCAATTTTGAAATCTGACATGGGGCTAGACATATTGTCAGTTTTCCAGCTGCCCCAAGTCATGTGACTCCCTACTGCTGTACTGCAAGTTGGAGTGATATCACCCCCTCCCCCCCCAGCAGCCTAACAACAGAACAATGGGAAGGTAAACAGATAGCAGCTCCCTAACACAAGATAACAGCTGCCTGGTCGATATAAGAGCAGCACTCAATAGTAAAAGCCAAGTCCCACTGAGACTGATTCATTACATTAAGTAGGAGAAATAACAGCCTGCCAGAAAGTAGTTCCATCCTAAAGTGCAGGCCCAAGTCACATGACTGGGGCAGCTGGGAAACTGACAATATGTCTAGCCCCATGTCAGATTTCAAAATTGAATATAAAAATTTCTGTTTGCTCTTTTTAGAATTGGACTTCAGTGCAGAATTCTGCTGGAGCAGCACTATTAACTGATGCGTTTTGAAAAAAAAAACATGTTTTCCCACTACAGTATCCCTTTAAAGTCTTTGCTGTAGAGCTTACAGAAGGCAGTAGTGTTACAGCAGGAGGTGAAACACTGGTACTTGATGCTGTTAAAATATTATCCCCCTTCTCCATCCTCAAGTGAATTCTCATTTTATAAACCATAAAAAAAGGATTACATTTTCTGTTTGGTCTTTTGCTTTCCGTATTACAATATATAATTCTCTGTTTTTTTCGGTGTCTCCTTATGAGAAGTGCTATACAAGTTATTCCGCGCACGCAGAGACTTAATCAAGTTTTTATGGAAAATAGTGATCTCTTGAGATTCGTTCAGCCTCACTGTTTCTGGGGACATGATCACTGGGAAGTTTGTGCTTCTCTCAGTTCAATGAAAAGAATCAGATCAACAAGTCTCTCAACTTGTTTCACTAATTACCAGATGGGCCTGTTCATATCATGATGTTATGTAGATAATGGAAGGAAAAGGATAATCAGGTCCTGTAAGTACAGGAGGAGGAAGAAGTTCTCCCGTTCAAATTAAAATGTGCAAATCCTGGATTAACACATTGTAAGAGCCACTGATGATTGTTCTGTAGGAGTGAAAAGGCATGTATCACATAATATTGTTACCCCTCGGTGCAGATTCAGGCATCGGAGTTCAGCTGCTTCGGTAATCTTCGTAATAAGAGCGGCGATTCTGCAATTTCCAGTTTCGGCGCATGCGGAGTTGTCGTGAAGCAGAAAATTACTCCCAACTGCGCATGCGCGCCGCTAATGTGGTCTCATTCCGAAGATTTCTGAAGAGAAGAAGATGGCGCCTGTGAACTCCGATGCCTGAATCTGCACCAAGGGGTAGGTAAACGTTAGGGGCATTTGCCCAATGTAACACTTAGGCTGGGGGGAGTAGGGAGGGGGGTCTATGTAGGGAAGGAGGGTAGAGTTTTTTTTTAACCTTAGGGTTGAATTCTCCTTTAAGCGCTGTCTGCATAGGGCTGTGCTCAATTTAAGAGGGATGGGTGGGGGACTCATGTAGGCATGCTCTATCCACCTCATTCAGAAGTGTAAGGTACGGAGTAGCAGGATGCATGTCGACTGGGGGGTCCGGGGCCAACAAGGCTGCTGCCTGAGGGCCCCCCACAACCCCCCCCGGGCCCCCTGCCGCACACACAAAATCCCCGACTCTCCTGCCCTAGCCACAACCCCCTCTGGCACCCTGCAACTGCCTTCTCTTTCTTGCAGGCACGCAGAGTGCCAGGGAAGGAGGTCGGAAATCATGCTAGTGGCTTTGGGCAGGGAGCTGGTCTGGGTCGGCAGGTCCTACTAGGGCCAGAACCTACTAGGTTTGTTCCTAGTGTCCTGCCGCCAATAAGATGAGTTGAAAAACGCAATTGTACTCTCTGCACTAGCAACGCAAACCCCTCTGGACCCCAATCAGGCACTGAAAGGGTGAGCGTGGGGGAAAGGAGGACGGCAGCAGGAAAACCATCAGGGGCAGGATTGCTCCTGGTAAATGACCCTTTAGGGTAAGGTCACATTGGGAAATTCGGGGAGATTTCATCGCCAGGCAACTTCGGAAATCGAAGCGCCGCAAGTGCCATGACTAGGCCTAGGGGAAAGCAGTTCGGGGGTTTAGTTCCCCCAAAGAAGAGGCGATTAGTCGCCGGGCGACTAAATCTACCTGAATCTCCCAGTGTGACTGTACCCTTATATCTGCTAATTTATTTTATCTTTATTTGCTTAGTGGTTAAGTGGAGAAATACCCTCCTTTAGTAGAAGGACAGACGTCCAAACCTTTTATGATCCTGTTGCACCCTTGTTTGCTGATCTGGCAAAGTTGGTGTTGTTCTTAATGAAGAAGAATAAAAAGTAACAGCATTGTATGAATGTCTACCTGGATAGACAGCAGTAACAGGCTTCACATGATGTTGCCTATTTGCCAATGAAAGTGGTTCAGATTGACACAATAGTACAGATGGGAATACAGTAGATCAGTGATCCCCAACCAGTAGCTCGTGAGTAACATGTTACTCTCCAACCCCTTGGATGTTGCTCTCAGTGACCTCAGAGCAGGTGCTTGTTTTTGAATTCCAGGCTTGGAGACAAGTTTTAATTGCATGAAAACCAGGTGTACTGCCAAACTGAGCCTCAATGTAGGTTTACAATCCACATAGGGGCTACCAAATAGCCAATCACAGTACTTATTTGGCACCCTAATAATATTTTTCATGCTAGCGTTGCTCCCCAACTCCTTTTGGTTCTTAACGTTGCTCACGAGTTCAAAAGGTCGGGGATCCCTGCAGAAGACAGTCCATTTGTTTGGCAAGGGCACCAACCGAGTGAATCTTTATCTGATTTGATCATATATATTGGGCTCATCCAATCGTTTGCCCACATTCAGATCTTACTGTGGAACTAAGGAGAATGTTGGGAGAGGACCACATTAATGTTCAAATTCTGTCCTCATCTGATTACATTTTATAACCTGTTCAGTGGATATCTGACCAGTTTTATTTGTCTGGGAGACTGACAGAAAGGCCCATACATGGGTTAATAAGCTGCCGACTAGGTCTGGACTGGCTGAGTTGGCAGCTATTATTGTAGCTTTGTGTCTCGCACTACATATGGAATCTGCTGATATTTGTTTTATAGCAACAGATACATCTTTCTGTTAGGTGGGGGAGGCTTAGCACAGACAGAGAACTAAAAGATAACAGCTTGATGCCAACATGCAGACAAGCCTGCTCTGATCTTAGGCTAGGGCCACACTAGGCGATAGCGTCGCGATTTGACTCACGGCGACTTTTTGCCGCGACTTTTAATCCGCAATCGCTGGGGAAACTTTTGCGCTGGCGTCTATGGGGAATCGCGGCGTAAAAACACACACGGCGATCTTTTTTCTACTGTCGCTCGAAATTGCCTCACTAGGCGATATCGAGCGACAATAGAAAAAAGATCGCCGCGTGTGTTTAAAAGTCGCGGCGAAAAGTCGCCGCGAGTCAAATTGCGGCGCTATCGCCTAGTGTGGCCTTAGCCTTAATATTATACAATAAAGTAGGCATATGCTTTTCACACTGTGAAAACTGATTTTTCTCAAGAGGATTAACTTTATTTTAACAACTATTTTAGTGTTGGGGTAAAAAAAAACTGTACTGCAAATTATACAGAGAGAGAGAGAGAGAGAAGCTTCATTAAAAGATCTCCTAGGACTTAAAGGCTGTGTTGTAATCTCGACAAATCTAGACACAAAGAATGCATGGTTTTAAAGGGGTGGTTCACCTTTAGGGCAGAGACACAGGTGGAGATTCTGGGAGATTAGTCGCCTGGCGACAAATCGCCTCTTCTTCGGGCGACTAATCTCCCCAAACTGCCTCCCAGGTGGCTACAATCGAAATCGCCGGCGGGATGGCACTTCGTTTTCCGAAGTCGCTCGAAGTTTCCTCTGGAGGCAACTTCGGACGACTTTGGAAAACAAAGCTCTCTGAGTGCCATCCCGCCGGCGATTTCGATTCTAACTGGCGGGGAGGCCGTTCGGGGAGATTAGTCGACCGAAGAAGAGGTGATTTGTTGACGGGCTACTAAATCTCCCCGAATCTTCTCGTCTGTCTCTGCCCTTAACTTACCTTTTACAGTAGTATGTTATAGAAAGAACAAACGCTAAACAACTTTTCAATTGGTCTTCATTATTTAGTTTGTATAGTTTTTTAATGATTTGCCTTCTTCTTCTGACTCTTTCCAGCTTGCCAATGGGGGTCCCCACCTATAAACAATTGCTCTGTAAGGCTAAAAGTGTATTGTTATGGCTACTTTTTATTAATAATCTTTCTATTGAAGTCCTCTGCTATTCATATTCCAGTTTTTTATTCAATTTATGACAAGGTTGCTAGGGTCATTTGGACTCTACCAACTGAATGGCTGAAATGGCAAACTAGATGACTGCTGAATAAAAAGCAAAATAACTGAAAAAAACATGCATTTAAAAAATGAAAACCAATTGCAGATTGTCTCATAATATCACTCTAATTCATACTAAAAGTTAACTCAAAGGTGAACAAGCCATTTAACTGCAGCTATGAACTGTGGGTAGGGATATGCAGGTATCCCCAGTCTTATCTCTAGGCTTAGACTAAGGCAGCTGTCCATGGTGCTGAACTTTATCCATTGGAATGAATGTAAGGCAAATACTATTGGGGGTAATATTAGTGGCACACAGCTGACAAAGAAGATTAAATTCCAAAAATCACATATATTTAGGCATGCACCTAATGAAGAGTCCACACCAAAATAATGTTTGTTACTTGGCTTCAATCACACTCATTGTGACAAGGCAAAGCTGCCATATGAGAACAAGGTTTCATTCTCGTTCTGCTGAGCTTTGCCTTGTCATGATGTTCTACTGTGGCTCTACATCTTTCCTTCCTGTGGCTTCTTCCCTTCCGAGTATCAGGTTGCCGTTAAGTCTAAAGACTGAGCCAAATCTACTTTAGACTGACTTGCAACTATATCTCCCTGTAACTGTAGCCAGGAAAAAAAAAACGAATTCAACTTTGTCAGCAGTGTCCCGTAAGGTATAATGACACCAGAAAGGAATAGAATCCAGGAAAACTCACATTTATGGCAACTGTGCACCATCTTATATTGAATAGGGAAACTAATCCTTCACAAATAATCCTTAAAGGGTCAATTCAATTCTCCTTAACAAACCATGAAGTACTCCGCAAATAACAACTGTTTCAGTCCCTTCATAATTTAAAATTTTATCTGAAATTCAGTTTTGAAAAAATAATTAGCTTGCTCTTTTTCTATCGTCGGATAGGGGGACGGGGGCCCACCGGGGCTGTAACGTCAAGTGCCCTCCTCGGAAATTCCAGGCCTTTTTTCCATGTCCAGCCCCGTGAGTGGCTTGTTGCCTTACCTCCTTCCTTTGACGTAACTTTGATGGGGACAGTCGGGTGCAGGGGAGCGGGCCTGGGGCCAGTTCGGGCAGGGACTCATCATGTATTCCACAGTGTTCCGCCCGCCCAGTCTAACCCAGTCCTTTTATAGTGTTTTCCAAGAGCTGCACGGTAAGGCTAGTTTCTGACTCACTCCGATTAGAATTGTAGAATCCACACATTTTGGAATGCTTCAACAAAGATTTGGTTACATACTGAATCCAAATGTGATATTACCTCCTGGGCATCTTTAGATCAGTCACGTTGCGTGATGTCATTGCGCTGGCATGAAATTCAAATATTTAAAGGGCACCTGTTGGCCAAAATATTAACTCCAACTAAAGGTGCAGGTAAATAGAGCCTGCACTCCGTTTGGGGGTAACAGAAGTTTTTTTTTTTTTTAAAAAGAAAATTGACCCCCACCAGTGATACGACATTTGCACCGGAAGGAAACTCCCATTCGTGCATAGCACATGCGCGTAATGCACTTCTGAAGTCATGTGCATGCATAATGGTAGGTCGAGGCAATTGCTCATTATGCACATGCAGGTGCCCCGACATAGCAAACTGGGAGTTTCCTCCCATTGCAGGCGGCCTAGCGCTGGCAGGGGGCAATTTAAAAAAAAAAAACAAAAAAACTACTGTTACCACCAACTAGGGATGCACCGAATCCAGCATTCGGTTCGGGATTCGGCCAGGATTCGGCCTTTTTCAGCAGGATTCGGATTCGGCCGAATCCTTCTGCCTGGCCGAACCGAATCCGAATCCTAATTTGCAAATTAGGCGCAGGGAGGGAAATTGCGTGACTTTTTGTCAGAAAACAAGGAAGTAAAAAATGTTTTCCCTTCCCACCCCTAATTTGCATATGCATATGCAAATTAGGGTTCGGATTCGGTTCGGTATTCGGCCGAATCCTTCGTGAAGGATTCGGGGGTTCGGCCGAATCCAAAAAAGTGGATTCGGTGCATCCCTACTTGCATATTCAAATTCCGGCAAATTCCTCGAAAAAAATTGTTGTGTATAGTTGTCCAGTGCCTTAAAATGATACGATTGTACGGATTAGATTCTGTTTGGTCTCAGGATTCATCTTACAGAATTGTAAGGTCTGGACAAACCCAAATCTGAAAATTGGATATTCTTAACTGGTGCAATCTGATATATTAGTTGCTTGCATTTCTCAGCAATATCCGCTTTAGTCCCTATTGTAAATCCACAGGACATCTTTTGCCATCTGATATATTAGTTGCTGGCATTTCTTAGCAACACCAGCTGCAGCCCCTGCTGAGCATGCTCCCTGACTTTACTATCTGTTACTTTATACCATGGCAAGTGTTACAATTTGATGCAATAGTTGCTGGCTTTTCTTTTCTCAGCAAAAATAGCTTTAGCACCAATTGTACATGCTACTACAAAGCATCTGCAGATCCTACTGAGCAAGCTCCCTGACTTCACTAAAGTCTGTAGCAACGGGATAACCTTTGTAGTTTGTTACCTTAGTTGATATTCTAAAGAATATTAGAAATGTTTTCATTGAAATCGGTTGCTTAGAGCCACTCTGATTTCTCCCTCTATATAATGCTTTTGTAATAAGACCACAGTACTGTGAGTGAACCCAAACTCACTTGGGTAAAACATGCAAACAGTTCCATTAAAATACCTAGAGGTACCCCTAGGCAAGAGATAAATATACACACGGTGTAGTGATTATAAAGAAGATCCCATAAATGTAACAGCTGGAGTCAAAGAGAAATATGTAGCTATTGATAAGCATAGCAACTCCAGCAAGGGTGTATTATAAATCTGTCTAATCGAATCAGAACTCAAAATGCAGCACCAATAACTTTGTGTCAGATAACAATCCAATGGCATGATCAGGAATAAATATATGCAGCAGAGAGTCTAAATCATTGATGGCCTGTGACCCTCCAGATGATACTACCAATAAATGCATACAGGGTGGCATGTAAAATTTAAGGGTAAAGCCTACAGAAAAAAAGAGTCAAGGTTCATATGACTTTTAGAAAAAAAGGTTTCCTGCAACAACTACTGCAACAACGAAGGATGACTGTAGGACTGGCAACACTATTGTTTATGGTCTATGCAAGAGGTGTCTCTAATAAGGGGCTTCCATTCCCTGTGGGAAGGTAGGTGACACATTTGAAATTCTGTGGAACATCTGGGAAATCTTCTTTGTCCCTCCGTAGCCCAGCATAGAACAGTGGAGAGGTTCTGCGTGGCCTTTTCTGGAGTTGGGAATCTGCTCTGTTTTTTCAAAGTCTAGCGCAGGAACAAAACAGTGGAGAAGTTCTTCATGGCCTTATCTGGGCTGGGGAAGCTGCTCTTTTCCACCTAAACCCAACACAAGAACAGAACAGTATTGGCATTAGCATTTGGCATGGCTTGTCTGGGCTGGAGAAGATGCTCTATCCCTCTGAAACCCGGCACAATGGAACAATGAAGAGACAGAGCCCACCCTATCCAGGACAGGTATATGAATTGACAGATCTCCTGTGTAGGGTACTGGTAGGGGATCGATTATCTGGAAACCTGTTATCCAGAAAGCTTTGAATTACGGAAAGGTCATCTCCCAAAACTCCATTTTATCCAAATAATCAAATCATTTTAAATGATTTCTCTGTAATAATAAAACAGGAGCTTGTACTTGATCCAAACTAAGATATACTGTAATTAATCCTCATTGAAGCCAAACACAGTTTATTGGGTTTATTTAATTTTTACACGATTTTCTAGTAGACTTAAGGTGTGAAGATCCAAAATACAGAAAGATGGGTTATCCTGTAAAGCCCAGGTCCCCAGCATTCTGGATAACATGTCCCATACCTGTAACCTGTTAATTTAACCCTGTTCTATTTGTCCCAGAGGAAATTATTTAAAGTCTCTTTTTCTCAAAATAGGCTAAACTTTCTCCAGAGATGACTTGTTTTGCACATCCCCAGTATGTGACAGCTGACATACTATATCTGGTACTTCATTGTACAATATATACACAATATAAACACCTGTTTGTACAAGAAAAGACAGATGCGGCTTGTTCTTATGAAAGAGAATCACAACGAGCAATTAAAACAATAGAAAATGAAGTTGGATGGGATGCACAAGTCGATCCAAAACATTCTGGTCATATTATTTTCCAAACAGATCTTTATTCACAGCGTTATGAGATAAAGCAGATTTTTTTATCAGTTCAGATGGTTTTCATTACCGCCAATTGGCAAAACCCGAGCTTAACTAAATTATAACGATTGAAACATCGATATAACTGAGGGGTTATGTCACCCTGGTGGGAATCCCTGGCTCTTGATTTGTAGCTGAATAAAATCGTTTCTGGGTGGATGAAATGAAATCTGAAGATGTGCCATTTATTTGCCTTGGAAAAGAGAATATAGAATAAATGGAGGATTATCACCAATATACACAAGTTCTGGGTAGTGTTTGTGCTGAAATAAGCTGTTCTACTGAACCTTTGAACTGAATGGTTTTGAGTGACTGGAAAATAATTTTGATGGAATTTGTGCCATACGGGGGAGAACAATGCACCATACCTACCATTTATGTCAAGCTTGGTGGCCATAGGCTGAGAATAATGAAGTTCCAAAAAAAGTTTTTCAATAGAAAGCCTTCTATTGTTTGTCTGCCCAAATCTACATTTCTTCATCCTTCCCCAGTGGTGGTCTTGATTTTATTCACTGGGTTATAGGCAAATACTGCATCATGAATTCCGGCAATAAGGTCCTTGTAATGCAGTTGGTCAGTTCTAAAGACCTGGGCTAGAAAGTCAAAACCAGAGACTGTAACTGGAGTTTGTTTGGCAACTATGAAATTGTTTGTTAAATGTTAAAGGAGTGAAGGAGCAAGAGGGGGTCATTTGAGAATTCTGTCCAGGGTTAATATCCCAACCTATCCCAGAATGCTTTCATTTGGACTCTTTTCCACTCTAATTAGTTATTCCTTCCCCAGAAGGGGCTACAACTAACAAAAACGTGAAACAATGGAAGTTATGGAAGATGAAGGCACACCAAAGCATTGCATATTTATTGCCTTCCAAAGTAACATTTGTACCCGGTTTATTCAATTTTGGTATCTTGCCTCTAGACGCAAATCGCCAATCATTCTTACCAGCTCAAGGATCATGTACCCCCCTATTAAAGACTTCCCTTGTCCTGATTGGAGTTGACATGGTGCCTTATTGTCTTCTGACAATAGATGCCATGGCTGTGGCACAGTTTTATATTTTATATGATTAGATTCTATTGAATAGAGACTTCAGATGTTCATAAACAGGCCTGGTTGACAGAGACGATGAATGAAGAAACACATTCTAAAATAAGAGCTTCCCCTTAGCTATTGACAGATGGCTTGAGCCTGCTGATACCTCCCCGCAGTCGTTAGGCTGTCTATGGAGGAATGAATTGACTCTCTATGTTTTCTGCTGAAGGATGACATTAACATTCACAGACGGCACTCACAGCACAGAATGACTTCTCTTCTCCCCTGTTCCCGCTGAGGAACACGGCCAGTAAGAAGACATCTAAGCATTGCTCTATTTTAAATGACACTGAGACCTCTTATCTAACAGCAGGCTTGAATTGCTGATGCAAAAATACCCTGGATCAGATGTTTTTGGACTCCATGAGGCCCAACATTTGGTCAGGTTGCCCCAATCTCCCTTTAGTTAATAAAACGGTTACAGATATGGAATTTGCATCACTGTGAAGGGCCTGCTCACGATATCCGAAGTTCCTCACGAGTAAACTTCGGGCGACTTCGGAAATCGAAGCGCCGCAAGTGTATTGGTGCAGGCGTTTTTTTCATTGAAGTGGGCAGAAGACACAGGGAAGCAGTTCGGGGAGATTAGTCGCCCCAAAGAAGAGGTGATTAGTTGCCGGGCGACTAAATCTCCCCGAATCTCCAGGTGTGCCCTTACCCTTAAGTCAGGGTCCAGATAATTAGCATTTAGGGAAATGTAAAGGTGAGCACCAAAATGCATGAAATTATTTTTTGATCCATTGGGAGACAAGTAACATTGTTCTAGGGAAAATATCCGCTAGTTAATCCCTTATCCAGTGGGTTACAGGCGCTTTCATCCCTCTTCAAAAAACAAGATCAAATCAAATTAACAAGGCTTAGCGGCTCTACCTCCGAGCCAATCTGTATTTCTGGTGATTTTTCTTCTTTTCCACTAGATTATCTGTTTCTGGAAAGTGTCTTTAACTGCAAAACTCTCTCGCTCAAAAGAAAATGTGTTTTTCCAGCCATATGGCTTCACGGTGTGAATTTAAGCATCGAAAAACAGCCTCAACCTGCCAAGGCTTTGCAATTAGATCCAAGCGGGGTAGGGAAGGAATATAATTTCGATATCTTAAAGGGCAATGCAGATCCCAAAATAAAAGTCTGCCTTATGCAAGAAAATGTGGTTCTAAGCAACTTCCCAATATACATTTAATAACACATTTCCAATGGTTTTAAAGTTATTTATAAATGTAATTGCTGTTGACAGCAGTGTCTGTGCATCCTTTTTGCACTTTTGTTTGGAAACAATGTATCAGCTGAGCCTTGCCTGTTTCTTCACAGGTTTTACAGCTGTTTTTTGTTACATTGTATCAGGTTACAGATCCAGCAGCATTAAAATGGCCATGGACACACTGCTTTCAATGACAATTACAGTTATAAATAACTTTAAAATCATTGAAATTATTTACTGAATGTATATTGGAAAGTTGTTTAGAATGATATTTTCTTTCATTAGGCAGACCTTTACGTCTGATTATACAACCTCCTTTAAGTTCAATGGAGGCTGTGGATATTCGCTCGCCTCTAGAGCGGATTTAATGTTTTATCTGCCGCTGTTAATTCTTTTCTGCACAGCGAATCTTTCTGGAACAACAATCCTGACTAATAAATCTGAGGCTTTGGGAATGTAAGTATCTTTGCAATGGATTCTGTTCAGATATTCTCAGATGGTAAATGATTTGAGCACCACACTTCATGGGGAGAGAGAGAAAGGGCTTTTGATATTGTCTGCTTGATGTTTTATGAAGTACCTCTCACCTCTTGGTGAAAATATGAAGGCACTGTAAATCTGAGCAGAATTCTGGCTATAAGGAAACGGCAACTGTGTTTTTTCTTTCAGTTGCATTGTTTTGTGTGTTGTGCTTAATGGGAGCTGAAGCTAAAACAAACACTGTAGAGATACATTACTAATAGCCAGTTGAATGGCAACTCCACCCTAAAACTGTCTTTTTTTGCTAGGTCATTGTAAGCAGCCCTCCAATATTCAATAAGTTTAAAGTTATTTGTAAATGTAATTTTTTTTTTCAATGGGCAAATAACTTTTGGGGTGCAGATTTTCTTTAATGGGGGTATCTTAAAGTCATATTACTTATAATACTTATAAAAAATTTCAGTGGTTTGGATCAGAGTAGATCAGACCACAGGATTGGATGTTATCATCCAATTTGGATGCATAGGTGGATGGTGACATGGCGATCCTCCAATGAATTGTCATGTGGTTGGATTACTAAGTGAAAGGGTGAACCATGCATTTCTCAGGTGGCTGATAACACAACGATTACACATATGGAGGGGTCACGGTTAATTGGTATCTTGTTTTTTAAGCTTGCTAGATGAGTAGTCAGCTGCTAACAGTTGGCAGCTAACTGGCCCGTGTATGGGTCCAACTGGAAGGCCTTACCAACCGATATATAGTAGAAAATCGCAGATATCTCTCAGAAGGTGATATGGTGCTCCTCTAGCAAGTCTCCATAGGCCTGTTGTATGGTATAATATTGACCCAACGTGTGGCAGGGGTTCATTAAACAAGTGTTGCTGTGTATGGTCAGCTTTACATTGTGGTCATCCAATACTGGTTTAGTCATACTTAACCAAAAACAATTTTCATGCAGTTTGGTCGGCCTTCATCTGTTAATGGCATGCTTGTCATTCATCCGCAGCTAGCGAGCCACCCACCGGGCACCACTTATGTAGCATATTCAATATTCAGCCATATTTGCAGCAATATTTTGTGGCCAACTGTTCAGTGAATGCTGATTTTGACAAGCATAGGAATCTATGGCGAATAGCATTTTCTGGCCATCTGTTTATAAGCCAATACATTTGACAGTTCGGGCTACTGGACCTGTTCCGCCCACACATTGCTAATATGCATAGAAAGCTGGCAGCACAGTCATTTTAATTCCTGACAAGGGTCTGTTGGGAAAGGACATGCAGTCTTTATTGCTCCTGGTTCTTTCAAGCAGAACAGTTTTTCACCCTCCAAAAATCATCAGTCAGAGCAACAAGCAGAAAGAAGAAAATATCTTTGTAAAATGTCGTGGAATCGGTAAATGTTAAGCAGTACTTTAAATTCACATCACGCAAGTTGCAGGAGAGAAATCTTCCAGGAGAGCCAAACAAATGCACATTGGGACAAGTGAGTGCCATAACAGGGTTATTATAAGAAATTTGAAAATACTGTATATATAGCATCATCCCATGTGTATAAATACAAAAAGACAGAGAAGATTCAATTTACCTTTAATGCAGAATAAATGGAAAATGGGATAACAAGGTTTATTTACCCTTTAAATTGGCTACACTGCCCTAGAATATAGTTCCACGTTTGCACTGACTCCTGTTGAGGAGCTAACTGCTCAGCTTTGATTTATGAATAATTCATATACTATGAAATAAAAAATATAAGTGATGTGTCTCTGAGCTGATATCATCTGTGCGGATCTCTCTGCCTCAAACCCTTTTTATAAACCCGTGCCCGGCTGTGTTTGTTTAATTACTGTGATTGCTGTTGTGAACTTCTAAGAATTCCTATGACCGATTTGGCTAATATATCTGCCAGAGGCAACATATTAACAGGCCCTGTTGAGAGCCGAATCTCTAAGAGCTCTTGTTGTAATTTCCATACTAACTCATCATTTCTCTTAGAAACCTCCCCCCTCCCCCCAATGTGCTGAAACTGTGAGTTATGAGATTGCGTTATAGAAATTGTGTATCAATTACCCTGCTATAGTTCCAGGGATAACCAGGACACAAATAATCAATCACCCCAAATCTCACCCAAACTGCCCTTCAGGCTGGGCCCCTTAACTCATAACAAGGTTACAGATATATAGAAACATTGGGGTAACAGTCACCCTGCTATAGTTCCAGGGGTACCCAGAGCACAAATAAGCACTCACCCCAAATCTCCCCCTAACTGACCTTCAGACTGGGCCCCCTTAGCTCATAACAAGGTTACAGATATATAGAAACATTGGGGTAACAGTCACCCTGCTATAGTTCCAGGGGTACCCAGGGTACAAATAAGCACTCACCCCAAATCTCCCCCTAACTGGCCTTCAGACTGGGCCCCCTTAGCTCATAACAAGGTTACAGATATATAGAAACATTGGGGTAATAGTCACCCTACTATAGTTCCAGGGGTACCCGGGGCACAAATAAGCACTCACCCCAAATCTCCCCCTAACTGGCTTTCAGGCTGGGCCCCCTTAGCTCATAACAATGTTACAGATATATAGAAACATCTGGGTAACCCATATCTGAACTAGAATAAATGGGGAGCTTGAGGACACTGGTTTGTATGATGACCCTCAAATAACGTTTTTTTTTAAATGTATACCAACTGTGGTACATAAGATATACTTGTCCTCATCCTCCACCACCCTGGGTGTTAAACTTTCAGAAGATTTATTTCTACGGCAACATTTCTCTGTCCTCCAGAAGGGGCAGAGTCTTGATTTCCCAGAGCCCTATGTACTTACAGCAGGTACAATACAAGCGGCCCCTCTGTAAAGTTATTCCTAAAATCACTCTTATTCAGCCTAATAAATCTTTGGCAGAAGAAATTACAGCAGCAGCTTTTCCTTCTTCTTGTTTCTTGTCCTGTAAATATACGTGAGAGATTTCCTCTCTGGAAGTGATCGATGCCCCCCAGAGGGTCTCCTTCTGTGCTCCGTATATTTAGTACTTGTGCCGGGAACTAGTAATGACTCTCCCAAGGCTTTGAGGCCTTCTCGTTGGTGTTATAGTGGTTCTGTTATTACTGAACACAGTTCCAATTTTAGCAAATAATAACAATAAAAAAGTAAAATCTCGGGCCCACGTTTTATTCTGTCGCTTCTATGAAATTTTGGATTCTTTAAGCGCCCTGCTTGCTGCAATAAATTTGAAAATATTTGGGTCAAACAAATTAAAAGAGCGTTAAAAAGACATGAAAGTTTCAGGTTTGAACATTTTCTTAGCAATTTGTGCTTCCCATAAACATGCCCTGAAAACAAAAGTGCACCCTGCTTCTCATATGTGCCCCGTAAATTACATTTTTATTCAGGTATTGAAGCCATTATTCGGAAACCCATTATCTAAAAAGCTCGGAATTACGGAAAGCACATCTCCCATAAACTCCATTTCATCCAAATAATCCAGATTTTTAAAAACTATTTCTTTATTCTCTGTAATAATAAAACAGTAGCTTGTACTTTATCCCAACTTAGATATAATTAATCCTTATTAGAAGCAAAACCAGCCTATTGGGTTTATTTAATGTTTAAATGATTTTCTAGTAGACTTAAGGTATGAAGATCCAAATTACGGAAATATCTGTTATCTGGAAAACTCCAGGTCCCAAGTCTGGATAACAGATCCCATATCCATATTCAAATGGGGAGGTCCAATATATTTTCATAATATAATATTAAACAATATTTCAGTTGTTCTGCATATGTATTATCTATAGGGTAAATGACCCTTAGAAAAGTGTGTTATGGTGACTTTTGTAGGAGCAAGGGATATTGAATTCCTTACTAACTGTACAGGGCAGGGACTGGCCCATGGGGATGCAGGGTCCCATATATAATGTATAATAGAAGTGGGCGACAGGTGAGATCTTCCTGATATGCTGGAAATGGGGAAGAGAGTAAGTGGCAGGAAATAAGCCTATAAATAACATGTAAAAGGCAGTGTTCTTTAACTTCTTTACATGGTCACAGAACTCCTCAATAACGTGAATATCCTATATTTACTATACAGGATATATTATCCCCTCATCCTTGTGCCTTTATGTGATCCCAGAGCCCCTCAGTGACTTCTAATATCGTTATAATTTACAGTTGGGGGTACATTTTCCCTTATAATACATGAGTGATACTCAGAGTTCCCTGTATAACTCAACCTGCAGCCTTGTGTCTTTATATGGTCACAGAATAACCCCTCAGTGACTTCTAATATCCTTATAATTTACATTTGGGGGTACATTATCCCTTATAATACATGAGTGATATTCAGAGTTCCCTGTATAACTCAGCCTGCAGCCTTGTGCTTTTATATGATCCCAGAACCCCTCAGTGACTTCTAATATCCTTATAATTTACATTTGGGGGTACATTATCCCTTATAATACATGAGTGATACTCAGAGTTCCCTGTATAACTCAGCCTGCAGCTTTGTGCCTTTATACCGTCACAGAACCCCTCAGTGACTTCTAATATCCTTATCATTAACAGTTGGGGGTACATTATCCCTTATAATACATGAGTGATACTCAGAGTTCCCTGTATAACTCAGCCTGCAGCCTTGTGCCTTTATATGGTCACAGAACCCCTCAGTGACTTCTAATATCCTTATAAATTACAGTAGGGGTTACATTAGCCCTTGTGACCTTTTGACAGAAAACAGTTTGCTTCTGAACACAGACAGTCAATTTACACAATAGCTGCAACTAAGCAATATTTAATAAACCCAAGTATTATTATTATTGAGAGCGTTGCACAAAGGATTCAGAATAGCTGTTCTGTGGGTATAATTGCTTGGGAACATTTTTGCACATTTCTTGGAAGTGTGAAGAAAGTTAAAAGACTCGAATAAATGAAGTCTGTTTAACAAGAGGTTGGCATGAAGATTTCGCATTATCACCTTGGAATAGATTGTGAAATCAGCCGTTAATATTATGTAGAAATCTGAGAACAGATTAATAAGAGGAAAGGAAATAATAGGTGTTGTCTCAGTTTGAGGAATATACATTTTCTATGATTATATGACAGTAAATTGAAAGTACAAGTAATGACGATGGTCACCAGCTACTATCCCTGGTGTTAGTAACTTCATCAGACGCCCAATATTGGAGTAAACTGCATCCACTTGGCTACAGTAGGAAGTTCTGTTTGGAGACCATCACCCAGAATTAGTAACATTGGCTATTGATCTCATTACCTCTCAATGTCACTGTTGAAAGAACTCAAAAAAGAGCTGAATATACTGTACCAGCCCTGTGGTTCAACAGTAATGGTCCAGGTCTTCACTGATGTCCCCAAGCAGCTCCTCATCTTACTACGACACAACCACGAGTATCAGTGTAAGACAGGGTGTGCAAGAGAATGTCATTCAAGGTGTGGTTCACCTATAAGTTAAGTTATAGAATTGCAGATTCTAAGCATCTCTTCAGTTGGTCGTCGTTATTTATTTGATGTCGTTTTTAAATTATTTGCCTTCTTCGTCAACTTGCAAATGGGGATGACTAACCCAAACAGCCAAAAACATATTGCTCAGTGAGGCTACAAATTCATTGATTTTGTTACTTTTTATTACTTATTTTTATATACAAGTCCTCTCCTATTCATGTTCCAGTCTCTAATTCAAACCGCTGACTGGTTGCTAAGTTAATTTGAACCCTAGCGGTTGCTGCTATAATTGGAGAGTTTCTCAACAAAAAGTGGAATAATTAGTGTGCGAGTGAAGATCAGCGTTTTGTTATTTTCAGGGTGACTAAGTTTAGCATTGAGCTTCACATTCATGGGCAAGTTGAGTTTTATTTATGTTGCACAAGGCACAGTGCAAAGAGGGGCACAAAGCTCGAGGTTCTGTGCACCCTTAGTCACAACTCCTGGAACGAAGAGCAAATAGTTTTGCTTCACTCTGCATGTAGTGCTGTTAAGCTGAATAAAGAGAGATGGAATGTTGGTGGCATTTGACACGTCCCCTGGAATGACATTCAAAGTTCTGGGCTATTCTGCACTTACTGCCTATAAACATCCCCTGTCGGACTGGGATGCCAGCGGCCAACCAGAAAGCCTTAGGCCTTGGGTCCACCAGAAAACCTAAAACCGTGAGCCCACCAGAAAACCTTAAGACAGTGGACCTTTCCAAACTATTATTCCTCCTCTACTAACTCAAACTCTTTATTCTCCTAGTCTTTTATATATACTTACAATATTCTCCCATTATTAAAGGAAAACTATACCCCCAAAATGAATACTTAAGCAACAGTTGAATTGAATGACATATTAAAGAATCTTACCAAACTGGAATATATATTTACATAAATATTGCCCTTTTACATCTCTTGCCTTGAACCACCATTTCGTGACTCTATCTGTGCTGCCTCACCTGACCAGAAATACTACAACACTAAGGGGCAGATTTACTAAATTCGAGTGAAGAATTAGAATTAAAAAAACTTCGAATTTCGAAGTGTTTTTTGGGCTACTTCGACCATCGAATGGGCTACTTCCACCTTCTACTACGACTATCGAAGGATTCGAAATAAAAATCGTTCGACTATTCGACCATTCGATAGTCGAAGTACTGTCTCTTTAAAAAAAAATTCGACCCCCTAGTTCGGCAGCTAAAAGCTAACGAACTCAATGTTAGCCTATGGGGAAGGTCCCCATAGGCTTGCCTAAGTTTTTTTCATCGAAGGATATTCCTTCGATCGTTGGATTAAAATCCTTCGAATCGTTCGATTCGAAGGATTTAATCGTTCGATCTAATGAATAATCCTTCGATCGATCGATCGAATTTCCTGCGCTAAAAACTTCGATATTCGAAGTCGAAGGATTTAAATTCCTAGTCGAATATCGAGGGTTAATTAACCCTCGATATTCGACCCATAGTAAATCTGCCCCTAACTGTAACAGGAAGAAGTGTTGAAGCAAAAGGCAGAACTCTGTCTGTTAATTGGCTCATGTGACCTTACATGTGGTTTGTATGTGTGCACAGTGAATCATACGATCTCAGGGGGCGGCCCTTATTTTTTAAAATGGCAATTTTCTATTTATGATTACCCAATGGCACATACTACTAAAAAAGTATATTATTATGATAATGGTTCATTTACATGAAGCAGGGTTTTACACATGAGCTGTTTTACTCAGTATCTTTTAATAGAGACCTACATTGTTTGGGGGGTATAGTTTTCCTTTAAGCATTTTTTCCGATAAAGAAATAGGGAATGACCATGAAATAGGCCAAATGTTCAGAAACAAGAGGGCCCACTAACACCTGGGCTCACCGGGAGTTTTCCTGGTGTCCCAGTCCGACACTGATCCGGCACAAGGTGCAGACTCAGCCTGATCCCGACTGTGATAGTTGCACAATTACAATTTGGGTAGGACTTGACGGTGCTTCACTTCCTGTATCTTCAGAACATCCGACACGTTGCATGCGCTTCGTAGCATGGCGACGTGTCGGCTCGAGCCGCACCGTCGAGTCCTTCCGTAACTCTGTGGACAGCGACTAAGGGGAGCGTTTTGCACCTGGGCCTCATTAGTTAATAAGCCCAATTCTCTCAAAATTCTCTGTATTAGCCAAACTGCAGTTTGGATGTATATCATTGGCATTGGCACTGCTATTATACTTTGCAGTGCCACCAGCTGCTGTGAGTCCCCTGCTGATGCCAGCAGCAATGATACTGGGGAGTGGAAATGTATGTAGCTCTTAACTGGATCAGGCCCTGGTAGAATTAGGGGGTTATGTAATAAAATACACTAAGTTTGCCCAGGAGCAGTAACTTATAGCAACCAATCAGCAGGTAGCATTTACGGGTTATCTGTTAAAAATCTTATTGGGCTACTGCCCTTGGGCAAACGTAGTGCCTTTTATTATATATGGGATTAGTGCCTGTTTGCTCTCAGTAGTTTGCCACTGGCTCAGTGCAACCCTGTATGCAGAAATCTCATCACACGGCTCATCACTGCCTTATTGAGGGCAACATTGATAAACTTCTGAAAATAAATCCATGAGAGAGGCAATATCCCCTTGCAACTTGCTATGGCGGAACTGCGGCACTGTAAGTCAGAAGCCTTGGGAACTGTATGGTCCTTTTGCAATCTGTCACCTCCGTGTGCTTGAGAGGAGAGGGTGTTTGACACTTGCACTGGGACTCATTAAATGGCCTCGCTAGTCCTGTGCTGAGACCATGCTCTGCCTGCAACTGAGCGCAATTAAAGTGAGTGAATTAACGCGGAGCGACCGAGCACAATTTCTAACTTGTGTTTCAAGCAAGGGAAATCCAGGGTATTAAGGTTACAAAGAATGAATTCAGCCTGTAAAGCTGTAGCTTGAACCTTCATATAGGCAGTAAAGTAACTCAGACAATGGGGGTTATGTAATAAAAGGTATGCCCAGGAGCAGTAACCCATAGCAACCAATCAGCAGGTAGGATTTACTACCTTCGAGGCAAACGTGGTGCCTTTTATTACATTTGGGGGTTTGTGTATTGTGCAGAGTGATCCATTCACTTAAAAGGCAATTATAAGAATGTTGGAAGTTTCTGTCTAAAGGGGTGGGCACTGGTTAGGGAACAGAGCTTAAAATTGCAGATGGTTTTTCTATCACCCAAGGGAAGATACATTCATCCAATGAGGAGCCTGTCAGGAGCCTGTTCATTCTGTCTTCTCAAGTTATACAACTATTTCAATTCAGTTACATAAGGTAAAAGTATTGGGGCTCCATGCAAATCATTTTAGTGTTCATCCCATCCCCCAACCCCTTAGGAAAGATAATCTGTTGCCATATATTGAAACTGCCTATTCGTTAGGATCCCCACTGGGCTGTGGGACCTAAACCCTAGCTCAGAACGGTCATTCCTGGTGGCAAATAGGGGAGGCTGCTCTGGGAACTGCATATAATGGGGCTTCAGATAGGAAGAATAGGGTAGGGTGATGATAACTGGACAAAAGTAGACCTTAAGGCAACTTAGATACAGTAGGGCAAAAGTAGGACAATGTGAAGACAGATGAGCAAAGATGTTAGTAGGGACAAGCTAGAGACAGTAGGATCAGATAGAGACAGAAGGGCAAGGTGGGTATTGTTAGAAAATGATAAAGATTACAGGACAAGATGGTGACAGTAGGGAGAGGATGGAGCAGGTAGGACACTGGTCCCCACCAGGGGCTCACAAGTAACATGTTGCTCACCAACCCCTTGGATGTTGCTCCCAGTGGCCTCAAAGCAGTGCTTATTTTTGAATTCTGGGTTTGGAGGCAAGTTTTGGTTGCATAAAAAACAGGTGTATTACTAAATAGTGCTTTCTGTAGGCTACCAAATACTCAATCACAGCCTTTATTTGGCACTTCCAAGGAACATTTTTCATGTTTGTGTTGCTCCCCAACCCTTTTTACATTTTAATGTGGCTCATAGGAAAAAATAAATGGTCGGGGACCCATGAAGTAGGGACAGAATGGAGACAGTAGGGCAAGATGGAAACAGTAGGATCGGATGGAGACAGTAGAATAGGATGGAGACAGTAGTGCAAGATGGAGACAGTAGAGAAAGATGGGTACTATAATACATTAATGAAGACTGTAGGACAAGATGGTGACAGTAGGACAAGATGGAAGACAGTAGGGCAAAGTGATGACAGTAGGACAAGATGGAGACAGTTGGGCAAAGTGCTAACAGGAGGGCAAGATGGAGACAGTAGGGCAAAATGGAGACAGTAGGGCAAAATTATGACAGTAGGACAAGATCGAGACAGTAGGGCAAAGTGATAACAGAAGGGCAAGCTGGAGACAGTAGGGCAAAGTGATGACAGTAGGACAAGATGGAGACAGCAGCACAAGATGAAGTGAGTAGGACTAGATAGTGACAATTGGGCTAGCTGGATAGAGTGGGGACAAGATGTTTACTGTAACTAACCCAATGGCTTCCGGTAAGATGCACATAGTTTACAGTAGGATGAGATTGAAACTGCAGAGCACACTGAAGACACAAAAGTAAGGGGACTGTTGGGAAAGCAAGCAAGGTAAGACAAGCACAGAAGCCCAAGGTAGAGACATTATGACATGATGGTAATACTAAATCATGACTGCAATAGAAAGTTAGATGACAGATGGAGACAGTAGGGCAAGTTTAGGAGAGGATGATAATATGGTGGCAGTAGGTTAAGGAAAAGGCAGCATGGCCATATGGGAACAGTAAATTTAAGAATTCACTGTACTTTTTTATTTACTTTTTAGAATTTACCAATATTGAGCAGGACCATTCAATTTCTATCCATTTGGCTACAACTCCCAGGTTCCATCTAAATGTTGCTGAAAATTAAGGACACACTGAAATGTCTTTTTGCACCATTACCTTCTCTGGGATGTTATTTCCCAGTTGCAATGCAATGCCTGATATATATGTATATACAATAAATATATACACAGCAGCTACAGTTAAACAGGGACACATGGAAGTTATTGGATACACAAGGGTGGCCGATTACAAATCTTCATTCAGTGACTCCTCCCCCACAATATTTTGCAGGAAATCTGTAGGATTATTTGTTCTTTCATAAATAAATGTAATTCTTTCCTCCGGCAATGGGAAAGTAGAGGATAAAAAGAGTATAACGAATATCATGCACAGAATGAGTTAAATTATAGGCAAAATATCACTAAAATCACTTAGCAAATGACAAGGAGCGAACGAGTTTTCTCTCCATCTCTTCCCATTTACTCGAACAGCCATTTTGTGCTTTTGTCAGAACCTTGTGATGTAAACGTATTTCATTGTGGATGTTTAGTCATCAGTAAATCTTAAAGTGAACAATAAACAGTATGGCAGATGGTGAATCAATAGTAGCTCCAGAGTAATGCATTGTCTAATTGTGTGGCTTCCCGGGTAAAACCTACTGTTCTGTCTCTGCTGGCCAAGGATGCTGGGAGTTGTATGGGCTCAGAATTAGAGTACAGGGTGTGCAAAACGTATACAAACCAAACAACCATTTAGTCACCATTCTGCTAGTCACAGATACCTCACTGATTTCTAATATGAAATAAATGTAATGTAAAATCTTTATTCTTTACAGTAGGGGTAGATTATCCCTTTTAATACATGAGTGATACTCAGAGTTCCCTGTATAACTCAGCCTGCAGCCTTGTGTCTTTATATGGTCACAGAACGCCTCAGTCACTTCTAATATCCTTATCATTTACAGTAGGGGGTACATTATCCCTTATAATACATGAGTGATACTCAGAGTTCCCTGTATAACTCAGCCTGCAGCCTTGTGCCTTTATATGGTCACAGAACCCCCTCAGTGACTTCTAATATCCTTATCATTTACAGTAGGGGGTACATTATCCCTTATAATACATGAGTGATACTCAGAGTTCCCTGTATAACTCAGCCTGCAGTCTTGTGCCTTTATATGATCACAGAACCCCTCAGTGACTTCTAATATCCTTATCATTTACAGTAGGGGGTACATTATCTCTTATAATACATGAGTGATACTCAGAGTTCCCTGTATAATTGAAGAGTTCAGACTCCTTTCTGAGTCGATATAGAGTTTTAAGAAGTAAACATTTTGCTGTAAGGTCCAGTAACTTCTAATTATGCCGCTGAGTTTACCTTTGAATTCTCACATGCTATAAATCTGCAGAATGAGGGATCAATAGGCAGCGCTGCCAAGACCAGTCATGTTATATTTATATTCCGCATTCCCGATCCAGTGATTTCTATTCTCCATACTTACCAGGCATATGTTACAAACATTTTATGAGCCCCAAATACTGTTTACACGTGAATTGGCTGTAAATTTTACCGCCTTGATGAATAGCTCTTTTTTATAGCCGTTCAGACAATAAAATATACAGTAAAAGAAAGCCAGGAGCTCAGGACCTGAAGGCGCGGTGTGTACGTGATGGGGGCAAGAGCTTGAGAATGAGCATGCAAACAAAAAATCGACAGCCAAACCGACTGCTCAGCCGTCTACCTCCCAATGTTATCATTTAGTTACTGAGACCACATATCAAGTCAAAATGAGACCTGAGGGTTCACATGTAGTTTTAGAAAAATTTAAGTTTTGCACCAAAAAGTCTGAACAGAGTTTAGTAAATAACCACAATGTTGGGATCGTTCAGGCACTGTTTAGCCCAGGAGAGCCCATACTTTACTAATGCGAGGTCTACGTGGACTTGGCGTGGAAACCCCTGGCCAAGTTACTAGAGAAATGACCAACTATGTGCATGGCCCTGTGCCATTAAGTGCACTCAGGGGCTTCTACCCCAGTTCCAAGCCCCCTGCCCCAGTCACAGGCGTTCTTGCCCCAATCTTGGCCCTCCTCACCCCACCATGTACCTTTTATACCATTGAGGCTGATATGAGAGGAGTGGCTGAAATTGGGCCTCGGTTTGCAGGGCCCACCAGGTTTTTCCCAGGGTCATGTTGCCCAGTCTGACCCTGTCCTTACTGCTCATATGTACAAACTTTTAGTTTGCCCAAAATACATCAAGACTTGATCAGAAGTCAACCCATAGTTAGTGATGGGACATTTGTATCAATATTTGATTTCAAATGGCTGCCTTATTCCTCAAGCCTCCTTCCTAAAAACTACATATGGGCGGATGTGGGCAACCCAAAATTTAGTGATGTCACATATTCAACTCTTATAGCAGAAAGAATTTGTTGTTTAGCTCACCAATATTTGGGTCCTGCTCTATAGACTAAGCACCCATGCCTCTAGTAATGAAGGAGGGTATTTGTTTTTTTTTTCCCTTGTCTTTTGATTCTCATGTTCATGCTATCTCAACATTTATAGGTGACATTTGGATCCCATATTTGGATGAGCACATTAAAATAGGCTACTCTTGGCTGCCATCTTGGATTTTTTTCAGCCTGGCTGCTGTCCACATTGGGGGGGGGGGGCAGGACCAGAAACAGAGGGGCTCTGATGTTACCCCTGTGAATTGAATAGAAGCAATTGCCGCTGGAGCAGGTTGGATAATCCTGGACACCATTGACATATAAAGGTGTGAGTTACTAATTCGCTCTGGATAGTATTAATATGTAACTTGCCAACCCTTTTGTACAATGCTACACGTAATGGACTTCAGATTTACCACAACTGGACACTGATGACTGGGATGACCTTACCCACTCATACCTATCTTCAGTGATTAGTGGTAATGATATTATGATACAGTACAATCCATAGGAAGTATCTCACACCGGCAAGACTGCACTCGATGGGTCTTAGGCCAGATAATCTATGTTTTAAATGCAGAACAAGTCCAGGTACTTTCTTACATGTGTTCTGGTCCTGCCCACTGATAGAGAAATTTTGGAGAAAGGTGGTGATATATGTAATAGAAACATCAGACATGCCAAACGTGCGATCCCCAGAAGCATGTATATTGGGTTTAGTGAAAAATATTGTCCAGGACAAATACCAACGCACGCTCCTGAGACTCCTTTATTACTATGCTAGGAAAACTATTATACTAACTTGGAAGTTGCCCACCCACCCACCCTAAAGAAATGGAAATGTATAATAAACCAAGCGCTCCCCCTCTACAAGCTAACATACATTAGTAGAGGCTGCCAAGATAAATCTGATAATGTGTGGGGTGTATGGGTTGATATGACTGATACGAACGCACCCCAAGAACCTAGCTAGCCAAACCACCTACATACTTGGGAACAGATGCCAACGCAAGCTCACACGGCCCAAATCCCCCCTCCATGTACCCCCTGTTTGAGTGTCTTAAGTTATAAAGCAGAAAGAAGGATTTGCTCTTCTATTGTGGTAACCATTGATTTAATGATGACTCTTACTTTGATGAAGGGTTGCTTAACCCATGTGAATAACCAATGTATACTCTGAATATCATTGTAAATTATCCTTTATTGGTTGATAAAGTTGGTAGATAAGTTGAAGTTGCATCCAAACAATATGTAACTTGCCTTGTCTTATGTACTTTGTGCTAATAAAATACACAAGGACCCCGGTTAGACATTAAATGGTAAATTCTGATATAATAATTATTGTCTCGGTTCTGCATCAGCTCGTTGTGGAATGAACTGATTCTCCCTTTTGTCTCAGGGCAGCAAATATCAGCCTGAAGGTGACTGAGGCAGGAGCACATTGTGAACGCAGCGCGGTGTGACTGTTGCGCGGCTATGCAAGACATTATTATGAGCAGTTGGACTTTATTAAAGGTCGCAGGAGAGCTATGATTAAACACTTTGCCGTTATAAGCAGGAAATTGTGAGACGAAGGACTTGAACTGTTACTCCCTCGCACGCCAATTACAGTCCTTACCCTCCCAATTATCTTTCCACAAGGCAGCGGATGGCCATGCAGAGCCTTCACTTGTCAAATTCGAGAGGCTCCATGTCATCTCTATCATCTATGGCTTCCCTGTAACACTCCTTGTCGTTACAGCACAAAACTAGTCCACTTACATTCACAACAAATGGTGCATTAAAGGGCCAGCACCCCTTTTCTCATTTGTCTGATGAAAACACTAGGAATTGAATGGGTATTTTCCATGGATGTGACAAATCCAGAATTTTTGAAGTTGGCTGAATACCAAACCAAATCTGAACACACTACACACATATTACACACCAACCAAACTGTAACCCTAATACAACCACAGATGGCAGTTTCTTTTGCAGTGAATACAAAATGCAAAAGAAGGCAACATGACATCCCAAGAATTCAGAATACTCTTCTCTGTCCTCTAATTGGACTCTCAATATAAGGCAGTGCATCATTAGGAAGAGGCACGATGATTAATAACTGATCATTAAGAGCCATTAATAATTACAGCAGGATTTCAGGCTTAGGGTGACATACATGGCTTTTCAGTGTGATAAGGATATATGTATGTATATATATAGGGCAGTATTTGCCATGCAGCATCAGACCCTTGAGACTAAGATGTATTTTCTCAGCAGACTGCCTTGACCTTGAGTGCTATCATTATTGCCCGATAGGCTACGTACCATAGAGTTACAATAAAAATCTCTGGCAGATACTTCTCCTCGCCAGTATATTGCTTTTAATGCCCCTGGGAAATGTATAAGCTCTTTATGACCTTTCCGCAGAGCTAAGAAAAAAAGAGGAAAAAAAAAAAAAATAGAAAACTCACAAATTCCGATTTCCAGGCTTCCCTTCAATTTATGAACAAATGAGCAGTACCTTTAATTATTGTGCCTCTTGAGAGAAGTGTCTTTGCCTTGAGTGTGCGGAGGCTGATTGCTGCCAGAGCACTGAGCCATTCAGAATGGGAGTGAAGAGGGAGCCGGGAAGGTTACATTTCCGAAGGCAACTCTATGAAGTGCCACCGTAATAATGATTCCCTGCTGGGAAAGGCACTCGGTAAGTAAGATACACTCTACCTTTTCTACTTCTGCTGCTACAGAAGGGATCTGATCAATATAACCACAAACAAGGTTCATGCGACCTTTCTGAGTTTGAGCTTCAATGTCTATTTAGCTGTGACTTAACCAGTGCTAAATTGTGTCCTATGTGTGTGGAGGGGGGAAGGAAGATATGGAAACACAGCACTTAAAGCCAGATATTATACTGTGTAGCTGCTATCAGATGGATCTGGAATCTGTGGTATAAATGCTGCCCCTTCAACAAACATATATAGAAACATTGGGGGTAACAGTCACCCTGCTATAGTTACAGGGGTACTCAGGGCACAAATAGGCACTCACCCCAAATTTCACCCTAACTGGCCTTCAGGCTGGGCCCCTTAGCTCATTACAAGGTCACAGATATATAAAAACATTGGGGTATTAGTCAACCTGCTATAGATCCAGGGGTACTCAGGGCACAAATAAGCACTCACCCCAAATCTCCCCCTAACTGGCCTTCAGGCTGGGCCCCCTTAGCTCATAACAAGGTTACAGATATATAGAAACATTGGGGTACCAATCACCCTGCTATAGTTCCAGGGGTACCCAGGGCACAAATAAACACTCACCCCAAATCTCCCCCTAACTGGCCTTCAGACTGGGCCCCCTTAGCTCATAACAAGGTTAC
This sequence comes from Xenopus petersii, assembly GCA_038501925.1. NCBI lineage: Eukaryota > Metazoa > Chordata > Amphibia > Anura > Pipidae > Xenopus > Xenopus petersii. The sequence continues at coordinate 135,209,806 of CM076681.1, forward strand.
AGATATATAAAAACATTGGTGTAACAGTCACCCTGTTATAGTTCCAGGGGTACCAAGGACACAAATAAGCACTCACCCCAAACCTCTCCCTAACTGACCTTCAGACTGGGCCCCCTTAGCTCATAACAAGGTTACATATATATAGAAACATTGGGGTAACAGTCACCCTGCTATAGTTCCAGGGGTACCCAGGCACAGAAAATAAAGTATGTAAACCCTAATATGTTGACGTCCCCTGATATTCTGTAACTTTTATGAAAGCACAAGGGTGCAAGCCTTGTATCCTATGTACGTATATATACAATAGTACACACATATAAACAATAAAGGTGCCCCTTGTATCTATATGGAGCTCACAGTCATAATGTCGGAATGATAAGAAATCCAATTCACCGCAGCCCATAAAGCTTTGCTTCTCGTTATTATTATTGTTATAGTGCAGAGTCGCACAAACACAGATCAAAATGTTCATTACCAAAAGTAATTATAATTAAAGCTGACTGTGTATTTTAGTCATTAATTACATGATTATAATCAGGGAATAATTAAAAAGTGCAGGATAGAAGTGTAAAACGCGCCGGTGGGGCTGTGTTTCTGTGCGTTAAGTTGACCCCCGGGATACAATTTATTTCTTGGTTTTGCTCAAAAATGCTGCTTTGATTTTTTTAGGCCCATATCAGGCCCCAGAACATCAGTGCTGCTTGGGAACAAGTCTCCTTCCTTGTTTTTGGCTAAAAAGTGCTCATACCTACGTTTCAGGGCATTTCCTATGCAACTTAAGGTGCCCATACACTGAGAGATCCACTCGTTTGGCGATGTCGTCAAACAAGCGGATCTCTCCCCATATGCCCACCTTGAGGTGGGCAATATGGGGCTGATCCGATGGTGGGCCCTAGGGCCCAACAATCAGATCATAACGAATAGCAATGGGCGGTCGGATCGCGGGACCGCATCAACGAATAGATGCAGCCGCAATCCGACGAGATTTTTTCACCCATCCGATCGAGATCTGGCCGACTTTCGGCCAGATGTCGATTGGAGAAGCCTGTCGGGGAGCCCCATACACGGGCCAATAAGCTGCCGACGCGGTCTGTCGGCAGCTTTTATCGGCCCGTGTATGGCCACCTTTAATGAATAGGAGCTGCCCTGTGTAACATCAGTTTTAAAACAGAATTAAAGGAACAGTAACATCAAAAAATTTAATTATTTTAAAGTAATGAAAATATCATGTAGTGTTGCCCTGCACTGGTAAAAATGCCATGTTTGCTTCAAAAAACACTACTATAGTTCATATAAACAAGCTGCTGTGTAGCAATGGCGGAAATTGAAAAAGTTTATATGGCACAGGTTAAATAGTGGATAACAGATAACACCATTATGTTCTGCAGAGCTTATCTGCTATCTGAGCCTTTTCTCCTTTGAATGGCTGCCCCCATGGCTACACAGCAGTTTGTTTATATAAACTATAGTAGTGTTTCTGAAGCAAACACAGCAGTTTTAGCAGTAAAGGGCAACACTGCATTATATTTACTTTTACTTTAAAACACTTTCATTTTTTGATGTTACTGTTCCTTAAAAGCCTAACAAAGTACAATTGATCATGACCGGTAGTAATAATAGATTATTCAGATCGCATAGGCCTGTGATCATTTGCACAGTGCCCCCATCCGCAGGCAAATTTGCAAAAAATGGCAGATTTTTGCATTTTTCTTTGGCATTTTGCACTCTGCAGGGGGCATTGTAAAGAGCGTCATGAAATGCTGTATTTTTTTATCATGTAATCACAATAACATTTCAAAGGTTCAACAAAGTTGTCCACAGCTGCTTCTCATCTTTTGTGTGTCTAGCTATCTGTATAACAGAGCATTCTATCCCAGTGGCTGCACAGATCCTATCTGATCCCCATTGTAAGCAACAGTCCTGTCCTGCTTTATGGCTGAGATTCTAGCTATCTGTATAACAGAGCATTCTGTCCCAGTGGCTGCACAGATCCTATCTGATCCCCATTGTAAGCAACAGTCCTGTCCTGCTTTATGGCTGAGATTCTAGCTATCTGTATAACAGAGCATTCTGTCCCAGTGGCTGCACAGATCCTATCTGATCCCAATTGGAAGCAGTTGTGTTTCAGAGAGCTCTCATGTCTGGAGCAAGCCCAGGCCCTGCTAGGGCTGGTCGGGCTACCCGGAAAACTGAGGCCCAGGCTTTGGGGCCTAGCCATGCGGCTGAACTGTCAAGGCCAAGACTGAGATCCTCATCTGTTGGGACCCCAGGAACACCAAGGGGGAAAACCAGCAGTGAGAGTGAGATGGAGGTGGAAAAGTTTGTGGCTGAGACCAGGAGGCAGAAGCAGAAAAATGCAGCAGCAGCTCGTGCTCAGGAGGTGGAAGCCCGCAGAGGTGCCCCTAAAGGAAAGATCTCCCCTGGAGCTGCTAGTGTTAACCATGTGCTACAGGGAAATATGGATGGAAAGCAAATATCGGAAATAAATCAGCAGGAACACAAAGGTATGGAAAAACAAACTTTGCCTTTAATGTCAACAGAAGTTAATAATGACTTGCTAGTTACAAATGTTAATGTACATGGAGATAAACATATTACTACTTGCCAAAGTTCCCCCCAGCAATGTGTGACTGTGGAGTGTGAGCAGCAGAAAGTCCAGCGCTGCAGCAATACCAAACAAACTGTGTCTCCATTGTGTGTGCTGGAATCAGTTGGCCAGGTGGGGGAGGAATCAGGTGCAGACATTAACTCTCCAGTGTGTGTGTTACCATCACAGCCAGCTTGCCAGGAGAGTGGGGCTACGGGTGCAGCTGCCAGACCTTGCACTCAAGCACCCACATCTTTACTTCATGGAGCAGCCGGCGCCACTAAAGTTCCCAGTGGAAAGGGGAGAAGGAGTAAAGCTTCCAGCATTGCACCAGTTCCTCATGGCTCAGAAGGCAACAGCCCTGGTGGAAGCCCTGGAACCAGCATTGCACATAACATCAGTAAAGGAGCTGCAGTTAAAGGGGCACAACATAAAGAAGCAAGTAATAAAGGCAAAGTTAAAGAGACAATTTCTGCAGAAAAAGTAGCTGAAGCACTAAAAGAATTAGCTACATTGCAAAACAGAAAAAAGTCTTTGGAAATGTCAATAAAACACTTAACAAATTCAATGGTGTTTTCAGATGACAAATATAAGGAATCCAACAGATGCAAACGTGATGAACTGGGGAATGAACTTGCTGGTATAGAGCTTCGCATTTCTGAGCTTTATAAAGATGTCGGTCCCTGGAAGGAAGTTTATCAAAATAAACAGAGATTTGCAGCAATGTCATCCAGTGTCCGCACTCCAGCTGCAAAACCAGCTTTGGTAAAGTCACTTCAGAGCAGCACATCTAACAGCCCTGTGTCATCTGAGAGTGAGGCGGAATTCATAAAGCCTTTACCCCCCAGGCTGCAGAGGAGACGGGGCAAGATTAACTGGCAGAACATGGCGTTTGATCAGCAGGAAGTGGATGCCCAGGAAAGGAAACAGGAAGAAAAGGCCTTTAAAGCTACTGTTGGGAAGAAGGACCAGGCTTTTGTACTGTCATCTGATCAGGATTTTCCAGAGCTGCCAAAAGTTGAAGGCAAAGTTACAACAAATCCTGTACCCCAAAATACCAATGACAGTGGGAAAGAACAGCAAGAAAGTGCCCAGGATCCAGCTGAAACCGTGTCCATAGAAGAAGAAGAACTGCATGCAGAAGAGATGGACATTACACCAACAAAGACTGCTTCTTCCAGTGTGAATGAGAGTGAGAGGGTGGAGAGTGGGGTGATTGAGGAGAATGAAGTGGAGTCCTCTGTAGCTGTTGGGAATGACAGTGTGAGTGAGGCTGTGACTGGTGTTGAGGGAATGGAGGGTGAATGTGGGGGAGTGCAAGCTGGAGGGATGGCTGGGAATGTGGCAGTTTCTGCTGCTAATGGATTGACAGAAGTTAGCCAGGGACAGGTAGATCATGGGCTTCCAGAACCTGTAGAGGTAGTGTCAGTTCAGGTAGGTGGCCAAGGAGAACAGGTCAATCCAGCAAGTTTCTGGGAGAGAAGGCGTCTTTTCCCAGTCCCTGATATATCTGATAATGACCCCTTTAAGAGAAAGAACTGGGTTAAGGTAAAGTGGGATGGCAATAAAGAGGATGCCCCTCCAAGACGACACTTTGTACGCACCATGTTGCTAGAGGGGATGGGTTTCTCTCCAGATGATTTATCAGCTGTAATTGGACAAACCGAAATTGATTATGACATCACTTTTAAGTTGCCTGAGGCTTTAGACCATTTCTGGCGGATTTATAATTTGCAGAAAAGAGCAGGACACCAAAACTGGGAGAACTTAGTTGTCATTCCAATGACCAAGCCTGAGACCAAACTCATTACTATAGTAATGAAAAATGATGCGGTTCCCCAGGAAGATATTTTGGTTTGGTTGCAGCGCCAGTGTACAGTTTTGTCTCCGTTGGTAAAGGTGTATGATGAGGATAATGTCTGGGGAGGTGTTTGGCGCACAAAAGTGAGGCTTGAGGTGACAGGCAATGTACCCAACCATCTGCCCAATGCTTTTTTCATAGGGAAGGAAAAAGGCTCTTGTTTCTATGTTGGCCAGCCACGGCGATGCTATAAGTGTGGGGCTAGAGATCATCTGGCAAGAGCCTGCTCTATACTGAAGTGTGCACTTTGTAATGCTGTGGGGCATGAGGCGAGAAGCTGTGACCAGGTCAGGTGCAACCTGTGCAATAGAATGGGCCATTCCCACAGGAGGTGTCCGGAAGCATACCATAATATGGTCAGACTCTTCCCTGAGATAGACCGGGAGATGAGAAAGGTAATGGAGCTGGAGGAAGGGGAAGGAGAGAAGGAGCAAGAGGAGGAGGTACCAGCAACCCAGGAAAAAGTCATTCCTAAGCAGCAGAGGTTTAGGCAGCCAACAAAAGATCAGAAAAAAGAAAAGCAACCAGAGAAGGCAGCTAGAGGGAGTGAAAGTGGAAAACAACCAGAGAAGGCAGCAAGAGAGAGTGAAGTTAAGGTACCGAATGATGGGAATGAAAAAGATGGTTGGAAAAAAGCTAAAAACAAAAAGTCTAAAAAGCATGCCCATCTGTTAGATCCAGGAGAAGGTCACTCAGAAATAAATACTTTCTCTATAAGTACAGGGAATAAATTCTCAGTGCTTGATAATAATTCTGAGACCTGGGGTGACAGAGCAGAAAGAGAAGAGCAAGAGGAGCTGGAGAGGATAGAGACGCAAGAAGCCGGGGAGAGTAACCCAAGGGAGTTGGAGGAGGAGGTTATGGAGGTTCAACTGGCTTCAAAGAAAAGAACTAGGGAAGGGGGTGAGCACCCGGCCAGTAAGAAAGGTGTAAGAGAAACTGCAAACAGCTCTCAGACTCCGGCCAGAGACCCAGTAAGTGAAAATGAAAAACAGCAGCTGCAGTCAGGGCCCCAAGTTAAGCGATATGGGGATGCAGCTGGTTTTTCAGCAAAGGAAAAGAAAGGCAAATCTATGACAAATATTCATGATGGCGTCAACTCCAATTAGGTTTTTAACATCTAATGTGTGTAGTGTCAGAACTCAGCGAGCCAGATTTTTGGCTTTTGAAAGTCTAGGTAACTCAGACGCTGAGGTTTTTTTCCTTCAGGAAACCCGTCTTACTACTCAGGCAGAACTGAGAAAGGCAAAGGCTGACTGGCGGCATGGGCCTTCATTCTGGTCCATAGCGGAGGAGCCATGTGGAGGTGTAGCCATATTATTTAGAGGTGGCCTCAATATAAGAGTACATCGTCTCCTCGAGATTCAAGTGGGGCGCTGTTTGATGTTGGACGTGACTATAAATAGCAGACGTTTTCGTCTTATAAATGTTTATGGGCCGCAGTCTATGTCAGGTAGGAGGGCTTTACTGTCTGAAATCAGACCCTATTTACACACATCGCTCTCTGTCATCCTGGCTGGTGATTTCAACCAAGTCCTTAGACCAGAAGATCGGTCAGGAAGATCAGGTAGATCAGAAAGCTTTTTCTTTAAACAACTTATCCAACAAGCCAGAATGGTTGATGTTGCCACGTGGGGAGGCCGGAGAGCGGTCCATACTTACAGGTGTGGGGCTAGAAGTAGCCGCCTGGATATGGCTTTTGTCCAGATGGGTGAGGAATTTGCTGATGTGAGGGAAATCGGGGTTGAGTACTCCGACCATATGACCTTTTCCTTTACATTGGGCACTTTGTCTACTCCAGAGAAGGGCAAGGGCCTGTGGCGGCTCAGTACAGATTCCCTGGAGGGTGAGGCAGTACAACAGTCTTTTGAGGCTCTTCTTCAGCACCAGTTTGGGAGAGTTGATTTTTATGACTCTGTGTCATTGTGGTGGGAGAGTGTTAAGCACTCATTCCGGGCTTTCTTCCGAAATCTATCTGTACGAAGGGAGGGCAATAAGTATAAGAAGTACCTGACTCTTATAAAGAAGTTGGAGTCCTCTATTTCGGATGGGGTGGAGGGGTCAAAAATTGCCCAGCTGAAGGCCCAGATCAGAGAATGTCAGTACAGCCGGTACAAATCTCTTGTGCAGGAAAGGGACTATGGGAGTTTTCACTCACCGGACCCCTTTTTAAACTGCAAAGAGAATGTTGGGCGGAAACTTATCACCGGTCTGATCGATCCCAAGGGTGAGTTACAAACATCAAGGGAGGGCATCCTTGGGATTGTGAAAGACTTCTACGGTTCTCTGTTCCGGGCCAAGGCTTTGGATAAGGGGAGGACTTCATCCTTCCTGGAGGGAACCCCAGGACCTGATGTAACAAATTTGGACTTTAAACCTTTGACAGCTGAGATCACGGAGGACGAGGTCAAAGCTGCCATCGACTGCCTCGCTAAAAAGAAGGCTCCAGGACCGGACGGCCTTACAGCCGAATTTTATAAGAAATTTAAAGATCAGCTGGCTCCAGTTCTTGTAGAGGTCTTTAGAGACTGCCTGGAAGGGGGTATCTTGCCCCCCTCTATGAGAGAATCCTCTTTGATCTTGCTGTCAAAGGGTAAGGATCCAAAGCGGGTTGAGAACTGGAGGCCAATTGCCCTTCTCAACACTGATAGGAAGCTTCTCGCACGGATATTTTTTACAAGACTGATTTCATTTTCAGGCACTTTATTATCTCCTGTCCAGTTCTGCACGGTGAAAGGGCGGAGCATCTTTGGGGCGATCCTTACTATTAGGGAAGCCTTGGAGTTATGCAAAGTCCAAAATACTGGGTGTTACCTTCTGTCTCTGGACCAGGCTAAGGCCTTTGATCGAGTGGATCATGAGTATCTGTGGGCCGTTTTGACAAAGTATGGCATCCCGGGAACATTCATTAGTTGGCTCTCAGCTTTGTACAAAGGGGCAGTAAGCTTTCCACTTATCAATGGATGGCGTGGTGAAAACTTTGAGGTCGGGGCAGGGGTGAGACAGGGGTGTCCCTTAAGCCCTCTGCTGTATGTTTTTGCGATCGATCCTTTTTTAAGGCGTTTGCAGGCGAGTGGAATTGAGGGTCTCTCTGTTCCCCGTTGCCAGCCCCTCAGGTCGGTAGCCTATGCGGATGACGTCACGGTAGCAGTCTCTTGTCCTGAAGATGCGAGAGTGTTGTCCGAGACAGTCAGAAGTTACTCAGAGGCCTCCGGGTCTCTGGTCAACATGGATAAGTCTCAAGCTTTTTGGTCATTAGATGAGGAGCCGGCCTTTCCGCTCCAGGAATTTACAACAGCCCCAACTCAGATTAGAATCTTAGGGATCAAATTTGGGAAGGGAGATGATGGTAGGCAAAACTGGGAGGAAAAGTTGGATGCCGGAAATGCAAAGGTACAGCGATGGAGGGGATGGAAGCTGTCCTACAGAGAAAGGGTGAAGCTCGTGAAGACTTACCTGGTCCCTATCTTTTTGTTTGTTTCCTACGTGTATCCGCTGCCAGAAGCTTTCTATGCTCGGATCCAAAGTCTGTTCTTTCAGTTAATCTGGGGGAACAGGCTGAATCCAGTAAAAAGGGGCATTACTTACCTGCAGAGGAAAGAGGGAGGGTTGGGCATGTTATGTCCAGTGGCCTTCTTTGGATCCATTTTCCTGAAGTTCAACTTTGGGATCCTGGGCCAAAGAACTGATTCCCTGTGGGAGAGTTGCATCAGGAATTGGGTATTGCCTCTGGTAGGAGATTGGCTGCTCGGCGGTAGTGTGAAGAAAGTCCGTGTGCGCGGTTGTCATCTTCCTCAGCATCTTGAATTGGGGCTGAAACTTTTGAGGAAGTGGGATGTCGGAATTGGGGAACTGGGTTCTGCCCCGAGAAAGCAGATCTATTGCAGGATCCTGGGAACCTATTTCACTGTCCCCTTAGCCTTGAGAGACTGTGTGGGGAACATTCTTTCTCAGAGCCTCCAGTGGCTCAATGACAGAAGACTGCCCCCCAAATACTTTGATCTTAACTGGCTGGCTCTTCAGGGAAAGCTTTTTGTTCGGGGCAATGTGAGTTACTTAAACATCGCTGAAAGGCAGTGCCCGTGGGGCTGTTCCACTGACGAGACCCTGGAACATTTTCTAGTTGATTGCCCTGTAACAAAAACTGTGCGCTGTCAGCTGGCAGAGGTTCTGAAGGTGCCCCACATTAGGCAACTTTCTTATACTGACGCGGCCTATGGCATTTTGTCTACCCAGCACCCACTTGACAGAGGAACGATGTACCTGATAATATCAGTGATGAGGTACCATCTGTGGCAATGCCGCTGTAGGAAATCCTTTGGCCAAGAGGAGATTGTTATTGAGCAGATCGTAAAGTCAGTGATGTCTGATTTGGGTTTCCTGAAGGAGCGTGAGATCAAACACTGCACCTCAAATACCTCAAAATGGAGAAATATAAATCTTTAGATGCCTCTGTCCTTGTATTTGCCTTTAAGGAATATTGTACCAACTATACTGGGGAAATCGCGATAGTGACATTTGTATGTTGTAGATTGGTACCAGCACCTCAATATTTCTGCAAGCAAATTCCTTTCTTTGCTATTTGGTATGTGTGGAGAATGAAGAGCATGTATGGAAATGCTTTATCCCATGTACTGTCAAGAGAAACTTGCCTATATTCGCTAATGTGTTGAATATTGCTATGCATTGTTTTGTTTGATTTGAAAGATTCTATTATTTGTTAAGTTTTTACTAATAAAAAATTCCTATCTGATCCCCATTGTAAGCAGCAGTCCTGTCCTGCTTTATGGCTGAGATTCTAGCTATCTGTATAACAGAACATTCTGACCCAGTGGCTGCACAGATCCTATCTGATCCCCATTGTAAGCAGCAGTCCTGCCCAGCTTTATAAATATGCACAAAATTATCCAATACAGGTAAAAGGGGAGCTGTGACAAGCTCTATTGCAGCCATTGATTAAATATCCTACTATATATGTATATGTATTCCTTTTCTTCTAGATTGCTGTTACAAATTGGCGTGAGGTTGGTGCTGGTCGGAGGGAGCTGCCAGCAGACAAGTTATTAGACGCTCTGCTACTTCATCTCAGATTTGCCAGTTAGAGAATGTAGAGGAGTCAATGCCAGGGTTTTGTTTGCTCCATACAAAAAGCAGCACTAGAGCTAAGCCACCATGACTGTATTAGTTAGCAGCCCGTGTGCAAGCTGGGTTTCTGGGCAGGTTTAGCAGAACGTCTGGATGATACGGTAGATAATAACCTGCAGTAACATGAGAAACAGCATATTGTTCTATTTTAATTCCTTCAAACTGAGCCAGGATTCCAGCAGCTTCACTTGTATCTGCCGGGCACTGTCCAAGGTGCTGAAATCACTTCCTGACTACCCTGCTCTCACTTCCACATTCATTCACACACACAAGCCAATTTCACCATCGCTGAAGTCCAAAATCCTACCTATTGTCCTATTTAGGCTGAGGAATTAAAGGCACAATGTGCCTCTTCGTATCTGGCCCCCTTGAGAATGACACATGTGATTCAAGGGGAGGCAAAGCTGACTGACTGCCACGTTGCCAAAAATTGTAGGTAGATCAGCGCCTACGGCAACAGAGAAAGGAATAAAAACAAAAAATAGTGCAGTATGTTTCAATATTACACCATACACCAGGGGCACATTAACTTAGTTCAAGTGAAGGAACAGAATAAAAAAAAACGTAGAATTTCGAATGATTTTTTTGGCTACTTTGACCATCGAATTGGCTACTTCGACCTTCGACTTCGACTTTGAATCGAACGATTCAAACTAAAAATCGTTCGACTATTCGACCATTCAATAGTCAAAGTACTGTGTCTTTAAAAAAAACTTCGACCCCCTAGTTCGCCAAGTAAAACCTACCGTAGCTCAATGTTAGCCTATGGGGAAGGTCCCCATAGGCTTTCAAAGCTTTTTTTGATCGAAGGAATTTCCTTCGAATCGTTCAATCGAACTATTATTCCTTCGATCGTTCGGTCGAACGAATAGCACTAAATCCTTCGACTTCGATATTCGAAGTCGAAGGATTTAACTTTGACAGTTGAATATCGAGGGTTAATTAACTGGTTTTGTTGAATGTTTTATTTAAAAATAGATGGTGAAATGGGGGGGAAATGGAAATAGGTTTTGGACTGTATCATTTTCTTCAAAACAGATTTGTGGTTTTGTGAATTATGAACATTTAATGCAAAATTGATAGTTTTGCTATTTAAACGTTTATATAAATTGGTTCTAAATTCTTTAGCTCCAGAAATTCTTTGAAAATAAACTTTTGTATTCCAAATCATTAAAAAAATTTAAATATGTTCAGAAGTTTTGGGAATTAATAATTTTCTCAAGGATATTTTTATTAACAGTTATACTTAGTGAAATGTAAATATGGAAAAAAGAAAATGGGCAATTGGCTTATTTAGATTTCAACAAGCTTTTGAGCAAGAACAAATTATCCTAATGAACAAGTTTTGTAATGATAAGTCTGTTGAAATTCTTTAGAAACAAATGATAATATTCCCAAAGGGTGAAAATGCAAATTTGTCAAAATATTTTTGAAATGATTTAGTTATAAATAGATTGTAGATAGATATAAATAGGGTTCCCAGCTCCCAGAAATTGAGGATTTTTCAGGTTTTGAGTGGAATTTTATAATAATATTATAAAGTCTGGTTATAATAATAATAATATTAATGATATTATTATTATAAAGTCTGGTTAAATTCTTTTAAATAGATGGTTGCAACTGAGTGAACATAGAAATACGTCAAAATGTTTTTCAAATAAGTCATTTTCTTCCAAATTTTTTTTTTTATTATCAAGTAATAGTTATAATTATGAATGTATGACGGTTTGATGAAAAATAACCAATTTTCCTGTTTAGAACTTATATAAAACAAGCCCCTACATTTTTTAGCCTTGTGGATTCTAGAAATAATGGGAGTTTTGGAGTGGAGTAGCGAATTTGCGGCGTTTTGCTTTGCCGGAAAATTTGCGAATTTCTTGCAAAATGGAAAAAAATTCATGAAATGGCGTCTTGTTTTTGATGCCGGCAAACTTTCACAGCGGTTTCACAAATTCTCTATTGAAACGTGGCAATAGACCAAAATAGAAGAACAATAATTGAGTTTAATGGGCAGATGCAGAGGGGAGGCTGGTTCTTTTTCGCCTGTCAGAGTCTGTGTTTCACTGGTTAACATGACCTTTAAAGGGCTGATATTCAGAGCTGGATAATGGCTTCTGACAGGGTATCTGACTTATTTAGTGTTTCCTTCTATTCAAGGCAATGTTTTTATTCCTTGTCAGCAAACAGAGGAACAGGAGCCACAGTGGTGCCGAGTGCAAAGAGTGGAGAATAAAACTGACACACTAAATAGAGACAGAATTCAGACATTTTGCCGAAAGCAACAAAGAAAATCCCAGAGGAATTTTGGATATTTTACCAGCCGCAATTTAGTGCCACAACATGCATGAAACGCGTCAGGCTGTCAAGATTTAGAATGAGGCTATAATAAAGCATTAATATTGTCTATGTATTAATATCAGAACAATGGAGTTGTGTGAGTGTGCATCCCTACATTTATTAGTTTGGGGTGTTTTCTCTTCATTTGTTTACTCTTTCCCTTCCTACGTGCTACTTTCAATGTAAATGGCACAATAATATGCACTTGTAGATAAGGGGTCAATTTGTTTAGAGCAGTGCAGGGTGCAAAGTGCCAAAAACAGGTGCAATCTGCCCACTGTGCCTCACCAAAATGGAATACAAAGACCTATATTTGCCCCATGGATACAGCTCTGCCTGCATTTGGAAGTGTTGTATTCATGATGGGTGGGTTAGCGGTGGCATATAGGCGCCACCTATCCTGCCTCCTATCTGTCATTAATCACTGGCAGGCACAGCCCAATACATAGCCCTGTATTTACTGCCTGACAATGGACGCACCTGGAGTGGACTAGTGATGGGTGAATTTGGGGCACTAAAAGGCACGCTTTTGCACCCCTTAATCTGGCCATAGATGCAAAGATCCGATCATATGAATCATCGTACGATCGGCTTCCCCATCTCCCGACCCGCCACTAACCATTCAGATCAAAGTCTTACCAGTCAGATTAGTTAAAGAACAGATCAGCAATGTTCTGCCCCTGACAGCAATCGTACGATATCTATGTCCAACCAAAGCTAGTGACAGTCTCCCACTGAAAATCGTACGATCGGCAATACACGCAGATATATTATCGGCAGCCGACAGAAATTTTCTAACCTGTCTGATTGACCAAACGACCGATCTCCGTTGGATGAAAAATTTCGAGACTCTCCACGCACGGTCCGAAAATTGTACAAATCCTCAATTCGTACGATCGGATCTTTGCGTCTGTGGCCAGCTTTAGAGCTTGTGCACTTTCATCAGTAGGCAACAAAATATTTGTTAAGAGAAACTCTACCCAAAAAACAAATTCCAGTTGCATTTTGTTTCTTTAAAGCTGTTATTAAATGCGATTACTATTAAAAGCTGTTTTTGTTTGATCCCTCTCTGTTCACAGTTCACCGCCAGTTCTGTAAATGAGTTGGCTTGTGCTACATTGTCAGAACCAGCAGTGAAGAGCCAGCGAGATACCGCTTTCAATAGAAATGACATTTGCACAATGTTAAACAGAATGGGAACAGGAAATGACTGGATTGGGGAGCTGCTCATTATGCAACAAACACTTTTTGGGTAGAGTTCCCCTTTAATGCTGCCATACTGCGCTCTGAAGCCCAAAGCAGCGCAGCTGTGTATATATTCTCGGAACGGCTCCCCCTGCGTGCGGTGAAACAACAAGCCCCATGCCAGGCTGCTTAATGAACTATGTTGTGTAGTTGATTATGTTGTTAAGTGGATTCACACTCCTGCTGCTGATGCGCCTATCAATAACACAACAAACCCAGCAGATGTTATTTGCTATTTTTCCTTGGCAGAGACGGTAGAGATTTTGGGGAGATGAGTGCAGAGTCCTGGCACAAATCAATAGGCTGATAATTATAACCAAGCGGGTATTACATGTACAATGGCACTGCATGAGCTTTTGCTTTTATGCTCTGTAGGGCAGTCTGCAGCTTGGGCAAATACATGCACTGTAGCTTTTACAGGTATGGGATCTGTTATCCAGCAACCCGTTATCCAGAAAGCTACAAATGACGGAAAGGCCGTCTCCCATAGACTCTTATTATATTCAAATAATCCCAATTTTTAAAAATGATTTCCTTTTTCTCTGTAATAATAAAACAATAGCTTGTACTTGATCCAAACGAAGATATTATTAAGCCTTATTGGAAGCAAATCCAGCTTGTTGGGTTTATTTAACGTTTACATGATTTTCTAGTAGACTTAAGGTATGAAGATCCAAATTACAGAAAGATCTGTTATCTGAAAAGCACCAGGTCCCGAGCATTCTGGATAACAGGTCCCATACCTGTATAGCCAATACTGAGTCTGAAACCTGTTGCTGTACATTACATACACATGGCCTGTTGATACAAGCCAGTGGCTTCTCTTCATACTGCTCGGAACTCATGATAATGGCTATACAGGTATGGGATCCATTATCCAGAAATCCGTTATCCAAAAATCTTTGAATTAGGGGTAGGCCATCCTCCAATCAAATCATTCAAAACTTTCAAAAAATGTGTTCCTTTTTCTATGCAATAATAAAACAGTGTGATGTACTTGATCCCAACTAAGATATAATTATTAGAATCCTTATTGGAGGCAAACCAATTCTTTTGAGTGTTTTTACTGTTGAATTGATTTTTTAGTAAACCAAAGTATGAAGATCCAAATTACAGGAAGATCCCTTATCCCAGGTTCCAAGCATTCTGAATAATAGATCCCATATCTGTATACATATATATCTATCAGCTTCAGAATAGATCATCACTCTCAGGTCTTAAAAAGATTTTTTATTTCTAAAAATGGCTAAGGACTGTCGTTTCGGCCTCCACGAGGCCTTTCTCAAAGTACTCAAATCTTCTATGAACATGCCTTAGGGGCCGATTCACTAAATTCGAGTGAAGGATTCGAAGTAAAAAAACTTCGAATTTCGAAGTGTTTTTTGGGCTACTTCGACCATCGAATGGGCTACTTCGACCTTCGACTACAACTATCGAAGGATTCGAACTAAAAATCGTTCGACTATTCGACCATTCGATAGTCGAAGTACTGTCTCTTTAAAAAAAACTTCGACCCCCTAGTTCGGCAGATAAAAGCTACCGAACTCAATGTTAGCCTATGGGGAAGGTCCCCATAGGCTTGCCTAAGTTTTTTTCATCGAAGGATATTCCTTCGATCGTTGGATTAAAATCCTTAGAATCGTTTGATTCGAAGGATTTAATCGTTCGATCGAATGAATAATCCTCCGATCGAATTTTCTGCGCTAAATCCTTCGACTTTGATATTCGAAGTCGAAGGATTTCAATTCCTAGTCGAATATCGAGGGTTAATTAACCCTCGATATTCGACCCATAGTAAATCTGCCCCTTAAAGTTGTGGGTACTTTTTTGGGTACTTTTGAGAAAGGCCTTGTGGAGGCCGAAATGTCAGTCCTTAGCCAATATTATACAGGTATAGGATCCCTTATCCGGAAACCCGATATCCAGAAAGCTCCGAATTATATCCAGAAAGCTCCCATAGACTCCAATTTATCCAAATAATCCAAATTTTTAAAAACTATTTCCTTTTTTCTCTGTAATAATAATAAATAAATCAGTAGCTTGTACTTGATCCCAACTAAGATAAAATTAATCCTTATTGGAAGCAAAACCAGCCTATTGGGTTTATTTAATGTTTAAATGAATTTCTAGTAGACATAAGGCATGAAGAACCAAATTACGGAAAGATCCATTATCCGGAAAACCCCAGGTCCTGAGCATTCTGGATAACAGGTCCCATACCTATATATATATATATATATATATATATATATATATATATATATATATATATACATCCCACAAAGAAGGTCCGCACTCTCAGGGCTTAAATTGAAATCAAAATGTTTTATTAACTAAACGACTAACGTTTCGGCCTCTCCGAGGCCTTTCTCAAAGTGACAATAGGTAATCAGAAAATGCATTATATACCTATGATGGCGGGAAAAAGAACATAATTGGCTAACGTCATCATCATCATCACTGTGCGTCAAATAGTTAAATTACATATAAAAAATGTTTTGATGTTATTTAACAAAAATAAATACAGCAATATCCACAATTATATTAATATTAAAAATATTAATATTAAAACCCCCTGTTGGGCGAACCATAAGATTAAAACAATGTAAATTGTAACAATTCTTGGTTTTAATTGTAACTCTCTATACTCCACGGAACAACCTGTTACTTATGTTACAATTACCTACAATTGAGTCAAGAGCAAAGGTCTGTCGTGGGAACCCCTCAATAGCAATACTAAAATTCTATTTGTCTTTACTAAAATACCGGTAGGTGGATCAGGTGCTTGCAAAAGATCTAATTCACATTGAATAAATTTAGATAAGGTATGATCTAGTATCACATGCCCATTAACTTAGCCGTTAACCCATCGGTGCTATGCCAAAATCCACTGTGAATCCACATAATTATAGTCCCAAAATTCCCATAAACCCAAAAATTTTGGACACTGCACCCAGGCAACATTGAACCGTTTGACGAGAGTGCCGGCTCCTCCATTTTCTCTATATATATATATATATATATATATATATACACATACTGTTTGGAAGGGGGACTTTCTACAGCTATGAAGGAAGCAAACCTTTATGCTAATATAACTCTGTATGGGCTATAAGCAATCTTAGGGGGTGGTTTTCTTTGAGTCCATTTTTTTTATACCCCTTGATTCTGTTAGACAAATTTTAGGGAATAATACCCATCTGGAGCCGAGTGCAGTTTGGTTCCTTTGTGCCAATGTTCCGTTGAGAGAAATGAAAGTCAAAATTCTAAACGTGAGATTGAAGACGTGGCTGGAACGGCAATCACTCGCATTATGGAATATAACCGGTCGCCTCGGGCTCCATGTACAAGGAATAAAAAGAGAATCATTTATGAGGTTCTTTGTTTAACTCTCACAAAAGCTTTCACTTAATGTGAGTGGAATAGACTCTTGACATGGTGCGGTTTATTCATATTTTTTTTTTCAGTAGAATTCACCATTTGCTCCTTATTTACCCACTAAATTGCTTCCAGTACTGTAGAAAATGCTTCAAGGGCCCCCAAATGTGGCCCCATTGTATATATACCCCTCACCGTGCCTAATGTGGATGTTTAAACACCAGCCTGCAATTTGAGCTGCCCAAGGAAAGGTACTTTATATAGTACTGTGCGTTCCCACAGTGGAAAGGAGAATAATATTTTTTCTTTGTAGGGAACAGTAAGTGTCACTTTCCTTATTAACATAATATGATGTAAATTGCTGTATATTCAACCTATTTTTATGTTCTCACTATATAATGTGTTGTGCAAGGCTGTAAAAATGTGAATATTTATTGCAAGACCTAAAATATCCCCAGTTAGTGGAGCTTAGTTGGTGCCTCCATATTTAGGAATAAAGTAAACCGTTGCCCCTCGATATGGAGGAAACTATCTGCAACATGGGTGTTTCCAAGGGTTAGCAATAATGGGTTACTTTATATGGTGTCAGCTCCACTAGAGATTTAATTCCCTGCTTGAGAATGTCCCATGTGATAAAGCAGAGGTCTCCAACCGTCCCTATTTTGAGCCCAGCACACAAAAATGAGGCACGCCTTATTGTACGCCGGCGCGTCCAAACTTGCTGCCGCCGCCCCCATCCCTGACCCCACCCCCGATCCCACACTGTTCCTTGCAAAAAAAAATATTTTTTAACTGGTCCCCGGTCCAAAAAAGGTTGGGGAACCCTGTGATAGAGAGTATCACGTGACCCCCAGGGACAGCCCCAGTCTAAGCAAGAACAGGGTCCCTCAAATGGGGATTAAGGTGGCCATAGACGCACAGATAATATCGTACGAAACTAATTTTAATACGATATTCGGTGTGTGTATGGTGGGAAAAGAGTCGACCGATATAGGCAGAAGACTTGAATGTTAGTTGGCTCGTAGATCGGGCTGGACGGAAAATTTTGATTGGGTGCCTTTGAAGGAACCAAACATCGGCCATTGTTAGTGCTGAATCGTCAGGTATGGGTAGAATTCTATTGTTTCTACTGTACATGTATATCTGACGATTCAGAGCTACACGTGTGTATTGAAACGAACGATCTTTCTTGGAAACATCTTTTCCAGGAAAGATTGTAATTATTACGTCTATGGCCACCTTTAGCCAGGGTAGGGCTTCATGCAAGGGATTGTTTTAAGAATATGAGGCAGTCGGAGCCTATTAGCCTTGTTGATGAGAAATGATGCATGTAATTTCCCAAGGAACCTCCAGATGTGCTTGAGTCTTAATAAAATATATCATGTAAGCAGTCCTCTGTTGCTTTATGGTAGAAATTACAGATACAGTCCAATATTTGGAGTAATAGTCCTGCACCTGATCTGACAACTTACATCACCACCCCACACCTCCAATACATCGCAGCTGCTATTATTTTTGGTTGCAACATTTAAGCAAAGAGGAGCAAGTAAATACAGCCAATCAGATCCTGTCTTATTATTCTAATTTCAGTAGCCTAACAGGAGCTCCCAGCTGATTGGCTACGATTTGGGTACCCTATTTGTTACTAGAATTACCAGGCAGAATTTGCTTCATATTTCAATGCAGCAATAAAAACCTATTTTTTTCGGCTTAATTAATTGAGCCCAACCCCGCGCCGAGCTGAGCCAGGAGCATCTGCTGTTTATTCACCTTCACGTGGCAAATTCACTTGCCGTTAATTCTCACGTCTCGCTTTTTATTTATACTTCACACACCCTAAACTGTCCCATATGCTTTGCCATTTCTGCCACCCACTTTGTGCAATGTTCCCCACCGCTTTGTGGGAAGTGACAGACGTGGGGAATGGGATGGGGGAGGAGGCGACTGAAACCTAAAAATAAGAGACTGTGCAGCAAGTTACATGTAGGATTTAAAAGAATATAAAAAAACTAGGGATGCACCGAATCCAGGATTCGGCCAGGATTCGGCCTTTTTCAGCAGGATTCGGACTCGGCCGAATCCTTCTGCCCGGCCAATCCGAATCCTAATTTGCATATGCAAATTAGGGGCGGGGAGGGCAATCTCCTTTGACTTTTTGTCACAAAACAAGGAAGTAAAAAATGTTTTCCCCTTCCAACCCCTAATTTGCATATGCAAACTAGGGTTCAGATTCGGTTCGGTATTCGGCCGAATCTTTCACGAAGGATTCGGGGGTTCGGCCGAATCCAAAATAGTGGATTCGGTGCATCCCTAAAAAAAAAAACCCAAAACAAAAGACATTGCACAAGGTATAATGTAACTATATAATACACAAAAGTCATGAATATCCGGTAAATTGTAAATTATAAACGGTGACTAGTGATGTCATTTTTGTCACATGACTCACTAAAACTTGTGTATTATAATAAATAAAGTACAATGGGTATATATATATATATATATATATATATGGAGAAAAGCTGCTCAGTCCCTTAATCGTTTACTTTATACAGGGTGCTAATTAAATCAATTTTATTACTTCTATATATGATTCGACATCAAACTTGAACTGCGCTTACCCTGTAAAAACTGTGACCTTTGTGTAAAAACCCCAGGTCCCACACTTTAGCATAGACCAATTTTGTATTGAAAGCTTGAATTGGGAAAAGCACTCACCCGACATATCGAGTGGTACAGGTGCATCGCCCCAAACCCGTAGCAGGAGGTTTTCATGAAATGCCTATGACTACGTATCTCCATGATACGAAACGCGTCAGGATTCAATGTTTTTAAACTGCTGGAATAAAAGTTGTTTTTACTTTGTGAGTGGAGTCCGGAGTGCTTGCCGATTTTCTCAATAAATAAAGTACCTCTTGTTGGAAAATATGGGAATATTAGAAGTAACCTCGGAAGTTCCATGGCCTGTATAAAAGCACGAGGCCGAAGCCTCCTCTGAACTCCTCGGTGACTTATAATATCCTTATATTTTACAATAGGGGGTACTTTATTCACTATATAATGGCATAATATAGCAGCTGAGGGCATGTCGTGCCACTTAATGTTTGTCTTGTCACGTTAGGATCTTGGAGTAGCTGCTCCAGGGATCATAATCTCAGGAGAAATTTAGGTGGATTCTGGATTATAAAGGTTCATTTTTAAATCCCAGCACAATGCTCAAAGTCCCCCAGAATAATGGCATTATTGTCCAACGCATTTGGATCAATTCAATAGTCGCTCCTGATGCAATCTTGCTGGTTCCAGGGTTCATGGATGCAGGTAATTGTGTGCAGTTCATTAGAGAAGTAGCAAAGGAGCATGTACAGTATGGGGGCCTAGCACCAATCTAGAATGCTTTGCACTTGTGTCTTTTTAAAGTATCTGACGGGAAAGCTTATATCACTGGAGAGTGCAAACGCAAAGGAGGATATATTCGATCCCTGAAAAGTCATGTAGTGCATTTGTTACAGCGGACATGCAGGGGGCAGAAGGTGGCGATCACCATATGTCATTTGCCATATTGAGTGCTGATCAGGAGGAAAGTTCTGAGCTGGCATGTATTGAGCAAGCTGAATCTCAGAGAAGACCCCGTGTGCCAGATGCTATACAGAATGGGGGGCTGTGTTGGAATGGCAAGCCAGGTCTTGGTGGAGGGGGGGGGAATTCAGATATTAGAATGATGTCTAGGGAAATATGTCAGCAGCATCCATATCCTATGGCAAATGTTGTGTTGTTGTTCCTGGATGGCAGCAACCCTTCTAACACTTACTCTTTTGTCTCTGTCTCTTGGTCTCACCCATTATTTGTCCCTTTGACACATTCCCGGCAGGGTTACATAGTTACATAGTTAAACTGGGTTGAAAAAAGACAAAGTCCATCAAGTTCAACCCCTCCAAATGAAAACCCAGCCCCATACACACACCCCTCCCTACTTTCACATAAATTCTATTTACCCATATCTATACTAACTATAGAGTTTAGTATCACAATAGCCTTTGTATTATGTCTGTCCAAAAAATCATCCAAGTCCCTCTTATAGTCATTAACTGAATCAGCATCACAACATCACCCGGCAGTGCATTCCACAACCTCACTGTCCTGACTGTGAAGAACCCCCTACTCTGTTCCTTTAAATGAAACTTGTTTTCCTCTAGTCTAAAGGGGAGGCCTCTGGTACGTGATTCTCTTTATGGGTAAAAAGGTCCCCTGCTATTTGTCTATAATGTCCTCTAATGTACTTGTAAAGTGTAATCATGTCCCCTCGCAAGCGCCGTTTTTCCAGAGAAAACAACCCCAACCTTGACCGTCTCCCCTCATAATTTAAGTCTTCCCTCCCTCTAACCAGTTTAGTTGCACTTAGTCTCTGCACTCTCTCCAGCTCATTTATATCCCTCTTAAGGACTGGAGTCCAAAACTGCCCCCATACTCCAGATGAGGCCTTAACTCAGACCCCCTCCCCTAATTGGTTGTCCCCTAAAGTGTGACACGAGCGGCAGTGGAGTTGGGGTAAAGTTCGGGTCTGGAGTTTAGAAGTAACTGGTCCCCCAGTGCTCCAGTCCGACCCTGCTCACTGGCATACACTGTTAAATGGCACAGAATTTAAGGCATTCTGAAGCCATGCAAAACAATCGTCATCAATCTTTTAAAATTTGCACCCCTAATCCAGGGCAATTTCATTAATAAAATTAGAGAGAACACCCATTGCTTCATTGAGCTTCAGGGTAGTGTAAAAGCACAGATAGTAGGTACATTTTTGCCATTGCTGTATATACTGTATATCAGATCTATACACACCATTCACCAAAATAGTCTCCCACCTCTAATACAATTCTCGGCACGCTCAGGTTTATAGGCCTCCTGAACCAGACCTGTAAAGTCAATATATTGATTGAACAATGTTGGCTGGGCTATAACTAAGAAGAGACACGGGTTGGTTTATCTCTGCACAGAATTTGCTTTTGTTCTTGAAGCTGAAGATTTATTTAAAGACTTCTGGGTGGTGGGAGAGAGTTGTGCGGTCAATCACTAGCGGTGATACTCAGAGACAAACTAAGTACAGTGAAACCAAATTATATGTCAGGCCCCAGCAAGCCATAGTAAGTGGTTTTCCAAATTATTTAATTTCAGAGGTAGAATTCAGCACGCTGTTTAGTCAGTAGGGCAATAGGAAGAACAGACAATGTTCTATGGGGTATATTTATCGAAGGGTGAAGTTAGAGATCTCCAGAGTCCGCAGAGTGAAATACCGTCTCTCTCCATTCATTTCTATGGGATTTTTAAAGGTGTATTTATCAAAGGTTGATAGTGAAAGTTCACTAAAATCCCATAGAAATGAATGGAGAGAGACGGTATTTCACTCTGCGGACTCTGGAGATCTCTAACTTCACCCTTCCATAAATATACCCCATGTCTTGTTGTAGGTGTTTGGGATGTACTGAGAGTCAGGGTGGGTGTTTGTATTTTTCTTTTTTTAAACGTTTGTTTATTAATCCAACACTTTGCCTTACAGCTTCAAACAATAAAGTAATATACATCATTATGCACAAGACATTGCATTAGAGATTTTCATTTTAACCCCTGGGAAAACACTAGAAGATGCAACGGTTTAGAGAAGAGAAGAAAAGAGAGAAGGGAAAAGAAAAGAGGGAAAGATAAGGGGCAAGAAGAAGAAGTCAGGAAGGGAGGAGAGGGCAGCCATATGGGAAATATACAGCATTCCTCATGGATTACCATCATACAAAGATTTACAAGCAGTACATTCCTAGTTACCTTAAGGCTTATATTCACACTAGCCAATAGTTCTGTATATATATATATATATATATATATTAGGATTCTATTATTTGCATTTCCTAAGATATTCAAACCATACCCTTGTCATATTAGTCTTCTGATGAGAGCCAGTCCATAGTTGGTTTAGATATGTTTTGAGGTCTATTTGAGTAGGATTCATTAGGTAGTATCTACAACGTCCAGGTGTTGGTAAACTTAGAGGGGCAACCTCTAGCTGTATAAATTTGTTCCAACAACGGCAGCGTTTGCTCGACCAGGCCAATCCAAAAATTAAGTGGAAAGAGGAACACCCTCCTATGCTTAATTTCAGAGTCGTTTTCAGAAAATAGTGAGAACTTTTCAATTTTGATATATAACCCCCTAAATGTTGAAATACCTGCTGTTTATTGTTCTTTTTAGTAGGTCCTGAAAATGTTATATACGGTATACGGTTGAGATGACAATAAAGCTTGACTTTCCCTCTGTCAGGAGCACCCGTTGGCGCTCCCGTCTCCGGCGGTTTCCCATCCAAGATGGCGGGGCCCATGAACCACATGGGCCAACGCCGGAGTCTTGACGCTGATGTGATGACGTCACGTGCCTGGTGCGAAAAAAAAACGGCTTCCATGTCACGAGTTCAATGCCGGATTATAGGAATTGGTTCCTGGGTGTTCCTAAATTGTTCCTGCTTGTATTTCTGGACTTTGACTCTTGCCTGAACCTGTTTCCATGATCCTTTGCTTCCTGCCAATTGAACTACTGCCTGGAATTGACTACGATTACTCTTGAACCCTTTTGATTGCCATGAACTTGAACTTTGTCCTGAAGCTTCCTCCTTGGTCCAGACTTCTCCACCAGGAGCCAATAGGCCACTGACACCCTCCATATCTTGACTAGTCTTTCCCTCATAATTAAATCAGTAAAGGGGAGGTTATGTTTGGTGCAATAAGGTCCAATGTGCTAAAACACGCACACTTGTACTTTAACAAAAATTGGACTCAATTGCTCTAAAAATGTTCCAAGTATGGATGGCATCATTTCCATCACTTACTACTAAATAATGTCTGTGCTTGATTCCTTAGGCCCACTTGGAACACTTGTGCTTTATTTATCTGAACAGACTGGCAGGGCACAATGGCACTTGCTGCCAAAAGGAGTGAATTAGAGGCAAATGCCATATGGAATCAATTTGCACATTTAAGGAATCTCCATATTAAAAAAACATGCTCAAAGATAAGTTCTCTAGAATGAGTCTGTACACATTTGGCTCCATTAAAGCATACAAAAAGGGTAAATCAATTTGGCAATCTTTCCTATTTTCCAAGTATTTAACAATTTATGCTTGAACTTTCTGAGCATAGATTAGTGGAGGAGATAGACTGGGGCCATGGACCTGCCTCTTCTCCAGAGAGTAATACATCACCTTCCTTGTTATGAGATGAACTCACTTGTAAGCAGTTCTTCCACCACAGGCTTGTTCTTGATGGTATCAGCATCACATGCTCATCACAATGAACTGACTCAGAGCTCTTTAAATATTCATCAACATACCGTGTTTCAGTAGGGTCATAAAAAAAAGTGAGACAGCGGGTCTACAAGATATAAATTGTGATACGTTTGTTGTACAGTTGTTACATGATTCAAAATCCATGGGAGTATCTTTTTGGATCTCAAGATGGGATCATGGCTAATGTTGCACAAAGGTAGGCTTTATCCTATGCCCTTTGATTAGGTTGGCACCTTCGATTTTACGTGATCTAATGTTGTGGTTCCCAAACTACGGAGCTGGCTTTCCAGTTGTTTGTGGGGAGGACTCAGCTTGAAAGCCAGGAAGTTTCAGATTTGAGGAAAATATCCCTAAAATGAAGGTCAAACATAATGGCATTTGGGGTAGAACATTTTCTGTTCGGTATATTGTTGGGATTATGGCTGATATATCAATTTCCTATGGGGCTATTTATCAAAGTCCGAATTTATCTCAATATTTTCTGCTACAATCCGATCAAATCTGCTCGTTTTTTTACGCTTATTTATTATTAAATTTTCCCGAAAAATCTGATTTGCACGTTTTTTCCCAATTTTTCAAAGTTCTCACGTTTTGTAAGGATTTTTCACCTGAAAACTTTTTGCCAGAAAACAATGAAAACTTTGGGGTATTGCACGAAACCCAGCGCACATCAAAAAGTCATTAGGAATTCTCCCATTGACAGGTCTGAGATGCCGGATTTCCTGATTCGGACTTTTCCATCCGTAAATTGTAAAAGTCAGATTTTAAAAAAAAATCACAAATTGTTCGTGATTTTTGCATTCGGGGTTTAGTAAATAACCCCCTTAATGTATATTGGTTATCTTGTTATGATGTTGGACCTCAGAGGGGATTTGAACCGAAAAAAAATCCAACATAACGGCTGCTTTACATCATAACAAATATTTCACAAAGACATTAGTCCAACAAGTTCAACCTTCAATGTACATTAATAAAGAAGATTAAGAGAAAACCCTCTCTAAGGAGATTCTTGTTGTGTGTTGTTCTTGATGTACAACCATTTGCCCCATTCAGTGACAAAAATAAAACCAGATTTAAACATGATACAAATTTAGGACTCAGCACCATCTCTCATTAAAGGGATACTGTCATGGGAAAACATGTTTTTTTTTCAAAACGCATCAGTTAAAAGTGCTACTCCAGCAGAATTCTGCACTGAAATCCAATTCTCAAAAGATTTTTTTATATTCAATTTTGAAATCTGTCACGGGGCTAGACATATTATCAGTTTTCCAGCTGTCCCCACTCATGTGACCCGGCCTGCACTTTAGGATGGAACTACTTTCTGGCAGGCTGTTGTTTCTCCTACTCAATGTAACTCAATGTGTCTCAGTGGGACCTGGATTTTACTATTGAGTGCTGTTCTTAGATCTACCAGGGAGCTGTTATCTTATGTTAGGGAGCTGCTATCTGGTTACCTTCCCATTGTTCTGCTGATGGGCTGCTGGAGGGGGAAAGGGAGGGGTGAGATCACTACAACTTGCAGTACAGCAGTAAAGAGTGACTGAAGTTTATCAGAGCACAAGTCACATGATTGGGGGCAGCTGGGAAACTGAAAAATGCTCTTTTGAAAAATGGATTTCAGTGCAGAATTCAGCTGGAGCAGCACTATTAACTGATGCGTTTTGAAAAAAAACATGTTTTACCATGACAGTATCCCTTTAAAAGCAGTCGCTGCAGGAACGTGATTCATTGTTCTTGCTGGGAAATATTTCATTAGTCATTTTGTTTCGTTATTTTTGTTCTGGTGATATTTGTTGAAATGTTCGCCGTCGGCAGATAATGCTGAAAGGTAGAATCGTCTGTGATATTTTTTTCCCCTGCGCAGAAGGAAATAACAAGGCTTCAAGCTGTGTCATTTTCTGCAGTGTAATCATCAGCCTTGTGGAACAGCAGAACGGGGGCCATTCATGCGCCTTTGGGTTTGCTGAAACTGAGTAAGTTGGTGTCAATTAAGAAACTCGCTATGGAAAATGTTATATGATGAAAGCAGCAAGTCTGACAGATCTTCCCTGGCTCTGTCAGTGGAGATTCATGTATGAAAATTTCTTATTAGATTTTTTTGCCTCTTATACAGCCACATTGTTAGGCAGGAGATGAGTCTTAAAGGCAGTTTTTTCCCCAAGTGTTTATATTTCATTTTTTTAATATAATGTTTTTGTTATTCCTAATTACCGTATTTTCATTTCATAGCTACTATAGTAACAGTGGGATAATAGTCTCTGGGAAGGGAGTGTGACTGTGGGATAGCAGGTATAGTAGGGAGAGATGGTGCCTATAGTAACAGTGGGGATAATAGTCTCTGGGAAGGGAGTGTGACTGTGGAATAGCAGGTATAGTAGGGAGAGAAGGTGCCTATAGTAACAGTGGGATAATAGTCTCTGGGAAGGGAGTGTGACTGTGGGATAGCAGGTATAGTAGGGAGAGATGGTGTCTATAGTAACAGTGGGATAATAGTCTCTGGGAAGGGAGTGTGACTGTGGGATAGCAGGTATAGTAGGGAGAGATGGTGCCTATAGTAACAGTGGATAATAGTCTCTGGGAAGGGAGTGTGACTGTGGGATAGCAGGTATAGTAGGGAGAGATGGTGTCTATAGTAACAGTGGGATAATAGTCTCTGGGAAGGGAGTGTGACTGTGGGATAGCAGGTATAGTAGGGAGAGATGGTGCCTATAGTAACAGTGGATAATAGTCTCTGGGAAGGGAGTGTGACTGTGGGATAGCAGGTATAGTAGGGAGAGATGGTGTCTATAGTAACAGTGGGATAATAGTCTCTGGAAAGGGAGTGTGACTGTGGGATAGCAGGTATAGTAGGGAGAGATGGTGTCTATAGTAACAGTGGGATAATAGTCTCTGGGAAGGGAGTGTGACTGTGGGATAGCAGGTATAGTAGGGAGAGATGGTGCCTATAGTAACAGTGGATAATAGTCTCTGGGAAGGGAGTGTGACTGTGGGATAGCAGGTATAGTAGGGAGAGATGGTGCCTATAGTAACAGTGGATAATAGTCTCTGGGAAGGGAGTGTGACTGTGGGATAGCAGGTATAGTAGGGAGAGATGGTGCCTATAGTAACAGTGGATAATAGTCTCTGGGAAGGGAGTGTGACTGTGGGATAGCAGGTATAGTAGGGAGAGATGGTGTCTATAGTAACAGTGGGATAATAGTCTCTGGGAAGGGAGTGTGACTGTGGGATAGCAGGTATAGTAGGGAGAGATGGTGCCTATAGTAACAGTGGATAATAGTCTCTGGGAAGGGAGTGTGACTGTGGGATAGCAGGTATAGTAGGGAGAGATGGTGTCTATAGTAACAGTGGAATAATAGTCTCTGGGAAGGGAGTGTGACTGTGGGATAGCAGGTATAGTAGGGAGAGATGGTGTCTATAGTAACAGTGGGATAATAGTCTCTGGGAAGGGAGTGTGACTGTGGGATAGCAGGTATAGTAGGGAGAGATGGTGCCTATAGTAACAGTGGATAATAGTCTCTGGGAAGGGAGTGTGACTGTGGGATAGCAGGTATAGTAGGGAGAGATGGTGCCTATAGTAACAGTGGATAATAGTCTCTGGGAAGGGAGTGTGACTGTGGGATAGCAGGTATAGTAGGGAGAGATGGTGCCTATAGTAACAGTGGATAATAGTCTCTGGGAAGGGAGTGTGACTGTGGGATAGCAGGTATAGTAGGGAGAGATGGTGCCTATAGTAACAGTGGATAATAGTCTCTGGGAAGGGAGTGTGACTGTGGGATAGCAGGTATAGTAGGGAGAGATGGTGTCTATAGTAACAGTGGGATAATAGTCTCTGGGAAGGGAGTGTGACTGTGGGATAGCAGGTATAGTAGGGAGAGATGGTGCCTATAGTAACAGTGGATAATAGTCTCTGGGAAGGGAGTGTGACTGTGGGATAGCAGGTATAGTAGGGAGAGATGGTGTCTATAGTAACAGTGGAATAATAGTCTCTGGGAAGGGAGTGTGACTGTGGGATAGCAGGTATAGTAGGGAGAGATGGTGTCTATAGTAACAGTGGGATAATAGTCTCTGGGAAGGGAGTGTGACTGTGGGATAGCAGGTATAGTAGGGAGAGATGGTGCCTATAGTAACAGTGGATAATAGTCTCTGGGAAGGGAGTGTGACTGTGGGATAGCAGGTATAGTAGGGAGAGATGGTGCCTATAGTAACAGTGGATAATAGTCTCTGGGAAGGGAGTGTGACTGTGGGATAGCAGGTATAGTAGGGAGAGATGGTGCCTATAGTAACAGTGGATAATAGTCTCTGGGAAGGGAGTGTGACTGTGGGATAGCAGGTATAGTAGGGAGAGATGGTGCCTATAGTAACAGTGGATAATAGTCTCTGGGAAGGGAGTGTGACTGTGGGATAGCAGGTATAGTAGGGAGAGATGGTGCCTATAGTAACAGTGGATAATAGTCTCTGGGAAGGGAGTGTGACTGTGGGATAGCAGGTATAGTAGGGAGAGATGGTGCCTATAGTAACAGTGGGATAATAGTCTCTGGGAAGGGAGTGTGACTGTGGGATAACAGGTATAGTAGGGAGAGATGGTGTCTATAGTAACAGTGGATAATAGTCTCTGGGAAGGGAGTGTGACTGTGGGATAGCAGGTATAGTAGGGAGAGATGGTGCCTATAGTAACAGTGGATAATAGTCTCTGGGAAGGGAGTGTAACTGTGGGATAGAAGGTGCCGATAGTAACAGTGGGACAGAATCAGAAAATGAGCAGAGTTCCATAATCAGAAAGCATTGGAGTTGAGGCATTGGAATGGAATTGGCTCAGAACTTGCACCTAACAGTTTTCTTTTGAACATGGCAATTTCCTGAAGTTCAAACTGATACCCAGTGTTGATAAATTATAGAAAATACGTCAAGGAAAGGATTACTCACAGATCCATATTGCTGAGAACAGAGGCAGATATTAAAAGATTTAAATACATATCGGAGCTGAAACCTGTAATTTTGTAGCAATTGTTAATACTTTGTTTACACAGATGTCTGAAGAATGACATTTCTGAGACAAAATAATGACATAATTACAGTACTTTAGCAATGGCTGCAAGAGGCGCAGTGTAAAATATCTCCCTGCAACTTTTGCAAAAGATCTACAATGTTCTATATTCTGTATGTACGAACAGGTCTGGAGTCTGTTACCTGAATGCTTGGAACTTGGGTTTCCTGGGGAAGGGGGGTCTTTACTTAATGTGGAGCTCCATTATAACTAGGGGGAATAATCTGAAGTTGTCCCTGCCTTTGTTGCTATAACAGTTCTTCTGGAAAGGTTCCCACTAGATGTTGGAACATTGTTACTGGCAGTTGCTGAGCTGCCATTCAGCAACAAGAACATTAGTGAAGTTGGCCATTGATGTTGGGGATCAGTCCTGGCCAGCGCCGATTCAGGGGAAAACGCCGCCTGAGGCGGCTCCTGCAATGCCGCCCCCTCCCCGGTTTACCAGTCGGGAGGGGAGGCAGGAACTCTAATGCGGAGAGCGCTATTGCGCTCTCTCGCATTAGTAAAGCCGAATTTCCGGTTTAAAAACCGGAAATTCGGCTCTTAAAGGTACCAGGAGCGGCTTTTTGCCGCCCCTGGAAACCTCTCCGGCCTGCCGCCTGAGGCGAGTTTCTCAACTCGCCTCGTTGGCGGCGCGCCCCTGGTCCTGGCTCACAGTCGAGGTTCTAGTTCATGCCACAGGGGTTTAGTTGGGTTGAGGTCAGAATGCAGACCCCTTCTGTAGATGAAGTCTGATGAAGTGCCAGAAAGGGGCATGAAACGCGTCAGGTGATCTAACATGTCATAGGGTAGGAGTACATCTGCAAAGGATGCCTGCTTGTTGTTTTAATTATTCCAATAAAGCTGGACAGTGATTTTTATCCCATGTGTGTGGAATGGCTTTCTCGCCCGCTAAATCCCCTACATATGATGTCCACTGGATTGGAGACCAGTAAGAGGGAACCAGCACACCATTGG
Organism: Xenopus petersii; assembly: GCA_038501925.1. Taxonomy (NCBI): domain Eukaryota; kingdom Metazoa; phylum Chordata; class Amphibia; order Anura; family Pipidae; genus Xenopus; species Xenopus petersii. Next base: position 135,239,678 of record CM076681.1, read on the forward strand.
GATTGGACACAATGAAAGAGTGGCCACAGCATGGACTTGTGAGTTCCTTTCTCTCTATGCCCTTCTGTAGAGACCTGGCTCCGTGTATGAGGGACAAAATTTTTCTGACACTGGAAAGGGCCTCTCCAAACTGTTCCACAATGTAGGAAGCACGGAATTTGTCAGGAACGTAATTGTAGCCTTAAAGTTTTATTCGAGCCAGGGACCCAATCATGGAAACAGCCCCAGTCTATTATACCACCTCCACCAAATTTCACGGTTGACATTAAGGCGTGTAGTCGTCTCCTGGAATCTCAGATTCACCCATGAGACAGCCAAATGGAGAGCTTTTCAGCTTTGAATGGCTGCCCCCATGGCTACACAGCAGCTTGTTTATATAAACTATAGTAGTACTTATCTGTTATCTACTGTGTATCCTGTGCTTGAATGGCTGTCCCATGGCTACACAGCAGCTTGTTTATATAAACTATAGTAGTACTTATCTGTTATCTACTGTGTATCCTGTGCTTGAATGGCTGCCCCCATGGCTACACAGCAGCTTGTTTATATAAACTATAGTAGTACTTATCTGTTATCTACTGTGTATCCTGTGCTTGAATGGCTGTCCCATGGCTACACAGCAGCTTGTTTATATAAACTATAGTAGTACTTATCTGTTATCTACTGTGTATCCTGTGCTTGAATGGCTGCCCCCATGGCTACACAGCAGCTTGTTTATATAAACTATAGTAGTACTTATGTTATCTACTGTGAATCCTGTGCTTGAATGGCTGCCCCCATGGCTACACAGCAGCTTGTTTATATAAACTATAGTAGTACTTATCTGTTATCTACTGTGTATCCTGTGCTTGAATGGCTGCCCCCATGGCTACACAGCAGCTTGTTTATATAAACTATAGTAGTACTTATCTGTTATCTACTGTGTATCCTGTGCTTGAATGGCTGCCCCCATGGCTACACAGCAGCTTGTTTATATAAACTATAGTAGTGATTCTAGAGCAAACACGCCCGTTTTACCAGTGCAGAGCAACAGTACATGATATTTTCATTACTTTAAGACACTTTCATATTTTGGTGTTTATGTTCCACACTCCATTGGTCTTTCAAAGCTCATTGTATCCCGGTGGTTGAATGTTACACTTAAAAAAGAACCTGTGCAGCTCGAAACATGTCGTGGTGGTGAATAAAGGCACTTTTGCAGCAATATCCCTGCACCCTGCGGTATCAATACCCATACACTTTATTCGCCCATAATAATCCCCTTGCTCCCTACAGATAGTTATTTACTGACATTGCTTCCATGGACAGTTTGGACGTGTGTTCCGCTTGAGCCCATGGGATGTTATATAGAATTTGCACATACGTTTGGCCCATGCAGTGAATATGAACTATTTATTTGGTCCCCTTTGCTCCAGGCTGTTTCCCAGCATCCCTCACACACTGAGCATTTACATTTGGGCACAAGGGATGATATTTATAATTGTATATTTTTAGCATTTGTTGCCCAAGCTGAGAATATACTGCAGTTGAAATGTCAGCGCTGAATGGGTTCCACTTGGCTGGTAATTATGTAGGTCAGGGTGTAAGAATGGGTCGGGAACAATCCTTGGCATTTCTTTAGCACGTCTCTCATTATCCACTTCTGATAATGGCTATTTTCTCTGGTCTCACTGGCACTTGTACTTTAAATTAAACTGAAGCCCCTTCACTCAAGCAGTCAAGTTCGAGAGCTCGTCACATCACATGGGTTTCCTTTGCGTATTTGATAATTAAAATTATACTTGATATCCCACAGTGAGTCAGAGATGAAGCTCCTTTGCTCAGACTGGGGGGCAGATCCCAACTTTATAAGCAGAACAATGACCAACGATCTATGGGTGTATGAGGCATGAATATTTAACAGCAAATTTACTAAAGGGTGAAGTGACTAACGGTCGCTGGCGTAACTTCGCTAGCGAAGGAGATAGACTCTAGCGGTACTTCGCTCCCTTACGCCTGGCGAATTTTCGCTCTGGCGAATGGATGTAACTACGCAAGTACAATAGAGTAGATAGGAGTTCCTAAAAAAAAAACGCTAGCGTCTTTTCCTTTGTCAGGGTGATAGGCTGAAAAAGAGCATAATTTTTTTTTGGGGTAACCGGCTTCCCCCCTACATTTCCTAACATATGGCACCTAAACTATACACTGGGCTCATTTGTAGGGCAATATAACAACTTTATTTTATTAAAGGGATCCTGTCATCAGAAAACATGTTGTTTTCAAAACGCATAAAAATTTTTATATTCAATTTTGAAATCTGACATGGGGCTAGACAGTTTGTCAATTTCCCAGCTGCCCCTAGTCATGTGACTTGTGCCTGCACTTTAGGAGAGAAATGCTTTCTGGCAGGCTGCTGTTTTTCCTTCTCAATGTAACTGAATGTGTCTCAGTGGGACATGGGTTTTTACTATTGAGTGTTGTTCTTAGATCTACCAGGCAGCTGTTATCTTGTGTTAGGGAGCTGTTATCTGGTTACCTTCCCATTGTTCTTTTGTTTGGCTGCTGGGGGTGGAAAGGGGAGGGGGATGATATCACTCCAACTTGCAGTACAGCAGTAAAGAGTGATTGAAGTTTATCAGAGCACAAGTCACATGACTTGGGGCAGTTGGGAAATTGACAATAGGTCTAGCCCCATGTCAGATTTCAAAATTGAATATAAAAAAATCTGTTTGCTCTCTTGAGAATTGGATTTCAGTGCAGAATTCTGCTGGAACAGCACTATTAACTGATTCATTTTGAAAAAAAATTTTTTCCCATGACAGTATCCCTTTAAGGTTTTTCGAGCTTGTGTAGTGTAATGTATTTGCTGCAACATATACGTCCATTTAATTTAACTTCCCACTGTATGCAAATTAGCCAACGCTAGCGCAACTTCGCTTCGCTTGGCGCAGTAACGCTAGAGCAACTTCGCCAGCTTTCGGCGCCCTGTATGCAACTTTGGATTTTAGTGAATTAGCGTTGTCCTGGCGAATCTACGCCTGCCGAAGTTTTGCGCTGTGAGCGAAGCCGTCACTGGCGAATTTTCGGAGGTGAGTGAATTTGCCCCTTACTGACCTTATTTGGAGGTAGGGTCAATACTGACGGTTCTGTAGTGCTGGTGGGCATTAAAGGACAACAAATGTCACATTTTAATGATGGGTTCCCCTGTACCTCTTCCCAATCACAGCAAAGAAACATAACTTCAGTAAAAGAAATATAAATCCAGGGAGTCCGGACAGATCATGAAACTGCGCGGCTGTGGCTTCGAAGGAAATGATTTAAAGGGAGAAAAAATGTAGCATTTGGGAAATTCTAATTTAATTCTAATTGGGTAATATCAGTAATAATTCTGGATATGATGTATCATTTGCTAGGAAGCGCACAGTTACTCTGAGACATTTATCGGCCGCACAGGACGCAGAGTTATTGCAGATATAAACCTGGCGCGATATTTCAGAATGGAAAATCCTCCCCCAGGTCGGACGGTTTGCCTTAAAACTTTAAATTACAGCCGTTCCTGATTGCTCAGCGCAGTCCATTAACTCTCCCGGGGTAACTGGCCGGCCGCCATTATTTTTCTTTTATGATGTGGGGCTGAGTGTATTCTGAATAATATCTCGCACTCGCCACTTGATATAGGGAGAGTCTATAATCTCTGGTGTGCCCACTGATTCCTGGATATGGCTGGGATTGCCTGGAACTGAACAGTCCGGAATTTGTATTGTTTTTCTGATCCTCTTACTTACAGGAGTAGTAGTGACAGAGAAATGTTGTACATGATGTTTTGTGCTTCTGTACCAGCCAAAGGCAACCACAGCCCATTAGCAGTAAAGATCTGTGTCTCCAAAGATGCCCCAGTAGCTCCCCATCTTCTGCTGATTCACTGCACATGCTCTGTGCTGCTGTCACTTACTGAGCTTAGGGACCCACTCACAATATACAGTACACATAGAATAGAAATGTCACAATATAAGGCTGATTAGTAATTAATACAGATAATTACTACATGGCAGCACAGAAACCAGTGCAATTAGCATCAGAATTTAATACTCAGCAAACCTGTAGCATCAACTTATATTACAGCCAGGGAAGCTCATTTTCTGCTGGATAATTAGTGACGAGCCCTAAGCTTAGCTTCTCAACAGCCAATCAGAGCCCACTGAGCATGTGAGTGTCACAGACACTTTCCAAGATGGTGAATTGTTTTCGGATCTCCACAATTACCAGAAGGTGGCACTATTTTTTTTAAAAGCAGCTAATATCCTGAATACTAGAAAAAAAATCTAAAAAAGGTAAAAGTGCTTAGAAGAGTAAGTAAACATAAACTTGTTTGAAAGGCCGTCTCCCATAGACACCATTATATCCAAATAAACCAAACTTTTAAAAATTATTTCTTTTTTCTCTGTAATAATAAAACAGTAGCTTGTTCTTGATCCCAACTAAGATAAAATTAATCCTTGTTGGAAGCAAAATCAGCCTATTGGGTTTATTTAATGTTTATATGATTTTACAGTTGTCTAATGTAAATATCTACAGTTGAATGTATTACATTCTTCTGTTGTTGTGCTTTTACCTACTTTTTATGCAAACGTGGTACCAGCTCTGCTTGTAGACGCAAAAGGGGTTGTAGTCTAGAAGTCCTTTCGTTGGTGGTCTCATGTCACTCTTGTGTGGTTAGTTAGTTGGTGCTAAAAATTATATTCTTGATAAAGATTCAGCAGAAACAGCCCCTTTGCTCATAGTCTGTACAGAGAGATTTGATAAAACTATGGTACATAGGTATTCCCCTGTACTAAGCACAATTCAGCAGGAACAACCCCTTAAGTTTGTTAAGAATATGTACAGAGAGATGCCATAAAACTATGGCAGCATAGGTATTCCTCTGTATTAAGCACAATTCAGCAGGAACATCCCCCTGAGTTTGCTCATAGTCTGTACAGAGAGATCCCATAAAACTATGGCAGCATAGGTATTCCCCTGTACTAAGCACAATTCAGCAGGAACTGCAGTTTGCTAAGAGCAGTTTAGCAGGAGCACAGGATATAATGACTAGTTTGTGTGCTGCAGAAAGTCAGATTATAAAATAAGAAATATTTATGGGGGGGAGGGGCATCTTGACTGACAGATCCAACAGCGAGTACTGGGGAACAGCTTGCTGCCCTTACTAAGCCTGGAATACACTCTCGGCGGTTGTGCAGTATATATGGGAGGGAACAGCTGTTGTGGGAGCGAGCAAGCGGCACAAGTCGGTCTCTGGCAGATGATTAATTGCTGCAAATTAATACAATCTATGTTGGTTTTTAGATGAATGACTTTTTTTTCAAGCCAATGAATATAAAGGGCCTGAGCATTGCACATATCTATTAAACGCCATTATGTTCCTAATGTGAGCGCTCTCTTTCAGCAGAAGCACTGGAGCCAAAATATTTAGGCAGAGGCATCAGTATTTTCATAGCAGGGTCATAAATATGCTGGTGAGTAGTGTTGCTGAATTACGGGGACGTAAAGTGTAAAACAAACTCTTAAAATAAGGTTGATTCCAAAATGACCATGGCCATGGGCTCTCCTCCTCCAAATGAACATGTTTACCCAATAAGCCATCCTTCAACAATGTAAGCGAGAGAGTGGAAAGAGAAAATTAAAAACAAAAATGGAAAATTAAAGAGTAAGAGAAGAAGGAGAACAATGAAAGGGAAATGGGAATCCAGAAGAGGAAGACAGGACACAAGGGGAGAGAGAAATGGAAGGTCTAAAGGTCTAAAGTTGTTGTTTACCTTTAAATTAATTTCTAGTATGACGTACTGAGCAATATTCTGAAACAATTTGCAATCGGTTTTCATTTTTTTTTTTTTATTATTTGTGCTTTGTAAAGTGATTTTGCTTTTTATTCAACAGCTCTCCAGATAGCAATTTCAGCAATCTGGTTGCTATGGTCCAAATAACCATAGCAACCATACATTGATATGAAACAGAGAGACTGGGATACAAATAGGAGAGGACCTGGATAGAAAGATGCGTATTAAAAAAGTAACAATAACTATAAATTTGTAGAATTACAGAGTATTTGTTTTTTAGATGGGGTCAGTGACCGCTATTATAAAGCAGGAAAGAGGCAGGAGAAAAAGGCAAATTTGTTATTAATGGAGATTCTCCCTACAATGAACTGGGCAGTTATGATACAGGTATGGGATCCGTTATCCGGAAACCCATTATCCAGAAAGCTCCAGATTATAGAAGGGCCGTCTTCCATAGACTCCATTTTATTTAAATAATCCATATTTTTAAAACAGTAGCTTGTACTCGATCCCAACTAAGATATAATTATATGCATATGCAAATTAGGGGTGGGAAGGGGAAAACATTGTTTTGTGACAAAAAGGAAAGCAATTTCCCTCCCCCTAATTTGCATATGCAAATTCAGATTCGGTTCAGCCGCACAGAAGGATTTGGCTGAATCCGATTCCTGCTGAAAAAGGCAGAATCCTGGCTGAATCCCGAACCGAATCCTGGATTCGGTGCATCCCTAATAATTAATCCTTATTGGAAGCAAAACCAGCCTATTGGGTTTATTTAATGTTTATATGATTTTCTTGTAGACTTAAGGTATGAAGATCCAAATTACAGAAAGATCCGTTGTCTGGAAAACCCCAGGTCCTGAGCATTCTGGATAACAGGTGCCATACCTGTATTTCACTTATAAAAAGGGCTTATTTCTAATGATTTAAACTGCCCTAAATTGGATTTTCTCCAAAGAATTTGACTATTTCCAAACATTTATTTCCCATAATGCAAGCTCCAAATTGTTCCCATTTAAGCCAATCTCCTGGCGTCCCTCTTTATTGCTGCCCGTGCAGCTGTTTAAAGACTTTCTCCTCCATAAACTCAAAGGCAGAATTTGTCACCTGCAATTTTCAGCATCTTATTACTATGACAAATGTGCGCCCACGCGGCAAGTAAAAGTAAATTATTGGATAAATACCAGACTCCTCAAAGGCTCCGGGTTTCCTTAAATTAACCACACGCGCGGGCGCAAAAAAGCCAAGGGAAAGGGAGATTCATCATTGGGCCAGATTACAGGTATCCTTAATTCCCAGACAGGCGCCGACCAAATTCATCAGCGTTAGCGCGTTTGTCAGAGATAAAAAGGAGTATTTATAACGTCACATATCGCCAGGCGGATATTGTATCAGCCATTTGGGAATTAGTCCTTCGAAATTGAATTAGAAATGATGGCGAGGTTAAAGCCTGCTCTATATTGTACCAGGAGGGGAGGCCAAATCTGTTATTGCAGAAAGGGATTAAATTGTGGGGAAAGTGGCAACACCAACTACCCGGGTGCCATGAGGGTGATAAAAACTAATTTCTACTCACAGCAGGAAAATGAAAAGATGCCCCAAGTTGATCATTATCACCCTAATGCCATGGGGTTGGTTGATGTATCTGAACCAGTGTTGGAGGATTGTGAGGGTTGCAGCTTTCCCAAGGCCAACACCAACCTTCCAAGTGCCTGATGCATGTTCTTAAGCACTAGCAGTAAAATAGAATAAAAAATAGACCAGAACCAATGTATCATCCAATAGAGGGCTCTACAAAGCTCTACTGGGTAAGGAGGACTCTGGGATACCATGCAAACTTAGGCTGGAGGTATTTTTGCTTTTCTCTTAAAGGGCACCAATCATGACCAAAATCATCTCCTAAGTAAATACACTATGTGAAAGTTCAAGAAATCTGATTTTTAAAACAGTTAGAATTGTTTGTATAATGTAAATGATCAGCTCACTATTCCTTCTGCAAGATCTCCCCTATCTCCACTGCATTTCTAGCTGAGGCAGCCATCTTGGATTTCACTGGCTCCTCCTACCTATATCTTCCCAGCCAACTGCAGCTCTGAAATCTCGCACATGCTCAGTTGAAATTCCTTGTTTCTAAGCTATTTTCAAATCAGCCAAACCTGTGTGTTAGCTGCTGTTCAGTAGTGCTGCCACCTGCTGGAAGTTAGTATGTGCCCTTCATTTGCATAATGACATCACCAGCAGGGGACAAGATAGGGAAATCTCCTGATACTTCTAGTGGAGGAGTTTACTAAAACAAGGCATTCTGGGTAGAATGCTCAAAGCAGTGTTACAATCTGAGCATGCTCCTGAAATTTATTTTTTTTTGCAAATCTTTGTTTATTGATTTTCAAAAAGTGAGGGAAAAAGGATACAGAAAGAAGAAAAAAAGGGGGGGGGGCCAGGGGGGCCAGGGAAGGGTAAATCATTAATGACATATCCAATACAATCAGTACAGGGTAAATAGCAAGTTACATCTCAATATTAGAACCGAGTGAACTTAATAATATAAATAAAATGAGAGCAGTAGACCTTATATAAACCAAAGTGTACAGTACATGTAAGACTCACTAAAACAAGCCACTGAATGTTCCTACAGAAGTCTATTCGGGGACTCTTTATCCAGTTCTCCCCAAATGTGTCACCCAGGGCTCCCATACCGTTTTATATTGATCAGTGGTATTATTAAGTAGGCTAGTTATTTCCTCCATTTTCCTGGTTTCTTCTGATAAGTTCAGCCATTCTACTACTGAAGGGGAATTTGGCGATTTCCAGTTTTTTGGGATTAAAGCTGAATGCTTGCACTAGATATCGAGAGAGCCTATCGGTCAGCCAAGTTTGATTGTGGAGATCATTACCAAACAGTAAGAGGGGTATATCTAGGTGATGCAAATTTGTCCCCGTAATAATATGAATTGTTGAACATACTGTTTCCCAGAAGGAGGTGATGGAAGGGCAGGTAAACCAGATGTGTTTAAAAGAACCTGAGTCTGAGTTACACCTCCAACATAATTTAGAGGTACCTGGGAAAAGCCTATGCAATTTCGTCAGTACGTTGTACCATCGGGTAGTAAGCTTGTACAGCATCTCGTGAACCCTAACTGCCCTGGAAGATTTATGCAACCTCACTAATAGACGTCTTCTCACTGGCTGAGATAGTACGACCTCCAGGTCCTGTTCCCAGGAATCAAAATAGTTAGGTTGGATTAAGGTTTTGCCCTGCTGTAGTATCTTGTACGAAAGTGAAAGCGGACGAGTTGGGAGTTTGTTAGTCTCCAATAAGTTTTCCCACGTCGTAGGGTGATCATCAATTGATTGTATTTCTAGAGTATCTAAGTAATGGTGTAGTTGAGTATAGCACCATTGATCCCTAGGGTGCTTACCCCATATTCTCTGTATTAAAGCTAGGGAGACAATCCTACCGTCTCTGTAAAAATCTGTCAACTTAGTTTCCCTGTCACCAAGTAAGCCCCATCTACCAAATGCTTTAGGATCCAAACTAGGAGGGAAATCAGGGTTGAGTAGAAGAGGTTGTTGTGTAGGCAACTGAGACATAAGGTTAGAAGACCGCCTCTGTTTAAACCACACCTCCATAGTTGCCGATATAGTAGGATGAGAAATAAGGACCCTAGGGATATTAACATTCTGGGCCCATAGTATATTACCAAGGGGGATGCCTGTCATAGCTTGTTCAACCTCTGCCCATTTCTTGGTGTTGGCTTTCAGACTCCAATGGAGCGTTCTGACCAAGTGCACTGAGACATAAGTGTGGGTCTGGTAGTGTCACTCCGCCTTTGTCCTTTGGCAGGGTAAGGGTATCAAATTTAATTCTCTGAGTCTTATTATCCCAAATAAATTTATTAAACAGCCCTCTTAATTTAGAAAAAAATTGTTTGGGTGTTTTTATCGGTAAGGTTTGTTCGTAGTACAAAATTTGCGGCATGATAGACATTTTGATAGCCTGGATTTTTCCAAACCAAGTAAGTCCTAATGTCTTCCAGGAATGTATCTCTTTGGTTAGTTTGGTAAGTAAAGGAGGGAAATTAGTCTGGTACAATAAAGAAAGATCTGAAGTTATCTGGGAACTACTGAACATAAACTGGCTGCTTTTGCAGACGATCTTATGTTATTTATAACTAGGCCTGTGATTTCTCTGCCAAATCTTATGATTTTGCTTTCTCGGTTTGGGAAACTTTCAAATTTTAAAAATAAATGCCAGCAAATCGGAAGCTCTGAATATTAACTTACCTAGCCCCTGTAAGACACTAATTGAACACAAGTTTCCCTTTCACTGGCCCACAGTTGGAATGCTCCTGAAATTTGCATATTATAGTCTCTGTTATAGTCTCAATATGGCCTCCCTCAGTGAAAGAACCCATTTGACAAAGTAAGGGATTTTTTTTAAAACCTGCAGTTTTTTCAAAAAACTATATATGTAGTTTGATTAAACGTGTTTAGCTTGTACTGGTCAGATGGTTAATATGTGTTTGATTTTGGCTCTGATAGGTGCCCTTTAAGATGTTCTGGAATCATTATTTCGGTTCCTGCCCCCACTTTGAGGTACAACTTTGGTTTAGGGCTTTTCTTGGCTATAAGAATAGATAGAGTAGATATATAAAACAGTGCTGTATCGGTCACTCTAAGGACATCTAGGATAGCAATAGGTGACGACCAAATAACGTTCTATATTCTCCCATCTAAGAAGGTGTCACTGACTCAGCATCCAGTTCTTGTAGGGTCCATGGTGCCATTGTCTCCAGCACTACTTGACTGGTCATATGCTTCCTTATCACCTCCCATAGACCTTTTGTAGCATTATAATTGTCTTGTAAGAAGCCAGCCATAAAACTATGGCATAGTTAATACACTGTACTAAGCACAATTTAGCAGGAAAAAAACCCTAATTTGTTCTTAAAGGAGAAGGAAAGCTCCAAGACAGTTTATTGCCAAGAGATTAGCCACAATAGTGCAAGCTAGAACGCTATATTTATTCTGCAGAATGCTTTACCATACCTGAGTAAACAGCTCTAGACACTCTCTCTGTTTGTTTAGAATAGCAGCTGCCATATAAGCTTGGTGTGACATCACTTCCTGCCTGAGTCTGTCCCTGCTCACTTACAGCTCTGAGCTCAGATTACAGTAGGGATGGGAGGAGGGAGGGGGAGAGGAGCAAACTGAGCATGCTCATGCCCTGCCCTGGAGGTTTATGCTGAACACAGGAAGTCTGATACAGAAGCCCATGTGTAAACAATAGAAGGAAAGAAATTCAGTGTTTCTTTTGACAGAGGACTCAGATCAGCATTACTTTGAGGGTTTACTGGTGTATTTATATAGACCTTTCTGATAAAGCTTACTTAATTTTCAGCTTCTCCTTTAACCTGTACAGAGAGATACCATAAAACTATGACAGCATAGGTATTCCCTGTACTAAGCACAATTCAGCAGGAACTGCCCCCTAAGTTTGCTCATAGTCTGTACAGAGATACCACCCATGTAACAGTAGCAGCAGATAGTATAGTCTGTAGGAATGTAGGAAACATGAGGATACTTTGTCTCAAAGAATTTATCTCTCGCCACACAGAGCAGAGTGAAGTGTCTTCAGTCACCTTATAACAAATGTTCCGCCTTGTTAATGATCCGCGATAAAACATTTAAATCTCATTTTGGAGGTCAGCCTGCTAATAAAGTTCTGGCAGATGCTATAGATTATACACTGTTTGAAAGGCTCACTGCCATCATTAAATACAGAGCAGGTCCCAAGTCTCGATGGCCATTTGTAAATAAGTACTCCCATTATGCTCTGGAAAATGAAGCCTAAAAAACTTAGGGCAGCTCCTAATTTATGTCTACAGGAGAGAATCGTCCCCAAAATGGAAAATGAGAACACTCTCTGTATCCCTTCTGTTGGTAGACAATCTTCATATTTCTCTCCTATGCTGATGGTGGAATCTCCTCCCCTCCATTCTTAGTCTTGGCCCATGTACGGCCACAAGGAAAAAAAAGTTTATCAGATAATTTTAGCGTTAACTCTGTGCCTCGTTTCTGTGTTTCAGGAGGGAGACGTAGACTGGGATGATCTATGGGACCAGTTTGACGAGAGAAGATATTTAAATGCCCAGAAATGGAGACCCGGGGAAGATCCCTACAGGCTTTATGCTTTCAACCAGCGGGAAAGCGAGAGGATCCCCAGCGATCGCGCCATTAAGGACACCAGACACTACAGGTCTGTCTTTCCTTCTTCTCATGGGATCTGATACTGAAACACCCTCTCTATACTCAGGAGATCAGGCAGAGTTTCACTGTGTATTCTGATCATGTGATTTCTAACCACTAGGTGGCAGCACTATCCTTAGTGGTATTTAAAGGGCCTGAAGTGGAGCTATAAAATGTGTGGCCCCTTTTTGATAATGCACTTTATATAAAGGACTCAGCCACTTGCTGTTGACTCATTTTGCTATGCTGACTTTAGGGGCCATTTATAAAATGTTGAGCAGTGTGCAAAAAATAGGCGGCCTACACTTTGCTGCATTGTTGCATTGTTTTTGATCTGTGTGTGTCCCATGAATATTGCCCTGCATTTGTCAGATTGCATTCCTGAGGGGCGGGTGTGGGGGTATGTAGGTGTATACCCCAATTACAGCCCCTTCTGACCTTCCTTATCATTCTGAGATGACTATAGACTAGCAGTGTGCCGTCCTCATACTACTACTAACATAGACAGTAGGGATGCACCGAATCCACTATTTTGGATTCGGCGAACCCCTGAATCCTTCACGTAAGATTCGGCCGAATACCGAACTGAATCCGAATCCTAATTTGCATATGCAAATTAGGGGTGGGAAGGGGAAAACATTTTTTTCTTCCTTGTTTTGTGACAAAAAGTCTCAAGATTTCCCTCCCCGTCCCTAATTTGCATATGCAAACAAGGAAGTAAAAATGTTTCCCCCTTCCCACCCCTAATTTGCATATGCAAATTAGGGTTCAGATTTTGCATATGCAAATTAGGATTTGGTTCGGCCAGGAAGAAGGATTCGGCCGAATACGAATCCTGCTGAAAAAGGCTGAATCCTGGATTCGGTGCATCCCTAATAGACAGCTAAAGTTTATCAGTATTTTTCTGTGAACACTAGATGGTGCTGTCTCATTGAAGTCCATTTCTGAAGACAGACAGTAGAGATCCCCATGGGTCCATTTTCTTAGACCTGTAGCAGACCCATACCTGGGATCCAGGACCTGCAACTCATACCCGCAGGGGGTTTGGTAGGTGAGAAAACCATTCTACACACGGGGGATAAAATTCACTGTCCAGCTTTATTCGGATAATTAAAACAACAAACAGGCATCTATAGCAGATGTACTCCTATCCTATGACATGTTAGGTCACCTGACGCGTTTCATGCCTCCTTCTGGAACTTCACCTCTGATGAAGTTCATCTATGAAAGCTCAACCCAGAAGTTGGGAGCCGGCATTTGGAAGGTTGCGGGTGGGAAGTGCAGTCAGAAGAGCTCAACCCGCCTGTGACCCGGAAAGGAGCATCCGACCCGCGGGTCCCGCAGGTATTGGGCTGGCCCACATATCACTACTGCCCCGGAAGTAAATCATGTCTGGATTTACAAATTAAGAATTCTGGACAGGACATTGAAGTGAATGATATAGCGATTAGCCAATGGCTGACCTCTATGTCATCAGCCCCGCCCCCCAATGTCACCTGCCCTGCCCCAAACATCACTGGCCCACCACCGGACATCACTGCCTGCCCCCTTCTGGTTTTCTTTAAATAAAAAAAGTGCCAACCCTAGAGACGCATGAAACCGAAAGTGACATTACTCCAGCGCCAAATCTGCAAGGAAATAGAAAAAAGCTGCTGGAGCCAAAGGGGAAAGTAGGAGGGATCAAGTCCGCAACTTTGATGGGTACCAGGTTACCCTGGACTTCCAGCATGGCCAGGGAATTGGGGACTTTTTGCCTAAAACCCGACCACTTTGTGGGTATTGCGTGGGTACCCAACCCGGTGCAGGACTCAGATGGTAATGATCAAACAGTAAGGGAAGTCCTGAGGAGTTATGCACCTTTCTGCTAACTTTTAGTATTATACAGAGAGTGATGTTCTGAGACAATTTGCATTTGGTTTTCATTTTTTTTATTATTTGTGGTTTTTGAGTTATTTAACTTTCAGTTCTGGAAAGAATCAGAAGATAAAGGCAACTAATAAAAAACTATAAATAATGAAGACCAATTGAAAAGTTGCCTACAATTAACATACTAAAATCTAACTTAAATATGAACCACCCCTTTAAATGCAAAGAACAGCAACTTATACTGTAATTGGGCATTTATTAGATCCTTGGAAAAATCATGCAAAAATCTGGGTAGAACTGATCACACCTGGACATTGCAGTGATGCAGTCCCTGGTGCTCACCCATCGCTCACTCTTTCTAAATGCAGCAGTGTCAGAGGGAGGCAGCACTTATACTCTATTGTAAGATCACAAAGTATTATCCCACTGGGTGCAAACTGCAGAGCAATGTGCAAACTGCCAACAGAAGGGAGCTCATTTTTGCACTTTGCACGGTGCCCAAATTTTCATAATGGAGCCTTACAATCTCTTCCCTATATAGATATATAGTACATCCCATCTAAGCCCAGAGCAAAAGGTTTAGGCTCAGCAGCAAGTCGGATCCGCTGGCCATAATGCAAGGCTTCATCAGCCCTTCCCTACTGGAATAAATATCAGTATTGCGGCTGCCTGCGGTGGGGCTCTTCCCTTCGCCACAGGAAAATACTGTTCCGACTTGCCCTGTATTTTAGCCAAGTGCCATTTCTGGATGGAGCACAAAGGAATTCTATTAAAGCAGCAGAAAAAGAGTATCCAGTGAAGTGTCTCTCTTTGTGTTGGATCTGTGTGGTGTAGTGCACTTACTGTAATGTGCGGCTGAGCCGATAGGAGCTTGTCTAGTATAAAAGTCCTCATTGTGTCAGCTGCAAAGAGAACAAGCCCAACCATAGGATCCGTTATCCGGAAACCCTTCATCCAGAAAGCTCCAAATTACAGGAAGGCCATCTCACATAGACTGCATTACAAGCAAATAATTTAAATTGTATAAAATGATTTCCCTTTTCTTTGTAACAATAAAACATGTACCGTGTACTGATATAATAGATATAATCAATCCTCCTTGTTGGAAGCAAAACAATCCTGTTGGGTTTATTTAATGTTTAAATGATTTTTTTTAGTAGACTTAAGACTTATACTGTGCATACTTTCTATACAGCTTGTGGAGTTAGAGTTGCTTACTGTTGTGTAAAGGCTGCATGAACCTGCTAATAAAGCACTGTTATACTCTACTCATCCTCGGGCTACCCAAAACTTTACAGAGATCCAAAGTACAGAAAGTTCCCTTAATGTGAAAAACTCCATAATGGGTCCCATATTCAGGGTCGGACTGGGGGCAAAGACGCATTGGTCAGGCCCTCCCCTGCTCCGCAACCTCCCACCCTGCTCTTATATTTTTCCTGTTCGCGGCTGCAACGGGGGGCGGGAGGGAGGACAGGGGCAGAGACAATATTGGGACTGGGCTGGCAGGGCCCACAAGGCCTGGGAACCCACCAGGTTTTTTCCCTGTGTCCTGCCGAGTCTGATCATGCCCATACCCAGGGCTGCAACTAGGTTTAGGCAGAAGAGGCACCTGCCTAGGGAGCATAAATGTGGGGGTGCTGGGCAGGTACCTGTTTAAAAGACTTAGTCCGGGTGGTTCGCTCCCCTGCTTCCTCCCTCCACTCTCCTCCCCACTATCACTCTCTTGTCCCTCCATCACTCCCCCCTACAGCCCTCCTCTCCCCTTCGTTATTCTCCTCTCCCTCCCTCCCTTCTTTTCTTATAGCGCATGCCTAGGGCACCCTGTCAGCTTGGCTCGGCCCTGCCCATACCTGTATTATACAGTACATAGTAAGTAAGGTTGAAAAAAGACACATGTCCATCGAGTTCAACTTTTTTTTTTTTTTTATTTAACTACCTATCTGCCAGTTGATCCAGAGGAAGGCAAAAAACCCATCTGAAGCCTCACCAATTTGCCTCAGAGGGGGAAAAATTCCTTCCTGACTCCAAAATGGCAATCGGACTAGTCCCTGGATCAACTTGTACTATGAGCTATTTCCCATAACCCTGTATTCCCTCACTTGCTAAACACCATCCAACCCCTTCTTAAAGCTATCTAATGTATCAGCCTGTACCACTGATTCAGGGAGACAATTCCACATCTTCACAGCTCTCACTGTAACAAACCCCTTCCGAATATTTAGGCGGAACCTCTTTTCTTCTAATCGGAATGGGTGACCTTGTGTCAGCTGGAAAGACCTACTGGTAAATAAAGCATTAGAGAGATTATTATATGATCCCCTTATATATTTATACATAGTCATCATATCTCCCCTTAAGCGCCTCTTCTCCAGCGTGAACATCCCCAATTAGGCCAGTCTTTCCTCATACCTAAGATTTTCCCTTTACCAGCTTAGTTGCCCTTCTCTGTACCCTCTCTAATACAATAGTGTCCTGTTTGAGTGATGGAGACCAAAACTGTACGGCATATTCTAGATGGGGCCTTACAAGTGCTCTATACAGTGGAAGAATGACCCCCCTCCTCCCTTGACTCTATGCCCCTTTTAATACAGCTCAAGACCTTATTTGCCCTTGATGCTGCTGACTGGCATTGTTTGCTACAGCCAAGTTTATCATCTACAAGGACTCCAAGGTCCTTTTCCATAATGGATTTGCCTAGTGCAGTCCCATTAAGGGTATAAGTGGCCTGGATATTTTTACATCCCAGGTGCATGACTTTACATTTATCAACATTGAATCTCATTTGCCACTTAGCTGCCCAGATTGCCAGTTTGTCAAGATCATGTTGCAAGTGCCACATCCTGGATGGAATTAATTGGGCTGGATAGTTTTGTGTCATCTGCAAACACTGATACATTACTTACAACACCCTCCCCTAAGTCATTAATGAACAAGTTAAATAAAAGTGGACCCAATACTGAGCCCTGGGGGACCCCACTAAGAACCTTACTCCAAGTAGAGAATGTACCATTAACAACCACCCTCTGTAGCCGATCCTGTAGCCAGTTTCCTATCCATGTGCAAACAACTTCATTAAGCCCAACAGACCTAAGTTTAGAAAGTAGTCGTTTGTGGGGCACAGTATCAAACGCTTTGGCAAAATCCAAATAGATCACATCTACTGCCCCTCCCCCACTGTCCAGAATCTTACTTACCTCTTCATAAAATGCAATCAAATTCGTCTGACATGACCTATCCTTCATAAAGCCATGCTGATTGTTGCTCATAATGCCATTCATTAGGACAACATTTTGAATGTGATCCCTTAACAAGCCTATAAATAATTTGCCCACCACAGATGTAAAGCTTACTGGGCTATAATTGCCAGGCTGAGATCGTAATCCCTTTTTAAATATTGGAATAACATCAGCTTTTCTCCAATCCATAGGCACCATACCAGATGACAGTGAATCTGAGAAAATCAGAAATAAGGGCTGGTCTAAAACTGAACTAAGCTCTCTTAGAACCCGGGGGTGTATGCCATCAGGCCCTGGAGCCTTGTTTACATTAATTTGTATTAAAGCTTTTTGAATCATATCCTGAGTCAGCCACTGACTAGATTGAGCTGAACGATTTGTGCAGTTATTAAGTGAGCCTGTGAACCCAGACTCCTTTATTGTATACACTGAAGAAAAGAACTGATTTAACACATTTGCCTTATCTGTATCTGTTACAACCATACTGGTACCATTATTTAATGGAGCGACACTCTCAACCTGCATCTTTTTACTATTAATATATTTAAAAAACTTTTTAGGGTTAGTTTTCACCTCCACCGCAATTAACTCTTCATTTCTTTTCTTAGCCTTCCGGATTGCTGATTTACAACATTTATTACAGTGTTTATATTCATTAAATGCAGCTTCTGTCCTTATGTTTGTAGTATGCAATTAACATCACATGAGCAATGTCGCCTAATTAAATAAAACCCTTTTGTTTAGTGAATGGGCACCGTGTAAAACCGGCACCAAATGGAAAAAGTAGAAGTAAGCCATTAGAAGTAACATTTCTGGCCTGACGCCCGATGATATACATCATGTACTGCTGATCTTCCCTGGGCGTTACAAGCTGAGCCTGAGTGATGCCGATTGTTACAATAATAACATTCTCTCGCCGCAGCCTTAATAGAACACGACAGCAGTCACAGTGTGTTCAGTCAGGGGTTGGTGTCTCATTTCTAGGACACGCGTGTTCCTAATGATGCTGGCGTGACAGATTTATTTGCTATGCTTTGGGGCATCTCACTGTATACGATGGATAAGCAGCTCTGAAATGTCTTGGAATTAAACCAACAGGAAAATCTCTGTCAAATGTAATAAATAGAGATTTTAATAACGTATCTTGTGTCGGGGGAGCTGCCATAGAGGCTTTCCATCAGCCGCTGGTAACCGTTCTCACTGGGCCGAGGTCGGTCAATGGGATGCCAGTATTTGAGTTTTTTTCACAAAGGAGAAGACTTTCTTCAGCCCATCTTCAGGGCAAACACCTCATCATGGAGTATTACACCTCCCCACCCCACTGGCCATGCCCATGCCTGTACCTGGTGTACACCCGGACGTTATCACTATATAAAAAAATAGATATTTGCTGTAAGAAGGTGGATATTCAGTTGTCCTCTCTTTATGATGTCACAATGGTTTTTGACTCCATTGTTAACAAGAAGGTCACGTCATTAGATTTTTATTGTGTTCCGCACAACTGAGACCTCTCACAAACATGGAGCCGATCCCTTTATGGGATATTGTGAGCCAGTTGTAGATTCCATTGTACTTGGAGCCATTGCTCATACTGTGCTTATTTTCTTCCTTAAAATTCACGTAAAAAGGGTAAGCCTATGAATATGTGCCCCAACAGGCACGAAAGGTGTTAGGCTGCTGTTACCATGACTTAATAAACATTTGTACTTTTTATAACACTGAACTGATTTTTGGAGGGACTCACAACTATTTTTGGTTTTCTCATAAAAAAGGTCTGTTTTTTCTCCTCATGGAAAGCGAGTCAGCGAGCATATAATTATTTTCTAGATTTACTGGCTAATTACCTGCTGCTCGGATGCACCTGCCGTAGGCATGGAAAGGCAGAGGAAATCATTGCGGTTACTGTGGGACAGATAAGGACAGTGCTGTTACCTTCATGATGATGCCAGCCATCTGCTTCTCTATCTGCTGCATATTGGGGGTGACGCTTATCTTTTGAGCAACTAATATGGCTTGATACGAGGGAAAAATGTCTGCAATAGAAGCGGCGCTCATGAACCCACCTCCCTCCATGAACGAGAAAATCCCACATTCCAATGGATATTTCATTTTGCAAGATGTCATATGTGGCTTCGTTAGACGTAAATGATGCAATGAGTAGTAACACAAAGACACCAACATCCATCAAGTTCAGGCCGGGCTTGTGCATCCATTGCTGTATTTGGCGGATGTTGAAACCACACGAGTTGCATTTTGTTTCTGTTTATGTAAGTGTACAGCTAGGCATGCATGGGACGCATGCTAAACAAACAGACCTCTGCCTGATTTGGCCACCCACGAGCTGGGGCATATCAGGTTTTATCTGATCTTTTGGCCCCATGGCTATTGTTTGGAATATACTACGGGTCTATGGAGACTTATTTGAAGAGGACCATGTCAATGTGCTTATGCAGTCCTTGTCAATTACCCGTATATACTCGAGTATAAGCCGAGTTTTTCAGCACCCAAAATGTGCTTAAAAAGTCTACCTCGGCTGTAGCTCAGTGTGCACTGGTGAGAAGAGAGAGGGTGATTGCCGGTTAGATTTATCATGATAGTCTACTGAGCAGGGTCGGTTTTACTGGAGGGCAGAGAAGGCTTTTGCACTAGGCCTCCAGTAACCCTGGATCCTCAATATTATTTACAATCCGTGTAAAACAGATGTTAGATATATTTATTATACTGATCAGGAATGTTAAGCTTGCAGCAATCCAGCTGTTGTTGGACTACACCTCCCACTGTCTCACCAACAGCTGGTTGGATAATTTTTAACCTCTGTCTTCCCTTAAATTAACTTTTAGTAGGATGTATAGAGTGAGATTCTGAGACAACTTGCAATTGGTTTTTATTATTATTTGCGTTTTTTTTAGTTATTTTGCTTTTTATTCAGCAGTTTGCAATGTCAGCAGTCTGGTTGTTAGAGTCTAAATTACCCTAGGCGAGTTCTTCCCTAGCAGAGGAGTGTGTGTTCTGCTGAAGATGTCCTAAAATGCATTTCTCACCCCTAGGCTTATACTCGAGTCAATACGTTTTACAAGTTTTTGTAGGTAAAATTAGGTACCTCGGCTTATACTCGGGTCGGCTTATACTCGAGTATATACGGTAATTATTGGCTAGATAGGCAGGCCATCAGAAAAACCCCATTCTGTACATTGGCGAGTAAACTGCAAGCTCAATCTGGATGGGCCAAGTCGGGAGATTTTATTGACCTGTGCATATACACGTGTTGCACACACGTGGGTGGACCTGAGATGTGTAGAAATAGTATGACTTGCTGTCATTGTACCTTGGGCACCCTTAGGCTATGGGCAACTCCCAGTGAGGTGCAATTTTATCTTACTGTTTCTCAGTCCAGCAGATCTCTGATTGTTTCCTGAACACAGACCAACCAGGTTGGAAAAACTTGCAGTCATGTTGCAACAATAAACTTGTTTATCGAACATAAGCAGCAGATCTGATTCACAGCATTCAGGCAGTAGAATTGTCCCATACAGTCAGCATAGTCAGTGGACACCTTCACGCTTTGAGATATTACAAATAGGTCCCTCGTAGTGGGTAGTACAGCCTGTCTTGGTGATTTTCCCCAGCACTAAAGATCCAATGGGATAACTTGCACCTTGGCACTTTCCCTGCTTCTGAGCTCACCCACATGTGTTCCTGTCTGGCAGCTTGATCACCACTAGCATACTAACTAGTGAAGAGTGAAATTATTAGGGATGCACCAAATCCAGGATTTGGTTCGGGATTCGGACAGGATTCGGCCTTTTTCAGCAGGATTTGGCCGAATCTTTCTTCCTGGCTGAACCGAATCCTAATTTGCATAGGCAAAATCATAATCCTAATTTGCATATGCAAAATTAGGGGTGGGAAGGGGAAACATTTTTTACTTCCTTGTTTGCATATGCAAATTAGGAACAGGAGGGAAATCGTGTGACTTTTTGTCACAAAACAAGGAAGTAAAAAATGTTTTCCCCTTCCCACCCCTAATTTGCATATGCAAATTAGGATTCGGTTCGGTATTCGGCCGAATCTTTCGTGAAGGATTCGGAGGTTCAGCCGTAGACTCCAATGGGTGAAAAAAAAAATTCATAAAAAAATAATTTGTTGCATGTCAAAATAACTTTGATGCCCATAGACTTCGTTGCATTTTGGTGAACAACTACTCTCCTTTGTTGGAGCTAAGAAGCTGCTCACTAGATAAGCTGCCACTAACTTTCGCTCCTAGAATGAACTATAACAAATACTCCTATCACTTACTAAAACTGTCCCTAACCAGGGCCTAGCACTCGCTCAGACCCTGTCCTGTACCCACCTCCCCACAAGGTGGGATCAAGGAAAAGAACCCTGAGCACGTGTGCGCTCCCTTTTATACAAAATTATACTGCCACCTACTGCGCAAACCTTGAACTAGATCAAATTACAGTAAACCCCAGGAAAGAGGAATAGCAGCCTGGGTGAATCAAAGGACCAAATTATAGATGAAACTGCCCGAGTAAAACATTTAATCTTCAGGGTCTCTACACATCTAAACTAATGGTTTGTAGTGAACCTTTCACAAAATGTATCTGGCCCAAACAAAGTGGCCAACACAGCCATTTTCAAGACCATTCAGTAGTGCATACCTCCCAATTGTCCTGTTGAGCGGGACAGTACTGCTTTTGAAAGCTCAACCAGTCGTCCCGGATTTGTTCTGATAAGTTCCGAGTTTCTCTTGGATCTGCTGCACTAAATAGCCAGAAAAAGATACAAAGTTTCTAACTTAATTGGCTCTTGGCAGAGAGCCCAGAATAGATACTTAAAATACTTTTGAAGATAAGATAGGAAGTTAGACTCACAGCTTAAAGGGCAATTCACCTTCAACTGTTATAACCTGCCAAATTTTGTAAAATGGACATGGTAATCAGGGGGTGTGGCCACAATGGGCTAAGCGCAACAATTTTTTTTTTCTGTTTCCAAAATGTAAGGCATGCAGTAGTGCCCAATAGATTTGGACAATGAAAATATTTCTGGAATTGCACCCCCATCCAGATCTTTTAAAAAATAGTTGCACCCTGGGTAGGTGCCTCTGCTGCCTACAGTTATTTCCTGCCATCAGACCATCAGTATATTGACAAGTTTTTTTTTAATTTAGAGACAATCGATACAACTTAAAGGAGAAGGAAAGGCTGTTTGCACTTGGAGGTGCCAAATGTTAGACACCCCCAAGTGATTGTATTGACTTACCTGAAACCCCGGGCCGGTGCTCCTATCAGCAGAAAACTGCACCAGCCTGGGGTTATACCAGTGAGCACCACGGAGCTATCCTCTTCCGGCTTCCGCTTTGTTTGTGCGGCTGTGCGGGCGCAGTAGAACGAAAAGCCGAACTTTAACTAAAAAGTCGGCTATTTCATTCAACTGCACATGCGTTTTCCCCCAGAAATTTGAGGCAAGAAGAAGAGGGTCGCTCAGTGGTGCTCACTGGTATAACCCTAGGCCGGTGCAGTTTTTCCAGCTCAAAGCAAGTAACTTTACTTAGCACTGACCAGGCAATGTGGCACATTCAACATATTAGCGTCTTGTAATGGGACTACTGACCCCCTGTCCCCTGAGCTCAAATACCACAAAAAACTTTTCAATGCAATTAATAGTTGAACAGTGGGTGTTTAAAGGGATTTTGTCATGATTTTTATGGTATAAATAAATTACACAGTGTACATTGCAATAATTAATTCTACCATTTAAATTGTTTTTAGTTGCAATATTGGTGTGTAGGCAGTCATCTCAGGTCATTGTACCTGGTCATGTGCTTTACAATGGAGCACTTTGTAATGGAACTGCTTTCAGATAGGCAATTGTTTCTTCTACTCAATGTAACTGAATAAGCTGCAGCTTTAGTTAGCTGGACTTGGATTTTTACCATTGAGTGCTGTTGTCATGTTTACCACTAGGTGGGGCATGGGAACGATTTTTAGCAATTCAGGTGTCAGGGAGTAGTCCAGCAGATCACTGATGTAGGGGCCAGCGAGATACCTGCGTGGTCAGGCGGGTTCGGGCCAATCCTGCACTCCTCTTCAAATGGTGGCTTTCGACTTACTGCTTTATAGCTGCGCACCTGCTCCTCCGCCCATTTTGTAACATCATCAACGGAGCGGGTCGGCACGGACTATTAAAGGGACCCGAAAGTCAGATGCGGGCGGGCTAAGAGAGGGCGGCTTAGATTCAGGTGCGGGAAAAACCCGACCCACACATACCTATCAGGGAGTGATTTAAGTTTATCAGAGCACAAGTCACATGTCACACGGCTGAAGGCACTTGGGAAACAAACAACAGGTCTAGCCCCATTTCAGACTTCGAAATTAAATATAAAAAAAAAATCTGTTTGGTCTTTTGAAAAACAGATTTCAAAATGAAATATTAAAAAAATTAATTTGCTCTTTTGAAAAACAGATTTATACTGTATGTAGAATGGAGCAGAGCTATTATCTGATGCATTTTGAAAAAAAAACATGTTTTCCCATGACTTAAACCCTCCAGTGCCTTATGATGCTTATAATTCACATACAAACAGACTTCATTGCAATAGGGAAACACAAAACTACACCCCAGCTGGTTCATGGCTCCTTCAATGCCAAAAACTCACAGGAGTTTAATGTCTCCCAGTAGAAGACAGAATGGAGAAATGCACTTGAATGTAAGAGTCCGCAGATCCACTATCTATCATTGGCCGCCCTGCTAGCTGAAGAGTGTAATTTAGTTACATGGAAGGGTGACATCTGTGCCCAATTTATCATGCGACACTCGGCTGAAGGATTCAGTTATAAGGAAATAAATAGGCTGCTTTATTTAATCAACTCAGTAACAAGGTTCCCCCCGCCACTCCCAGTCCTTAACACAGCCAGTTAATATATTAGGAAGGCAACACCTTATCAGATTGTGGCAGCGCATTTTAAACCTGACGTCAAGTTCTTTGAAGTGATGCCGGGGTCACTTCAATAGTTAGAAGAGGACAAGGTGCTCCAGAATAAAATGACTCACTGAATAGTGAAAGTGGTCCGGGTGCACCAGCCCCAGACCCCCAGCTTTAGGGAAAAAAAAGCTTTTTACGGAAAAGAATATTTAGAAAAAGCAGGGCCGTCCGTCACTCAAACAGATCCACAGGTCCAGAATAATTCGATTAAAAAGTAAATAATTTTATTTATACAAAGTTAAAAATGTATATCTGTATCTCCATCCACCCTACATGTTTCACACACATTCAGGGTGCTTAGTCATGGGCTCAGTGACTAAGCACCCTGAATGGGTGCGAAACGCAAATTTGAATTTTTGGAGCTAAGATTACTTTAAAGAGCCAACTCGCCATTTTGTCAGTGCCCAAGCTGGCTTCTGTTTTCAGATCCTGCCTAAGCGTTATTCTGTGTTTGAATTCCTGCTTTTAACTCCTGCCTGACTTTTTGACTTCGATTCCTGCCACCTGCCTTGACCTTTTTGCCTGTTCTTCGACTACGTCTTGCCTATATCCTTGCTGGTACCTTGTTTTTGGACTTGTTACTTTATTACGGACTAGTCCTTGTAGATTACGCCCTGCGCATCAGAGTGTAACAGCTTTTAAGGTTCCAAATGACTAGGACATTACACATTTCTAGGACTGGGTATAAGGAATGGCAGCAGTGTCGGACTAGGACACCAGGGGACCTCCCAAAAACCTTAGACCAGTGGCCCACTCTCAGTACTAATAGTCTTCATCTCCTCAATCAACCTCTATTCTCCTAGTCTGTTTTCTTTACATACTTTAATCTATTATTCCATTTATTAAGCCTCTTTGTTCTCATAGAAATAGGGAATGGCCATGAAATAGGCCAAAAGTTTAGCAGCATGAGGGGCCACTGACACCTGGGCGCACCTGGAGTTTTCCTGGTATCCCGTTGGGCCAGTCCGACACTGGATGGCACTTTATTCTAACGCTGTTATTTCAGGGCTGTGACAGCCCATGGATACCATGTTGCATGATGTTGCAGCAACTTGAATCCCGATGCTTTTCGTGACTTTCACCTGGAAATTCAAGGGGGTTTAACTCTGTAAATATGGAATTCTTTCAATTTGTCATGGTAACATTATCAGTTAATGTCAATACCACCGCAGAATTGTCACGTTTTTATCAGTATCCCTTAAGATTCCCTTAAAAGGACATGGGTATATGACCCCAGTGGGCTGACTGGTCTGGGCAATGTAGCTGCAGGGAGTCTAGAGAAGGACAGGGACCCTGAACAACACACGGTCGCAGTGCATGAACTGGTCGCACATCTTATCTTGCTTTATCCCTAGAGGCCTATTCAGGCTGCCTATACATTTGTGGAGGCCTAGTAGCTTCTAGTTATACCCCTAAATAAATCCAAATTGATTCTCCTGCCAACACATGTATTGTCTGGCAAACAATTAGCATGCTTTTAGCTTCCCAACACTGGGCACAATTGTTGCTATTGATAAAACATTTAAAAAGTACATTCGTTTCCATTAGTGAGTTGGGCGCATTGACCCCGGCACGCTCTGGCTGACACGCAGGTACGGATATTTTTCTAAAAGCAACCGGTATTAATTTGTGTCTGAAGAACCATCTGTCAATAGCAATAACAGCCCCAACCCTCACCTTGTGCTTCTATTGGGCCTATTTAGTTTAACATTGGGCCGAGCTGAAGCCGACTGTGCAGCTACTCATCTCTGCGAGCAATTTTAAGCCAAAATGCCAGACTTAAATAAGAAATGGGGAGAAAGAATAGAAAGAGAAAAAGCTATTGATGTGTTTCCAACAACCGAGCTTTTGTCAGTGCCAGAGAATCCCTTTATGATGCTCTATTATCCAGCAAAGCACAAATAGCGGCTCCGAGAGGTCACGTCGCTCGTTATTGCTAAACGAGCAGAAGTGATTGTTAGAGGATCCGTTTAACAATATCTTTATTAGGGATGCACTGAATCCACTATTTTGGATTCAGCCGAACCCCCGAATCCTTTGCGAAAGATTCGGCCAAATACAGAATCGGAATCCAAATTTGCATATGCAAATTAGGGGTGGGAAGAGGAAAACATTTTTACTTCCTTGTTTTGTGACAAAAAGTCACACGGTTTCCTTCCCCGCCTCTAATTTGCATATGCAAATTGGGATTTGGATTCGGTTCGGCAGGGCAGAAGGATTCAGACGAATCCGAATCCTGCTGAAAAAAGGCGAATCCTGGCCGAAACCTGAACCGAATCCTGGATTCGGTGCATCCTTAATCTTTATGATCAGCGTAACCCTTACATGGCACTGACAATGCCATAGGCATTGTCACATAAACGTGTGACGTATGACCAACTAGCACACACAGGGAAATACCACACCTTTAAGAGGGGTTTACACAGGAGTTTATTTCAGATATACAGCAAGCAGTAGATCAGGAACACGGCATTAGCATGTGAACTCCCCCAAGTCCAAAACACTCCTGGTCCGAAACAAAGAGCCTCCCTTGGAGCAATCCACTCCAAGATGCACACGCCCTCCAGGCAAATACAAATACAAAGTCAGGGAGTTCCTTTGGGCAATTTCAAAGGGGTAAGGAGCAAAGTGCCTTTGGGTAAATCCACAGAATAAACATACCTCAAGGGGATCCAGGTATAAACAGTCCTCTGGGAGGTAGGGAGATCCAAACTGTTGGAGGGAATCTTCCTGCCTCAGCTAGGATAAACTCCAAGGAACCGCAGAGGAGGGTGACCTGCCGCAGCCAGGTTACACCCCAGACGAACAACAACAACTCTCTAGCCCTCCCCTCTGGTATTTCTGTCCTTTTCTCCACCCCCTAGGGTTGATTGGCTGGGAGGCCGGCCCTGCTTCTGGTTAACCCCACCCAAGCAGGTCTGATTGGCAGGGGCCCTGCTGCATCATTAGGGGAGGGGGAAATACCTTGGAGGGGTTTGTCCAGCTCTTCTGGAGGGCAATCCTGGGAGCTCCTTTGTTTAAAGCTTTTTGGCGGGAAAGTAGAACAAAGAAGAAACACCATCTTGGATTAGATGTGTACTAGTCAGTTAGCTATGGATAAAATGGGACCAGTAGAAGGGGATTTTGGTCACACTCAGTATTTGTCACAGGCATCATACTCAAAAGCATCTGTTTCATTAGAATAGAAGAATTCCCAGTGGTGCTCAGGTTGGCCCAAAACCTGGAGGCCTGGGGGTTTATTATTCATGGGTCCACAAGATTCAAGGCCAACATAATACTCCTGTTTTGGGTGACAGTTTTTTTTCAGACTTAACTTTTTAGGACCTTTCCTTCTGGTGACATCATCCCTCTCTGCAGTTTACAGTTCCTTTGGTTACAGCCACATCTTCAAAGATATTAGACCACCATCTTGAACAGTCGGTTGGATGACACATGAAGACCCAGGTGAGGGTGCATTCATGGCCCAATATGGATGAGTTGCTATCAGATAGTAGACCTGGATTGGGAAGGCTATTGTTTTGACCACATGTGCCAATAAGGTGCTGGTTCAGGGAAGAGCAGGCCTCTGTGTGGTCGGCTTTAGGAGACTATAACAGATATCCAAAGACAGCAGAGCTTTTTTTTCAAATAACTCAAGTCATCCATCAGAGCTCCTGCCCCGTAACCCCGAGATGCCGGTTCGCCCCCATCCCCACCCCCACACATTGTTCCCTCCTTCTAAACAAGCTCGCAAATCAAAATCTTCATTAGAAATAGGGTGACGTGTGCTCGTCTCGAAATACATTCCTGTTTTATTATTCCTTTGCCTTTAAAACGAAGGCAGATCTTGGAAATGAAAATAAAATTCGTCAAAAACTGTTATTTGGGGAATTGAAGTCATTTATCTCTCAGGAGCTTTTATCTCCATAGAAGAAGATTATACATAATGTATATTCCAATCTGTTATTAAGTTACTTAATGTTGTTTTGTGTTTGCTTTTTTTGCGCAATACGTTTATCCATAATTCATTGCTTGCATGCCATTTGCTTGGATTCTATGAACTATGGCTGCACATTCCTGGATCCCAATCGGCTCATGTCTCCTGGCCCAGAAGGCCAATGTTGGACGTAACCTTTCCAGTCACTCGTTGGGGGTCATTTACAGTGACCACTGATGCAAATATGTACCTGTTTTTGTGCATTTAAAAAGCATTCCCAGCCAAGGCCGGATGCAAAATATGGTGCAATACGCAAGAACGCCCTGTCCGACCACTTACCATAGTGCAGGCACTTAGTACAGGGCTATGTTTCAGCCTGCATCCAGTACTACCCTTCAACTTGTGCATAGAAATGGGGATATAGGTAGGGGGCAGGAGGGAGGGGACAGCTATCTCTTGGTGCACCCAGGTTATGCACCTCCGGCTGTTTTGGGTACATTGTAAAATTTGCCCATTTTGTGCACATTGCTCCCTGGCCTCGGGGTAGAAAATAACACCATTGGGTTCATTATTATTGCAAAATACAGAGGAAATATGCAAAGTGAGAACACTTTTTAAAAATGTTAGTAATACTTTATACGAGAGAAAGAAGTGTGAATAAGTTATCCATTAATCGGTAACGAAAACAGGAGCCGCACAAGATTGTGTTCGGCCAATAGAACCCCCATTAATTCCAAGCAGGTCGCTACTTATTCAATTTGAATTCAAGCTGCTACAATGAGACCTTTAGAAACCAATATCATTTAAATTGCATGTTTTTATGTTTCATGGAGGAGATAAGAATTTAGGTGCAACCGACAGGCCGCTTAGATAAAGACCACTGAGCCTGCCGCTTATACTGACGGAATTGTAATCTGGCCTGGGTTTACTTCATGATCATTGGTTTATTTTCTAATATTAAACTGGCCTTTAGGCTGCCCCCCCCTTAGCTCATAACAAGGTTACAGATATATAGAAGCATTGGGGTAACAGTCACCCTGCTATAGTTCCAGGGGTACCCAGGGCACAAATAATCACTCACTCCAAATCTCCCCCTAACTGACTTTCAGACTGGGCCCCCTTAGCTCATAACAAGGTTACAGATATATAGAAACATTGGGGTAACAGTCACCCTGCTATAGTTCCAGGGGTACCCAGGGCACAAATAATCACTCACTCCAAATCTCCCCCTAACTGACTTTCAGACTGGGCGCCTTAGCTCATAACAAGGTTACAGATTTATAGAAACATTGGGGTAACAGTCACCCTGTATAGTTCCAGGGGTACCCAGGGTACAAATAATCACTCACCCCAAATCTCCCCCTAACTGGCCTTCAGACTGGGCCCCCTTAGCTCATAACAAGGTTACAGATATATAAAAACATTGGGGTCACCTGGCTATAGTTCCAGGGGTACCCAGGATACAAATAAGCACTCACCCCAAATCACATACAAATTGGCCTCCATAGTTGGTATTGGCTTATTCACTACGTTGCACCTTAGCCTGTAATCGACCACAAAACCACTCTATGCACCAGCTGCGAGTAGTATATCTGCACCAGTCATAGAGCCAAATCTCACCTATATAAATCACCAGGCAGGTTGCTTCCCTCTCAATCAATATTCAAGCCGAGAGTCATGATCCAAATGTAATTTATTCATTCCCCCCTATCCTGCATTGCTCTCCTCTCCAGACATATGTGTGAATAGAAATCTCCAGATTTGACCTTTATGATGAGATAATTCCAAATTGGAACAGATGGTGCTTAAATCAAGCAAATTTATTTTTGTAGTTACAGTAAATGTGCATTTTCTCTTGCTGACTGCGATCTCTTCATTCTGACAAAAGCCTAGCGTGGAATGCGTCCTGCGGTGTAGAATACAGACCTGCGGGGAGACTTAAGGTGCTGTCATATTATGTCACCTGCATTTGGCAGATTTTGTTTAAATCCTTTCCTTTTGGTTCATATTGTATGAGCAGTGTTGGGCGAAACTGTCCGAAAATTCACAAAACGAATTAAAGTCAATGGGTGTCAAAATAATTTTTTGATGCGAGCGACAATTTTTATGTGTGCGACAATATGGACATGCGTTTAATTTTTTTTTGCCACAACGGATTTTTAGGTGGCAAATTTTGGACGCAGTTTCGCAAAAATATTCACCACAAGTCCATGCTTGGTAAATTTATTCGCCCATCACTATGTATGAGGCTTTAAATGTTTCACAAGGCACATTATTTTTCTAGACTAATTGCCTTTAATTTTATATAATATAAGAGAGAATATATCATATCATATCATATCACCATTGCCAGATTACACCCAGATTCGATGGACTAACTCTTGGAGCTTCTGCCTTGCATGTGGCAGCCATTGTTATATCTGTTTTCCAGTATCCTTCCTTTGTTCTTCCAAAGCTTTACAATGTGGAGGCTTTTTAGTGTCCTATAGGTGGTGTAAGAACTTACCCTGGTGATCTAGCGTTGCGTCCTAGCGTCTAGTGGTCTTACCCTGGTGGTCTAGCGTTGCGTGAGCAACAATGCACGTTCAGCAAGAATTGCCACGCTGCTCGCTTCCTGGTTTGAAACGGCGGTGCAGGTGATGTCATCGCGTTTGGCGCAAATTTTCAAATATTTAAAGGCGCAGGCGCCAATTGTTCCTTGCCCAAGTAAAGGTCTATTCGTAGTTCCTGAGTGCTGTATCTTGTATTCCTGATCTGTTTTGACCCTGCCTATTTTTGATATTATCCAAGTTTACTGCCTATCCTGACCCTAGTCTGTATATCGGCCTGTGACCTCGACTACTCTAACGTCTCCTGAATCTGTACTACCTGCTCCCGTTTGGTATTCGACCCAGCCTGGCCAGAACTTTCCCCTTGGTCCTCTCACACTAAGACCTGATGGCACCCGAGTAATGTAGGGCTCCTCCCGAAGTAAAAGGTGGCTGTTAAAGGCGGAAGACTGAGCCACGACCGGGACCTTGGGGTTTGTTCTGGGTTTTGGATACCAATTATAACAGGTGTTGACAAGGGCAGAAACCAACCCGTTGCTAAACATCAAGCATAGGAGGAACCACCAAAACCAGCCTTAGTCTAAGAATGCTGGAAGTGTAAGTCCCCAACATCTGAAGTGTTAAGGGCTTATTTACTTCAGGTTTAGCATTTGTATAACTTAGGGGTGATTCTGTCCTGCTACCTCCAAAGTCCAATGTAGAGAGTGCTAATACTGGAATTTCTCTTAGGTAGAAATGCCAAGCTTACCCACAGGGGTTGCAGCAGAACCAACAAGAAGAACAGAAGTCTTTCCTTGCACATTAAACAAATAAGGGTAAAAAACCCTCCAATTTGCAGGAGGATTTCCGATGGATTCCCATAGAATTACTGCAGAAATGAAGTTTTGTAAATGTGCAACTGTCAGCATTATTTTAATAAGTGGCAACGATCTTCTCCATTTGTTAAAAAAAATCTATACATAACCATCTTTACTGCTCGTTTCATTTGGTTGGCCATTTCTAATCATATTCAAATTAAGTTTGGGAGAATCCCAAATCTGTATCCCTAATGAATCGCGTATTCACCTAAGCAGGACTTTATCTGCCGAATCCTAAAGGCAACGCTTCTTTTAGTCCAAATATGAGACCTGTTTTTCTTCTGCTAAATATAACACTCGCCTTTAGATTTGGTGTATTTGCTGTACCTATCAGTATAGAATCTTGTACTTTCTCTGGTTATAAGGAATGTTAGAAGTTATAAGCCGCAGAACACATTGTTAGCAGCAGAAACCCAGAACCTCAGAGCTTGAAATCTATATGATAATACAAGCACAAAGCTCGCAGCTCAAGTAGAGTCAGCCTCAGCACAGAATGCAAATGGTATCTGATGAGCTGAACTTAATGCCGACATAGAGTTCCTACGCAGAATTCATTCAGACTGAACCGTTTAACTTGCTGTTGACATGGAAACTGATCCAGGGAGTTTATTCTCTATAGATGAAATAGCTCCTGGTGGGTACGAGTCACAGGGGTCGTTGAGAACTTGAAGACACGAACTTAGAGAGAAATGTCAACTGAACAATAATATAGTGAAATACCAAGATAGCCAAGAAATAATTACTCTTAATTTCTCTTAACTCAGAATGTGCAGCTAATTAACACAGGAGAGTGACTAAAAGCCTTGGAAAAGTTTTGAGTTTAGAGTTGGGGCAGATTTATTTAAACTGAGCTGAAATTTCTTAAATAACTTTGGCTAAGCGTGTGACTCTTGAGCATTATATTTAGGAACTAGGTTTATTGAGTTGTGACAGATCAAAGAAACCTTTCGTGATTTGTCCATGAACCCGTTTCCGCATTTCATGATTTCTCCATCCTCTTGGAGTCAGGAAGCAAAACTTTTAGATTTTTGAAGAAATTGGAGCCCTACATTTTTCACTGAACCAGTGACACCTTAAATGATCTGAGTTAGGGATTTGAGATTGAGAAACAGATCTATTGTTGAATCAAAAGTAATGAACGGAAACACCTCAAAACAGTTGAGATTGTGGTGTTGCATTTCCTGAATTCTCAACCTTAAATAAATCAGACTTTTGTTGCATAAGGATTTTCTCAAGTATTTTCAAGAGTTGGTGTCTTGAGTTTACTCCATGTGATACAAGCACATTAATTGGGTTTACTGTTCGACAGGTTTGCACGGAATATCCACAAAGGGGTTCAGATTAGAATGATTATCCCCTATCTTCCGACTGTGCAGGTGGTCCATAGGTATCCTGCAGGGAGATTCAGGTTGAATTCAGGAGGGATGTGGGCTCTTCAGTTATGGGGATGAAAATAAAAAAACATCAGTTGTATTATTATTGACATCACAAGGTGCATGCCAGGGGTTGAGTTCAATACTTTTTTATTTAAATTTGGGTTGGGAGCAGGTCTGCCGAACTATACCTACACAGGTCTCTAATTGGGTTCACTTACAGAAGAAAATACTGGGTAATTCTACAAGACTGGCACAACAGTAGCCAAAAGCCTGAAGTTTTCTCTAGTTTCACTGCCCATTTCTATATAATGACAATATTGTTCTTTTTTTGTCCATGCAGTTCACATTTATGGTGAAATACTGGTGCTCACCATGTCCACAAGCCTCTCCTAACCCAATGGTGCTCACTATGTCCTCAGGCCTCTCCTAGCCCAATGGTGCTCACCATGTTTATAAGTCTACTGTAGGGTAAAGACAGTAGAAGCACACACACACACTTTTATCAGCTAGGAACAAGAGTCAGGTGTATAGTAGATGAAGGGGTTTAGTTGATGAAGGGTCCTCCCCAAAAGCTTGAGTGGTTTTCTTTGTGCTCAGCTTGCAAATGTAGTTAGGGATTGTCTGGCCCACCAAAATCTGTGTGTCTGATTTCTCTGTACTACATTACCAAATAAATAGCATAAATATCACTGCAGCCTAAACCATCACTCTGTCCATCATGTAAAGAGCAAGGGAGGAATTAAAGTCAGCTGTCACTGCACATTCCGGGAATCTGATCATCTTCCGAGATGTTCCATATCTCTTCCTCTCAGGCATTTTAATCTTCTCTCCCATAGCCTTCTAGGTTAAATAAACTTCCCTCCCAGCACGTTTGGATTCTCTTCTATTGCTCCTGCCGTTATTGGCTTTGAAAGACATAGATTTAATATTAATGGATTAAAGAGAACTTACCTGAGTCTCACTACATGAGATAATATATGACATTTAGAGTTAATTGCCAGCCATTCTGTTTAACCAATGTTTATTACATTTGGAGCAGGCAATAATTAATGCTGAATAATTATTGCCCAATGCTTCTATGAAAGCCAGTTACTTAAAATGGCCTTACACAGATCAATAAAAGCTACCTATTCCATATTGAGTTGGCAGCTAATCGGCCCATGTATGAGGCTGATCAATATTAATGGTGGGAGTGGGCATTAGACAATGAATTACTTCTACCAAACAGTTGTATTTTTTTGCATTGAGCACTGAGTTTGATGGTGTCTTGTTTCTTCAAGCCAAACCCTTTAAATTTGTTATCTATAGATCCAATTGATCCAAACTTAAAGAAGACTTTGTGACCACGAGTTGCATGAGAAATTATGCTTCTTAGGCCTTGGGTTCTCTGACAAAGCATGAAAAATCAGAAGCTCTTTGGGTTTTAGCTGGGACACCAAGTTTTGAGCTTGATCTTTGTGAAAAAAAAAGCCCCATTGTAGGTTGAGGAATTTGCACAGGGTCAAATTTGGTGGTGAAACTGTATGCACATATGGCAATGGTTGAGAATTAAAAGGCACAGACTTATAGTGAAGAATCAAAATTCTCCTTTGTAAAGTCAATTCCTCTGGATGCTTTTGGGGGAGAGTAGATCTAAATCAGTCCTAATGGATATACCAAGGTAGGTTTAGGCATATTAAACCCATTTTCTTTCTTCTCTATCATACGTGTACATGTAACTTTAGGGGTGTGGCACAGAGGAAACATTTTTTTGCAGGAGGCCAATGTAAAGGACTGTACAATGCCTCTTTTAAAGGGACTGGACAATGGTAGACACTATAAACCAATTACAGCAAGGGTATCCCACTAAATTTAAAATGGGAATTAGTACAGAGACACGGAGTCCTGAATTATGGAGGGGTTTTGTTTAAGAGTTTTGCAATATTTGTTTGGTTCCTCTCTGGCTCTTAGGCACTGCAAGGCTTCTAAACAATGGGGAATAACGATGCCTTGTAGGCTTTCCCAAAAATAAACCAAGTATATTAATAATACACAGTCATTTAGTAGGACAAAAAATGGCCTAACATTTTCGTGCCTATTGAGGTACTTACTCATATGCCTATAAATAAGTGCCCCAATAAGAATGAAACGCATTTGGCCATGTTATTGTCCTAATAAATGATTGTGTACTTTTAATATAATTGGTTCATTTTTGGGAAACCCCATTAAAGGGCAACTAAAGTCTAAAATAGAATAATGTTAGAAATGCTGTATTATGTATACTAAATATAAACATGAACTTACTGCACCAGCAGCCTAATAAGACAAATGATTTATGCTTTCAAAGTTGGCACAGGGGGCTGCCATCTTGTAACTTTGTTAGACATTTCTGCAATATCAAGACTCGCACATGCTCAGTGTTGTATGGGCTTCAGTTGGGAGGTTAAGCTTAGGGATCGTCATCAATTATCAAAACAGCACAAGTCAAATAATATCTTATAATATCTTTATCTATAATATATTAATAATCATAATATAGAGACTACACTGCGTCTCTGGATACAAATCTCTACAGGGAATCCAACAATGCTGCTCGAGTTCTGGGAAGTAAGGTGGGGGGGGGCTCCCCCTGGCATTTGAAAGTATGATCGTTTACCTGCACAGCAGTTGGGGACCATCTGACAATTCCTATCCACAGCAGTAAAAGAAGGGGGAATTGCACTGCATACAGTCAGGTTTCTTATAAAAACTGTAGACATCTTTTAATTAAAGTATATTGTAAATAGATTTCTTTTTCATTAAAGAAAGTAAAAATGGGATTTTATATTTTTGCCTTTACATGCCCTTTAAGCATTTTTATTCCCCATTGTTGACATGCAGCCTAAGACTGGGATGGACTGTTGGATTTACCCAAATTTTACTTAAAAATTAACTGTTAAATACACATGGTGTGGTGCCTCTACTTTACTTATTTTTGTTGTGGGCTTTTATACACTGTTTTCTGCTTTTTTGACTGCAAGGCTTCTCTACTTGTAGAGACCTTAAATCAGTCATTTTGGACATTGGGATTTTAGGGTTATCTTGGAAAATGAATACCTTACTGGTATTCAGGCCCCCAAGCCAAACCTCTCACACCTGGAAGGCCAGCCCAAGAGTTTGAGAAGCTCTGCCTTAAGAATGTCCATCGTAATTATTGAGTCTACTGAGTTTATCATTTTAAGAGATGGAAACATTATGGTGGCTCCAACCTATACGTATCTATACAAGGAATGTTCTGTGATTGTATTAAGCTGTTTGTATGGGAAAATAAATAGAAGACACAAGACAACTCATACTGAAGCCCAATTTTCCCAAATAAAATAATATATACTGTATATTAAGTTTACTGGCAGTCAAATATTGCATTATAACTGTGTGTCATGTAGGGACCAGGTGTGCAGCAACAGCCCTGGAATTAAGGCTGCATTCATTTGCTTGGGAGCCAAAGTTAGGAATATATCTTCCTTATCGCTATTTATCATATTTTGATGTAGCACCCACTTGGACAAGTCAGAGTGCGGATACACACCTGGACTGTATATATATATATATATATATACACTAAGGGGCAAATTTACTAAGATGCGAAGTTGCGCCTGGCCAACTTCGCCGCACTTCGCCAGGCGTAGTTTCGCCAGCGCTCTGCAAATTCACTAAAATCCGAAGTTGCGCACAGGAGTAGCATAAGGTTGCGAAGTTGCGCTAGCGTTGATTCGATATGTAAAGCGAAGTTACGCTAGTGAAGGCTAATTTGCATACGGCGCAAAATTCAAATTTCAATGGAGGAACACGTATCAGCACTACAAATGCCTAGAAAACCTTCAAATCAGCAAATAAAAATTTTATTTTGCCCTACACATGTGCCCACTGTCTAGGTAAGTTGCCATGAGTCAGGAAATGTAGGGGGGAAGGAGGGGAGCCCCAAAAATATTTTTGATCTTTTTCAGCCTATCACCCATCATGTAGAAAACACGCCAGCGTTTTTTGGGACTTAGAAAAAAATTTGACTTTTTTTTAAACAATCCCTATCTACTCTATTGCGCTTCGCCAGGTCTGAGGTGGCGAAGGAAGTCTAGCGTAAAAGGTAGCGTTCAGTACACTGCGCAAGTTAGTGAATTTGTGTAGTTACGTCGCTAGCGAAAATTCGCCTGGCGTAAGGGTGCGAAGTAACACTAGCGAAACTACGCCAGCGTTCGTTAGTGAATTTGCGTAGTAACGAAAAATGCCAAACGCTAGTGAATTAACGCTAGCGTTTGGCGCTTAGTGAATTTGCGCCTAAGTATCTTTGCTTTTCTACACAAGACCCATGAGTGCCGACTTATATATATATATATATATATATATATATATATATATATATATATATATAAAGAAAAAGTCCGCACTCATGGGTCTTGTGTAGAAAAGCAAAGATACTTAGTGTTTATTCGACGTTTCGGCTCCTCAGGAAGAACGGCTCGCGTTTAGGAGCCACAACTTTGAATAAACACTAAGTATCTTTGCTTTTCTACACAAGGCCCATGAGTGTGGACTTTTTCTTTATTGACTGTACAATTCCTTGTTCCAGCACCTGGGCAGTGACCAGTTTTCTGTGTGCACCAGGCTCATTTTTCTTTATATATATATATATATATATATATATATATATATTAGAATGGTTGGGAAAATCATAGATGGAAAGTATATCCCTCCCAGAATTCTCTATGAAGCAGTGCAGAGGGATGTGAAAATGAGGCTCTGAGTAGCAGGGAGGTGATTAGCCTCACCTGGAGTAAAAGGTGGGGTCTCAATTAAGGCTGCTCTCTGCCCTGGAGAGAGAGAGAAAAGGAGAGCTGTGTTAAAAGTTTGCTTAGTAACTGTATGTGACCTGTGTTCAAAGCATAAGAACTTTTATTGCTGGGCACAAGTTTCCAGAAAGAGACAAGTTATCTGGTAGCAAGGACTGGCTACCAGCTACTGCCTTAAGTGTTTGGGGAGTGGCTGCTTCCAGGAGAAAAGCACAAGGAATCTCCAAAGGACTGTGAGTTAACAGTTAATTTTGTTTGCTGGACTTATATTGCCCCAGTGGGAGACTGTGGGACCTTTGGGAAAAGGACATTTTCATTTATAAGTACAGCTGGACTATTTTTGTTTACTGCCTTTCCAAAGGGTATGGACTGTTATGTTGGTGTTTAAGCTGCTGTGTTAAATAAATGCACACGTGAGATCAGCTGGAAACCTGTGTACTGTCTACTGTCTGTGTAAAAGGAGTTGCTGCTGCTACTACCTAACGAGCCATTCCCCCACAATATATATATATATATCTAATGCATCACTATAGACTATGCTGGAGTTTTCCTGTTCTCTCTGTATCTTTAAATTGTGCTCTAATACATCTGCTAGGAAAGGAGCCCCCCCCCTTATAAGATATATTGGATTTAACTGTCAATGAATAACTGCTGCAGGAAGACAGAATGAAGAGAAACAGATGCTGAGAGAGGGATAGTGAAGATAAACTTGATTATTTCAGAAATAGTACAGAATATTTAATTGATTGTATTTAGAAAACTTCTTATTTCAGTATATTGAATTATAATTGTGGCGATAGTTTCCCTTTACATTTTTAAATAAAAAACTCCATTTGTTTTATCTGCAATGCAGCATTTTGCCCCTCTGTACTAAGCACAATTCAGCAGGACAATAAACATTAGCTGCAAATTTGATTTCAATCTCAATGGCACAATTGTTTTCTTTTAGAAAAGTGTCACATTAAAACACTGATAGGGAATTGTAGATACATAAGACACAAGTTAGGACTGCTGGGCTGTATCTCCTTCTACCAGAAGCAACTGCTGCTCTATTCACTGTCCATGGTGCTGGACACAAGAACCCTTTGCCAGAAACAAACATTGAAGTTATTTTGGGTAGAACTATCTGTATAACAGAGCATTCTGCCCCAGTGGCTGCACAGATACTATCTGATCCCTATTGTAAGCAACAGTCCTGTCCTGCTTTATGGCAGCTGAGATTCTAGCTATCTGTATAACAGAGCATTCTGTCCCAGTGGCTGCACAGATCCAATCTGATCCCCATTGTAAGCAGCAGTCCTGCCCTGCTTTATGGCTGAGATTCTAGCTATCTGTATAACAGAACATTCTGTCCCAGTGGCTGCACAGATTCTCTCTGATCCCCATTGTAAGCAGCAGTATTGCCCTGCTTTATGGCTGAGATTCTAGCTATCTGTATAACAGAACATTCTGTCCCAGTGGCTGCACAGATCCTATCTGATCCCCACTGTAAGCAGCAGTCCTGTCCTGCTTTATGGCTGAGATTCTAGCTATCTGTATAACAGAACATTCTGTCCCAGTGGCTGCACAGATCCTATCTGATCCACATTGCAAGCAGTCGTGTGTCAGACAGCTCTGCAATGTCCGGAACAAGCCCAGGCCCTGCTAGGGCTGGTCGGGCTACCAGACAAAGCGAGGCCCAGGCTTTGGGGCCTAGCCTTCCGGCTGAACATACAAGGCCAAAGCTACGCTCCTCTTCTTTGGGAACCCCCAGATCAAGCAGGAGAAACAGCAGTGAGAGTGATGAGGATATGGAGAAAAGTCTGGCTGAGATCAGAAAACAAAAACAAAGGAATGTACAAGTGGCTCGGGCCCAGGAAGTTGGAAGCCGGCGTGGGGCTCCCACTGAGAAACCCCCCCAGGAAGAATCCAAGCTGAATCCTGCATTACCCCCAGGGAAACAAGGTAAGAAGAAAGAGCAAAAGCCTGAATGTGACCCTGTGTGTGCAGAGAATAAACAGCAGCAGCTGCAGGTTACAGCAGTGAGTGAGTTAAGTAAATGCACTGACACTGAAAGTAAAACCCTGCAAAAGAAAGAAACATCTGACAAACCTGCTGATAAAATGCACAAGTTTATTGCAC
This sequence comes from Xenopus petersii, assembly GCA_038501925.1. NCBI lineage: Eukaryota > Metazoa > Chordata > Amphibia > Anura > Pipidae > Xenopus > Xenopus petersii. The sequence goes on from CM076681.1 coordinate 135,279,451, forward strand.
CCCAAACACACAGTGATCCCCCCCCCTGTCAGACCCTGTGATGCACATGGAGTTGGAGTCTGTGGCCCCTGGGGAGGGAGGTGTCTGTGTTGTGGAGCTGGGGGAGTCTGGGAAGCCAGGTGAACTGACAGTTGCAGCAGACCTGCAGTCTCAGCATGGGGAATCCAAGATGGCGCCGGCAAACACTGCACAAGGAGTTGGGGGTGTCGGCAATGATATCACAAAGGCTCCTGTCAGTCAAACTGAGCCTCTCACCTGTGCAGGTGCAGCCAATGTTACAGCTCAATCACCAGGGGTAGAGAATGTGCAGGAGGAACAGCTTGTGAGGAAGGGGGAGGGGGGAGGAGACAACATTTAAAGCAACAGTGGCAAAGCCAAGCAAAGGAGCCATTCCATGCAAAGGCAAGATTAAAGGCAAAGACGAGCCAATCACTGCAGAAGAGGTTGCAGAAGCCTTAAAGGAGCTGCAAACATTACAAAATGAAAAGAAAAAACTGCAGATATCCATAAAATGTCTGAATAACCTCATATCCTTTTCCGATGGGAAGGAAACTGAGCTTAACAGGAGAAAGAAAGACAGTTTGTTTGATGAAATGAGCAGCATTGACCAGAGAATAAACCAACTGTATGGGAAAGTCGGGCCGTGGAAAGAAATCTATCAAAACAAGCAAAGGTTTGAGTCAATGCGTTCTGATTATAAAGCAGCGTATCCACATCCTGCTACTGGGCGGCGCCAGACCCGATCCAGTACCTCCAACAGTCCGGCCACTTCTGAGAGTGAACCAGAGTTTGCAAAACCATTGCCTCCCCGGCGGCAGCAGCAACGACCAAGTGACAGAGTCAATTGGCAGAACATGACTTTTGATGAGAAGGAGATTCAGGAGCAAGAAAAGAAGAAAAAAGAACAGAAAAGCTTCAAGGTGAATCTGCCACAAACCAGCACAAGACCTAAGCTACGGTATGAGGATTCGTCTCAAGCCGCCTATGAAATTTCATCTGATCAGGACTTTCCAGAGTTGCCTAAAGCAGCAGTGAGACCATCAGAAGATCCAAGTGTCCGGCGCCGGAACCAGACAGAGGGCAAGAAGGTCTCCCATAAAGCAGCTGAGAGTGGCCCAGAATCTGAAAACAAAATGGAAGTGGTGGCTCAAGAATCTCTTTTGTGTGTGCGGAATGAAGTGGCTGAGAGTGTGACACCTGTCACAGAGGTGAATGAGTTTGAGCAGATGGAAGTGAGAGAGAGTCAAGCTGAAGAGGCAGAAGTGAGAGAGAGTGCGGCTGAGCAAACAGAAGTGAGAGAGAGTGCGGTTGTGCAGCCTGAACAAGAGAATGCAGCGGAAGAGTCTGTGACTCAGGAGGCAGGGGTAGAGGTGGAGCAAGTTGGTCATATAGAGAGTCAGTCAGATCAGGTACAGCAGAGAGTGGAGGTAGAATCTATTCAGGTAGGAGGGGTGGATGAAACTGCAAACAGTTTTTGGGGAAAGCGAAGGCTCTTTGCAACCCCAGACATGTCCCATGATAACCAACCCTTTAAGAGGAAACATTGGGTAAAAATAAAATGGGATGGAGAGAAAGAACAAGTCCCATCTAGAAGGTTTCTTGTAAGAACAGTCATACTGGATAGTATGGGTTTCAGGCCTGGGGATTTATCAGCTGTTCTAGCACAAACTGAAACTGATTTTGATGTCATTTTTAAGCTTCAGGAAGCACTTGAAAATTTTTGGCGTATCTATAATATGCAAAAAAGGGCAGGTAACCAAAATTGGGAACAATTTGTGGTAATCCCTATGACAAAGCCTGAGACAAAAAACATCACAATTGTAACAAAGAATGACGCCATTCCTCAGGAAGACATTCTCATATGGTTGCGCAGGCAATGTACAGTCCTTACACCTCTAGTTAAGGTTTTTGATGAGGATGGGGTTTGGGCAGGAGTCTGGAAAACCCAGGTTAAGTTAAACATCTCAGGTAACGTTCCACAGCACCTGCCCAATTCTTTTTTCATTGGGAAAGAACGAGGTACCTGTTTTTATGCTGGGCAGCCCCGTAGGTGCTATAAATGTGGAGCAAGTAACCATTTGGCCAGGTCATGTGCAGTCCTGAGGTGCGCCCTATGTAATGCAATTGGTCATGTTGCAGATGCATGTGTAAATGTCAGGTGCAATCTCTGTAATCAAATGGGACACGTGCATAGGAGTTGCCCTGAGGCCTACCATAATATAGTCACCCTTTTCCCAGAGATTGACAAGGAGATGAGGAAGGATTTTGTAACAAGAGAAAGAGAGACCAGTGAGGAAAATGAAACAGAAGTGAGGGACTCACAGAGTAGTACTGTTCCAAAGAAACCTGTGGAGAAAACTATGAGAACAAACAGAAAGGAGAACCCAAAACCAGTCAGAGAGATAAGTGGGAAAGCCGTAAGAACAAGCAGAAAGGAGAACCCAAAACCAGTCAGAGAGAGAAGGGGGAAAGCAGTGAGGAGCAATACCAACAAGGAAGGTAAAAAGGATGAGAATGGCTGGCAGACAGTCAACACAAAAAATAAAACCAAAATGCAGGCTGACTTGTTAGACCCAGGGGAAGGTTCTGCTACGTCTTTCTTAATTACCACCAAAAACAAATTTGTGGTTTTGGAGAAGGAGTCTGAGACCTGGGGAGACAGAGCTGAAAGAGAGGAGCAGGAGGAACTAGAGAAAATAGAGAGAGAAGAAGAGAGTGAACTAGAACAGGGAAATACAGAAGAAATGGAAATCCAACTCCCTTTAAAAAAAAGAGGAAGGGAAGGGAGTGACCAGACTGTCAGGAAGAAAGGTGTAGGTGCTTGAGGATGGAATGAGATCTCGCTGTGGTCCTCAAGTCAAGCGATATTGGGAGGAGGCTGTAGGTTTGGGTAAGAAAAAACATCCTCACAAGCATTCATGATGGTGCAGCCTACAATAAGATTCTTGACCTCTAATGTTTGCAGTGTGAGATTGCCTCGTACAAGATTCATGGCATTCGAAAGTTTAGCAAACTCAGATGCTGAAGTTTTTTTTCCTTCAGGAAACCCGACTCACTACCCAGGCAGATCTTAGAAAGGCAAGAGCTGATTGGCGACATGGGCCTTCCTTCTGGTCTATAGCAGAGGAACCATGTGGGGGAGTAGCAATACTGTTTCGGGTGGCCTCAATATTACAGTACACCGTTTGCTTGAGATCCAGGTGGGCCGTTGTTTGCTACTGGATGTCACGATAAGTGGAAGTCGTTTCCGTCTTATAAACATCTATGGGCCACAGTCTATGGCAGCCAGGAGGGCCCTGCTAGTTGAAGTGAGACCTTTTCTGCACACATCCCTTCCAGTCATCCTGGCTGGTGATTTCAACCAGGTCCTTGGACCAGGAGATTGTTCTGGTAAAATGAGAAAATCAGAAAGTTATTATTTAAACATGCTTATTCAGCAGGCTGGTCTGGTTGATGTTGCAATCTGGGGTGGCTGGAAGGCATCACATACCTATAGATGTGCAGAAAGAAGTAGCCGTCTAGATATGGCTTTTGTCAGGGCTGGTGAGGAGTTCACTAATGTGAAGGAAGTTGGGGTAGAGTACTCCGATCACTTGACACTCTCTTTTACAGTGGGATCCTCATCTATTCCAGTGAAGGGTAAGGGTCTGTGGCGGCTGAGTGTGGATTCCCTGGAGGGTGAGTCAGTTCAACAGTCTTTTGAGGCTCTTCTTTGCCACCAGCTCGATAGAGTCGATTTTTACAACTCTGTGTCATCATGGTGGGAGGATGCCAAATTCTCATTCCGGACCTTCTTCCGTAAGCTATCTGTACGTAGGGAGGGAAATAGGTATAAGAAGTACCTGACTCTTTTAAAGAAGTTGGAGTCCTCTATTTCGGATGGGGTGGAGGGGTCAAAAATTGCCCAGCTGAAGGCCCAGATCAGAGAATGTCAGTACAGCCGGTACAAATCTCTTGTGCAGGAAAGGGATTATGGGAGTTTTCACTCACCGGACCCCTTTTTAAACTGCAAAGAGAATGTTGGGCGAAAACTTGTCACCAGTCTGATCAATCCCAAGGGTGAGTTACAAACATCAAGGGAGGGCATCCTTGGGATAGTGAAAGACTTCTACGGTTCTCTGTTCCGGGCTAAGGCTTTGCATAAGGGGAGGACTTCATCCTTCCTGGAGGCAACCCCAGGGCCTGATGTAACTAAATTGGACTTTGAGCCTTTGACAGCTGAGATCACGGAGGATGAAGTCAAAGCTGCCATCGACTGCCTTGCCAAAAAGAAGGTTTCAGGACCAGACGGCCTTACAGCCAAATTTTATAAGAAGTTTAAAGATCAGCTGGCTCCGGTTCTCGTGGAGGTTTTTAGAGAGCCTGGAAGGGGGTATCTTACCCCCCTCTATGAGAGAATCTTCCTTGATCCTGCTGTCAAAAGGCAAGGATCCAAAGCATGTTGAGAATTGGAGGCCAATTGCCCTTCTCAACACTGATAGGAAGCTTCTTGCACGGATACTTTTTACTAGATTGAGTTCATTTTCAGGCACTTTATTATCTCCTGTCCAGTTCTGCACGGTTAAAGGGCGGAGCATCTTTGGGGCGATCCTTACTATTAGGGAAGCCTTGGAGCTATGCAAAGTCCAAAATACTGGGTGTTACTTTCTAACTCTGGACCAGGCTAAGGCCTTTGATCGAGTGGATCATGAGTATCTGTGGGCCGTTTTGGCAAAGTATGGCATCCCGGGAACATTCATTAGATGGCTCTCAGCTTTGTACAAAGGGGCAGTAAGCTTTCCACTTATCAATGGGTGGCGCGGTGAAAACTTTGAAGTTGGGGCCGGGGTAAGACAGGGGTGTCCCGTAAACCCTCTGCTGTATGTTTTTGCGATCGATCCTTTTCTAAGGCGTTTGCAGGTGAGTGGAATTAAGGGTCTCTCTGTTCCCCGTAGCCAGCCCCTCAGGTCAGTAGCCTATGCAGATGATGTCACGGTAGCAGTCTCTTGTCCGGAAGATGCGAGAGTGCTGTCCGAGAAAATCAGAAGTTACTCAGAGGCCTCAGGGTCTCTGGTCAACATGGATAAGTCTCAAGCTTTTTGGTCATTAGACGAGGAGCCGGCTTTTCCACTCCAGGAATTTTCAACAGCCCAAACTCAGATTAGAATTTTGGGAATCAAATTTGGGAAGGGAGATGATGGTAGGCAAAACTGGGAAGAAAAGTTGGATGCCGGAAATGCAAAGGTACAGCGTTGGAAGCAGTGGAAGCTGTCCTACAGAGAAAGGGTGAAGCTCGTGAAGACTTACCTGGCCCTTATCTTTTTGTTCAGCGAGGATTGGGCATGTTATGTCCAGTGGCTTTCTTTGGATCCATTTTCTTAAAGTTTAACTTTGGGAGCCTGGGCCAAAGAACTGATTCCCTGTGGAAATGTTGCATCAAGAATTGGGCATTGCCTCTGGTAGGAGATTGGCTGCTTGGCGATAGTGTGAAGCAGGTCCGAGTGCGCGGGAATTGTCTCCCACTGCATATTTGACTCGGGCTAAAACTTTTGAGAAAGTGGGACATTACAATTGGGGAACTGAGTTCTGTTACAAGGAGACAAATTTATCAGAGGATCCTATTGAGCTATTTTGTTGTCCCCTTGGCCTTGAAGGACTGTGTGGGGGATGTCCTTTCTCAGAGCCTCCGGTGGCTCAATGACAGAAGGGTGCCCCCAAAGTATTTTGATCTGAACTGGCTGGCTCTTCAGGGAAGACTTTTTGTCCGAGGCAATGTGAGCTTTTTGAACATCACAGAGAGGGAGTGCCCATGGGGCTGTTCCACTAATGAGACCCTAGAACATTTTCTTGTGGATTGTCCTGTGACAAAAGTTTTAAAACATCGGCTGTCAGAGGCTCTCAACGTGCCCCACATCAAACACCTTTCCTATGCTGATGCGGCCTATGGTGTTCTGTCTGTCCCACATCCCCTGGATAGAGGGACAGTGTATCTAATAATATCGGTGATGAGGTACCACCTATGGCAGTTCTGCTGCAGAAGGTCCATTAGCCATGAGGATGTTGTTATAGACCAAATTGTGAAGTCTGTGGTGGCTGATTTGGGTTTCCTGAGGGAAAGAGAGGTTAAGCAAAGCTGTCTGAATGCAGCCAAATGGAGAGGTGTGAAACTGTAACTTATACTGATGTATTTATGATACTAATGCCTGTGATGTCTGTCATGTTTCTCTTTCAAACAGACAATGTGATAACACCAGCTCATGCTTTTCAGTGGAAAAGTTCTGCAAGCTCTTTGGCTCAGCAATATATATGTCCTGGGTTGGGGGGGGTGAATGTGGGAAGGGTGGTGCGATGGTCCACTAATAGAAAGCCAAACTTTGGACTTTGTGGCCAGGTTTGTGGTGGTGAAGGTGGTGGTTGGGGAGGGAGGAAAACCTTTTTCATGGACAAAGGGAAAGACTTTGCCGTTTTTTTTCGGGAATTATGGACAGAGGAAGGACTCCAAGAGGGTTTGGTGGTGGGAGATGCTGCTGAGCCAAGCCAAAGATTCATGGACTGTATTTTGCTTATTGGTGGTAAATAGTTTAAAATCAGTTTTGATTTAGCTGAGCTGATGATTATTGTAAATTGTAAGTTTTTACAAAATAAAAAAATTCATATCTGATACCCATTGTAAGTAGCAGGTGTCACAGCTCTGAGAGTAAGAGAGAAGCTGGAAAATAAAATTAACAGTGTAATAAATGGGTTTAACACAAATTAGGTTTTTGCTATGTCAGACACTGAGTTTGATGTCAGTTCCAAGCTCACCTAGAGTCTGGAGATCTTCAGGAGGGAATATGCTGGGAAGAAAGAGGAGAAGGCATGGGAGCTCTTTAAGACAGTTCCAATATCCAGGCCTGAGACAAAAACTGTATCCATCATGTTTAAGAATGAAACTGTAAGTCCAGAGGAGGTGCTGGCCTGGTTGGAGGGTAAATGTTCTTTCTTATCCCCCTTGGTGCCAATGGCTGATGAGGAGGGATTTTTGGTGGGTGGTTGGAAAGTATAAATGAGCTGAGGATGCACAATCATGTGCCAAACCACCTGCCCAATTCATTTTTAATTGGTGGAGATAGGGGTCTGTTTCTATCAGGGGCAGCCCAAGCGATGCTATAATTGTGGCTCCATAAGTCACTTGGTGGGCATGTGTGATGCTCTGAGTGTGCATCAAGATCAGGTGCAACCATTTTTTAAAGCTTGGCCATGTCCAAAAAGACTACCCAGAGGCCTGGCACAGTGTAGTAAAGACCCATCCTGGCATTGAGAAAGCATTCTCTCAGGAGTCAGGTAGCACCCAAAAGCAAGGTGGGTGGAGAAGAGCAGAATCTGAAGAGACTGTAGGAAAGGCTGCTGGAGGAGAAAGGGGACAATGTGTAGAGAGGAGACTATACCTGTTGCAAATAAAGGGTATAAATCTGAGGGTGCTGGAATGAAGGAAAGGCTGGAGGGTGAAAGTTGGAAGGTGGTGGGCAGGAGAGCCCCCTTCAGTGAACCCAAGGTCAGTGTCAGTGTGATTGAGACAAGAAACTGGTTTGTCTTTCCTGAAGGGAGAACCTGTGAGGGCTCAGCTAAGGAGGAAAGGGAAATATAGAGAATGGAGAAGGAAGAGACAATGGGTAGAAAATGAGGGAAAGAGAAGTCTTCTAGTATATACACATGGCTGTAGCATAGGAAAGTGTAAAGACAATTACTTCTTGTGCTAAAGGAATGTGTCTCTGCTTTCATCAGGAAAATGTTACAGTATAATTTTGTGTTTTCTGTATTTTTAGTAAATTGTGATTTGTTTTATTTTATGCTGAGTTGTTTGTCATTGGTTTTATATTAATAAGAACATTCCTATCTGATCCCCATTGCAAGCAGTGAGTGTGACTATATTTCCTGGTGTAATCACTATACAGAGCGAGTCTAAACGTCTCCAGCGCAGGAACTGGCCCCACAGCAGCAGCAGCAGCAGATTCCCACTAAGTACGACCTTGTGTATTCAACAGCTTTATCGGAGAGCAATGTTCAACACATTTTACATTTTTATTGCTCTTGCTCCAATGAACCATTTCTCCTGCAGCTCTAAACAAAAGACAATAGAATTGAGCACAGGCAATAAAAGGAAACTCTATTCTGCCACTGAGTTACCTTGCAAGGAACTAACATTACACACTCGCTCCATCGCCCACAAACACAGTCAGGGTAGGTGTGAGGGGCTCACAAAGTGCAGTAACCATTAATGGGGATGGATACCTAAAAGTTTGCTAAATAAAAGAAAAAATAATTCTATGCATCTTCCCAAAATCTGTTCATTCCTTATTATCACTGGTTTTATGGTTATGTGGAAATATCATTATCTGTTTTCTGGTTCTGCAATAATGTAGCAGAAGTCAGTTCTCCCCCAGGTCTGTTAATCATCTGGCTTCAGCAACATTGTTTCAGCGGTCAGGACCAGCAGTGCAGTGATCCTAAACAATTAGACAAATACTGCTTTCAGTATCTTATCCTGGGCCAATAAAAACAGGCCGCTTATTGTCGACAGTCAACAGCTCATTGGCCCATGTGTGGGGCCCTCCGATGGGTTTCCTGAAAGTGGGCAACATATCAATCGGGCAGGGGTAAAAACCCTGTTGGATTGCGGACCGCATCTGCTCGTTGATGCGGACCCACTATCACCCGTATTTTATCCAATAGTTGGGCCCTAGGGCTCATGATCGTATCAGCCCAATATCTCCCACCTCAAGGTGGGCATATCAGGGAGAGATCCGCTTGTTTGGTGAAATCTCCAAATAAGAGGATCTCTATGTGTATGGCCACCTTTAGTCACAGCTGCCCATGTAGTTCAGCAAGTGTCTTTAAAGACATAAAACATATCTTTATTTTGCACAATGGATGTTTCCCCTGTCCAGCCAGAAAGGTGTTAATGCTATTAGCCAATAATATTCCTTGGTGCCACCATGGATGCGTCTCAGTGGCAGAAAAGGACGACTTCATTTTTCTTTTCCAGCTTTTAAGCTTGGCAGGGACCAGAGAATTCTCAGCCTTGTAGTGTCCGACCCACAGGACTGTGAAGAGCTGGAAAGGGCAAGCGGCACGGTCAGTGAGAAGAAAGTAAGAAATATAAGAAGGCTCCCCATAGAGCTGAGTGCACAGTCGCAGGGATGTGATAGAAAGAAAGACACTGTTAATTCACAAACCAAGCTGATTTGCAGTGGGCAATGAGTAATGATACAGAGGGACTGTGGGGCGAAGGTAAAATGGGCAATGAGTAATAATAAAGTTTTCCCTCATAGAACCATGGAGGTCAAACGCAACATGCAGTCAGCCTATCATATCACTTCACAGATTGTGGCCCTGTATCTTTTGGGGTCAGCAACTGTTAAAGTCTCAATGCTCATCTTGTTTTTGGAGGCTAAAGTGATAAAAAAGGCACCACAATTGGACTCTGCAGTAGTGGGAATGCACCCTAAATAAATGGCATTTTCCAATCTGAAAATCTGGGCAGATGCCAGGAGAACAGGGGTGCTACACCAATGAGGTGAGTTTTTCAGGTGGCAGTGCCCCACTAGTTACCAGGGGCGGCAAAAATGCTGCTCCTGTAACTTTCAGAGCCGAATTTCCGTTTTTCAAACCGAAAATTTGGCTCTTCTAGCACAGAAAATGCACTTGCTAGCCTCCTGAACCCCTCCACCAACGTTGTGGACCCCACCTCAACCCCCTCCTGTGCAAAAAAGGTTGGCGGCAGCAGCAGCAAGCTATCTCAGGCAGTGGAGGGGCAAGGATCGCCCCCTGCAGGAGAACATTACCTGGCTGAATTCGTATTGCCAATGGCAAAGTTTGGTGGTGGAGGAAAAATGATCTGGGGCAGTTTCCATGGTTTGGGCACCTGGTTCCAATGAAACCTTAAGGCTACAGGTTAGATTGAAAATCCTGACAATTACGCGCTTCTTACTTTGTGGAACAGTTTGGGGGAGGCCCTTTCCAGTTTCGGCACAATAATGTCCCTGTGCCAGGGCAATACAGAATGGGATGGGAAAAACCAAACTGAACAGAGAAACTGACCTCAACCCAACTGAAACCCCTGTGGGATGAATTTGAACCCTGCCTGTGAGTTATGTCTGATCCCCAACATCACTAATGCTCTTGTGGCTGAATGGGGATGACTCCAGGCAGCAATGTTCCAACATCTAGTGAGAACCTTTCCAGAAGAGTTGGGGCTGTTATAGCAGCAAAGGGGTGTGTGTGTGTGGGGGGGTAACTTCATATTAATGCCCTTTGTTTGGCATGAGACTGGCAAGACCGTGTCCCTATACTGTTTGTCCCAATGCTACTGCCCAGGGTAAATAGAATACAAATATTAATTGGGGCCGCATTTGTTGTACAGGCATGGGATCTGTTATCCAGAAACCTGTTTCCAGCAAGCAACGAACTATGGAAAGGCCGTCTCCCATAGACTCTATTTTTTCAAAATAATCCAAATTTTTCTCTGTAACAATAAAACATTACCTTGTACTTGATCCAGACTAAAATATAATTAATTAATAATATAATTATTGGAGGCAAATTGGGTTTATTTAATCTTTACATGATTTTCTAGTAGACTAAGGTATCAAGATTCAAAATACGGAAAGATCTGTTATCTGGAAAAACCCCATGTCCCGATGAAAAATCTTTCCGTATTTTGAATCTTCATACCTTAAGTCTACTAGAAAAGCATGTAAACATTAAATAAACCCAATAGGCTGGTTTTGCCTCCAATAAGGATTACTTTTATCTTAGTCTAGATCAAGTACAAGGTAATGTTGGATAACAGGTCCCATACCTGCACTTTTTTACCCTACCTCCCAACTGTTCCTTTTTCGGAGGGACAGTCCCTCTTTTGACAGCTCAACCCGCAGTCCCTCATTTGTACTGGAAAGTCCCTCTTTTCTCTGCACTGAACAGCCAGAAAAAGAAACAAAGTTTCTCACTTAATTGGCTTTTAGCAGAGAGCCCAGAACAGCTAACAGGTGCAAATAAGATACTTTGTAACAATTTTGAGACACAAAAACACAGTTTAGATAAGGAGAAATATTTTCAAACTTTCATAACCTGCCAAATTTTGTAAAACAAACATGGTAATTAGGGGGTGTGGCCACAGAAAGGGGTGTGGTCCAAAAAATTGCTGCGCTACGTGCGGAAAAAATTTTTTTGTCCCTCTTTTTACTTCCAAAATGTTGGGAGGTATGTTTTACATTTAGATAGAATTTGACTGTATTCTGTTGGGCTGAGCAGTTCCCGGGCAGGATTACCATTGCTCACTGTGTATCTGTGCAACTATTTTATGTTCATTATGTATCTGCTGTTTGGAAAGAGTCCTGAGCCTCATTATCCAGAGCTGACAGCGCTGCACTCGACATCAACACAAACAGCCCAAAATAGTCTCGCGTTCCGTTGAGTGTGTACGAACGCTCTGCTTTTGCCTTTAGGATGATGGGAAACTTACAGCTATTTACATATGGAGTGCGGCTTTATGTTATCAGAAGTGATAATTGGAAATCGCTCAGGACATCTGGAGCCGCACTCAGACAGCTTGGCAGCGCCCTGCCTTCCCACAATACCCCACGCCGGCCCAGGACCAGACCTAATCTGCCATGTTGTTAATTACAAATGCAGAACCAGATCTTCCACAATCTTGAAGTTGTTTTCCTATCTGTTAGCAGAAAGATGCCCGTGGGCAGCGGATGGCATTTCCACATCACAAGGATCCCCCTATGGAATGGGCTTCTGTAACTGAATACACAGGACTGAGCCATCGCCATTTATCCACTGCTGTTGAAAGCTGAAAGTGTGTTACATTACAATAGAATCCCACGGTGCCCAGAGCAATCTGCTGCATTGTGTTCCCTGTGTATAGAAGCGATACTTAGGCCCAATATAATGTACTCACATAAATGGGAGATTCTATGAAACATCTGACTTTGTTTCTTAAATAAAGATTATGCATTTCATTTCCAGCCTTGATTGTTGCACAGCTGCTTTTTTCTCATCATTGTTACATTGTAGACAATTATGTTTGCATGAAATTAAATGGCTCAGTTCATTGGCACACACTTTCTTGGGGTGTCTGTACACATTGGGGTGTATATAGACAGGCACATAAGATAATAGATAGGGCAGAGTTTTAAAGCACTAAGCATGTATTAAATCTTATTCCTGGTAGTGTCATTATTAGAGGAGCAAATTCTGTGACTGTGGGGGAACAGTGGGTCTGGGAAAGACAAGCTTGGGGTTCCCCGTGACTGTAGGGGAACATGTGGTCTGGAAAGACAAGCTTGGGGTTCCCCATGACTGTAGGGGAACTGGGGGTCTGGAAAGACAAGCTTGGGGTTCCCCATGACTGTAGGGGAACTGGGGGTCTGGAAAGACAAGCTTGGGGTTCCCCATGACTGTAGGGGAACATGGGGTCTGGAAAGACAAGCTTGGGGTTCCCCATGACTGTAGGGGAACATGTGGTCTGGAAAGACAAGCTTGGGTTCCCCATGACTGTAGGGGAACTGGGGGTCTGGAAAGACAAGCTTGGGGTTCCCCATGACTGTAGGGGAACATGGGGTCTGGAAAGACAAGCTTGGGGTTCCCCATGACTGTAGGGGAACATGGGGTCTGGAAAGACAAGCTTGGGGTTCCCCATGAATGTAGGGGAACATGGGGTCTGGAAAGACAAGCTTGGGTTCCCCATGACTGTAGGGGAACTGGGGGTCTGGAAAGACAAGCTTGGGGTTCCCCATGACTGTAGGGGAACATGGGGTCTGGAAAGACAAGCTTGGGGTTCCCCATGACTGTAGGGGGACATGAAGTCTGGAAAGACAAACTTGGGGTTCCCCATGACTGTAGGGGAACATGGGGTCTGGAAAGACAAGCTTGAGGTTCCCCATGACTGTAGGGGAACATGGGGTCTGGAAAGACACGCTTGGGGTTCCCCATGACTGTAGGGGAACATGGAGTCTGGAAAGACAAGCTTGGGTTTCCCCGTGAATGAAGGGGAACATGGGGTCTGGAAAGACAAGCTTGGGGATCCACATGACTGTAGGGGAACATGGGGTCTGGAAAGACAAACTGGGGTTCCCCAAGACTGTAGGGGGACATGAGGTCTGGAAAGACAAGCTTGGGGTTCCCCATGAATGTAGGGGAACATGGGGTCTGGAAAGACAAGATTGGGTTCCCAGTTGGTGGGTGTATTCATGGTGGTGCCTAAAACAGGTTAATGCCAATAATAATGTGTGCTGCCTACCCAACACCACTGACCAGGAGATTAATACAAGGGGGCATGCAGCCTGGGCAGGTATATTTTCTGTCTATAAAATCTCACCCTATTTAATGCCAGGCATGTGAGCACCCTTGCCCACTACATTATGCCTATTATGACGCCTACCTGACCTTTACTGCAAGTTCTGCAACCAGGATGTAGCATAGATTGCCTTTGCAGAGTGCACAATTACACTGGAAGTCTGTGGGAAAACCTTGTTATGTGGGGAGAAATAGAATCGTGTTCCATATCTATACACCTCCCCAGAGGTTTGCTTCAGGTCTAGCTGCCCATAGCAACCAAATCAAAATTTTGCATTCAAAGCATTAGGCCAGTAAATGCTTCCTGTGATATCTTATGCTCAAAGCAAAAGAATAGAGAATTATAACTGGCACCTTGGCATTGTGTCTAGAGGTAGAGAAATATTCTGGTCCCAGCTCATCGTGTGGTCTTGCTGTAAATGCAGAACCGGTTACTAATTAAACAGTCGACAGAGGACACATTACCTGAGGCTACAGCACACCAGTGGGACCAATTAGAGCTATTCAGTAGCTCAGATAAATGAGACCATCTAGTTAAGGTTGGTTTATTGGCTCCAGGATGATGAACAAGCCCTTGGGCATTGCCTATAGGACAGTGAATTTAGGAGGAGCGACGCTTTCTCAGGGAGGGGCAGGAGATTAGTAAGGGTAGCAAATTAAGAAATGCCTTTCCCTTTAATACCACCCACTACTAATGTTCCCTCTAATTCCTTCTCGGCCATGTACCCAAGAAAAATATTTTGTGCGCACATTTTAAACTTGAGTTTACAAACTGTGTGCTCAGGTCAGAATGAATACAAAATTCTTTGTGTGAATCCACAATGTGCTGTGTGCTCTGGCCTCAGAGTTAGTGGGCACACGCATAAGCGCACACCTTACAGGGAACATTGCCCACTATAATACTGGTCAGGTGACATAATATATTGAATAAACATATATTTTGTCCCTCTGGGGCTGTTTGATATTCAGAGGAGCACAGTCATATGGAGATTTTATGCGGCACCTCTTTTAGAAGTCAATGCGGGTGATATTTCTAATCTGATGGCATCTCTGCAAATCATCGCTGCTACTGGCCACTTTATGCTGGCACGGTGACATTACAGGGACCTTGGAAGGTAATATTTGCTTTTGTAAATAACTTTCAGAGAGACTCTGGTGCTTGGTGCCTTTATGTTATACGAGGGTACAACATACCTGTAACAATGTCATTGCACACTGAGCATCCCCTGCCCAAGAACTGTAGATTAAAGGATAAGGCCAGACACTGCCAATGGTTTCTGGTAAAAAGGGACACTTGAATGATTGGTAGCTCAGTAGGGACCTATTGGTATACTTTATAAATTGTGTTTTAGTTTGCAGATGGATCACACCTGTCTTTGCAGGTAGAGCAGGGCAAGATGAAGACATTAGAGTAAGATGGAGAAAGTAGGCGATAGGACTTCAGAGCAAGATGGAAACAGTAGGGCAAAGTGGAGGTAGTGGGGTAAGAAGAGGACAACAAAGCAAGCTGGAGACAATGGACATAATAGAGAGTGAAGAAGAAAAGTTACTGGCACACGTGGCAACAAGCCCTTGCGTGTTTATTTGTGAGTGCAACCTTTTGATGTAGTGACCCCTTTGCTTGACAAAGGTGTTGCTGCAATGGTTATATTGATCAAAGGGAAGATGGGCTGATAAACAAACCGACAGACCAGTGAGTGACTGGAAGAGAAATAGATACAGTATTAAAATATACTGTATCTATTTAGAAGGTATAGAATAAAAGATAGATAGATAGATAGAGTAGGGATAGATGTGTCTATAGTAACAGTGGATAATAGTCTCTGGGAAGGGAGTGTGACTGTGGGATAGCAGGTATAGTAGGGAGAGATGGTGTCTATAGTAACAGTGGGATAATAGTCTCTGGGAAGGGAGTGTGACTGTGGGATAGCAGGTATAGTAGGGAGAGATGGTGCCTATAGTAACAGTGGATAATAGTCTCTGGGAAGGGAGTGTGACTGTGGGATAGCAGGTATAGTAGGGAGAGATGGTGTCTATAGTAACAGTGGGATAATAGTCTCTGGGAAGGGAGTGTGACTGTGGGATAGCAGGTATAGTAGGGAGAGATGGTGTCTATAGTAACAGTGGATAATAGTCTCTGGGAAGGGAGTGTGACTGTGGGATAGCAGGTATAGTAGGGAGAGATGGTGTCTATAGTAACAGTGGGCTAATAGTCTCTGGGAAGATAAAGAAGGGAAGGATACACTTATTGTGCCTGTAGTGGCAGGAAAGGGACTGTAGGTGTGGGATAGCAAATATTGTCAGATTCACTAATCTCACTATAAATCACAATAAAACAATGATATCAGCAGTTAAAGGGGATTGGAGGTCAATGCTCAGAGCACTATGGAAGGGAATGGAAGTGAATAAACACTGCATTGTATCTGGAGGGAGGAGGGTGTATCAGTACAGGAGAAGTGCTGATATATCAGTGCCAGTAAACCACAGGGCATCTCCCGGCAGACAAAGGTGAAGCTAGCCGAGCTGATTGAGTTATATTCCTGCTCCCTTGTGAGTGCCGATGTCTACAAGAAAAATGGCCTGATTGGAGGGGAGGACGAGGTAGAGATATTCTGCTCTGGACTTGTATTGATCTCATTTATATTGTTACAGTCGATTCCATTCTCTGTTATTCTGTGCATTTTATACAGCAGTGCTGCACTAATCTGTTCTTCCTGTACAGCAATAAAAACATCTAGAGCTGGTATAAGATGCAGCCCTCCATCCATAGTGTTGGGGGTCCAGAGGAGAGGATCCAAAACTGGGTAACACCCGGGAAATCCAGTAGAGTTGATAGGTAAACTAATGCTGCATAGGGCTGTGTATTAGAATCATGTGCAAGTTACTAAATCACCTGCAGCCAGGGGGTCTGGGGCCCACCACGGCTGCCACCTCAGGGGCCCCCACACACAGTCATGAGGTTCTCCACATGAAATACCCAAAGCTGCAAACCCCTCCTTCCCATGGATACCTTGTACTTCTCCTGGAATCACAGGGCAGTCAAGGCTAGGGTTGCCACCTTTTTTTAAAAAAAATTACCGGCCAGTCATGGGGGCGGTAACTAAATTGGGAGGCCAAGACGTAAAAAGGGAGGGGAGCCACATGTAAATGAGCGGGCTGTGACATAAAAGAGGCGAAGCCGTGGGGTTAGTGCTGCAAAGGGGGCGGGCCCCATCGCGAGAGGGGCAGAAGACGAAGGAAAGGTACGTTTCTGCCAGAGGGCCAAGGGCTTTTGTTAAGGACATTACAAATTACCGGCAGCTACATTACCGGTAAATTTGTAGTCCAGGCCCTGGCAGGTGTTTTACCGGCTTGGCTTGTAAAATACCAGCTGGGTGGCAACCCTAGTCAAGGCCCATAGTTTCAGGGGAAGAACAAGTCTGGGCCCACACAGGTTTTTTCCCGGTGTCCTGTTGGCCCAGTCTGACGCTGAGCCTATTTGGCCTGTCATATACAGCAATACTAAACTGGCAGCATTGTATTAATGATTCAGGTCCATTGCAGAGTTCAACAACATGACCCTACGGGAGGTTTAGAGCAAGGAAAGGTGCAAAGTGCGTGGGTGGAACTGGCTGTAGCCTGGGCAGAAGAGTCATGGGCAAAAATCACTCAGATTCAATTAGGGGAGAGGTTGATCCTTCTGGAAAGCAGAAACCTTATAGTCAGGTTTAGCGATGGGCACATTTTTCCCGTTTAGCTTCGCTGAAAAATTTGCGAAACGCATTGAGGTCAATGGGCATCAAAATTATTTTGACGCCCTAGGCAATTTTTATATGCTCTCCTATTTTGGCCAAATGCAAAGTCCATAGGCGTCCATGACGTGCGACAATGTTTACGCGCACGACTATTCTCTTTCGCGAATTTATATTCCCTGACGGCGAAATGCAGAATTTCCCGCAAATTCACGCCTGGAGAATTTATTCCCCCATCACTAGTCAGGTCTCCAATTAATAAAGCTAATTTATTATCCAGGGGCAAAGCTCTGTGGTTTTTGCCCACAATTTATTTTACCCCAAGTCTGTTGCAGCTGCCACTGTGCAAATCATTGAGTATTGGTTATAAAGATTTGCTCCGAACTGTGAATGGCCGTGTAATAGGTGAAATGTGGCTCCATACCAGCGTGCCATTTATTCTACGGGTGCTAGTGCTAAATGAATGGCACCCAACTCTTGCTCTACCAATGGAGCATGGGGGTGCCATTGGGCCAGGGCCCGCACCCCCTCAGGGCCCCCCGACAGCTCGCGCGGCATGAAATCCGGGCAGTTCTGGGCTGATTCCTGGGCGGTTCCGGGTGTACGGAGGGGGGCGTCCCGCGCCAGGGCCCGTCCCCCTCTAATTACGTTACTGGTAGTTATATTAACATACAAGGTGCATGCACACTGGCATGTATTCACATTTTAAAATATAAAACCCCAAACTACAACTCTTCTACCCCCATTTCTCATTGTCTTGTTACGGGAGTGCAATGCTCCATTTTCGACTCCCCGGTTTATCATTCACAGCCGCGGCTGCGCTATTTATACGTTTGTCAGATGCAGCATTGATATTATTTATAATATTATTTATAGCCGTTTGTTGGAAGAAATGGGATATTTTCGAAACGTAATGCGGAATAATTTATGGGACCTAAACAGTTTTCCGATGACTTTTGCGCGCTCATTCACTCCGTACATAAAGCAGTAAAGAATTAAATGCATTTTCAATTATTGGCCCTCCCGGGAATACGGGCTGTTTTATGGCGTTTAGGAAGGGAGAAGTGCTGTCTGTGCAAAACAAGGATTTAGAAAGTGAGCTGAGATTTGAAAGGCTGAATCGCAAGTGTTTATCAAAGCCGAGCAGGCGGCTTCTTACCTGGGGCTCCATTCTGTGCTTTGGATGCAGGGGAGGAACGAGCCAAGTCCCAGGAAATTTCTGCATGTCTGCAAATCACTCCGTAGTCTTTAATCCAAAAGGTACAAATGGCAGATATAATATTAGGGCTTATATACCAATGGTACCGGCGGAAGTGCTAGAGCAAATTTGCACCCTTCATACAGAAGCTGACAATTGCACAGGTACAATGCTGACTCAATACTTGAACCGTGAAATTGTCAGCTTCAGAGTACAGTTCACCTGGGTGCAGCAAAGCCCGCAGGATTAGACTGGGCTAGTGGAAAGCTGGGAAAAAGCCTGGTTGACCCTGACCCTCATGTGCCCTAACGACCCAGGCCCAATCACTAGTGATGTTCAGGCCTGCCAGACACCTGTGGGTTTAAAAATAATTTAAGGTGGCCGTAGACGCACAGATAATATCGTACAAAACCAATTTCCGTACGATATTCGGAGGGTGGGAAAAAAGCCTGACTGATATCGGCAGAAGACTTGGATATCGGTCGGCTCGTCGATCGGGCTGGACGGAAAATTTTGATCGGGTGCCTTTGAAGCAACCCAAACATCGCCATTGTTAGTGCTGAATCGTCAGATACAGGTAGAATTCTATTGTTTCTACCGGTATATCGGACCATTCAGCTCTACACATGTGTCAGGGGCGGAACTACCGGGGGAGCAGGGGGTGCGAGCGGGCCAGGGCCCACACCCCCTCAGGGCCCCCCAGCAGTCCGCCTGCCGCATGTTCCCCAGCCAGTTCCGGGTGTACGGAGGGGGGCGGGGGCCCGGCTGCGCGTCCTGCGCCAGGGCCCGCCCCCCTCTAGTTCTGTTTCTGACGTGTGCATTGAAACGAACGATCTTTCTTGGAAACATCTTTTCCAAGAAAGATTGTAATTGTTACGTCTATGGCCACCTTTAGGCATGTTTGGGCTGGCTTCTGCAGATGATCACCGGATTGTAGGTGGTCTCAGGTTGTGGGTGGGCTCGAGTTGAGCTATTTCGTCTGCTCTCCCCACCCCCCTCCTATGTCAGCTTCGACAATCCCTATTTATAGCTGCACCCCTGCCCTACATCCTTTTATGACATCAGAGATATTGGGTCGGGCGCAGGTTTATAAACAGAGCTGCTGCACCGGGTTGGGAGGGAGCTGGTCTGGGTTAGGTACCACTTACCTAGTACATACCTCCTAACATTTTAGAAAAAGAAAGAGGGACAAAAAGATTTGCTGAGTGGAGCATGGTGAAAATTTTTTGACCATGCCCATTTTGTGACCACACCCCCTAATTACCATGTCCATTTTACAAAATTTGGCAGGTTATGAAAGTTTGAACACATTTCTGTGGTTTATATGTGTTATCAGAGTTTTGCTAATGAAAGTGAATTGCCCTTAAAGCTGCAAGTCACAGTTTCCCCAAGAGACCTGCTTATCTTA
Source organism: Xenopus petersii (assembly GCA_038501925.1). Classification (NCBI taxonomy): domain Eukaryota; kingdom Metazoa; phylum Chordata; class Amphibia; order Anura; family Pipidae; genus Xenopus; species Xenopus petersii. The sequence continues at coordinate 135,299,111 of CM076681.1, forward strand.
AATTGTTACAATGGTTTCTTTGCTTATCTTATATTGTTACAAAAGTATCTAAGTGCACCTGCCATGTATTCTGGGCTCTCTGCCAAAAGCCAATTGTGTTTTAGAAACGTTGTATCTTTTTATGGCTGTTCAGTGCAGGAGATCAAAGAGAAAGTAGGACATTTTCAGTAACAATCTGGAACTGCAGGTTGAGCTGTCAAAATCGGGACTGTCTCGCTAAAAACGGGACAATTGGGAGGTATGACCTAGGATGTTGCCCCCTCTCAGCTGATCACAGCCGCAAGTTGAGGAGGAAGTAGTTACAGAAAGGGGTGGGATTGGAAGTCAGGAGGGTGAACCCTTGAGGTTGTAAGGAGCTCACTATGGATCACAGCCCCTGTGGGCCTTGGACACCCCAGTCCAACTCTGGGTGCAGGACTTCCTAGGCTTGTGCCTCTGGGGTCATCAGCTGGTGCATTTTTAAACATGTACAGCACAAGCTAGTAGTGTCCAAGTGATGCCCTTGTGCCGTGACCCACTTCCTACCTTTGGTATGCAACATTGTTTCATATATATAGTGAGAATGGAGCATAGCGGTTTGCTTCCCAGGTAGGGTTGCCAACTGGCCAGTTTTTAACGGCCTGGCCAGTAAAAATTATGGTTGATCCCAATGTTATTAATAGGGAAAATATATAGGAATTTTTTTCCAGAAAAGGTGGCAACCCTATCCCCAGGGTATAACATGCAGAGCATACTCAGGGCATAATATATATGTATATATGTAGAGTCCTCTAATGATTCAAGAATAAACTCCAAAGCACAGTGCTAACTGGGTTGTGACTTAACTTGTGCCGCACCAATGGTTTTAATGTTGTGCTCCTGCTCCATCCAGCAACATTAAGGATGAGTGGGACATAGTGACTGCATCACTGAAGAGGCCAAGACTGTGCAGGAGATACATTAATGGATGTGTAACGTCACCAGTGGAGATGGAGAAGACCATCCATCCACCCGCGACCCAGTACAGGGGCTAATTTGCCAGCCCAAATAAATGCCTGAGATCTATGAGCAAACCCATCGGCCTCAGACCACCCTGTGAACTACTAGTGTCCTCAATGCTAAATCCCACTCAAGTTGCTCTTCCATTGTGGGTGTGAATGGCCTAAGTTCTGGTGCACTGCTCCAAAAGCAACATTACTGTGCGATTCATTAGGTGAAAATACAAAGGGAGCTCTGGAAGTAACAGGACGGTGTAAATACCAGGTATCCCTTGCGTCTGTGCACTCTATATTATTGTGCAGGAATGTATATGAAATCAGGAATTCTGGAAGAGTGCACAATTAAAGAGGAGCGAATAATAATGCAAGTACTTTGGGGTTTTGCACTTATTGCACCATCTTGACCTGTTTCTCGCCTATTCAATATTCGAAAACACATGAACTTTAAAGTTCAGAAAGAGAGAAATAGTAAACACATTTTAGAAATTAAAAATGTACACGAATGGGGTGACAACCTAGTTAAATTCCTGAATTATCAATCAGCCTTCCCCATGAGTTAAGTATAAATTTCTTTTTGTTGTCTAAAGATTCTTTATAAATTGACCATGCCCCATTCTGAATCCAAGAACCTCCTGAATATATGAATGTGAAAGTTCATATTTTTTTCTGTTATCCAGAACCAAAATATAGATTTGCTAGTGGCTGCCATTAATAGTTGACAAAAATCATCAAGAACCTCAGCTGAAGAGTTGACATTATTTGCCTTAACAGATGAAACGGTCATGTCTAAAAGTGCAAATTCTGGACCCAATTTAATATTTATATTAATTGAATCTTTGATGAAACGTTCGATTTTCTCCCATAAAATCTATATCATTGGACATGACCAAATATAATGAAAAAAGTCAACGTTATATTCTTCGCATTTGGGACAAAAGGATACCTTGGAGGCTTTGGTTTGTCTCCAGTATGCTGCAACTTTGATGCCAGTGTGCAACTTGCCGTGCATCCATTTTCCGAATATATAAATATTTTGGGTGATTACAAGGCAAATCTGTGGTCTGCGGGAACTTATATAGGCAGGGCTGGTCCTATCAAATGTGGGGCCCAATTGGGACCATGTTGGCGGGGCCCCTAGACAAAGTGTTGCTGGCTACTGACACAGCAAGTATTTAGGAAAATAAGGGCACACAGGCACAAAATAGAAAGGAAAGGGGCAGACAAGGTAAGAGAGTGAGAGGGATGAAATAGGGGCACATTATAGGGGCACACAGGGTAAGAGAGAGAGGGAGGAAATAGGAGAGTGGATTGGGCCAATTAGTTTGGGGCAGGCTGGGCCGATTCAGCTTGGGAGCAGGCTTGGTTGGATTGGGGGCAGGCAGGGCCTATCAAGGTTGGAGGAAAGCTGGGCCTATTAGAGTTGGGGGCAGGCTAGACCTATGGAGTTGGGGGATAGGCTGGCTTATCAGAGTTGAGGGTGGGCTGGACCTAAGGATTTGGGGATGGGCTGGACTCTCAAAGTTGGGGGCAGGCCAGGCAGCATCATGTGCTGAGGGAAATATTATCTGTGCTGCCCTGTGGTGCGGGGCCCCCAGAGGTGCGGGGCCCAATTGGGCCCAATTGGTCCAATTGGCCTAAGGCCGGCCCTGTATATAGGAGCGGTTGGATTGAGTGCAGCCGTGTGTCATTGGAACGGCCTCAGGCTAATGTCAGACATTAACAGGCCCGAAATGGCAATCTGTGGGTTCTGGCAAATGTCAGAGGAGCTGCTATAAGGTGCCATAGAAAGTGAGTATTTAGTGGGCTGGTGGGGGGCTGTTTGGGCCTCTATGTGGGCTAATTGGGCCTCTGTGTACCTGAAATGCCAGGGCCTATTTTAATTCTCTGTCCGGACCTGGACATTAATACGGGAAGCAGTGACTGGCAGTCAATCAATCAGACATCCCTCTCTGCCTGTCATCACTGCCCATATTAATCTATGGCAAAATCTGTGCCTGAAGCACATGCAGCTACTGCTGACAGACCAGCAAGAGTTTAATGAGTGTGCCCCTTAAAATGAAAGGGAGTTTGAAACAACAGATCAAGGACGCCCGCACAACTACAACTCCCAGCATGCTCAAACAGCCACCAGGGAGGAAAAAGCCAATAGTAAATACAGAGTAATTTAACCCATGTCTGCTGTGCACTTATCCAACATATTCCCAGCGGCTGCTCTTTATATACAACCAGCTCTATTGGCTTTGTTCTGCCGGAGACTGGTACTCACCAGCGTTTATGGCAGCACTCGGCTGAGGTACAAACATCATTACTTAGTGGCTTTTGTTCAGTATTATAACAATTTTCAGGCTGCAATTTTCACCAGTGGAGACGTATTAGATGGCAATTACTCTGGAGGTGATTGTGGCACACGGTAGTTACGGGCGCGCTGAATTAAATGCTTGTTGGAGCTACAGCTTTATTGTGAGGGGCAGCTGAAAGCCTCCCATCAGTTCCCCAAGGAATATGTATTTTACAGCTGTTTAGCCGTCATTGTGGGGATGTTTTTGTGATACGGGTCCTACTCTCCCACGTTTTGTACATGGATTCAGGCAACACACACACATGCACAAGCTCCTGTGAATTCAGCTCTGTAACTTACAGTACAAACAGTGTTACATTTAAAGGAGAATTCAACCCTAAAAATTAATATGGCTTAAATGACATATTTTATTTACTGAATTTATTGCACCAGCCTAAAGTTCTCAACTTCTCAATAGCAGCAATGATCCAGGACTTCAAACTTGTCACAGGGGGTCACCATCTTGGAAAGTGTCTGTGACACTCACATGCTCAGTGGGCTCTGATTGGCCCTTTGAGAAGCTAAGCTTAGGGCTCGTCACTAATTATCCAGCAGAAAATGAGCTTCCCCTGTAATATAAGCTGATGCTACAGGTTTGCTGATTATTAAATTCTGATGCTAATTGCACTGGTTTCTGTGCTGCCATGTAGTAATTATGTGTATTAATTACTAATCAGCCTTATATTGTGACATTTCTATTCTATGTGTACTGTATATTGTGAGTGGGTCGCTAAGCTCAGTAAGTGACAGCAGCACAGAGCGCCCAGAACAGCCACAGCAGAAGATAAGATACTTTTGTAACGATTCAAATGTATCTAAAAATAAGCAATCTAGATAAGCAAGTAAGTCATTGTAACAAATATAAGATAACAGGTCCCTTGGGAAATGTTAGACTCACAGCTTAAAGGCCAATTCACTTTCATTAGCAAAACTGTAATAACTGGAAAAAAAAACACAGAAATATGTTCAAAGTTTTATAACCTGCGAAATTTTGGTAATTAGGGAGTGTGGTCTCAAAATGGGCGTGGTCAAAAACATTTCGCCACTTTTTTGTCCCTCTTTTTATTTCCAAAATGTTGGGATTATGAAGTCCGACCCTGTAAGTACCTTAACCTTTGCTGGAGCAGTTGTAAAATGCTTTAGCCCCAGCGGGCCCGGCACCGGGTATATATCAGGCCTGGACTGAGAATTAAAATAGGCCCTGGCATTTCAGGTACACAGAGGCCCAATCAGTCCACATAGAGGCCCAAACAGCCTCCACCAGCCCACTAAATACTGACTTTCTATGGGACCTTATAGCAGCCAGAATATTTGCCAGAACCCACAGATTGCCAGTCCGGGCCTGCGTACACTTCTCTGTATGAAAGCATCTCCGGCCATGGCACAAAATCAAAGATCCCCATTTAAAAGAATCCAATAACGAGGGTGACATTATGTGATCTTTACACCCGAACTGATTCACTGTGAAACAGGAAATTAATTTCCTTTTAAACAAACAAGAGACGGAGCCCAGAAAGGTATTGATCTGTGTTTATATCAGGAAAATGTCACCTTTACCGTCCCCTCTGGATCAAACATTGTGAAGTCATTAACAGAGCAAATTCAGCAGCTTCACGGCATGGCCTGTTGTAGTAGAAATATCTGGATCGTACTGGTTGTTATGGGTTACTGCCTTGCGGCATATACACCTGATGTTAATAAATGAGCCTGTCTGTAATGTGACCGTGGCCCTTTAACAGATTGTTGTGTATCATTCAAACAATGACTTCTTTTTTTTTTGTGCGATATGAAGCAAAATGCAGCCACAAAAGCCAATTGAAATTCAAATATCACAGTCAGCAGCCTGCCTGCATCTTGGGAGGAATTAAAGTAAGATTTAAAATGCACTATTACCCATGAAAATAAAATCACTGAAACAGCATTTTAATGCACATGTTTAGTCCAATTTATTTCCAAATTTCCTGTGCTGGGGTGACCTAGTTACACATCATGCAGTCGTCTGCTAACTGCCTGTAATGAACTGCTCTACCTACTGTCATCTGCTCAGGAAATTACATGCACTTTCAGATGTTTATTCTATTATATCACACGGTTTGTCAAACAGAATCCTTTAAATATGGCCCTATAAATATTATGTTCTGGTGATTATGTACATATATAATGATATATCTCATATGGTACCCCCTGCTGTAAATCACAAGGATATTACAAGGCACTAAGGGGTTCTGTGTCTATATAAAGGCACAAAGCTGCAGGCTGAGTTATACAGGAAGCTCTGAGTATCACTTATATATTATAAGAGATAATGTACCCCCTACTGTAAATTATAAGGATATTAGAATTTGCTGAGGGGTTCTGTGACCATATAAAGGCACAAGGCTGCAGGCTGAGTTATACAGGGAACTCTGAGTATAACTCATGTATTATAAGGGATAATGTACCCCCTACTGTAAATGATAAGGATTTTAGAAGTCACTGAGGGGTTCTGTGACCATATAAAAGCACAAGGCTGCAGGCTGAGTTATACAGGGAACTCTGAGTACCCCTCATTTATTATAAGAGATAATGTACCCCCTACTGTAAATTATAAGGATATTAGAAGTCACTGGGGGGTTCTGTGACCATATAAAGGCACAAGGCTGCAGGCTGAGTTATACAGGGAACTCTGAGTATCACTCATGTATTATAAGAGATAATATACCCCCTACTGTAAATTATAAGGATATTAGAAGTCACTTGGGGGTTCTGTGACCATATAAAGGCACAAGGCTGCAGGCTGAGTTATACAGGGAACTCTGAGTATCACTTGTGTATTATAAGGGATAATGTACCCCCTACTGTAAATTATAAGGATATTAGAAGTCACTGAGGGGTTCTGTGACCATATAAAGGCACAAAGCTGCAGGCTGAGTTATACAGGGATCTCTGAGTATCACTCATGTATTATAAGGGATAATGTACCCCCTACTGTAAATGATAAGGATATTAGTCGTCACTGAGGGGTTCTGTGACCATATAAAGGCACAAGGCTGCAGACTCCATTATCATCAGGAGGTGGCAGTGTTGTGATTTAGATCAAATGGTTTTCAGACCACTGACTCATTTCCATGTGACACTGAGCTGGAATCACATGACTGGAAGAAAGTAGAGAGTCCCGTGTGTAGCAGAAAAAATTCAAGCAGAAAAGTGGCTATACCTTTAACAAATTTAACGCGAGTCAATTTCTTTCAACACATCTTATTATTCCACAAAAACCAATTGTATGATCAGTTCCCTCCACTGAAGTCTCCGTTACTTATAGGTCTGCGCATCACAAAGAGTCTAGAAATCATTCCTTACTCACGGTGAAAGTAATAAAATATTTAAAAGTGGCTCCTTTGTATAAAAAAAGATGAATTTCAGTGCTCCGTGCCAAGGCTGTGATGTGATGAAAGGCAATTTTATAAACTACAACTACAAAGCAGGATGAATCTATGGCAGTAGCTATGACTGCAAAGTGCTTTTATTGGGGAAAAATGCTCCACAACATGTTTCGGGCGTTGGCCCTTTATAAAGTGTGCAAAACCAAACACAAGGGAAGTATTTAAACTTTCCTTAACCTTTCACCTCTGGAGTGCATTCTGGGTACCGGTACATACATCGACAAATGCATTTAAATTGTTGTTTCCATTAATAGCATAAATACAGATTACTTTATATAAGAATAAATATTAAATTACTTAAACAAGATGTGTTATACATTCCATATGTGATCAATAAATACATACATTCTTCAACTCCCTATAAAAAGTGTCCATGCCTTAAAATATTTCTATATCTATATATAAATACACAAAAACCATGAATATCTTGTAAATTATATCCCTATAAACGGTGAGTTCTGATGTCATTACTGTCACATGACTCACTGAAACTTGTGTATTATAATAAATAAAGTGCCCCCAGTTGTAAAATATGAGGATATTAGAAGTTACCTCGGAGTTCCATGACCTGTATAAAAACACTCGGCCTTCGGCCTCGTACTTTTATATGGTCATGAAACAAAAAGAAAAATCTATATCCGTATTTAACTATTACATGGTCTTTGTACTTTAATCAGCTTTCCTCAAAGGACCCCTGCAATGTTGGTACCCGCTCTAAAGCCCTGTCTTTTTTTCCCTTAAAACCAGCCAGTTGTGGTTTTACTATTGTACAAATACTGTCATCTGCCTTTTTATACAATTACAGGTATGGGATCAATTACCTTATCCGGCAAACCCCAGGTCCCGAGCATGGATAACAGGTCCCATACCTGTACATGTTAAAGGGGAGGTTCACCTTTTAGTCAATGTAGTATTTTACAGAATGGCTAATTCAAAGCAGATTTTCAATTGGTCTCCTTTATATATATATATATATATATATATATATATATATATATATATATATATATATATATAAATATATATATATATATATATATAAATATATATATATATATATATATATATATATATATATATATACACACACACAAAATGCAGGGATTGACAGCACTCCAAGGAAATACATCAAGTCAATAATTCAAATGAAAGTGGAGATTTATTGAAGGCTTCTGTGAGGAGCCGAAACGTTGGATCACCAATAAATCTCCACTTTCATTTGAATTATTGACTTGATGTATTTCCTTGGAGTGCTGTCAATCCCTGCATTTTGTCTACATACTTCTCAGACTAGCACCCAGGTTTCTGCATATTAATGGTTGTGCATTCCATTCTGTTTGATTATATAAAAACTTTTATTCACATAGGAGACTATGTGAATAAAAGTTTTTTTAATTTCTCCTAAGTCCTGAGAGTGCGGACCTTATTTGTATAATATTTAATCTGATTTTGGACACTGCACCCAGGCATCCGTGAACTTTGTGACGTGAGTGCCGACTCCACTATTGACTATATATATATATATATTACATGCTGACCGTATTGCATATTCCATTATATTACAGAATTTTCGAGCCTGACTTTTCCTCTTTCTTTGTTTCAGATGTATAGACTTGCACTACCAATCCGATCTTCCACCTACTAGTGTTATTATTACCTTTCACAATGAAGCAAGATCCACACTCCTGAGAACCATTAGGAGGTAAGATGTGAACACACTGCACTGTATGGTGGGAACACACTGGAGGCCATTAGATCTGTGCCGTCAGTTCATTTCATATTCACACTTCCCGTTTCTCACATTCCTAATACCTCCTGGCTCCCTAATTAGTATTATTAGGTGTAATGTCTCCCTTTGAAGGGGCAATGGCATTGTTGTATTATTCTGTGCCCACGTGGCATTCTCTGTATCTCAGTGCGGCCCACTGTTCCATATTTACTCATCTGAATGACGCACAAACTGTGGGTTTCTCTGCTCCAAAACAGGGTGCATAGACCTACGCAATTCATTTAGCTTGGAAGGCCGAGTGAAAAGTGCAAATAAATAGATGATCATGCATAATTGTTGCACTTTGTTCATGGACAACTGGATGGTTGAATAGTAGACTAGTTCAGGGTAAAACAACTGGCCAACTAGGACACCAATGGACATCATGATGTTTATTGGCTTCAGCGGGCTGTTTTGTCTGCACACCCAGATGATTGTGCCACCCATTCTGCTCCATGGGACAGGGGCAGGACAGAGAAAAAAATTGAATAATAGAATAATAGATTGGAATAAAGGAGAAGAGAACAAAAAGAGTAAAAAAATGAGAAAGAAAGTGGAAACAAGGAAAGAAAATGTGATGTTAGGGAAGAATGGAGCCCAGACATGTGCAAGGGGAGATAAGAGGTAGGGTGAGGGAGACCAAACAGTTGGGAAGGATAGGCCTGCGAGAAGACAAAAAAGATTGATAAACTTATAACAAAAGAAGAGAGGAGAGAAAGTGAAGGATATTGGGATATTGTAATGTATAATGGATAATGTAATGGATAAGTAATTGATATTGGATAAATCGCCTCTTCTTCGGGACGACTAATATCCCTAAACTGCCTCCCGCTGCCTAGAATCGAAATCGCCAGCGGAATGGCACTCGGATCGATTCGTTTTCCGAAGTTTACTCATGAGGTAACTTCGGACAACTTTGGAAAACGAAGCGCACCGATTCAGGGAGATTAGTCGCCCCGCAGAAGAGGAGATTTGTCGCTGGGCCACTAATCTCCCCGAATCTGAGCGTGTGTCTCTGCCCTAAGGAGGGAGATAAAAAATCTGCCACAGCCATTTTGTCGCCGCACTCCCTAAATACTACATCCATTTTACAAAATTTGGCAGGTTATGGAAAGTTTGAACACATTTCTGGGGCGGGGGAATAGGGTCATATTTTATGGTTATTACAGTTGTGCTAATGAAGATGAAATTGCCCTTTAAGGCGTGAGTCTCCATTCCCCCAAGAGACTTGTTTATCTCTTTAGTTACAATTGTATCTAAGTGCAGGCGCTAAGTGTTCTGGGCTTTCTGCACAAAGCCTCTTATTTAATCGTTTCATAAACATTGAATCTTTTGCTGGCGTCAGATCAAAGAGAAACCTGGGACATTTAAAAAAAAAAAAAAAAAAAACAGTGCTGAGCTGTCAAACTCAGGATGGACAGTTGGGAGGTATGGCCTAAGAGCAAGATGTCATTGTGGGTGTGGTTAGTAGAAAGTAGGGATGCACCGAATCCACTATTTTGGATTCGGCCAACCCCTGAATCCTTTGCGAAATATTTGGCCGAATACCAAACCAAATCCTAATTTGCATATGCAAATTAAGGGTGGGAGGGGGAAAACATTTTTTACTTCCTTCAAAAAGTCACGCGATTTCCCTCTCTGCCCCTAATTTGCATATGCAAATTCAGGTTTGGTTCGGCCGGGCAGTAAGATTCGGCCGAATCCGAATCCTGCTGAAAAAGCACGAATCCCGAACCGAATCCTGTATTTGGTGCATCCCTAGTAGAAAGGAGTCAAAGATGAAATTCTCTATGTTAAGCATTTTATGATGGGGGTACGAATCACTCAGGGAGGGCTGTCAATGATTTACTACTCTGTTACTCTACAATGATATTAGTTGTAGTTCAACAACACCGCCATACGCATCTGTGGGTAGCAATGAAGATTCTTAGGGGCAAATTCACTAAGATGCGAAGTTGCGCCAGGCGTATTTTCGCCAGCGCCCCGCAAATTCACTAAAATCCGAAGTTGCGCACAGGGGTAGCGTTAGTTTGCGAAGTTGCGCTAGCGTTAATTCACCAAGCGAAGCGAAGTTTCACTAGCGATGGTTAATTTGCATACGGCGCGAAATTCAAATTTCAATGGAGGAACACGTATCTGCACTACAAATGCCTAGAAAACCTTCAAATCAGCAAATAAAAATTTTATTTTGCCCTACACATGTGCCCACTGTCTAGGTAAGTTGCCATGAGGAAATGTAGGGGGGAAGGAGGGGAGCCCCAAAAAAATTATCGATCTTTTTCAGCCTATCACCCATCATGTAGAAAACACGCCAGCGTTTTTTGGGACTTAGAAAAAAATTAGACTACTATTAGACAATCCCTATCTACTCTATTGCGCTTCGCCAGGTCTGAGGTGGCGAAGGAAGTCTAGCGTAAAAGGTAGGATTCAGTACACGGCGCAAGTTAGTGAATTTGCGTAGTTACATCGCTAGCGAAAATTCGCCTGGCGTAAGTGTGCGAAGTAACACTAGTGAATTTACGCCAGCGTTCGTTAGTGAATTTGCGAAGTACCGAAAATGCCAAACGCTAGCGAATTGACGCTAGCGTTCGTCGCTTAGTGAATTTGCGCCTTAGTTCTACAAAAGAGTAGAGCCAGGAACCAATCATAAATACACTGGTGCCAATAAGCCCATAACCAACCAGGTATTTTAAGGAAAGGACTAGAAAGAGTCACATCCTATATTCTGTTTTCCGTATTCAATTTGCCCTTGAAATTTTGTTTATTTTCTTGTGCGAGCGGCTTGGACTGTAACTCTCGGCTGTGCCCGGAAAGCTGTCAGCCTTTAATAATTCCTCGCCATCGCCCTTGAACAGACGCATTGCCTTCAGCTATAATAACACACTTTGTATTGTATTTTTATAGCTTTTCCCCCGTCTCGCTCACCATTGGCTTGGATTTATTTATTTATTTATGTCCTCTTTCCTATTACTTTCTGTGAGATGGAACAGACTTTGGGGTGTTTAATCATCCGCACTTTCAATTACCTTTCTGCCTCCTTTTCCCCTTCCTTTTCTACTTTATATTGTTTTTATTCGCATTAAATTGAAAAAACATGTCTATACAGCGAGTATCCCATATGCTCTGCATATATAAATAGAATCAGTGCATTCTGAGAATTTGAGCTCCGTTTCACGTCTGTAGATGGACTTTTAGAAAACAAAGATGTTAATACAAAGAGGTCTATGGATACCTTGGGCATGATGGGGGCTATAAATATTAGTAAGTGACAGCAGCACAGAGCATGTGCAGTGAATCAGCAGAAAAGAAGATGGGGAGCTACTGGGGCATCTTTGCAGACACAGATCTTTACTGCTAAAGGGCTGTGGTTGCCTTGGGCTGGTACAGAAGCCCAACAAATAGGGGGTTATTTATCAAAATCTGAAATTTTCTCACAAATCCTCATGGACTCCCCCCACCCCTATTTATCAATACATTTTCACGAAACTGGTACAGGAAAAGACTAAAATAAAATCGTGAAAAAAAATCCAAATCATGCGATTTTTCCGGATTTGTTGCCGAAATCTGTGACTTTTTTCGGATTGTAACAGCCAGAGGTGGGCCTCTCATTCGTGCATACGCGCAGTACGTCTGCCATTCGCACACTTGCACGAGCTTTTGCGCATGCGCACGGGGCCCCCGAGGTTCAGAACCCGATGGGCCCGGACTGCTCCAGTCAGACCCTGTCTACACGAACTCGGCAGGTCTAAGTTGGAGTGTTTTTTTATTCTGACTTTTAACATCAGGGTTTTTTTTTCTACAAAACATTGGTGTTTTTCCCCTTTAAAATTCCGATCAGAAAAAAAAAAAATCGCATTTAAATAATTATTATTTTAAATAATTATTTTAGTTTAGTTAAACATTAAAAGCATAAAGTTCTCCTTTAAAGTGGCCGGCTGGGGAAACGACCATACAGTGGAACCCGCAAAATGTATTTCGACTGGACAGTACCTGAAAGTGGTCAATAAATGACAAATCAGTAGGTTTATCTGCCTATTATTGGGCATTAGTGATGGGCGAATCTGTCCTGCTTCACGAAAAAATATGGGAAACTACGAAAAAATTCACAATATGCATTGAAGTCAATGGGCATCGAAATAATTTTGAAGAGCGACAATTTTTATAATGTTTTTTATAATATTTTTATAAGCGCGACTATTTGGTCCAAAGGCATTAAAGTCAATGGGCTTTCAAATAAATTTGCTGTGCGACAATTTTTATGTGTGCGACAATTTTGACGCGCAACAATTTTTGTTTGCTACGACTGACTATTTGCCGGCGAATTTTCAACTCAGTTTTGCGAAAACATTCGCGGGCGGCAAAATGTGGAAATTCGCCATCACTAGTTGAGAGGTATGTGAGTGGGAGCTGCCCATTCAGATTAGAGGGTATAGCTAATGTGTTTGTTCCTTCTCTGTATATTTGTATTTATACATGCAGTGTGCATCGGAGCTGCCATATTGTTTCCCTTAAACAGTACAGTATGAGGATTCACCATGTAGAACCCAAAACACTATTCCCATTTGCCACAAGCCATAGTGGGTGTGTGAGGTTTGCACAGCGGGAATGCTGGGATACTGAGTACATGGTATTTATTAGGGATGCACCGAATCCAGGATTCGGCATTTTTCAGCAGGATTCGGCCGAATCCTTCTGTCCGGCCGAACCGAATCCTAATTTGCATATGCGGAAAAAGAAATCGTGTGACTTTTTGTCACAAAACAAGGAAGCAAAGAATGTTTTCCCCTTCCCACCCCTAATTTGCATATGCGGATTCGGTTCGGTATTCGGCCGAATCCTTCGTGAAGGATTCGTGGGTTCGGCCGAAGCCAAAATAGTGGATTCGGTGCATCCCTAGTATTTCTATCGATGCATCTTGACTTAATCTGAGTTATATTTATGTATCCCCCTAGCACCATCCATTAGGCATTTCTCCATTAACCTAATGTAACGGCGCATGTTGTGTTCTCGCATATTATATTTGCCTGTAAATAACCGAGACAATTAACTGCTCGGCGGAAGATGCACTCGCAGTCCATGAGAGTAATTGTGTCTGAGCTCGGCAGGGGAGGACGCACTTACTTAGCGATGAATGGAACACCATGCCGCCCTCCTTGCCATTATTTAACTCTCAGGGATGGATTGTAACATTCTAACAACCAGCGCTTTGAATAATGATATTCCTGTTTGTGAGCAATAAAGGTGCACTGCCTCCCACCATCTGCTATAACTGTATTTAACATCCTCGTTCATTTATAAAGTGCTGGTATGTTACACAGTGCATGACTTTTGGGGAGTCCCAGACTAGAATACATGTAGGGGATCCATTATCTGGAAACCAGTTATCCAGAAAACTCCGAATTATGGAAGGACTGTCCCCCATAGACTCAATTTTATCCAAACAATCCACATTTTTATTTCTCTGTAATAATAAAACAGTAGCTTGTACTTGGAGCCAATTAAGATATTATTAATACTCATGGGAAGCAGAACCAGCCTGTTGGGTTTGAATGTATTAGCAGCAAGGCTGAGAAATATATATGGTACTACCAAGTATCATAGGGGCAAATTAACTAAAGGACGAAGCGCCTAACGTTAGCGTTAATTCGCTAGCGTAACACATTTTCGTTAATTCCCCGATTCACTAACGGACGCTGGCGTAAATTCGCTAGTGTTACTTTGCACCCTTAGGCCTGGCGAATTTGCGCAATGGACGTAACTACGCAAATTCACTGACGCGCAAATTTTTCTGAACGCTACCTTTTACGCCAGACTTCCTTCGCCACCTCAGACCAGGCGAAGTGCAATAGAGTAGATAGGGATTGTTTCAAAAAAAGCTGGCGTTTTTTCTGTTTTATGGGTGATAGGCTGAAAAAGATCTAAATTTTTTTTGGGGCTACCCTGCTTCCCCCCTACATTTCCTAACTCATGGCACCTTAACTATACAGTGGGCACATGTGTAGGGCAAAATAAAAATTTTATTTGCTGTTTTGAAGGTTTCCCAGGCTTGTGTAGTGATGCTACGTATAGCTCCATTGAAACTTCAATTTGGCGCCGTTTGCAAATTAAGCATCGCTAGCGTAGCTTCGCTTTGCTTGGCGAATTAACGCTAGCGCAACTTCGCTACCTTACGCTTCCCCTGAGCGCAACTTTGGATTTTAGTGAATTTGCGTAGCGCTGGCGAAAATACGCCTGGCGAAGTGGACATTGGCGCAACTATGAACCTTAGTGAATTTGCCCCATAATGAGGTCTGCCTAATGTCCAGCACTGACCATAGGAGACTTATTCCTACCCACAGGCTATAGAGTTCTTCAATCATGGGTCAGTACTAGTATTAGCAAACATATTTAAATTAATCCGCACACACACAATTATTTGCAGTCGGGTCAACGGAGGGCCAGCTCCACCTGGTGTGAGGTTGATCTACATGAATTTGAGGTTTCAGTACCTGCATAGGAAGGATGCATTTAGCATTTAGTAGGGATGCACCGAATCCAGGATTCGATTTGGGATTCGGCCTTTTTCAGCAGGATTCGGATTCTGCCGAATCCTTCTGCCCAGCCGAACTGAACCTGGATCCTAATTTGCATATGCAAATTAGGGTCGGGAGGGAAATTGCATGACTTTTTGTCAGAAAACAAGGAAGTAAAAAATGTTTTCCCCTTCCCACCCCTAATTTGCATATGCAAATGAATTTGCATATGCAAATGCATATGCAAATTAGGGGTCGGATTCGGTTCGGTATTCGGCTGAATCTTTCACGAAGGATTCGGGGGTTCGGCCGAATCCAAAAAAGTGGATTCGCTGCAGCCCTAGCATTTAGCCACAGACTGGATTGTGATTGGCTAGCTGGATATCCAGGGAGCAAGAGCACCACTAGAATTTTGGAGAAATGAAGTTTAGATCATTTTCCTTCTATAGAATGTTTAGTACTAGTGTCACCACCTCAAACCCTTTAGAGCCTGATGCACAAAAATTAAAAAAGGCTCATGATGCACAAAAAAATGAATGGATTATTAGCAAGTCATTTGAAGAACAAAAGACTAAGGGGCAAATTCACTAAGCGCCTAACGCTAGCGTTAATTCGCTAGCATTGGGCATTTTCGTTAGTTCGCAAATTCACGAACGCTGGCGTAAATTCGCTAGTGTAACTTCGCACCCTTAAGCCTGGCGAATTTGCGCAACTACGCAAATTCACTAACGCGCGCATTGTACTGAACGCAACCTTTAACGCTAGACTTCCTACGCCACCTCAGACCAGGCGAAGCGCAATAGAGTAGCTAGGGATTGCTTCAAAAAAAGTTCACATTTTTTCTAAGTCCCAAAAAACACTGGCATTTTTTCTATATTATGGGTGATAGGCTGAAAAAGATGGAAAATTTTTTGGGGCTCCCCTCCTTCCCCCCTACATTTCCTAACTCATGGCAACTTAACTATACAGTGGGCACATGTGTAGGGCAAAATAAAAATTTTATTTGATGTTTTAAAGGTTTCCCAGGCATTTGTAGTGCTGCTACATAATGCTCCATTGAAATTTGAATTTGGCGCCGTATGCAAATTACGCCTGGCGCAACTACGAATCTTAGTGAATTTGCCACTAAAAGTGAACACGGTTAAAAATGCTGTATTTTATATTCTGTACTTAATGTACCAGTTTAGAAGTTCAACAGTCAGGCTTTTAAAGTTGCCCCCAGAAGCTCCCCATCTTGGATCTTGTGTGTCAGTGGCTCTGCACATGCTCAGTGTACTCTGAGCCAAGCTTAGGGAGCAAATGCTTAGTGATCCCCAACCAGTAGCTTGTGAGTAACATGTTGCTGTCCAACCCCTTGGATGTTGCTCTCAGGGTCCTCAAAGTAGGGGTTTATTTTTGAATTCCAAGCTTAAAAAGCAAGTTTTAGTACCAGTATAGTACCAAGTAGAGCTGCCAGTCCACATAGAGGCTAAATAGCCAATCACAGCCCTTATTTGGCACCCCAAGGGACTTTTTCATGCTCCCCAACTCTTTTTACATTTGAATGTATCTCACAGGTAAAAAAAAGGCTGGGGATCCCTGACTTAGTGGATGGTCCTATCATTGAATACATGCCGTAGACTTTCTCTTCCAGTTGAATTTTCTTCCCTCGTCACCATGACCCAGAATAATGTGCGGCCAAATTACTTTTTCACAATTATTTGATATCTGGATTGTTGGATTCTTTGAACTTTCCAAGCAGTACCATTATCTTAAAAAGGTTGATAATTTGGAGGGGGAGGGGGGGAGGACGTATATTTAATTCCAAACATAATAGGTCTCCTTATCTGAAATTATTGTGCATTAGGATTTTCGTACATTGCAATTATACCGTTTGGCTTATCAGCGCAACGATAAGAATAGAAAGTCATTTCCATTGTGTGCCGCTGCTATTCAGATCCTCTCTTGCTATTGTTACACAATTAATATTAAACTTCTGCAACATTATCTTTATTATTGGTTGTGAAAAGTAGGAGCTCATTTTAAGGGATAACATCATCAACATAAAACCTGTCTCCTTGTACTGAAAAAACTTGTACGGAAAACTGTTTATTATTGGGGGAAAGTCATATGCTTTATGCAAAAGTGATAGGTGCATAATAAGGGGGACGGTATTTTCTGATGCACCGTGACCGTGTCCACTTCTTTTAAGGCAAGACATATAATCAGGATCAGTTACCTTTTATCCAGTCATTTTACTGGAGCTTTTTCAGGGCCGAATAGGAGTTTGCTGTGGGGCCGAGTAATGATAGTTGTTCCATTGGTGGAGATGTGTGGGTATTATATAAACCTGCCCCTCTGCTTAGGGGGGTTGGAAGAGTCCAAATAGATCTTAACAGTGGTTTTCATATTGGAAGAAGAAGGGATTCAAGCACAAGCCGGCTTCAGAGTTACACAGATAATGATATACCAAGGGAGTCTCCATCCTCAATAGTCTTGTGCCTTTTTTTTACACTGTACATTTACTGCATTTACTAAACTGCTGCTCCCTCTGCCATCCAGATAATGAGCGTGCAATCTAATCCTGTCCCTTTTCCTTCTTCCCATAAGTCATACTAATGTATTCTTCTGTATATCTGTTTGTGTTGTTGCAGTGTACTAAACCGAACACCTATGCACCTTATCCGTGAAATCCTACTAGTCGACGACTTCAGTGATAACTGTAAGTTACACCCTTTGTAAAGACATTTTCCATTCCCAAATCTGTTTTTTTTTTTTGTTTTTTTTAGCATAATGAAAGGAAATGTGGGCCCTGAGATTCCGTAGGCTAATGCCAGATGGGACTGATTCTCAGCCTGCAGATATACCAATCCCCAGTGTTTCGCTCTTCAACTTGCACCGGATCTTTATTCTGGCATGCAGAACACTGCAATGCTCCTGCTATAAGTTCAGTGGGAAGGTCCCCATAGGCTTGCCTAAGTTTTTTTGATCGAAGGATATTCCTTCGATCGTTGGATTAAAATCCTTCGAATCGTTCGATTCGAAGGATTTAATCGTTCGATCGAATGAATAATCCTTCGATTTTCTGCGCTAAATCCTTCGACTTCGATATTCGAAGTCGAAGGATTTCAATTCGTAGTCGAATATCGAGGGTTAATTAACCCTCGATATTCGACCCTTGGTAAATCTGCCCCTAACTGTATTGTGGAAATGACATGCAAACTAATTATACAGTTATTATGGCTTTTGTCTTCCTGCTGGAATGCTGAATAGAATATAACGATGAGGAGGAAACAACATATTTAAAATTAACGTCTAATTGCTTTGAAATTAGGGCTGTCAGTTTATAGCCAGTGAGAAGAAATAACATAAAGCAACATATTTATAGGGGTGTGGGGACCTTAAGCCTTTTATTCCTAACACTGAGCATTTGATATTCAGCTGAATCCAAAAATTAGGGATTTGGAATCCTGTCCCCAAAAGATACAACATGGAGGCCCACTCACTTGGCATTAGGGATGCAGCTTACCGTATATACTCGTGTATAAGCCGACCCGTGTATAAGCCGAGGTACCTAATTTTACCTACAAAAACTGGGAAAACTTATTGACTCGCGTATAAGCCTAGACACAACTACAGCCCTGTCTCCCAGCAGCGCACATTCTGCCAAAGCGACCCCCCCAGCGATCAACCAGACTTCTTTGCAAAGCTGATGGTGACAGAGAATTGCCAAACGGATCACTGTGTGCATTGTCCCACTGTCCCACTACCATGTGCAGAGGGTGCTGTTTGATATTGCCATCACTGTTAATCTTTTGTATAACCAACAGAGGGCGCTGTGTGATATTGCAGTCACTGTTATTCTTTCATATAACCAACAGAGGGCACTGTGTGATATTGCAGTCACTGTTATTCTTTCATACAACCAACAGATGGCGCTGTGTGATATTGCAGTCACTGTTATTCTTTCATATAACCAACAGAGGGCACTGTGTGATATTGCAGTCACTGTTAATCTTTCATACAACCAACAGAGGGCGCTGTGTGATATTGCAGTCACTGTTATTCTTTCATACAACCAACAGATGGCGCTGTGTGATATTGCAGTCACTGTTAATCTTTCATACAACCAACAGAGGGCGCTGTGTGATATTGCAGTCACTGTTATTCTTTCATACAACCAACAGATGGCGCTGTGTGATATTGCAGTCACTGTTAATCTTTCATACAACCAACAGAGGGCGCTGTGTGATATTGCAGTCACTGTTATTCTTTCATACAACCAACAGATGGCGCTGTGTGATATTGCAGTCACTGTTAATCTTTCATATAACCAACAGAGGGCGCTGTGTGATATTGCAGTCCCGGTTATTCTTTTATACAACCAACAGATGGCGCTGTGTGATATTGCAGTCCCTGTTATTCTTTCATTCAACCAACAGATGGCGCTGTGTGATATTGCAGTCTCTGTTATTCTTTCAAACAACCAACAGATGGCGCTGTGTGATATTGCAGTCTCTGTTATTCTTTCATACAACCAACAGATGGCGCTGTGTGATATTGCAGTCTCTGTTATTCTTTCATACAACCAACAGATGGCGCTGTGTGATATTGCAGTCCCTGTTATTCTTTCATTCAACCAACAGATGGCGCTGTGTGATATTGCAGTCTCTGTTATTCTTTCATACAACCAACAGATGGCGCTGTGTGATATTGCAGTCACTGTTAATCTTTCATACAACCAACAGAGGGCGCTGTGTGATATTGCAGTCACTGTTATTCTTTCATACAACCAACAGATGGCGCTGTGTGATATTGCAGTCACTGTTAATCTTTCATACAACCAACAGAGGGCGCTGTGTGATATTGCAGTCACTGTTATTCTTTCATACAACCAACAGATGGCGCTGTGTGATATTGCAGTCACTGTTAATCTTTCATATAACCAACAGAGGGCGCTGTGTGATATTGCAGTCCCGGTTATTCTTTTATACAACCAACAGATGGTGCTGTGTGATATTGCAGTCCCTGTTATTCTTTCATTCAACCAACAGATGGCGCTGTGTGATATTGCAGTCTCTGTTATTCTTTCATACAACCAACAGATGGCGCTGTGTGATATTGCAGTCTCTGTTATTCTTTCATACAACCAACAGATGGCGCTGTGTGATATTGCAGTCACTGTTATTCTTTCATACAACCAACAGATGGCACTGTGTGATATTGCAGTCACTGTTAATCTTTCAAATAACCAACAGAGGGCATTGTGGGATATTGCAGTCTCTCCCCAAGTGAACTGTTGGTATAGGAATGATTAAAAGTGACTG
This sequence comes from Xenopus petersii, assembly GCA_038501925.1. Classification (NCBI taxonomy): domain Eukaryota; kingdom Metazoa; phylum Chordata; class Amphibia; order Anura; family Pipidae; genus Xenopus; species Xenopus petersii. The sequence goes on from CM076681.1 coordinate 135,319,434, forward strand.
CAATCTCAGCTACTCGGTGATTTTTTCAGCACATTTTGGATGCTGAAAAACTCGGCTTATACGTACGCGGGTATATACGGTATCCATTATTCGGTTTGCAAATCGAGCAGGATTCTGCTGTTTTCTGCAGGTTTGGAGTCAGCCAAATCCTTCTGCCCAGCCAAACCGAATCCTTATTTGCATATGCAAATTAGGGATGGGGAAGGAAATTGCGTGACTTTTTGTCACAAAACAAGGAAGCAAAAAATGTTTTCCGTTCCCACCCCTAATTTGCATATGCAAATTCAGATTCGGTTTGTTATTCAGCCAAATCTTTCGCGAAGGTTTCGGTGGTTCGGATGAATCCAAAATAGTGGATTCGGTTCATCCCTACTTGGCATAGAGAATTGTATTTTTATCTTATGTATAAATATACCCCAAAGAGGAGAGTGAGCAGGAGATCACACCTGTCTCTTGGGTTATTGGTGGGCACTGGTGATTGTATTGCTGAAAGCTAGAGGTGCCCAAAAAGTAGATTGGGATCTACCAGTAGAATTTTAGCTTTTGATCAGTAGATCTCAAGACACAGCCAGCCGCTTGACCAAGTTTTCATTCCGTTATTTAGTACGTTAAGGTTACATAAGAAAGAGTTGTTTGTTCAATATAGCAATCTCAAAAATCAATACAATATTGAAGCAATATTTTCCATGAAACAGAATGCTAACTGTTGTGTAGTAATTTATGCGTATAGATCTGTATAGGGTGGGAAATATAGATTCCGCAATTTAGCACAGCCAGGTAAACGGTTGCAGATGAGATTCCCTGAGATGAAACGATTTATTTAGATTATCCGGCCCAGAGACACAAATGATACAAAGGTCTTTCCCAATGGGCTCGCAGGATATATTGTATAGGGAACAACCTCCAGAAGACTCTTCCTTGACTCTCCATCCACAAATTTTCACGCATTCTCTCTGTCTAAAGTTGGCCATTGACGTGCAGATTTGTATCCTTGTAACTTGTATCCGACAAAAGATCGGACATCATAATCTTTGAACCTGCCACTAACCATTCAGATTAAATAAAGTAGTAAAAGAACAAATCAGACAATGTTCTGGCTGTGACCGCAATCATATGAGAGTTATGTCCGACAAATAGTAGTGACAGTCACCCATTGATATCGTAAAAAACATGCAGAAAAATTATCATTAGTCGTTAATCTTCTAACATGTCCGAACGACTAAACGACTGATCACCCTGTCGGGGACGATCCACACATGGTCCGAAAATCATAAGAAACTATTTAATTCCTACGACTTTTTCTTTGCGTGTATGGCCGGCTTAAGAACTAACTAAGTTATACATTTACAATCTCGTTGACCAAAATAGGGATGTGGTCTGATTGGCTAATAACAAGTTAATCAAGTATAGGTATGGGACCTGTCATCCACAATGCTCGAGACCGGGAGTTTTCCAGATAAAGAATCTTTCTTTAATTTGGATCTTTGTACTTTAAGTCTACTAGAAAATCCAATTGAGCAGGGGCTGCATCAGTCTTGATTTTCTGCCATTGTTGGCCCGTGGGCTATTTGTGCCTGTAAGCTCCCCCCCCCGTTTAGATTGTAAGCCCTACGAGGCAAGGACCTCTATCCTGTCTCCTTGACACTAAGCTCTAAGGGGTAAATTTACTAACCTGTGAAAATTCGCCATTGACGGCTTCACACCCATCTCTATACTTTGCAAGGCAAAAATTAGATCAGACAACGCTAATTTACTAAAATGCAGAGTAGAATTTTCGCTTGGCAATCAAAGCGAAGATGCGCTAGCATATAATTATGACTAGCGCAACTTCGTTAGAGGTGTTCGCTCAGGGTAATTTGCATACAGCGGGAAATTTGCCGCAAATACATTACATTACACAAGTCCAGGGAACTTTAATAAAGACAATAGAGTTGTTATATTGCCCTACGCATGAGCCCACTATATAGTTTATGTTCCATATGTTAGAAAATGTATGGGGGAGACCGGTTACCCAAAGATTTTTAAGTACTTTTGCAGCCAATCACTCTGAAAAAAGGAAAAGACGCCAGCGTTTTATGGGACTTAGAATCTTTTTCCACTAAGAATATGATGTAAGTATCAGAAGATCGAGGAAGAGCCTGGTGATAGAGTGTGAATGAGCGCTAGTGTCTGTCTCTTTCGCCCGTTAGTAAATCAGCATATGACCTAAAATCGGTAACGCTGGCGAATCATCACCAGCGTTAGTCACTTCGCCCTTTAGTGAATTTACCCCTAAATCTTATATGTAATTGTACTTCATATTTGTTTTTATTGTATTTATTTGTATTCAATATTCTGATAACCCCCTGTTTGTTCTACTTAAGTTATTGTTCTGGGCTTCTCTTTGAAGGAGCGCTATATAAATAAATTATACATCTATACATGAGCAGATCTTCCCATGCAAGCCCAACATTAGTCAAGATTTCTGACTATATATACTTGTACATCTATTATTTTTACTTAAAGGGATACTGTCATGGGAAAAAAACATTTTTTCAAAATTAATCAAGTTAATTGTGCTGCTCCGGCAGAATTCTGCACTGAAATCCATTTCTCAAAAGAGCAAACAGATTTTTTTATATTCAATTTTGAAATCTGACATGGGGCTAGACATATTGTCACTTTCCCAGCTGCCCCAAGTCATGTGACTTGTGCTCTGATAAACTTCAATCACTCTTTACTGCTGTACTGCAAGTTGGAGTGATATCACCCCCTCCCTCCCCCCCCCCAGCAGCCAAACAAAAGAACAATGGGAAGGTAACCAGATAACAGCTCCCTAACACAAGATAACAGCTGCCTGGTAGATCTAAGAACAACACTCAATAGTAAAAACCCATGTCCCACTGAGACACATTCAGTTACATTGAGAAGGAAAAACAGCAGCCTGCCAGAAAGCATTTCTCTCCTAAAGTGCAGGCACAAGTCACATGACCAGGGGCAGCTGGGAAATTGACAAAATGTCTAGCCCCATGTCAGATTTCAAAATTGAATATAAAAAAATCAGTTTGCTCTTTTGAGAAATGGATTTCAGTGCAGAATTCTGCTGGAGCAGCACTATTAACGGATTCATTTTGAAAAAATTTTTTTTTCCCATGACAGTATCCCTTTAAATTTTTATATCCATGAATGATTTGTTGTGTGGTTGACAAAGTAACTGCTCCAGATGAACCTTATTGTGCTGCACTCTTTAGACCAATAAGTACTTTGCATATACACTGTACATTAGGCATTAAATGTCAGTTAAATGCCCCCCATTGCTCAGCCCTGTAACATATATTTGTTATCTATCCACATCTAATGTACAGACGACGCACAACAGTCTATCCCTTAATGCTTCTGCGCTGACAACTGCACTTAATCAAGTTTCCTTGTCTGCTGTCCCTTCTATAATGTATCCAGGGGGTATAAGGATCTTGGCCTGCATAGTAAGTGCAGCAAATGATTTATGGGAGGGACATAATGGCCTTTTTTTCTGTGCCATCAATCATGTCTCAGTGTGTATGGAGCCGAGTCATGCTCTGCCAATAAATGACATATATGTACTGAACATATTATATTACGGATGCATGGGGGAAACGTTATTACAGAAAGAAGAATAAGAAAAAGAAGAAAGATAAGAATAAGACTTTTTCTATGGATTGTGCCATTTTGGGGGTTTAATTGCTCTCTCTGTTCCATTATTTATTTTACATTTTTAAGATATTGCCGGTTTTGTGCAGCTACAAATGCACAGCAGCTCTCCTGAAGGTTCCCTGAGCCGACCTGGGAGCTGATTGGATATATAATGTATAGCGGCACAGATAAATTCACTAACAGCACACTGGTACTATCTGGGCATGGTGAATATAATATTCCAATGGCTTTTCATTATCTTCCAGTTCTACAGGGTTGTAAAACAATCATTAATTGTTTAGCTAAGGCAAACTGGCCATATATGCCATAAAGAGCGATAAACCTATAGGATTATATGGAGGAAAAGAGATAAATATCCCTCATACAGCCAGATTTTTTTGTAAATTTAAGGTATGGAGATCCAAATAAAAAGACCCCTTATCTGGAAACCCGCAGGTCCCAAACATTCTGGATAAAAGGTTCCATACCTGTATAATCCAATTTGCCAACCTCCCACTGATGACTTTTGGCCACACCCTAGGGTTGCCTCCTGTCCGGTTTTGACCTGGACAGCCCAGTTTTCAGAAGGGCTGCACGGATCAATACAAGGAAAACCGAGCAGGATCCCCCTTGATTGACGTGACAATCTTCCAGTCGAGTTGCTTGGAGTTGGACCCCTTGCCTGGGTTCTGGAACCAGTATGACCAGTACATGAGTGATACTCAGAGTTCCCTGTATAACTCAGCCTGCAGCCTTGTGCCTTTATATGGTCACAGAACAACCCCTCAGTGACTTCTAATATCCTTATCGTTTACAGTAGGGGGTACATTATCCCTTATAATACACGAGTGATACTCAGAGTTCCCTGTATAACTCAGCCTGCAGCCTTGTGTCTTTATATGGTCACAGAACAACCCCTCAGTGACTTCTAATATCCTTATCATTTACAGTAGGGGGTACATTATCCCTTATAATACATGAGTGATACTCAGATCTGAGCCCAGTGAAACTTCACTGTAAAATATCATGTGCTGGATATATTAATATGAAACAATCAGGACTGCATTAAATACTTCTCCAGTTATATCCCCAGTCCCTTATTGCCCAGACAGTAACTATCTGTTCCTGAAATTTCTTTCTGTTTTGACAGTGGAGGACTGCCGGCTGCTGAGCAAGTTGCCCAAAGTGAGATGCCTGCGCAATGAGCAAAGAGAAGGTAGGGCCTTATCAGCCAAATATATCAGCAGTGAAGAAGAGAGTGTGATCTGATTAGTACCCAGGGACTGTTCTGCTGGATGCCGATAAGATTCCAGACATTCTTATTTGCCAAAGACCCAACTTGGAATAGATTTTAGCTTTTTTTTGGGGGGGGGGCAAAAATAAACTGCGGTTTTCTGGAAATGTAACAGTTTCTTTTTTGTAGGGAAATATCCTTAAAGAGAAACTCCACCCCAAAACAGTTTTTTGCCTAATGAAAGGATATGTCATTCTAAGCAGCTTCCCAATATCCATTCATTCCTTATTCTCACTAGTTACATGTAACTGTCACTGCTACTGTCTGTCTCTTTCTGCTCTCTGGCTCTGACTTTTGTGTTACTGCAGCAGAAGTCACTTCTCCTGGTCTTTTAACCATCCGACTTCTACTACATTGTTGTTGTTTTTAATAGCAATGACATTTACACATAACTGTTAGTGATGGTTGAATTTGCGCCGTTTCGCTTAGCCGGATAATTCGCGAAACGGTGAAAAATTCGAGAAACGGCGCCGGCATCTCGTTTTTGACGCTGGCGCCCGTTTTTTTTACGTTGGCACCCGTTTTTTACACTGGTGTCTTTTTTTTGTGACACCTGCTAAAAAAAATTTTGACGCCGGCAAATTTTTTCGGGTGAATTTTCGTGGGCGGCAAATCGCACAAATTTGCTGCGAATTTGCGCCTGCCGAATAAATTCGCCCATCACTAATAACTGTAAACCCAGTGTGAATGAGAAGTAAATGGATATTATGAAGTTGTTTAGAATTAAATGAAGGACTTGGTGGAGACGACGTCCTCAGTGTCGGACTGGGACACCAGGGGCCCACCAAAAACCCTTAGACCAGGGGCCCACCCAAACACCTTTAGACCAGGGGCCCACTCTAAGTTTTATTTTCTTCCTTTCCTTAGTCAACCTCTATTCTCCTATTCTCTTTTCTTTCCATGCTATAACATATTATTCCATCTATTTAGCCTCTTTATTCTCATAGAAAAAGGGAATGGCCATGAAATAAGCCAAATATTTAGAAGCAGGAGGGCCCACTGACACCTTGGCCCACCGGGAGTTTTCCTGGTATCCCGGTGGGCCAGTCCGACACTGGACGTGCTACTGTATCTCATGTTATTAGCTGGAGTGAAAGCATTTAGCAAGGAAATAATCCCATGAGCCGAGCGGCATTTTGTTTATACATCATAAATCCAGACCAGTTTGCTCCTTCATTTCATCTTCAGACTCATTAATTTCCACTACAGCAGTGATGGATCTGAGGCAATGAGCATTATTAGGCTAATGAGGAGCATGAATTGCTGCCACATTTACATTCCGTAATGGATGCATTTGCCATATTGCTTTATGAAAGGGAATCATTTACACACAGGAGCTTATTTCATAAGGAATGTGAAACACAAAGTGCCATCGTTTTCACCCTCAGAGCACAATGCTTTGTATGGCATAGTTGGATATAGGGGTGAGTGGTATGGGGGTTGGTGTGATCACATTTTCATGTGTCTTTGACCCTGTAATGTGCTATAGGGACAGGGTGGTGTCGGGCCGAGTTTTGTACATAAAAGGGGAGCCTGGACTACTTCTACCATAAAAGAGTCTTTACATGGGTGTGAAATAGGGATCAAGGTCTGTTAGAATATTCTGCACCCCAAAAAAATATCCACATAATAATGTCAAAGACGTGATTAATGATGTGGGGTGAATAAAATGTTGCCTTGGTGTTGTTATTTTTTCTATCTTGCTTTTCACCGAAACGCCATTCAGCTAAACTCCTGAAAATATGTATTTTTACTGTATCTTGCCTTAATGTGCATATCTCGTCCTACTGTATTCATCTTGCCCTACGATTACCATCTTGTCCTATTGTCCCCATCTTGATCTTGTGTTTTCATATTCTTCTTACTGTTACCTTGTTGTTCTACTTTCTCCATCTCGTCTATCTCCATCATGCTTTACTGTGTCCATCCTGGCCTATTGTCTTCATCCTTCCCTACTTTCTCCACCTTCTCCTACTGTCTTCATCTTGCCCTACTGTTACATCTTGTCCTATTGTCTCCATCTTGCTGTACTGTCATCATGTTACTGTCTGCATCTAATCCTACTTTCACCTTTTGTCCTGCTATCTTCATAGTGTCCTGGTGTCATCTTGTCCTGCTTTCACCTTGTTGTCCTAATCACTTCATCGTGTCCCAGTGTCTCAATCTTGTCCTACAGTCACCTTGTTATGTTACAGTCTTCATCTTGTCTTACTGTTTCCATCTTGTCCTACTGTCTCCTTGTTGTCCTCTTGCCTCCATCTGGCTCTACAGTCATCGTGTTGACCTACTGTCTCCATCTTGACCTGCTGTCTTTATCTTTATCTTACTGTCTGCATCTTATCCTACTGCCACATTTTGACCTATTGTCTTCATCTTGCCCTAGTGTCATCTTGTCCTGCTGTCACCTTGTTTTCCTACTGTTTTCATCTTTTCCCTGTGTCTCAATTTGTCCAACAGTCACTCTGATATGCTACTGTCTTCATTGTGTCCTACTGCCACCTTGTTGTCCTACAATGTCCAACTTGTTCTGATGTTACCATGTGTCTCTATTGTCTCTATCTTACCCTACTGTCTTCTTGTCCTACTCTCCATGTTACTGCTGCTTGGCATATTTTCCTCCTACTGTCCTACAAGCGCTGCTCTGATATTTTTGGACCCTAGTGAAGTTTGTCCTGTTCTTACCCACAGGGCACCACTGATAGAATATTAACAAACAAAACAACAGCTGATGCCTTTTCTGTGCTAAAATATCAGCAATGTGCCTATGTATCCATAACGGATTGCAGCAATGACTATTGTATAGTTACAGAATCTCCTCCTGGTGGATCTGTGTCTCAGGGACTACACAGTGATATATTTTCATTAATCCCCCAATTGTATTGTTAGAATCATTTGCTAATATGGTAGGCTTTCAAACCAGCAGGCTAATGAGATTTTCTTCTGAATCTTTTGGGGAAAGCGCAACGCGAACAGATTGTTTTATTAATTGCTCTGATTTAATACAACTCAAATATCTTGCCTCGTGCCAAGTAAATCAATAGCAATACAGAGAAAGAAACAACCTGTTACTATAACCATGTAAAATACATCTTTTTTAGCTAAGGGTGCAGATATACTAAATGCATTTGCACTCATACAGTTTCAGGACTGGGATCTGCATAATTTGGTGTTTAGAGTACTAACTTTATAGTTGAAGCTTCTAAGCAGCTTTAACTTTGCTTTTTACATTCTCCACAGGCCTGGATTTGGGGAGAGGCCACAAAGGCCCAGGCCTAGGGCGGCAGAATTTTAGTGGGGTGACATGCTGCCCAACCACACCCGCATGGGTTTAGAAGCACTGGGGATTTGCAAGAGATACAATACTTTTTAAAATTTCCTGTGCAGCAATCCCCAGTACTCCGGACTCGATGCTTAAAATATGTGCATGTGCATGTGCACCAAGGAGGGGGAGGGGACGGGGTAATGAACGATGGTGGACCTAGGGGCGCCTGCTAAGTAAATGCGGCCCTGATTCCCCATGGTGCTGAAATGAAGTGCCTTGAAGCAGAGGTTGTTGCAATTGAAGCCACACACCCCCTTGGAAGTCCAGCCTTCAGTCAAGGAGGCCCCCTTAGCTAATAATAAGTTTTCAAACATTCAGCCCTAGTTCCAAGACTATCTACGCACTCACCCTAATTGGCCTTCAGACTGGGCTTTCAGGACTATGAGGAGAGCAACTAGGCTTTCTCACCAAATTTCACCTTAACTGGCATTTATTTTAAGCCCATCCTACCAATGCTTTAGGCCCCCCCTTAAATCCTTATGGCCTTGTTTATCAAGCGCAAGGCAGGGTGAAAAGTGCCATTTTTGTGGTTCACACCCTGCCACATGGTTTGCAACGGTGCAGCTCCTTTATAAGAACATGGTGCTCCCTGGCTACATTTGGCAACACTGTATTCATAAGGGGCTGCTGGTGGGCATCTTATGTGATCACCTTGTTTACAAGTAATAGAAATATACAAGCTAGGGGAAGTCATCAGATACAGAGCGCAGACGAGTCTAGTATTTGCCACCTGTCTATGGCATCCATTCGACACCAATCCCACTGGTATAAGCTCAGGACCACTAAAGGTTGCAAAACTGCACCCCTTGAAAACCGTCTCTTGGACAATTGCAACGACTGTGGGATGCAACATGGAGCTCATTGAGAGCAAGGCGGCCGTGTACTTAATACAAGCAGTATGTACAGGGTTCTTCTGCACTTTGTTGTCTGTTGGTTGCTCCCCAACGTAGACATCTAAATGACACACAAGTGAAGGGCATCTAAGGGGACATCTGAATGCTGTCTACCCTTTATGAATACAGAGCTACCAAGCACAGGAAGTGTCCTATTCATAGGATAGTGCTGCTCCATGCACTTCATTTTGGAAGCACAAAGAACTTTGCCTGTGGACACATCCGACAGGACGGGGCAGAGTTCAAGATACATGATATTTTTCATTTACACACTGCCTTGCACTTGAGGCCTTTTAAGCACAAAGCTGCCTTGTTTATCGCTGCATTAGATTGGGCAGAGCATGCTGCCACTACCACTATAACGAGTAAGGTTTCAGCACCCATCATGATATTGTGTTAAACCCCTATCACATTTATTTAAGCAGGTCTGATCCGATCTCGGGTAAGGGGGGCTGATGTCGCTCAGGCTACAGTGCTCACATTCCTAGACAGTCACTGTGAAGTAAATAAGGACTGGCTCCCACCTCTGCTGCAGAGAATCAAGGAGGTAAGCACAATACAGCAAATATCTGACTATAATACACAAAAACCATCAATATCTTGTAAATGATATCCTTATAAACGGTGAGTTCTGATGTCATCAGTTATAAACGGTGAGTAGTGATGTCATTTTTGTCACATGACTCACTAAAACTTGTGTATTATGATAAATAAAGTGCCCCTTGTTGGAAAATATGAGGATATTAGAAGTCACCTTGGAGTTCCAAGACCTGTATAAAAGCCTTCAGTCTCGTGTTTTTATATGGTCATGGAACTTCTCTCTGGGGGTCATTTATAAACACTGGGCAAATCTGCACCTAGGCAGTAAACCATGGCAACCAACCAGATGATTGCTTTCAGTGTTCAACCTGCAGCTGGCTGAAAAAAGCTCATCCCTGATTGGTTGCTGTGGGTTACTGCCCAGGTGCAAATTTGCCCAGTGTTTATAAATAAGCCCCTGTGACTTCTAATATTCTTTTTTTTTTTTTTTTTTTTTTTTACAATAGGGGGTACTTTATTCACTATATATTGTGTCTGTTGTATTGTATATATACCGGTATGGGATTCCTTATCTGGAATCCCATTGTCCAGAAAGTTCCGAATTACGGAAAGACCCGCTCCCATAGACTCCATTTTATCTTAATAATCCAAATGATTAAAAATGATTTCCCTTTTCTCTGTAATAATAAAACAGTAGCTTGTACTTGATCCCAACTAAGATATAATTAATCCTTATTGGAAGCAAAACCAGCCTATTGGGTTTATTTAATGTTTACATGATTTTTTAGTAGACTTAAGGTATGGAGATCTAAATTGCAGAAATACCCATTATCCAGAAGACCCCAGGTCCCAAGCATTCTGGATAACAGGCCCCACACCTGTGATGTATATTGTGAGTGGCTCCCTAAGCTCAGTAAGTGACAGCAGCACAGAGCATGTGCAGTGAATCAGCAGAAAAGAAGACGGGGAGCTACTGGGGCATCTTTGGAGACACAGATCTTTACTGCTAAAGGGCTGTGGTTGCCTTGGGCTGGTACAGAAGCACAACAAATTATGTACAACATTTCTAGCTACTTCTTTAGTTAAGCTTTTGTTCTCCTTTACTACAGATGTTACTTTCTTGATTACAGAATAAAACTAAGGAGCGGTTATACTATATTGTACCATAGAACTAACCCTTCTTTTCCCCCTCTCTTTCTCTCTCTTTTGTTCCTAAGGATCCGACTCGTGTGGTTAGTCCAGTGATAGATATAATAAATTTGGACACATTTGCTTATATCGCCGCGTCTTCTGATCTGAGAGGGGGTGAGTCCAACCAGTGATCAGTGGAGAATGTCCAAGTTCACTTTAGAAAGTAATGTTTATCCTTCTGTTCTCTGGTTTTGACTCTTGAAACAATATAGCTGAAGTCAGTTCCCCTCCTGTTAATAAGCAGGCTTCTACTTCATTGTATCAGCATTCAGAACCACAAGTGCAAAGAATATAAACCACCAGGCACCTACTACTGCTTACAATTGCGATTAAAGGGAATATGAACCCTCCCAAAAAAAAACAACATTTTGCCCAATGAAAAAAAGGCATTCTAAGCATCTTCCCAATATACATTTATTAAAATTGTTTAGTACTAGCGAATCTGTCCCGTTTTTTTTTTTCTTCGCTGAAAAATTCACCAAACTGCAGAAAATTTCGCGAAAAGGGAGAATGGAAAAAATAGTTGCAGCAACTTTTTTTGTAGCAAAATATATTAGGATGTATGGGTGACTTTTTTTCTCACTTTCATTGCATTAAAGTCGTGAGGTTTTTTTTTTTTTTAAATCTGACCCAATTCGCTTTTGCTGAAAATTTGCAAACCGGTGAAAAAAATGCATTGAAGTTTACGGACGACACCTTCTTTTTTGACCAGCGACAAATTATTTGTTGAGGTACGATCATTTTTTGGACACGCGACAATTTTTTTCACCCATTGGAGTTTCGCTCATCACTACTCCAAATGTATAAAAGTCGATGGGTGTTTTTTCTCATGTTTTGTTTAAAAACGGATTATAGTGAAAGGGAGTTTTTTCTCTGCAAATCTTTGGCGCGGTTTTGCGGAAAAATCCGTCAATGGCAAAATGCAGAATTTCACAGCAAATGCGTTTGTGGCGATAAAATTCGCTCTTCGTTATTCATTAGTTCAAAAGTTATGTGTAAATATTGAAAGCAGCGTGTCTTTACCTCTTCCCTAATCCTGGCTCTGACTATAGAAACTAGGGATGCACCGAATTCAGGATTCGGCCTGTTTCAGCAGAATTCGAATTCGGATTCGGCATATGCAAATTAGGGGACGGGGAGGGAAATTGCGTGACTTTTTGTGACAAAACAAGGAAGTAAAAATTTTTTTCCCCTTCCCACCCCTAATTTACATATGCAAATTAGGATTTGGTTCGGTATTCGGCCGAATCGTTCGCAAAGGATTCAGGGGTTCGGTTGAATTTAAAATAGTGAATTCGGTGCATCCCTAATATAAACAATGATGCAAGTCAGTTCTCCCCCAGCAAAGTCAGATCTGTTAATCAGTTGCAAGTATTGGATCCGTTATCCGGAAACCCATTATCCAGAAAGCTCCAAATTACAGAAAGGCTGTCTCCCATTGACTCCATTTTATCCAAATACAGGTATGAGACCTGTTATCCAGAATGCTTGGGAACTAGGGGTTTCGCATAATGGATCTTTCCGTAATTTGGATCATACCTAGTGATGGGCGAATTTATTCGCCTGGTGCTAATGCGCAGTGAATTTCTGCGTTTCACTGCCGGCGAATAAATTCGTGAAATTGCCGCAAAAATTCGCCAAAGTTTTTTTGCCGCCGGCGACAGTTTCAACCCAGCGACAATTTACCGCACAACCATTGACTTTAAAGCAATTGCATTAAAAAGGCATGCATCAAATTGTCGACGGCGTTGATTTTCACGCCTGCAAATAAGGATTAATTGTATTTTAGTTTGGATCAAGTACAAGCTACTGTTTTATTATTACAGAGAAAAAGGAAATCATTTTTTAAGGTGTGGATTATTTGATTATAATGGAGTCTATGGGAGACGGCCTTTCTGTAATTCAGAGCTTTCTGGATAACGGGTTTCCAGATAATGAATCCCATACATTTTTTTTTCTGTAATAATAACACAGTAGCTTGTACTTGAATCCCAACAAAGATATAAATAATCCTTATTGGGAGCAAAACCAGCCTATTGGGTTTATTTTATGTTTACATGATTTTCTAGTAGACTTAAAGGGATATTGTCATGGGAAAAAAATTAATGAATCAGTTAATAGTGCTGCTCCAGCAGAATGCTGCACTGAAATCCATTTCTCAAAAGAGCAAACAGATTTTTCTATATTCAATTTTGAAATCTGACATGGGGCTAGACATATTGTCAATTTCCCAGCTGCCCAAGTCATGTGACTTGTGCTCTGATAAACTTCAGTCACTCTTTACTGCTGTACTGCAAGTTGGAGTGATATCACCTCACTTCCTTCCCCCCCAGCAGCCAAACAAAAGAACAATGGGAAGGTAACCAGATAGCAGCTCCCTAACACAAGATAACAGCTGCCTGGTAGATCTAAGAACAACACTCAATAGTAAAAACCCATGTCCCACTGAGACACATTCAGTTACATTGAGAAGGAAAAACAGCAGCCTGCCAGAAAGCATTTCTCTCCTAAAGTGCAGGCACAAGTCACATGACCAGGGGCACCTGGGAAATTGACAAAATGTCTAGCCCCATGTCAGATTTCAAAATTGAATATAAAAAAACCTGTTTGCTCTTTTGAGAAATGGATTTCAGTGCAGAATTCTGCTGGAGTAGCACTATTAACTGATGTGTTTTGAAAAAAACATGATTTCTGATGACAGGATCCCTTTAAGGTATGAAGATCCATATTACAGTAAGATCTGTTATCCAGAAAACCCCAGGTCCCGAGCATTCTAGATAACAGGTCCCATACCTGTGCTGTATATTGTGAGTGGGTCCCTAAGCTCAGTATATGACAGCAGCACAGAGCATGTGCAGTGAATCAGCAGAAAAGAAGATGGGGAGCTACTGGGGCATCCACCTGGGTGGAGAATAAAAATGGAGTTCCCCTTTAAGCTGATTGTAAAAAGGTGCATGCTGATGGGTTATTAAAGCAGCACATGCAGAATAAAGTCAAAAGCTAAAAAAAAATAAAATCCAATTTCTTCCTGTTCCGTCGCATTTCGCCGTTCCTCCATGTTTGATAATGACAGGCTTGGGCTGCACGCGGCTCATTAATTTCCGTGCAGATTATTTTCAGTTCAGGTTGTTTTCGAGAGAAGGATTTATTTCAGTCTGCTGGCTGTGCTTCCATTAACACTTAGCGCAATCCATGCACCTGCTTTTAGTGAGCGTCGCATTAAATGGAGTGAGTCTAAACACATTAAGGCGGCGGAAGGCAGAAATCTGTTGCTTTTAAGCAGCCGCCCCTCCTGTGCTGCAATTTGCTCAGGGACACTGGATGCCTTCGATATTTTATTAAATGGATTTTAGGCTGCATTTCTGATTAGGGTTGAGTTGCCGACGGGGATATATATATGTGGTTAAAAAAAATTCCGGAACCTTCCAGCAGGTGATAATTCCCTGTTAAGATCTATCAGCACGGCCATGATTGGACCATTTAGATAATACATTGGAGAGGGTCAGTGCGCTCAGCAGAAAATTAAAATGTTTAAAGGAATCCATCATGTGAATGTTACCCCTAAGCCATTTATGTGAGTGCTAAAGTACACGTGTGTCCAGCAGAAATATTTCCGTAGCGCTACAGAAAAAGTTACCTTTAATCGTTTCTAATCTGGCGGAAGGAGGCAGCCATTTTGTCCTCTTCTTAACGCCCCCATTTGATTCTGCCTGTCAGCTCCCTGCTTTACCTTTCCTTTGTAACTCAATTAATGGAGCGTTTCTAGGGGCAGTTTAAAGGTGAACTAAACACTAAAAATGAACGTGGCTAGAAATGCCATTTTTTATATACTGAACTGGACAAAATGACAAAACTGTGTAATGTACAGTATATATACTGTACATTACACATTTTTTGTCCATTTAAAAGTTGCTAGAATTTTCAGCAAGGAATTGCTTTGACCTTGGCAAAGGTGCGTCTGAGATAGTGTAAATGGACATTATCCTGACATGCTAGGCTAGGGGTTTTGAAAACTGTAACGTTCTCTTTCTCAAGAACCTTGAACGATGATGGGTACAATCTTATGCACAGGGAATCCATGTGGATTCCGGTGTTCATCGACACCCTTTTGGGGCCCCGGGCTTTCTGCTGCAGAAACCAACAAGGAAAGTGCGTATAACAGAATGTCCGTAAACGAGGTACCGGCAGGGTAAGACAAGACGTGGTCGAGAATCAGGCAATAGGTCAAGGCAGGCGGCAAGAATTGGAATCAGAAGTCAGGCAGGAATAAAAGTCACAAGGAACACTAAACTGAAACCTGCTTGGGCACTCACAAAATGGAGGTCTGGCATTTTAAAGGTGTTTTGGCACCAAAAATTCAAATTCGGCGGCTTTACATGACATCACGACGCGAGCTTCATGCACTCGGCGTCAAGCGCCTGCATCATTTTGGCCCTGGACCCGGAAGTGCACGCCTGCGCACAAACAACCAGGGAGAGACGCGACGGGAGGTAAAGGATCTCAGCAATCTCCCGGCGCGTCTTACAAAAATAATATGGGCTCCCGGAGGGGAGGTGTTTCTTTTACGCGTACCGTATACACTCGAGTATAAGCCGTCCAGAGTATAAGCCGAGGTACCTAATTTTACCTCCAAAAACTGGGAAAGCTAATTGACTCGAGTATAAGCCGAGGGTGAGAAATGCAGCAGTTTCTGGTAAGTTTCAATCAAAAAATTGAGGGTTTCTGCTCCCATTGGAGGTGCCGGCGTCTCGTTTTTGGATGCCGGCGAATCCATTCTTTGAGGCCGGCAAATATTCTTAGAGACTATTCTTGGACGCTGGCGACTATTCTTGGACGCCGGCGACTATTCTTGGATCGTTTTTGCGCTTGACCCGAGTGTAAGCCGAGGTAGAGTTTTTCAGCATATTTTGGGGGCTGAAAAACTGGGTTAATACTCGAGTATATACGGTATATTTATATTACATATATTTATTCATGTCTCACATAGACTAAGGCCCTGGGACCCCATTGTCACCTCTGAATGTAGCCCTGAGCACCTTTTCATTAAAAAATACAGTATATTTTCTCTGTTAGGTTTCGACTGGAGTTTGCACTTCAAGTGGGAGCAGCTTTCAATGGAACAAAAAGCAAAACGATTGGACCCCATGGAGCCCATTAAGTGAGTAGAGCAATGCTGCCCCGAGGGACACAGGGTTTTTTTTTTTTGATAGGTGGTTACTCTTAATAAGCTCTGCTTGTATGATGTGCAAATATAGGATGGATTTGTAAACATTTCTTGCATTTCAATTGTTTTTGAATCTTTAGGACTCCTGTTATAGCCGGTGGCCTTTTTGTCATTGAAAAGTCTTGGTTCAATCACCTGGGCAAGTACGACACGGCCATGGACATCTGGGGTGGAGAGAACTTTGGTGAGTGACCCTCTTTAAATTATAAATCCTATGTATGGCGGCCACCATAACTGGACATTAAACTGCCGCAGAGCTACAATCACCTAAATTTGGCGAAGGCAGTGGGGTTCTGTTAGGACTGTTATGGCTGCTGTTTCCCCAGGTACAAGCAGGTCCCATGTACAGACAAAATGTTATGGCTTTTGTATGAACTTTAGAACCAAGGTCTCCAAAACAAAAAACTGGTCCAATGGGTTGAAGTATTCCTATGGTAAGAAAGTGGGTTCAAGGGATCATCATAGACCTTTCAATCAGGTTGGATGAATCTTGTCTCATTTATTTCATAATCCCCAATACTTTAATACCACGTAAGCTTAATTGATGGGTGATTTGAAGGACCTTTGACTTGGGAACCCACTTAGTCCCTTGCTTTTATTGACAGTTTATGTTGAGTACATATGTGAAGCCTTTCAGCATCTGACTGGGGGGTCCAGGACCCACCAGAGCTTCCGCCTCAGGGGCCTCCAAACTCCACCCCCCCAGCCTGTGTGTACCTTGTAGTCTTCCTGTGACTGTGATGGAGGGGAGGTCAGGAAGACACACAAAGAATCTCAGGAGGGGAGTGGGTCTTGGTCAGCAGTAGTGAAGGGTGAAAAATTTGCGAAAAACCATTAAAGTCAATGGGCGTCAAAATAATTTTGACGCAAGCTACAATTTTTATATGTGTGGCTATTTGGTCCAAATGCATTAAAGTCAACGGGTGTCCGAATAATTTTGACGCACAATTATTTTTTTTTTGTTGCGCCAAATTTTTCACTGGTGATTGTCGCTGCAGTTTTGCTAATTAATTTGTTTGCGGCAAAACGCAGAAATTTGCTGCAAATTCGTGTCTGCCAAATTTATTTGCCCATCACTAGTCAGCAGCAGGGTCCACCAGGTGTTTTTCAGCCCAGTCTGACTCTGAAGCCTCATTTATGATCAGGGGTAGTGATGGGAGCATACATTTGTCTGGCACAAATTCTCGGCAAATTTCCCTGTTTCATCTTCGGCGAATAAATTCATGAATCTCCCGCGAAAATTCGCCGGTGAAAATCCGCTGGTGTCAATTTCCAGTTTTCACGATTTTTTCGTGAAACCGTTGGAATTGCTAGATTTTTTCGTGATAACTTTAGAATTGCTCAATTTTTTCGTCAAAACGTTAGAATTGCTCGATTTTTTTCGTGAAAACTTTCGAATTGCACGATTTTTTTGTGAAAACTTATGAATTTCATGTTTTTTTTGTGAAAACGTTTGAATTTCACGATTTTGCCGTGAACTTTTACGATTTCAAGATTTTTCGCAAATTTTGAGGGAAATTGCAAATTTTCCCGCAATGCAAAACAGGATAAACTCGCCCATCACTAATCAGGGGCTACAACATAAAGATGAAACCCAAAACATTTGCTGTCTTTTGTATAAAACTAGTGATGGGTGAATTTATCCGCCAGGCGCAAATTTGCGGCGAATTCCCGTGATTCGCTGCCTGGGAATAAATTTGCGAAAATTCACCTGCGTCAAAAAAAATGGACACCAGCGACGTTTCACGAATTTTTGGGCCCAAATTCGCCCATCACTATATAAAACAAAGAGGAACAGGGTGTATACAGAATGTGGCGCCACTTTAAAAACCAAATTAATGGCAGCCGTTTTGCATTGCGGTGTCAGCAGTGGATTTTACAATATTGTATTCGGTGTTTAAAATTAACTTACACCAAAAAAAAAACCCTCTCCATCTCTAGTGTGCGAATATGCTGAAACGCTAGGAAGTTATTCAAAACTCTCATAAAATATGAATTATTAAATCTTTATTTTCCATCTCCCAAAAGCTCATTAAACAGATTGGTATTTACCAAGAGACAGCATGGAATTTTACTTGAAGAGACGGCACATAAATCACACAGCAGTTTTTATGGGGGGGGGCAGCAAATCAAATGACTCGTTATTTTTGGTATATATTAATCTATATATTTCCTGTGGGTATTGTGAGTCTGGATGCTAATCCTGCCGCTGCACTGAAGCCTGGGGACGGGTGACAGGATGAAAATGAGAGCAGCTCTCAGCTAATCCAGTAACATAGATCTACTTGGGGCAGGATTTTTAGGGATGAAGGCACATTGGTCAGGACCCCCTCTATAAATGCTGCATCTCCCCTCCTCCCAGGAGCCATCAGGGCTCCTGTGTCCATTACACCCCACGCCTGAAACAAATAGAACAGGCTGGATGAGTGTAATTTTGGGGTAATGTTCTAAAAGGTCTTGCAACCCATAGCAACCAATCAATAGGTTGAATTCACGAGTCACCTGTCTGAAAGATGATTGTTAGTTTGTACAAATACTCCCATACAGGCTGGTCTTGCACACTTAATGTACTAATGCTCTGATTGGCTAGAGGTTGTTCTTGTACAATTAATGTACTCGTGCTTTGATTGGCTAGAGGTTGGTCTTGTACAATTAATGTACCCATGCTCTGATTGGCTAGAGGTTGGTCTTTTACTATTAATGTACTCGTGCTCTGATTGGCTACAGGTTGGTCTTGTACAATTAATGTACTCATGCTCTGATTGACTAGAGGTTGGTCTTGTACAATTAATGTACTCGTGCTTTGATTGGCTAGAGGTTGGTCTTGTACAATTTATTAACTCATGCTCTGATTGGCTGCAGGTTGGTCTTGTACAATCAATGTACTTGTGCTCTGATTGGCTAGAGGTTGGTCTTGTACAATTGATGTACTCGTGCTCTGATTGACTAGAGGTTGGTCTTGTACAATTAATGTGCTCGTGCTCTGATTGGCAAGAGGTTGGTCTTGTACTATTAATGTACTCGTGCTCTGATTGGCTACAGGTTAGTCTTGTACAATTAATGTACTCATGCTCTGATTGACTAGAGGTTGGTCTTGTACAATTAATGTACTCGTGCTTTGATTGGCTAGAGGTTGGTCTTGTACAATTTATTAACTCATGCTCTGATTGGCTGCAGGTTGGTCTTGTACAATCAATGTACTTGTGCTCTGATTGGCTAGAGGTTGGTCTTGTACAATTGATGTACTCGTGCTCTGATTGACTAGAGGTTGGTCTTGTACAATTAATGTGCTCGTGCTCTGATTGGCTAGAGGTTGGTCTTGTACAATTAATGTACTCGTGCTCTGATTGGCTACAGGCTTGTCTATTCCGGGGAGTATTTACCATTTAGGCACTCGAGGGTCTATGCCTAAGGTGGCAGCTTTAAGGGGGGCCCTGAGATGCCTATATGCTAAACAGGGGGGACCTTCTAGTGTTGTGCAGCAGAAGTGACGTGCATGTGCATTGTTCTAGCCCTAGTTCTATTCCATCAATCAAAGCTGATTCGATATGAATACACAGACGAGGAACGAGTTATATACTGTTCTCAGACCGATGAAGTGCACTGAAAGTCCTTAGAATGAGCAGGAAAATCCCCAGCAGCCAGGGAGCTAAGGAGTTAACAAGAAGGAGAGGAAGGGAAAATCAATAGCAGCGCCGCGCCTGACGTACATCGGTGAAACAGCACAAACGCAAATGGAATTACTAAGATACAGAGCGGTGTCTCGTGTCGGGACAAGCAGCCTCGCATGACTGGGCCAGAACAAGCTGATAGTTTAGAAGCTGACACTTTCTATTAAACAACACAATCTACAAGGCGACAGTGAGACCAAAAGCTGTTAACATCGCCGCAAATGAATGGAGAGAAGCAAGATAAATGCCATTTCTACAGAACAATCTCACTGGCTGCTCCTGCCTGAAGCACATTATCAATCATACAGAATTTACCATTCTCCCAGGCACAACCCCTTAGCACTGTGCTTGTCTCAACAGCATCCAAAAGTATCACTTATATACATATTTTGTGCAAATTATCTACCCCCCCAATTGGAAATGATAAGGATATTAGAAGTTACTGAGGGGTTCTGTGACCATATAAAGGCACAAAAAGTCCACAGCAAAAGTTTTTGAGTCTTTTGGGCAGTGAAGTTCCAACTTACAGCGAGTCCTTATCAAGGGCTCTCCCAGGCCCGTAGAAAATTCAAATATAGGTAAAGGGGAATCGCTGTATTTTCTGACAAAGCAAAGGAAAAAGGGAACAAAAAAAACAGATATGCGTAATATGGTGCAGTATTTTCTGCTATTTTTTGTATAAATGCACCTTTAACTGTGCGTGATTAGACGTATATAAAAGTGCAAACAATATGTGACAAAATTAATATATAAATCAACAGTGGTGTATATACATATATATAAAATAGACACACAGTCGCACAATCGAAGTGTTTTAATTTTGTCACATATTGTTTGCAGAAAATACAGCGATTCCCCTTTACCTATATTTGAATATAAAGGCACAAGGCTGCAGGCTGAGTTATACAGGGAACTCTGAGTATCACTCGTGTATTATAAGGGATAATGTACCCCCTACTGTAAATGATAAGGATATTAGAAGTCACTGAGGGGTTGTTCTGTGACCATATAAAGGTGCAAGGCGCAAGGCTGAGTTATACAGGGAACTCTGAGTATCACTCGTATTATATGGGATAATGTACCCCCTACTGTAAATGATAAGGATATTAGAAGTCACTGAGGGGTTGTTCTGTGACCATATAAAGGCACAAGGCTGCAGGCTGAGTTATACAGGGAACTCTGAGTATCACTCATGTATTATAAGGGGATAATATACCCCCTACTGTAAATGATAAGGATATTAGAAGTCACTGAGGGGTTGTTCTGTGACCATATAAAGGCACAAGGCTGCAGGCTGAGTTATACAGGGAACTCTGAGAATCACTCATGTATTATAAGGGATAATGTACCCCCTGCTGTAATTGATAAGGATTTTATTAGTCCCTGAGGAGTTCTGTTCCGTCACCAATATTTAACTGTTGCCAGTAGTCTTGGTGTAGGAGACTGGCAGGTGAAACATCTATGGGGGGGATACGGGGCAGAGGCAGGCAGTGTCCCTCTTCTCAGTCACTAGACATAAAGTAAAGAGATTGACAAATTGCTTTACCAAGCGGCAGATGAAGATTCTGCCTGACCGGTTCCATTGCTTCATTTATTTATTTATTTATTTATTCCAGAGAATTCATTGGCTCCTGAAACGACAGTGTCCTCCTTTGGGACCAGGAAACCCATTCTCTGTTATCTTGCAATATTAGTCCAGATACTCAATATTCTGATTGCATTTTTAGCCTCAGGAAATGTATTTATTTTCCTTTCCCCCCTCATTTTTCCCTGTTACACCTCACAGACTGTGGGGCTTTTTAAGGCACCCACTGGGTCTAATATTACTATTAAAGGAGTGTTTCAAGTTCAATGTCTAATTCTAAGCAACTTTCCATTGTTCTTCACTATTTATATTTTATAATTTTTTGCCATCTTCTTTTGATTCTTTCCAGCTTTCAGATAGGGGTCACTGACCTCATCTAAAAACAAATGCTCTGTAAAGCTTCATTGTTATTGCTACTATTTGTTACTCATCTTTCTAATCAGGCTCCAGCGTCGCATTCAATTCAATGCCTGGTTGCCAGGTTAATTTTGACTCTAGCAACCAGACTGCTGACAATGCAAAGAGCTGCTGAATAAAAAGCGGAATAATTCAAAACCCCCAAATAATACAATTACAAATCGTCTCAGAATGTCGTTGTAGAAGAGACATCTCGTCGCCAATTTGTTATGTTTTGGTAGCTGAGGAAGACTAGAGTATTAATAGTGCTTTATTAGCAGGTTCATGCAGCCATTACACTTCAACAGTAACAGATCCAGTAATGGATTTGCAGCGAATTTCCATGTTTCACCATTGGCAAAAAAAATTGCGAAAATGCGGAGAAAATTCATCAGCTAAAAATTTGCTTTGTCAAAAAAATTTGGGCGCAGGTCAGAATAGTAGCACGCATAAAAATTGACGCGCGTCAAAATTATTTGGACGCCCATTGACTTTAATGCATTTGGACAAAATAGGTGTGTATGAAAATTCTCGGAGGTGTCGAAATTGACACACTTCAAAATTATCATTGACTTCAAGGTGTTCCGCAAATTTTTCACCATTTCGCAAATTTCGCAGGAAATTTGCAAATTTTTCGGCAAAACGAAACGGGACAAATTCACCCATCACTAATAAACTATATTAGTGTTTCTAAAACAAACACAAAACTTTCACTAGTGCAGAGCAACAGTATATTAATTTCATTTTTCGCTGTTACTGTTCCTTTAATAAATTGAAGATGTCTGTACCTGAAAAGCTAATTTTAAACTACAACTCCCATAATCCTCAGGAGCATAGGCGCTGCAGTTAAGCTCCAGTAATTGGGCTGCACTTTATGAAATATCCCACTCCCGGCAGCAGATTTCTCTGTATTTACCGTATATACTCGAGTATAAGACGTCCCGAGTATAAGCCGAGGTACCTAATTTTACCTCCAAAAACTGGTAAGCTTATTGACTCGAGTATAAGCCGAGGGTGAGAAATGAAGCAGCTTGTGGTAAGTTTCAATCAAAAAATTGAGGGTTTCTGCTCCCATTGGAGGTGCCGGCGTCTAGTTTTTGGATGCCGGCAACCATTCTTGGATGCCGGCGAATATTGTTGGAGACTATTCTTGGACGCTGGCGACTATTCTTGGACACCGGCGACTATTCTTAGGCACTGGCGACTATTCTTAGATGCCGGCGACCGTTTTTGCGCTTGACCCGAGTATAAGCCGAGGTAGAGTTTTTCAGCATATTTTGGGGGCTGAAAAACTCGGCTTATACTCGAGTATATACGGTAAGTAGAATTTCTCTCTGTGACAGAATGGTTCAGGGATGGGAATAAAAGTGTTTTTGTCCTCGGATGATAAGGAATAATTCCCATCCGTAGTATTTGACTCAGTACATTCCATGTTAGCTCTGATTAGAATTGCACGGTGGAGCATAATCTGTTTAACATGGAGCATGGAGCCATCTGATATTATTTGTGCGCTGAGCTAATAGGAATGAGACACGGCTAAACTCCATTTCTTTTCAGAGATCTCATTCCGCGTGTGGATGTGCGGCGGCAGCCTGGAAATATTACCCTGCAGCCGAGTGGGACACGTGTTCCGGAAGAAACATCCCTATGTCTTTCCAGATGGCAACGCCAACACTTACATTAAGTAGGTGCATTGCTGTCCCAGCCCATCATGAATCATATGCTGTATCGGCAGCTAAAAGCATGGGCCCCATGTGCAATAAAGAATAAAAAATTGTGTTTTAGGGGTTGTAATCCCCCAAATAGGAATGACGTCATCAAGCCATATAGTCTAGTTGACAGCAGCTACTATGCTGTGCCACAAAGTGTTCTACCATGCAAGTAGTGGAAGCCAGGATTGTTGTGTATTACAAGTGACCATTTGATACACCCTTGGCCATTATGCCGGGACATTGCATAAAATGAGGAAGGGTGTTTTGATCACTAAATGTTCCTACAGTTTAAAATATCCCTTACTCCATTCTATCCCTCTCATTGTCACAAGTCTATCCCCCACATTTTATTTCTTTAATTGTTACAATTACATCCCTCACATTCTATTCCCCACATCCTCACATTTCCATCCCTTACATTCCATCCCTTATATTCCATCCCTTTGCACAATTCAATCCCCAACATTCTATCCATTTAATTGTTACAATTATATCCCTCACATTCTATCCACCATATTCTATCCCTCACATCGTCACAATTCTATCCCCCACATTCCATCCCTTTTCATAATTTTATCCCCCACATTCTATCCCTTTAAATGTTACAATTATATACCTCACATTCTATCCCCCACATTCTTACAAATATATCCCTTACATTCTATCCCCCACATTTTATACCCCACATTGTCACAATTATATCTCTCAGACTCTTTCCACCACATTCTATCTATCACTCACATTCTCACAATTATATCCCTTAAATTCCACCCCTTTTCACAATTCCATCCCCACATTCTGTCCCTTTAATTGTTACAGTTATATCCCTCACATTCTATCCCTCACAATCTATTCTCCACATTCTATCCCTCACATAATCACAATTATATCCCTTACATTCTATCCCCCACTTTCTATCCCTCACATTCTTACAATTATATCCTTTACATTCTGCCCCCTACATTCTATCCCTCACATTCTTACAATTATATCCTTTACATTCTGTCCCTCACATTGTCACAATTATATCCCTTACGTTCTATCCCTCACATTGTTACAATTTTATCCCTTAAATACTATCCCAACATTCTATCACTCTAATTGTCACAATTATATTCATCATATTTTATCCCTCTCATTACCACAATTCTATCCCTCACATTCTATCCACTACTTTCTACCCCTCTCAAGACACAGTTCTGTCCCTCATATCCTATCCCCCACATTCACTAACTCAAATTGTATCCCTCACAATCGTAGTCCTCCAATAATCACCATTTCCTCATTGTCACAATTCTGTCCTTCACGTTTTATCCCTCACATTCTATCCCTCTCATTGTCAGTGAGTTATATCACTGATATTTTATCCACTGCATTCCATAACTCACATTTTATCCCTCACAATCGTAGCCCTCCAATAATCACCATTTCACTCATTGTCACAATTCTATCCTTCACGTTTTATCCCTCACATTCTATCCTCCACATTCTATCTCTCTTATTGTAACAGTTCTATCCTTCATGTTTTAACCCTCGCATTCTGTCCTCCACATAATATGACTATCATTGTCACAGTTCTATCCCTGACATTTTATCCCCCAAATTCCTTAACTAACATTTTATCCCTCATAATCATAGCCCTCCAATAATCACCATTTCACTCATTTTGACCACTCTAGCAAAAGCCAGGATTATTGTATTACAAACCTTATTGATGTTGTGGTTCGCTCCTATGCAGTATTGTTGCTATTCTGTAGAATGGTGCATGGCTGAAAGTGGTGAATGGTGCATTGATCACTACATTTTCCCTTTTATTCCTAAAATGACCCTCACATTTTCAACATTGTATCCATCACATTTTCAAAGTTCTAGGCCACACATGATCTCCATTATATCACACTCATTTTCATCATTCTATCTGTTACACTTTACAACTTTACTTTCTCACTATTCTCACATAAGTTCAACATTCTGATCATAATGTGAAATTGAACTTTTAAGGAATAGATCCGTTCTATCAGTTCTTACCCAAACAATCCAATAACTTAAAAATACATTTGTAGGATGCACAAAAAAGAAACCCTTTGGGATTTTTTTAATCCTGGATCCTCCACAAAAGATTTGTCTGATTACAGAATTGAATCTGGACCATAATTTGTACAATTACATATAATTTGTATATTTACATATAATTTGTATATTTACAAATTGTTGCATTTGTTGTCCAGGGCTTTAAAGGCACATGATCTTAATGGTTTAGATTGGGTCGCCCATAACCAATACGCACAGAGATGAAGTGCCAAATGTTATGAGACACAGAGAAAAGAAGCTCCGTGCGCCAGAGCTTACAATCTAAGTGAGTGGGTACACACACAGGGGGCTCATACAGACCAAATGTTCAAGTGTCACGTTGGCACCCAATGTAATAAACATGTACAGTATCAATACACAGTTCTTTTATTGTTAATAATTGCTTCTAGTAATTAATGGCTTCATTTGGCCCAGACGAAGTACAGCTCCCAGGGCAGCACTCATTGTTACACGCAGCTAATAATGTATAAAATATTAATAATGGAATAGATCACAGGATTTTTTTTTTAATTCCTACAGAAAAACTAACAGCAAGGGGCAGCTTTTTTGGACAAATGCGGATTGTTCATTCAGAGCAGTGGCGTTTAAAAACAAATTAAGAACTTTTGATAGGCTTAGGCTGTATAGTTTTAAAAATGTTTTAAAAATGTGATATGTGTGGTTTAGTAGGTTCAGTTGCCCTTCATCTGAAGGACATATACATTTACAGAATCTGTCTAATTTAGTTGTGAGAGTGAAAGGGATAAGAAAGCTTAGCATAAAATACAGATATTGTTGTGACCGTATCCTTTTAATAGCCACAGTGTAAGATTGATTATTAATGATAATCAACGGCAAGAAGAAAGAATAAGGTATAATTATTATCAGGGCTTCTTAAAGAAATTATTATATCATGTATGCATCCCTGTCCATGCCCAGTGTGCCCAAACACATCACCTAATTTTAATAGACCAATCCCATTGTATGTTATGCCCACTGGAGGTGATACAGCCCTTGGCCTTTATATGGTCACAGAACAATCCATCAGTTGCTTCTAATATCCTTATCATTTACAGTAAGGGGTACATATCCTTAGAATACATAAATGATACTCAGAGTTCCCTGTATAACTCAGCCTGCAGCCTTGTGTCTTTATATGGTCACAGAACCCCTCAGTGACTTCTAATATCCGTACAGTAGGGGGTACATTATCCCTTATAATACATGAGTAATACTCAGAGTTCCCTGTATAACTCAGCCTGCAGCCTTGTGTCTTTATATGGTCACAGAACCCCTCAGTGACTTCTAATATCCTTATCATGTACAGTAGGGGGTACATTATCCCTTATAATACATGAGTGATACTCAGAGTTCCCTGTATAACTCAGCCTGCAGCCTTGTGCCTTTATATGGTCACAGAACAACCCCTCAGTGACTTTTAATATCCTTATCATTTACAGTAGGGGGTACATTATCCCTTATAATACATGAGTGATACTCAGAGTTCCCTGTATAACTCAGCCTGCAGCCTTGTGCCTTTATATGGTCACAGAACCCCTCAGTGACTTTTAATATCCTTATCATTTACAGTAGGGGGTACATTATCCCTTATAATACATGAGTGATACTCAGAGTTCCCTGTATAACTCAGCCTGCAGCCTTGTGCCTTTATATGGTCACATAACCCCTCAGTGACTTTTAATATCCTTATCATTTACAGTAGGGGGTACATTATCCCTTATAATACATGAGTGATACTCAGAGTTCCCTGTATAACTCAGCCTGCAGCCTTGTGCCTTTATATGGTCACAGAACCCCTCAGTGACTTTTAATATCCTTATCATTTACAGTAGGGGGTACATTATCCCTTATAATACATGAGTGCTCATGCCGGGAGCCTTGTACCTTTATATGGTCACAGAACACCATATAATTTACAGTAGGGGTTATTTGATCCTCTATGGATACACTATGCTTAGTTGGAAAGAATAATTGTACCTTTATATAATGTAATTGGGGGGCACATACAGTAGTGTATCATGCTATGCCAGGGTTGGTATCTGAGCTGTGAGACAAGGAAGACTAATAACTTCAGGCTGTTGCTGTCACTCTGCAGAAACACCAAGCGCACGGCTGAAGTTTGGATGGATGAATTCAAAAACCATTATTATGCAGCCCGGCCGGCCGCTCAAGGGAGACCATATGGAGAGTATGTATCTTCCACATCCCCCAGTTGAGACAATGGAAATATCAAATAGTACAGATTTTAACCGCAATACATTATGGCACTGCACTACGTATGGGAGGTGCAAGTACATCAATTAGATGGGAGGGCCGGGAATCAGTTCATTATACAGTTCAGCTAAATGTTCAGACCATGACCAGTTCTTATTCGTATAGTGACTGCAGGTATCAATGTTGAATGTAATTGGCTGTCGGTAAACTTTTGTGGCATCACAGAGATCCATGGTGGCCGTCCATAGCCTGACTGGGGTTGTTTATTGGCTCATCATTTCTCCTACTGAGCTAGAAGTGCCAAATGAAGTGTATCTAAATCCCTACAACTGGACTTACTGTACTATCAGTATTAAACAACCCCTGGCACTTTGGTATTTGTTGAAGTACAACTCCCAGAAGCCTCTGTCGGCTCAAAAGCCCTCTTAAGGCCTCTAGTATGGGTGCTGGGAGTTGCACCAGAAAGTCTGACATGGCCAAAGACAGCCCTACGTATCTGTGTAACGTGAGCGTTTATATGAGACTGTAGTGTCACACGTCTGTCCTTTTTGCTGCAGCATCCAGAAGCGATTGTTACTCAGGAGGAGGCTGAAGTGTCGCTCGTTCAAATGGTACTTGGAGAATGTGTATCCGGAGCTCCAGTGAGTCCCTAATATTGGATATTAACCCCTTGCAAACTGACCAGGCTTCTGATCATATTAAGATCAGGGAATGTATCGCAAGGGTGGGGAATAAGTGGGTACAATAGACTGTATATTAGTAGTGATGGGCGAATTTGCCAGGCGAAAATTCAGGGTGAACTTCCACGTTTCACCGGCGGCGAATAAATTCACGAAACTGCGGGAAAAATTCGCTAGCGTCCAAAAAATTTGGACGTGAGTCGGGAATAGTCGCTCATGGCAAAACTGTTGCGCGTTAACATTATTCGGACGTGAATTGATGCGGGCATCAAAATTGACGCAGGCGTCAAAATTCTCGTTTTGCCCAGTTTTGCAAAATATGCGCAAATTTTTCGGCTAAACGACACGGGACAAATTCGCCCATCACTGTACATTAGGGATGGGGTGATGTACTCAGAAAATGTATTCAGTGATGGGTTTAATGCCTTACAGGATCCCAGCTGAATCCTTAACCAAATCAGGAATAATCAGACAGAGGCAGAGATGCATCGAGTCTCAGAAGTCCGAAGGTTCGGACCCCCCGTCTCTCAATTTAGTCCCGTGCAGCAGCCTTAAAGGGGTTTCATCACAATCTCAGGTACCTGCCTTACTGTATTGCGCTTGCTGCCCTGGGCATTGTAAGATGGTAGAGCCTAATCCCTGGCAGGTAAATGTGCCCCCATCAGCCGGAGTCTCTCTCGCTCTACTCAATAGTAGGAATCAGACTGCAAATGAGCCTCAGACCTTGTGCAACAGAATTAAAATGTGATTGGTGTTCGGTTCTCTGACTCCTGAGCACCATATCCATTGTGACGTTACTGCCCCATCCCAAGTTTGGATTTTGCCTACTCCTACTTTTTCACCCATTCTCCCTCTTTATCTGTCTGTTGGGTTCCTCTGTGGCACTGCCACCCCCACCCCCCTCTGATTTCCCTTATTATACAATATAGAGAGCAGGTTTCGCTATGTCAGACATTTCATCTGGCCCTTCTGCTTACTTGCGCTTATTTCAGCGCCTTGTGACAGCCAGGATTTTAATTCCCTTTTCTCATTAATAGTTCCGAGAGATTAATAGATTGTTTCAATCTTGTGCTAAGTCAGCGCCAGCAGTGCATGGAACTTTATATTAAAATGTGAGTTGCTTTCAAACGCAGCATGTTCTCCGACTGATTATCTCATGTGATACAGGGAGTGATCCGGCTGCTGGATTTATGCAAAGAGAGGGACACCTAGGGGTCTGCTCACTAACTGCAGGTGGCTTCAGCCTCATGGACTCTGTATTCCATTGGCCCCAGAACTTCAGTGCAGAGCTGCAGACAGGACCAGCACCAAAATGATAGAGCCTTCTAATACTAGCTATGCCCAAAAGAATGGAGACCTATGCCAGGACTGTGGCAGCATAATTATTCCCCTGTACACAATTCAGCAGGAACAGTCCCTAAATTTGCTCATAGCCTGTACAGAGAAATACCATAAAACTATGGCAGCATAGATATTCCTCTGTACTAAGCACAATTCAGCAGGAACAGCCCCTAAATTTACTCATTACCCATACAGAGATCCCATAAAACTTTGTCAGAATAGGTATTCCTCTGTACTAAGCACAATTCAGCAGGAACGGTCCCCTAAGTTTGCTCATAGTCTGTACAGAGAGATCCCATAAAACTATGGCAGTATAGGTATTCCTCTGTACTAAGCACAATTCAGCAGGAACAGTCTCCTAAGTTTGCTCATAGCCTGTACAGAGAGATACCATAAAACTATGGCAGAATAGGTATTCCTCTGTACTAAGCTCAATTCAGCAGGAACAGCCCCTAAATTGACTCATTACCCATACAGAGATACCATAAAACTATGGCAGCATAGGTATTCCCCTGTACTAAGCACAATTCAACAGGAACAGTCCCCTAAGTTTGCTCATAGTCTGTACAGAGAGATCCCATAAAACTATGGCAGAATAGGTATTCCTCTGTACTAAGCACAATTCAGCAGGAACAGTCCCCTAATTTTGTTTATAGTCTGTACAGAGAGATACCATAAAACTATGGCAGCATAGGGATTTCATTGTACTAAGCACACAATTCAGTAGGAACAGCCACGAAATTTACTCATTACCCATACAGAGATATCTTAAAACTATGGCAGCATAGGTATTCCCCTGTACTAAGCACAATTCAGCAGGAACAGTCCTCTAAGTTTGCTAATGGTCCATACAGAGAAAGATACCATAAAACTAGAAATGCATAGGTATTCCCATGTACTAAGCATTATAAACAAGAAAATGCAAGGGTGTAGTGGCCAATTAAGTAATAAGACAAGTGCCAAATGCTTACTTTAAATGCAATGAACTGTACAAGGAAAGGACTACAGAAGTATAAAATGACAATCTCGGTGCATATATAACTCAGTCTAGTTCAGCCTTAACAGCAATAATTTTCCATGGCATTAATACATTCGTTCAGTAATCACAGGCCACTTGTGTCTCCCTAACGCTGCAATTGAAAGCAGCTCATCGTGCGCAAGGAACGTGAGAATCAAATTGTTTTCAGTTTTAAGAAAAGACTCCCCTTTATTTATCATGGCCAGTGCCAGTAGGGCTGTCACTTTCTCTATTAGACTGCAGGAGCCTCGAATATATTCCCTGGCGGTGGCAGCGTCACTTACAAAAGCTGAAAGATAATGTAAAGTAAATCCCCAATTCTAAAGGTGCATTGTCATTGCTGCAAGGGACCATTAAACATTCCGGCTATAATGCTATTCCTTTCCGAGCCATTCAGCAGCCGGGCAGCGTCTGATAGAGCAAAGGATTATGGATATTGTGCAAGTGCTTTTGGGTATATTAATACATAAGCAGCAGGATGTACAGAGATAATATTCTAAGACTCCTCGCTCTGCTATAATACCCCATATTCATTGCCCAAGGATTAATACTTAAGAATAGGTCTCATGACACCACAGGGATATTACATATCAGTTACTGTTTCTTTGGCGGCGGTTGGGAAGTTGGCAGTGCACAAATGTTATTTGCAAGATGCCATTCTCCATGGGTCTGCAAAACATAATCCTACAGCGCCAACACAGAGACACAGTGGAACTGCAGTGCCCACCGCAGAAGGGAGATGTGGAAGGGTTATATTGTATTCTGAGCAAACATGGCTTCAGCTCAGGGATGTCTGTTGCACCGGATACTCAGAACTGACAGTCTGCATGATATAAGGTTACTGCTTCCATTACTTTCTACTGTCTCCATCTTGCCCTACTGTCTCTGTCTGGCTCTAATGTTACCATCTTGCTCTACTGTCATGACCTTGCCCTACTCTCTTTCTATCCTGCCCTATTGTCACCATCTTGCCCTACTCTCCCTATATTGCCCTGCTCTCACCATCTTGCCCTACTCTCTCTTTCATACCCTACTATCTCTACTGTCTCAATCTTATCCTATTGACACTATGCCTAACTGTTGTTATTATATTCCAATCTTGGCATCTTGTACTACTATCACCATCTTTCCCTACTCTCACCATTTACCCTACTGTCTCCATCTTGTCTTACTGTCACCATCTTACCCTATTGTCTCCATCTTGTCCTACTGTAATCCTTTTGCTCCACTGTCTCCATCTTGCCCTACTGTCTCCATCTTTCTCTACTGTCTCTATCTTGCTCTGCTGTCTCCATCTTGCCCTGCTGTCTCCATCTTGCCCTGCTGTCTCCATCTTGCCCTGCTGTCTCCATATTGCCATACTGTCTCCATCTTGCCCTACTGTCTCCGTCTTGCACTGCTGTCTCCATATTGCCCCGTTGTCTCCATCTTGCCCTACTGTCTTCATCTTGCCCTACTGTCTCCATATTGCCATACTTTCTCCATCTTGCCGTACTGTCTACATTTTGCCCTACTCTCTCCGTCTTGCCGTACTGTCTCCATATTGCCCTACTGTCTCCATCTTTCCCTACTGGCTTCATCTTGCCCTACTGTGTCCATCTTTGTCTGCTGTCTACATTTTACTGTACTGTCTCCATCTTGCCCTACTGTCTCTATCTTTCCCTACTGTCTTCATCTTGCCCTACTGTCTCCATCTTTCCCTACTGTCTCCATCTTGCCCTACTGTCTCCATCTTTCCCTACTGGCTTCATCTTGCCCTACTGTCTCCATCTTGCCCTACTGGCTTCATCTTGCCCTACTGTCTCCATCTTTCCCTACTGGCTTCATCTTGCCCTACTGTATCCATCTTGCCCTACTGTCTCCATCTTGCCCTACTCTCTCCATCTTGCCCTACTGTAATCATTTTGCTCCACTGTTGTTATCTTGTTCTAATGTTGGTATATTGCTCTACTGTCTAATGCAGGAATGCCCACACTTTACTAATGAGAGGTCTACTATTAGTGGTTTTGTCCCATTATGATCTACATCCATAAAAGCATTGTTAGCATTCTGTTCCATTGAAAACATTACTTAATATTATACTGAGTTATGAGCAAATGTATATTGTTTAACTAACAACTATTTATTATGTGACTGTCATGATCAGCTCCCTAAATCCAGAACTAGTGCTATGCTCACGGTCACGGCTCAGTCTTCTGCCTTTAGCAACCGCTTTGGCTTCGGGAGGAGCCCTCAGCTACTCAGATGCCACCAAGTCTTAAAATGAGAGGAGCAAAGCAAAAGTTCTGGACAAGCAAATTGTTACCAAGTTTTAGGATGGAAGGCAATACCAGCTTCCCAAGGGACAAATGAGGTCAGACAGGCTAGGGTCAGGTCAGGCAGAGTTCAAACAAGGTCAGACAGGTAGGAATCAAAACCAGAAGATTTCAACAGAAAAAGGACACCCAGGAACTAACAAAGTATACCTAACAACTGGGCAATGAGTTTTGGCCCAAGGCCCCTTTAAATATTTAAACTTCGATCCAAAACGCAATGACGTCATCATCACCAGTGGAGAGGAAGGACTAGGGTTGTTCCTACCGGCCCCTAGTCCCCACTAGACCAGCAGATAACCTTACAGTAACTTTAATAAATAAACTGTTCTAAATATCTTAATGAAAAGAATGAAACAGGAGGGTGATTAAGACAAGCTGTTTGTTGACAATGTCTTGAGATCTACTGATCACCAGCTAATGGTCTACTGGTAGATCCCCATCTACCTTTTGGGCACCCCTGGTCTAATGTCTGCTCAAACAATAGGTTAGTAAATGTTGCCCAATCAGGTGCTAACTTTCCATTAGCCTCTTTGATCTTAAATATGTACAATGTGAAATTCTCTGTAGGAGTCACTAACCTGCATTATCTCTCTCTCTCTCTCTCTCTCTCTCTCTCTCTCTCTCTCTCTCTCTCTCTCTCTCTCAGGAATGGGTATATACTCAGGTTCAGCAGATCAGCCAGGGGCAGCTCTGCATGTCAGTGCACACCTTATTCCCAGGGACACAAGTCGTACTCTTGCCCTGCAAGGAAGGAGATGGGAAACAGGTTCATTCCAATTATTTCATTATTTGTTCCCCTACAGATATAATTTTTTTAACAAGCACAAGCCTGTTGTTGGAACAGAACATAGCTTCATAATATATAGCAGGGAAGATAAGTACTAAACACCTCAATGTTTATCTCATTAAATACATGTCTAATGGGGTTATTGACATGAGATTTACACCAGATGTCTGTAACAACCCAAGTAACCCACACATACAAGGAACTCAAAACAAATAAGTCTATAAAAGTTATATGTAATAAAGTGGAATGATACAGCGAATAAGTATTGAACACATGAAGAAAAGATGGTGATGGTCTTCAGGGCTCTTACAGACGAACGTTTTTACCCGTGGTCCCCTGCATTCCCGTTTCATGCGTTCAGCCGCAGGAGTAGACGCACTGGATTCTTTCAATGTGGCTGTACTTACACAGACGCATGTAAG
This sequence comes from Xenopus petersii, assembly GCA_038501925.1. Lineage (NCBI taxonomy): Eukaryota > Metazoa > Chordata > Amphibia > Anura > Pipidae > Xenopus > Xenopus petersii. The sequence continues at coordinate 135,353,781 of CM076681.1, forward strand.
CGCCGAATGCAACATGCTGCGTCCCAACCTGCGTTCTGCGCTTACATGTGTCTGTGTAAGTACAACCACATTGAAAGAATTCAGTGCGTCTACTCCTGCGCTCCCCTGCGGCTAAACGCATGAAACCGCAGGTAAAAAGGCTCATCTAAGAGCCCTTAGAAAGCAATCCTGTCCCCTATCAGTGCAAATTAAAAAGGTTTCTCATTATCAAGGTATCACACAAGAAGCATCTCATGATGGGTAAAAGCAAAAAGCTTCTTCCAATCCTTATTGTTGCAAAGTATACTGATGGCATTGCTTCTGAATGTTCCAGTGAGCACCGTTGGGGCCATAATGTGGAACTTCATTTCACCCAAAACCTGTCTACAGTCAGTTGGAAATTCATTTAGTCAGAAAAGGAAAGTCTTGTCATGTTGCTCACACCACAAGGCATTCCTATTGTCACTAACTTAATTTTCTGCTGATTGTAACCAGTTGGCTGAAATGAGCCGCAGCTAATGCTGTTGCTTCAATATCATTATATTAGCAGTTTAGCTGGATAAAAAAATGTCAACATTTATTGCAGTAGATTTGCCTTTAACAATTTTTAATCCTTTTTATATCAGAGATGGAGCAAAGTGGGCTCCCATATTGAGCACATGGCATCTCGCTTCTGCCTGGATACAGATATTATAGGAGACACGGAGGAAAGCAGAGAAATTGTGATCAACCCATGTGAGACCATGGCCATCAGTCAGCGCTGGGAGATGGTGCTCCACGATTTAAATTGAGAAGACCAATACGAACGGGAACCTCAAGAACCCAAAAGCTTACAATTCAAGGCAAATGGGGGAAAAGAAGGTGGATCCAAAATGGAAGCAGTAGATAAAATAATCAATCACCAATTCCGGGTCACAAGCTTTCTGGGTTCTGGTGATGTTCCCATGCCACCGATCCAATGAAAAGAGGATTAATATGTCTCCGTGCGGCGGAACAGAAGCACATGATGAGTGGGACATGGTAGCGGACATCAGCACAAAGGGTTAAAGGGTTCTATGCTCATTTATTGCCCGTTTTTACCCACGTCATTCCCAGAATTTAGCTACTTTTCTAATCTATAGTTTCTGTAGCCAGAAGTCTGTAGTTTACTTTGAAACCCTTTGAATATAAGCACCAGACCAAGCTGGGCAGACTCACTTTCAGGCGATACTAGAAGGACCAGTAACAACCACAAATAGAGGTTTCCGATGGCTTGGCACTTATTTCTCTCCTGTATACATAAACATGTTTCCTGTGCCATTTTTAATCTTACGGCAGCAAAGTGAGCCTGCCCAGCTTTGGGAATGGAATTCATAGCATTAGTGGGGCTAAGGCAAAACCTTCCTATTTCTAATACCGTATATACTCGAGTATAAGCCGAGTTTTTCAGCCCCCAAAATATGCTGAAAAACTCTACCTCGGTTTGTACTCGGGTCAAGCGCAAAAACGGTCGCCGGCGTCTAAGAATAGTCGCCGGTGCCTAAGAATAGTCGCCGGCATCCAAGAATATTCGCCGGCGTCCAAGAATGATCGCCGGCATCCAAAAACGAGACGCCGGCACCTCCAATGGGAGCAGAATCCCTCAATTTTTTGATTGAAACTTACTAGAAGCTGCTGCATTTCTCACCCTCGGCTTATACTCAAGTCAATAAGCTTTCCCAGTTTTTGGAGGTAAAATTAGGTACCTTGGCTTATACTCGGGACGGCTTATACTCGAGTATATACGGTACTCGTTTTTTCATTGAACTAAATAAATATATTTTCCTTGATTATGAAGATATAGATGATTATACTATGATGAGAATGGGGACAATGCTGAACTGTGATCATGATTGGCTGTAGTATCTCAATGCACTAATGTTTCAGAGGGAATGGGGGGGGTTGCAGACTTTATAATTCTGGATTTACCAAAGTTTTATTAAACTGTTGAAGAAATAAAAATGCTGTAAAGATTTGTTCTGCTAAACACTAAAAATAAAGATACTTCTTCTTTTTTTTTTTTAACTTAAAACCGTATTATAGTTTTATGTTTTATGTTTTAGTTAAATATTGGGCACCTTTTTGAATATTGGGACCTAAAAAATGCATTAGCGATGAGCAAACCGTGATATTTGCCGAAATGCATTGGATTTAATGGGAAATAACATTACATTTCCAGTTAGGGCAGAGACACACGTGGAGATTCGCTGAGATTAGTCGATCCGCGACAAACTGTCACTTCTTCGGGCGACTAATCTCCCTGCAATGCTCTTCGTTTTCTGAAAGTCGACCTTAAGTTTCCTCGTGAGGCAACTTCTGGCGACATTGGAAAACTAAGCCCTCTGAGTGTCTTTTCGATTCTAGCCGGCAGGAAGGCAGTTCGGGGAGTCGCCCGAAGAAGAGGCGATTTGTCGCCGGATGACTAAATCAAGATGTCAATAACTCAGGATGGGCACAACTACCCTAGATTAGGGATGCACCGAATCCAGGATTCGGTTCGGGATTCGGCCTTTTTCAGCAGGATTCGGATTCGGCCGGATCCCTCTGCCCAGCCGAACCGAATCCGAATCCTAATTTGCATATGCAAATTAGGGGCGGGGAGGGCAATCGCATGACTTTTTGTCACAAAACAAGGAAGTAAAAAATGTTTTCCCCTTCCAACCTCTAATTTGCATATGCAAATTAGGGTTCGGATTCGGTTCGGTATTCGGCCGAATCTTTCACGAAGGATTCGGGGATTCGGCCGAATCCGAAATAGTGGATTCGGTGCATCCCTACCCTAGATATTATAATATATAGTGAATAAAGTAAAATTCTAAGTTACCGAGGAGTTTCATGACCATATAAAAACACAAGGCCATGGAACTCCGAGGTAACTTCTAATATCCTCATATTTTGCAACCGGGGGTACTTTATTTATTATAATACACAAGTTTCAGTGAGTCATGTGACAGAAATGACATCAGAACTCACCGTTTATAACTGATGACATCAGAACTCACCGTTTATAACTGATGACATCAGAACGCACCGTTTATAAGGATATAATTTACAAGATATTCATGGCTTTTGTGTATTATATATATATATATATATATATATATATATATATATATATAATAATTTCTTGGAGTGCCCGCACCTCTGACAGTAGTTGATTGGAGGTGCTTGATCAATATTTGTAGTATAAATGATGAAGGATCCGCACTCTCATTTTCAAAGTATAACAACTTTTATTTATCGCATTACAATCCGACGTTTCGGTCCCTCCTGGGAACCTTTCTCAAGGATATTGTGCACAAACAGTGTAGTCAATTAAATACCCTCCCCCTCCAGTGAATTTGGCGCCCTCATGACGTCATTAGTCCATATATAGTCTTGTGAATAAACATTTTCTTCTCTTTGTTGAAAACCTGTGTGTCCTCCTTTTCTTTCACCACTAGGTGTCAGCGTTGTGCTTACAAGTGTCCATATAACCATACTTCCTACTACCTCTTAGGAAGGAAACATTGTTGCAAGGTGTAAAGTGTAACAAAAGAAGCAAAAAAATGCAAAGAAGAATATATACAAAAAAGAGCATATTACTCACAGGGCTGAGACATTTTCACACCTTACTTTGGCACTTTCCTGTATGGTTTAAGAGACACAATTAGTATCAACATCATAATCAGTTCAGTTTCAAGTCAAAAAACAATTCAGTTGTAACTGCCCATTTAGGCCCTTGGGGACAACACAATCAAGTTCATAGATCCAAAATGCCTCTCGTTTTAACAGCATTTATCTATATCTCCACCTCTTGGGGGTTTCTTTATGTGATCTATTGGCATGCATTTGAACGCTGATGGATCGTGTCGCGCTTCACGCCAGTGTTTCGCTACCGGCTGTTGTGCGATGTCTTGTTTTTTTGGATCAATTCTCCTATCAGGATCTAGCGCTGCCCTAATGCTGGCTCTGTGCATGTTTATTCATTCTTTTAATTGTCTAACAGTTTTGCCGCAATATATGAGACCGCAAGGGCATTTAATAATATACACCACTGTTGTCGATGTGCATGTCAATCTGTGCTTTATCTCATATTTTTTACCCGTTCTTGGGTGTCGAAACTCCTTCCCCAAAATTAGTGTATTGCATATGATGCAACCTGTGCATTTGTATACTCCTGGTTGTGCTGTTAGAAAATGCGTCACTTGTGGCTTTGTGTACTTGTCTACTGGGTCTGATGGACTTAGGTGTTCTTTGAGGTTTGTACTTCTGGAGTAACTGAATCTCGGTTTTCTGGGGACTTTATTGCTTAATACTTCATCATTGGCCACTATTTCCCAATGATTCGAAACAATATCTTTGATGGCTCTACTGTATGGGTTGTACTTGCTTACATAATACACCTCTTTTTGACTAGTGTGTTGGGATTGGTGTTCCCTGTTCTGTAGTAACTGGTCACGCGTCATCGCGATCACCCCATCCCTTGTGTCCTTAATCAATGATTCAGGATAGCCCCTTTCCAAAAATTTGGCGCACATTCTATCTAAGTCTTTTTCTTTTTGTTCCGGATCGCTATCTATCCTGACTACTCGTATCATTTGTGACCTGGGGAGAGAGTTTAGGAGATGTTTGGGGTGGTGACTTTTGTAGTGTAGTAGGGTATTTCTGTCTGTAGCTTTGGTAAAAATCCGCGTTTGTAGGCTGCCATACTGTTTGTACAGTTCAACATCCAAAAAGCTTAACTGTTGGGAGCTGTGGTTCAACGTTAGTTTAATGGGTGTATTCAAATCGTTGAGACTATCTATATACGTTTTTAGCTCAACTGCTGTTCCTGTCCAAATAAAGAACAGGTCGTCTATAAAACGCCTGTAAAAGCTGCCATACTGCTTGAAGGACTTGTGCCCATAAATATGTTCATTTTCAAAATCACACATAAAAGCATTAGCATATACAGGTGCTACTTTTGAACCCATAGCTGTCCCAGTCCTTTGGATGTAGTATTTGGTCTCAAACTTAAAATAATTTTTCTGCAACACAAAATCCAATAACTGCAAAACATATTCCACTGGTGGCCCATTGTATGCGGGGTTATGTGAGATTAGTTTACGTACTGCTTCTATACCCATAGCATGTGGAATACATGTGTATAGGCTTTGTACATCCATTGTAACCAATATTGCCTCATCAATGCACATATCTATGCTCCTAATGACATTTAAAAAGTCAGTCGTGTCTTTTAAATAGCTGCTGGTTGAGGTGATGCATGGTTGGAGCAATATATCCAAATATTGTGCAATTTTTTCATTGAGAGACCCGGTGGAGGAAATAATCGGTCTCCCTGGTGGCCTTTCGCAATTTTTATGTATTTTCGGCAAAGTGTATATAACTGGAACAGTGGGATTTTCCGGTATTAAATAGTTGCCCATTTCTTTTGTGATCCAACCCTGTGTTATTCCTATTTGTATTAGGGCCTTAAGTTCCCCTTTAAATTTCTCAGTAGGGTCAAATGTAAGCATGCCATAATTTTTAACCTCAGACAATTGGGAAATTACTACCTCCCTGTAATAGCTATAATCTAGGATAACCAGTGCTCCACCCTTATCTGCATTTTTAATGATGATATCCTTATTGCTTTTAAGGGACTTAATGGCTTCCTTTTCCGCCGGGGATAGGTTACCCCTCCATTTACGCGTATTGTGGACCTCTGGCAACATGTTATTATTCAATAGTCTGTGGAAAATCTTTATCGCAGAATTATTGCTGGGGGGATCATAAGTACTTTTGGGCTTAAATGTCCGCTCATGGGGGTCCAAGTGTATGTCAATTGTTTCCTGTTCCACCTGTGTATTGTCCAATACATCCTCACCATTACTAAATTTCTCTAATAATCTTAGTTGGCGAGTAAATTTGTAATTGTCTATGACACGTTCAAAAGGGTGAGTACTCACCGATGGGACAAAGCTCAGGCCCTTCCGCAGCACGGCCATTTCAGAGGCAGTGGGTTGATATGAGGAGAGGTTGAAAATCAGGTCCTCTTGTTGGCTTGTCTCAGCCCTGTGAGTAATATGCTCTTTTTTGTATATATTCTTCTTTGCATTTTTTTGCTTCTTTTGTTACACTTTACACCTTGCAACAATGTTTCCTTCCTAAGAGGTAGTAGGAAGTATGGTTATATGGACACTTGTAAGCACAACGCTGACACCTAGTGGTGAAAGAAAAGGAGGACACACAGGTTTTCAACAAAGAGAAGAAAATGTTTATTCACAAGACTATATATGGACTAATGACGTCATGAGGGCGCCAAATTCACTGGAGGGGGAGGGTATTTAATTGACTACACTGTTTGTGCACAATATCCTTGAGAAAGGTCCCCAGGAGGGACCGAAACGTCGGATTGTAATGCGATAAATAAAAGTTGTTATACTTTGAAAATGAGAGTGCGGATCCTTCATCATTTATATATATATATATATATATATATATATATATATATATATATATATATAGACCTAAATCCATTCTCTCATGTCTCATACTGTACAAATGAAGGTCTGTCGGCTTTTAACAAACTTTTTATTCTGTGCCGCTGGCCCTGTCGTGTTTCCGTTTAATTATAAAAAATGGGAGCAATAAACAGACTCACCTTAATAAATGTCCCTAATTACCCCACCAGAGGGCAACGCACAATTACCTGAGTGCCAGCACAGCCCAAAAAATGACCCAGAGCACCCAACAAACCATGAATATTAGAAATCTGTCCCCTTTAGATGAAATACCCGTATTGTGGCTGCATGTTGTGCCGCGGAGCAATATCAGTATAAATCCTCAGTATCGAGCCATAAACTCAGGTGTAAATTTCCCCATGGAATCTAAAGGCAACGGAAACGCTTAAAGAAAAAATATTCCCTGTTTCTAATCAGAGTTCATCCTCCATTTATCCTCCTTTATACAGGCAGGAAAGGACGGGAGCTCGTACAAGGGATTCCCGCTCTGTGTATTGGAATTTATTGGGCACCATTTGAGAAAATTATCCCTAATCCAACGCTGCACCCAGAAATGAAATGTAACCCAATTGACGCTCAATTTAATAAAAATTTCATACAAATTCTGCTATAAACATGAAGGGCCGCGGCAGAAACACGACTTGTAGAGAAACCATCAAAAAGAGAGCAAGTCTGGCACCCAAAAAAAAACAACTTTTTTTCTAATAAAAATAAAACACAATTCTAAGCAACTTCGCAATGTGCATTCATTTACCAATTTCTGTGGTTTTTAAGTTCTTTGTATATGTATTGCTATTAAAAGTAGTGTCTAACCCTTTCTATTCTCTGCACTGGTGGCTCAGACTGTATAAACAATGTAAAACAAGGCTGCTGTAAAAGTCGCCAGCGACCGCTTCTCACCCATCGCTACAGTTCGGCAGGAAAAAATTCGCTAATTCACAAAAATGCGGAGTTTCTTCATGGGCACCGAACGCTGGTGACTTTTCGCTATTGTTACTTCGGCAATGAGATCGATTCAAAGCGAAGATGCGCTAGCGTTCATTTCTGACTATCGCACATTCCCTAGAGGTCTTGCACTCAGGTTAATTTTAGGGATGCACCGAATTCGGGATTCGGCCTTTTTCAGCATGATTCGGCCGAATCCTTCTGTCCGGCCGATCCGAATCCTAATTTGCATATGCAAATTAGGGGCGGGGAGGGAAATCGCATGACTTTTTGTCACAAAACAAGGAAGTAAAAAATATTTTCCCCTTTCAACCCCTAATTTGCATATGCAAATTTGGGTTTGGATTCGGTTCAGTATTCGGCCGAATCTTTCACGAAGGATTCGGGGGTTCGGCCAAATCCAAAATAGTGGATTCGGTGCATCCCTAGTTAATTTGCATACGCCGGGAAATTTAAAGTTCAATGGGCGTCTTTATGTGATATGTTGCAGAAAATACAATACATTTCCATTGTTGATTACACATGTCCAGGGAACTTAAAGGAAAACTATACCATTCAAACAATGTAGGTCTCTAGAAAAAGATATTGCATAAAACAGCTCATATGTAAAACCCTGCTTCTTGGAAATAAACCATTTTAATTCTAATAAACTTCTTTAGTAGTATGTGCCCTCGGGTAATCATATATAGAAAATTGCCATTTTAAAAAATAAGGGCCGCCCCATGGGGTCGTCTGATTCACGGTGCACACAAACAAACCATACTTGTTAGGTCACATGAGCCAATTAACAGATTCTGTCTTTTGCTTCCCGCGCTTCTTCCTGCTACAGTTGTAGTATTTCTGGTCAGGTGATACGGGGTAATTGAAAAGAACTCTTGGAACAAAGCTGATCCAGGGACTGGTCCAATTATCATCTTGGAGTCAGGAAGTAATTTTTCTTAGCAAATTGGAGAGATTTCAGAGGGGGTTTTGCCTTCCTCTGAATCAACTAGTAGTTATGCAGATTATGTATAGACAGAAATGGTTGAACTAAATGGACATGTGTCTTTTTTAAACCCAAGTTACTCTATTACTATGCAGAGCCAATATACAAATCAGACCAGTCCTTGGACAACACTGTTATTCGGCCTCCAGCTCTTTGGAGCAAGGAAATGTAGGTGAGGTGTGCAGAGAGACCCAAGGTGGGTGAGAAGGCAGCATTCCCACTGGCCCAGGTGTATCATGAGTATTTCTTAGTTTGCTTGTTAAAGAGGGAATGGTTTCCATAGTTCTTCTTTAGACTTCTCCTTACAGGGGGGAGTAAATGTGCTGGGGGGCTTGAGGCAAGAGCAGGCTCCAAGGCAAGAGTACTTGGCTGAGCACCCTTCTTGATCATCCCCACCCACATACTGACTCCAGGAATCCACAGGCACATATCCAGTTCTGGGTTAAGAAGCCCAGGACCCTAAGGAAGTCAACGCTGGTGGAGGAACCAAGTACAGTTACTACCTCTGCCCTGGGAAGCATTCCCTGAGGGAGCCCAGTATATTAAAGTGATACATACATAACCTGTCATATTACAGCCCTGTGATCTATTTGCACTCCCAGTGTACATAAATATCATCTTATTCTTTGTTCTTGCTGTTGAATAGATTTCCTTATCCTGCTTAAAGGGCACTTACGCGCTTGTGACACCCCGTGAATGCGCATAATGATCACATCGTGGCATTCGCTCATCATGAGCATCCGGTGCCTCAACAGGGCCGCTCATACCAGGAGCTCCTTCCCGGTGCGGTTGTTACCCCCAACTGAAGTGCAGGTTCTATCAGCCTTCACCTTTGTTTGAGGATTATAAATTTTGGCAACAGGTGCCCTTTAATAACCATTGGCACCCAAATCATTTCAGTATTTCTAATGAAATTGCAAGTGAGAGTTATAATTCAGCTACAGCCCCCATTTCCCTCTCAATGTCTGCTTGGGCTCAAGTCTGACTAATAGGAGAATGAAAACCTAACTAAAGAAAAAGACTGGAAATGTTGTACATTATGTTTTATGCTTCTGTACCAGCCCAAAGCACTTGCCCTTTAGCAGTAAAGATCTGTGTCTCCAAAGATGCCCCAGTAGCTCCCCATCTTCTTTTCTGCTGATTCACTGCACATGCTCTGTGCTGCTGTCACTTACTGAGCTTAGGGAGCCACTCACAATATACAGTACACATAGAATAGAAATGTCACAATATAAGGCTGATTAGTAATTAATACACATAATTACTACATGGCAGCACAGAAACCAGTGCAATTAGCATAAGAATTTAATAATCAGCAAACCTGTAGCATCAGCTTATATTACAGCCAGGGAAGCTCATTTTCTGCTGGATAATTAGTGACGAGCCCTAAGCTTAGCTTCTCAACAGCCAATCAGAGCCCACTGAGCATGTGAGTGTCACAGACACTTTCCAAGATGGTGACCCCCTGTGACAAGTTTGAAGTCCTGGATCATTGCTGCTATTGACAAACTGAAACTTCAAGCTGGTGCAATAAGTTCAGTATATAAAATATGACATTTTTAGCCATACTCATTTTCAGTTTTCCTTTAAGGTCCATTATACATACTTCCAGATCACTGACCATCTTCCACCCGTATTTACACATCCAAATATACAGAGAAGGAATGTTCTGGGCACACAATAAGCTATACCCTCATACTGTACTGTCTAAGGGAATCAATATGGCACCTCCTCATCCCATATGTATAAATACAAATATACAGAGAAGGAATGTTCTGGGCACACAATAAGCTATACCTTCATACTGTACTGTTCTGCCCTGCCACCCGCTATAAAACTTATTGTGGCTCCAGTGGGCCCTAAAGGGGTGCAGCCACACAACCCCCGAATTACACCCCTGCTGTGCGGCAATATGGCACCTTCTACTCATATGTATAAATACAAATATACAGAGAAGGATACATTGTTTTGTATTTAAAAGAAACCAAAAAAAAAATATATAAATCGTTGGTAAGTTAACCAAGACAGTGAATCTTTCTGGCTATTCTGTATAGGAATATAAATAAAGATGACTCGGTTATTATGTCAGCGCATTACTCATTATTCGGTGTTTATTAACGTTATCCTTGGCATTCTGGCGCTGAACTACTGATCACAATATTTTCTGCCTAACGGAATAATTTAGCACTCGGCCGCAATATAATTATTATTGTGACATTTCTATATGGCTACAACTTTGTTCCCTTCATTCATAGCCATTATGGTGCTTAGAATCAATACACAGTCATTAGTTTCGCAGCAGGATTACATATTAAATCATGTTCAGTCAACTTGATTACACACACAGCATTATACACAATGGGTTGTCGGGTTGCCGGCCTGCGCATGGGCTCTGAGCTTCCCTTTGTTCCTATTGGCAGTAATCACTAGCAGGGTACAGAGCTCAGCTGAGGGGTACAAGTGGGGCCACTGCGTTGCACCCTATTCTTTGCTGAACTCCCCTAGTCTCCAGGGAGACTGATGGAGGGACTAATTGCTAAAGGGAGAGACTCCTGAACAGACAGACATACTCTTGAGACACAGAAATGGTTTTCAGGAGGGGCTCCCATAGCCCATAACAAGGTTACAGATATACAGTATATGAACAGTGGGGTAACAGTCACCCTGCTATTGTTCCAGGGGTACCCAGGGCACAAATAAGCACTCACCTCAAATCTCCCCCTAACTGGCCTTCAGACTGGGCCCCCTTAGCTCATAACAAGGTTACAGATATATAGAAACATTGGGGTAACAGTCACCCTACTATAGTTCCAGGGGTACCCAGGGCACAAATAAGCACTCACCCCAAATCTTACCCTAACTGACCTTCAGACTGGGCCCCTTAGCTCATAACAAGGTTACAGATATAGAGAAACATTGGGGTAACAGTCACCCTGCTATAGTTCCAGGGGTACCCTGGGCACAAATAAGCACTCACCCCAAATCTCCCCCTAACTGACCTTCAGACTGGGCCCCCTTAGCTCATAACAAGGTTACAGATATATAGAAACATTGGGGTAACAGTCACTCTGCCATAGTTCCAGGGGTACTCAGGGCACAAATAAGCACTCACCTCAAATCTCCCCCTAACTGGCCTTCAGACTGGGCCCCCTTAGCTCATAACAAGGTTACAGATATATAGAAACATTGGGGTAACAGTCACCTTGCTATAGTTCCAGGGGTACCCAGGGCACAAATAAGCACTCACCCCAAATCTCCCCCTAACTGGCCTTCAGACTGGGCCCCCTTAGCTCATAACAAGGTTACAGATATATAAAAACATTGGGGTAACAGTCATCCTGCTATAGTTCCAGGGGTACCCAGGGTACAAATAAGCACTCACCCCAAATCTTACCCTAACTGACCTTCAGACTGGGCCCCCTTAGCTCATAACAAGGCTACAGATATAGAGAAACATTGGGGTAACAGTCACCCTGCTATAGTTAAAGTCTATAAGGTGGCGTAATGAAGCCCTTTAGCAAATATTTTCAGGTATCTTCCACCCTTGCTCGCATCCAGAGCATGAATCAGGGAAAGGAATTGTGTAGGGGTAATGATACCAGAAAGCGCAGAGAACTGCTGCTGAAGTGTCCTTTATTCACCACACGACATGTTTCGAGCTGCAAAGCTCTTTTTCAAGTGCGATGTTTGGTGAATAAAGGACACTTCAGCAGCAGTTCTCTGCGCTTCCTGGTATCATTACCCCTACACAATTCCTTATCCTGCTATAGTTCCAGGGGTACCCAGGGCACACATCAGCACTCACCCCAAATCTCACCCTAACTGGCCTTCATTCCACAATTCCCCATAAATTAGTGTAACACCGTCTTGGCGACCCACCTGGTGCCAAGGTTGTACCAGCTTACCAACTCGGGTCCTGAGTTCCCTTTGTAAGGTGAAAGGTACTGGGAAACTCTACTCTGGCAGTGCCTCCACCTAAAGGGGTCCTGGAATACACCTGAGGATAGTCCCATTAGGAAACAAATCAATCACACACTTTATTATATAACAAATATAACTTTACATAACATAAGTGCAAGTTTAAAGGGGAAGTAAAAGGTAACATTTCACACATAAATGCATTTTAAAGCATGACCCACTACCCTAGAACATGTTGCAGTCCGGTCCTGGTGATTTTCCACCAGGCAAAGTCCAGCACTACTCATTTTGGCATCCCAAGAGTTCCATCCCTTGTCCCCAAAAGAGAACAATTCTAGGTAGCGATACCTGCCCACATCCTTTCCCACAGGAAAGTGTTGCTCCCACGTGGCAGGCACACAAACAGCCTGTTTCCATAAACAGGAGATTGCTGGATCCTCATCCTTTCCTACCATTCCCAAAGGTAACACTCACCCAAGGGAGTCATACAGATTGTAGTCTCACAAAGAGCAAATAGTCATCCACAGCGATGAAGATTCTTTATAAGCTCCAGACTCTCCCAGTCGAGCACACACAGAAACATCCTAGATCCTCTTCCTTTACCATTCCAGGCAGACTCACACAGAGATGAAGCAGGCATCCAGATTATTCATCTCTGATGAAGTGCAGTGACACGAAACGCGTCAAACCTCATGTCGCTGTGTAATTTGGTGTACCAAGATGTTTGAATAAAGGAAATTGTTTTAAATGCTGAATTGGAAACGAGCGATTCTGTTCTAAGAAGGCCCCTGGAGTGCGCCGTCTAATCAATATACTGCAGGCATCCAGATTAATCCAGCCCCCAGCGCTGTCTATAGCGCGAGCTCTCACGACATCCATGCTGAACTGCATCTCTCACCCTCTCCAAAGGTGAATACAGAAATCCGGCAAATCCAAACTCCAAACCATCCTAGTTGAGTTATCAAGGCACTGGAGGATCCTGCCCAGCCTTTGGCAAGCCTATCGCACTCCACTGTAGCCTACATTTTGCCGGTGGTGTCACTATCTCCACAGTGAAACAAAGTTCTGCAGCAAATAACAGCAATCACTGTAAACTGTAATTGCAATCGCTGACTGAGCACATGGCATCCCCTTTTATATGGTTGCACAGCACCACCTTGTGGTTCCTTTTGGGATCAGCCATGCTGCACCAATCCAAAGGCTCTGCCCCTGGAAACTTCAGTCAGAAAACCCATATCTCAGGCCATGAGGCTCCGGGGAGGGGAATTAACCCTTAGACCGTAGGATTAACTCTACGGGTCCCTACATTAGTTATGCCAGTGAGACTGGCCCATCCATTTACACCCTTCCTGGGAGGCCATTTCCCAACTGTCATCTTGATCACCGTTTTACCAGATACTGTAGATACGGCTGACTGTACTATTCAGCTTTTCAGAGAGGAGTTAATCGTAGCTTGTGGTATCTACAGTACATCCCAGTGAACCCTTCTACCCCAAAACTCTGCACGATTATCTGTTCTAATATATACATTGCTTTTTTTTTGGCAGGTAAAGCGGTTTCCTTGTTTGAGATGCTTTCATAGCACAAAAGTGCATTAAGGACTCGTTGCCTCAATCATATCCGTGTAATCGGAAGCTATCTATCACTGGCACGACATAATGACATTGGACATTACAACACTGCATATAAATGAGAATAAAGATGGCTGCTCAGGCCGCCACGTGCTTGGCAGGAAGAGATGTTGTTACAGTTCTGATCCACATTGGAAATATTGGTTTATACACATGCTCTGCCCCCGAGGCAAACACGCTAATGACACGGTTCTTTGTGCCAAGGTTCTACTGAGCGTCCCGCTATCCAATTGTATTACAGAGCTCAGACGGGCGATTCAATTTATGGAATAACTCGTGTCACCCCGAACAGATGAGACATTTAGAAAGCAAGTGGAATTTAACTGCGCTCGCAGCAATTTGCTTAATTAATTTGTCTGAATGGAACGATGAAATTAATTCAGGAGCAGCAGTAATTCGACTCCAGGTGTTACGACTGCCAAAGGCGGCCCTGGTATAACAAAGGCGTCTGGATGATTTACCTCTGTAATTTTACAAGTATGGCTTTGAGAAGTGGGGGGCCTGAGAACCCTCAAACCTGGACAAGAATAATAGTTAAAGGGGAAGTTCACATTAAGCTTAACATTTAATATGATGTTGTAAATATTGAGGAGTCAATAGTGATTTCAAGTCTCAAGCTGAAACAATGGGGTTTAGAATTAGAAAGGCTTTTTATACCCTCTCATATAGATTCAAATTAGTAATTGGTTTGCTCTGCTTCAGCTAACCCTTCCTATATCTCTCATTCTTTCACTTTCGTCTGTAAAGGGTTCTCCAGGCTACAGTGAAGCCAAGGGTATGGGATCTGTTATCCACAATAGTGATTGGCGAATAAATTTGGCAGACACGAATTTGCAGTGAATTTCAGTGTTTAGCCCCAACCGAATTAGTTTGTGAAACTGTGCTGACAAAAAAAAAAATCCGCTGCGTCAAAAAAAAAAGATAAATGTCAAAATTGGCGCACGTCACAATTATTCGGATGCCCATTGACTTTAATGCATTTGAACCAAATAGTCGTGCTTATAAAAATCGTCGCTCGGGTCAAAATTGATGTGCGTCAAAATTATCGTGACACCCATTGACTTCAATGTGAATTTTCCCCTGTTTTTTCGAATTTCGCTGTAAATTTGCAAATGTTTTGGCGAAGCGAACCTCCACAGATTTGCCCATCACTAATCCAGAATGCTCGGAACTAGGGAAAATTGCGTCATACTTACCGTGATTTTCCTTTCCTTGACCTCTCCATGTCAGTACGTATCGGGTTAGCTCCGCCCCTTATGCCACGTCAAGAACCCTCCCACTCAAAGTTAATAAAGCTGACGCCTGAACCCTTGACCAGTGTCCAGTTACGAGCTTTTCTTTTCCTTTTTTATTTGTGGTCTCATTGGGAGGGCCGTACTGACATGGAGAGGTCAAGGAAAGGAAAATCACGGTAAGTATGATGCAATTTTCCCTATTCCCTAGCCCTCTCCATGTCAGTACGTATCGGGACGTAGCAAGCTACCAATCCCGGGTGGGAGACCAATAATATAATGAAGCCATAGCAGATAGTTGCAATTAAAACTTTAATGTTTTCCAGCCGCAGATCTGAGGACATTGGAACCGAACTGGGAATTTTCTGCTGAGGCTATGTTTAATTTGTAGTGTGAGACAAATGTGTTGGGACTAGACCAGGATGCCGCCTTACAAATTACCTCCAAGGGTGTGCCCGCTTCAGCCGCCCATGAGGTTGCTTGTCCCCTGGTAGAGTGCGCATTGACCTTTTCAGGCTCCCGTAGACCTTGGGAGGCATACGCCTTCTTAATGACTGTCTTAATCCAGCTTGCAATTGTGGATGAAGAGGCGGCTTTTCCCTTGTTCTTCCCTGCAGGAATCACAAACAAATGGTCTGACTTTCGGAATGTCTCTGTGGCCTTGCAGTATAGGTTTATTCCTGCTGCCACATCCAAGGCTCCCAGGACCTGATCCCCCTCCTCCGGAAAGGCTGGTAGGGATAACTCATCCTTGAAGTGGAATGGTGAGACCACCTTAGGCTTGAAGGTGTCTGCGAATCTTAAGACTACCCTGTCCTGGAAGAATACTGGGCTGGAGGTGTCGTATCTAATGGCTTGAAGTTCTCCAACCCTCTTGGCTGAGGTAACGGCTACCAGGAATACCACCTTGAGGGTGATATGCCAGACAGAACATTCGTCTTTTGGATAGAAAGGTGGTGAAGCCAATGCCGCCAATACTAGAGGCAAATCCCACTGAGGGCAGGAAGGTCTTTTTGGTGGTAGTATTCTGATGGCTGCTCTGAAGAACCGGACCACCAAGGGATGTTGTGACCACCTTGATTCTGAAAAGGCTGAAATGGCTGAGACTTGGGTCTTCAGAGTACTGATACTTAGGCCCTTATCCAGTCCTGATTGCAGGAACGCCAGGATGTTACCTACTGTCAACGAGGACAATGAAATGTGCTTCTCCTGACTCCAATGGAGAAAAACCTGCCAGATTCTTTCATATCTGCTAGTGGTGGAATTCTTTCTGGATTTTAGGAGTGTCTCTATAACGACCTCGGAGAGACCTTGAACCTTTAGGTTCCGCCGCTTAATCTCCATGCCGTTAAGGCCCACGGGCCTGGGTCCGGATGGATGAATGTGCCCTGAATCAGTATAGGACCTGCTAGGGGAATCTTCCAAGGAGGTTCCACTGAGAGATGCATTAGATGTGGGAACCAAGGTCGCCTTGGCCAGGCTGGAATTATGCAAATCACTTCTGCTCTGTCCTCCCTGATCTTCTGTATCACTCTGGGAATCAGCGGCAGAGGAGGAAAGATATAGGCTAAAGTCTGATTCCAATTCTGACAAAAGGCATCCACTGCCCATGCTGCCGGGTCTGGTTCCCTCGAGTAGAATCTCTTGCATTTTTTGTTTCCTGAAGTGGCCATAAGATCCACTACAGGACGTCCCCACCTCTGAGTTATCCTGCTGAAGATCTGTGGATGCAGGCTCCACTCGTGTCTCAGAAGATGGTGTCTGCTGAGAAAATCCGCTTGGGTATTTTCTCTGCCGGGAATGTAGACAGCTGTGAGATCTGACAGAGTCTCTTCTGCCAGGCAAAATAATGGTTCCACTTCCACTAGCAAGATGCTGCTCTTTGTGCCTCCCTGTCTCCTGATGTAGGCCACCGCGGTGGTGTTGTCTGAGCGGATCTTCAACCTGCAGCCTTCCAGCTGGTCGCGAAAACTCAAGCAGGCCTGAACCATCGCCCTGATCTCTAGGATATTTGAGGATACGCCCGGGACTGGATTTGGCCATTGGGCCTGAGCTACCTGTCCCTTGAACTCTGCTCCCCAACCTACGCCTGAGGCATCTGTTGTCAATATGGACCATGGAGTTGGAAACAGATTGGAGCCTCTCGCTACGTTCAAAGGATTGGTCCACCAAACCAAGGATTGATGTATGTCCGGTGATACCTGGATGCTCTGATTCAGATCCAGCCCATCCCAGCTGCGAAGGAATGTCACCTGAAGTGGTCTCAATCTCCAATGTGCCCAAGGGATAAGGCCTATAGCCGAAGACATTATCCCCAACAGGCTCAAGATTCTTGAAGCCGGGACGCAAGATGATGAAATCACCTCTTGGATAGCCCGGAAAGTTGCCTGTTGCCTTTGTTCTGAAAGGCATACTTGGCCCTTGACAGAGTCCCATCTGGCTCCGAGGTACAGCAGACTCTGAGATGGACAGGGTTGGCTCTTGTCCCAATTCAAGCACCACCCGTGGGACTGTAGGGAGAGGATAACCCGATCCCGATGGTCCAGAAGTTGATCTCTGGATGATGCTAGGACAATCAGGTCGTCCAAGTAGTGGAAAACCCTGATTTTCTGCCATCGCAAATGAGCCACTTGTGTTACAAGGATCTTCGAAAAAACCCGTGGAGCTGTGGACAGACCAAAAGGAAGTCCCTGGAACTGGAAGTGGTATCCCTCTATTGAAAATCTGAGAAATTTCTGGTCCTGGGCAGCAATGGGGACATGATGATATGCGTCCCGGATGTCCAGAGAGCACATCCAATCCCCCGGACATATTGCCTTCTTTACCGAGTCTAGGGACTCCATCCGAAACTTCCTTGTTTTCAAGGTTCCGTTGACCGTCTTTAAATCTAAAATCGGGCGCCAGGCTCCTGATGGCTTTCTGACTAGAAAGAATACGGAGTAGACTCCTTTCCCTATCTCCTTCTTTGGGACTGGAACAATCACTTCTTGATGAAGCAGATGCCTGAGGCACCGAAAAAGGGCTTCCCTCTTTTCCCGATTGACTGGAATTGGTGAAGGACGAAAAATGTGTAGTGGAATCCTGGACCCAAATTCTAGTTTGTAGCCCTCCCTGATTATGTTTTGAACCCAGGCATCTTCTGTAGAACTTTCCCAGGTGGCCAGAAAGAGGCGGAGCCTTCCTCCAATTTTTGGCCCCTGAGGACCACCACCTTCATAACGGCTTACGGTTATCGCTGAAGGGTTTCCCCTTGGTTTGCTGGAAAAACCTTGGCTGGCCCCTCCAGTTGTTTGGCTTCGTGTTGGATTTCTTATACCGAAAGGAATAGGAGTCCGAAGGCCTCCCAGATCTGTAAGGCATCTTCCCTTTTGATGCTTGCGGTCCTGAGAACCTAGGCTTCTTCCTCTGGGGAAGATACTGGCTTTTGCCTCCAGAGGCCTTGGAAATCAATTCCTCCATTCTTTTCCCGAAAAGGAGATGGCCTTGGAAAGGAAGGGTGCAGAGGGCTATTTTGGAGATTGCGTCCGCATCCCATGACCTAAGCCAAAGGGCTCTTCTGGCAGAGACCGAAATGGCCATAGATCTAGAGGCCAGCCTAACCAGATCGACCATGGTGCTGGTCAAGAAGGAGGCTCCCAGCCTCAATTCCGCCATACCTTCAAGAATATCTTTCTTGTCTTTACCCTCTTGAAGGGCCTGTTCCATGCAGGACACCCAGGTCTCCAAGGCCTTGGATACAGAAAGACCTGCTACTGCTGGTTTGATAGATTCACTGGCGTTCAAAAAGGCTCTCTTCAAATCTGTCTCCATTCGTTTGTCCATGGAGTCACGAAGAGAAGCTTGATCATCGACTGGCAAAAGCACGCTCTTTGACAGATTTAGGATTGGGGCATCCACTCCTGGGACTGAACAAAAGTCTTTGATGTCCTCTTCTCTGAAAGGGTACAATTTACTGAATTTCTGCTGGGTTGCACTTCTTTTTGAAGGTACTTCCCACTCAGATTTGATCAATTCCAACACCTCTTGGTGAAAAGGAAAGACCTTGTTCCTCTTTTTGCATGGTTGTAGGAAGGATGTAGACTGACCTTCCTCATCCCTTATATCTAATGCTTGTCTGACCGCTTTCACTAAAGGGGAGACTAATGTGAAGTCAAATGATGAAAGTTCCTCATCCGAATCCTCCTCAGAAGATGATCTGATGATATCAATTCCTTCCTCTGTGTCCAGAGGCGAAACCTCCTGGCTCTTTTTCTTGGTTTTAGATATTGCCCCCAACTCCTGGGCCACAACTTCTTTGATCCAGGCTCTTAGGTCTGGAGGGGGACCCGAAGAGGTACTTGCAACCTCCGACATGCAGGACTGGCACAGTCTCTTACTAGGCAGGGCCTGTCCTAAACAGCCTAGGCACACTCCTGGCTCCGTTTCAGGCAAGGTAGAGGGATCAGGCGCCTCCTTTCGCTTAGCGGCAGTATCCATGGCACTAAGAGAAATGAGAGAGGCATAGGTTAGGGCTATTCGCTCTATGCAAGCCCACCCACCAGTAAATTTTTTTTTTTTTTTTTTTTTTTTTTACCTCTCCAGGGGGACTAGGCTTTTGAGGGGATGCGGCTGGGACAACGGAAAAAAAAAAATGAAATGGCCTGAACAAAAGAAACGAAGTGTTAAGGTGCTGAAGAAACGAAACCCCAACACCTGCAGGCTCTCCCGCTGTCCCTCTATACCAATCCCGGAAGCTTACCGGTCTCTTGAAGAGGATCGGAGTAAGGCGGCACCGCAAGGCAGCTTGTCGGCTCAGCTGACAGGAAGCGTCTCAGCGGAAGTGGCGTGACCGCTAAGAAGCCTTGCGGATGCGACG
Source organism: Xenopus petersii (assembly GCA_038501925.1). NCBI lineage: Eukaryota > Metazoa > Chordata > Amphibia > Anura > Pipidae > Xenopus > Xenopus petersii. The sequence continues at coordinate 135,373,829 of CM076681.1, forward strand.
CTCTGCGTAATGGACCTGCCGCCTCCCCTCCTCCCGCTTCCACAAGATAAGGTAGGACGCCCCATGTTAGGGGAGCGGCTCAAAGGCGCCGGACGCTTTAGGGCAGGCCGGGTAACCAGGAAGCGGGCGGAACTCCCCCCATGTGACTAAAAGTCAGGATAGATCCCGGTGGGGTAGCCATAAAAAAACCTTCCGTCAAGTTATGAACGGAAGGAAAAAAGGCTGTTCCTGGGCCGCCTTACGAGCAGGCCCTTGCTAGTCCCCCTAAAAATAAGACTATGCTCCAAAGGAGCGGCATAAGTGCGAAGAACAAAAAAAGACACTGGTCAAGGGTTCAGGCGTCAGCTTTATTAACTTTGAGTGGGAGGGTTCTTGACGTGGCATAAGGGGCGGAGCTAACCCGATACGTACTGACATGGAGAGGGCTAGGGAAATGGGGTTTTCCAGATAACTAATCTTTCTGTAATTTGAATCTTCATACCTTAAATCTATTAGAATATCAAGTAAAAATTAAATAAACTCAATAGGCTGGTTCTGCTTCCAATAAGGATTAATTATATCTTAGTTTTGGATCAAGTACAAGCTACTGTTTTATTATCACAGACAAAAAGGAAATCATTTAAAAAAAAAAAATGGATTATTTTGATTAATGGAGTCTATGATAGACAGCTTGTCTGTAATTCAGAGCTTTCTGGATAACAGGATCCCATACCTGTACTATTACGTACCAAATAACATTAAATATGAAATGACCAGACAAAATAATGGAATGGCTACCATAACTGGCATCATTGGAGAATATTATTGTTAAAGGGATACTGTCCTGGGGTAAAACATTTTTTTTCAAAACACATCAGTTAATAGTGCTTCTTCAGCAGAATTCTGCACTGAAATCCATTTCTCAAAAAAAGAGCAAACAGATTTTTTTATATTCAATTTTGAAATCTGACATGGGGCTAGAAATATTGTCAATTTCCCAGCTGCCCCAAGTCATGTGACTTGTGCTCTGATAAACTTCAATCACTCTTTACTGCTGTACTGCAAGTTGGAGTGATATCACCCCCTCCCTTTCCCCCCCCCCAGCAGCCAAACAAAAGAACAATGGGAAGGTAACCAGATAGCAGCTCCCTAACACAAGATAACAGCTGCCTGGTAGATCTAAGAACAACACTCAATAGTAAAAACCCATGTCCCACTGAAAAACAGCAGCCTGCCAGAAAGCATTTCTCTCCTAAAGTGCAGGCACAAGTCACATGACTTGGGGCAGCTGGGAAATTGACAAAATGTCTAGCCCCATTTCAGATTTCAAAATTGAATATAAAAAAATCTGTTTGCTCTTTTGAGAAATGGATTTCAGTGCAGAATTCTGCTGGAGTAGCTGATGAGAGGATCCCTTTAATACCTTTTTTTGGCCACTAATGGCAGCTATTAGGCAGTTTAGGGGGCAAGTTGTAGAAGACTGACCTCTAGGGATCAGGTGGCAGTTTGTCAAGAAGTATAAAAGCAGGAGACTTGTGGTACCTGAGCTAACCATTGATGGAGAAACAAGGGCTATGGCTCAAGTGGAGCTTTGCGGAATGGTGACTTTCAGTGCCATCAAGAAAGATAATAAGGTAAGGTTTGTACAGCTTCTAAGGACATCTCTAGTCCATGGAGCTTTCACACTCCTCCTCATGCAGCCAAATTTCAATTTTACTGGGTTTGTTGCAGTTGAGCCCTGGAATGGGTGGTAAAGCAAGAAACAGGCACCAGCTTGATTCCACATTATCTGGATAACTTCTTATGCATAGGTTCCACAAAACCTAAAACATGTCAACACACATTTATTTGTGTTCCCAAGTGTGGCATCCCTTAGCTCAGAATAAAAAAGTAGCTCCAGCATAAGTCATTCCAAGATAAACTAGACAGCCAAGCAATGATGCTTTATTAACCCAATAACAAATTTAAAAAGTTCAAGGCTCTCCAGTTACTAGAACATTTTCTGGTCCCTATGAATAAACCTGGCACTGAAGGTCGAAAGCAAAAGAGAGAACTGCCCCTGCCTTTCTTATGGATCTTATTAGCAACTGTCTTTCTGCTTAGGAATTCAATCAACAGAAAGACACTTACAGATGTTTGTAGCTAGTACAGTGGCAGAATCCATGTAAAGTTATTACAGATGTTTATAACATGAATCTACAATAGGCTTTTGAGAAGGACTTGGTTTTTGGGGAAAGGCTAAGACCTGTTGGACAGTCACACATTAATTATATCAATAAACTACTTGAAGTGTCAAAATTTCACTAGAAAAGAGGTGTCAGGTGTGGTGTTTATCATAACATTTATTATATCAAACTGATTGGCATCTTAATTATATACAGTAATAGCTCCTATAAAGACCAAGCCTCAGCCTCAGGGTAAATTGTGGATCACGTGACGTCTAAACAAGTTTTTCTTGTTTTCCATTAAGCAAATATTGGGATTTGGCTTTGTGCTTCCATTTTGTATCATGCTGTGGCTGAGGAATATCAGTGTTAATTGTATGTCAGTCTATACAATGCAGCTCCAGTATAAGTCACAACTTGAGCCAAAATGGAGCAGAAGCAACTTGGTGTTTATACTAGTGTAGGGATGTGAAAATTTAGCCACTCATATTACTGACAGGCACATCCCTAGTAATCCGCATGCCTAAGTGGGTCCTGATGGGGACCTTGTGCTTATGTAACCCCTGTAGTTCTCACAGTGTACACCAGATGGCACTGTGTCAGAGTATAAAGGTCTTGGAAACCATGAGGTCTGGGTCCATTGCGTTAGCCCAACCAAGCAGGCTGGAAGGGAATGGGTATTTTGACCCTAGGCGCATTGGCCCTAGTAATTAGATAGCATACTCATTTATAGATCACTCTAGGAGTGATAGCACAGCCCTGTCCTGGTTCTCTTCTGACATCAACAATCGTTCCTTCAGTGTCTCCTACAATGGAGTATCATCTTCTCCCCTACCTCTTTCTGTTGGAGTTCCTCAAGGCTCTGTCCTGGGACCATTACTATTCTCCCTCTATACCTCCTCCCTTGGCAAATTAATAAATTCGTATGGTTTCCACTACCATCTCTATGCTGACGATACTCAGATCTATCTCTCATCTCCTGATCTCAACCCAGAACTCCTAACTCGCGTCTCCTCCTGCCTGTCCGCTATCTCTACATGGATGTTGCAACGCTACCTTAAATTAAACCTCTCTAAAACTGAAATGGCTCTCTTTCCTCCAACTAACACCAGTAGCATCCCCGAAGTATCCATCATAGTTAACAATTCCACTATCACCCCCTCTCCCCAGGCCCGGTGCCTTGGGGTTATCCTAGATTCTGCCCTTTCATTCACTCCTCATATCCAGTCACTTATTAAATCATGTCACTTACACCTGAGGAACATATCCAAAATACGATCATTTATCACCCAAGACGCTGCCAAAATTCTTATTCACTCTCTCATCATATCGCGTCTAGATTACTGTAACTCTCTTTTAATTGGCCTTCCCCTCCAGAGACTGTCACGTCTCCAGTCCATAATGAACACTGCTGCGAGGCTCATACACCTCAGCAACTGCTCCTCCTCTGCTTCGCCATTCTGTCAATCCCTGCACTGGCTTCCGTTACCTTTCAGAATCAAATTCAAATTAATGACACTGACTTTCAAAGTACTTCATAACTCTGCCCCACCCTACATCTCTGAAATCATCTATATATACTCACCCACTCGCTTACTACGGTCCTCTACTGACCTGCTACTCAACTCTTCTCTCGTTACCTCCTCACATGCTCGCATTCAAGACTTTGCAAGGGCTGCACCCCTTCTCTGGAACGCTCTCCCACGGTCTGTCTGACTTTCTCCCAACCTTTCTGCTTTCAAAAAATCTCTGAAAACGCACTTCTTTCGAGAAGCCTACCCTCACTCTGCTTAACTACCAAACACAACACCACATACAATACCACATTTCTCACCCACTTAATTCAATCTTGCCCACTCCCACACCTTGTGTATTACTCCCTTCCCTTTAGACTGTATGCCTATGCATAGGGCCTTCCTCACCTTTTTGTACCTGTATTGATTGTGATGTTTGTTACTCCATATATTCTATATATGTAATTCATGTGATGTAGTTGTATAATCACATTTACTTTACAGTGCTACGCAATATGTTGGCGCTATATAAATACATGTTAATAATAATAATAAATAATAATAGAGAGGATATATAGTTGAGCAGCTCAAGGCTCCGACGAGCATACTAGAAGGATTAATATCCCAGGGTATTAATGACCCAGAGTAGGGACTAAAGTGTTGAGACTAGGGATGGTCCATTGCCTGAACTGGGGGCTAACGTGCACCAGCCAACCATATCAGGGGCTCTGCGTCACACTGGCATGTATGGAAGAGTGGCCTAGAAGAAGCACTTCCATAGAAATATTCATAACACTTCCATAGAAATCTTATGAATCATGTTTTTACCTGTCTGTTGTGTCAGGTTTGCCTCTCACATGGGGAATGTACTGTAGGTGTTGGGAGTCAGACACGTCCTGATGTATTCAAATGTATTTAGTCCATGTGTGTTGCAACATCTGTTCCATTTTATTAGTATAGGTGAACCCAGGAGAAGTCAGGTTCTTTCTCTGGAACCCGGAGACACAGACTGGATGACCTTGTAGAGTGAGCAGAATTGTCAGTGAAGAGCAAACACCTGTGAATACATGTAAGTATTACACAAGGACATATTTCTGAAGGTGTGTGAATAGTGTTGTGAGAGTACTACCCATTCCACTAATTTAACATCGGGCTGTGTATATTCACTGAGTGTGACATTTTGGTTGAGACAGAGCTGTCCTGCCACTCCAATACTCTTTCTTAACTTGGTAATCTCTATGTTTATTTACAAGTACTAATAATGCTAAAGAGTTGTGCTGAAGCCTCTATAATGCTCTACTGTCTGAACATATTGAACATATTGAACTATTCTCAAACTTTCTCTACTGTTTCCATCTTGTACCACTGTCCCTATCTTGCCCTACTGTTATCATCTTGTATTACTGTCATCATTTTACTCTACTGTCCATCTTGCTCTACTGTCTTCACCTTGTGCTAGTCTCTAGATTTTGCCCTAAGTTTGTCATCTTGTCAACATTTTGCCCTAATGTTTTCTTCTTGCCTTGCTATCTTTATTTGCCCAACTGTCTCCATCTTTCATCACTATATCTACTATTCGGGTTTTGTGGTGCCACCTGACCTACCCACTATGTGCATGCCCTAAGCAACTGCCCTATTTAAACCCCTTTTAATCAGAAAGGTAGAATTGAAGTTTGGTGCTGTCTAATTTGAAAAGTGTCTAAACTTCGGCTGGAAGTGGCTGCCTGAGACATGCACCTGATTAAAGTTTTATCCCTTTGGTGAGTGCTGACTTCTTATCCTGTGTACACTCTTAAGTCCCAACTATATCCAGATAGGACCAGACCATTCCCACTTCTCATCCATCCCCAATATATAAATCTGGGAGACGGTCAAAAACTATTGGAAAGTTGATCTGATTGCAGGAACCCTGCAGCATTGCTGCATTGTCCATATTTTGAAGCTTCCCCTTCTTCTGTTCACCAGCTTCCCAGCATTTGACTTACAGGAATTTCTGGTTCTGGTAGTGTTCCCTTATATTTAGTATTGTTTATATGAAAAGGAAAAATATCAATTTGAATTTTATGGTGATTAAGGCTGTTTATGTTTTGTGGCATCTCATAAAGTCAAGGTTGTAGAAGTCCACATAACTCTTGTCTCTAGCAGCCCTTCCCTGCACACACATATGAAACATTCCAATGGGACTGGTCACTCTCTATTTGGTGTCACCATAAAAATCCTTTTTTTCTTTGTTGGGTAGGGGTTGATTATTCTGGTTGAGGCAAAACACTTTCTGAGCTTGTCACTACTTGCCATGCTACTTGCTATGGCTACTTGCCGTAAGACAAAATAAATATCAATGGACAGTCCACGTTGGAGAGAATTAGTGAGATAGTCACTAAAACATAGGGCTTGGCAGACAATTGGACTGGCTAACCAGTAGTAGAATTTGACTCTGATTGGAGGGGTAGAACAGCTCCCACCAAGACAATGAAGGAAAAGTGCCCAGGACACCACTGGTCCAGCTTCAAGTCAACTAACCTTGATCCCTAGTAGATGTTGCAGTCACTTAGTCCTGCCAAATTTTGACTGTCACTCACCCAGGAGGTACTCCACAAAGTTTGACCTCAGCAACTGCTTTCTGATTAACTATCAAGGGAATATCATGCAAACTTTGGAAGTAGAAACATGCAGCATGATGTGGCCCCTGTGACAGTATTCTCAAGCAAATAACTTTCAACAACAAAACAATAAATGGCATAAAATAAAATTCAAAACTAGACCTCTATATTAATGAGCAGCCCATGGCATATATTTGGTAGGGCCCCTTAATGTAGGTGAATTAGAGCTGTCTGGCCTATGGCCCTTGAGCTGCTGTTGTACCACAACTTTTAGTAACCTTCAGCTTTCTATGGGTGTTGGGAGTTGTACTATCAACATTTCAAATCCACTAGCGCAATGTTGCTTTACTGTCTACAATTATACAGCTGTCAACCTTTTGCACATCTGTCACCATCTTTTTATACTATTTCTATGTTGAACCAACTACCACAAACGTTCCTTGCTGTCCCCATGTTGTCCTACGGTTGATCTTGCTCTACTTTTCCCATCTTGTCTTACTATCCCCATCTTATCCTACACTCTCCATCTTGTCTTACTATCCCCATCTTATCCTACTCTCTCCATCTTGTCTTACTATCCCCATCTTATCCTACTCTCTGCATCTTGTCTTACTATTCCAATCATGTCCTACGGTCTCCATCTTGCCTTACTATCCCCATCTTGTCCTACTGTCTCATTTTTGCCCTACTGGCTACACTTTTTCCTACTACAGGTATGGGACCTGTTATCCAGAATGCTCGGGACCTGGGGTTTTCTGGATAACGGATCTTTCTGTAATTTGGGTCTTCATGCCTTAAGTCTACTAGAAATTCATTTAAACATTAAATAAACCCAATACACTGGTTTTGCTTCCAAGAAGGATTAATTATATCTTAGTTGGGATAAAGTAGAAGTTACTGTTTTATTATTACAGAGAAAAAGGAAATCATTTTTAAAAATGTGGATTATTTGGATAAAATGTAGTCTATGGGAGAACGCCATTCCGTAATTCGGAGCTTTCTGGATACCGGGTTACCGGATAAGGGATCCTATACCTGTATCTCTATCTTGCCCTTCTTTCACCATCTTGTTTGACAAGAATCCAATAAATGATTATTATTAATTGTTGTCTATGGGATCCCCTTTAATTCACCTACATAGTTTCCAAAGGATAAAAAAAAGTATATGTAGGTACAGATCAGATATGTGATATCTGTGGCTCACCCACGTTTACACTCACTAGTACTCTTTAAGAGCTAAAGGCAACTTAAAGGAATAAAGTGGGTAATTTTTTTTCCAGGAAATTGGGTAATGACTCATACAGAGTAATTATGAAATTGCATTCAAGGGAATCATGTTGCAAATGTTGTACTCTTTATTACACCTCTGCACTGGCACTTAGCCAAATGAAAATGTAAATGACATTCATGAAAGTGTTTTTATGAGTTAGTTTTTTTTTTATAGTACAACCTTTTTGTACCATGTTATGTTAAATAATCAAACTTGTATAAATAATGATATTAGAAGTCACTGAGGGGTTCTGTGACCATATAAAGATACAAGGCTGCAGGCTGAGTTATACAGGGAACTCTGAGTATCACTCATGTATTATAAGGGATAATGTACCCCCTACTGTAAATGATAATGATATTAGAAGTCACTGAGGGGTTGTTCTGTGACCATATAAAGGCACAAGGCACAAGGCTGAGTTATACAGGGAACTCTGAGTATCACTCATGTATTATAAGGGATAATGTACCCCCTACTGTAAATGATAAGGATATTAGAAGTCACTGAGGGGTTCTGTGACCATATAAAGGCACAAGGCACAAGGCTGAGTTATACAGGGAACTCTGAGTATCACTCATGTATTATAAGGGATAATGTACCCCCTACTGTAAATGATAAGGACGACATTCACAATACAAACCAAACAATAGCTTGAATGTTTGAGCGCATCACTATAAAAATAGCAAATCACTTTAATTAATGATATTGCTTTTGTATCCATGATACTGAAAGTTCACTTTAAGGAGACATTTTTCAAACCCAGAATTTGTGTAAGAAAATACGCATAACGAAATGAAAATAGATGTAATAAGGACACTTATGCTATGTAACAAAACATTTCCCATCATGCTCTGGAGGGACCAACAATTAATAACCGCATCTGGCATTACGTGAATATTTTTAAGACCCAGAAGTGTTGAATCATTTCATTAACGAAAGGGAGGTTAGATGGATATTTTCTCTGCTGATCAGGCTTTTGTTTGAGCATGAATTGTGTAATATGTTACCATTGATTCTGTGGTTATATAACTACCCTGATCTGGGGATTTACTGAAATCCATGCCTTTGTTCTAGTTGAAAGTTAAGTTATTTCTATGGTTTTTTTTGTTCTTGTTGGGTAATGTTCCTTCAATACAAGTTGGTTTGCTTCTTGTACCCAGCCTATGATTTTAGTGCCTGGCATGAAATGTGTTAGGCTACTCGAAATATATCCTGAATAAAACGTGATTACTTTACTCAGGCTTAGAAATTTCCTGTGAGTGCCTTCCCAAGTGATTGACAGTTACATCTAACTAAAGGTCTGGGGATAAGTACTTGAACCCCATGGATCTATGTTTTTATGCCTTATGAGCTTATGCTTTATTTTGGTAATTTGTTAGGGGGGAAAATGTGCCTGAAATGTTGGTTATTTCCTTCTTTAACAGATGCCAGAAAACATGGACAGGGACACAGAACAGTCAAAGCTCAGCAGTAGTTCAGAGAACCCAAAGATATTTAAGAATCAGGACTTCCATGCATTGAGGGAACTCCACCTGAAGAAGGGTGTGTTGTTTTGCGATGAAGAATTTCCAGCTGATATACGTATCATAGGAGCTGATTTAAGAGATAAACTCAAGATACAGAAAATGCAATGGAGACGGCCACCGGTGAGTCTGCTTGTAGGCGCATGTAGAAGTTTAAGCATTCTCATGATTTCAGAGGATTGTGGAATTTGAGCTGCAAGCTAGGATAACAAATACTTGATTATTTATATCTCTGAAGCCAGGTATGTCCAAAGTCCGGCACGCGGGCCAATTGCGACCCATTTTCAAATTTACACCGGCCCTCAGCCTCCATCATGAAATGAATAATAATGAGGCCCCCCAGCACAGTGCGATCAGGAATCCCATAGCAGTAATATTTGGGCACATTAGTGAAATGATCTGCCACTTGGTCTATACTGCTCCTGTGTGCTGAAGGTGTTAGTAATAGACACGTATTGGCACGTAGTGACGTGTCGCTCTCACATACTTCTTTAGTTCTGGCACGTCAGTACGTCTATTGGACCGTCAGCCCTAAAGAAGTATGAGAGAGCTGCCAGCATGTGTCTATTGCTAACACCAGCCGCAGCGGCGCATCACTATGCAAAGAATGTCGGGCTGAATGGTCGATCCCCCACACATTTTCACCTCACCAAATCTGGCCCTCGTTGTTAAATGTTGGACACCCCTGTCTTAAGTCAAATAATCACTTTACAAAACAAGTGCATGAGAAAACTGGCATCATTCAGGCTTGGAGGAGAGAAAGCAGAAAGATAAATTAAAAAAAAAAAAAAAATTCTTACTTTTACTATATTGATAATAGATGGCATCTGAGTAACTTTGCAGTTGGTATCCTTTTTTATTGTGCCTGTCATGGCTGGAACTAGGGGTAGGGAGAAGAGCCACTTGGCTAGGGCACAAAGATGGAGGGGCGCAAGGCACGTAGTTCTTCACGTATTCTTTAAAATCAACGGCGCATATTCGCACTTGTTCCCATGTGCAAAGAGTAGTTCATGCAAGCTCTTGAGGTTTGCCAATTTGCTACTGTTTAGGACCCTAAATTTGCTGTGGGTCCCACTAGCATCTAGTTACGCCCCTGCCTGTAGCCTTCAAGTTTGCCTTCATTGGAACCAGGGGCCTTATCCAGGGCCACCATCAGAAATCACAGGCCCTTGTACGACAACATTTTCTGGGCCCCCTGGTCCCTGCCTGCCCCATCTTGGCCTCAAGCCCCACCCCACACCATAGTAAAAAGGCTGCACTGTCATAAGCACTAAAAAAGTAACCCCCCCCCCACATGTTAGAAAAAGCCATTACCAGTCTTCTTCATTCTCCTCTTCTTTGGCTCCATTCAGCAGCTTTAAGCTCCATTCAGTGACTTTTGGTGCTCCTTTGATGTCTCAAGGGGCATCCAGGAAGAATAGCATGGCCGGGTGACGGGTCCCCTTTAAAGCTTAAAAGTCACCAGACCCTGCTGTCCTCCCTGTGCCCCCAGACCATTATTCCTCCACTAAAGCATTTTGCTTTCAGGCTGGTAGCCTTCTCCTGGCATCTGTGCGGCCCAGACTTTCCCATCTGACTTTCAGGTTCCTTTTGTAGACCTGCCCTGCAGATGACGTCACAAAAGGGGCAGGACAAGCACAGTACACAGTCCTGTATTAAATATGTTTGGGGTCGGAATACATGAAATATTAACAATTTTTCTGCTTCCCCACAGGAAGTTTGCAAAAATCCCAATTTAATTGTTGACGGAGCAAGTTACTTTGACATTTTACAGAGTAAAATAGGTGAGAGACTGTTTTCTCTAAATGTGTACTTCTGTGAGACAGACCAGAGTAGCCCACTCACTGGCCTGCACATAGTCTACTCACTGCCTTGCACAAGATAATACCAAAGTAGCCTACTCATTGACTTGCACACAGTAATAAACAAAGCAGACTACACATTGCCTTACATAGAGTAAACACAAAGCAGCCTAATCAATGAACTGAAAAGAGTAATAGCTAGAGCTGACTTGTCACTGTCCTGCACAGAATAATACTAGAGTAGCCAGCACACTGAATTACACAGAATAATACGTAGAGCAGCCTACTCATTGACCTTCACAAAGCAATACCCAAAGCAGCCTACACATTGACCTGCACAGATCAATACCCAAAGCAGCTTACTTGTTGACCTGCATAGAGCAATACTCAGAGCAGCCTACTCATTGACTTGCATAGAGGAATACCATGAGTAGCCCACTCATTTTCCTACATAGAGAGCAATCCCAGAGCAGCCTACTCATTGACCTACACAGAGCAATACCCAGAGTAGCCTACTCATTGACCTGCACAGAGCAACACCCAGAGTAGTCTACTCATTGACCTGCACAGAGCAATATTCAGAGTAGTCTACTCATTGACCTGCACAGAGAAGTACCCAGAGTAGCCAACTCATTGACCTGCACAAAACAATACCCAGAGTAGCCTACTCATCATTGACCTAAATTGAGTGCAATACCCATAGCAGCTTACTCATTGACATGCACAGAGGAATACTGAGAGTAGCCCACTCACTGTCCTACATAGAGAGCAATTCCCAGAGCATCCTAATCAGTGACCTGCACACAGAAATACACAGAGTAGCCTACTCATTGACCTGCACAGAAGAGTACCCAGAGCAGCCTACTTATTGACCTGCATAGAAGAGTACCCAGAGCAGACTAATATTTGACCTACATAGAGAACAATACCAAGAGCAGCCTTCTCATTAACCTGCACAGAGGAATACCCAGAGCAGCCTACTCATTGACCAGCACAGAAGAGTACCCACAAAAACGTACTCATTGATCTGCAGAGAGCAATATCCAGAGCATCCTACTCATTGACCTGCAAAGAGTAATACCCAGAGCACTCTACTCATTAATCAGCACAGATTCCTACTCAGAGTACTTATTGAACTTCACAAAGTAATACCCAGTGCAGCCTACTCATTGACCTGTACAAAGTAATACTCAGAGGACCCTATATATTGACGTGCAAAGTGTAATACTCATTAATCTGCACAGATTCATACCCAAAGTAGCCTACTCATTGACTTACACAACGTAATACCCAAAGCAGCTTACTCATACAGAATTCTCATGATCTGCATTATTTGAATGACTAAAGTCCTTTTTGACTCAAAAGGATCATTTATAAATGCAATCACAAATTAAGTACAGGGAGTGTGAACACAAGGGTTCAGTAAGAGGGTTGTGTCAACACAGCCAACTGACCAACTGCAACCAGTGTGTGATGAGATACAGTAAGAAACATTTGACCTGAAACTTGTATCCGTGTTGGTGAATCCCACCACATATTCAGTGGACAACTGCAAGGATGCTAAAAGTCTGGGAAAAACACTGCACTGTAAGAACATAACATGGAATTTTGCTGCTACTTTGGTAAATTAACCTCTATTGTTTGCAGGGCAGAACTTGACTGGCTGTTACTTTCCCTTCAGGTGATTGCTGGGTCTTGTCTACGATTGGTTGTGTTACCCTGAAAAAAAATTTACTGAGAAACATCATTCCAGCTGATCAAGGGTTTACTAAAAACTACACTGGAATTTTCCATTTCCGGGTATGGTACAGTTAATTATAATATTACCATTATTTTATTTCAGTTTTTTTATTTTAGTATACGTAGCTTATTCTTATGCTTTACGGATTGAATGCATGTTTGAATATTCATTAATTATACAGAGGAAGGGTTGTGGTTAAGAAATGATGCACACGAGCTATAAGAGTTGATTTAATGGTGGATAATCATTTTTTTTCTGCTAATTGACGACATGATAATGTAATTAATATGTTAAGCACAAGCTGCATATAAATGATTATCTTTCTCACTGTGTAATTAATTTTGACAAGTTTCCTTGTCAGAATTAATGTATTAATGTATTTCTAATTTGTTTTAAAGAATGTCACGGTGATGTCCATCTTGTTCCGGCATCTATATCTCACCTCAATATAAAGGCCATTGTCCGTAGTCAAGCTTGCATTAAAAGGGAACTCCACCCAAATTTAGATTTTTGCATAAAATCTGTAAATGTCCACAGTGGGCTCCATGAACATGTACCCATAATGGTGAATTTATCTACCATTGTCTGTATCACTAATGAAAGCTTATATCTTTTTTTCAGTTCTGGTGTTCTGGGGAATGGGTCGATGTTGTGATAGACGACCGGCTGCCTTTTGCGAATGGCGACTTCTTTTCTGTTCGGCCCAGCTGCACAAAGGAATACTGGCCATGCCTTTTGGAGAAAGCATATGCCAAGTAATGCCCAGCAGATATTGTAGACAATGTAACATGAACATCTTGAATTCAGGGTTGAACTGGGTCAGCAGGAAACCGGGAAAAAACATGGCGGCTCCAAGCCCCACCAACAACTAGGGTTGCAACCTTTTCCAAAAAAAAATACCGGCCTTCCTATGTTCTTGCTATTTTTTCCTATTAATAATATTGGCATTAAGCATCATTTTTACCGGCCAATTGGCAACCATACCAACAACCACTCCCCCCAGCAGGACACATGGGCACCAGAATCCCCCAGGCCAATCGGCACTGCAAGGAGGAAGTGCAATCCATGCTGTGGTTGTCCGGTGTAGTATGGAGGAGCTGACTACTGGGTTGGGGGCCCCAGACGGCAGCTATGTCGAGCCCCGGGCACCCCAATCCAACACTGATTCAATTAGTACCTTGTTGTGTAGGATGACCACTAGGACTCCTTTTGGTGATTTTTGAAAAACACACATAGTGGCATGTTCTTTCAATATAAATTCACAGGGTCAGAGATCCAGGCCCACTCCCCCTCCCCCTACTGGGATATGTGAGTGCCAGCCCTCCCCTCACCCCAATTGTGGCTGCAAGGAGGAAGTAAGGTTTGCGCTGTGTGCCGGTGGTGGGGGTGGCTGGACATGCTGTATGGAGGAGCTTCAGCTACCGACTGGGGTGGGGGACCCCAGGCTCTAGCCTCTAGCAACACTGTAAATACAGGACACTATTGAAAAAGATAGGAGAGCTGAAAGGTCTTTATTGATACTCTAACACACCAAATAAGACCAACTGCAAAGGTGTTTAGGTTCTTCAGTTTACAAGATAGTAAAGGTTTGTTCTTTCTGTTTACACAATACTAAAGGTTCATTTTTTTGGTCCATAGTCTTTATAAATGCTCAACAAGCACTTACTAATCCTTGCTGAAAAAGGAAACATCCAATTAAAACTGGGTTCATAGAATACTGATGCAGGTGCCTCTACATAGGAGGGGGATCTCATACCAAATAAGTTGACCAATAGTTGACATGCCATTGTGCATAGGTCCCTGCATAACAATGCTGGGCAGACCAAGATGACCAATATCTTCCCTAGTGTCCAGATCACTATGGCAGTAAACATATTACATGTTTATGTATAAACATAAATGGCACAAGACCGTTTATTTCTATAGAGGAAAACTGCCAAGGATCCCTGGAATTAATGGAAGGTCCAGGCTACTGGCTTATGAATAATAAACTACAAGTGTAAAATCTTGCGCTGATGTAAGTCTGGAACAGTTGAACAAGGACTGGTCAGAAGAGCTTGAAAATGCCTAAATTTTCTCTTTTTTCAGATTTCTTGGGGGATACCAAAACTTACACTGGGGAGATCCAGCAGAAGCCTTGGTCAACTTTACAGGAGCCTTAACAATAACATTGAAGCTGAAGGGAGAAGACCTGCATCATTCTGATATATGGGAGATGGTCCATAAATCAAAACACAGTGCGCTGATCACATGTAGCAGTGAAAAAGCGGTAAGAAAGTAATAGTCTGTCCCACTATCCAGCCTCACCTATTGGGCTCCATACACGTTAACAGACTCATTTAATTTGAGATACAAATAAAATGTTGTGGCTACTAAGGGGGTTATTTACTAAACTGTGAATGCAAAAATTCCCCAAAAAATTGTGTTTGTTTTGTATAAAATCAGACTTTTAAAAAATCACAAATTTTTCTGAATTTATTAAACCCCGAGGATGGAAAAGTCTGAATCAGACCTGTCAAGGTTGCATATAAGTCAATGGGAGAAGTCCCAATGATTTTTTATGTGTGCTGGGTTTCATGCAATTCCCTGAAATTTTCAGAGTTTTTAGCAAAAAAGCATAAGAAATCAGAGTTTTCAGGTGAAAAATCCAAAAAAAACGGGAAATCTGTTTTTTTTCCCCCGCAAAAAAATTAATAATAAATAAGCGTAAAAAAACCTGAGCAGATTTGATTGGCCTTTGTAGCAGAAAATGTTGAGATAAAATCGGACTTTGAAAAAAAAGGTGGCTAGTGATGGGCGAATTTACCAAAATTCTCAAATTGGCGAACAATTTGCAAAACGCATTGAAGTCAATGGATGTCAAAATTATTTTATTGTAAATTTCGACTCCCGTGGCAATTTTTATACACAAGCCTATTTTCTCCAAATGCATTAGAGTCAATGGGCGCCCAAATAATTTTGACAATTTTTATGCGCGACTATTCTGACGTGCACCCAAATTGTTTTGACGCAGCAGATTTTTTTTACCAATATTTTGCTGCAGTTTCACTAGTTTATTCACCAGCGGCAAAACACAGAAATTCACAGAGAATTCACACCTGTCAAATTTATTCGCCCATCACTACCGGTGGCCTAACCAGAAACTTACAGTAGTTCATTGATAAGGATAGACCAACCTATAGCCAATACCACCCACAGAATACAATTCTGGTGGCTGTAGTGATCTTCAAATATAATATCGTCTCTAATAATGTAGGCTAACAATATATGAAAAAGGAAGAGAGCTCCAAGATTTTTATTAAAGGTGCTGCAGTTGAACTACTACCTGGAGCTTTCTTTCTTTTGTCTTATATTGTTAGCTTTAGCCAATAAGAGCATTAACATCAACTGACAATCTATAGCCAATCAAAGCTTTAGAACTTTTGCAGGTCTATCTGAACTTGTGATCAATCAAAATATTCTTCATCTAAGGTCCCTTTGAGGTCCAGGATTCAGCCTAGTGTCCCTCTGCCCATAATATGGTTAGAGATTTATACAACATTATAATTAAAGTGACATTCTGGGGATACACAAGGTATTACTTTCCCATTCACCTCTAGATCTTCCTATGTTTGACCTTTAAGCTGCCTCTGCTCCCATTGCATTGGACGCTACTAGAAACACCAGCTGAAAAGTATAAAAACCACTAATTTGTTTATTTATAAAACCATTATGATATGCATTATATAAGCTAATTCGTGTGTAAATGTATCTTATTCACAGGAAGTAATGACCCGGAACAGGAGATACAGTGATCCAAATGCGGTAAGGCTTCTTGCCAATATCCTGTTTTTATATAGCCGGGGGTTATGGACATTGTCATTAAGCTTGGATGCAAATGCAGCCATAAGAATAAAGCAAATAACTGCACAATTAAAAGGTAAATTATCATGCTGTAATTAAAACGAGGAGTCCACGCAAAGACCCTTTTGCTTATTTATTGACTTGGCCTTGTCACAGTGAATCACCTTTCTGATTGGCAGAATTTTTTTTTCAAAATAAATAAGTTAATAGTGCTACTCCAGCAGAATTCTGCAATGAAATCCATTTCTCAAAGGAGCAAATAGATTTTTTTATATTCAATTTTGAAATCTGACATGGGGCTAGACATGTCAAGTCAATTTCCCATTTGCCCCAAGTCATGTGACTGGTAAACTTCAATCACTCTTTACTGCTGTACTGCAAGTTGGAGTGATATCAAACCCTCCCTCCCCCCCCCCCCCAGCAGCCTAACAACTAGGTATGCACCGAATCCACTTTTTTGGATTCGGCCGAACCCCCGAACCCTTGACGAAAGATTCGGCCGAATACCGAACCGAATCCGAACCCTAATTTGCATATGCAAATTAGGGGTGGGAAGGGGAAAACATTTTTTACTTCCTTGTTTTGTGACAAAAAGTCACGTGATGTCCCTCCCCACCCCTAATTTATATATGCAAATTAGGATTCGGATTCGGTTCGGCCAGGCAGAAGGATTCTGCCGAATCCGAATCCTGCTGAAAAAGGCCGAATCCTGGCCGAATCCCGAACCGAATCCTGGATTCGGTGCATCCCTACTAACAACAGAACAATGGGAAGGTAACCAGATAGCAGCTCCCTAACACAAGATAACAGCTGCCTGGTAGATCTAAGAACAACACTCAATAGTAAAAACCCATGTCTCACTGAGACACATTCAGTTACATTGAGAAGGAAAAACAGCAGCCTGCCAGAAAGCATTGCTCTCCTAAAGTGCAGGCACAAATCACATGACCAGGGGCAGCTGGGAAATTGACAAAATGTCTAGCCTCATGTCAGATTTGAAAATTGAATATAAAAAAATCTGTTTGATCTTTTGAGAAATGGATTTCAGTGCAGAATTCTGCTGGAGTAGCACTATTAACTGGTGCGTTTTGAAAAAAACATGTTTTCCAATGACAGGATCCCTTTAATGGACAGATAAGAATAATGTTTGTGTCTCCTGCATTAAGCGCATTGCAATAACTTCGTTATCAATTCCCATTTCTGTAGATGGAATACCAGGATGAACACAGAGGGAGTGATCCTGCCAACGTTAGTGCCACACTCAGCTTTTGCTCAGATCAGAATTAGTTGCATTGAAACAAATTAAAACACAGCCCTGTAGGAACTATGGGGAATATTCTGACACAGAGTTCCATGTTCGAACTTTGACTTGTCTCTTCTCCAATCCAAGCTCAAACAATGGGGTATATACAGTAAATATTAACAGTATAGGGGAGAATTAAGAGTTCACCACAGTGTGCCAGAAGGGAGCTCCATAATTTTCTTTTCACTTGCAGAGGATTTTTAGGGATATAGGGGCAGATTCCCTAAAGGGCGAAGTGGCTAACGCTAATGTCAATTCGCTAGCGTTACCACCCGCCGGGACTTTGCCGATTTTCTAATGGTGGAGGCATCACTTTGCTAGCGAAGGAGATAGACGCTAGCGTTGCTCCGCACTCTAACGCCAGGTGAATTTTTACTCTGGCGAATGGACGTAACTCCGCAAATTCACTAAGATGTGGATTTTACTGAACGTTACCTCATTCGCCAGACTTGCCTTTGCCAGTTCAGACCAGGGGAAGTGCAATGGAGTTTATAGGACTTCCTCAATTTTTAGTGCAACATTTTTCTAAGTCCCAAAAAACAGTTTGTTAAATTTTATATACTATATAGGCAGCCTTGACCTTTAGGCACAATCCCTTGGGCACTTTAATGAAATACAGGCCTGTGGAGGTGAACTCGACAACTCTCTATTCACTTGAAGAGGGGATTTAGGTACATATTATTATTAATAATAATAATAATAATAATAATAAAGGGTGAGGTCTATTGTTGCCCTTTAACAATATACCCCAGATAAAAACTGCCCCTCCCCCCAAATCTTTTGAACATTAGTAGGGGGCTGTAGATTTCTCCTCTGGTGAACTTTAGCAAACTCTGTTTTCATCCAATAATAAGGTGCCATGAAAAACAGCAAGGAGTAAAGGGAGGGACAGCAGGAGGCAATAAGCAATAGTGATAGCCAATGAGTGAAAGACGGCTAGATGGAAAAGACAATGAACAGCAGGGTGGAGAACAGAAGGGCAGCAGGATCAAGAGGAGAATAATGATAGGAGTGGTATTAAAGGGATTCTGTCATGGGAAACATTTTATTATTCAATTATTTTTTTACAAAATGCATCAGTTAATAGCACTCCTCCAGCAGAAACCTGCATTGAAATCCATTTTTCAAAAGAATAAACAGATTTTTTAAAATGTAATTTTGAAATTTGACATGGGGCTTGACATGTTGTTTGTTTCCCCCGTGTCCCCCATTCATGTGCTATTGTAAACTTCAGTCTCTCTTTGCTGCTGCACTGCTATTTGGAGTAATACCACCCCTCCCTTCCCCCCCCCCAGCAGCCTAGCAACAGTACTTATCTGAAGCTAATCTGAATTAGATTATCTGAAAGCAGTTCCATCCTAAAGTGCTGGCTCTTTCTGAAAGCACATGACCAGGCACACAGGGCTGGATTTACATACCGGTCACCCCTAGGCCCAATGCCTTTCGTTGCTCCTTTATTCATGCAAATTTTCATCGGGGACCTGAGCAATTGAGATTGCCGCATGGGAAATTAAAAAAAATATTGTACAGGTATGGGATCCCTTATCCGGAAACCCGATATCCAGAAAGCTCCGAATTACGGGATGGCTGTCTCCCATAGACTCCATTTTATCCAAATAATCCACATTTTTAAAAATTATTTCCTTTTTCTGTGTAATAATAAAACAGTAGCTTGTACTCGATCCCAACTAAGATAAAATGAATCCTTATTGGAAGCAAAACCAGCCTATTGGGTTTATTTAATGTTTAAATGTATTTCTAGAAGACTTAAGGCATGAAGACCCAAATTATAGAAAGATCCATTATCCGGAAAACTCCAGGTCCTGAGCATTCTGGATAACAGGTCCCATACCTGTATCTCCTGCGCATCCCCAGTAATTTTTAACCAATGTGGGTGTGGTTGGGCAGCATGTCGCCCCCTAAAATCCTGCCACCCTAGGCCGGGTCCTTGGTGGCCTTTCCACAAATCCGGGCCTGCAGGCACAATGACCTGAGATGCACCTACACACCAATATCACAACTAAAAAAAAATAAATGTATTGGTTCGAGAATCATATAAATGGCTGAATGAATTACCTGCAGTGTACACAATATATGAATTGAAGTAAATAAGAATCAACACATTTTCTGTAAGAATACAGTAGCTACAAGGGTGCCTAGTTAAAGGGATTCAGTCATGATTTTTATTTCTAAATTACACTGTTTACACTGCAAATAATTCACTCTACAATATAAAATTTCATTCCTGAACCAACAAGTGTATTTTTTAGTTGTAATATTGGTGTGTAGGCTCCATCTCAGGTCATTTTGCCTGGTCATGTGACGAACTGCTTTCTGGCAGGCTGTTGTTTCTCCTACTCAATGTAACTGAATGTGTCTCAGTGGGACCTGGATTTTACTATTGAGTGTTGTTCTTAGATCTGCCAGGCAGCTGTTATCTTGTTTTAGGGAGCTGTTATCTGGTTACTTTCCCATTGTTCTGATGATGGGCTGCACTTGCAGTGCAGAGTGACTGAAGTTTATCAGAGCACAAGTCACATTACTGGGGGCCCCTGGGAAACTGACTAGCCCCATGTCAGATTTCAAAATTAAATATAAAAAAATCAGTTTGCTCTTTTGAAAACGGATTTCAGTGCAGAATTCTGCTGGAGCATTCGATCTTTTCCCATGACAATATTCCTTTAATGTTTGCATGCACAGTCTACATATTCTTCATGCCGCATACTTACCTACTAAAAACATACATTTGTGAAAAGTAAAATATTTACAAAAGCATAGCAGCTTTTTTTCTCGGCATTCTGTGCATTTAAGTATTCCAGCTTGAAAAGTCTACAGTGTTACTGGCTGTAAGCTTGCGTTTGCTTTTGTTTATAGAAGTACCCAGAAAATATTCGGATTGATAATGGCCTAGTGGCTCGCCATGCTTACGCTGTAACGGACACCGCTCAGGTTAGTCTTAATGCAAAACTTTATAGAGTATAGAGACATGCTCTCTCTATATTCACTGGGCAGTAACCTATTACAACCAATTTAGTCAGCTGCAGGTTGAATAATGAAAGCAACAGTTGACTGGTTACTGCACAAGAGCAAATGTGCCCAATGTTTATAAATGAACGAGTATTGTATAACTGCGATACAGCTGGTTTTGTCAAATAAAAAAAGAAAAAGTTGCAGTTTCGCTACAGTTTATATCACACATAAGGAACCCTTCTTGTTTCAGGTTTACAGGGATGGGTGCGTGGATTTAATTCGCCTGTGGAATCCATGGGGACGAGGAGAATGGATCGGGTGCTGGAGTGACAAGTAAAACAAACAGAATATTTATCTGCTCATTACATGGAGTTGTACAGAGTACTAAGGAGCTACATACGCTTCTCTTTACACTAAGGAACCTATTTACCAAAGTGTGCAGTTCTGTTATTGTGTCCAAATGAATAAAGCCCATGCACTTTATTAATTTGGACACAAAGGGGGTCATTTATAAAGTTCGCGCAGCTCATATTTATTTACAAATGCTTGTATTGTCCATGTTTTTTCCTAACCGCTAAAATATTGCACTGCTGTGCCTGTCTCTCCAGTTTTTGCAAATCCGCATTGAGAATACATTTTCACAAATGGCTCGCAAATGAGTCAGGTGTTTGTGTGAGTGCGCCCACTGTGTAAGGTTGTTGTTTGTGAAAATAGCATTGAAAGTAGGGATGCATCGAATCCAGGATTCGGTTCGGGATTCGGCCTTTTTCAGCAGGATTCGGATCCGGCCGAATCCTTCTGCCCGGCCGAACCGAATCCGAATTTGCATATGCAAATTAGGGACGGGGAGGGAAATTGTGTGACTTGTTGTCAGAAAACAAGGAAGTCAAAAATGTTTCCCCCTTCCCATCCCTAATTTGCATATGCAAATTAGGATTTGGTTCGGTATTTGGCCGAATCTTTGACAAAGGATTCAGGGGTTCGGCTGAATCCAAAAAAGTGGATTCGGTGCATCCCTAATTGAAAGTAACTTACAGATGAAGCCACTTTGGTTTGTCTGTTTGACACAGAATAACTAAACACAGACATCCCATTTATCTCATTTAACACAGAAAACTGTGTCACAACATCCCATCTAATTAAAGCATTCACCATTGTGAACAATGGAGCTTTGGTATGCTAATGAAAAGGTTAAATGCATTAAATGAGTTAAGATGACTTAAGATAACACAGTTTCTTCAATTACCCCTGAGTCATGACGCATTTAACTCACAAATCCAAGTGGCTTCATCTGTAAATGTGCAATATGCGAAACTGTTTTGCGAATATTTTCTCCGCAATCCGAACTTGTGGCATAATCCAAACACAGAATGTGAATGTCTACAAGAGCTTTTTTAAATATGTCAAAAATCGAAAATTGCGAATAGTTATGTGCACACTCGTGTCTGAATTAGGCCACAACTTTGGTGGAGGAGAAAATATTTACAAAACAGTTTCTCAAACTGTTTCTCAAATTTTCGCGCACAACAACTCACACAGTGGGCACACTCACACAAACACCCATCTCATTTGAGAGCCATTTGCGAAAATGTATTCTCAATGCCAATTCGCAAAAACCGGAGAGACGGACAGAGCAGTGTAATATATTAGCGTTCAGGAAAAAACATGGGCAATACAACCATTTGCAAAAAAACTATGCGTTGTGCGAACTTTATAAATGACCCCCAGAGTGTCCATTTACATTTGCGCTCTTGCAACCCCCCTAGTGCTCTTGAAATTCTGCTCAAGGTTTACATAAAACATCCCTTTGGTATCTTTGGATTCTGCACACATTTTAGTCCGTCATTGATTGACTGTATATACAGTATGTTGTCATTGAGATAGCACACTGTATATACAAAATAAATTTAAATAATTCCCAATATTTATAGCCATACCGACACGTTCCTATATGCTGCACACGGAATACTTTCCTCTAAAAGGTCCCCATCAAAGCTGCCCCCAGCCCCGTGAACCTTTGTGAAGCTGATCCTCTAACGGATCTTCTGCGTTGTTTCAGAGATGCTGGGCTGGGGGTGGAGAGATCATTCCATAGGCTGAAGGTCAGTTTACATTTATAATGAGCCTATGGAAGGATCATGCCGCTCCCAACCAAGCGTCACTGAAACAACGCAGAAGATCCATTAGCAGTGTTGGAGGGTCGGTTTAACGTTTTGGGGGGCCCATGATATAGGTATGTTCCTATAATTTTTATAGGAACATGTCTGTATCTCTTTAACCTTGCCACCTTTATTTAATAAAAATATGTGACCCCACTGTTAAGGTCAAGACAACCCACCCAACTCAGGATAGGTCTGAGACTTGTTTTGCCCAAAGATATGCAATTGATCATTTTTGGCCCAAAAAGCACCTAAACTAGTGGTAACAGGTAGTTATCGTTAATCTCAGTGATAGAAGGCACAGGTGGTTTTGGATACTTCATACTTCTGAGTAAAGACCAAGGGGGTTATTTATCAAGGGCCGAATTTATCTCAATATCGGCTGCTACAAACTCCGATCCAAGCCATTCGGGTTTTTAATGCTTATTTATTATTACATTTTCCCAAAAATTACCTTTGCGGGAAAAGCTCAGATTTTCAAGATTTTTTTCATGAATTTTCCCTGAAAAAATGCTCCGAAAACATCGAAAACATTGTGAAATTGCCCGAAACCCCCAACACAACCAAAAATCAATGGGACTGTTCCCATTGACTTTTATGCAACTTTGACAGGTTTGAGATGCCGTGTTTTTATATTCTGGCTTTTTTAGCCCTCAGGGTTTAATAAATTCAAAAACAATTTTTTAAAAGCCTATTATAACACAAAAAATCATGAATTTTTTGGATTTCGGGGAATATCGGGTATTCAGAGCTTAGTAAATAACCCCCCAAGATAGAACTGATGGAGGCCAAGGCTGAAATAATGGTGGATCAACTATGAGACACAGCAGAGCAGGATAACTTAGCATAGTCTTCTGCCATGCGTTTATAAACATGCAGTCCCAAGTAGGTAAAAGAAAATGCACACATGCTCTAAGTAGGGCTTATTATAATATTTATCTGTTTGCATGAAGATTCATTATTCATACCCCTTATATAATCTGCCTGAGATAAATGAAGACTGACAATGACCATTCTTTATCATGGCTTTGCCTGGTCTCAGAAGCACAATTATAAGAAAGAGTGAAACAAGGGCAAGTGTGGCCGACAAAAGCCCAAGACATGACCATCCAAATTAATTTGTGAGATTGTCCTTGGTACCAAGACCTGCGTATAAACATACAGGACTCAAACCTATCATTTCTCAAACCCTGTTTTATGTAAGGAACTTGATATTGGGACTGTCCTACTCGACATTTCTAAGCTACTTATACATATTTATATTACAAATCTGTGTTTTTTTATATTCCTGATATAGTTGTCCCTGGTGGAAAGATATTAATCCGGAGGACAGAAAGAAGCTGAATTCAAAGAGAGACGACGGAGAGTTTTGGTACATGCTTGAATTTCTGTGTAATGGATGCACCATTTGTGGAAGGAACAATAGAGTTTATCTATAGAGGCCCTTATCCACCTCCATAGAAACAAACTCTCTCTCTATTGCCATTGACTCTATACTTTATATTCCTTCCTCAAGCCTTTGGAGTTAGTCAACCCCTTACTAGACCATCATGGTAATTGTGCTGACCCTGACCCAGTGCCAAGTGCTCTTAATCTGAGCGCCATTGTTTTGCTTCCTTCCAATACTCTAGTTATGCTTTTCATTTCTTTTCTAGTGGGAGTGGGTTTTAGACAAGTATGGAGGATATCGGATATTTGGTCCTGAAAGGAAACACTAGAAGTTAATGGAACCTAAAGGAAGCACTAAAGTCTGTTGCTACGTATATTTAGAACATTTAATAAGGCATTACACCAACAGTGAATAACGAAGCTTACAAAATGCAAAAACTGTGTCATCCCTTCTCTTCAAGACAAGTGTCTGTCCTTAGTACCATTGTATAAATAGTACATATAGGATTGAATGAAGGAAGGAAACGCGCTCTTTACTTGGGGGTGCCAAAAGTTAGGCACACCCAAGTGATTGTATATTATTACATCACACCCCGGGCCGGTGCTCCTATCAGCAGAAGACTTCATCAGTCTGAGGGTTCTTCCAGTGAGCACAACACAGCTATCGGCTTCTTCTTTCTTTTTGTGTGGGTGTCGATGCACAGTAGCGCGAAAAGCCGAACTTTAACTAAGAAGTTGGCTATTTTGTTCTACTGCGTATGCCTCTGCTGCTGGAAATTTGAAGAAAGATGAAGAAGGAAGCCGATTGCTCGTGGTGCTCGCTGGAAGACCCCCCAGACCAATGCAGTTTTCTGCTGATAGGAGCACCGGCCCAGAGTGTGAGGTAAATACATATAATCACTTTTCCCCCAAGCCTTTCCTTCTCCATTAAGATTTTTTTCCCCTTTGGATAGGAGTACAAAAAAAACTCAAATAATGGGTTATCCCTCATTACCCGTATGACATATAGACAAATACAAGAGTCCTCTGCACTCAATCCATTATCAATATATATAAGACAGAGACATTTTGTGCATACTGCTACTGAAAAATGCCTTACCCTTTAAACAAAACAGGGATTGTTTGTCCATATAAAATAAAACACTTGAGAAAGGGCTTTATGGGCCCGAAACATGTCGTGTCTCACAGACTGAAATAAATAAGCATAAGCAGTTAAATCTGCAATTTGAGTGCTCTCCTTTTCCTCTCTACTAAGATTGATTGTTTGTCCATATATTGCAATATATTTAAGCTGAACAACTATGTCAAAGTCATCCCATATCTGGCCAGTCCTACACTCAATTTTATCTGATTCATTAAGAATTCTATTGCTTCATTATACATTTTACAAAGGGACTAAGTTTTACCTGCAACTTACTTGCTGCTTTCAAAGTAAACCTCCATACTTGGCTGCCCTTTTATTAGACACCACTGGGATCACCTGACTATAGTTGGGAAGGGTGGGAGCTACAACATGGAGCTGGTCACTGCTCCTGTATAACTATAACAAACATGAAAACCACTAGGCAGGGGTGCAATGAGGCTGTAACCACAAAATACATATAGACAAATACAAGAGTCCTCTGCACTCAACCCATTATCAATATATTTAAGACAGACCCGTATGACATGCTGATCTAAATGCGAAAGAAGTTTCCATATTTATGTCTTTTTGTTTAACCTCTCTAGGATGCCTTGGGTAAATTTTGTCCAGCAGTTTTCCCGGATCACCATCTGCAGTCCCACACTAGACTTTTTGAATTGGGGACAAGACCAAACATCTTGGCACAAAACTGCCTATAAGAACGTCTGGCCCAAAGAAAGTGGGTTGGAGGACAGTTTTAACAAAAGTAAGGGCCTCCATAACATAATGCTATTGGTGCACTGTATGCCTAAAATTCCTTAATTAAACTGCTCAATGAGAAAAATATAGCTTCTCTCAAACCTTCATAGAGTTGAGGGAATCATGTGATATAAATATGTGCGGGTCAGGAAAAACTAGACGCTAACTGCCATTGTAGGACCTGCACCAGATACATACCTGCGACTTCTTGTTCTGTATGCTACTACTGTGTGCGCTTCTCCAAGACACTGAATCTTTGGGAGCAGCGGAAGAATGAACTGTAATTCCCCAGTCTGACCCACACCCAACCCTAACCCGAACCCACCCAATTGGTGGTCAACCCTCAGTTCACCATGGGTTTAGGGTAAACCCGCAGATCACTTGTATGATACTGCCTGTTCCAGAGGGACTCTAACCCACCTACAGGATCTGACTTTGCACCTGGTGATGTTGTCCTAAGCTCCCCTACCTACCTGAGCTATACATGCAGGTTTTACTCCTGCTAACTACAGGGGGCAGCAAATCTATTTTACAACATACCTGGTATGATATTGGAGGCTAACACACACAAACCATTTCAAATACGCTTAAGCCTTAATTGCACCAGGTCTACTAAGCCATAGAAACCAAAAAGCAGGTAGCAGATAGATGTCCGGAAGTGTAATAAATTAAATTCTCCCCCATATCTCCTTTCAGATTTGTTTTGCAAGAATCCCCAGTACCTTATATGGATAAACCCATCAGATGTAGTGAAGAAAGGATATAATGTTGTCATATCACTGATGCAAAACCACAGAAACAGACAGAAGTTTGGGCGCGACTGGCTGCCGATTGGCTTTCTGGTTTCCAAGGTAAGTGGAGGCATGAGGTGTACAACATAATGGGCTGAGGTCTTATAGCAGTGGTCCCCAACCAATGGCTCACCAACCCCTTAGATCAAATGTCCCCAACCTTTATTACCCGTGAGCCACATTCAAATGAAAAAATAGTTGCATAAAAAAAGTTCAAGAGGGTGCCAAATATGGGCTAAAATTGGCCATTGGTAGCCCCTGTGTGGACTGGCAGCCTACAGGAGGCTTGGTTTGGCAGTACACCTGTTATTTATGAAACTAAAGCTTGCCTTCAAGCCAGGAATTCAAAATGAAGCACTTACTCTGAGGCCACTGGGAGCAACATCCAAGGGGTCAGAGAGCAACATGTTGCTCATGAGCCACTGGTTGGGGATCACTGCCAGTGGCCTCAAAGCAGGCACTTCTTGTTGAATTCCAGGCTTGGAGGGAAGCTTTAGTTGTATAAAAAACATTAGTTCTGCCAAATAGAGCCTCCTGTAGGCTTCCAGTCCAAACAGAGGTTACCAATAACCAATCACAGCCCATATTTGCCATCCCCAGGAATTTTTTGCATGCTTATGTTGCTCACCAACATTTTTTACATCTAAATGTGGCTCATGGGTGACAAAAGTTGGGGACCCCAGCCCTCCCAACATTTGAAAAATGTAAAGAGGGACAGAAACATCAACTGTGAGCAGCGTGTCGAAATGTTTTGACCACGCAAGCTAATTACCATGAACATTTTACAAAATTTGGCAGGTTATGAAAGTTTGAACACGTTTCTGGGAGTTCTAGGGCCATGTTTTATGTGTTATAACAGTTTCGCTAATAAAGTCGAAATTACTTGACTCAGTTCTCCCAAGAGACCTGCTTATAGTTACAATTGTATCTTTGCTTATCTTAAATTGTTACAAATGTATACATGCTTGTATGCTATAGAAAACCTCCCAACTGTCCTGCAAATATTGGGACAGTTGGGAGATATGCTATAGCATACAAGTCCTGATGGAAAGGTGGCCCATGATGTTCAAGTGCTGATGGAAGGGTGACACCTAGTGGTAGCTGTGTGCAAATGGGAAGCAATATCTGATTGTAGCAGTTCAAAGACAGGCAACTTTTGATGACAGCTAATGTTTTAGAGCAAGGGCACACAGGGTGGGAAATGTCAGGTGATTTGTGCCGTGAAAATAGGAATAACCCAAAACCACAGTTCCAAAGCACCGCATTAGATCTAGAATGCAGCATTTGTAGGCAACTATGTCCCAGGAAGCACTTGCAGACAATTACCGTATATACTCGAGTATAAGCCGAGTTTTTCAGCCTCCAAAATATGCTGAAAAACTCTACCTCGGCTTATACTCAGGTCAAGCGCAAAAAACGGTCGCTGGCGCCTAAGAATATTCGCCGGCGCCTTAGAATATTCGCCGGCGCCTAAGAATATTCGCAGGCGCCTAAGAATATTCGCCAGCGCTTAGAATAGTAGCCGGCGCCTAAGAATAGTCATCCAAAAACGAGATTGAAACTTACCAGAAGCTGCTGCATTTCTCACCCTCGGCTTATACTCGAGTCAATAAGCTTTCCCAGTTTTTGGAGGTAAAATTAGGTACTTCGGCTTATACTCGGGACGGCTTATACTCGGGACGGCTTATACTCGAGTATATACGGTAATAAACTATATGTTGGGTGCTATAGCCCACTTTTTTGGGGGGGGGTGTGGCTGCCATACTATCTAAAATCACCCTGTGTGCACTTGCCCTAAAAGTTGCATATCGCAAGAATTTGCATATCTCTAAGTGCCATGACTATTAATAAGCCAGAGACCTTATCTGAAGGGCAGCAAGATGGGCAGCGTTCGTTTTTATTTAAATACAGCTAAATATGATATTTTCTTTATTGTAGGTGGACACAGAGGTACGGAAGAAAATGGGCTGTTTTTAAACAATACAACACATGTACAGAAAATCTGCATTCAAATAACGTCATTAGCACATTTATATAGGGAGTGTCCCAAAATACATTTAAAGATAAGGTAATAAAAACCTGATCATTCTGAGATTGGTCTGAACCACCGGGGCTGAGACCAACGTGGGAAGGACAGGCGCTATTTTCTATGTATTCCATATGCATTGCAGAAATAATAGGCTACTGATCCTGACATCCTGAATGAACATATTAATTTCCAGCCATAAAGCAAGAGAGCACAGCACTGCTGTAAAGTACTGCTAAAAATGATACCGAAAGCGGCATCCATATCGGGCACTGCACCCCCCCTTTGCAAACACATGATGTGCCACTATGAAGTACAGTAGATGCAATTGGGAGAACATAAAGGGGCAAATTCACTAAGCGCCGAAGCGCCTAACGCTAGCGTCAATTCGCAAGCGTTGGTCATTTTCGTTACTTCGCAAATTCACTAACGAACGCTGGCGTAAATTCGCTAGTGTTACTTCACACCCTTACGCCTGGCGAATTTTCGCAACGGACGTAACTACGCAAATTCACTAACGCGCATAGTGCACTGAACGCTACCTTTTACGCTAGACTTCCTTCGCCACCTCAGACCAGGCGAAGCGCAATAGAGTAGATAGGGATTGCTTCAAAAAAAGTTCACATTTTTTCTAAGTCCCAAAAAACACTGGCGTTTTTTCTATATTATGGGTGATAGGCTGAAAAAGATCGAAATTTTTTTTGGGGCTCCCCTCCTTCCCCCCTACATTTCCTGACTCATGGCACCTTAACTATACAGTGGGCACATGTGTAGGGCAAAAAAAAAAATTATTTGATGTTTTGAAGGTTTCCCAGGCATTTGTAGTGATTGTACGTATTCCTCCATTGAAATTTGAATTTGACGCCGTATACAAATTAACCATCGCTAGCGTTACTTCGCTTCGCTTAGCGAATCAATGCTAGCGCAACTTCGCAACCTTACGCTACCCTTGAGCGCAACTTCGGATTTTAGTGAATTTGCGGAGCGCTGGACGAAACTACGCCTGGCGAAGTGTGGCAAAGTCCAGCGAAGTTACGCCTGGCGCAACTACGAATCTTAGTGAATTTGCCCCATAGATCCGGCACTTTCACGTGGTTGCTGATGTGGCCATCTCAGGTCTCTATCTGGCAAATGCTGCACTACTGCCAGCCTGACGGTTGCACCAGAATTCCCACAGCGGGTTGGATCAATAGGTGCACCAGGTTTGCGCTCAGTCAATGCCGCTTTGGCACAGCCCCCATTCTGAAAATGCTATATGCAACTTGCTCCCGATTTGCACCTAAATGCAAGTGTTTGAGACATCGAATGTAACTGAGTGGATGCAATTTGAAACTGCAAATTAAGATGGAATTACGAGAAAAAAATTCTGTATTATGAGTAAAAAAAAATAGCAGTTTGCATTTGCACTTTGCTCTACAGCGACGGAACTACCGGGGGTGTGGGAAGTGCGATCGCACCAGGGCCTTCACAGTCTCAGGCCCGGTTCGCACAAATGTGAATCCACTAGTGATGGGCGAATTTGTCACGATTTTGACTCCGCCGACAATTCGGCGACGTCAAAATGGGCACCGGCGCCCATCACTAGAATCCACCACAAAGATCTCTTCCGGAGTAGGGTAGGGGGGCCCGGCAGCATGGCCTGCACCCAGGCTCGTGCCCGGTAGTTACGTTCCGCACACTGCACTTGTGTTCATAAATGAGCCCTAATAGTGTTATAGGTCCGAATAAGCAAATCAGGAGGCACTCTGAGGAGGTTTATTGCAACTTAAGGTAACATTTATGCACCTGAGGAAGTGGTTCTTCCCGAAAGCTTGTGTTACTTTTCTGTAATAAAATGCTTTAAAGGCAAAGCCAGAAGATAGTGTGCTTCATATCCCATTATTCAAGAAAGTATTTTGGTTGGCTCGGAGGCGGCTTGGGAGTGGAGGCACCGAAAAGCAGTAAGTGGTGTGGTCTGAAGAAAAAAAGAGTATTGAACATTAAAGGGATCCTGTTTTTTCAAAACGCATCAGTTAATAGTGCTACTCCAGAAGAATTCTGCACTGAAATCCATTTCTCAAAAGAGCAAACAGATTTTTTTATATTCAATTTTGAAATCTGACATGGGGCTAGACATTTTGTCAATTTCCCAGGTGCCCCTGGTCATGTGACTTGTGCCTGCACTTTAGGAGAGAAATGCTTTCTGGCAGGCTGCTGTTTTTCCTTCTCAATGTAACTGAATGTGTCTCAGTGGGACATGGGTTTTTACTATTGAGTGCTGTTCTTAGATCTACGAGGCAGCTGTTATCTTGTGTTAGGGAGCTGATATCTCGTTACCTTCCCATTGTTCTTTTGTTTGGCTGCTGGGGGAAAAGGGGAGGGGGTTGATATCACTCCAACTTGCAGTACAGCAGTAAAGAGTGATTGAAGTTTATCAGATCACAAGTCACATGACTGGGGCAGCTGGGAAATTGACAATATGTCTAGACCCATGTCAGATTTCAAAATTGAATATAAAAAAATCTGTTTGCTCTTTTGAGAAATGGATTTCAGTGCAGAATTCTGCTGGAGCAGCACTATTAACTGATTCATTTTGAAATTTTTTTTTTCCCCATGACAGTATCCCTTTAAGGTAACTGCATTGCCTTACGCGTCTCAGGAACACATTACCTTAGTCATAGGCATCATAATAGTGTTACACTCTGTGTAACCAAGGGGACAGCTGTTCCATTTGAAACTGGGATATCGGACACAGGCTACATAGAAGAAATAAGCTTTGTAGAATACAATGGGCTTGGTTCTTACACAAGAAGAAAAAACAGAGGTCAGATGTCATTCAGGGCTCTTTATAAAACTATAGAAAAATCTTTGTCATATAAAAAAAAAAATTGTAGCCAAGAAACAGCTGTTCTGTAGGTTCTGGCTAAAAAGACACTTTATGATTCAGTCACCAGATCCGCAGAGGAAGATGCCAGGCTCATTTTTTCCCCAAGATCTCCAGTCGGTAATCCGCATTAAAAAACGGCGAGATGTGACCAAAGGATTCAGACTGGCGGCAGGACGATATGTGATCACCCCCTATAATGTGGATCAGAACCAGGAGTCATCCTTTCTGCTGCAGGTTTTCCTGAGGAGTCAAGGTTGCACTGCGTAAGTACGTTCCATTGATATGAATTACAGGCCCCGCCCACTTCCCCATCATTCTGTGTGTATGTGTCACAAGGTATAACTAAATAGGCAAACACACCTAGGGGCAGATTTACTATTTCGAGTGAAGAATTCGAATGGAAAAAAATTCAAATTTTTTTGGGTACTTCGACCATCGAATTCGTCAAATTCGATTTAATTCAATTGAATCGAATGAATCGAAGAATTTGAAATAAAACTCGTTCGACTATTCGACCATTCGATAGTCGAAGTACTGTCTCTTTAAAAAATACTTCGACTTCATACTACGCCACTTTAAACCTACCGAGGTTTAATTTAGCCTATGGGGACCTTCCCCAGCACTTTTCTAAGTTTTTTGTGGTCGAATAAAAATCCTTCGATCGATCGCTTAAAGGATAAGTAAACCTTTAAAATAAGTGAATGTAAAACTGATGAGGGGGCTATTCTAAGCACCTTTGTCATATACATTCATTATTTATTTTGTTTTCATTCCAAGATATTAAGGGATACATGTACTGTTAATATGAATGAATTTTGTTACAACATCGCCACCTGCTGTTTATTTTCCCACCAGTCTGACCAGCAAGTAGTCAAGGAAGTTGTCAGGAGAGAGAAAGAGGCCGATGTTCTTCTGCTTAGGAATAAAATTAGAAACCTTTCTCACATCTTTCCTAAGCAGAAGAACATCAGCCTCTTTCTTTCTCCTGACAACTTCCTTGACTACTTGCTGGTCAGACTGGTGGGAAAATGACCAGCAGGTGGCGCTGTTGTAACAAAATTCATTCATAATAACAGTACTTGTATCCCTTAATATCTTGGAATAAAAACAAAATAAATAATGAACGTACATGACAAAAGTGCTTAGAATAGCCCCCTCATCAGTTTTACATTCACTTATTTTAAAGGTTTACTTACCCTTTAAAATAGGTCGAAAAAGGATTTTATCGTTCGATCGAAGCAATTGCACTAAATCCTTCGAATTCGATATTCGAAGGATTTAAATTCGAGGGTTTATTAACCCTCGACATTCAACCTTGATAAATCTGCCTCCTAGATATGGGGTACACTTCATATAAACGACTTGTTTTATCCTTCACCAGACAGATCACCCCTGTTGCATGAATTGCAGTGAATATGGTGCAACAGAACTGCACATTTATTTTTCTCTTTCTTTTGCAGAGAGCTTGGTGATTCCCAGAGCCTCCTGGTATGTATTGGATCTACCTTGAAGATAATGAAACCATTAAACTAAGTTTTTACATCAATTAAGGAAGTTTGTATTAAAGGAGAACTAAAGCTTAAAGGGATACTGTCAGGGGAAAACATGTTTTGTTTTTTTTTAAAAAAAGGATCAGTTAATAGTGCTGCTCCAGCAGAATTCTGTATTGACCATGAATGTGATGGGAAATGCACGGGGGCCATCTGAAGCCCATTGTAAAAAACAAGCGGAACAAGTTTTTGCTGAGTCCCCAGATGCAAGTGGGGGATCCGGAACACACATAACAAATGATATTGATTTAAAATTTGTTTTCCGCAACCTGGAACGAGCTATGCGGAAGGAGATAAGCCTCTGGCGGGATGTCTGCTCATTGGAAAACGATCTAAAAAGTGAGCGTGTGCCAAGAGGGCTCCGTATAAGGAAATTTCCAGCGTTTGATGTGATTTCTTCTGACTTTGAACAAGCTTGGAACGGGATATTAACCGATTGTTCTATGAGTTTGATGCGCTTGATTTGGGAACACGATAAAAATGAACTTAACATAATACAGGATGAAATGATATCAGACTCACCTGAACCATTGGCATTGGAATCCCCGGATTGGAAACACACTAAAGAGCAATTAAAGGAGAAGGAACCCCCTGGGTGCAAAACACTTCCGCCCCTCCCCTGTGTTGCCCCCCCTCCCTCCTCCCTCCTGGCCTACCTGTCCCCCTGGGCAAATGCCCCTAACTTGTTACTCACCCCTCTGCACAGGTCCTGTCCACGGAGTTCACAGTCGCCATCATCTCCCACGCGCGTCTTCTTCCTGCTTTAACCGGCGTCTTCTGGCGCGTGTGCAGTAGGAACATGCACCGAATGTCACAAAGCGAAATCGGAAAACTTCATGACATTCGGCGCATGTGCAGTAGATCCGTACCGGTAAATGTTCATACTGTGCATGGGCCAGAAGACGCCGGTCAAAGCAGGAAGAAGACGAGCGTGGGAGAAGATGGCGACTGTGAAATCCATGGACAGGACCTACGCCAGTGGCGGAACTACCGGGGGAGTAGGGGGTGCGAGCACCCACTCAGGGCCCCCCGGCAGTCCGTGCGCCACTGACAAAAGCGGCCAAATGCGGCCGTACAGAGGGGGCCGCACCCGGCTGCGCGTCACGCACCAGCCCCCCTCTAGGATCACTACTGACCTGCGCAGAGGGGTGAGTAACAAGTTTGGGGCATTTGCCCAGGGGGACAGGTAGGCCAGGGGGGAGGGGGGGCAACACAGGGGAGGGGGGGAGGGGTTTTGCGTCCTGGGGGTTTCCTTCTCCTTTAACGAGGTATAAGTCTAATGTGAAGAACCTCAAGAGAGAAAAGTTCCAGCGCTATAAAAGAGATTATGATAACCATTCCGTATATATGTGGAAAGTGGAGAAACGAGGTGTACGCGGGCAGAGTAGGGAGTATACTTCCGTAAGAGACCACAGTGCTGGCACGTCCTGCTCCATATTGAAATCAGGGAGAACGGTGCAGTTCGCGGAGAATGATGACGGGAGGTCACAACAGAGACCCTTATCACCTGTCTCGTCCTCGTCTTTTTTAACCTCTGAACCAGACACAGGGAAAGATGGGAACCGCAACAGGAAGCCGCGCTGGTGACCGATGCAGAGAGTTTGAGTTCTTCATCTGCTCATTTCAATCATGGACAACGAACATCGCACACGGAAACGGTAACTGTGTTAAGTAATGCTAATGACAATGTGATTAATCTATCTTCATATGAGTTGTCACCTGATCAACGCCCTTTGCTCTCCCAGGGTTTGAATTTTGTTCCAGATGCGGAAACTGATTCCTTTGCTGCAATATTGGACCTTAATAGAGTCACTAGATTATTGACATTTTGCCAATAACACTGGGGAAGTAGATGATGCCATCTCTGTATCAAATTCTGATGAGCATACAAAATCTGGGATAGAAAAGTAAGGTGGGGTGTATTAATAGTCCACATAAGAATGAGCGGTTATCCCCCCTTAATTTTGATTTCAGAGATTAATGGGGCCTGATTACTTTAGATGATTTGACCCAAGAAAGTGAGCTTTTGTATGCGGCGGAACCCCCTGTATCATATATATAATTTGAAAAGATCTTCTAGCTTTTATCCTATACAGTCTAAAAGTAATTTTATAGATCTGTTCCAGAAACTAGTTCAGCGTGATATTGAGGCGATTGGTATGAAAGAAGGTCGTAAGTATCCACATTGGCCGTAGAATTTGAGCAACGGTGAATGTGAAGCCCTGAAAATAGTGGTGAAAAACGCTGATAAAGGCGGATCATTGGTGGTCCTTGATGCTACCGCTTATGAATTGGAAATTATAAGACAACTAAAGGATATTGCAACATATAGAGTTTTAGACTCAGATCCAACGAAAACTTTTAAACATAAGCTGCAGACACTTTTGTCATTTGCACGGAGTATGGGAGTGATTAGCCAGAGAGAATTTTGATTACATCTATTGTGTGAATGCAATCATTCCCATATTTCATGTATAAATTGCATAAATCCCTGGAAAATGTAAAGGGGTGCCCTATAGTGGCCAGCGTAGGTTCCCTTACTGAGAATTTGTCTAAATATGTGGATAAGTTATAGTTACCTTTGGTCTTTAAATTAACAACATATTTAAGGGACACACAACTATGGGGCAAATTCACTAAGATGCAAAGTTGCGCCAGGCGCAACTTCGCCGCACTTCGCCGCACTCGCCAGGCGTAGTTTCGCCAGCGCTCCGCAAATTCACTAAAATCTGAAGTTGCGCACAGGGGTAGCGTAAGGTTTCGAAGTTGCGCTAGCGTTGATTCGCTATATAAAGCGAAGTTACGCTAGCGAAGGCTAATTTGCATACGGCGCGAAATTCAAATTTCAATGGAGGAACACGTATCAGCACTACAAATGCCCAGAAAACCTTCAAATCAGCAAATATAAATTTTATTTTTCCCTACACATGTGCCCACTGTCTAGGTAAGTTGCCATGAGTCAGGAAATGTAGGGGGGAGGAAGGGGAGCCCCAAAAAATGTTCGATCTTTTTCAGCCTATCACCCATCATGTTGAAAACATGCCAGCGTTTTTTTGGACTTAGAAAAAAAATTTACTTTTTTTGAAACAATCCCTATCTACTCTATTGCGCTTCGCCAGGTCTGAAGTGGCGAAGGAAGTCTAGCGTAAAAGGTAGCGTTCAGTACACTACGCAAGTTAGTGAATTTGCGTAGTTTCGTCGCTAGCGAAGATTCACCTGGCATAAGGGTGCGAAGTAACACTAGCGAAACTACGCCAGCGTTCGTTAGTGAATTTGCGCAGTAGCCAAAATGCCAAACGCTAGCAAATTAACGCTAGCGTTCGGCGCTTCGCATCTTAGTGAATGTCCTTCCAAGTGTCTAAATAAAATGGCTAATTTAGTATGGAAACCAGGCTATGGGTGGTTTTCTATGGACGTTGTTTCCCTTTACTCGTCCATAGACCATGACATTGGTTTGGAAGCTTTACGTTTTTGGTTGACAGTAACACAAACTTTTCCACAGGTACAGAATGAATTCATTATGGCGGGTGATAGATTTCCTACTTCACTCAATGTATTTCTTGTTTAATGGGCGGTTTTACTTACAGCAGCGTGGGGCCACACCCACCTATGCTAATTTGGTAATGGGTTGGTGGGAGAGGATCTTCATTGTTGGAGACCAAAACCCACGCAGACATCAGGTTATAGATTTCTACAGGTACATCGACGATTGTATAGGTGTGTGTGGGAAGGGGACGATACCTCATTTGCGGCTTTTGTATCATACTGTAACCAGACAGTTAGGGGAATACAATTTACATATGAAATCAATGAGATTGAGATCCCGTTCTTGGATGCAGTCTTCCAAAGTCAGGGTGATAAGATCACTACCAACCTATTCCGCAAGGCGATTACCCGCAACACTCTGATTCGTGCACGGAGTTGCCATCCAGGGCCGTGCTTGAGGGGCATCCCAATGGGGCAATTTCTAAGGTTGCGTTGTGTTCAATGAACAAGCGATGTTGCTGTGGGATCGCTTCGCGGAGAAGGGCTACACTTTCCATGACATAAAAACTGCCTATGAAAAGACGGTTCAAGCGGACCGTGGGAAATTATTACTTCCCAAGACTAAGTACAACTATAGACAAGATATGCCATAAAGGTCAGTCTAGTGTCCGCTTTTGTACAACCTTTAGTCGTGATGCCTATTCCATTAGGAGGAGCATTAAAGGAAAAGGAAAGGCAAAAAAATAAAATCCCATTTATACTTTCTTCAATGAAAAAGAAACCCATCTCCAATATACTTTAATTAAAAAATGTGTACCGTTTTTATAAGAAACCAGACTGTATGCAGTGAAATTCTCCCTTCATTTACTGCTGTGGATAGGAATTGTCAGATGGTCCCTAACTGCTCTGCAGGGAAACAATCATACTTATGAACAGCAGGGGGAGCCCCCACCTTACTTCCCAGCCAATCAGAATTCAAGCAGCTTTGTTTATGACGATCCCTAAGCAGTCCAGACCACACTGAGCATGTGCAGGGTCAGGGTCCGGCAAAGATGTTTAACAAAGTTACAAGATGGTGACCCCCTGTGGCCCCTGAAAGCATAAATCATTTGTTTGATTAGGCTTGTGGTGCAGTAAGTTCATGTTTATATTTAGTATACAAAATACAGCATTTCTAGCCTTATTCTATTTTAGACTTTCCTTGTCCTTTAATAAATATTGGGGGATACTCTTACAGGACCCGGTACTTTGTAAGATCCTAGATAAAACACCCTCATTTGTGTACAAGAGAGGTAAAAATTTGGCATCACATATTTCAAGAAGTTTATTCACTACTAAGGGACAGAGTGACACCAATACATGGTTAAAATATAAGGGTGTATATAAGTGAGGACGCACAAGGTGTAAGACGTGTTCACTGACGAAGGTCTCCAAAATGTTTCAAAGTTCGGTGACAGGGACCACCTATGACATTAAACAATATTTTAACTGTATGTTGAAAGGTGTTATCTATTTGGCGACTTGTAGGTGCGGAGCCCAATATGTGGGCAAAACCATTAGAATGGCGAGTACTCGCATCTTAGAACATATGTCAGCGACTGACCGTGCAGACTCGAAATCGGCTATAGCTAAACATCTGTTAGAAAAGCATCAGGGTGGTGAATGTCTGACCTTTCAAATTATAGATAAACCCCCATAGATGTGAGGAAGGGTGATCTGGATCAAAAACTTCAGAGGTTGGAGGCATATTGGATGTACCAACTAAAGACCACTGAGAATTATGGGGGCCTCAACAGAGAGTGGGCGTTAACTTGCTTTTGTAATTACATGCATTCCTTACTATTGTACAAGTGTTTACCAATGTACCGATGTATAGGATATAGTTATTTTAATTTATTGATTAATTAGCTTAATTTTGTGTGTGGTACTTGGTCACATGTTTGCAAGCATAACCCCTATATCGAATGTCACTCAGTAATTTATGAAAAATGCTGGCTAGTTAGGAACTTACTAAATGGTATAATATTGACCTATTGGGATTTATATCTGTTAGCTTAATGGAATATATGTTGTAGTACCTCCAATAAGTGCACGTGGAACAACACATTTATATTTGTATTTGTAATTGCATTGTTTATGTCAGTGGCATTCTCTATACTCCACAGATTATCTTAAACCTGGCTTTCAGTAGATAACCTAGACACCACGGCGCAAATTCACTAAGCGCCGAAGCGCTGAACGCTAGCA
This sequence comes from Xenopus petersii, assembly GCA_038501925.1. Classification (NCBI taxonomy): domain Eukaryota; kingdom Metazoa; phylum Chordata; class Amphibia; order Anura; family Pipidae; genus Xenopus; species Xenopus petersii. Next base: position 135,412,935 of record CM076681.1, read on the forward strand.
TCAATTCACTAGCGTTTGGCATTTTCGGTACTTCGCAAATTCACTGACGAACGCTGGCGTAAATTCGCTAGTGTTACTTCGCACACTTACGCCAGGCGAATTTTCGCTAGCGATGTAACTACGCAAATTCACTAACTTGCGCAGTGTACTGAACGCTACCTTTTACGCTAGACTTCCTTCGCCACCTCAGACCAGGCGAATCGCAATAGAGTAGATAGGGATTGTTTCAAAAAAAGTCAAATTTTTTTCTAAGTCCCAAAAAACGCTGGCGTGTTTTCTACATGATGGGTGATAGGCTGAAAAAGATCTAAATTTTTTTTGGGGCTCCCCTCCTTCCCCCCTACATTTCCTGACTCATGGCAACTTACCTAGACAGTGGGCACATGTGTAGGGCAAAATAAAAATTTTATTTGCTGATTTGAAGGTTTTCTAGGCATTTGTAGTGCTGATACATATTCCTCCATTGAAATTTGAATTTCGCGCCGTATGCAAATGAACCATCGCTAGCGAAACTTCGCTTCCCTTGGCGAATTAGCGCTAGCGCAACTTCGCAAACTTACGCTACCCCTGTGCGCAACTTCGGATTTTAGTGAATTTGCGGAGTGCTGGCGAAAATACGCCTGGCGAAGTGCAGCGAAGTGCGGCGAAGTTGCGCCTGCCGCAACTTCGCATCTTAGTGAATTTGCCCCCAGGTGTATGGTTGTTACCCCTTGTGAGATAAATGGTTAAATGTTTTTAATAGGTGGGGCTAAGGAGGTTTTATTAATGGTGTCGGGGGGTGCATTCCCTATGCTTCTGAGGAAGTGGCGAGACGACACGAAATGCGCCAAGCGTGGGGTAGATGTCACATTCAGGAAATGAACTTATGTTTTTAATGGATTTTCAATAAACAATCTTTTCATTACCCCAGCCACCGTGTGCTCCGTACTACTGCTTATACTCCGGCAGAGTTCTGCACTGAAATCCATTTTTTAAAAGAGCAAACAGATTTTTTTATATTCAATTTTGAAATCTGACATGGGCAATGCAGGCACAAGTCACATGACTGGGGCAGCTGGGAAACTGACAATATGTCTAGCCCCATGTCAAATTTCAAAATTGAATATAAAAAAATCTGTTTGATCTTTTGAGAAATGGATTTCAGTGCAGAATTCTGAAGGAACAGCACTATTAACTGATTTTTCCATGACAGTATCCCTTTAACTAAAGAAGTAGCTAGAAATGTTGTACATTATGTTTCAAGCGCCTGTACCAGCCCAAGGCAACCACAGCCCTTTAGCAGGGAAGATCTGTGTCTCCAAAGATGCCCCAGTAGCTCCCCATCTTCTTTTCTGCTGATTCACTGCAAATGCTCTGTGCTGCTGTCACTTACTGAGCTTAGGGAGCCACTCACAATATACAGTACACATAGAATAGAAATGTCACAATATAAGGCTGATTAGTAATTTATACAGATAATTACTACATGACAAGACAGAAACCAGTGCAATTTGCATCAGAATTTAATAACCAGCAAACCTGTAGCATCAGCTTATATTGCAGGCCAACCTCATTTTCTGCTTGGAAATTTGTGACAACCTGTAAGCTTAACTTCTCAACAGCTGCTCAGAGCCCACTGAGCATGTGAGTGTCACAGACACTTTCCAAGATGGTGACCCCCTGTGACAAGTTTGAAGTCCTGGATCATTGCTGCTATTGACAAGCTGAAACTTTAGCCTCGTGCAATAAGTTCGGTATGCACAATATGGCATTTTTGGCTATCTTAATTTTTCAGGTTTAGTTCTCCTTTAAACCATTTAGGTTCTTCTGCTTCATCACTACTTTCCACTGCCCAAGCAGTGTTGGGCAGGGCTTGCTGGGACCCATCAAAGAACCTGATGTCAAGGGTCTCACAACAATTAGAAGGAGATAGTGCTAAATGTTATGTAGGTCTTAGTAAAGTGGAAATAACAGAGCCAAACCAAGTAGTATTGGTGCTCAAGGCACCTCTCCCAAGCTCCATCATCTTGCCCTCCCACTCCATTCCACAGAGTCTGCCCCTACCCCACACCTGTTTTTTCTCTCCTGCACCTTCTGAGGGATCGGTCACTATAGACCATTGTGCCCTCCTAGCTATGCCCGATGCACATCCCACGGCTGCCTACCCCAAATGGGAATTGCTCAAGCTTTGGTCCATTACAGCCTGGGAGTACTGAAAGATCCCATGGTACCATCCCATGTCTCTAAGGACTTTCCACAAGTTGCAGCAATGCAATGATAACCTAACACCATCAGACAGGGCCACTTTGAGTTCCCTCTAGTGATGTCAGAGTGTGTGTGGGTCGGGCAGGTGTGTGGGTCGGGTGTGGTTATAGAAGAGATTGCAAAACAGGCCAGATTTGGGTGGGGAGTTTAGAATCAGGCGAGGCTTAATCATCTCTGGACCAACCTCAACTCTTTGGGGCCGATTCACTAAGGGTCGAATTTCGAAGTTAAAAATACTTCGAAATTCGACCCTCGAATTGAAATCCTTCGACTTCGAATATCGAAGTCGAAGGATTTAGCGCTAATCCTGCGATCGATCGATCGAAGGATTTTTCGTTCGATCGAACGATTAAATCCTTCGAATCGAACGATTCGAAGGATTTTAATCAAACGATCGAAGGAAAATCCTTCGATCAAAAAAAGCTTAGCAAGCCTATGGGGACCTTCCCCATAGGCTAACATTGACTTCGGTAGGTTTTATCTGCCGAAGTAGGGGGTCGAAGTTTTTTTTAAAGGGCAAGTACTTCGACTATCGAATGGTCGAATAGTCGAACGATTTTTACTTCGAATCGTTCGATTTCGTTCGACTTCGATCGAATTTAACCAATTCGATGGTCGAAGTACCCAAAAAATACTTCGAAATTCGAAGTATTTTTCATTCGAACCCTTCACTCGAGCTGAGTGAATCGGCCCCTTAATCCAAGTTTATAGCCTAATCTCTAAACAACTAAATCACCTTTCATTATCCCCTAATGCTTTCTCGTCTGTACAGTCACATCTTCTGTCTAACTCACCTTCCTGTTAGATTGTAAGCTCTTTTGTGAGCAGGGTGATCAGCACCCCAGCTGCCTGTATAAATGTATGTATTCTCTTGTGTATGTAACCTCTTACATTGACGATGGTGCTTTGTAAATAATAATTATTTTCAGTATTTTCAATACTGATTAACTACAGCAGAAGCACAAATTAAATCATTTCATGTTTTATTTTACAGAGAAATGAAGAAAAGACACATGAAGATACATTTATGAAATATGCCACTCAGGTACTGGAGTACGAGGGAGATGCATCCTGGTGTTATAGGGACATTATGTTACATAGTTACATAGTTACATAGTTAAATTGGGTTGAAAAAAGACAAAGTCCATCAAGTTCAACCCCTCCAAATGAAAACCCAGCATCCATACACACACCCCTCCCTACTTTTAATTAAAATTCTATATACCCATACCTATACTAACTATAGAGTTTAGTATCACAATAGCCTTGGATATTATGTCTGTCCAAAAAATCATCCAAGCCATTCTTAAAGGCATTAACTGAATCAGCCATCACAACATCACCCGGCAGTGCATTCCACAACCTCACTGTCCTGACTGTGATGAACCCCCTACGTTGCTTCAAATGAAAGTTCTTTTCTTCTAGTCTAAAGGGGAGGCCTCTGGTACGGTGATCCACTTTATGGGTAAAAAGGTCCCCTGCTATTTGTCTATAATGTCCTCTAATGTACTTGTAAAGTGTAATCATGTCCCCTCGCAAGCGTCTTTTTTCCAGAGAAAACAACCCCAACCTTGACAGTCTCCCCTCATAATTTAAGTCTTCCCTCCCTCTAACCAGTTTAGTTGCACTTAGTCTCTGCACTCTCTCCAGCTCATTTATATCCCTCTTAAGGACTGGAGTCCAAAACTGAACTGCATACTCCAGATGAGGCCTCACCAAGGACCTATAAAGAGGCAGAATTATGTTTTCATCCCTTGAGTTAATGCCCTTTTTTATGCAAGACAGAACTTTATTTGCTTTAGTAGCCACAGAATGACACTGCCCAGAATTAGACAACATGTTATCTACAAAGACCCCTAGATCCTTTTCATTTAAGGAAACTCCCAACACACTGCCATTTAGTGTATAACTTGCATTTATATTATTTTTGCCAAAGTGCATAACCTTGCATTTATCAATGTTGAACCTCATTTTCCAGTTTGCTGCCCAGTTTTCCAGTTTAGACAGATCACTTTGCAAAGTGGCAGCATCCTGCATGGAACCTATAGTTCTGTACAATTTAGTATCATCTGCAAAAATAGAAACAGTACTTTCAATGCCCACCTCCAGGTCATTAATAAACAAGTTGAAAAGCAAGGGACCTAGTACAGAGCCCTGCGGTACTCCACTAACAACACTGGTCCAATTAGAAAATGTTCCATTTACCACCACTCTTTGTAGTCTATCTTTTAGCCAGTTCTCTATCCAGGTACAAATACTATGTTCCAGGCCAACATTCCTTAATTTAACCAGTAACCTTTTGTGTGGCACTGTATCAAATGCTTTAGCAAAGTCTAAGTAAATCACATCCACTGCCATCCCAGAATCAAGGTCTCTTCTCATAAAAAGAAATTAAGTTAGTCTGGCAAGATCTATTACGCATAAAACCATGCTGGCACAAACTCATAGTATTATGATTTGCTATGAAGTCCAGTATCTTATCCTTTATTAACCCTTCGAAAAGCTTTCCTAATACTGACGTCAGACTAACTGGCCTATAGTTTTGAGGCTGAGAATGGGATCCTTTTTTGAATAGAGGCACCACATTAGCAATTCGCCAGTCTCTCGGCACAATGCCAGATCTCAATGAATCCTGAAAAATTAAGTAAAGAGGTTTGGCAATCACAGAGCTAAGCTCGCTAATTACCCTGGGATGAATACCATCTGGCCCTGGACCTTTGTTAATCTTAACATGTTCAAGTCTCTTTTGAATTTCTTCATGTGTGAACCATGCATCATTAGTTGTATTACTAGAATTGGGAGTGTTAAGAAGGAAACCTTCACTTACTGGTTCTTCATTTGTGTACACAGATGAAAAATACGAGTTCAGAATCTGCGCTTTTATTTTGTTTTCATCAACCAGCTGACCCCCCTCTGATAGTAAGGGTCCCACCCCTTCCTGCTTCATTTTTTTACTATTGACATATTTAAAAAATAATTTTGGATTTTTTTTACTGCTTGCTGCAATATCCTTTTCTATAGCAATTTTAGCTTGCCTTATAGCTTCTTTGCATGATTTATTGGCCTCCTTGTACCTTATAAATGTTTCGGCTGTACCAGCTAACTTGAAAGCCTTAAAAGCACGTCTTTTCTTACCCACCTCAACACCAACGCTTCTATTGAACCAAAAAGGTTTTGCTTTGCAACGACGTTCCTTGCTTACAAGTGGAATATACTGACAAGTATATTTATTAAGCAGCATTTTAAAGACTTCCCATTTTTGTTCTGTGTTTAACCCTGTGAAAAGCATTTCCCACTTAATATGTTGCAGAGATGCCCTTATACTGTCAAAGTTTGCACGTCTGAAATTTAGTGTTTTAGTTACTCCCTTATAGAATTGCTTCTGCAACAGAATCTCAAAGGAGACCATGTTATGATCACTATTCCCTAAATGTCCCTCACCCACACAAATGTTAGAGATGAGTTCAGTATTGTTAGTTATTACAAGGTCCAAAAGAGAGTTATTCCTAGTAGGTTCTTGAACGAGCTGGAATAAAAAGTTGTCATTCAGCATATTTACAAACCTACTAGCTTTTTCTGTCTTAGCAACCCCATTACCCCAGTCAATGTCTGGATAATTGAAGTCACCCATAGCAAAAACTTGACCCAGCTGTGAAGCCGCTTGTATCTGCAAGAGTAGCTCGGCTTCATACTCGACACTTATACGAGGTGGTTTATTGCATACACCAATGATAATTCTTTTTGATACCTTTTGCCCAGTCGAAATCTCTACCCAGAGTGATTCTACACCCTCACCAGTGCCAGCTATTGTTATTTCTTTAGCGCATGGCTTTAATTCAGGCTTTACATACAAACACACTCCTCCACCCTTTTTAATCCCTCTATCCCTCCTAAAAAGGGTGTAACCATTTAAATTCACAATCCAGTCACATGTTTCATCCCACCAGGTCTCAGTGATACCAATTATATCATAATTTTTAGAGCATGCAATTAATTCTAGGTCTCCCATTTTACCTGACAAACTCCGTGCATTTGCCAGCATACAGCGGAGGTTATTACTTATACTTTTGAAATGTGCATTACTTGGTAAAGAATTATACGTTAAGTTAGTATTATTCTGTTTTCCTTGTAACAGAGGGACCTCCTTAGCTGGTAAACTGTATGCCCCCCTCACTCCTCCCCCATGACCCCTTACTAACCCCACTGCCCCGTCTACACTAGCTTCCCCATAACTCAGTTGGGCAGGGAGCAATGCCAATGATGATCAATCTTAGTGAAGTTCTGGGTCAGGGGTGTCCAAACTTCTGGCTCGCCGGGCCACACTGGAAAAAGAAAAATTGTCTGGGGCCACACATGAAATACACAAACATGTTTGATTTGTAAAAGTAAAGGAAATACACAGAAAAGAACTACAATACCAGTTGGATAACTAGATGGAGCGATACACTTGAATATGGGACACCTGGATATTAAATAGACTTATTATTATATTATTATTATTAACTGGGCAATGGGCAGAGTCCCCCCTCCTCCTATTTCCTCGGGAACCGAGCGTTTTAAACTGGGCCACATTCATATGCATCCTGGGCCGCATATGGCCCTCGGGCCGCAGTTTGGACACCCCTGTTCTGGGTAATGCTTTGGTGCAACATGGGATAACTTTACCCACCATGCCAAGTATATATACAATAATGCTAAGAAGGGTTCTATACATGTTGGAGGGTGTATGTTTGACCAGAGCCCCAGTGAAGATTATGTCAGTCTAGGAGGAATGGATCAGCCAATAAGATAAGATGAGATGCAGTAGAAGCATTAGATTAATTTGGCTTGTGTAGGGGCACTTTAACCAAGGTAAGGTGGGATCTTCTCAGGTGGCATGTCTAGGGTCTCACAACAATTAGAAGGAGATAGTGCTAAATGTTATATAGGTCTTAGTAAAGTGGAAATAACAGAGCCAAACCAAGTAGTATTGGTGCTCAAGGCACCTCTCCCAAGCTCCATCATCTTGCCCTCCCACTCCATTCCACAGAGTCTGCCCCTACCCCACACCTGTTTTTTCTCTCCTGCACCTTCTGAGGGATCGGTCACTATAGACCATTGTGCCCTCCTAGCTATGCCCGATGCACATCCCACGGCTGCCTACCCCAAATGGGAATTGCTCAAGCTTTGGTCCATTACAGCCTGGGAGTACTGAAAGATCCCATGGTACCATCCCATGTCTCTAAGGACTTTTCACAAGTTGCAGCAATGCAATGATAACCTAACACCATCAGACAGGACCACTTTGAGTTCCCTCTAGTGATGTCAGAGTGTGTGTGGGTCGGGCAGGTGTGTGGGTCGGGTGTGGTTATAGAAGAGATTGCAAAACAGGCCAGATTTGGGTGGCGAAGCTTAATCATCTCTGGACCATCAACCTCAACTCTTAATCCAAGTTTATAGCCTAATCTCTAAACAACTAAATCACCTTTCTTTATCCCCTAATGCTTTCTCGTCTGTACAGCCACATCTTCTGTCTAACTCAACTTCCTGTTAGATTGTAAGCTCTTTTGTGAGCAGGGTGATCAGCACCCCAGCTGCCTGTATAAATGTATGTATTCTCTTGTGTATGTAACCTCTTACATTGACGATGGTGCTTTGTAAATAATAATTATTTTCAGTATTTTCAATACTGATTAACTACAGCAGAAGCACAAATTAAATCATTTCATGTTTTATTTTACAGAGAAATGAAGAAAAGACACATGAAGATACATTTATGAAATATGCCACTCAGGTACTGGAGTACGAGGGAGATGCATCCTGGTGTTATAGGGACATTATGTTGTAATCTCAGTTGGGCAGGGAGCAATGCCAATGATGATCAATCTTAGTGAAGTTCTGGATAATGCTTTTTACCCACCATGCCAAGTGTATATACAATAATGCTAAGAAGGGTTCTATACATGTTGGAGGGTGTATGTTTGACCAGAGCCCCAGTGAAGATTATGTCAGTCTAGGAGACCCAATTAATCAGGAATGGATAAGCCAATAAGATAAGATGAGATGCAGTAGAAGCATTAGATTAATTTGGCTTGTGTAGGGGCACTTTAACCAAGGTAAGGTGGGATCTTCTCAGGTGGCATGTCTAGGGTCTCACAACAATTAGAAGGAGATAGTGCTAAATGTTATATAGGTCTTAGTAAAGTGGAAATAACAGAGCCAAAGCAAGTAGTATTGGTGCTCAATGCACCTCTCCCAAGCCCCATCCTCTCGCCCTTCCACCCCATTCCACAGAGTCTACAAGTCACCTACCTAGGGTTGCCACCCGGCCGGTATTTTACCGGCCTAGCAGGTAAAATACCTGCCAAGGCCAGGGCCGGTATTACAAATTTACCGGCAATGTAGCTGCCGGTAAATTTGTAATGCGATTAAAAAGAGCCCTCGGCCTGCCCCCAATCCCCTGGAACTTAGCTTTTCATGTGCTTCTTTTATCGTCCATGGAGCGGCCCCGCCCCTTTTGACGTCACGGCCCGTTCCTTTGTGTCCCCGCCCCCCACCAGCCGGTAAAGAATTTAAAAAAAGGTGACAACCCTACCTACCACCACTACCCCACACCTGTTTTTTTCTCTCCTGCACCTTCTGATCAATCTTAGTAAAGTTCTGGGTAATGTTTTGGTGCAACATAGGAGAATCTTACCCACCATGCCAAGTGTATAGACAGTAATGCCAAGAAGGGTTTTATACATGTTGAAGGATGTATGTTTGTCCAGAGTCCCAGTGAAGATTAGGTCATTCTAGGACACCCAATTAATCAGGAATGGATAAACCAATAAGATAAGATGAGATGCAGTAGAAGCACTAGATCAATTTGGCTTGTGTAACCAGGGGCACTTTAACCAAGATAAGGTGAGATCTTCTCAGGTGGCATGTCACCAGTTTTAGTATAATTGAGTGCCATAGGACAGTGTGGCAAAGATCTTGCTGAACTCTAATGATGGAACCCACCAAAACAGGGACCCAAGGTATCAGAGACAGTATGTACAGTAGCAGAGGTCAGTGCCCCAGATGTGTTCCAGAGATACAAATCTCTAAAAGTCAAGGCAGTTTATATTAAGACTTCACCTACAGCACCATCACTCTAATTCCCTTCTCTTGTCCTGACATTAGGGAGGCAAAATGAATGCCTGGGATCTACAAATGTTTCTGAATGATGTAATTGCAAAAGGTAAGATGTATGACTAGGAATAGGTAAAGTATTAACAGTTACTAATAGCAACAAAGATGCAATTCTCCCCTTCCATATGATATGCATCTGTTCCCTCTAGGATTTGCTCCCCATGGAAGAATCAGATTCAGTATAGAGGCCAGTCGATCGATTTTGGCATCAATGGACGTATCCTTATATACAGAAATAGATGAAAAACATCAACAAACTACAAAATAATTAAAATGTTCTTGAAACCAATACATGTTACACTCACCTAAGCAAGACACAAGGGGTTGGTATAGTGAGCACTTAGTAGGAGCTCAAGACTCTACATGGCTTTGACCTGCAGACCCCCACATGCTATACTTAATAATGTGGAGGCAAAACTTGGCTCAGGTGGCACAGGGGTTGGGTAGGTCCAGGGCAGGGATCACAGGTCATGGGAGGGGGGTTATGGCCCCCTTTGTCTATTAGGCCCCCATTTGCAGTGTCTGCGCCAATGTAATTGCACCACTGACACTGCAGTCAATGGAAGAAGGAAGGGTCAGTTTCAGGCACTTCTCAGCCTGTTAAGAAAATGCTAAGTGCCTTAAGCATTAGGCCCCTAAAAATACCCCGAATAGAAAATAAGCCATAACTACACAAGGTTATATACAGCCACTGCATGTCATAAATCAATCTTTATCCTTTAGTCATAAGTCTATCTTGTTCAATGTGTGTTACATAAATATGATAGGCACGGATTTGGACATAGTAAGATGTTCAGAGAAATTAATTATTCTTCCTTGTTTTATCTATTTATGCAAGAATGTGTTATTTGCCTAAATAATACAGAAGTCCAAATAATTTACTCTGTTTTAAACTACAGTAGACAGATAAGGGGAATCTGACTTATAGAGAAGGGGAGAAAACTTCTGCTACTAGATGAGGACCTGCCAAGTCTTAAAACCTCACCAGGAATGAGGACAACAACAATAGTGAGAATATGTGAGTGATTCTCATAGTTAAGACACAAATGAATTCATCAAAGAGTACATTTGCACCAGTGGCAAAAAAGGGAGTACAGAGAGACAGCCAAAATTATTTGTACCTTGTGGACCCATCAGGTCCTTCATCTGTGTCTGTCCAACCAATTTCTGAATTCCCCTAACTACCTACACAGTTCACTTGCAATGGAAAGTTGGAACTCGATTTCTTTATGCGGCTCTGGAGTTATCTCAACTACTTTAAGGTAAAACATCTACGTTTAGTATGTGTTCTACTAGTAATGATCACTTGACCATGTAGGGGGATATACGGTATGTATGGGCAATTTCACTCTGACCCCTTATCATCAGTCCAGGAAGTCTATTGCTTTAAACGGAAACTGTAAGTATGTCAAGTCCAATAATTCGTGTTATACGGGATAAACATCTGTACCTTAAAATGTTCTTTTTTTAATGACATTTTCAAAGGTCAATTTAAATATTTTTAAAGGAGACATATAGGATAAATGAAAAAAACCTAATTTTGTAGGCAATTATAAGTAATATGTGGTGTTGCTTTTACATGGTGCTAAATATTAATATTATCTTTAAAAATAGCCCCTTTATTGGAGCTCCCTATAGATGTTCTCTGGTCCCTCTCTGTGTTTCCCTGCCAGAAGCACAGTAGGAGGGGGACAGCCAATCACAGCCCTGCAGTCACCCAAGCAAAGACAGGCTTCAGTTCCCTATCAGGTTCTGCTAGCTGCTGATTGGTTCCTGTCCTTCAGTGCAGTGAGCTGAGACCTGCCGGCTCCCCTGCACAGCCTGGGAATTCAGGGAGCAGGAAGTGGAAGAGAAGGGAGGTATTTTTAGGGTTTTTCAGACATAGTCAATAAATCAGCCTGAAACACAACTTTTTTAAGCACAATTTGTCTATATTTAAATGACGCTAAGGCACTGGTACATTCTCAGTTTTTACACAAAATGTCTCCTTTAATTTACATTATATTTTTCTTTAAGGCGATATTCACCGATGTTGATATCGATGGAAGTGGATTTATTGGTCTCTCAGAATTAAGGGAAGCTGTGAAATCTGCAGGTCTGCAAAACAAGACGATATTTAATGTATATTTGGGGTTTCTATATAAGATATAATTGTGTGCCTTTAGGCCAATGGTTTTCAGGCCTTTTCCCTTCGAGCCTCCATTTGACGTTAATATATTAAGTCAGGAAACTTCTTATCTCATTACAAGGTTACAGAAATTACCCTGTTTCAGTCATTGGGGTTTATTTATCAAAGAGTGAAGTTAGAGATCACCACCGTCCACTAGTGAAATTCCGCCTCTCTCCATTCATTTCTTCGGCATCTTGAAAGGCGTATTTATCAAAGGGTGAATTTTCACTTTCACCCATTGATAAATACTCTTTTAAAAATCCCATAGAAATGACTGGAGAGAGGCGGAATTTCACTCTAGCAGACTGTGGCGATCTCTAACTTCGCTCTTTGATAAATATACCCCAATGACATTGTTCTGAGAATATCTAGCACAGGAAATAAAGGTTCACTTCAGATCTCAGACAGACCTTCAGGTTGGGCTTCTAGGTTTGTCTTGGAAAAGAATTATGCATTCTTTCCAAATTTTCTGTAACTGTCCCCCAACTTCCCTCTGCTCTGAGGCCCCATAGAGGGCAGGTCTCACAATCTGGGGACTCCTGCTTTAGACACCGCTTTATGTTGACTATATTGTTCTTCTTGTCCTTCGTAACCACTGAGACATTATTATTATTAACATGTATTTATAGAGCGACAACATATTGCGTAGCACTGTAAAGTAAATGTGATTATACAACTAAATCACATGAATTATATACATAGAACATATGAGCGCAAATTCACTAAGCGCTGAATCGCCGAACGCTAGCGTTTGGCATTTTTCGTTACTGCGCAAATTCACTAACGAACGCTGGCGAAGTTTCGCTAGTGTTACTTCGCACCCTTACGCCAGGTGAATTTTTGCTAGCGACGTAACTACGCAAATTCACTAACTTGCGCAGTGTACTGAACGCTACCTTTTACGCTAGACTTCCTTCGCCACCTCAGACCTGGCGAAGCGCAATAGAGTAGATAGGGATTGTTTCAAAAAAAGTCAAATTTTTTTCTAAGTCCCAAAAAACGCTGGCGTGTTTTCTACATAATGGGTGGGCTCCCCTCCTTCCCCTCCTTCCCCCCTACATCTCCTGACTCATGGCAACTTACCTAGACAGTGGGCACATGTGTAGGGCAAAATAAAATTTTTATTTGCTGATTTGAAGGTTTTCTAGGCATTTGTAGTGCTGATACGTGTTCCTCCATTGAAATTTGAATTTCGCGCCGTATGCAAATGAACCATCGCTACCGAAACTTTGCTTCCCTTGGCGAATTAACGCTAGTGTGGCGAAGTGTGGCGAAGTGTGGCGAAGTGCGGCGAAGTGCGGCGAAGTGCATCTTAGTGAATTTGCCCCTCGGAGTTACATACATCACAATCAATACCGGTAGCGTAAGGTTGCGAAGTTGCGCTAGCGTTGATTCGCTAAGCGAAGTTACGCTAGTGATGGTTAATTTGCATACGGCGCCAAATTCAAATTTCAATGGAGGAATACGTACAATCACTACAAATGCCTGGGAAACTTTCAAAACATCAAATAAAATTTTTTTTTTGCCCTACACATATGCCCACTGTATAGTTAAGTTGCTATGAGTTAGGAAATGTAGGGGGGAAGGAGGGGAGCCCTAAAAATATTTTCGATCTTTTTCAGTCTATCACCCATAATATAGAAAAAACGCCAGCGTTTTTTGGGACTTTGAATAAATTTTAACTTGTTTTGAAGCAATCCCTATCTACTCTATTGCGCTTCGCCTGGTCTGAGGTGGCGAAGGAAGTCTGGCGTAAAAGGTAGCGTTCAGTACACTGCGCGCGTTAGTGAATTTGCGTAGTTACGTCCGTTGTGCAAATTCGCCAGGCGTAAGGGTGCGAAGTAACACTAGCAAATTTACGCCAGCGTTCGTTAGTGAATTTGCGAAGTAACAAAAATGACCAATGCTAGCGAATTGACGCTAGCGTTAGCTGCTTTGGCGCATAGTGAATTTGCCCCAAGGTGTGGGAGTGGGCAAGATCGAATTAGGTGGGTGAGAAATGTGGTACTGTATGTGGTGTTGCGTTTGGTAGTTAAGCAGAGTGAGGGTAGGCTTCTTGAAAGAAGTGCGTTTTAAGAGATTTCTTGAAAGCAGAAAGGTTGGGAGAAAGTCGGACAGACCGTGGGAGAGAGTTCCAGAGGAGGGGTGCAGCCCTTGCAAAGTCTTGAATGCGAGCATGTGAGGAGGTAATGAGAGAAGAGTTGAGTAGCAGGTCAGTAGAGGAGCGTAGTAAGCGGTTGGGTGAGTATATAGAGATGAGTTCAGAGATGTAGGGTGGGGCAGAGTTATGAAGTGCTTTGAAAGTCAGTGTCATTAATTTGAATTTGATTCTGAAAGGTAACGGAAGCCAATGCAGGGATTGGCAGAATGGCGAAGCAGAGGAGGAGCGGTGGCTGAGGTGTATGAGCCTCGCAGCAGTGTTCATTATGGACTGGAGAGGTGACAGTCTCTGGAGGGGGAGGCCAATTAAAAGAGAGTTACAGTAATCTAGACGTGATATGATGAGAGAGTGAATAAGAATTTTGGCAGCATCTTGGGTGATAAATGATCGTATTTTGGATATGTTCCTTAGGTGGAAGTGACATGATTTAATAAGTGACTGGATATGAGGAGTGAATGACAGGGCAGAATCTAGGATAACCCCAGGGCACATGCTACAATTTAGGGTACCAACTGATATACTGTACATACTGATAGATTTATTTTTCTATTCTCAGGAATTGCAATTAGCAATGATCAACTTACCACCTTGCTTTTAAGATTTGGAGATTATAAAATGAAACTCAATTTTGAAGACTATTTGTGCTGCATGGTACGACTGAAATCAGCCTACAGTAAGTTAGACTTTTTTAATAAATAGACCAGGGAAATCAAAGCAAAGTTTTGGTCAATGAAACACTTCAGTGTGGAGATGTGGAGACCCAAGAAATAAGCATCTCTGGATCACTTTACAGTCAAATATACCAAGCAAATTGGCTGGAGTTGAATATGGAACCTGTAAGTGTCTCTCAAACAAATTCAGTCTGACTTTCAAATTAATCTCTACACCTGCACATACTGTAGTAACATAGTAAATTAGGTTGAAGAAAGACACGTCCATCAAGTTTAACCTTTTAACTCTATTTTAACCTGCCTAACTGCCAGTTGATCCAGAGGAAGGCAAAAAACCCATCTGAAGCCTCTCCAATTTGCCTCAGAGGGGGAAAAAATTCCTTCCTGACTCCAAAATGGCAATGGGACCAGTCCCTGGATCAACTTGTACTATGAGCTATCTGCCATAACCCTGTATTAACTCTAGGGATGCACCGAATTCTATTTTGGATTTGGCTGAACCCCCGAATCCTTTGTGAAAGATTTGGCCGTATATATTTGTTATGGGGGTCACTGACCCCCATAACAAAACAAATGCTCTGTACAAATGTATTGTTATTATTTTTTATTACTCATATTCCTATTCAGGCCTCCCCTATTCATATTCCACTTTCTTATTCAAATCAATGTCTGGTTGCTAGGGTAATTTGGACCCTAGCAACCAGATTGCTGAAATTGCAAACTGGAGAGCTGCTGAATAAAACGCTAAATAGTTGAAAAAACTGTAACGTACTCGTCTATCAGGAACCTTGAAAGTAGTGGGTAAATTCAGATGCACAGGGAACCCATGTGGATTTCGGGTGTTCACCGACGCTCTTTTGGGACCCGGGCTTTCTCCTGCGGAACCGACATGGAGTTAGTGCGTAAATAGTAATAAGTCCGTAAAAGAGGTACCAGCAAGGATTAGGCAAGGCGTAGTCAAAAATGGGCAAACGGGTCGAGGCAGGTGGTGAGAAACTGAGTCAAAAAACAGGCAGAAGTCAAAAAACCAGGATATCCTAAACAGTAGTAACGATTCGACAGGATCTGTAAACAGAAGCCAGCTTGGGCAACGTCAAAATTGAGAAAAGCCTTTTTAAAGGGAATTTGGCACCACATTTCAAATTCTGCGCCAAATGATGAAGTCACAACGCTCAGCGTCCAACGCCAGCGAACCGCCCGGGAAAAGACGCGCCAGGAGGTAAGAATGCCAGGGATCTCCCGGCGCATCTTCCAAAAACACAAATATCAAAAAATTCGAAATAACTGCAAATTGTCTCAGAATATCACTCTGTACATCATACTAAAAGTTCATTTAAAGGTGAACATTTCCTTAAATCTGACTCCACTGCATCCAAAGCACTTGTGCTAGACTTGTTCAATCTTTCAATATTAAAGGAGAAGGAAAGCTACAGAGGCATTTTATTGCCAATAGATTAGCTGCAATAGTGCAAGCTAGAATGCTATATTTATTCTGTAGAATGATTTACCATACCTGAGTAAAAAGCTCTAGAAACTCTCTGTTTGTTTAGGATAGGAGCTGCAGTATTAATGTGGTGTGACATCACTTCCTGCCTGACTCTCTCCCTGCTCTGGGCTCAGATTACAGTAGAGAAGGGGGGGGGGGAGAGGAGCAAACTGAGCATGCTCTTGCCCAGGGCAATGAGATTTAAGATGAAGGCAGGAAGTCTGATACAGAAGCCCATGTGTACACAATACAAAAGGAAAGAAATGCTGTGTTTCTTTTGACAGGGGAGACAGAGAAGAACTACTTTGGGGGTTTACTGATATATTTAGATGGACCTTTCTTATAAAGCTTACTTAGTTTTAACCTTTCCTTCTAGTGATGGGCGAATTTGCGCCGTTTCGCTTCGCGGAAAAATTCGCGAATCACGCGCGAAATTCGCGAAACAGCGAAAAATTCGCGAAATGGCGCCGGCGTCCGTTTTTGGCGCCGGCGTCCATTTTTCGAAAAAATATTTTTTTGACGCCGGCGAATTTTTCCTGCGAATTTACGTGGGCGTTTCGCGAATTTATTCGCTGGCGGCGAATCGCGCAAATTCGCCGCGAATTCGCGCCTGGCGAAAAAATTCGCCCATCACTATTTCCTTCTCCTTTAACAAATAGGTGTTGCAATGCTGAGTTGGACACTGGCAGTCAAATATGTGTCTGTCATAATCATGTTAGGGGGATATCTTGGTGTCGAACAAGAAGTGCAAACAAACTAGAGCAGGAGTGACTTTACTAATATGAGGTCTACTTTTAGTGATGTTGTCCCATGTTGAGCTACATCTATAAAAGCATTAACATTCTGTTCCATAGAAAATATTACTTACATATTATATTGATTTATGAGAAAATGAATATTGCTATATTTTTAAAAACAATTTATTCTGTAACCTTAACATAATGAATATCGAAATGAAAAGGATGAAACATGAGGATGATATAGACAAGCTGTTTGTTGACGGTGTCTTGAGATCTACTGATCACCAGCTAAAGGTCTACTGGTAGATCCCCATCTACCTTTTGGGCACCCCTAAACTAGAGGATAAGACAAATTCATTAGACAAAATTATGTTCTTAGGATATGCGAAGGGGGGGAAAGCAACTGTACTTGGATATTGCTTGGATATGTAGGATGAAGGCATAGGCAGATATAGATGTTGTCCAAGCACATTTTGCCTTGACGAGTAGTAGAATTATAGCAATGCCTAATGGCTGGAAAACTAGAATTTTTTTTTTTTCAACAATTTCCACTAATGGTGCTTTTAAGAAGAACGGACTGTAATCATGCTGCAACACGCTGGTTTAGGTTACAACGTGACTATGATTCGGCGTGTGTAGGACACCCATTGCATCCAGAAACTAGTTTCTATTGCTCTAGGGCCATTTGGATGCTGAAAGCAAATATCCAATTAGTTACTTTAATTGGAATGGGAAACAATAAGTGATGGGCGAAAAAATTCGGCAGTCATGGATTTGCGTAGAATTTATGCGTTTTGTTGCCTGCGAATGTTTTCGGGAAACTGCGGCGAAAACTGCAACAAAAATTTTGACAAAATAGTCGCACGTATAAAAATTGTCACTCGCGCCAAAATTGTTGCACGTCAAAAATTATTTTGACGCCCATTGACTTCAATGTGTTTCGTGAATTTTTCGCCGTTTCGAGAAAATGTTTCCGCCGGTTCATGAATTTTTCGTCCCTCACTAGAAACAATTCTGATTAAAGTTTTTGTTTTGGCCAACAGTCATCGTTTTTCCTATCCTATATGTTTATTTTCCATTTCATATTTGAAAAAATATATTTAGATTTTCGAAATAATTAGTCATTCGACAGACTGCAGCACCATTGGAGGGGGGTGAAATTACCTGGAAAGCCCTGTAACTAAATCGGTGCCTTTGTTTTCTTTCCAGAAAGGTTTCAGAGGCTGACAAATGATGGCAAAGGACTTTATCTTACCCAAGACAAGGTAGGAGATATTCTGGAGTTGGAGTGACTTTTTTGGTGTCCAGTGGAGAGAAGCTAATCTATTACACAGGCTACTTATTTCAAGGCTGTGGGTTAATAAAAGGAAGGCTGAGACTCCCAATGTAACCCTTCTGTCTTTGTGGAACTGCAACATTTTATCTTGCTTTAATTATATAAAGGTATGGAACCTATTATCCCGAAAGCTTGGAATTACCAAATACTTCATTTTATCCAAATAATCCAAATTTTTAAAAATTATTACCTTATATACTCGAGTATAAGCCATCCCGAGTATAAGCTGAGGTACCTAATTTTACCTCCAAAAACTGGGAAAGCTTATTGACTTGAGTA
This sequence comes from Xenopus petersii, assembly GCA_038501925.1. NCBI lineage: Eukaryota > Metazoa > Chordata > Amphibia > Anura > Pipidae > Xenopus > Xenopus petersii. The sequence continues at coordinate 135,431,177 of CM076681.1, forward strand.
TAAGCCGAGGGTGAGAAATGCAGCAGCTTCTGGTAAATTTCAATCAAAAAATTGAGGGTTTCTGCTCCCATCGGAGGTGCTGGCGTCTAGTTTTTGGATGCCGGCGACCATTCTTGGACGCCGGCGAATATTCTTGGAGACTTTTCTTGGACGCCGGTGACTATTCTTGGACGCCGGCGACTATTCTTAAACGCCGGCGACCGTTTTTGCGCTTGACCCGAGTATAAGCCGAGGTACAGTTTTTCAGCATATTTTGGGGGCTGAAAAACTCGGCTTATACTCGAGTATATACGGTACCTTTTCTCTGTAATAATAAAACAGGAGCTTGTACTTGACACAAACTAAAATATAATTAATCCTTGTTGAAAAAACAGCCCATTGGGTTTATGTAATGTTTACATGATTTTCTAGTAGACTTAAGGTATGGAGATCCAAATTACGGAAAGATCCATTATCCTGAAAACCCTCTGTTCCAAGCTGGTTCCATACCTGTTTTTTTTGACAAATACATTTGGCGGTGAAGGACTGAATGCTTCCATCAAGGTTATTGATTTGTTAGCGTGCACTATTTCCCATTCCTTGAGTTTCAGGTTTCAGTGCCATTTTCCTATCTGACAGAGGACATGAATATTTTCCACAATAGTAGAAAAAAAAACAGCATTAAAATACAGCAACTGGGTGGTGTTAAAGAAATACACATCTTTATATTTATTTTATTTAATTTAATTCTGCAGTTTTTACACTGTTTTCCTAGCTTAAATACTTTTACACAGCATGAAACTCATTCATAAAGGGGAACTAAAGTCTAAAATAGAATAAGGCTAGAAATGCCTACTTCTTTAGTTAGGCTTTAGTTCTCCTTTAAGGTTAGCATCTGGTGCATTTTAACAAAAACCTTACTTTATGTGTTTCAGTGGCTGAAAATAATGATGTCCTGCTAGTGGGGTTCATACTGAAGACGCTGCAGCAAACTCCATATTGGAACCGTCTTAGCTGAACTTCTTATATCAACTTTTCATCCTCCTTATGGGGTTTTTTGTCAATTAAATTTGAGCATTATTGTATCTTTCCCAGGTTTTCCCAAATCCGAACTGCTGCCAAATGCGTGTCTTCTAAACATGAAACCAGAATGGCTTGTCGAAATGCAACTTCTATATCTTCTTCACCAAAATCTTCTAGGAGGACTTTTTGCTATAAATATAGGATGATCATGGGTTTGGGTGGTCTAATCTTATGCACGAGATGATTAGTGATTTGTCTACCTCAGGCACAAGTGATTAAAGGCCAATCTGGGATTGTACAGCTGTGGGTTTGGAGCCCAATGGGGTTTCCTTGCTGAGACTTGATGAAGCCTAAAATATGGCACAGGAGGTGCTTATAGTTGTCTGTGACAAATGCAGAAATAAAGTAAAGGCATTATCCAGGTCTGGCACGGGCACCTAATTCATTCTAGATTTTGTTCTTGGTTTCTTTGTACCCATCATTATATAGGTGCCCTCTGTCCTAAGCTCATATGGACTCCAAATGCTGTCTGCATCATTACAAAGGATAATAAAAATTACAGAACCCAAAGCAACTTCTTATCATGCATTACTTACTGGTCAGCTTTTTAAAAGCAAAACAAACTGCATTTGATCAGTCAACAGATGGGCCAGAAAGTCCATTATATTAGAGGTTGGTTGGTGGTTGGGCCACTCAGCTGCACATACTGGTGTCCATATTTTTTTCATTCCTTTCCCATATTTTCTAGTGATTGTGAGCTCCAAAAATGTTCTAGTGATTGTGAGCTCCAATGAGAAGGAAGAATCTGTGTTTCCATTTTTTTGTGTCCTGTACATGCTGGGAAAATAAGGTGGTGGTTTATGAATCATATATAATGCCAGTGAGATGTGATGTTGTATGATCATGTGCAATATAAAACATATCACAGGGTATCATTGTGAATCTTATAAAGACAACATAGAATGTAACCGTGTCTTCTGTTTGTGGTTCTGTAATTGATATGGCTTATGTTTTCAGGAGTGAAAACATCACCCAAATTGGATCTGAATTGTGGATTGGCACTAGAATGATATTGCTGTGGCCAAAGCCAGTTGCATCACAGAGACATATTCTTTTATTAGAGGCACCACAAATAAAGTAGATTGTTGCCAATAATTCCAGTTCTTTACACTAGCGTTGCCCTTCCTTTGCATTAAAGCCAGGTAAAACTGGGCGCCCGTATCGCCCCATTGCACCAATACCAAATGAATATAGTTAATCAAGAATACAGGGCCAAAAAGACCCCAGCAGTGACCCGAAACCAGAAAAACGTATCATTTTGTAAAAAAAAATATATTTAATATCAAAAATGCATACGTAGGATTTCAGAACTCAAAATGTAAATAATGTATCTGCTGTTCCAAATCCAAGTCTACTAGGACAATTTATAGGTAGGGTCCAGAGTGCGGTAGGTGTGACCTTGTTTGTATCGATGGACTCAGGGGACCAGCAAATGAGGCTAAAATAAAGTAGTGATTGGCATTGTTCATAGAGATGCAGATACAGTAATTGTTCTCCTTGATTCAAGTATTCTGATGTACTTTTAAAGGAAAGTGTTCTTGCACTTAGAGGTGCCAAACGTTAGGCACCCCAAGTGATTGTATTAACTTACCTGACACTCCAGGCCGGTGCTCCTATCAGCAGAAAACTGCACCAGCCCGGGGTTATACCAGTGAGCACCACTGAACGATCCTCTTCCATCTTTCTCTTTCTCCTCGTGGCTGAGAAGTAGAGCAGGAAGCCGAACAAAAAAGTCGCCTGTTTTGTTTTACTGTGCATGTTTCTGCCCCGGGAAATTTAAAGCAAGAACTAGCCGGAAGAGAATTGCTCCATGGTGCTCACTGGTATAACCCGGACCAGTGCAGTTTTCTGCTGATAGGATCACCGGCCCGGGGTTACAGGTAAGTAAATACAATCACTTGGGGTTACCTAACATTTGGCACCCCAAGTGCAAAAAGACTTTCCTTCTCCTTTAAAGGGAACTCATTCCTCAAAATATCATGTTCGAACATATTGCTTCTATTAGTTAAATGTATGCAATAGAACTGCTGTGACACCTCCAATGGCCAACAGACCCCCACACCATTCATCTCAAACTCAAGGGTGGTGAACCATGCCAAAATAACACTTCCTAAAAGTCGCACATACCTCCAGTTCAGGCAGAGTAGGACATGGAGAGATAATGGAGGGTAAGATGTGGCTGCTCTGGGGACTGTATTGTATGTGACATTGGGCCAGTTTAGGACTAGCCAACTCGGATACCAGGAAAACTCCCGGTGGGCCCAGGTATCAGTTGTCCCTCATGCAGCTAAACATTTGCCCTTTTAATGTCCATTCCCTATTTCTATGAGAACAAAGAGGCTAATTTGGAATATTAGATTATAGTATGTAAAGAAAGGAGACTGGGAGAATAGAGGTTGAGCGAGGAGAGGAAGAATAATAGTACTGAGAGTGGCTCATGGTCTAAGGTTTCTTGGTTGGTCCCTACACCAGTGCCAAGGTCCAAAATTTTACTGGCCTATGTGGTGGAGGGCCGATAATGGAAGTCAGTGTTGGCCACTCCCCTTTTAAACCACACCCATATTACCACTAGAACTTTTAAGATCATATCCACATTAACGGTGGTAGCACACCAAAAAACCAAATCCCTCATCACTCAAATGTGAAAAATTTAAGTCATGTTAAAAACATACCCTTAAATCCATATGCCTCATCCTCCCTTGTGGATAATACAACAACCCCTCAACACATGATTAAATACCTTAGGGGCCCTTAACAACAATTTCCAAATGCTAACAAACCCCAAGAACAAACCCCTTACAGGCTTACATCTCACAGGTAGTGTAGGGCAAGCAGAGAATGGCACACCCAGGCAGCACTGGGCAAACAGAGAATGGCACACACAAGCAGCACTGGGCAAGCAGAGAATGGCACACACAAGCAGCACTGGGCAAGCAGAGAATGGCACACACAAGCAGCACTGGGCAAGCAGAGAATGGCACACACAAGCAGCACTGGGCAAGCAGAGAATGGCACACACAAGCAGCACTGGGCAAGCAGAGAATGGCACACACAAGCAGCACTGGGCAAGCAGAGAATGGCACACAGAAGCAGCACTGGGCAAGCAGAGAATGGCGCACACAAGCAGCACTGGGCAAGCAGAGAATGGCGCACACAAGCAGCACTGGGCAAACAGAGAATGGCGCACACAAGCAGCACTGGGCAAGCAGAGAATGTCACACACAAGCAGCACTGGGCAAGCAGAGCATGGCACACACAAGCAGCACTGGGCAAGCAGAGAATGGCACACAGAAGCAGCACTGGGCAAGCAGAGAATGGCGCACACAAGCAGCACTGGGCAAGCAGAGAATGGCGCACACAAGCAGCACTGGGCAAGCAGAGAATGTCACACACAAGCAGCACTGGGCAAGCAGAGCATGGTACACACAAGCAGCACTGGGCAAGCAGAGAATGGCGCACACAAGCAGCACTGGACAAGCAGAGAATGGCGCACACAAGCAGCACTGGGTAAGCAGAGAATGGCACACACAAGCAGCACTGGGCAAGCAGAGAATGGCACACACACGCAGCACTGGGCAAGCAGAGAATGGCACACACAAGCAGCACTGGGCAAGCAGAGAATGACACACACAGAGAGGGAAGGCAGAACAGAGCAGGAGACAAGGAAAGCTCTCAGTCTAATATGTACTACATACAGTGACACAGTGCTGGTGCCTGATTAGCATTTTGTATAAAGTGTGAACAGGTGAACAATGTGGGCAGTTTCAGTCTGGGTCTCAGGTGTGAACAGTACAGGCCTTTAGGGGAGTGAACAATAGAGGTGTCACAAGTGTGAACAATACAGGGGGATCACAGATGTGAACAATACAGGGGATTAGTCTGAATTTGAGGTTTAACCAATGCAGAGGCCAGTTAATCTCTGTAGTGATACCTTTTAAATCTTACATATGGTAAACAGACACAGCATGTGGGAGGCCACAGAAGGTGGGGGTCTGTGTTGGACAGCCCTGCTCTACACCAAAAAACAAAAAACAAAAATATCATGTCCCAAAATTGTCTCCAATAACCAACAAACCCCCACCCATTCACCCACTTCTTCAAGGGTGGTGAACCACACAGACCTTTAGTCCTGGAAAAGAAAAACATGAAGGGCTAAGGATATATAGAAGGTAAGATATAGAGGCTGCATCATGTGTGCCATTAGGCTACTGGTCATGTGAAGCTCTCTACCAAAAACAGGCAATTTCAATTTAGAACATTATTTTTCCTTTAACCCCTATGTATCAGTTAGCAAGTATTAAAACGCCTTGAAAATAGTTTTCCTGGCAAAATATATTTTAGCTTTTTTTTCTTCAAAACTCTAACCTTGTTACACAGTGAAACATCGTTCATCAATCAAAGCCATTAGGGGAACAGAGAGAGACCTTCATCCATTATTCTCAGCTTTTCCTCTTGTAACAATAAAAGAAAATGAAATATTTGTCATTCTAGTGGGAAAATGGATATTTATCAAGTTCAACCTTTCTCTCACACACAATGAAAAGCCAAAAAAAAATACCCAAAACACTAAACTCATTAATGATCATGTTTCCATTTCCACTGTGAAATCTCTCCTCTTTCCCCAAAACTAAACCGCTTCAAAAAAATGAATCACTTTTTGCATTGACATTCGAGGGCAGAACTGACGGTCGTTTGGGGCATGAGAACCGTAATGTCACATAATGTTAAAAGCTTATTAACCAAGCATCAAAGTAACACGATTGGATGCAGATTTCCCTCATTGCTCCATTTTGTCTATTTCCAAGACTCTGTTTTTGACCAGAAACGTCAACTTCATCTTCCCTGAAGCCGACTTCAATAAACATATGATTGAAATGTGTATGTAATCTGATTCACATGGATATACTTTTTATAGCCCATGATCACCTGATCCCCCCCACCTGAGCTATAGGTTTTGATAATTGGGGATAAGGCTGTTACAGTCGGCGTTTGAGATCTAGGAAAAATCTGTTTAATTGGCTAGAACTTATTTAGTAGAATCCGGAGGTTTCGGGCTTTACGTTTCAGCAAGATGCTGTTATTTCAGTTCAAGTACTAATCATTTCTGATGGAAACTTTATCAGTACTGGGGTTCGGTAAAAAGCGGAAAAGCAGACGGAATACGCAGCCTCGCAGTCCCCCTGCTGCTGCTATTACTAGCGGCTTGTGTTCCCCAGCACACCCCCTTACTGTGTTGGTAGCTCCCCATCTTCTTTTCTGCTGATTCACTGCACATGCTCTGTACTGCTGTCACTTACTGAGCTTAGGGACCCACTCACAATATACAGTACACATAGAATAGAAATGTCACAATATAAGGCTGATTAGTAATTAATACAGATAATTACTACATGGCAGCACAGAAACCAGGGCAATTAGCATCAGAATTTAATAATCAGCAAACCTGTAGCATCAGCTTATATTACAGGGAAGCTCATTTTCTGCTGGATAATTAGTGACGAGCCCTAAGCTGAGCTTCTCAACAGCCAATCAGAGCCCACTGAGCATGTGAGTGTCACAGACACTTTCCAAGATGGTGACCCCCTGTGACAAGTTTGAAGTCCTGGATCATTGCTGCTATTGACAAGCTGAAACTTTAGCCTCGTGCAATATGTTCACTATATAAAACATGACATTTTTAGCCCTATTTAGTTGTCCTTTAAAATGCCCGTGCCTGACAGGTTTGCAGGGGATAGAATTTTTTTTTGCGGGTTTGTTAACCAATGTAAGCTATTATGCATGCTGCAGCCGATTAGATTTCAGAACGACACCCTTAGGGTACAACTACAGTACATGGGTGATCCAACTATCTGCGCCAAGACTGATGTGATGGAAAACAAGGTAAGCAACAGGAACGTCGGCTGCATGCTGCGTCTGTGACAGTCGTGTCGCGTCGAATTAACTCTGTGACACCATCCGACATTTGTATTTCTTACCTTGTTTTTCGTCTCATCTGATTTCACGCCTGCGTTTTGGCGCAGAGCGTCGGATCCGGCACAATCCCGGAGGAAATCACCCATGTAGTTGTACCCTCACTCTGGAGAAAGCTTTAGCTTGGGCTTCACCCTTAATTGAACAACAAAGCCCACTCCTCTCCAACGTTGATGGATTTTTAGCTGCAATGTCCATCATTTCCGATGACCCTAACAAAATTTCTACAGCCAAGACTACCTTGCTGACCCTTACTCAAGGAATTCGTTCTTAACTGAATATGTAGCTACCTTTAGGAGGTGGGTATTAGACACCTCCTGGAATGAGGCTGCTCAACGCTTCCATTTTTCGCAGGGGCCTTTCAGAAGCAATGAAAGAAGAATTGACCTGTGTTGATGCCCTGGAAGATTTTAGTTCCTTTGTTCAGCTCTGCATTAAAATTGATTCCAGATTAAATGAGAGGCGTTAAGAAAGGGCAGGTAATAGAAGTCATGGTATTAGTACTTCTGATTTTCCTAGAGAAGTAGTTCCTCCCACTACTCAATCTGCTGAAGAAGAGGCTATGCAAGTAGGGTTTGTTCGGGGGCCCATCTCTAGAGAGGAACGTCAGAGGCGAAGAGTTAACCAGCTCTTTCTGTACTGTGGTGGAAAGGGGCATTTCGCTGTAGTGTGCCCCCGAAAACTGAAAACTCAGGTATTAAGACAGGAGGGGAGGGAATGTTGTTAAAGCAAATCCTCCCCTCACAGAGGATTGTCTGTCAGACCTGAAGGTAATTCAATCCATGTTTGAGTGGATGACAGCTCCTAACATCGATAGAGGTACACTGTACCAAGTATAGGTTTGTCACTTTGCTGGAATTTTGGGGTCTAGTTGGTAACCCAGCAGTCAGTTTAGGCTCCCACCCAGTTAAGCCCTAGTAATGCCCCCAGCCTCCCCAGTTATGCCCATGGTCCAATGCCAGCCCTTGTTTCTTCTGAGTAGCCCAATTATGTCCAACCCCAACCCCCTCTTCTACTGATCTACCCATTTATGCCCATGATCCAACCCAGTCCCTGCTTCCCCTGATCTGCCCAATTATGTCCCGATGCACCTCAACCTCCAACCCACAACTATCATCACTAAGCCCTCCTCCTCCAATAGGGATTAATTATATTATATTAATATAATATATTATATTATATATGGGATCAAGTACCAGGCACTGTTCTATTATTACAGGGAAAAAGGGAATCATTTTTAAAATTAGAATTATTTTATTAAAATGGTCTATGGGATATTGCCTTCTCGTAATTTGGATATTTTTTGTATAATGGGTTTCTGTATAACTGATCCCATATCTGTTTAAAATGAAATGATGTCCAACAGCACAGTACTGTAGTGCCAAAACAAAGCTGTAATACACAACAATGTCTAATCATAGGGTCATTTGGCTGCCTAATTGCTTGGCACCCAGTCCAGAGATCAGACCACAGGAATATTCCATTATTTCTGCTTGATATCGTATGGAACCACATCGGTTGGGAAGCCTGACGATTTGTCTCTGTACATGGGAAGGAGTGGGAGCCAATATTTAGCCATTGGAACCAGTGACTAATGGGCTGTGGTTCCAGTTTGTAGGAAAGTATTGGATGAATAGGCTTTCTACTAATAATAAATAGGTAAGTACTGAGCTCCTGACAACTACTGTAAGTTTCCTGCCATTTCTTCATGGAAACAGGGAATTATTTTCAGTTAAGCAAGTGAATGCAGTTGACAACCTTTAATCATAAGGCCTAGAAAAAAGTCTGGTAGAAGTTTCTCGGGACCTCTCCACCTCTTCTCTATTTTAATTTTTCCTACTTTTATTTCTTAAATGACGGTTATGGAATTTTGTTTTGAATTATATATTTAATATGAACTCATCCTTTTTTAAACACTAATCAGTACTAGCAATTTCTGAACTTACTCTTATGAACTTTGAATCACGGACAGCCTAAGGCTGTATTTGGATAAGCACTAGCACTTTAATTCAAGTCTAAAATCTATTGACGTATTTTATATTTAAATATATCGATGAATTTCTGGCTCACGAATAGTCGGAAGTTATACACAGAAAAGCACTAGCCCTTTATCCTCTTATTAATATTGTTGTAAGACAATAGTGGTTAATTTTCATTAATGAATTGATTTGTTATGGGTATGTGATTATCAATGCAATGGACAATTGTAACAGCCATAGAACGTTAATAGAACAAGCACTGGCACTTAAATCAATGAATTTTATTAGACAATCACAATAATTAATTAAAATCATTAATGAATTACACAGATGATAATATAGAATCAATTTAGTTATTAACGCTGGAAGATATTTATCGGCGCACAATATCAGTGATAATAAAGAATTAGGAAGTGTTTGAGGGTGCGGGGGTTTACTACCTTTTCTCTTTCCCTTCGTACAAACTAGGGATGCACCGAATCCACTATTTTGGATTCAGCCGAACCACCGAATCATTCACGAAAGATTTGGCCGAATACCGAATCCGAACCCTTGATTTCCCTCCCCGTGCCTAATTTGCATATGCAAATTAGGATTTGGTTCCACTGGGGAGAAGGATTCGGCCGAATCCGAATCCTGCTGAAAAAGGCGGAATCTTGGCCAAATCCCGAACCGAATCCTGGATTCGGTGCATCCCTAGTACAAACAATTTAGTAATTCACACCATCTCCCCTCAAGAGAGGTGAGTTTGAAGTAATTGATTAAGACCACTTCTTTTTTTTACTAACCAATGAATAATTTGTTTAGCAGCAATCCAATCAGATCTTTACATGTATAGCCGCCGTTAGTTATATATTCATTATATATTGGAGGAGCAATGTGAACGTTATCCCTTGGGCCAATATCAACCAATCAGTGATTAGTATTTTATAACCAGCAGTAGGTAGAACAGTGAAAGCAAAAAATTGATTGGCTGCCATGGGGTACTGTCTAGGTACAGATATGCCCAGATTTAAAGTAAATGAACCCTACTGTATTATTATTTCTACGCACTGCATGTGGCTGCCTCTTACTCACTTCTCACTACTCACTGCATCATCGTTTTGCTTCTGCAACCTGTTGGGGTCTTCTCTGAAGAATGTAGCCTTTTAAATAGGCTTAACATTGACGGGATGTTATAGTTTCAATCCTTTTTGTGTGTAATCAATGTCTGCTCCAGGGTAGCTGTGCTGGAGGCAAATTCTACAGTCCTGTCTCAATAAGCCATATTTGTTGTAATTTAACTACTTGACATCAGAATGGTGCCTTTGTTTTCAATACAGAAAAAAACAACAACAAAAAGAATGTATTGTATAAGGTTCTGATTACATCACATCATCTTGGAATGAAATAAAAAGGCTTTGTGTGTCAATATGCCTGCAGGATTGGTTAAAACAGTGGCAAGTTGTGTTATATTTCATGCAAAAACCCCTTTCAAGAAAGGCCAGTGCAGGTATGAATAGTATGGGAATGCTGCCCAGTGTTATATCTGCCTAGGGAAGGGAACACAAAACAATAAGGCAGTGTAAAGGAGTGTTGTGTTAACAGCTATTATTTACTAATGCAGACTAATATGGAAATTCGACAACAGAATGTTATTGCACATACCTGATACAATAAGGGCAAACTGAGAAAACATATTGAATGTGATTTCAGACCAACTGTTGATGCAATCCAAGACTACCAAAAGCTTAGAAGGTTAGGGAATGTTGGGATATATTTTTGGTATAGACCACAAAGCGGCCACAGATTGACCAACATTTTCTTCCATCAGCTCCAATAAAGGAGTGATGATTGCCCAAAGTTTTCCTTAATGTCTACTGCATGGAATCAAGGAAAAAGAGAAGGTACTGGCACACAGAGCAGTTTAAACCGGGGTGCAACCCCTGGTATGTTTATTGCATCAACAACGTTTCGGAGGGCGTTCCCCCTTCGTCAGGTGATACAGACAATACGTGCAAGGCCCTTAAATAGGTAAGTAAACCCACCCCCTCATTAAACAAAGGAATTAGAGTCCCAAGTGTGTCCAAAAAAGTAGAAAAAAATGTTTCCAAAAAATGTTTCAATAGTCCAATCCAGGTGGAAGTCCATTTGTTCAATTGTAACAAACAAGTAACAAAAAAGTAACAAAAAAGTAGCGGAACAGTCAGTAATTCAATAATGAACAGTATACAAACTGAAAAGGTATTCAAAACCATATATTCTAACAAACAACTGTTGAACTGTCCCTATTAATCGAAAAAAAAGGTATATTACCTTACCCTGGATGCATATTCGAATATTTTCAATTTAAAATCTGAAAAATAGAAAGGATGGTTAATTAAACCAGCAGTAAAGATAAAAACTAAAAAAAATTGTTTTTAAAATTACAAAAAACATGTTAAATTGAATTCTTCATTCAAGCCTCTAGGGGACTGCGTCTGTAGAGTCCATATCCAGAAGCTTTCACGCTGTAATAATTTTTGTTTAAGGTCCTGTCCCTGTTTGACACTCACTCTTTCCAAAATCTGCCAGCGGATCTGTGACACCCTATGTTTATAATCGTAAAAATGTTTGGCTAAAGTGGTTTCCTGCTTTTTCTTTTTATCCGTTTTCTCCTCCATGTCTGGCTGAAAGTTTCTTATAACAGACTCGTGTTCATTTAAACGGATTTTGATGGTACGTTGTGTCTGACCCACATATGCCATACCACATGGGCATTTGATACAGTATATAACCCCCTTAGAGTTGCACGTGTGGAAACCTTTGATGTTGTATGGTGTTCCTTTGAGTGGGTGCATCACCTTATCCCCTTTGATTATGCCATTGCAGTGACCACAGTTATGACATGGGTGGGTACCTATAGAGATTTTTGTGGTTGTCATGTTTTTCTGTTTTTAATCAGATCTTCAATATTCTTTCCCCTTTTGTACGAAAATATCGGAGGTAATGGGAAGATGCTGGACGTCTTAGGATCTTTCTCCAAAATGCCCCAATATTTTAATATTGTTTTTTTGATAAACCCCGAATTGGTGTCATAGGTGGACACGAAAGGTATTCTTTGAACCATGTCCTTCTTTCTTTGCTGTAATAAACTTTCTCTTGGCATATTACCGACCTCCTCTTGTGTTTTTTTTAAAATTTCCTGTTTGTAACCTCTATCACTGAATTTTTTTATCATTTTCTCAGACTCCTGTTTAAATAGGTCGTCAGTACTGGTTATCCTTCTCACCCTCATCATCTGACTTTTAGGTAACCCTTTAAATAAATTGGGGGCATGGAAACTTGTGGGGCGTAATAACGTGTTTCGATCCGTGGGCTTTGTATACACGGTGGTATAGAAAGTACCTTCATTAAGGGATACATTTACATCCAAAAAGTGTATCAATGTGGGATGATTTTCCAATGTAAATTTAATCGTTTGGTGACATGAATTTAGGTAATCCAAGAACTGATTAAGGTGTTCTTGTGAACCCTTCCAAATAAAAAATGTATCGTCCATATATCTCATATAGGACTCAATATACCCTGCAAATTCATTATTAGAAAAAATAAACTTCTGTTCAAAACAATCCATGAAAATATTAGCATATGCAGGTGCCATGTTGGCACCCATGGTGCAACCCTGTACCTGTAAATAGAATTCATTATTGAATGTGAAAAAGTTATTGGTGAGAACCAATTCAAGTAATGTGCATAAGAAATTGATTTTGAATGTAGGTAAGTCCGTGTGTCCCAAATAGGTACGTACACATTCCACCCCCTCTTCATGTGGGATAGAGGTATACAAATCCCGCACATCCAATGAACACAAAATGCAATCACTCTCGGGTGCCTTGATATCATTCAGTCTTAATAAAATATCGGTGGTGTCTTTTAAACATGGTTTGAGTGTGGGGATAATATCCTGTAATGCTATGTCCACAAAAATAGCCAATGGTTGAAGGAGTGAACCCACATTAGAGACTATAGGTCTCCCTGGAGGGTCCTTGAGGGTTTTATGTATTTTGGGCAGAAAATAAATGTGTGGTACCTGGGCATATTTACACAGTAATAAATCATATATACTTTCAGTGATCATGCCTTCCATCAGGGCAGAGTGTAATAAGATATTGATTTGATCCTTTAGTGCTATCATAGGATTGTCGCCAATTTTCCTATAATGCTTTGTATTGCCCAATTGTCGGAAAGCCTCTTTGTTATAATCGGTTGTATTTAACACCACAATTCCTCCCCCTTTGTCAGCCTTACAGATTATGACATTGTCATTTTCCTGTAGTTTCTTAATTCCTGACCATTCCGAGGTGGTAATATTGGTACATTTAGATTTATTCTGTTTAGCTAAATGTTCCTCGACTTCTGCTTTAACCAAAGTTTCAAATACTTCAAGGGATGGAGGATTACAAGGTGGCATATACGTGCTCCTAACCTGTAATTTGGAAATTAACTTTCTCTCCATTTCATCCTGTTTTCTACCCAGTTCCTTCCCTGAGAAAAACACCTTGAGCTTTAGGGCCCGCATAAATTTGAAAAAATCAATAGAAAAATTGAATGGTGGATTAACATGCATAGGGACAAAATTAAGACCCTTGTTCAATACAGACATTTCACCTGGGGACAATTCCAAAGATGAAAGATTAAACACATTATTTACCTCCTTGCTCTGTTCTTTACAAAGGGTCTTTGGTCAACAGCTTCAGATCCAAGCTTCTCATATCAATCTTCAGATTCGGATGCCTCCTTGCTCACGTCTTCTCAAGCGTCACCTGCTGCTTTTTTAGACAGAGCCCGTGGAAACACCGCAAGACAAGACAGGGGAAGAAAAAGACCCTTTGTAAAGAACAGAGCAAGGAGGTAAATAATGTGATAGCACTAAAGGATCAAATCAATATCTTATTACACTCTGCCCTGATGGAAGGCATGATCACTGAAAGTATATATGATTTATTACTGTGTAAAAATGCCCAGGTACCACACATTTATTTTCTGCCCAAAATACATAAAACCCTCAAGGACCCTCCAGGGAGACCTATAGTCTCTAATGTGGGTTCACTCCTTCAACCATTGGCTATTTTTGTGGACATAGCATTACAGGATATTATCCCCACACTCAAACCATGTTTAAAAGACACCACCGATTTTTTAGTAAGACTGAATGATATCAAGGCACCCGAGAGTGATTGCATTTTGTGTTCATTGGATGTGCGGGATTTGTATACCTCTATCCCACATGAAGAGGGGGTGGAATGTGTACGTACCTATTTGGGACACACGGACTTACCTACATTCAAAATCAATTTCTTATGCACATTACTTGAATTGGTTCTCACCAATAACTTTTTCACATTCAATAATGAATTCTATTTACAGGTACAGGGTTGCGCCATGGGTGCCAACATGGCACCTGCATATGCTAATATTTTCATGGATTGTTTTGAACAGAAGTTTATTTTTTCTAATAATGAATTTGCAGGGTATATTGAGTCCTATATGAGATATATGGACGATACATTTTTTATTTGGAAGGGTTCACAAGAACACCTTAATCAGTTCTTGGATTACCTAAATTCATGTCACCAAACGATTAAATTTACATTGGAAAATCATCCCACATTGATACACTTTTTGGATGTAAATGTATCCCTTAATGAAGGTACTTTCTATACCACCGTGTATACAAAGCCCACGGATCGAAACACGTTATTACGCCCCACAAGTTTCCATGCCCCCAATTTATTTAAAGGGTTACCTAAAAGTCAGATGATGAGGGTGAGAAGGATAACCAGTACTGACGACCTATTTAAACAGGAGTCTGAGAAAATGATAAAAAAATTCAGTGATAGAGGTTACAAACAGGAAATTTTAAAAAAAACACAAGAGGAGGTCGGTAATATGCCAAGAGAAAGTTTATTACAGCAAAGAAAGAAGGACATGGTTCAAAGAATACCTTTCGTGTCCACCTATGACACCAATTCGGGGTTTATCAAAAAAACAATATTAAAATATTGGGGCATTTTGGAGAAAGATCCTAAGATGTCCAGCATCTTCCCATTACCTCCGATATTTTCGTACAAAAGAGGAAAGAATATTGAAGATCTGATTAAAAACAGAAAAACATGACAACCACAAAAATCTCTATAGGTACCCACCCATGTCATAACTGTGGTCACTGCAATGGCATAATCAAAGGGGATAAGGTGATGCACCCACTCAAAGGAACACCATACAACATCAAAGGTTTCCACACGTGCAACTCTAAGGGGGTTATATACTGTATCAAATGCCCATGTGGTATGG
Source organism: Xenopus petersii (assembly GCA_038501925.1). NCBI lineage: Eukaryota > Metazoa > Chordata > Amphibia > Anura > Pipidae > Xenopus > Xenopus petersii. The sequence continues at coordinate 135,446,503 of CM076681.1, forward strand.
CATATGTGGGTCAGACACAACGTACCATCAAAATCCGTTTAAATGAACACAAGTCTGTTATAAGAAACTTTCAGCCAGACATGGAGGAGAAAACGGATAAAAAGAAAAAGCAGGAAACCACTTTAGCCAAACATTTTTACGATTATAAACATAGGGTGTCACAGATCCGCTGGCAGATTTTGGAAAGAGTGAGTGTCAAACAGGGACAGGACCTTAAACAAAAATTATTACAGCGTGAAAGCTTCTGGATATGGACTCTACAGACGCAGTCCCCTAGAGGCTTGAATGAAGAATTCAATTTAACATGTTTTTTGTAATTTTAAAAAAATTTTTTTTTAGTTTTTATCTTTACTGCTGGTTTAATTAACCATCCTTTCTATTTTTCAGATTTTAAATTGAAAATATTCGAATATGCATCCAGGGTAAGGTAATATACCTTTTTTTTCGATTAATAGGGACAGTTCAACAGTTGTTTGTTAGAATATATGGTTTTGAATACCTTTTCAGTTTGTATACTGTTCATTATTGAATTACTGACTGTTCCGCTACTTTTTTGTTACTTTTTTGTTACTTGTTTGTTACAATTGAACAAATGGACTTCCACCTGGATTGGACTATTGAAACATTTTTTGGAAACATTTTTTTCTACTTTTTTGGACACACTTGGGACTCTAATTCCTTTGTTTAATGAGGGGGTGGGTTTACTTACCTATTTAAGGGCCTTGCACGTATTGTCTGTATCACCTGACGAAGGGGGAACGCCCTCCGAAACGTTGTTGATGCAATAAACATACCAGGGGTTGCACCCCGGTTTAAACTGCTCTGTGTGCCAGTACCTTCTCTTTTTCCTTGATCCTTTGGGAGTGCCGTCTCCCCTTGGTCCTGGGCACCAGCATTACCTCACGAAGGGCCTGAGTGTGCGCGTGGTTCTCTTTGGACTACTGCATGGAATCATTCATACCATTGCCAGCCACTGGGTAGCCACCAGCTAGTAAGGTTGGAAAGACTTGACCAGAGAAAACTGGTTGGATTCCTTAGTACTGTATGATAGCTACAGTATATTAACAGCAGAACAATTACAGTAAAACAGTTACAGTATGACTGTTACAGTGTTTAAAATGAGAAAGAGGAAAGCGCTGTCTGTCAGTCTGCAATAAAAATTAATCACAGCAGTAAATCTTCATTGGAGTGCTCTCCTCTTTCTCGTTTAAAATTCTGGCTTCAGACGTGCGGTACATCTATTCCTGAAAGGATTGAAGCATTCTTCATCAGTGGCTATTGGCTGTGCACTTGATTCATTCTTCTTTCCACATGACTGTTATAGTATAGCAGTTATAGCACAACGGTTGCAGTATGGCAGTTACAGTAAAATAGTTACAGTAGAACTGTTACAGTATGACAGTTATAGTAGGACTGTGACAGTACATCAATTACAGGAGGATAGTTACAGCATAACAGTTACAGTACAGTAGAACACTTACAATACATCACTTACAGTAGGATTGTCAGGCCCGGATTTGTGGAAAGGCCACCTAGGCCCGGGCCTAGGGCGGCAGGATTTTAGGGTTGCGGCATGCTGCCCAACCACACCCACATTGGTTCAAAAACACTGGGGATGCGCTGGAGATACGATCATTTTTTTAATTTCCCGTGCACCAATCTCCATTTCTCCTGTTCCCCTGGAGGGGACAGGGGCAACGAACGATAGTGGGCCTAGGGGCGCCCACTATGTAAATCTGGCTCTAAGGATTGTAACAGCATAATGGTTACAGTAGACTTACAGTGGTACAGGTACAGTACAACAGTTACAGTAGGAGAGTTACAGTATAAAGCTGGCCATAGACGTGCAGATTTGTACGACTATATCTTTGCATCTATGGAAAGCTTAATAGTTACAGTACATCAGTTAAAGTAATATAGTTACAGTAGAACAGTTATAGTAGGATAGTTACAGTAGAACAGTTACAGCAGAACAGTTATAGTACATAAATTACAGTATGACAGTTACAGTAGAACAGTTACAGTAGAACAGTTACAGTACATAAATTACAGTAGGATAGTTACAGTAGAACAGTTACAGTAGAACAGTTACAGTAGAACAGTTACAGTACATAAATTACAGTATGATAGTTACAGTAGAACAGTTACAGTAGAACAGTTACAGTACATAAATTACAGTAGGATAGTTACAGTAGAACAGTTACAGTAGAACAGTTACAGTACATAAATTACAGTAGGATAGTTACAGTAGAACAGTTACAGTAGAACAGTTACAGTACATAAATTACAGTAGGATAGTTACAGTAGAACAGTTACAGTAGGATAGTTACAGTAGAACAGTTAAAGTACATAAATTACAGTAGGATAGTTATAGTATAACAGTTACAGTAGGACAGTTACAATACACAAGTTACTCAAGTTTTGTGCATATTGCTACTGAAAATGCCTTACCCTTTAAACAAAACAGGGATTGTTTGTCCATATATTGCAATGTATTTAAGCTGACAAATTATGTCAAAGTCATCCCTGGTGTGGCTGTCTGTATGAATTCTGTGGTCACAGCCTCATTGCACCCCCGTCTAATGGTTTTTAAAAATTAGTGGTGAGCACAACTTTCCCTTGTGTGTTACAGTACATAAGTTACAGTAGGATAGTTATAGTATAACTGTTACAATATAAATTATACAAAAACTCAAAGATCAAGTCTTATGAACTGAATATCTCAGTGGAAACAAATCAAAATTGATTCATCTCAACTATTGATACTACTGGGGGGCTGCTATTTGACACAGTATGGAACCACCAGCCCCTGTCAACTATTTTTAAAATAGGGATGCACCGAATCCACTATTTTACGATCAAGCCTATATCCCTCATGAAAAATTCAGCCGAATCCTGAACCGAATCCAACCCCTAATTTTCATATGCAAACTAGGCAAATGGTGGGGAAAGAGAACTCTGCTGAGCACACGGTTAAACATTTTTTACTTCTGTGTTTTTGTGATGAACATGATTTATTTGGATTTAGATTTGCTTTGGCCAGGCAGAATCCTGAAACGAATCCTGGATTCGATGCATCACTAATCTGTTAAGACTGGAGACTTGGTTTAGTAGGAGTCTGTGCAGGTTATGCAAAGTAGATTTATCTAGTATACAAATATTTTTGTTTATATAGGCTCTGTGTACAGAATATAAAGTAAATTAAACCACAATGGACAGAACAATAGCAAATTAAAGCCAAGAGGATCAGGACTGGAAAAACAGGCTCAGCCTAATTAGCATTCAGATTTAGGCCCTCCTGCATCAGCCCAATCAATAATCTAAGGTAGGCCACCCTGGGTTGTGTCGGGGGAATGTGGTGGGCTACCTTGTTACACTGCTACTATTAGGGCAGAGACACACGCTCAGATTCGGGGAGATTAGTCGCCCATCGACAAATCTCCTCTTCTTCGGGGCTAATCTCCCCGAACTGCCTCCTGCCGGCTAGACTGTAAATCGTCGGCGGGATGGCAATTGGTGCGCTTTGTTTTCTGAAGTCGTCCTTGCGAGGAAACTTTGGGCGACATCGGAAAACGAATCACTCCAAGTGCCATCCCACCGGTGATTTAGATTTTACCCGGCGGGACAGTTAGGGGAGATTAGTCGCCCCGAAGAAGAGCCGATTTATCGCCGGGCATCTAAATCTCCCCAAATCTGAGCATGTGTCTCAGCCCTTAGGGGCACTTCCAGGTGGATACATTTGCCCCCAAAATACCCTTATTCTGCCCAAAATTCTTTGCCCTTTCTGGAATATAACAGCCCATCACATTTTAGAGGATAGGTAATAATAATAATAAAACACAGAGAATGTCCGTACACTAATTGATTCATTTATAGTTACTATTATCTTGCACTTGCACTTTTTGTCTGTTTTTGTCTGTTGTCTGGTACTTCTATGTTGTGTGTAGCACCAGGGTCCTAGAGGAACGTTGTTTCATTTCACTGCACACTGTACAAACGTATATGCATGAAATGACAATAAACTCACTCTTGACTCTCTTGACATAGCTGTATTCCCGCATGCAAAGGAGTAACACTGCCCCTACCCTGCACTGTCTGCTCCCAGGACAAGGGAAATGGTTGCATGGGAAATGCACTGTAATTATGAAGGAGCCAGACTCACTTCCAGTGACACAATAAAAGAACCTGACAGAGCCACTGAAATTCTGGGTCCAATGGGTGAGAAGGCTGCAAAGAATATCGGTTCAGTTTCAAGTGCAGAGGGCTTGGGCCATAACCCTTAAAGCTTTGCACTTGCATAAAGGGCATCAGTTAATGAAACATAAAATAACATACATTTAAAAAAAAAAAAATATATATATATATATATATATATATAAGTCCGAGAAGCATGAATGCACACTGGGATTTAATAAAAATATAATTTTATTTGGTTACATTAAAACAGATCAACGTTTCGGTCCAAGTCATCTTGATAAAGGTCCTAGGCTTGAACCGAATCGTTGATCTGTTTTAATGTAACCAAATAAAATTATATTTTTATTAAATCCCAGTGTGCACTCATAATTCTCGGACTTATATACATACATGTCTGGGTGCCTTTTTGGATTCCAGTGGAGTGCGGATCACGAAGGACTTCTCTATATATATATATATATATAGCAAAAGAAACAGATCTGGTGCACAACGATAACAAGAAAGACGCCTGTGTGCTGGTTCTATGTCCATAGTAAATGTATCCAAAAAAACAGCCGCACCAACAGGACTTTCATGAAAAACAAAAAGTGCTTTTATTCAACGTCCTGAGGACGGCCCAAGTACGGGGCTGAAACGTTGAATAAAAGCACTTTTTGTTTTTCATGAAAGTCCTGTTGGTGCGGCTGTTTTTTTGGATATATCTATCTATATATATATATATATATATATATATATATATATATATATATATATATATATATATATATATATATATATATACACAAATATATATATACATATATATGTATATATCTATATATATATATATATATATATATATATATATATATATACACAAATATCTATATATATATATATATATATATATATATATATATATATATATATATATATATATAAAGTAACAAAAGAGTCCGCACACACAGGACTTATGTGAAAGAAAAAAATGATCGTTTATTCAACGTTTCGGCTCAGCTACATGAGCCGTCCTCAGGAAGGAGGCTCATGTAGCTGAACTGAAACGTTGAATAAACGATCATTTTTTTCTTTCACATAAGTCCTGTGTGTGCGGACTCTTTTGTTACTTGATGACCATTGTTTTATAGTTCCAGCACCAAGGCATCCATTTTGTGGTCTGGGTGCACCGACCCAGCGCTGTTTGTATATATATATGTATACTATATATATATATATATAGATATATATATATATATAGATACAGTATATATAGATATATATATTAGGTGAACGATCCCTTTAACATAATACGTTATCTATAAAACATATCTTGCCCTTCTATGATTTAGTAACTGACCCAGGTGTAATTGTGTAAATACTGTACGTCAATTGCCTTGTGCTTCCTCGTTGGCTCTTTCCCCCGCAGGACTGGCTGTAACGTGAGAATAAAGTGCATCTCATTTGCCTAACAATAGGCAGCAGCTACAGGGACTCACAAGCAGTGTATAGACTGTACAGGTAAACTGCTTCCCTGCACTGATTAGGGCACCGTGTGAGCTCAACCGGATTAGAAATCTTCCTTTTTTTGCATAATTTGATTATCAAAAATGAGCTAATGTTTAACCAAGGTGAGGACAAGCCTGTCAGGAAAGAGAGAGACTTTGAGTGGAACTGAGATCTTCAGCCTTCACCTGGGAACGTGCACAGGTAAACTCTCTATTAATCACTGTTCATGGTTACATACAGCACTTTGCCTGGAACTGAAATCTTTATGTGTAATTATGGATGAGATCTATATCAAATAATCCACCATGGCTAATTAATGTCCATGCTGAATGAATCCCAAATCCATCACTTCATATGGATGGTATTAGTAGTCAAGTAAAATGACCATTGTGACCCTTATATGTGTCTACATGTTGGAAAAACAAGAAAATGATGGTTTAAAATCTTATTCTTATTACAAGCATGCCCCAGTAGATGCTGCTAGATGTAGTCCTGTAAAACCAGTGCTTGTCTTTATCTGCTTTATTTAATGTTTTGCTAAGCATCAAGCTCTAGTACTTTGTATCTCCGGGCTATTAACATTAATATTTCTGAGATCCTCCCCTTTCACGTGCTTCAGTAAGATTCCTGTAGTAAATAGCTGGAAGCTGTGTTATTGCTTATAGGAATCAAAGCTTATCAATGGAACATTTAACTCTTAGGATTCTTATATGTTACCCCACAATGTTCAATCCATTCTTCTAAAATATTCCACCAGAAATTCAGGGTTCTAAATGCTCCACCAGAATGTCCAATGCAGGATTCTTGTAATCCCCTCCTCCACAATATTAAAATCATAGCTCCAGGAGGTTCCACCGGACCTGCCACTTTACTACCGTAGAAAAAACTTCAGGGTCTAAAATAGAAACCCCTAAAAAGTTCAGTTTAAGGGTCCAAAACATTTCTGTAGGATTTTCAATTCAATTTTAAATGCTTCTCTCAAACATTCAACTCTTCTTCTACATCACTGGTCTAAAATGTTCTACCACAATGTTCGAGTCATGGGTCTTAAAACATTCCACCAAAGTTATAAAACTTGCCCTTTCCCCAAATGTCCAGTTTACAGCCCTTAAAAAGTCATAATTGGAATCAAAGCTTGAAGCTTATCCACAGAGCGTTCGACTTGGGGTTCTACGTGTTCGCCCCACAATGTTCAATTAGTGGTTGAATTGTTCCACCAGAATATTGCAGTTATGGTGCTAATACTGTAATGTTTGTTCGAATTTACCAGTTCATGGTTCTAAATGCTCCACCTGAATGTTGAATTCATTGTTGTAAAATGTTCCCTGGAACTTTCTTTGTTTGAAGCTTGTACCAATGTATTCAGGGAATTCTTAAAGTTAAACATTTTGGGTTAGTATTATGGATAATTTACCCCCTACTGTAATTTATAAAGATATTATAACTTGCTAAGGAGTTATGTGACCATATAAAAGCACAAGGCCACAGGCCAAGTGGGCAAATGATTATAAATGCTGGCAATTGCTAAGCACTGTTTAAAAGGATATAGTTTACATGCTTTTCATGACTCTTGTGTAATATTCATATATAATACACAAAAGCCATGAATATCCTGTAAATTATATCCTTATAAACGGTGAGTTCTGATGTCATCAGTTATAAACGGTGAGTTCTGATGTCATTTCTGTCACATGACTCATTGAAATTTGTGTATTATAATAAATAAAGTACCCCCAATTGTAAAATATGAGGATATTAGAAGTTACCTCGGAGTTCCATGACCTGTATAAAAACACTCGGCCTTTGGCCTCGTGTTTTTATATGGTCATGAAACTCCTCGGTAACTTATAATATCCCTATATTTTACAAAAGGGGGTACTTTATTCACTATATAATACACAAAAGCTATGACTATCTTGTAAATTATATCCTTATAAACGGTGAGTTCTGATGTCATCAGTTATAAACGGTGAGTTCTGATGTCATTTCTGTCACATGACTCACTGAAATTTGTGTATTATAATAAATAAAGTAACCCCAGTTGCAAAATATGAGAATATTAGAAGTTATCTTTGGCCTCGTGTTTTTATATGGTCATGAAACTCCTCAGTAACTTATAATTATCCTTATATTTTACAAGAGGGGGTACTTTATTCACTATATATATAAATATATATATATATATATATATATATATATATATATATATATATATATATATGGAAAGAAGATCAGCACTCACTGAAGTTTTGGTGAAATTGTGTTGATTTATTAATCAAAAATCACATCTTATCCGACGTTTTGGTCCCACACGGGTACGTCGGATAAGATGTGATTTTTGATTAATAAATCAACACAATTTCACCAAAACTACAGTGAGTGCTGATCTTCTTTCCATATATGAATTACATTTGGATCGTGCACCTCTGGCTTCACCCTTTGGTTTGAGTGCAGGCACTGTGGGACTCTATATATATATATATATATATATATATACTGTATATCATACCGCCCAACATTTCGGAAATAAAAAGATGGACAAAAAAAATTGCCACGCTACACGAGGCAAGTTGTTTCAGCCATGCTCCTTTTTTTGTGGCCACACCCCCTAATTACTATGCTCATTTTACAAAATTTGGCAGGTTATGAAAGTTTGAACATATTTCTGTGTTTTTTTTCACTTATTACAGTTTTGCTAATGAAGGTGAATTGCCCTTTAAGCTGTGAGTCTAACTTCTCCAAAAAGACCTGTTTATCAAAATTGTTACAATTAATTATTTGCTTATCTCAAAATTGTTACACCACCCCATGAAATATATACCCACGGTAGTAATTTGGCGCCAAGTACCATTGCTAGGCAACCACCGTTGCTACCGAACCATGGGTCCTCTGCAACATGTTACTTTGATCGTGTGCAAAGAATAGGAAGTGGGAATAGGGAACAAGTCAAAGATACAGATCTTTTAGGGGTAAAATCGTGAACAAACGTCTTACGGCACCATCAAGCCGCGTATATATATATATATATATATATATATATATATATATATATATATAAATACAGCACCAGGGGTCTTGCCATGAAAATAGTCTTATATTGTTACATGGTATGTATAACCATTTCGGTCCCCATTGGATCCTTTATCATGGTGAAAATACATACATGGTTCTCCCTTAAATAATCTCCATCCACATGTTATTAAAGTGCCTGTAACATCATGTGCAAATTTTAACCCATTGTTTGGCCTGGACACCAGCAACATCCTGTTTCATGATTGGAAGAAGGTTATACAGGATACATTGAAACAGCCAATTGCACAACACTGGTTAAATACAAGACATTCTATTTCCTCAGTTAAATGTATGCCAATCAACTGTGTAAAAACGTGTAAAAAAGATATAAATCAGATGCTATTACGAAAAGAGGCTTTTTGGACACAGGAACTTGGATGTGTGGCTCCAAATGGATTGAACACTAAACTCCAATTGAATTGTTTCTGAAACCGTAGATGATGTCCCCCGGTGAACTGTTGGTTGAACAACAGAACTGGTTCAACATAGTAGGAGGGTTTATGTCCATTTATAGCTAACCTGTTGGTAATGAGGAATGTATTGGCAGTTTAAAATATGCTGCAATGTCTATTTTCTTATCCTTTAGGGTAAGGCCACACAAGGAGATTCAGGGAGATTTTGTCGCCTCAGCATTAGTGCAGGCGACTTTACATTGTAGCCTATGGGAAAACACGCTGAGGCAGTTCGGGGAGATAGTCGCTCAAAAGACGAGCCGATTAGTCACCACAAAATCTTTCAGAAAGAGCCAGAACTTTAGGATGGAACTGCTTTCTGGCAGGCGGTTGTTTCTCCTACTCAATGTAACTGAATGTGTCTCAGCGGGACCTGGATTTTACTATTGAGTGCTGTTCTTAGATCTACCAGAGAGCTGTTATCTTGTGTTAGGGAGCTGTTTTCTGGTTGCCTTCCCATTTTCTGCTGATGGGCTACTGGGGGGAAAGGGAAGGGGGTGATATCACTCCAACTTGCAGTACAGCAGTAAAGAGTGACTGAAGTTTATCAAAGCACAAGTCACATGACTGGGGGCAGCTGGGAAACTGACAATATGTCTAGCCCCATGTCAGATTTCAAAATTGAATATAAAAAAATCTGTTTGCTCTTTTGAGAAATGGATTTCAGTGCAGAATTCTGCTGGAGCAGCACTATTAACTGATGTGTTTTGAAAAAAATTTTTTTTTCCCATGACAGTATCCCTTTAATCATAAAAATGGCTCCAATGAGTCTGAGTGCTACAGTGGCAGCTGGAACATGGGGTGTCAGTGGGGGTCATTTATCAACACTGGGCAAATTTGCCCATGGGCAGTAACCCATGGCAACCAATCAAATTACTGCATTCATTGTTCTACTTGCAAGCTTATCACTGATTGGTTGCTATAGTTTACTGCCCAAGGGCAAATTTGCCCAGTATTAATAAATGAGCCCCAGTGTCACTAGAAATGGAGAGTTGGCGGTTCATGGAGTTCATAATACTTGTGACAGATTTAGGAACTTGCACCCCCTTTTTTATTGCAATCACTCTGCAGCCTTCTGGCAATAGTGTTTGGAGTTAAACTCACAGCCCATGTCCCAGCTCCGAGCATGTTCAGCGCCAACTGAAAACAATGGTTCAAGGGCTCGCCCATGTTTGTTTAGTAACGTGAGTTGCTCTGTATCTCGGTAGTAACCTCATATAACTGTCTAACACTTGTAGCAACACTTGTAAAGATTGTTTCTAAATTGTAAAATAATCGATTACTCTTATATCTTGGGAACTGTTAACAACTCCTATAACAGGGTCAGACATAAAGAACATAAGAAACATCGTAAAATAGTAGTTAAAGAGCAGTAGTGATAGTTGTAATGTATTTATTGGTTACATACCCATCGGGTCATTTTAAAGTCATGATTTTTATGGTGTAGTTTTTTATTTCTGAATTACATTATTTACACTGCAAATATTTCACTCATATAAATCTTATTTCTGAATCAACAAGTGTCTTTTTTTTTTAGTTGTAATATTGGTGTGTAGGTCAATTTGCCTGGTCATGTGCTTTCAGAAAGTCAGTACTGCACTGCTTTCTAACAGACTGTTGTTTCTCCTACTGAAGGAGTCACAGTGAGACATGTATTTTTACTATTCAAAAGCTGTAATCTGGTTCCTTTCCCATTAATCCATTGTTAGGCTGCTGGGGAGGAAATGGAGGAGGTGATATCACTCCAACTTGCAGTACAGCAGTAAAGAGTGACTGAAGTTTATCAGAGCACAAGTCACATGACTGGGGGAACCTTGAAACAGGCTATATGTCTAGACCCATATCAGATTTCAAAATAGTGGGGTGCCTTAGGTTTTAACTGAAGTCAAGTTTTTACTGAAGTCAAGTTTCACCCCACCAGCAGGGCACAAATAAGCACCCACTACTCATTTCAGACTGGACCTCCTTAGATCAGAACAAGGTTATATATAGAAACGTTGGGGTAACAGTCACCCTGCTATAGTTCCAGGCAGGGCCGCCATTAGAAATCACGGGGCCCCGTACAACAAAATTTTTGGGGCCCCCTGGGCCCCGCCCACACTGACGACCAAGCTCCACCCCATTTCCCGCCCACTCCACATCGCAGTTAAAAGACCACACAGACATCAGCGCTAAAAAAGTAACCCCCACGACACAAGTTGTAAAAAGCTATTGATGGTCAGGGCCCCCTTATAAAAAATTGGGGCCCCAAAAAAAAAAAAAAATTAAAATTTTTTTTTTTTTAAAAAAACATTGGTGGCAGGGGCCCCCTTATAAGTTAAAAAAAAACTTGGGGCCCCAACAAAAAAAAATGTAAAAAAAACTAAAAAATAAACAAACATTGGTGGCAGGGGCCCCCTTATAAGTTAAAAACAAATTGGGGCCCCAAAAAAAAAATTTGAAAAAAAAAAAAAACTGGTGGCAGGGGCCCCCTTACAAGTTAAAAACAAATTGGGGCCCCAAAAAAAAATTTAAAAAAAAAAAAAAATTTTTTTGAAAAAAAAAAAACATTGGTGGCAGGGGCCCCCTTATAAGTTAAAAACAAATTGGGGCCCCAAAAAAAAATTTAAAAAAAAAAAAAATTTTTTTTGAAAAAAAAAAAAACATTGGCGGCAGGGGCCCCCTTATAAGTTAAAAACAAATTGGGGCCCTAAAAAAAAATTTGAAAAAAAAAAAAAATTTTTTTTGAAAAAAAAAAAAAAACATTGGCGGCAGGGGCCCCCTTACAAGTTAAAAACAAATTGGGGCCCCAAAAAAAAATTAAAAAAAAAAAAAAAAATTTTTTGAAAAAAAAAAACATTGGTGTCAGGGGCCCCCTTATATGTTAAAAACAAATTGGGGCCCCAAAAAAAAATTTAAAAAAAAAAAAAAATTTTTTTGAAAAAAAAAAACCATTGGCCGCAGGGGCCCCCTTATAAGTTAAAAACAAATTGGGGCCCCGAAAAAAAAAAAAAATTTTTTTGAAAAAAAAAAAAAACATTGGCGGCAGGGGCCTATAGAATATTAAAATAATACATTGGTGGCCAGGAGATTAAAAAAAAAAAAAATACACAAACTGGTGTTCAGTAGAATTGAACTCACGGCTTCAGTACTTCAACTTCACCTCCTTTCGTGACTTCGGGTCTTTTCACTGCTTCAGGACTTCGGCTTCGGCTGTTTTCGTGACTTCGGGTCTTTGCGCTGATTCAGGACTTCGGCTGTTTTCGTGACTTCGGGTCTTTTCGGCGCTTCGTGACTTCGGCTTTTTCCGTGACTTCGGGTCTTTTCAGCGCATCGGCTTCGGCTTTTCGGCACTTCCGCATTCGGCAGCACAGAGGCAAGACGTACGGCTCGGGCGCTCGTAAGGGGGGCCCGGATCTTCAAAAAATGCAGCGCTGCCGGGCCCCCCTTCATGCCCGGGCCCGGTACGCTTGTCCCCCCTGTCCCCCCCTGATGGCGGCCCTGGTTCCAGGGGTACCCAGGGTACAAATAAGTACTCACCCCAAATCTCCCCTTAACTGGCCTCCATTCTGGGCCCCCTTAGCTCATAACAAGGTTACAGATATATAGAAACATTGGGGTAACAGTCACCCTGCTATAGTTCCAGGGGTACCCAGGGTACAAATAAGCACTCTCCCTAAATCTCCCCGTAACTGACCTTCAGACTGGGCCCCCTTAGCTCATAACAAGGTTACAGATATATAGAAACATTGGGGTAACAGTCACCCTGCTATAGTTCCAGTTGTACCCAGGGCACAAATAAGCACTCTCCCCAAATCTCCCCCTAACTGGCCTTCAGGCTGGGCCCCCTTAGCTCATAACAAGGTTACAGATATATAGAAACATTGGGGTAACAGTCACCCTGCTATAGTTCCAGGGGTACCCAGGGTACAAATAAGCACTCACTCCAAATCTCACCCTAACTGACCTTCAGACGGGGCCCCCTTAGCTCATAACAAGGTTACAGATATATAGAAACATTGGGGTGTCACCCTGCTATAGTTCCAGGGGTACCCAGGGTACAAATAAACACTCACCCCAAATCTCCCCTTAACTGGCCTTCAGGCTGGGCCCCCTTAGCTCGTAACAGGAATGGATACGCAACGGATTTTAGCAAATATTTGCAGGTGAAAAATTTGCTATGGCAAAAAAAAATGAGTTGTGCATCAAACTTGCCACGTGCATGAAAATTGTCATGTGTCAAAATGACTCTGACTTTAATGCCGTCGGACAAAATCGTAGCGCGTATAAAAAGTTGTCACTCGTGTCAAAATCATTGAATTCAATGCGTTTCACTCATTTTTCGGGACAGATTCGCCCATCACTAATACTGTAGCTACAGGCCCAGAAGGACAAACGTGTGTTTCATTGCTGAGAAACAAAAGTCTTCCTATTCTGTGGCATCCGAATGACTAACCCGACAGTATTTAATGCTTTTATTTCATGCTTTTAAGAGGAATCCTTCAGACATAATTATAGCACTTCAGCTAATGAGGGTAATAAGAGTGACTAATAGGCTCGCACACATGCCCGGCCTCCTTCTATATTAAATTCAATCCACTGAAATGTTGATGGTAAAGTTCATAAAAATCCACCCTTCCCTTTAAACAAAATATAATCCAAATATTTCATCATGTTAAACCTTCCCAATGGTGTCACCTTCATCCCTGGTCTGGCTGTCCCTATACTCTCACACCTGGGCCCCTTAGATATCACTATGCATTCTGAAAAGGAACTGTTATATAATAATAATAATAATAATAATGACTATTATAATAATAATTAACGGACCCTACATTTCAGGGGAAAGATGGGAGCCAATGGTTAAGCTGATTAAGTTGATAGGACAAGTCAAGTCTTGTTTAACAAGTAATTCCAGTCTTTATGTGGTTAATCTGCCTTATCTTGGTTACCTAGTCTGATATTGCCCAGCCCACTGTCATCTAGGGCAGCTCTTGTAATGATCTAAGGTCACAAAATTGTCTCAGGTGACACTTTGTCGATAGTGGAGACTCAAGATGCACTTAAGGAGCATTCATTGCTGGTCGAAAATCCCACTATAGAGTAGGGAACAACCAATAAGAGTTTGCTTTTAAATAGGTGACCAGTAAATTCTATCTGCTGATTGGTTGCTCTGAACTACTGCTCCTGTCCAGACGTAGTGCCTTTTATTACGTATGGGGTATATGTGCTCTCTACTCTTTAGTGGGATTTTCTACCAGCAATGAAGGCTTCTTGAATGTGTCTCCATCCAGGCCCGGACTGGCAATCTGTGAGTTCTGGCAAATGCCAGAGGGGCTGCTATAAGGTCCCATAGAAAGTTAGTGTTTAGTGGGCTGGTGGGGGCTGTTTGGGCCTCTGTGTACCTGAAATGCCAGGGCCTATTTTAATTCTCAACCCGGACCTGTCTCCATCATACTGGTAACTACCATGTCTCCAAAAATGGATTGGGTGCAGTGGAGTGGATATCCATCATACATTTACCCAGAGGTGCCTGAGGTTTATACCCTGATTATTACCCAAAAAATTGTCATATCATATATACAGTATATATATCCAGAACAGTGCTGATCACTGGTGCTACTATAAGTAGGAGAGACCCATAGTATCCTTACTAGAGGCCGCATTGCCAGATACTCTGATACAATCAGCTGCTTATAGAATAGTTATCAGGCAAGGACATGAATGCTCCCGAGGTAATTAGCAAAGTACTTTATGGCTCCCTCCCTCATTTAACTCACCGCCCTCTTCATATTGTTGCCTCATGATTCCTTAGAAGGCCAAACACCTCTTTCCCACATCGATTTTTGCCATAGCAGACATAGTACATTGATTTTGATGTTCTAAATAATCCAATTAAAGCAACAGGAAAGTGATTCTTGTCAGCTCTCTCCTCTTCAAGGTCTGTTAAGTTCTAATCTGATTTTAATTAATTAGAAATCATTTATACAGGAACATTGCAAAGGGGAATAGATCTACAAGCCCAATTTTCAAGACACATTAAAGAACATAATGAGCAGAAAGACGAGTACGATGAGACCAAGAATACAAATGTAGAGAGGTCTTCTACTGGCACTGGCAGTTTAACTTGATTGCTAGTTCCCATTAACATCCTGTAATGTTTGTATATTGTAAGATATCTGTGGTATTTGGGGAGTGACTATCCACCCTCTATACCAATAACTTTGTTATGCGATAAGGGGGGTCCAGCATATAGGTCAATTGGGGGAGATTTGGGGTGAGTGCTTATTTGTGCCCTGGGTACCCCTGGAACTATAGCAGGGTGACTGTTACCCCAATGTTTCTATATATCTGTAACCTTGTTATGAGCTAAGGGGGCCCAGTCTGAACGTCAGTTAGGGGGAGATTTGGGGTGAGTGCTTATTTGTGCCCTGGGTACCCCTGGAACTATAGCAGGGTGACTGTTACCCCAATGTTTCTATATATCTGTAACCTTGTTATGAGCTAAGGGGGCCCAGTCTGAACGTCAGTTAGGGGGAGATTTGGGGTGAGTGCTTATTTGTGCCCTGGGTACCCCTGGAACTATAGCAGGGTGACTGTTACCCCAATGTTTCTATATATCTGTAACCTTGTTATGAGCTAAGGGGGCCCAGTCTGAAGGTCAGTTAGGGGGAGATTTGGGGTGAGTGCTTATTTGTACCCTGGGTACCCCTGGAACTATAGCAGGGTGACTGTTACCCCAATGTTTCTATATATCTGTAACCTTGTTATGAGCTAAGGGGGCCCAGTCTGAAGGTCAGTTAGGGGGAGATTTGGGGTGAGTGCTTATTTGTACCCTGGGTACCCCTGGAACTATAGCAGGGTGACTGTTAACCCAATGTTTCTATATATCTGTTACCGTGTGAGGGGGAGATTTGGGGTTTATTTGCTGCCCTGTGCACCCCTGGATTTGTAGAAGGGTGACTGTTCAATCCTTACACAATAAGCAGATATTTCCATTCAGAAGGCTAAATATGTTGCTGATTTGTTGATTTGGGTTATTAGATATAGAAAATCTTAGCTCAGGATAGTTACAGTCTATTTCTTTTTGAAAATGAGTTCAGTCCGTAATTACATGATAGAGGTACAAAACACTGGGCAATTGTTTGCCATGGCAATAAACCATATCCAGCAATTAGCTTTATGATTATCCCTGCTAAATTGTGCTTAGTACTGGTGAACTTCTTTAGAATTCTGCTTTATTACTATGGAATACCTGCATAGGCATAGCTTTATGGTACATTTCAGTACAGTACCTTGGGCTGAAAGGACACACCCTGGGCTAGTGATTCCTAAGCCCAGAGGAGTAAAGCACAATAGGAGGGCTTTGGAGGAGACAGAGAAACTGGTAGCCAGAAAGCCAGAGGCAAAGGCAAGTAATTGAAGGTTGAAACTGGGAGCTGAGCTGGTGACACCTTCATTACATATTGTAAAAGGTATGGGATCTAGTATATGGAATACTTGGCACCTTGGGTTTTGTCGATATGGGGTGTTTCCTTAAATGTAGACTACTAAAATATATATAAACTCAATATAATTGTTGTGCCAAAAGTTTGATTTATGAAGCTGAGTTACAATCAAGAGCAAGGTACGGTCCTACTTACTATCAGAGAGAAGAATGGTTTCAATAAGAAACAATAGCAATTCAATAGCATTATTAGATTATAGCTTGCACACCTTTACCTTGTAAGTGTAACATGTTAATTGACAAATATAATACTTTTTGTTCTATACATATTTGACTTGAGATTAGCGACTGTAATTTAAATGGATTTTATCATAATTGTATGCAGAGAGCAAAGTAGAGCAATTTATAGAAACAGTTTTCCTTGGCTAATTAACTCTTCTATGTACAAAATCAGCAACAAAGTATATTAGGGATGCACCGAATCCAGGATTCGGGCAGGATTCAGCCTTTTTCAGCAGCATTCGGATTCGGCCGAATCTTTCTGCCCAGCCGAACGAATTCCGAATCCTATTTTGCATATGCAAATTAGGGGCGGGGAGGGACATTGCATGACTTTTTTGTCAGAAAACAAGGAAGTAAAAAATGTTTTCCCCTTCCCACCCCTAATTTGCACATGCAAATTAGGTTTCAGATTTGGTTCGGTATTCGGCCAAATCGTGAAGGTTTGGCTGAAACCCAAAATAGTGGATTCGGTGCATCCCTAATGTATAAGAAGTCAAAGTAAAAATGGTACTGACAGAGAGGAAGAGTAAGCAGGCAGAGAATGCAGAGCGGGTACAGAGACGGCAGAGACAGACACAGCAGAGATGGTAGAGAGAAGTCTGAGATGGCAGAAACTCTACAAGATGACAAGATGTACAAAGAGGACAGACATGGTACTCACAAACATGGCACACATTTTATAGAGAGGGCAGAAAATGTAGTGGAGACAGGGCACAGACAGATATGGCAGAGATGGTTCAGAGAGGGGAGAGATGTTATAGTGAGGGCAGACACGAAGACAGTACAGACTGATAAGCAGTAATAATACAGAGAGGGCAGAGTTGGTGCAGAGACTGATTCCTTCCCATAAACCCGGACAGATTAACTATAAATTAGAGGGCAATACCAAGTTTTATTGGTGGGTGTGTTTAGTGTTCCTTCTATGTATGTGGCATGCCGATCATTCCTGCAGTTCCTCCCATTATATTAAAGGGATACTGTCACGGGAAAACATGTTTTTTTCAAAACCCACCAGTTAATGGTGCTGCTCCAGCAGAATTCTGCACTGAAATTCTTTTTTTAAAGGAGCAAACTGATTTTTTTACATTTAATTTTGAAATTTGGCATGGGGCTAGACATATTGTCACCCCCATGGCTACACAGCAGCTTGTTTATATAAACTATAGTAGTACTTATCTGTTATTGACTGTGTATCCTGTGCTTGAATGGCTGCCCCCATGGCTACACAACAGCTTGTTTATATAAACTATAGAAGTACTTATCTGTTATCTACTGTGTAACCTGTGCTTGAATGGCTGCCCCCATGGCTACACAGCAGCTTGTTTATATAAACTATAGTAGTACTTATCTGTTATCTACTGTGTATCCTGTGCTTGAATGGCTGCCCCCATGGCTACACAGCAGCTTGTTTATATAAACTATAGCAGTACTTATCTGTTATCTACTGTGTATCTACTGTGTATGGCTGCCCCCATGGCTACACAGCAGCTTGTTTATATAAACTATAGTAGTACTTATCTGTTATCTACTGTGTTTCCTGTTCTTGAATGGCTGCCCCCATGGCTACACAGCAGCTTGTTTATATAAACTATAGTAGTACGTACCTGTTATCTACTGTATATCCTGTGCTTGAATGGCTGCCACCATGGCTTCCCAACAGCTTGTTTATATAAACTATAGTAGTACTTATCTGTTATCTACTGTGTATCCTGTGCTTGAATGGCTGCCCCCACGGCTACACAGTAGCTTGTTTCGGAAGCAAACACACCAGTTTTGCCAGTGCAGGGCAACAGTACATTATATTCTCATTCCTTTAAAACATTTTAATTTTTTTGGTGTTAATGTTCCTTTAAGAAGGGGTTGGATGGTGTTTAGCAAGTGAGGGAATACAGGGATATGGGAGATAGCTCAGAGTACAAGTTGATCCAGGGACTGGTCCGACTGCCGTTTTGGAGTCAGGGAGGAATTTCTTCCCCTCTGAGGCAAATTGGAGAGGCTTCAGATGATTTTTTTTGCCTTCCTCTGGATCAACTGTCAGTTAGGTAGGTTATATATAGAGTTAAAAGGTTAATCTTGATGGACATGCATCTTTTTTCAACCTAATTAACTACGATACTATGTTACAAGAGCGATTTAAATACTGTTTTTTGTCTTACCCAGAATAGCGTGGCAATGCCAATGCCGGGGGTGTACCAGAAGATAGCAGAAGGCCAGCAGGCCCAAAAGAGGATCGGAACAGTGGAAAATCCCAAGAGATTTAAAGGGCAAGACTTTGACTCAATCCGGGAAACCTTCTACAGCAGGAGGCAACTATTTGAGGACGAAACGTTTCCGGCACACGTGAACTCCCTTGGCCTAAAACTGCTGCCCAGAGACCAGCTGCTCAGCATACAGTGGGCGAGGCCAAAAGTAAGTTCCAGGGGGGCCATAGATAAATATCTGCAAATGAATTTCTAAGCAGCCATATATTATGGATAGAAAAGATGTGATACATCTGTAAGTCATCTGGAATTAGGATCTGGAGCTCAAATAATATTCTGCCAGTGTAAGCGGCATGGGGATGTAGCCATGATCTTTTCCTGGCAATTCCTTGTGTTTTACGTTATGTTCTGCATTTGTGAATCCAACGCTGACCAGGATTGGCTGATAACAGTTTGTCTCAAAGGGACTTCTAGTGGAAAAATTGGCTATAAAGGATTTGTACACCTATAAGGGATGCACCGAATACAGGATTCGGGATGGGATTCGGCCAGGATTCAGTCTTTTTCAGCAGGATTCTGATTCGGCCGAATCCCAACCAAATCAGAATCCTAACACCTATAGAGACTGATATTATGAGACAATTTGCAGTTGGTCTTCATTTTTTATTAGTTGTTTTATTTATTTAGCTTCAGCAGCTCTCAACGCCTGCCGTCTACTTGCTAGGGTCCAAATGCAACCATGCATTGATTTCAATAAGAGACTGGAAAATGTATAGGAGGCGACTCGAGTAGAAATTAAAGTGATAAAAAGAGCATTTGTTTTTTTAGATGGGGGTCAGTGACCCCCATTTGAAAGCTGGAAAGAGTCAGAAAAAGAAGGCAAATAATTCTAAAACTATAAAAAAAATTTAAAAAAATAAAGACCAATTGAAAAGCTGCTTAGAATTAGCCATCCTTTAAAGGAGTTGTTCACCTTTAAATTAACTGTTTGTATGATGTAGAGAGGGATATTGTGAGACAATTTGCAATTGGTTTTCATTTTTAATTATTTGTGGTTTTTGAGTTATTTAGCTTTTTATTCAGCAGCTCTCCAGTTTGCAATGTCAGCAATCTGGTTGCTAGGGTCCAAATTACCCTAGCAACCATGCATTGATTTGCATGAGAATATCTAATATAATTAGGGGAGGGTTGGGCCAGAAAGATGAGTAATAACAAGTAGCAATAAAAATAAATGTGTAGCTTTAGAGAGGATTTGTTTTTAGAGGGGGTCAGTGACCCCCTTTTGAAAGCTAGAAAAAGCCAGGAGAAGAAGGCAAATAATTCATAAACCATGAAAAATAAATAATGAAGACCAATTGAAAAGTTGATTAGAATTGGCCATTCTATAACATACTAAAAGTTAACATGAAGGTGAACCACCCCTTTAACTTAGAGTTGAACCACCCGTTTAAGGGCAAGTGACTCACCATAGTAAATATGAGGCTGTGTTCCATTTAGTCATTTCTAAAGTAAAATGGCCAATGATCTTCTAGATCAATAACAAAAAAAAAACAACAACAGGTAGTCTGGCTTTGGGCTCTTCTTGGTTCACAAAAATCAACAACAACAGAAAATACACTTTGCGTTGTGAAAGCTCAAGCCCTGATCCCTCTGACACTTCAACTCTTGTAAAAGGTGTAAATAGGGTCGCCATCTGGCCGGTATTTTACTGGCCGGTAAAAATGATGCTTGATGCCAATGCTATTAAAAGAAAAAAATGGTAAGAATATAAGAAAGCCGTTTTTTTTTTCCAGAAACGGTGGCAACTCTAGGTGTGAAGGTTACAAGTGAGTAAAGCCGGGATTTGCATGGTGCATGGGGTTATATTTAGCTGCGCGCTGATGCTCTGACGCATTGTTTGTCAATGATGTAGTTGACACAGGGAGCTGCTTTATGTTGGCAGAAAGTCAAAAAGGCCAGGTTGTACCTCTCATGTGAGCCCATTTCAATGGTCACGATTAAAAGGGACAATTTGTTTTTTCTGCATCAGTGGCCCCTGTTTCCAGATAAGGCGACAAACAGGCTTTGTGTAAATAACACTGACTATACAGTCAGGGAACCTGATAAGTGTAATGTTTTCATGGGGACAAGCCATTGATCAATGATACAAAAGTGTCAAGGATGGTGTGTGCTGTCCCTTTATAATAAGGGTATGTATGACTGCCACCTGTCCGGTTTTCACCTGGTTTTTGGAAGGGCTGTTTGGCTGAAAACTGCCTGTTTCCAAAGCAAGAAATCAGGACACTGAAGTAAATGGTTTGCCGATCATTATTGTTGAAGTTCACATACTGGAAACCAGTCGAGGTAAAAAACAAGATAACGTTTA
Source organism: Xenopus petersii (assembly GCA_038501925.1). NCBI lineage: Eukaryota > Metazoa > Chordata > Amphibia > Anura > Pipidae > Xenopus > Xenopus petersii. The sequence goes on from CM076681.1 coordinate 135,467,983, forward strand.
TTTGACACAAGCTCCGTAGACTCTGAACTCAGAACCGGGAACAAAGAAATCACCGACTTTTTTTATGAACTTGGAAATCTATAGCATAAGCACTAAAAGGGCGTAAAAGGGCGTTACCATTGCGAGAGCAGAGAAATATCTCTTCACAGCACAGAAAAACAAAGAACTGCTCAAATAACCAATGAGATGGTTCTGCCTTAAAGGGGTGGTTCACCTTTAAGTTAACGCTTTAGTATGTTCTAGGATGGTCAATTCTAAGCAACTTTTCAATTGGCCTTCATTGTTTATTTTTTATTGTTTTTTGAATTTTTTGCCTTCTTCTTCTTCTTCTGACTCTTTCCAGCTTTCAAATGGGGGTCACATACATGCTCTGTCAGGCTACAAATGTATTGTTATTTCTACTTTTTATTCCTCAACCTTTTGTCCAGGGCCTTGGCTAATCATATTCCAGCCTCCTATTCAAATCAATGCATGGTTGCTAGGGTAATTTGGATCCTAGCAATCAGATGGCTGAAACTGCAAACTGGAGAGCTGCTGAATAAAAAGCTAAATAACTCAAAAACCATGAATAATAAAAAATGAAGATCGATTACAAATTATCTCAGAATATCCCTCTCTACGTTATACTAACATTTTATTTAGGTGAACAACCCCTTTAAGGTCAAGGTGATATGACCGGGGGAATCTGCTTACACAGAATTTTATTCTCTCTCAATATAATTCATCTTTATTGGAGGCAAATTAATCTAACTGGGTGTATTTAATGTTTACATGATTTTAAGCAGACTTAAGGTATGGAGATCCAAATTACAGAAAGGTCCCGAGCTAGGGTTGCCACTTTCTGTGCCGTGGAACTCTGTGCTGGAGGCGGAACTGCGATGTAATGGGGGTGGGTCTGTGACATGGCGGGTGGGTATGTGACTCAGTGGGGGTGTGTCCGTGACGCGGCGGAGGCAGGTCATGACGCTGGGGATGATTGGCCGATCACCACGCCAATCATAGGAAATCATGCCCGGTTTTCCTAATTTGAAAAACCGGGCAGACAGTTTTGACCTGGACAGCCCTTCAAAAAACAGGCGGCAAGCCTATCCCTAGCAATCTGGATAACAGCTCCCATACCTGCCCTGGTTAAAAAGTTCAATAATAAATATTCCTCTTATTTGTTATAACCTTAGCACTGGGCACTGGTAAGGCCCCATCTAGAATATGCCATACAGTTTTGGTCTCCATCACTCAAACAGGACATTATTGTATTAGAGAGGGTACAGAGAAGGGCAACTAAGCTGGTAAAAGGTATTGAAAATTTTAGCTATGAGGAAAGACTGGCCAAATTGGGGATGTTCACGCTGGAGAAGAGGCGCTTAAGGGGAGATATGATAACTATGTATAAATATATAAGGGGATCATATAATAATCTCTCTAATGCTTTATTTACCAGTAGGTCTTTCCAGCTGACACAAGGTCACCCATTCCGATTAGAAGAAAAGAGGTTCCGGCTAAATATTGGGAAGGGGTTTGTTACAGTGAGAGCTGTGAAGATGTGGAATTGTCTCCCTGAATCAGTGGTACAGGCTGATACATTAGATAGGTATAAGAAGGGGTTGGATGGTGTTTAGCAAGTGAGGGAATACAGGGTTATGGGAGATAGCTCATAGTACAAGTTGATCCAGGGACTGGTCTGAAAGGAGGAAGGAATGTTTTTCCCTCTGAGGCAAATTGGAGAGGCTTCAGTTGTTTTTTTTTTCCTTCCTCTGAATCAACTGGCAGTTAGGCACAGGCCCGGATTTGTGGAAAGGCCACCTAGGCCCGGGCCTAGGGTGACAGGATTTTAGGGGGGCGGCATGCTGCCCAACCACACCCACATTGGTTCAAAAACACTGGGGATGCGCTGGAGATACAATCATTTTTTACATTTCCCATGCGCCAATCCCCATTGCTCTTGTCCCCCTGGAGGGGAGAGGGGCGACAAACGGCAGTGGGCCTAGGGGCGCCCACTATGTAAATCCGGCCCTGGTTAGGCAGATAAAAATAGAGTTAAAAGGTTGAACTTGATGGACGTGTCTTTCTTCAACCTAATTTACTGTGTTACTACAGTATGTGCAGGTGTAGAGATTAATTTGAAAGTCAGACAGAATTTGTTTGAGAGACACTTACAGGTTCCATATTCAACTCCAGACAATTTGCTTGGTATATTTGACTGTAAAGTGATCCAGAGATGCTTATTTCTTGGGTCTCCACATCTCCACACTGAAGTGTTTCATTGACCAAAACTTTGCTTTGATTTCCCAGATGTTTTTTTTTTTTTGCCTTCCTCTGGCTCAACTGGCAGTTAGCCAGATTAAAAAAAGTTATAAGGTTGAACTTGATGGACATGTGTCTTTTTTCAACCTAACTTACTATGTTACTGTGTTACTATATTACTATGTACAACAGCACTGTTCCCTTTCCAGCCATCGCACAACTGTGATGTAGATACTAAGCTTGGAGAGTCAGTTTATGGCACAACTTGTGTGGTAGAACCATAAAAGTTAATGTTATAGGGCGGCTGCCATTAAGATTAATGGGTTTATATACAAAGGTGCAAAGTGCAAAAAACTTTTCAGCATGAGTTGTGTCCAGAGGTGCAGTGCTGGGGTGCTAATACAATCGAAAAAGCAAAGTCCTGCTCCACATTTGTACAGCACTTGTTGCATTTGGCACCGCTCTATTATTTTTTTGTATATATTTTTTGGACAGACATAATATCAAAGGCTATTCTGATACTAAGCTCTATAGTTAGTATAGGTATGGGTATATAGAATTTAATCAAAAGTAGGGAGGGGTGTGTGTATGGGGCTGGGTTTTCATTTGGAGGGGTTGAACTTGATGGACTTTGTCTTTTTTCAACCCAATTTAACTATGTAACTATGTAACTATGTAAAGGTGGCCATACATGGAAAGATCCGCTCGTTTGGCGATGTCGCCAAATGAGCGGATCTCCCTCCGATATGCCCACCTTGAGGTGGGCAATATCGGGCTGATCCGATCGTGGGCCCTAGGGCCCAACGATCGGATCCTAGCGTTCGCAAATGGGCGGTCGGATCGCGGGACCGCATCAACAAACAGATGCGGCCGCGATCCGACGGGATTTTTAATCCCATCCGATCGAGATCTGGCCGACTTTCGGCCAGATCTCGATCGGGGAAGCCCGTCGGGGGCCCCCATACACGGGCCAATAAGCTGCCGACTCGGTCTGTCGGCAGCTTTTATCGGCCCGTGTATGGCCACCTTAACTATGTATTTGGAGGGGTAGGTAGTGGGGGCATGTGGGCATCTTGTGGAACCCCTTATCTGGCTAGAGAGTGCCAGGGACCTCATGGTGCAATACAGACGTTTGCTCTGCTCCCAGTGCACCCTGATAATTGCACTCCTTAGGACCCATGCACAGATCACTTGCAACTGGAGCCTATGGGTGCCATTTTCTGCCCCTTGAGGTGCTACTAATAGTCAGCGCCGGATTTCAATAAGGGGCGCCCCTAGGCCACGCGGTCCGACCAGGCGGCCGTGCGGTCCTAGCGCCCACCTCACCTCCCCTTCCCAGCGCGCCGGCGAAAAAACGCAGGCGCAGCTGCTGTCCCCATAATGCACGCGTCCCCATAATGCTGCTGGGCGGCTTGCCACCCCTATTTTTTTGGCGCCCTAGGCCCGGGCCTATGCGGCCTTGCCACAAATCCGGGCCTGCTAATAGTTCTTCAGTAATCAGGCTAATTCTGTTATTTAAATAAAACCACCTTTATAAGGAATAAGGGTGCAGGACCCATTAGCAGCATTGTATTGGGCCAATCCCAGGTCTTTATCAAGTACAGGTATTGGATCTGTTACTCTGAAACCCATTATCCAGAAAGTTCTGAAACAGAGCCGGGCCAAGCTGGGCAGGCGCCGGCTGGTTGAGCGCTTCTGTGCATGCGCAAAAAGACGCTTGTGCGCATGCGCGAATTGACGCATGCATACTCGCACTGATGGGAACAAGTGGGTGGTCGGCAGAGAAGGGACCGGACTAGGGGTAGGAGTAAGTACGTGCCTGGCGCCCCTCCACCTTTGCACCCTAGGCACGTGCCTACTCTGCCTACCCCTGTTTCCGGCCCTGCTCTGAAATACGGAAAGACTGTCTCCCACTGACTCCATTTTTTCCAAATAGTCCAATTTTTTAAAAATGATTTCCTTTTTCTGTGTAATAATAAAACAGTAGCTTGTACTTGATCCCAACTAAGATATAATTAATCCTTCTTAGAAGCAAAACCAGCCTATTGGGTTTATTTTATGTTTACATGATTTTCTGGTAGACTTAAGGTATGAGGATCCCAATTACGGAAAGATCTGTTATCCAGAAAACTCCAGGCCATAAGCATTCTGGATAATAGGTCCCCTACCTGTACTCAGTTTATGTATAGCTGTAAGAGAGGCAAAGGTCGAAGCAATTCAGTAACACGCAGCAACTGAAGGGCAGTTTGTTTATTCTGGGCTGTTGTGCCTAAAGATGTTTGAATAATTGCTTGGCTATTGTACAGTGTTTGGTGTAAAGCAGACTCCTACAAAGAGCAAAATCTTCCCCAACCCAGAAACAAGGGGTTACTAATAAGAAACTGCTTAGCAACCCACCAGTAAAGAATGACTATGCAGCTTTGTCAGGCAAGGGGGGCCTCCCCAACAATTAAGGGTTATTACAGCAATTCTCCTATAGGACTCACCTGTAGTGAGTATCGGGTTTTTAGATTTTAAGAAGGTAACCTGCATATCACTGTGCTCTGTAACCCGAACTCCTGTTTGCTGGGGTGGAGTATCACGTCAATGTTAAACATAATATGTATTGTATTCATCACTTGCACGCAGGGCCTGTCCAAGGGTCTATAGTTCAAAGGAATTTACTTTCGGGATGCATACAATACATGATCCACAGTGGGATTAGAACTGACAGTTGCATTTGATTTACTCTAGGTTAAAGGTGTTATTCACCTTTACATTAACTTTCAGCACCGTGTAGAGAGTGACATTCCAAGATAATTGGCAGTTGGTTTTATTCCTTATTATTTGTGGTTTTAGGGTAGAGGCACATGATGCTATTTGGGGGAGATTAGTTGCCCAGCGACAAATCGCCTCTTCTTCGGGGGGCGACTAGTGATGGGCGAATTTATTCGGCAGGCGCGAATTCGCTGCAAATTTGCGCGATTCGCCACCAGCGAATAAATTCGCGAAACGGACGCGAAAATTCGCGAGAAAAATTCGCCGGCGTCAAAAAAATGTTTCCGAAAAATGGGCGTCAAAATGGGCGCCGGTGTCAAAAATGGGTGCCGGCATCAAAAACGAGACACCAGCGCCGTTTCGCAAATTTTTCGCCGCTTCCCAAATTTCGCGAATTTTTCGGCGAAGCAAAACGGCGCAAATTCGCCCATCACTAGGGGCGACTAATCTCCCCACAATGCCTTTGGGCCGGCTAGAATCTAAACCGCCGGAGGGATGGAACGCGTTTCTTTTTCCAAAGTCAACCGAAGTTGCCTCTAGAGAAAACTTCGGGTGACTTCAGAAAACGAAGCACCCCGAGTGTCATCCCTCCTGCGATTTTGATTCTAGCTGGCAGGAAGGCATTGCAGGGAGATTAGTCGCCCGAAGAAGAGGCGATTCATCGCTGGGCAACTAATCTCCCTCAAATAGCATCATGTGCCTCATGTGCTTTTTATTCAGCAGCTATCCAGTTTGCAATTTCAGCCATCTGGTTGCTAGGGTCCAAATGACCCCAGCAACCATGCAACTGATATGATCTCTGAATAGAAAGATGAGTAATAAAAACAATAGTAGTAGTAGCATTGTAATAGTAGCAAGCAATAACAATACATTCTTTAGTTATTCTGATCCCCATTGTAAGCAGCAGTCCTGTCCTGCTTTATGGCAGCTGAGATTTCAGCTATCTGTATAAATATATATACTGTTTATAAATATATATATGAAAACTGACGAGGCAGATAATCAGAACGTTGGTTTCCCAGTAGATCTATAGAAGGGACTGGTTCTGTGTTGTTTTGTGATTAACTGAAATCATGTTGCGAGAATCAAAAGAGATAATCACAGTTTCATAAAGTCTGAATGAGAAGTGATGAGCAGCTTTCCCTTAATTGAGAGATAGTGATGGAAGACATTAGCTCTTTAGTTAGGGCAGCATCAAAGTGACATTATGGGCTTTATCTAAGCAGAGATTATGGAAGATGGAATTAATGGAAGAAGAAGGATCACTGTCATTAGACGCAGGGGCAACATATTATTATTTCAGCATTTCTTTCAATCTATCATAGATCTTTATTTCAAGTGCTATAATTACGCCTGGCAGTAATGGGATGATATTCCTTGTTAAAATGAGCCGTGTAGCTCTTTCTCTTCTTAAAGGAGAACTAAAGCTCATCAAAGATTTACGCTAGAAATTCTGTGCTTCTGTCCCAGCCCACGGCAACCACAGCCATTTAGCAGTAAAGATCTGTGTCTCCAAAGATGCCCCAGTAGCTCCCCATCTTCTTTTCTGCTGATTCACTGCACATGCTTTGTGCTGCTGTCACTCACTGAGCTTAGGGACAACACACACAATATAAGGCTGATAAGTAATGAATTCAGAGTCCCACTACATGGCAGCATAGAAATCAGTGTAACCTGCATCACAATTGATTTATAATCAGTCCTGTAGCATCAGCTTTTATGACAGATGAACCTCACTTTCTGCTTGATAATTTCCCCTGACCAGGGACGATCCTGGGGCTGCTACAGCCCCATTCTGCCTCCCTCCGACTCTGTGCTTAAAGCTCTTTAAGTTACAGGAGGCGGCTTTTTTCCACCCCTTGTAACTGGCCATTCACTGCGACCTGAGGCACAGTTCTCACCTCTCAGCCTTGCTCCCGACCCCTAAGTTTAGCTTCTCCCCAGCAGCCCAGAACTCACTGAGCATGTGCAGTGCCACTGACACAAGAGAGGCCTAGCAATATCCAAGATGGGGAGCTGCTGGGGCAAATTGAAAGGCATGGATTAGAGTCCTTCGCAGGTCCATTTTTTGGTACCCATACCCGACCCGTACCTAGGGTTGCCACGTTTTCTGAAAAAAAAATATATATATTTATCTTTTTCCCCTATTAATAATATTGGTATCAACCATCATTTTTACCGGCCAGGCCAGTAAAATACTGGCCAGGTGGAAACCCTACGAGGACCCACAACCTGCATTCTTACCCGCTTGGACCCCCGACCCGCAAGTACCTTATCCGCAACCAGGACTTGCAACCCGCTGACCATAAAGAATCGGGAAGTGCTGTCATTGTAAACTGGAAGTGTCATCACTGGTAGTAGGCATGACCAGAAAAAAGGACTAAAAATCGATATTGAGAAGACCCGCGACCCGCAAACCCACAGAACCGCAAACCCTCAGAACCGCCGACCCAGGTCTATACCCGCACCCGGAACTTTTACCCGCAACCCTCAGGGTAACCCGCGAGTACCCGACCCGCTGCAGGACTCTAGCTTGGATGATTATTGATATAGGGCTGCTGGACCTCGGGGCAGGTACAGAAAGTTATGTGTATAAAATACAGAATTTCTAGCCTTAACATTTATTGAGATATGTAATCTCTTTTCCAGTCCCAAAATTAATATGAGTGTATTGCCTTTTCCCTCTCCTTTTAGGAAATTCAGAGAGATGCCCGGCTCTTGGTGGATGGAGCGAGTATCTTTGATATTGTCCAAGGTCAAGTAGGTAAGAAAATGTACTTGAAAGTATAAATGTGGCTCTTCATAGAGTGCTAGCAAGGACTTATCTAGAATCGACTTATCTAGAATCTATAATGAATGTTGGAACTAGAGGTTGTCTCTGGCAACTACATTAATAAAAGGTTTAGAAATTTTTGGTTATGGAGAAAGGCTGGATAAGATGATGTCAGTGAAAGTCATCTGACAGTTGGGCTACTATTATGTTGCAGACGGGGAGGATGGCAAAGGCAGTAGGAAGAGCCTGGCCAGGACCCACCTGTGACCCAACCTAACGGTAAACCCACGGGTCCCATTGGCTTTGGGCTATCCCTCACATCACTACTGGTCAGAGGACTTTCACTAACTTCATCTTATCCAGCTTCTTTTCATAACCAAATCTGGACTGTTGTTTCAAATGCTTTTTATTTGCAATGTAAAAAGTGCAAATATCTAATATTTAATTGCTTAAAACAATCTAGCAGAAGTCAACTTTCTCCTCCAGGTCTGTTAATCAGCTGGCTTCTGCTACATAGTTTCAAGAGTCAGAACCCACAGCACGATGACTATAAATTGACAGAGACTGTTTTCCATAGGAATTAGATTTACAAGCACTGTATATGTAAATCTAGTGTAAATGCTAAATGAATGGATATCGGAAATTGCTTAGCAATTGAACAAAAAGTCTTTGTTTATGGTGAACAATCTGAAAACAACTGAATTGAAAAAAGTATTCGGAAGGTGAACATCAAATGCTACTGGGGGAGATTAGTCGCTTAGTGACAAATTGCTTCTTCTTCGGGCGACTAATCTCCCCAAACTAAAATCGAAATCGCCGGTGGGATGGCATTCGGAGCGATTCGTTATCTGAAGTCGCCCCAAAGTTGCTTCACAAGGAAACTTCGGGCGACTTCGGAACACAAAGTGCTCTGAATGCCATCCCGCCGGTGATTTAGATTCTAGCCGGCAGGGAGCCAGTTAGGGGAGATTAGTCGCCCGAAGAAGAATCGATTTGTCGGTAGGTGACTAATCTCCCCCAGTAGCTTTGTGTGCCCCTGCCCTTAAAGGACAAATAACTTCAGGTGCCTGTGGCGTTTATTACTCACTTTATTCTGTATCTATAACACAGGTGACTGCTGGGTCCTGGCTGCTGTCGGAGCTTTGACTTTGCACCAGAAATTTCTAGATAACGTTATTCCTAAGGATCAGGAGTTTAATTACAAATATGTCGGTATCTTCCACTTTAGGGTGAGTTGCGGATTTCTCCTTTGTCCATATCCTTCCTGATCTGTTGTATAATCCTGTTTGTGCTAGTGGGTTGCAAACCGTAAAGGATAAGTAAACTTTAAAAACAAATGACTGTAAAATTGATGAGAGTGCTATTCTTAGAACTTTTGCAATGTACATTCATTATTCATTTATTTTTAATTCCAAGATATTAAAGGATACATACACTGTTAACATGAATTAATGTTGTTTCAACAGCACCACGTGCTGGTCAGTTTCTGACCAGTCTGACCACCAAGTAGTCAAGGAAGTTGTCAGGAGAAAGAAAGAGGCTGCTCTGATGTTCTTCTGCTTAGAAAAAAAAATCAGAAACCTTTCCCAAATCTTCCCTAACCAGAAAAACATCAGAGCAGCCTCTTTCTTTCTTATGACAACCTCCTTGACTACTTGGTGGTCAGACTGGTCAGAAAATGGCCAGCAGGTGGCGTTGGTGTAACAAAATTGACTGATGTTAACAGTACATTAATCTTTTAATATCTTGGAATTAAAAAAATAAATAAATAATGAATGTAAATAGCAAAAGTGCTTAGAATGGCCCCCTCGTCTATTTTACATGCGTTTGTTTTTAAGGTTTACTTATCCTTTACGGATTGGCCAGTGGGTATTAGAGATGGCGCAAACTGTTCGCCGGCGAACTTGTTCGCGCGAGCATCGGGTGTTCGCGCTCGCCGGAAGTTCGCGAACGTCGCGCGACGTTCGCCATTTTGGGTTCGCCATTGTTGGCGCTTTTTTTTGCCCTCTCACCCCAGACCAGCAGGTACATGGCAGCCAATCAGGAAGCTCTCCCCTGGACCACTCCCCTTCCCTATAAAAACCGAAGCCCTGCAGCGTTTTTTTCACTCTGCCTGTGTGTGCTGAAGAGATAGTGTAGGGAGAGAGCTGCTGCCTGTTAGTGATTTCAGGGACAGTTGAAAGTTTGCTGGCTAGTAATCGTTTTGATACTGCTCTGTTATTGGAGGGACAGAAGTCTGCAGGGGTTTGAGGGACATTTAAGCTTAGGTAGCTTTGCTGGCTAGTAATCTACCTTCTACTGCAGTGCTCTGTATGTAGCTGCAGTGGGCAGCTGTCCTGCTTCTGATCTCATCTGCTGACTGCTGCAATAACAGTAGTCCTTGTAAGGACTGCTTTTATTTATTTTTTTGTTCCAATACAGAGCAGTATCAAGCAGATTACTAGCCAGCAAACTTACTATCATCTGTCCCTGAAATCACTAACAGCTCTCCCCCTACACTATCTCTTCCAAGCACACACAGGCAGATTTTTCAGATACATTTTTGCCCTTGATCCCCCTCTGGCATGCCACTGTCCAGGTCGTTGCACCCTTTAAACAACTTTAAAATCATTTTTCTGGCCAGAAATGTCTTTTTTAGATGTTAAAGTTCGCCTTCCCATTGAAGTCTATGGGGTTCGCGAACCGTTCGCGAACCGCTCGCATTTTTGCGCAAGTTCGCGAATATGTTCGCGAACTTTTTTTCCGACGTTCGCTACATCCCTAGTGGGTATCTTATGTATCCTTTACAGGCAGGGCAGTGGGTATATTATATTAAATTCTATTAATGTTACAAAGGGATGTAACCCCCCTCTCCAAAATGACTGGTCCATTTGTCCTGCAGTTCTGGCAGTTTGGTGAGTGGGTGGACGTGGTTATAGATGACCGGCTGCCGATGCTGAATGGAAAGTACCTGTCTGTCCAGCCCCGCAGTGACAATGAGTTCTGGCCCAGCCTGCTGGAGAAAGCCTACGCCAAGTAAGTGTCCCACCCAATAGGATGTGAAATTGACACATAGGGTATGGGGGCAACAACTGCAAAGCAAGTTCTCTACAGGCTGCTGAGAGATATCCTGCAAGGAACAAGTAATCGGATGGAGCCTTTCTCCTTCAAACCCATCTGCAGAGCAGTTGAGCATTGGCAGCAACAGTAGAGTATTAGCAGCAGCAGCAGAATATTAGCAGCAGTAGCAATAAAGCATTAGCAGCAGCAGTAGAGTTTTAGCAGCAGCAGTAGAATATAACCAGAAGTAGTAGCAGAGTTTTAGCAGCAGCAGTAGTGTATTAGCAGCAGCAGTAGAATATTGGCAGCAGCAGTAGAGTATTATCAGCAGCAGAAGAGTATTAGCAGCAGCACTAGAATATTAGCAGCAGCAGTAGAGTATTAGCAACAGCAGTAGCGTATTAGCAGCAGCAGTAGAATATTGGCAGCAGCAGTAGAGTATTATCAGCAGCAGTAGAGTATTAGCAGCAGCACTAGAATATTAGCAGCAGCAGTAGTATAGCAGCAGCAGTAGAATATTAGCAGCAGCAGTAGAGCATTAGCAGCAGCAGTAGAGCATTAGCAGCAGCAGTAGCGTATTAGCAGCAGCAGTAAAATATTGGCAGCAGCAGTAGAGTATTAGCAGCAGCAGTAGAATATTAGCAGCAGCAGAACATTAGCAGCAGCAGTAGAATATTGGCAGCAGCAGTAGAATATTAGCAGCAGCAGTAGAGTATTAGCAGCAGCAGTAGAATATTAGCAGCAGCAGTAGAGTATTAGCAACAGCAGTAGCGTATTAGCAGCAGCAGTAGAATATTGGCAGCAGCAGTAGTTAGGGATTAGGGGAACACCGGCAAGAATTGCGAACAGTTCGCGAACTGTTCGCGAACTTCGAACATCCGAAAATCGTTCGATTCGAACGATCGAAGGATTGTAATCGTTCGATCGAAGGATTTTCGTTCGAATCGAACGATCGAAGCCATTCGATTGAATGATTTCATTCATCCAATGGCTTCGATCGTTCGATTCGAACGAAAATCCTTCGATTTTAGCGGTCGAATGGTCGAATGGTCGAACGATTTTGACGCGAACGCCTATTGGCGAACGTCGCGCGACGTTCGCGAACTTGCGGCGGACGCGAACAGTCGAAGTTCGCGCGAACTAGTTCGCCGGCGAACAGTTCGCTACATCCCTAGCAGTAGTATAGCAGCAGCAGTAGAATATTAGCAGCACTAGAATATTAGCAGCAGCAGTAGTATAGCAGCAGCAGTAGAATATTAGCAGCAGCAGTAGAGCATTAGCAGCAGCAGTAGAATATTAGCAGCATCAGTAGAGTATTAGCAGCAGCAGTAGAATATTGGCAGCAGCAGCAGTAGCGTATTAGCAGCAGCAGCAGCAGTAAAATATTGGCAGCAGCAGTAGAGTATTAGTAGCAGCAGTAGAATATTAGCAGCAGCAGTAGAATATTGGCAGCAGCAGTAGAATATTAGCAGCAGCAGTAGAGTATTAGCAGCAGTAGAATATTAGCAGCAGCAGTAGAGCATTAGCAGCAGCAGTAGCGTATTAGCAGCAGCAGTAAAATATTGGCAGCAGCAGTAGAGTATTAACAGCGGCAGTAGAACACTGAAGGTTTATTGAAAGGAATAGGAACAGCCTTTGCTCCCCGTCATATGCTTCCCTCCAACACCTTCAGTAACACCCCACTCGCCTGATGTCAGAATTTGTACCCGCTGTTATAAAAGCATTGGACCCCCCCCAGCCTTGGAAACAGGCAGGGCAGGAATTGGGGGCAAGATTCAGAAGCACCTGGACTTATAATAGAACTGTTTTGGGGATATCTGCAGCCTAATTGGAAATGGAAAGGGTGGGAGTTAAGTTTTCCGAATAGGGTGGGAACCATGGTGTTTTGGGATCCCTTCCAGTGGAGTCATGTTCCAAACGTGGTCTCTACATTATGGAGAGTGTCACCTGGGGAATAATAACCCCACAACTTCTCCTTGGTGGAGCACAAGGATGATCTTGCTCACAAGGCCTAACTATCATATATCCCTTGTGTGTGCACCATGATGAGCTCTAGCCTGTCACTTACTCACCTTGTTCATGCGGCCCAAATACCCCAAGTTCACTAAGGAATGATTATCTTAGAACTTGGTCTTGGTTACCGAGACCTACCAGCACCTCTATCAATAGATAGATAGATGGATAGATAGATAGATAATAGATGGCAAATAGATAATAGATAGTAAGAGATATATAGAAAGAAAAAGAGAGATAGATATGTAAAGAGAGAGAGAGAGAGAGAGAGATAGATTGCTAGATAGACAATGGACACATCTATAGATATAGATAAAGGCAAGGACAAAATAAATAGTTGCACTGAATAATGTGTTCCTGGCTCAGAGACTTAACCCATTGTTACACTGATTGCAGGCTGCGCGGCTCCTACCAGAACTTGCACTGGGGTTACCTATCAGAAGCCCTGGTTGATTTCTCAGGAGGGGTGCAAGTGGAGTTTGATCTAATGAAACCCCCGCAAGATTTGAGGGACATCGTTATAGAAGCTGCCAAAACAGGTTCACTCTTGGGCTGTACCACTCCCGGCAATGTAAGTACAAAAGTATGATACATGTCCAACTGGACCAGAACACTCTCATGGGAGCTTACATGGAAGGAGGAGGGGCCTGTGATTCAGACAGTGGGTGGGACACTCTCATGGAAGAGTAAAGGGGGAGGAGCCGGGAGTTTGTAACGTACATACCTCCCAACTGTCCTGTTTTTAGAGGGACAGTCCCTCTTTTGACAGCTCAACCCGGAGTCCCTTGTTTATACTGGAAAGTTCAGTTTTTCTCTGCACTGAACAGCCAGAAAAAGAAACAAAGTTTCTAACTTAATTGGCTACGTGCGGCAACTTTTTTGTCTCTTTTTTATTTATAAAATGTTGGGAGGTATGTAAGTAGTGGGCAGGACTAGAACAGTCTGATGGAAGCTTACAGGTGAGGAGGAGGGAGCTCCTGGATTCTTTTTTTTAATATTTAAATTGTTTCATTTATTTTGAATAGAAACAATCTGGAAATCCAGAATTACAAAATGGCCTAGTGCAGGGTCATGCCTACACCGTGACGGATGCTAAACAGGTAAGGAATTAATAGCTGAATTGTAGAGGGTCACACAAGTGTCCAGCATAGCCCTACATAATGAGACATTAGTACTTACCTATTGGAACCTCAGTGGATTTAAGCCTATTGAGTTATTGAGAACAGACATTCCTTCTATACCTGATGCCTAAATACATCTCACTTAGATGTACAGATTCTGTTTAAACTTTTAGTTTTGCTGCCACAGACAAGATAACACTTTGCATAGCGACAAGGGATCCCTTCGGATAACATTGAACCTGAGAACCTAAAATCTAAGTTTCCCAGCTTTCTGTAACTTTAGTGTCTGCAAAATAGATAACAGTATATGTAGTTGGCAGTTAAAGCGTTAACCTCCAGCTTCAGCATAAAATAATCTTTTTCATCATTGTGCCTGTGCTGACACCTACTGGCCATAAAACAGACTGCAGCAACCAGTACATGTTGGCTTTGTCTGCATCTGTGACATATTTCCTGCTCAATAACTAAACGCCCTGGTCAATAAGTACAATATGTGTAATTTATGCTAATTCTGTACCAGGGTATCCCTGTAAGTAAGATAATGGGAAGCCAAAGTGGAGATACAGAGCCATATTGCTTCAGTTATATGCAAAGCTTTCTTCTACAGGGGTGGTTTAAGTAGCATATACTAGTTGGTTCCTAAGGAAAATGGGGTTCCGTGTAAAGAAATTCAGAGACATTGGAAAAAGCCCATATTTGGCCTTAAAATATGTTACAGTGATAATGTGGGCTCTTTGGTATCCCAAAGCTATATAAACCTGTGCCACAGAGCGCAACATCCATCATATGGAACTAGAAGGCTCTGAATTAGATGATTCAGTTTCCTTCAATGTGCTTTTTAGATGGAGTACAAGAATGGCACAGAAGATCTGATCCGTGTTTGGAATCCCTGGGGGAAGGGAGAATGGAACGGACGATGGAGTGATAAGTATGGACTGATGACTTCTACACATACAGTTATTTGCCTGCTTCAGGCTGAAATTGTGACAATGGCATTGGGGACAGTAGGGAAATAACGAGACAATAGGACACGATGGAGACAGTAGGGCAAGATGGAGATGGTAGGACAAGATGGTGATAGTGTGACAAGATGGAGACAGTAGGGCAAGATGGAGACAGTAGGATAACATGGAGACAATCGGACAAGATGGAGAAAGTAGAACAAGATGGAGACAGTAGAACAAGGTGGAGACAGTAGGACAAGATGGTGACAGTAGGGCAAGATGGAGACAGTAGGACAAGATAGCAGTATTACAGAAAGTGATACAGTACAGCACAATGAAAACAGTTGGACAAGATAGAGACAGTAGGAAAAGATGGAGACAGTAGAATAAGGTGGAGAGCGACAGTAGGACAAGGAGGAGACAGTAGGACAAGGTGGAGACAGTAGGACAAGGTGGAGACAATAGACAAGATGGTGGCAGCAGGGTAAGACGGTGACAGTAGGAGAAAGAGACACTAGGACAAGATGGAGGCAGTAGGACAAGATGGAAACAGTAGGACAAGATGGAGACAGTAGGACAAGATAGCAGTATCACAGAAAGTGACACAGTACAGCACAATGAAAACAGTTTGACAAGATGATTTACGTTAAACAAGAGGTAGGCAGTAGCAGAAAATGGAGACATAAGATCAAATGGCAACAGTAAATAAGATAAAAAAACTGTGGGACTTGATGGCCACTTTAGGGCAAGATGGCAGCAGCAGGGCAAGATGTTGACTCTGGGCCAATATGGTTTCAGTACAGTTAGATGGACACAGTCTGGTGCAGTTTTTGCAGCCTTAGTGTCATCAATAGAATATTGATCAGGTGGGCCATAATTTGGCCGTATATATTGCCCAATAGGCTACAGACTCGGGGAAGTGTGTCCAGAAGACAAAATCTGCCCATGTGTCCATCTTATGCTCACCATAACAGTTCTTGAACCCATTCTGCCAGTAAAATTAACCCCCCCCCTTTGTATAAAGCACAATTCTGCTGAAAATTATATTTTTACTAGGGATGCACCGAATCCACTTTTTTGGATTCGGCCGAACCCCCGAATCCTTCACGAAGGAATACCGAGCCGAATCCGAACCCTAATTTGCATATGCAAATTAGGGGTGGGAAGTGGAAAACATTTTTTAATTCCCTGTTTTCTGACAAAAAGTCACACAATTTCCCTTCCCGCCCCTAATTTGCATATGCAAATTAGGATTCGGATTAGGTTCGGCCCGGCAGAAGGATTCGGCCGAATCCGAATCCTGCAGAAAAAGGCCGAATCCTGGCCGAATCCTGAACCGAATCCTGGATTCGGTGCATCCCTAATTTTTACAGTGGCCCTTTAAAGAGTTTTCATTAAAGGGAAAGTTGAGGCCATGAAATGTTTATAACATGTTTCCATCAACCTCTGTTTACTGACCGATACTCTGCACTTTGCTTCTTTATTTTCTCAGTGCACCTCAGTGGGACCGGGTCAGGTCCGATATAAGGCACAAGCTAAATGTTCAAAAGAATGATGGAGAATTCTGGTAATTATATAAAAACTTTCCTTTTTCTACAGTAAAAAAAAATGACCCTTTTGGACATAAATGGGTATTTGCAAAGCATGTTACTGTTTTATATAGCGGTACCTCTCCGTAAAAATGAATTGTAATTATAAAAAATGAATTGTTAGTCTTACTTTGTCTTAAGGAAGTTTAAACAGTTTGAGAAGTTGAGTCTCCTTCTTATGGACTCTGGGGGACGCTGGTTGGGAACAAGTGAGACAATATATTTAGTTCTTGTGAGTAGGGAAGGCAGAGAAGTACTGGCCCATAACACTGACACATGTCCCGTCCCAACAGGATGTCCTGCCAAGATTTCCTGCAGAATTTCAGCATTGCGAGTATTTGTAATCACGTGCCGGCGTATTTCGACTTTGACAACCCAAAGCGAGCTTGGCAGACTCTCACGCACTTCGGACGCTGGGTGAGAGGAAGCACGGCTGCCGGCTGCAGTAACTCAGGTACATTTCTTTTTATTCCTATATAATTTATGATTTACTACAGGTATGGGATCCGTTATCCAGAAACCCATTATCCAGAACGCTCCGAATTAACGAAAGGCCATCTCCCGTATATTCCATTTTATCCAAAATAATCAAAATTATTAAAAACGAATTTCCTTTTTCTCTGTAGTAATAAAATAGTCGCTTGTACTTGATCCCAACTAAGATATAATTAATCCTTATAGGAAGCAAAACCAGCCTATTGGGTTTATTTAACGTTTACATGATTTTCTAGTAGACTTAAGGTATGAAGATTCAAATTACGGAAAGATCTGTTATCCAGAAAACCACAGGTCTCGAGCATTCTGGATAACAGGTCCCATACCTGTAGTAGATTTTGTTTTCATTTTGATAAGAGTACCGCTTGGTACAGTTCTGATTCCCCTGAGTGATTAAACACTAGATCACCAGGGCGAGGGGGTTGGAGGGTCACATCGCTGGTGTAGAGAGTTCAGTTGTTTCCTCTGCAACAAGAAGAGCAACATTTTAATTGATACCTCTGTGTCTTCTAAAACCCACCCAGACCAGGTTGAACGATTGTATTTTAAATTACAAAGCAACAAACCCTGCCAGAGTAACTGGGGAACCACCAATTGACCACTCGACTCAAATGTCATCATATTGTTGCCTTTATTTATTACTGAGTACAATGCCAGAACCAGTGGTTTTATCAATTTCATTAGAACTCCATTTGGTTTCCTACGAGTGGTGGATTGGGTGCATCTCTAATGAGAATACAGAGAACATGGCAGGGGTTGGGTTGGTTAATGAAATGATTCAGCTGATATAAGTGCAGGAGAATATCCCAGGAGATCAGACCCAAGAGGACACCTTGAATATAACTTGTGTAACTCCTCTTTAATTCATGTCTGTCCCTTATTGGATTGTCTCAGAGGACCTGTGGAGGAACCCCCAGTATGTGATATCAGTGTCGGACTCTGAAGGGATGAAGAAGGGGTATAATGTGACTGTGGCGCTGATGCAGAGCCTGGAGAATGAGAATAAATACAGCCAGAGATGGATAGGCATTGGCTTTGCATTGTGCAGGGTAAGTAGAATGTGGCAGAAAATGGGGCAGATTCATAACAAAAACCTGAGGGACAGACATTGGCACAGTCAGTGGGGTATCACAGCAAAGGGGCATTTAACTAGAGATCTTCTTTATAGTTTTACTTCTTCAACTCCTATGCTTTTTAATTTCTTCTTTCCCCCTCCTTCCTTTCTTTCTGTATATTCCTTGTGAGTCAGTTATATTTCCTTCTTCCTTTATCTTTCCTTTTCTGTCCTCCTTTTTTGTTTCTCTATATCTTCCTTCCTTTCCTTGTGGTCAGTTATGATTTCCTTCTTCTCTAAATAGTTTCTTCTTCAATGCCTGT
The DNA here is from genome assembly GCA_038501925.1 of Xenopus petersii. Taxonomy (NCBI): domain Eukaryota; kingdom Metazoa; phylum Chordata; class Amphibia; order Anura; family Pipidae; genus Xenopus; species Xenopus petersii. Next base: position 135,486,332 of record CM076681.1, read on the forward strand.
CCTTTTAAATTTCTTCTTTCCCCTTCCTTCCTTCCTTCCTTCCTTCCTTCCTTCCTTCCTTCCTTCCTTCCTTCCTTCCTTCCTTCCTTCCTTCCTTCCTTCCTTCCTTCGTCCTTCCTTATTTGCCTTATATATCTTCCTTCTTTTCACTTTATACCTTACTTCCTTCCCTTTTTCTATATTTTGCTTCCTTTTTCTCTATACCTACCTCCATTGCTTCCTTTTTTCCCAAACTTTCTTCCTTTATTTTTATACCTTCCTAGCCTCCTTCCTTCCTTTTTTCTATATCTTCCTACCCTTATCTTTATACCTTCCTTTTCTCTCTCTACCAGACCCTCTTCACTTCATGCATGATAACCAAGTCCATTCTATGATAGTCAAGCTTCTGTCAGCCTTATTTGGTTAGTTAATAATTAATAGTAATTGTTAAATGCAATAATGATGTCTCTTTTCTTTACACAGGTGGCATCCAAGGTAAGTCTCTTCTGATGAAGGCAGAGAAGAGCACAAAGTAATTCATTTATCCCATAATCTAACCAGTTTAGGAATCATAGTTAAAATAAATCAGTGTAATACAGTGCTATAAATATATACATATGTACTCATTACATCTTTATAAAGGGAAGCACAGAGATGGAAGTAGAAGACGGCTGTGTTTAAAGGAACAGTAATTTAAGTGTTTTTAAGTAATAAATAAATAATGTACTGTTGCCCTGCACTGGTAAAACAGGGGTATTTGCTTCAGAAAGACTACTATAGTTTATATAAACAAGCTGCTGTGTAGCTATGGGGGTAGCCATTCAAGCACAAGACAAATATCAGATATCAGATGCATTCTGAAGAATCCCATTGTATACTACAGAGCTTATTTGCTATCTGCTGTGTATCCTGTGCCTTTCTCCTTTTTAAGCTCTGAATGACTGCCCCCAGCAGCTTGTTTATATAAACTGTAGTAGAGTTGCTGAAGCAAATAAACCTGTTTTATTAATGCAGGGCAACAGTGCATTATATTTTAATGAATTTAATACACTTTCATTTGTTGGTGTTACTGTTCCTTTAAGGATGACATATCATGTGTTCCTATCGTTTCCAGATCTAAAAACACTACAGAAATCCAAGTACTTTATACTAGTTTGATGACTTCACTAAATATTTCAGAAAATGTCAAAATATATTTGCAGCCAAAGGAAATTCCATACCATCCCCATAGCAACCCTTGGTGGAAAATTCAAACCTTCATTAGTTGAACCCATAGATTAGATATATAAAGAAGTAACAAAAGAACCTCATGGGGTGTGTAATATACAGAACCTGCAGGTTATACATTCTAATGCTCCATACATTCCTTGATCATCTTGAGCTCCGCAAAACAGTAGTTGCTTATCCAGCCCTATCATATGTGCAGTTAACAAGAAGGCCCTATGTTGGTGCACTCTAGTGTCAGGATTCAGACCAAGGATACACACGTATAACAAAGTAAGAAAAACACTGTGTTGCAATTTGCAAATAAATATCATTGGGCTGAGTCAGTTTGGGCAATGTTAGGCATCACACTACCCCAAATTTGTGCAATGGATATTTTATTTGTGCTTGTCTTTGTAGGGTGTGAAGGGTTTATCTCAGCAGAATTATTCCCCAAACCAAGCCATGGATGTCATCAATACAGACATACAAATAAGCCGTGAAGTCACGCGTTCATTTAGGGCTCCTCCCGGGACGTACGTTATCATCCCCTTCACCGAAAGCAAAGGCCAGGAGTCGGAATTCCTCTTACGGATCTTTCTGAAGACAAAAGAGATTGATAAGTAAGGCTCTTTCCCTTGCACCATGTGCCAGTCTAGAACAATAAGTCATGGGAATCCCGATAGTGCAGCCATGGTAGATAAGAAAGATGTAGACATTTTAGAACAATAGCTTCTCTCAATACACAGGCAGAAATCCTATCTTCAGATCTACCCTGGGGGTTTATTGGTGATCTCACTGGCTAAGGTGGTCTCTGCTGGTCATGTCTACATGGGGGAGTGAGTTTTCAGTTACTCCAGTGACTCTCTTCATTTCCTTTATGGTTAAAAAACAACAGTTCCCTTGTGCTTTTTGACATGGACACTAGGGGGCCCATTTACTTAGTTCGAGTGAAGGAATAGAGGAAAAATAGTTTGAATTTCGAAAGTTTTTTGTGGCTACTTTGACCATCGAATGGGCTACTTCGACTTCAATTCGAACGATTCGAACTAAAAATCGCTCGACTATTCGACCATTCGATAGTCGAAGTACTGTCTCTTTAAAAAATACTTAGACCCCCTAGTTCGCCACCTAAAACCTACCGACGCCAATGTTAGCCTATGGGGAAGGACGCCATAGCCTTCCTAACAATTTTCTTATTTTGAAAATGTTTTATTTGATTTTCATATTAAACAAGTAATAACATTATGACAGCAAATATTATGCAGATGAAGAAAGACATATATTCAATATGATGGCATAGTGAGATTGAAAACAGAATACAATTTTAAGAGACTGACAACAATAAACTGAAAATAACAAAAATTAACTAAGCCAGTGGAAGTAAACCCTAACAATTTTCTGATCGAAGGATTATCCTTCGATCGATGGATTAAAATCCTTCGAAATCCTTTGCTCGATTTCGAAGGATTTAATCGTTCCATCGAACGAATTGCGCTAAATCCTTCGTCTTCGATATTCGAAGTCGAAGGATTTCAATTCGGCAGTCGAATACCGAGGGTTAATTAACCCTCGATATTCGACCCTAGGTAAATTTGCCTGATGATGTAGAGGAAGAAGAAGAATTCTATCATTCTTCCATGGCAAATTTGATGGCCCTTATTCTAAAGCAGGACTGTCCAACTAGAAGTCCCTAGGCCTCCTAAGAAATTTTGTGACTCCCAAGGCTCCATTCAGTGTCGGACTGGCCCACCGGGATACCAGAAAAACTTCCGGTGGGCCCAGGTGTTAGCGGGCCCTTTTGCTTCTAACTATGTGGCCAATTTCATTATGGGAAAAATGCTTAATAATGGAATAATAGACTAAGTAAATATTAAAGACTAGGAGAATAAAGAGATTGAGTGAGGAGAGGAGGAATAATAGTTTGGTAAAGTTGGCCCACGGTCTAATGTTTTCTGGTGGGCCCCTGGCATCCCAGTCCGACACTGGCTCCATTGATTGCTTAGCTTTATACAGTATTGGACTGGGATGCCAGAGGCCCACCAGAAAACCTTAGACCATGGACCCACTTTCCAAACTCTTATTTCTCCTCTCTTCACTCAACCTCTTTATTCTCGTAGTCTTTTATCTCTACCATCTCTACTCCATTATTAAGCCCCTTAAAGAAATAGGGAATGACCATGAAATAGACCAAATGGTTAGAAGCAACAGGGTCCACTGACACCAGGGCCCACCAGGAGTTTGCTGGTATTCTGGTGGGCCAGTCTGACACTGGCTTTATATTATCATTTCTATATAATGTAACATTCAATTATGTTATATCTGATGGCCACTTGCCTTTTAATGGGCGGGTCTAGACAGTAAACTGCCTGGGATTTGGATATCAGAGTATTTTAATGACTCTCATTATGTCGTTTTAGATTTCAAGACATTAAATCAGCTCCAAGGGAAGGGAGCCAAACACTTTATCCCAGTGATCCTGCATTAAGGTGATTCTCTTCTATTTCTTATTTAAAGAAAGGCACAATACACGCTTTAACTTAATCTTATTGGTCAGTGGCCCCTGTAGGAGGGTTTATTTCTCTTTCGCATCTATCAAATGTGAAACCCTGGGATGATAACCAATCATTTAACTCCAATGAAATCAGAGCAAGGAGTGTAAAATACAGGACATGCCAATCAAAGGGTGAGCCTTTCTTACCAAGGGATTTAAATCCCTACTCTGCTCCGTGGCAAGGCACTTAGTTGAGTTAAACCACCTCCGATGGCGGCCTGTTTTATGATAGGGTACAATCGTTACAAAAAATGGGCAGTGGCACACAAAGTATATTCTATATAACGTATAGTGAGAGATTGAGTACAGACAAGTCTAGTATGTTGCAAACATTGAGAGGCATTGAGTATAGACAAATCAAACACATTATATTCAGTGAGAAGAAGTTGATATTGGCACTCCATACACTTTATATACAGTCAGCGGGTACTGGCACCCCAAAAACATTATTTACATTGAGTGGAAGTAGGTCAAGGACATTATATAAAGGAAGAAGCAGTAAGCACTGGCAGCTTCTTCCCCCCCCCCCCTTTGGGGGGAAAAGAATGTCCCGCACCCTTAGCTTCCCAGTGACCCCAACTTGCATTGACAGTGGTGAGGGACCTGAAAGTATAAAGCAGCCCCTCTCCCTCGGGCTCCTCCAGTCATAGGGTCTTCTATATTGGCAGCTTTAGCCTCCTCATCGTTTGCTTTCATTGCAGGAACCAGCGCAGCAGTTCACTCCCCAGGGAAGAGAACCATTATCAGTATGCGAGTGATGCAGGGTTAAGGTAAATATCATATTGCTCCCCTGGAAAGCTGAATATTAAAGGAAGGTTCAGTTCCACCCTTCACCCCAAACGTACACTGTGACATTCAGGCCCATTCAGGTTCCTTTGCTCACATGGTGCTGCAAAGTAATATTCTCATACTGTAACATACACATAGGGGCCCATTTACTAAGGGTCGAAGGGAATTTTCAAATTCAAAAACTTCGAATTTCGAAGTAATTTTTGGGTACTTCAACCATCGAATAGGCCAAAATTAGATTCCAATCGAAAATACGTCACAAATGCGACCATTCCAAAATCGAAGTACTGCCTCTTTAAAAAACGTAGAATTCGTCACTTCGCCACCTTAAACCTGCCGAATTGCTGATTAGCCTATGGGGGGACCTCCTATAAACTTTCTGAGTGTTTGGCTAAGTTTTGAGCAGTCTAAGTATGTTTTTGTAAAAATGATTCAATCAATCGAACGATTTTTACTTCGATCAAAAACGGGCGTTGAAAAAAAACTTCGACCATCGAAGTATCAAATTCGATGGTCGAATTTTGAAGTTTTTTAACTTCGAAATTCGACCCTTAGTAAATGTGCCCTATACTTTAAAGGAATTGTTCTGGGTAAATAGATAGGCTGTGCAAAAAAAAATATATATATATATATATTTTCTCATATAGTTATTTAGTCAAAAAATGTAATGTTTAAAGGCTGGACTGGATTTCTAACATAATAGCCAGAACACTACTTCCTGCTTTTCAGCTCTCTAACTCTGAGTTAGTCGGTGACTGTAAGGAGTGCCACATGGGACATAACTGTTCAGTGAGTTTGCAATTGATCCTCAGCATTCAGCAACAGTTATGACCCATGTGCCTCCCTCAAGTCACAGATTGGCTACTGACTGGTAACCAATAAGAAAGCTGCAAAGCTGGAAATTGTGTTCTGGCTATTATGTTAGACATCCACTCAATCTAACCTTTATAGATACATTTTAGCTAAATAACTATATTAGAAACATGTTTTATTACCTAATTACCCAGTTTTTATTTTTACACCAAACTGTTCCTTTAATAGTATGAGAATATTACTTTGCAGCACCATGTGAGAAATGGAACTGGAACGGGTCTGAATGTCACAGTGTACGTTTGGGTTTGGGGGGATGGAGGGGAAAGGAAAGAACAGATTATAGATAAATTGTAGAAAAGACAGACAGACATCATCCTTTGCATAAAATCTGTTGTGTTTTTCAGTGAGTTTAGCTCCAGTCTCAGCATGAACTCCCAGATTCCCAAGGTAAATACAAGTTATTGTTTATTCAGTTTATGTAACACGTATCTGTTTCAATTGCATTTAAGTTAAAGGAAAACTATACCCCCAAAATGAATACTTAAGCAACATATAGTTTATATCAAATTAACTAACAAAGGTTTAAAGGGGATGTAAAAGCAAAAAAATAAAATTAAATTTTTACTTTCTCTAATGAAAAAGCAACCTATCTCCAATATACTTTCATTAAAAAACGTGTACCGTTTTTATAAGAAACCTGACTGTATGCAGTGAAATTCTCCCTCTATTTTACTTGCTCTGTCTGCTGTGGATAGGAAACTTCACACAGCCCCTAACTGCTCTGCAGGGAAACAATCGTACTTTTAAACAGCAGGGCAGGGGAACCCGCCTTCCCAGAACTCAAGCAGCTTTGCTTGTTTCCCTCTAGAGCAGTCGGCGACTGTGTAGAGATTTGTATTAGATTTTTTTTTGCCTTTACATCCCTTTTACTGTTTCCAACTCCAGCTGCAGGGACAAAGATCATGGAGCCAGATTTAAACAGATAAACTGGGATTCTGTTTGGGGGATTATTTTGCTGCAGCCACTGGTTTTGCAGAAAGTTTGTATTAAACAATACAAAAACTATAAAATCCACATTAGATTACATGACAACACAGGACCCAGTGCAGTCTGTATATTCTGATTATTATTAATTAAAGTTTTGCTGTATCGGCTTCTGGCAGATATTGTTTGACTTGTGCGGTTTTGATAATTTATTACGATCCCTCAGCAGCCCAGACCACACTGAGCATTTGAAAATCCAATATGCATTGCTGCAAAAAGTGCCTTTATTCAGAAACATAAAGGCACGTTTTGGCGCTTCATTGTATCCACACTCACATATTGGATTTTCGGATTGATTGCTTTGGATGGAAGCAAGGTGTTGGGATACTAGAATTTAAGCCTCAAGGGTAAATATGCCATTGTTTATTGGCTGTGTACACTGAGCATGTGCACAGTCTTGGTCTTGCAAAGATGAATAACAAAGTTACAAGATGGTGACCCCCTGTGGCCAACTTTGAAAACATAAATAATTTGTTTTATTAGGCTTGTGGTGCAGTTAAGTTCATGTTTATGTTTAGTATACAAAATACAGCATTTCCAGCATTATTTTATTTTAGACTTTAGTTCCCCTTTAAGGCTACGACCATATGAGCTGTATTTATTAAAAAACAAAAAATAAACGCTTAATTCCAACATTATAAGAGAACTGTAATAGATGCGTAAGCCTTTTTTAGTCTTTAGAGAAGTTGGCAACCCTAGTCACACTCAAACCAACTTTGACTTGCCAAAACCCCATCCACTTTCTGGTAAGCCCAGCCTCTTTTGAGGTCAACCAATTGGGACTCTCTCAACTAACTCAAGCCATTGGGAAGAAGGTGCTTTAGGCAGGACATCCTACAACTCGTTGTCTTTGAATGAACTGACTGGCACTATGGGGCTGCCCAATAAGCAACAGGGTCGGAAGCCTCCAAGTACTTCTCCTCTCAGGGTGGTTCCTGGGTGGTGGTGATCACATTATGTAAGTAGTAGTCACTTGTAATGTATGGGCAGTATACTTAAAGAAATGTATTATTGACCTTGCTACTATGTATGGGATACATTTCCTAATGATGGATACTCCCCAATATCATTGTTTCCCCCCAGGCTGTGCTGAAGAACTATCAAGATGATGGCTATGAATCGGTGTTTATCCATTACTGTAATAAGGTAAAAATTAATGTTTTCTTTAAATGAATGTATATTTAAGGCGGAGCTTTTTGAAAGTTGATACTGGCACATGCCTATTAATGATTGTTTTGGGGGTCTGGCACCATTAGGGCCAATTTCCCAAAGCTCCCTATTCTTCTATGATATATTTTATCCTTGTTCTTAATGTAGCACTCAGTCCCCAAATTACCGTATATACTCGAGTATAAGCCGAGTTTTTCAGCCCCCAAAATATGCTGAAAAACTCTACCTCGGTTTATACTCGGGTCAAGCGCAAAAACGGTCGCCGGCATCTAAGAATAGTCACCAGTGCCTAAGAATAGTCGCCGGTGTCCAAGAATAGTCTTCAAGAATATTTTCTGGCGTCCAAGAACGAGACGCCGGCACCTCCAATGGGAGGAGAAACCCTCAATTTTTTGATTGAAAATTACCAGAAGCTGCTGCATTGCTCACCCTAGGCTTATACTCGAGTCAATAAACTTTCCTAGTTTTTGGAGGTAAAATTAGGTACCTCGGCTTATACTCGGGACGGCTTATACTCGAGTATATACGGTAAGCGCCAGTTGCAGCACGTGGTCATTTGCAGCTATTGCAGTGGAATTTGGGGGGAAATGCTGCATTGTAGGTAAACACATTTGGGTGCCTTTTTGTTTTCCCCTAGTGCTTTGCACTTCAACACGTAAGTGAATAAACCCTTTAAACTCAGATATGACATAAACAAGCACAATATATTTTGGGCAAAACCCTTATTGTGCACTTAGCAAAAGCCTACAGGGCAGACGCATTTATTGTAGATTTAAACCAATACTAAGATCATGTTCATACATAGTCTGACTCAGACAGGGTGTACAATTACAAATAAGCTGCTCATATCCCATTGGGTTTCTGTGGCCTTCATCATCAGCCAATAAGGTACCTGTTTTCTGCTTGTGTCGTTATCAGAGCTCGGAATTATACGCTGAACAGCTACAGAGACTCCTGAATGAGGTGATAATTAAAGGTAAGACTGCCGGGTCTGAATGAATCGGATTTTCTTTCATTAGGCAATAACATGTCATTGGGAAGTGTTCCCCTTTATGCTGAGTACACATTGAGCACTGATTAACTTTTCCTCCTTCTCACTTACAGATCAGACTTTCAATGGCAGCCGAGGAGACTTCACCTTGGACGCCTGCCGGGGGATCCTAATGTTGATGGATGTATCTTTCTTAATGAAATGCCCGTCTGTCCAGGCAACTCCTTAGCAGCCTCATTCTCTGCTCCTTGGGAGTATTTTGAAGACCAAGGAATAGATTTCACTAAGAGGCCTTAATACTTATTTTCCAATAATAACCTTTGAGTGGCTTCTTTAATATGAGGGGGTTTAGCTGGACACTAATGGCTGCGTTGGGCTGGCCCACAGGGATACCAGGAAAACTCCAGGTGGGCTCAGGTGTCACTGTCAAACTATTTGGTCAATTTAATTAAAAGGAGAAGGAATAGCATTTTATACTTGGGGGTGCCAAAAGTTAGGCACCCCCAAGTGACTACTTTTACTTACCTCACAAACAAAAATATAGTTCACTTGTAATTAATGTTCACTCACTTGTATTACCCAATTTCAGGCTGTGTAGAGGTATATAAACCAGAATAGGGATACTAAAAACAAGAGAAAGCAGTAAAACCCCACACTACCTTACTAAAAATTAATTGAGATCTAATTATATAAGTGCTCAGTGCTATTATAAACAGATGCTTAGTTCTCAATCAATTTAGCACCAACATACAATTAATGGTATTTCAATCGATTGTGTTATATATCATTAATTAAAAAGATTAAGGTGGTCAAGTGCTATAAATCAGTAAATAAAATAAAATGTATCTGCACACAATTGATGAATAATCTAAAAGTTCATGGTTCTTATATGAATTAAATAAGGTGCTGGTGCTGTAGTTATAAAGTGAGTTCCTGGTATCAAACAATTAAAAATAAAGCGTCAGTAATTCATGAATAAAAGTAAGAAATTAGAAAATAGTATAGAGGTGGAGTTGCCCTGAAGAGACTACCGATACTTGAGTATAAGCCGTCATGAGTATAAGCCGAGGTACCTAATTTTACCTGCAAAAACTGGGAAAGCTTATTGACTCGAGTATAAGCCGAGGGTGAGAAATGCAGCAGCTTCTGGTAAGTTTCAATCAAAAAATTGAGGGGTTCTGCTCCCATCGGAGGTGCCGGCGTCTCGTTTTTGGATGCCGGCGACCATTCTTGGACGCCAGCGAATATTCTTGGAGACTATTCTTGGACGCGGCGACTATTCTTAGACGCCGGCGACCGTTTTTGCGCTTGACCCGAGTATAAGCCGAGGTAGAGTTTTTCAGCATATTTTGGGGGCTGAAAAACTCGGCTTATACTCGAGTATATACGGTAGTTGCCTTGCTAAAGCATAAGCGAAACGTACGTCGGCGAGCCTTCAAACCCTTTTTTTTTTAAAAAAAGCTCATTATTGAAATCTTACCTTTTTAATCTTTAATTGAATCTCGGATCTAGAGAAATTTAAGCGCTATTAGCGCAGCATTCATTCCTTTTATTCTCTTTCATCTCTAAGGCACTGAGGATTTGTTGGTTTTATAGCAAAGTTAGCTCTCCTTACAAGACAGTTAAATGTAGTAACGAGACCACAGTTCTGCCTTTCTCCCACGTGTGATGTCCCAGGACTTAGAACAACGCAGCTAGTTTCTTCAGGACAACTCCACCTCTATACTATTTTCTAATTTCTAGCTTTTATTCATGAAATGCTGACGCTTTATTTTTAATTGTTTGATACCATGAACTCACTTTAAAATTATAACTACAGCACTAGCACCTTATTTAATTCATATAAGAACCATGAACTTTTAGATTATTCATCAATTGTGTGCAGATACATTTTATTGCGGGTCACATCACCTGATTTATAGCACTTGAGCACCTTTTTACTTATTGATATATATATAACACAATCGATTGAAATATCATTAATTGTATGTTGGTGCTAAATTGATTGAGAACTAGGCATATGTTTATAATAGCACTGAGCACTTATATAATTAGATCTCAATTAATTTTAGTAAAGTAGTGTGGGGTTTTACTGTTTTTTTTGTTTTTAGTACTTTTACTTACCTGACACCCCGGGCCGGTGCTCATATCAGCCGAAAACTGCACTGGCTGGGGGTTCTTCCAGCAACCAACATGGAGAGAACCTCTTCCTGCTTCTTCGTGTCTTCTCACAGTTGCGCATGCGCAGTAGAGCTGAAAGACTTTAACGAAGAAGCTGTCTATTTCGCTCTGCTGCGCATGCGTCTGCCCCGGTAAATTTGAAAAACAAAGAAGCAGGAATAGGATCTCTCAGTGGTGCTCGCTACCCGGGCCGGTGCAGTTTTCTGCTGATAGGAGCACCGGCCCGGGGTGTCAGGTAAGTAAAAATAGTCACTTGGGGTGCCTAACTTTTGGCACCCCAATTGTAAAATAATATTCCTTCTCCTTTAAATGTGAATGGGGGAAAAGAGGCCAAATGGATGGAAGAAAATATTGTAGTATGTAAAAACACAGAGACTTATTTATCAAAGCACAAATTTATCTCAATATTTTCTTCTACAAACTCTGATCAAATCCGCTTGGGTTTTTTACACTTATTTATTATAAAATTTTCCAGTAAAAAATCAAATTTTTCATGATTTTTTGGAATTTTCCCCCTTAAACGGGGTATTGCATAAAACCCAGCGCACATCAAAAAATCAGTGGGACTTCTCCCATTGACTTATATGCGACCCCGACAGGTCTGAGATGCCTGGATTTTCAGATTCTTTGCCATTTTCGGGGTTTAATAAATTCTGAGAATTTCAATATTTTTTAAAAGTCCTCTTTTATAAAAAAAAAAAAAAATCACAAATTTTTCGTGATTTTTGCATGGGGAGTTTAGTAAATAACCCCCTAAGAGAATATGGAGGATGACCGAAGACCTATGTTTTCTGGAGGGCCCCTGGCATCCAAGTCCGACACTGACTAATGGGAACATATGCTGTATGTGTCTCTTTATGGGATCTTCTCTTATAAGAAGCAACTGAGTTGTGGGTGGAATCGATTAGGAAGCAAGTATAAGAAATGGGATGTTCTCTAAGAACTCTTGACCTTAACAATTACACACAGCTTAATGCCAACGGGAGGCTCAGTCTGCAAGAATTTGGGCGTCTCTGGAAACGACTCAGTATGTGTAAGGTAAGGCAGCTTTTATTTTTTATTTTCCCTTTTCCCTGCCCCATCCATCGTGTAACCCTGCCGACATGGGGTATTTCTGTAGGATTTTTCACCTTAAACTTACTTTGAATGTGAACCACATTGAGTGCAACATGGGCTCTTATTTTTTTGGTGCAAATGTAGAAATCAGTGAACTGTGGGAATCCTTGATATTCCATGTCTGCCCCAACAATATCCTAGCCAGGTCCCACCCGTTGACTGAGAAGGAAGAATAGATTACTCCTTAAAGGAACAGTAACACCAAAAGATGAAAGGGTTTTAAAGGAATGACAATATAATGCAGTGTTGCCCTGCACTGGTAGAGCTGGTGTGTTTGCTTCAGAAACTCTACTATAGTTTATATAAACAAGCTGCTGTGTAGCCATGGGGGCAGCCATTCAAGCACAGGATACACAGTAGATAACAGATAACTACTACTATAGTTTATATAAACAAGCTGCTGTGTAGCCATGGGGGCAGCCATTCAAGCACAGGATACACAGTAGATAACAGATAACTACTACTATAGTTTATATAAACAAGCTGCTGTGTAGCCATGGGGGCAGCCATTCAAGCACAGGATACACAGTAGAGAACAGATAAGTACTACTATAGTTTATATAAACAAGCTGCTGTGTAGCCATGGGGCAGCCATTCAAGTACAGGATACACAGTAGATAACAGATAAGTACTACTATAGTTTATATAAACAAGCTGCTTTGTAGCCATGGGGGCAGCCATTCAAGCACAGGATACACAGTAGAGAACAGATAAGTACTACTATAGTTTATATAAACAAGCTGCTGTGTAGCCATGGGGCAGCCATTCAAGTACAGGATACACAGTAGATAACAGATAAGTACTACTATAGTTTATATAAACAAGCTGCTGTGTAGCCATGGGGGCAGCCATTCAAGCACAGGATACACAGTAGATAACAGATAAGTACTACTATAGTTTATATAAACAAGCTGCTGTGTAGCCATGGGGGCAGCCATTCAAGCACAGGATAAACAATAGATAACAGATAAGTTCTGAAGAATCCCACTGTATACTATAGAGTTTATCTGTTATCTGATGTGTATCCTGTGCCTTTTCTCATTTTCCAGCGTGAATAGCTGCCCCCATGGCTACACAGCAGCTTGTTTATATAAACTATAGTAGTACTTATCTGTTATCTACTGTGTATCCTGTGCTTGAATGGCTGCCCCCATGGTTACACAGCTGCTTGTTCATATAAACACCAGTTTTACCATTGCAGTGCAACATTACATTTTATTTCCATTACTTTAAATCATTTTCATTGTTTTGCTATTACTGTTCTTTTAAGTCGAGGCATTCAGAAGGAGAAGACTGGACATCAGTGAGCGCTGCTGCATTCATGCCAAAGAGACTATTATAGGTTAAAAGAGTTTCTGATTTCATGAGGGAAGTATCGTTCATGAAATCTAATTGTATTTTGCAGGACTTGTTCAGTTCAATAGACAGAAACCAGACCGGATTCATTGATGCCTCCGGTTTGAGGAAAGCAGCTCAGCTTGCAGGTACATTGTATTCTGAGTGATAGTTGGAGGGGCAAATAGGCAGATGGTTATGAGAGAGCAAAGGGTTACAGTCATTTACTGTATCACTCATAGTGTAAAATGATGATTTATTATTAACAATAATATTTTCTCACCAGGGTTTATGGTTCTTTTCAGCAAGCAGACAAAGAATAGACACCAATAAGTGTATTAGACTGAATAATAAATCAGTTTATTGTTACGACAATTAAACAATTACACTTAAACTAAGACAATATATGATACACTATTTACAGTTAGAGAATAATTATACAGTCACATTGTAGTTTCTCTCCTGCTCCCATCTTGTTCTCTGGCTGCTTCTGACTTTATCTTTGCTCTTCCCAGACTTCCCTCACTCCTGTCCAATGTTCTTTTATTCTGCTTTGTGTTACTTGTCCCCAGAGCTCACCTCCCAACTGACCAGGTGTTGAGAGAAACCCCCCAAATTTTCCACATTATTTTGAGTGAGTTTTCTGTATAGAAAATCAGTTTTATGGCTCCTGTAGAAACCAACGACAATTCCAAGGAAACCCTTTGATATGGAAATTTGGGTCAAGTTGTGACTTTGAATGTACTTGGATTCCTGGAGCCCTGACTTTGTACATAACCCCCCATGTAAAATGGGTAACACATAATTATTAATATGGCCACACAACGCACACCTACAGTATAATATAAGATAATGGCATATCCACAATGGCTATTTCTTACAATAGTTTCAAGTGTTGACACCTAAATCTCACCTTTCTTCACCAAAAGCTGAGTTACCAGGAGTGTCTACAGGAAATATCGATATTTTATTCACTAACTTGACCTTTAGTCTGGGGAGCTGACGTACTCGACGCCCACTGGGGTGATGGAGGGTTTGAACCTTGCACCCCTGCAAAATGCTACAATAAAGGCCAAATAGATATTTCTAGTGATGGGCGAATTTATTCGCCAGGCGAAAATTTTGCCACCCGTAAATAAATTTGCGAAACGGCCACGAAAATTTGCCGGCGTCGAAAAAAAAAACTGACGCCGGGGTCCGTTTTTTGGAAGCCGACGCATTTTTGCCAAAAAAAACAGTCGCCGTTTAGCGAGTTTTTCGCCATTTCACGCAAATTTTTTGTCGAAGCGACACGGCGCAAATTCGTCCATCACTAGATATTTCCAATTAGAGTATTCGTAGAGTATTGACGTGTGTGCTTACAATCAGACTGTATCTCAGTTTAAACATTGCCAATCTTTCCACCCCACAGGGCTGCCAATCAGCATTGCTGTTATCAACGTCATGGTCCTGAGATACGCCAACTCCTCGGAAAAGCTCAACTTTGCCGATTTTGTCTGCTGCTTGATTCGCCTGGAAACCGTAACAAGTGCGTTCTCTTTGAGTCCTCGTGTCTCTGCGTCTCCGCTCTGCAGTAAAAACGATGTCAATGAGGCATCTTCTGACCCTTCTATATACATAGATTGATTAGGGGCCCTGTCTCTCCGATAAAATAATGAGATGTGTGATATTTTTCTAGAAAGTATTATTTTCTTTTTCAACGAATATCACTAAGTAAGATTGTAATGCACCTTTTATTCAAAAATAAGTCGGGATGCACAGAATCCACTATTTTGGATTTGGCCGAACCCCAGAATCCTTTGCAAAAGATTAGGCCGAATACCGAACCAAATCCGAATCCTAATTTGTATATTTTTTACTTCCTTGTTTTGTGACAAAAAGTCACACAATATCCCTCCCTCCCCTAATTTGCATATTCAAATTCAGATTAGGATTCGGTTCAGATGGGCAGAAGGATTCGGCCGAATCCAAATCCTGCTGAAAAAGGCTGAATCCTGGCCAAATCCCGAAGTGAATCCTGGATTCGGTGCATCCCTAAAAATAAGAGGGTTTTTGCATATACGTCTGGTTTATGTTAAACAAAGGCTAAAACTTGTAGCAAAACTCCCTCTCTCCCTTATGGCAGTCAGGTTTCTTGAATTGAATAGTCTCTTTCGTTTTGGATATCTATAAGAATAATAGAGATTTGAGATTTGTTATGATACATGTGATGTTCGGAGGGTCACTACTGGGGAGCGGTGATGGGACTGCCTGAGTTACAATGAGTTACAAGAACTTTGCAGATGCAATAAAACACCAGTGAGCAGTAGCGTCACTAGAGGGGGGCGGGCCCTGGTGCATGACGCGCAGCCGGGCCCCGCCCCCCTCTGTACGGCCGCATTTATCAATGGCGCATGGGCTGCCCTGGCCCGCTCGCACCCCCTGCTCCCCCGGTAGTTCCGCCACTGCCAGTGAGTACCACTAACTAGAGTCCTGCAGCGGGTTGGGTACCCTGCGGACTGTGGGTAGAAGTTGCGGGTGCAGGTATAGACAGGGGTCGGCGGTTCTTCCGGTTTGCGGGTCGCGGGTCTTCTCAATAGCGATTTTTACTCTTTTTTCTGATCACGCCTACTTCCGATGATGTCACTTCTGGTTTACAATAGGGATGCAACAAATCCACTATTTTGGATTCGGCCGAACACCCAAATCCTTAAGGGAAGATTTGGCCGAATACCGAACAGAATCCAAAATGGGAAAACATTTTTTTACTTCCTTGTTTTCGAACAAAAATTCACGCAATTTTCCTCCCTGCCCCTAATTTGCATATGCAAATTAGGATTTGGTTCGGTTGGGGAGAAGTATTCGGCCAAATCCGAATCCTGCTGAAAAAGGCAGAATCTTGGCCGAATCCCGAACCGAATCCTGGATTCGGTGCATCCCTAGTTTACAAGGCCGCATAGGCCCAGGCCTAGGGCGGCAAAAAAATAGGGGCGGCATGCCGCCCAGCCGCATTATGGGGACGTGTGCGTCCCCATTCAATTACAGCAGCTGCGCCGGCGTTTTTTCGCCGGCGCGCTGGGAAGGTGAGGTGGGCGCTAGGACTGCGCGGCCGCCTGGTCGGACCGCACGGCCTAGGGGCGCCCGTCATTGAGATCCGGTACAGGGCGGGTACGGGTTCCATAAAATGGACCTGCGCAGGACTCTACCACTGACCCTACAGAAGCCGACTTTTTCCTGTATTTGCATCAGTTTTTCAATGTCATTTTCCTATTTACAGAAGTCTTTAAAAACCTATCAAAGGATGGCAGAGGCGTTTACCTAAGTGGAGAAGAGGTAAGAAAGTCCTTTGGATTTTATGATTGTTTTACCTTCATTATATAATTCCCAAATGTATCTATTCACCCAGGGAGATCAGAAACATTAATAGAAAGGGGACAGGGTCAAGGTGGTAAGTTGCATGCAGGTAAGAGAATATCAAAGGCAAAGGAATTTTTTAATGCCAGTCCTATTATATGATGATGAGTATATTATATACTATGAGTTCTGTAGCAGGACTCCTCCTACTGACACGGTCTATTGAGACAAAGATAGAGAGATGAGTATTTGTCTGTTCCTCATTGGATAGGATACTCCTCAACTTGAGTGTGGAATTATCAGCAGTAGGTTGTGGCAGTTTTTACACCTTAAAGGAGAAGCAAACCTTTAAAATAAGTGAATGTAAAATTGGTGAGAAATTATGCAATGTACATTTATTATTATTAGTTTATTCCAAGATATTAAGAGGCTGCTCTGATGTTCTTTTGCTTAGGAAAGATGTGAGAAAGGTTTCTAATTTTATTCCTAAGCAGAAGAACATCAGCCTCTTTCTTTCTCCTGACAACTTCCTTGACTACTTGGTGGTCAGACTGGTCAGAAAATGGTGGCGCTGTTGTAACAAAATGTGTTCATATTAACAACAGATAACAATATCTTTGAATAAAAAATAAATAATGAATGTAAATTACAAAAGCGCTTACAATAGCACCCTCATCAATTTTACATTCACTTTTTTTAAGGGTTTACTTAAACTCTACCAGGGCCGATAGATAAAGAGTCTTGATAAAGAGCTGGTGTGATGCCCAAAGCACTACTTTTTTCTGGCACTTAATTGAATCACAAGAGGTGCCCATTACTCAAGAGACAGAATTATTCTTTCAAGTTCTTAAAGGATAAGTAAACCTTAAAAGTGAATGTAAAATTAATGAGGGGGCTATGCTAAGCACTTTTGCAATGTACATTCATTATTTATTTATTTTTTATTCCAAGATATTAAGGGATACATGTACTGTTAATATATATATATATATATCTCAAGGTATATCAAGGAAGACCAAATAGTTGGAATAAAAAATATTCTAGATATATATCTAGATATATATATCTATATATATAGATATATATATTTATATATTTTTTCTTTCTGACTAAGGGAGTATTTTTTAATCCAAATGAGTAAACATGTAACTTCTCATTCAAATCTTATTTTACCAATGTCACTCCCATACAGAGGACTGTATTCAGAATTGTTCTGCTTCGTTTCATTGGATTATTCTTGATTTTGACCCATTTCTTGTGTTCCAGTGGATGCAGATAATAATGTCCAGTTGACACCAATCAAGAGTAAGAGATTTTGAACCGTAAAGGAAGGAGAGTCTGTGCGGCAGCAGATCTAGAGTTTGTTCTACAGTGACCTCAATTTAATGAACTGAACCCCTGAGCCCCAATATCTATTCTGATCATTACTGATCTCACGCTGAGACATAACCACTCACAAAACCACAGAGAAAGGAGAATTTTTAGGAACGACAAAAGGAAATTTTTTTTGGGGGTGGGATATTTTTTTTCCTTGTTCTGTGAAGGGTCAGGGTCGAACATGGCAATTATACTATGAATGTACATTTCAGGATAAATGAGTAGATTTTTTATACACTGGATTAAATGTAAATCCAATTTAAAAAAAAAACTTTGCTCTTTCCATTTTTAGTTTGGTCTCTGTATCAGTCATGGGCCTCTATTAAAGGGGTAAATGGACCCCCTATTTCAGGTAAATACAACAAAGATTTGCTGCAATATCACCTTTAGCCTGCAGGTGGCAGTGTTCATCAGTTCAGCTGGACAGGAGGAAGAGAAGGCAGCGGATTCTGCATTAGTTGCAAATGGTTTAACCCACAGCCGCCCAAACGAATATCTATCTGTTTCCTCCTTGAATCTCTACTGTAAAACAAAGCACTAATGAAATAAGTATAATGTAGTGATTTGCACTTAATTGGGGCACACGCGGTGCTCTAACATTAGTGCCCAATCTTTTAACTGTTTGTGCTCAGACTGCCTAGAGTTGCCATAGAGCAATGCTGCCCTCTAGTGACCAGCTGGAAGGAGACAGTCAGCACTTGAAAGCTGGACACTCAGAACACTGGCTTAGTGTAAACGCCAGAATCAAATAATAAATCCAGTTATACCTGCATTTTTTAAAGAGTTTTGTTGTTTCAATAGAAGCATCTGAAAATGGCCTAAATGTTGCAATTTTGATATTTAAAGCTAAAATGTGGGAGGAGAGCGCTCTATGCCCTAACTATTAGCCAGTAGTGATGGGCGAATCTGCTAGATTTTGCCTAATAATTCACGAATTTTCTGGACAAATTCGCAAACCAGTGAAAAATTTGGCAAACTGGTTTGCTGCGCGCTTTGATTTTGTCACGCGTGATGCGTGCATCAGGTATTTTTGCTCATGCCAAAACGATTCACGTGCCGAACTTTTGCTGCGGTTTCACGAACAAATTTGCCTGCAGCGAAACTGCCAAATTTGCCGCAAATTCAACAATGGCGAAATTTTTCACCTATCAGCTTCACGTGATTAATAGCAGCCATTCACTTGTTTGATTTTGATACTGTCTTTTTTTAATTAGCTCTCGGTGATTAGCGACTGACATGGATTTGGCTAAATGGAAGCGCGGCTGGAAATTAAGATTAATCTAAACCTATTCAAAGCCGTTGCCGGTGTTGGGAGGCTAATCAGCAGCGATTGTGAAGGCGCCTCCGGGTGGGGAGATTGAACTTACCTTCCCTGATCTTGTGCTGCAACATTATTCATTACTACTAATAATAACAGAGCAGAACAGTTGCAGGAAAAGGGTTCCCTGGGGTCCTGTCTAGCTCCCTATTAGTCCGGGGGGGGGGCTGCAGATCTAGGAGATCAAGTCACCCCTAAAGAGAAGGGGCACCTTACAAGATGTTACATTAAAACTTCCAGCACCCAGTGACAGCCTCTGAGGCTCCAGGGTATTTGGCATCAGGTGCTGGTAGTGCCACAGTCTACATCTCTGTCTTAATGTTAAAGGAGAACTAAACCTTAACAAAGAATTAAGGTGGCCATACACATCGAGATCCGCTCGTTTGGCGATGCCCATATTAAGGTGGGCGATATCAGGCTGATCCGATAGTGGGTCCTGGGGATCATGGATCACGGGACTGCATCAAGGAACAGATGCGGCTGCGATCCAACAGGATTTTTTTACCCTGGCTGACTTACGGCCGAGATCGATCAGGGATCCCTGTCTGATGGCCGCACTTGGTCAGTCGGCAGATTTTATTGGCCCATGTATGGGGGCCTTTAGGCTAGAAATACTGTGCATTATGTTTTGGATTTCTATCCACAGCCCACAAAGATGCCCCACTAGCTCCCCATCTTCTATTCACTGCACATGCTCAGTGCTGCTGTCACTTACTGAGCTTAGGGACCTACTCACAATATACTGTGTACAATATAATATTCACAATATACAGTATGTATATATATAATACAACAGTCACAATACAAGGCTGATTAGTAATGAATTCACACTCAAAAGAGATCAGAATTGATTCATAATCAGCCCTGTAGCATCAGCTCCAATGCCAGATGAACCTCACTTTCTGCTTAATGATTTCCCCCGACCCCTAAGTTTAATTTCTCCCCTGCAGCCCAGAGCACACTGAGCATGTGCAGAGTCACTGACACATAAAAGATGCCTAACAAGATCCAAGATAAGGAACTGCTGGGGACAACTATGAAGGTCCGGATCATTACTGATATAGGTCTGCATTATATCAAAAAGTTTTAGTTCTCCTTTGAAAAATTGCAGGGTATAAACAAATACAATTGCTGCTCTGTGGGGTCCCAACAACAGCTGGGTCTAGTGTGTTATGTTCATAACCCTCCTTCTTTGTTCTTGTATATGAAAGCACTTCATGTCTCCTTCAGGTATGTTTATTTTGCATCCAATCGCTGCCTCTAATCAATTGTCAGCTCTTATGTGCAGGCCCGGACTGGCAATCTGAGAGTTCTGGCAAATGCCAGAGGGGCTGCTGTAAATTGCCATACACAGACACTATTTATTGGGATGCTGGGGTCTGTTTGGGCCTCTGTGTACCTGAAATGCCAGGGACTATTTTGATTCCCAGTCCAGACCTGCTTATGTGCGAGCTCTTGAGCCTAGTGCTGTGGTGCTAATGGGAGTCAGAGCCCCATGAGAACATTTTGCAGTGAAATAAGTGGGGGTCATTTATCAACACTGGGCAAATTTGCCCATGGGCAGTAACCCATGGCAACCAATCAAATTGCTGCATTCATTGTTCTACATTCAGCTGGCTTCAAAAAGCTAATCACTGATTGGTTTCTATAGGTAACTGCCCATGGGCAAATTTGCCCAGTGTTGATAAGTGACCCCCAGTTGTGCTCTTCATATACATTACTTTATGGGGCACATTTACTATTGGTCGAATATCGAGGGTTAACCCTCGATATTCGACCCGCAAAGTAAAATCTTTCGACTTCGAATATCGAAGTCAAAGGATTTACCGCATTTCGTTCGATTGAATGATCGAAGGATTGTAATCCATCGATCGAACGATTTTCCTTCAATCAAAAAAAGCTAGGGAAGCCTATGGGGACCTTTCCCACAGGCTAACATTGGTGCTTGGTAGGTTTTAGGTGGCGAAGTAGGGGGTCAAAGTTTTTTTTTAAAGAGACAGTACTTTGAGACGAGTACTTCGAACGATTTTTAGTTTGAATCGTTCAATTCGAAGTCGTAGTCAAAGAAGCCAAAAAAAACCTTCGAAATTCAAAGTATTTTTCATTCGAATCCTTCACTCGAGCTTAGTAAATGTACCCCCAAGTGTTACCTTATGTGTTACCTTATGTGTTACCTTATATGCCCTGAGCTGAGGGCTGTTACACAACAATGAAGCAAATGTCTACAAAGCTAGAGAAAGAGAGATTCTCAATTAGAACTGTTGCATCTATAACAGTGTGACTGTGTGACTATAACACTGTGTGACTGTGTGACTATAACACTGTGTGACTGTGTGACTATAACACTGTGTGACTGTGTGACTATAACACTGTGTGACTGTGTGACTATAACACTGTGTGACTGTGTGACTATAACACCGTGTGACTGTGTGACTATAACACTGTATGACTATAACACTGTGTGACTGTGTGACTATAACACTGTGTGACTAAAACACTGTGTGACTGTGTGACTATAACACCGTGTGACTATAACACCGTGTGACAGTGTGACTATAACACTGTGTGACTGTGTGACTGTGTGACTATAACACTGTGTGACTGTGTGACTATAACACAGTGTGACTATAACACCGTGTGACTGTGTGACTATAACACTGTGTGACTATAACACTGTGTGACTGTGTGACTATAACACTGTGTGACTAAAACACTGTGTGACTGTGTGACTATAACACCGTGTGACTATAACACCGTGTGACAGTGTGACTATAACACCGTGTGACTGTGTGACTATAACACTGTGTGACTGTGTGACTGTGTGACTATAACACCGTGTGACTGTGTGACTATAACACTGTGTGACTGTGTGACTATAACACCGTGTGACTGTGTGACTATAACACTGTGTGACTGTGTGACTATAACACCGTGTGACTGTGTGACTATAACACTGTGTGACTATAACACAGTGTGACTGTGTGACTATAACACTGTGTGACTGTGTGACTATAACACCGTGTGACTATAACACAGTGTGACTGTGTGACTATAACACTGTGTGACTGTGTGACTATAACACCGTGTGACTATAACACAGTGTGACTGTGTGACTATAACACTGTGTGACTGTGTGACTATAACACCGTGTGACTGTGTGACTATAACACTGTGTGACTGTGTGACTATAACACCGTGTGACTGTGTGACTATAACACCGTGTGACTGTGTGACTATAACACAGTGTGACTATAACACCGTGTGACTGTGTGACTATAACACTGTGTGACTATAACACTGTGTGACTGTGTGACTATAACACTGTGTGACTAAAACACTGTGTGACTGTGTGACTATAACACCGTGTGACTATAACACCGTGTGACAGTGTGACTATAACACCGTGTGACTGTGTGACTATAACACTGTGTGACTGTGTGACTGTGTGACTATAACACCGTGTGACTGTGTGACTATAACACTGTGTGACTGTGTGACTATAACACCGTGTGACTGTGTGACTATAACACTGTGTGACTGTGTGACTATAACACCGTGTGACTGTGTGACTATAACACTGTGTGACTATAACACAGTGTGACTGTGTGACTATAACACTGTGTGACTGTGTGACTGTGTGACTATAACACCGTGTGACTGTGTGACTATAACACTGTGTGACTGTGTGACTATAACACCGTGTGACTGTGTGACTATAACACTGTGTGACTGTGTGACTATAACACCGTGTGACTGTGTGACTATAACACTGTGTGACTATAACACAGTGTGACTGTGTGACTATAACACTGTGTGACTGTGTGACTATAACACCGTGTGACTATAACACAGTGTGACTGTGTGACTATAACACTGTGTGACTGTGTGACTATAACACCGTGTGACTATAACACAGTGTGACTGTGTGACTATAACACTGTGTGACTGTGTGACTATAACACCGTGTGACTGTGTGACTATAACACTGTGTGACTGTGTGACTATAACACCGTGTGACTGTGTGACTATAACACCGTGTGACTGTGTGACTATAACACAGTGTGACTATAACACCGTGTGACTGTGTGACTATAACACTGTGTGACTATAACACTGTGTGACTGTGTGACTATAACACTGTGTGACTAAAACACTGTGTGACTGTGTGACTATAACACCGTGTGACTATAACACCGTGTGACAGTGTGACTATAACACCGTGTGACTGTGTGACTATAACACTGTGTGACTGTGTGACTGTGTGACTATAACACCGTGTGACTGTGTGACTATAACACTGTGTGACTGTGTGACTATAACACCGTGTGACTGTGTGACTATAACACTGTGTGACTGTGTGACTATAACACCGTGTGACTGTGTGACTATAACACTGTGTGACTATAACACAGTGTGACTGTGTGACTATAACACTGTGTGACTGTGTGACTATAACACCGTGTGACTATAACACAGTGTGACTGTGTGACTATAACACTGTGTGACTGTGTGACTATAACACCGTGTGACTATAACACAGTGTGACTGTGTGACTATAACACTGTGTGACTGTGTGACTATAACACCGTGTGACTGTGTGACTATAACACTGTGTGACTGTGTGACTATAACACCGTGTGACTGTGTGACTATAACACTGTGTGACTGTGTGACTATAACACTGTGTGACTATATGACTATAACACTGTGTGACTGTGTGACTATAACACTGTGACTGTGTGACTATAACACTGTGTGACTGTGTGACTATAACACTGTGTGACTGTGTGACTATAACACTGTGTGACTATAACACTGTGTGACTGTGTGACTATAACACTGTGTGACTGTGTGACTATAACACCGTGTGACTGTGTGACTATAACACTGTGTGACTGTGTGACTATAACACTGTGTGACTGTGTGACTATAACACCGTGTGACTATAACACTGTGTGACTGTGTGACTATAACACCGTGTGACTATAACACTGTGTGACTGTGTGACTATAACACTGTGTGACTGTGTGACTATAACACTGTGTGACTATAACACTGTGTGACTGTGTGACTATAACACCGTGTGACTATAACACCATGTGACTGTGTGACTATAACACCGTGTGACTATAACACTGTGTGACTATAACACTGTGTGACTGTGTGACTATAACACCGTGTGACTATAACACAGTGTGACTGTGTGACTATAACACTGTGTGACTGTGTGACTATAACACCGTGTGACTATAACACCGTGTGACTGTGTGACTATAACACCGTGTGACTGTGTGACTATAACACTGTGTGACTGTGTGAATGTGTGACTATAACACCGTGTGACTATAACACAGTGTGACTGTGTGACTATAACACTGTGTGACTGTGTGACTATAACACAGTGTGACTATAACACCGTGTGACTGTGTGACTATAACACCGTGTGACTGTGTGACTATAACACCGTGTGACTATAAAACTGTGTGACTGTGTGACTATAACACCGTGTGACTATAACACCGTGTGACTGTGTGACTATAACACTGTGTGACTGTGTGACTATAACACTGTGTGACTGTGTGACTATAACACTGTGTGACTGTGTGACTATAACACTGTGTGACTGTGTGACTATAACACTGTGTGACTGTGTGACTATAACACTGTGTGACTATAACACTGTGTGACTGTGTGACTATAACACCGTGTGACTGTGTGACTATAACACTGTGTGACTGTGTGACTATAACACTGTGTGACTATAACACTGTGTGACTGTGTGACTATAACACCGTGTGATTATAACACCGTGTGACTGTGTGACTATAACACCGCGTAACTGTGTGACTATAACACTGTGTGACTATAACACTGTGTGACTGTGTGACTATAACACCATGTGACTATAACACCGTGTGACTGTGTGACTATAACACTGTGTGACTATAACACTGTGTGACTGTGTGACTATAACACTGTGTGACTAAAACACCGTGTGACAGTGTGACTATAACACCGTGTGACTGTGTGACTATAACACTGTGTGACTGTGTGACTATAACACCGTGTGACTGTGTGACTATAACACTGTGTGACTGTGTGACTATAACACCGTGTGACTGTGTGACTATAACACTGTGTGACTGTGTGACTATAACACCGTGTGACTGTGTGACTATAACACTGTGTGACTATAACACCGTGTGACTTTGTGACTATAACACCGTGTGACTGTGTGACTATAACACTGTGTGACTATAACACTGTGTGACTGTGTGACTATAACAACGTGTGACTAAAACACTGTGTGACTGCGTGACTATAACAGTGTGACTATAACACAGTGTGACAGTGTGACAGTGTGACTATAACACCGTGTGACTGTGTGACTATAACACCGTGTGACTGTGTGACTATAACACCGTGTCACTGTGTGACTATAACACCGTGTGACTGTGTGACTATAACACTGTGTGACTGTAACACCGTGTGACTATAACACTGTGTGACTGTGTGACTATAACACCATGTGACTGTGTGACTATAACACTGTGTGACTATAACACTGTGTGACTATAACTCTGTGTGACTGTGTGACTATAACACTGTGTGACTATAACACTGTGTGACTGTGTGACTATAACACTGTGTGACTGTGTGACTATAACACTGTGTGACTATAACACTGTGTGACTGTGTGACTATAACACCGTGTGACTGTGTGACTGACTATAACACCGTGTGACTGTGTGACTATAACACTGGGTGACTATAACACTGTGTGACTATAACACTGTGTGACTAAAACACTGTGTGACTGTGTGACTATAACACTGTGTGACTATTACACTGTGTGACTGTGTGACTATAACACCGTGTGACTGTGTGACTATAACACTGTGTGACTATAACACTGTGTGACTGTGTGACTATAACACTGTGTGACTATAACACCGTGTGACTGTGTGACTATAACACTGTGTGACTATAACACTGTGTGACTGTGTGACTATAACACCGTGTGACTAAAACACCGTGTGACTGTGTGACTATAACACTGTGTGACTGTGTGACTATAACACTGTGTGACTATAACACTGTGTGACTGTGTGCCTATAACACCGTGTGATTATAACACCATGTGACTGTGTGACTATAACACCGCGTAACTGTGTGACTATAACACTGTGTGACTATAACACTGTGTGACTGTGTGACTATAACACCATGTGACTATAACACCGTGTGACTGTGTGACTATAACACTGTGTGACTGTGTGACTATAACACTGTGTGACTAAAACACCGTGTGACAGTGTGACTATAACACCGTGTGACTGTGTGACTATAACACTGTGTGACTGTGTGACTATAACACCGTGTGACTATAACACTGTGTGACTATAACACCGTGTGACTGTGTGACTATAACACTGTGTGACTGTGTGACTATAACACCGTGTGACTGTGTGACTATAACACTGTGTGACTATAACACCGTGTGACTGTGTGACTATAACACCGTGTGACTGTGTGACTATAACACTGTGTGACTATAACACTGTGTGACTGTGTGACTATAACAACGTTTGACTAAAACACTGTGTGACTGCGTGACTATAACAGTGTGACTATAACACAGTGTGACAGTGTGACTGTGTGACTATAACACCGTGTGACTGTGTGACTATAACACCGTGTGACTGTGTGACTATAACACCGTGTGACTGTGTGACTATAACACCGTGTGACTGTGTGACTATAACACCGTGTGACTGTAACACCGTGTGACTATAACACTGTGTGACTGTGTGACTATAACACCATGTGACTGTGTGACTATAACACTGTGTGACTGTGTGACTATAACACTTTGTGACTATAACACTGTGTGACTGTGTGACTATAACACTGTGTGACTGTGTGACTATAACACTGTGTGACTGTGTGACTATAACACTGTGTGACTATAACACTGTGTGACTGTGTGACTATAACACCGTGTGACTGTGTGACTGACTATAACACCGTGTGACTGTGTGACTATAACACTGGGTGACTATAACACTGTGTGACTGTGTGACTATAACACTGTGTGACTAAAACACTGTGTGACTGTGTGACTATAACACTGTGTGACTATTACACTGTGTGACTGTGTGACTATAACACTGTGTGACTATAACACTGTGTGACTGTGTGACTATAACACTGTGTGACTATAACACCGTGTGACTGTGTGACTATAACACTGTGTGACTATAACACTGTGTGACTGTGTGACTATAACACCGTGTGACTAAAACACCGTGTGACTGTGTGACTATAACACTGTGTGACTATAACACTGTGTGACTGTGTGACTATAACACTGTGTGACTATAACACCGTGTGACAGTGTGACTATAACACTGTGTGACTGTGTGACTATAACACTGTGTGACTGTGTGACTATAACACCGTGTGACTGTGTGACTATAACACCGTGTGACTGTGTGACTATAACACCGTGTGACTGTGTGACTATAACACCGTGTGACTGTGTGACTATAACACCGTGTGACTGTGTGACTATAACACTGTGTGACTATAACACCGTGTGACTGTGTGACTATAACACCGTGTGACTGTGTGACTATAACACCGTGTGACTATAACACCATGTGACAGTGTGACTATAACACCGTGTGACTGTGTGACTATAACACTGTGTGACTATAACACCGTGTGACTGTGTGACTATAACACCGTGTGACTGTGTGACTATAACACCGTGTGACTATGTGACTATAACACCGTGTGACTATGTGACTATAGCACCGTGTGACTAAAACACCGTGTGACTGTGTGACTATAACACTGTGTGACTATAACACTGTGTGACTATAACACCGTGTGACAGTGTGACTATAACACCGTGTGACTGTGTGACTATAACACTCTGTGACTGTGTGACTATAACACCGTGTGACTGTGTGACTATAACACCGTGTGACTGTGTGACTATAACACCGTGTGACTATGTGACTATAACACCGTGTGACTGTGTGACTGTGTGACTATAACACTGTGTGACTATAACACCATGTGACTGTGTGACTATAACATTGTGTGACTGGATTGTATGTGTGACCTGCCTGAAGCACCACAAGGCCCTGCCAATGACACACCCAACAACACACTCCCACTGTTATACCTACTTTATTACTCAAATATAAATATACTGTATATAAATTTGTATATATATTTATAGAAATCGACTGGCCCAGCGCTTCATGACACTGTGGCCCCAGGCCCAGCAATGTATTAAACATTAACCCCTGCATTTCATGACACAGCAGCCCCAGCAATAACACTGTCAGGGCTGGCCAAGCTGACCAGGCTCCCTGGGCAACCTGGCCCGCTACCTCGCTCCTCCTTACCCACCGGGGGGGTCACGGTGACACAGGGGAGAGTAGCAGAGGGGATGAGAGGGGAACATAAACATAGACTAGGGGGAGGCAGAAGACTCTTTTATCAGGCACCTGCCCAGCACCCCCCATCTTTGCTTCCTAGGCAGGTGCAGTGGTGGAACTACCGGGGGAGCAGGGGCAGTCCGCAAAGTCCGCACGCCACTATGCGGCGCATATTCCCGGACAGTTTCCGGGTGCACGGAGGGGGGCAGGGGCAGCGACGATCCGCACCTTTATGCCGCCTGAGGCAGCCTTCCGTTGCCGCCCCGACCCCTCCTCACGGAGCTCAAATTTTCTGCGCAGGAACCCCCGAATCCTTCACGAAAGATTTGGGAGAATACCGAACCTAATCCGACCCCTAATTTGCATATGCAAATTAGGGGTGGGAAGGGGAAAACATCTTTACTTCCTTGTTTTCTGACAAAAAGTCACGCAATTTCCCTCCCCATCCCTAATTTGCATATGCAAATTAGGATTGGCATTCAGTTCGGCTGGGGAGAAGGATTCGGCTGAATCCGAATCCTGCTGAAAAAGGCCGAATCCCGAACCGAATCCTGGATTCGGTGCATCCCTAATAGTAAGTAAAGAAAAGAGACTGGGAGAATAGAGGTTGAGTGAGGAGAGGAAGAATAATAGAACAGAGAGGGGTCTAACATTTTTTGGTGGGCCCCTGATTTAAGGTTTTTTGGTGGGCCCCGGTGTCAAAGTCTGACACCGTTAGATACAGTATGTAAAAAAGTTTTTTTTTTTTTCTATCACAAATGCAGCTCCTTTTTAAATGAAGAAAATTTTTCATTGACGTAGCCAGGCTCGGATTGAACTTTACCATATGCCCACCCTCGATGGCGGTCTATAAATACCGAGGCTTGCCTAAATACCGAGTAGTGATGGGTGACGTGATGCGCTTTGCCGAAAAATATGCAAAATGGCAAAGAATTTTCACTGCAGTTTTGCGAATTTATTTGCCGGCGGTGAAAAGTGGAAACTCGCCGCAAAGTCTGCCTGGCAAATTTATTTGCCCATCACTAATACCGAGGCTTGCCAGGTTAGGGTCAGGTGTGGGTAATAAATGAGCAGGTTAGGGTCGGGTGTGGGTAATAAATGGGCAGGTTAGGGTCGGGTGTGGGTAATAAATGAGTAGGTTAGGGTCGGGTATGGTTAATAAATGGGCAGGTTAGGGTCAGGCGTGAGTAATAAATGGGCAGGTTAGGCTTGGGTGTGGGTAATAAATGGGCAGGTTAGGGTCGGGTGTGGGTTATAAATGGGCAGGTTAGGGTCGGACGTGTGTAATAAATGGGCAGGTTAGGGTAGGGTATGGGTAATAATTGGGCAGGTTAGTGTCGGATGTGGGTCGACTTTTTGTCAACCTGCACAACATTACCAGTTACCTTTCTGACACATAACTAAAATATCAAGCTCTACATCCCTATTAAAAGAATAGGACAAAACCATGTCTGCCTTCTATAGATACCGAGTCGTGATCTTCGTGTCATTAAGTGGGGTGACCCTCTTCTTTGGCCACAAATGATTGGCTCTCTAAACTCTTATGGCGTCATCTTTTCTAATAATCACACAACAGTCCCCAATACTATCTCCTCCTCCTCCTCCTCCTACTTCTTGTACCTCCATCTCTGCGCATACAGGATCTTCCCACTGACTGTATATAAACACACGGGGGGTCATTTATCAACACTGGGCAAATTTGCCCATGGGCAGTAACCCATGACAACCAATCAGATTGCTGCATTCATTGTTCTACTTGCAGCTGACTAAAAAGCTAATCACTGATTGGTTTCTATAGGTAACTTTTTTGAGGTACATTTTTTGAGCCAGGAATTCTTTGCACAATAAAAACCATTTATTTTGCTGCACAAACGGGTTGAACCTGGGCCGAAGGTGCCTCTTACGTTGGCCACAATAAAGTATTTATAGAACGTTTTCATCACAGGCGTCAACGCTTTTTATTCTGCACTGAAAGGTGTTTGATTGTCAGTTGTTGCGCTCCGCTCCATTCACTTGCTAATTTGGGATAATGGCAGGGAGAACATGTGTTTAACACACGAGAATGGAAAGGTCAGAGTTATTCCAGGTTCTGGAAGCTTCTTGTATCCATTATCTTTAACAAAACGCGCGAGGAAAGGCTGGAAGATAACGGCAATTACGTGTCATGTTCCAACATTAGCGCAAATTACATCTCATCCTCTGACTTGTATTTAATGAATTTCTCAGTCAAACCCTGTGCTGAACAGTCCAATGTGAGCTTCTTATTTAGTGATGGAATTCACAGTCTATAGAGGCAGGACCTCTTTTTATGGAGTAGAGACACAAGGGGGCCCCATAATGTATGGATTAACCAACTCATTGCTTTTGGCTGTTACTGCTTATTGGAAGCTGCACTTTAACAGAATAGGTTGTGCAACACCATCTCTCCCTACTATACCTGCTATCCCACAGTCACACTCCCTTCCCAGAGACTATTATCCACTGTTACTATAGGCACCATCTCTCCCTACTATACCTGCTATCCCACAGTCACACTCCCTTCCCAGAGACTATTATCCACTGTTACTATAGGCACCATCTCTCCCTACTATACCTGCTATCCCACAGTCACACTCCCTTCCCAGAGACTATTATCCACTGTTACTATAGGCACCATCTCTCCCTACTATACCTGCTATCCCACAGTCACACTCCCTTCCCAGAGACTATTATCCACTGTTACTATAGACACCATCTCTCCCTACTATACCTGCTATCCCACAGTCACACTCCCTTCCCAGAGACTATTATCCCACTGTTACTATAGACACCATTTCTCCCTACTATACCTGCTATCCCACAGTCACACTCCCTTCCCAGAAACTATTATCCACTGTTACTATAGACACCATCTCTCCCTACTATACCTGCTATCCCACAGTCACACTCCCTTCCCAGAGACTATTATCCCACTGTTACTATAGACACCATCTCTCCCTACTATACCTGCTATCCCACAGTCACACTCCCTTCCCAGAAACTATTATCCACTGTTACTATAGACACCATCTCTCCCTACTATACCTGCTATCCCACAGTCACACTCCCTTCCCAGAGACTATTATCCACTGTTACTATAGACACCATCTCTCCCTACTATACCTGCTATCCCACAGTCACACTCCCTTCCCAGAGACTATTATCCACTGTTACTATAGACACCATCTCTCCCTACTATACCTGCTATCCCACAGTCACACTCCCTTCCCAGAAACTATTATCCACTGTTACTATAGACACCATCTCTCCCTACTATACCTGCTATCCCACAGTCACACTCCCTTCCCAGAGACTATTATCCACTGTTACTATAGACACCATCTCTCCCTACTATACCTGCTATCCCACAGTCACACTCCCTTCCCAGAGACTATTATCCACTGTTACTATAGACACCATCTCTCCCTACTATACCTGCTATCCCACAGTCACACTCCCTTCCCAGAGACTATTATCCACTGTTACTATAGACACCATCTCTCCCTACTATACCTGCTATCCCACAGTCACACTCCCTTCCCAGAGACTATTATTCCACTGTTACTATAGACACCATCTCTCCCTACTATACCTGCTATCCCACAGTCACACTCCCTTCCCAGAGACTATTATCCACTGTTACTATAGACACCATCTCTCCCTACTATACCTGCTATCCCACAGTCACACTCCCTTCCCAGAGACTATTATCCACTGTTACTATAGACACCATCTCTCCCTACTATACCTGCTATCCCACAGTCACACTCCCTTCCCAGAGACTATTATCCCACTGTTACTATAGACACCATCTCTCCCTACTATACCTGCTATCCCACAGTCACACTCCCTTCCCAGAGACTATTATCCACTGTTACTATAGGAACCATCTCTCCCTACTATACCTGCTATCCCACAGCCACACTCCCTTCCCAGAGACTATTATCCACTGTTACTATAGACACCATCTCTCCCTACTATACCTGCTATCCCACAGTCACACTCCCTTCCCAGAGACTATTATCCACTGTTACTATAGACACCATCTCTCCCTACTATACCTGCTATCCCACACTCACACTCCCTTCCCAGAGACTATTATCCACTGTTACTATAGGAACCATCTCTCCCTACTATACCTGCTATCCCACAGCCACACTCCCTTCCCAGAGACTATTATCCACTGTTACTATAGACACCATCTCTCCCTACTATACCTGCTATCCCACAGTCACACTCCCTTCCCAGAGACTATTATCCACTGTTACTATAGACACCATCTCTCCCTACTATACCTGCTATCCCACAGTCACACTCCCTTCCCAGAGACTATTATCCACTGTTACTATAGGCACCATCTCTCCCTACTATACCTGCTATCCCACAGTCACACTCCCTTCCCAGAGACTATTATCCACTGTTACTATAGACACCATCTCTCCCTACTATACCTGCTATCCCACAGCCACACTCCCTTCCCAGAGACTATTATCCACTGTTACTATAGGCACCATCTCTCCCTACTATACCTGCTATCCCACAGTCACACTCCCTTCCCAGAGACTATTATCCACTGTTACTATAGGCACTAGACAGGATGGTGCCTTTGAAACCTGGGGCCTAAACCATTGCCTAAGTCACCTTTCCATTGATCTGGCACTGCTCTCTGGGTGCAGAAGACTCTGGTACCAATGATTTTTTCTGTGTGGGTGCGACTGTGAAACATGAAGAAGATCAGAGAGTAGCTTGTCTGCTGTTCTGTATGATGAAGTAGCCCAAATTGTGTGCAATTCTTCCCACAGCTGCCTACTGCCCCCTGCAATTATAGTACATGCTAAGAAGACTATTGATCACCACAGCTTTGAGTTGCCATCAGACTCAGAAACATGGCTTTCATTGGCCAATTCTAAGTCTTTATTGAGCAAATGAAATAGACAAAGTCCCTCAGCCTCACCACTTTGAGCTTAATCTAATTAGATAATGAGCCATTGATTAGCACTTGCTTTACCTGATCCTTCAGCAAATTTTCTATTGACCCACAGGCAGAATTCTCCAGGCCAATCAATCTCATTAATGAACATTTCATTTGTCCGAAAAAGCTTCTTTTTTTTTTTTAGTACTTACTGTAAATGTTTATCAATCATATCAAGTATGTACATCATATGTAGGGACATGTCTGTCATTTTGGAATTGGTGAAATGTGATAATAAAAACAAAAACAACTTCTACCAGGTCTAGTAACCCATAGCAACTATAAGGATAGTGGGTTTTCACCAGAGTAAATTCTACCTGCTGATTGGTTGCAGTGGATTACTAGACCAGGGACAAACCCAGAAAGAATTTATAAAAAGAAGATAGTATTAGAAGATTATTTTGTTTAGATTTTAAATCTAAAGTGGCCCTTAAAGGGGCAGTACACCCCCTTGTACAGCATGAGTAAAATTAACAGGGCTTGTGCTGAACATAGTTTTTGCCTAGTGCAGTACCTATTGGATCCAAAAATGAGTGCAGAGACCTGTGGAAATTCAAAAAGAGGGGACGGCTGAGTGTAAAAGTGCAAAAACTGTAGCCATTTTTTGCACCTTCCACAATGTAAATGATCCCAGAAATGCCCATCCAGTTTGGCACCTTATATGGGCACCTGGGTCGTTCCGTTGCTCCCTACACGGGGCACAATGCTTAAACCCATTAACTTTGAATGGAAATCAGTGCAGTGTCATGCAGGCAATTAAACAACAGAGAAATTACTCCGAGAAAACATTCAGCAGATATTCCCTGAAGCCAATGCCTCTAGTCTTTGGATGTGACATTTATTCCAACCACTGCTTGTTCCAGAAAAGGAAACATTAACAATACAAACGAATGCACATTTGCAATTAACTGCTAATAAAAATGGAACTCATTGCTACTTATTTATGAGTCGACTAATTGTACTAATAGATATGGATACACATATAATAATAAAGCTGCCCTCGTGCTGTTGCCATTTTTTCTCAAGTTTTTTTCTCACCGCATAAGCATTAAAGTTAATGGATGTTTTTTCTGATGGCAACTTGTTGGTTATTACTGAGCCATTTTACAGCCAAAGATTTTTGGGTGGCCAATAGATGTCAGCCTTCAGCTATGGAAATACAAAGCAGTGTCTTCCTATAAATCAGTTATTCATGATGCAATCACAGAAATGAATAGAAAACCATCAGTTCTGACTTTTGATGTATGTTGTATTTTGATTAAACTAGAGCAGAAATAATATTGAAATCAACACCATTTGGATATTTTCTACGTGGCCTATATTTAAGCTTTCCGTGTGCTATGGGGGGTGGTTGCCGCTATCACAAGCTATGTATCAGTACTAGTGATAAGGTACTAGTGATTTCGCTTTGCCGAAAATGAATGAAACGGCAAATAATTCCCCACATGCATTGACGTCAATGGAGCTTTGTTGTATGGAAACATTTTTTAAACTATACATCAGAGTCTTTTGTCTCTGCGAAGCACAACAAAATATTTTGCTCATCCCTAGTGATGAGCTAAATTTTCCGCCAGGTACGGTTCGGTGGCGAAATTCCACATGTTGCCACTGGCAAAGATTTTGACACTGATGCAAAATTTTGGTGCCAAAAAAAAAAAACTGCCGAGAAAAAACGCCCAATTAACTCCTCGGAAAAGGTCAACCCAAAAAAAAAAAAAAAAGTCTCAGTGAATAAAAAAACCCATAGAATCCTAATGTTTTACTAATTTTTTGCTTTTTCGCTAATTGATAGTGACACAAAATGATCATAAATCATATCTACCTTTGGTTTGATTGCTACAGGTTTCTACTGGACCTCCTATATGATATCTTAGTCCAAATCAGCAATAGGGAGAGGTAAGTGGGTTTAGATGGCCATAAAGAGATACAATGGCTTTTTTTTTGGCAGGTGCCAGGCAAGGAGGTCTTTGTTTTATTTGTTTTATCAGGAAGTCTAACGTTCATGTTATCGGGAACCTTGCACAGTGATGGTTACCTTCAGACGCACAGGCGAACCCTTTTGATTTACGGTGTTCACCAACGCCCTTTTGGGGCCCCCGGGCTTTCTGCTGTGGAAACCAACAGGGAAGTGCGTAACTAGACTCAGGTCCGTAAACGAGGTATCGGCAGGGATTAAGAGAAGACGTGGTCACAATGAGGCAAAGGGGTCAAGGCAGGCGGCTGGAAACGAAGTCACAAGTCAGGCAGAGGTCAACACCAGGAATCCAAATCAGAATCAAAATGCTTCAGCAGGAACAGAGAACTGAAACCAGCTTGGGCACCATCAAAATGGAAGATTGGCGTTTTAAAGGAGTTTTGGCACCAAAGATTCAAATCCGGCGCCTCTGGTGACGTCATTCTAGACACAAACCCGGAAGTGCGCGCCTGATGTGCACCAACAACCTTGGAGAGACGCTCCGGGAGGTAAGGGACTTCGGCAATCTCCCGGCGCGTCTCACAAGAAGAAGTCCAATACAGTCCTCAAGCCATTGACTGGATCCCATGGGCACCCTATGTAGACCTCTGAGCATGTCTGATGTGCTCCTTGGCTGGCAGGAGTTTTCACCTGAACCAGTCCAAATCAGATATAACTTGGGGAGGACATCATTTTTGGACCATACATAGGATTCGACCTACAAGTCTTAGATAGGATGGACCTCTGATAGTACACTGAATTTTTTAACCAGCCATGGAAATTACAGTGATCTGTTGGGTTCTTTATGTCCCCGTCCAGTTCTGGTGTTCGATGTATTTGAAGGTTCTAATGTACACCCCATGAAAATAGTTTGGAAGTAGTTCTGTACCTTGAGCATGTGTTGGACCTCCTCCAGGCCTTTCCCCCTAATCTCCTGACAGTGGTTGAAATTGATTTATCTTGAATTTACCTAAATCTCCCACCTAATCCTCTGTTTCAGATCCATTTTCATTTGCTGAGCAACATTCTCATAATTGCATTTGTGCGCAGAATTATTCTAATCCTCGGGAACAAGAAGCTTTCAGCTGTGCCGCTCGCATACCATCTCCCTTTGTGTTATTGAATTTAACATTGCTCCAAATTGTGGCTCAGCTGTATGCGCGCCGCCGCCCCTGTAATTATGTTTTGCCCTATCTCGCCGCCGCCGCCGCAAATGACAAAAGCAAAACACCAGGCCACCAATTATTTTCATATTTTCACATTCTCCGTTTTCTAGTGATTTCAAATACATACAATCAGAAGCAGCTCATTTTATCCTGACAGCAATTTCAGGTCTGGCCAACGGGCGAGGATGAATAATAGCACAGAACCACCATCAGATGAAATGGCTTTTATTATCATTATTATTGGTGCCAATCATATATAAATATTATCACATTACAAATGACATTATGGAAGGCAAACAACACGTATGTCCTATTCCCCCCAACATCCAAGGGGCCCATCGCAGAGGTAAAAGGTGGGTAGAAGTAGAAAAGATATAGGGGTCATTTATGGATGCAACTATGGCCCTGGTGATAAATATCCCCATTGTACCATTTAATCCATATTTTTTGGATTTGGCCAAATTTCAAAACACCCATCATCAATTTCAAACACCTAATTTGCATATTTGAATGGGTCATGCCTCCATAAAGGGCCCTGTGGCAGTGGGGGGCCTTGAGTTGGAAAGCTGTTTCCAAAGAGGCCAGGTCTTTTATTGAGTGGATGGGATTTGGAAGGATCATGGGTGGAGTTTGGCAAAATCCAAAGGGCAGTGGCCAGGGAGAATCTAGGTTTGGGTTTGGCATAATTGGGGAGTGGTCTGAGCAGATCAGTTGTGTGGCCATGCATGCAAGGAGCATTCTTTCCATTGGGGCCCCAGGCAGGCACTGCAGCTTTACCATTACAGCCCATGGATGTCTGTATGGTAAAAGAAAACTTTCAGCAGCCCCCAATGGTGTGGCAAAAGTGCCGTCACGTGCATGCGCGTTGTGCTGTGATGTCACATTCGCATATGTCATGTCAGCCAGTGTCGTGGGAAATGGAGTGGGCAAGTGGCACATTGGGAAAAAGCCTAGTGGGTAGTGATAGGCGAATAAATTTGATTGTCACGAATTTGCTGCGAATTTCCACATTTCGCTGCCGGTGAATAAATTTGTGAATCTCCTGTGAAAATTAGCGGCGTCAATTTCGGAATTTTCGCGATTTTCTGTGTACACGTTCAAATTGCTCGTTTTTTTTCGTGAAACTGTTACAATTGCTCGTTTGTGTGAAAACTTTGGAATTGCTTGCTTTTTTAGTGAAAACGTTTGAATTACATGATTTTTTCGCTGAAACATTCGAAATTCACTTTTTTTTCATGAAAACTTTCGAATCTCATGATTTTTTCGTGAACTTTATGTTTTCACGATTTTCTGCGAATTTTACGCCCTTTCGCGAATTTTGCGGGAGATTAGCAAATTTTTCGGTGAGGTAAAACGTGAGAAATTCGCCCATCACTACTATTGAGCCCTGAAGGGTCCTTACAGCCCAGAGTTGCTCATCACGGCCACCCTCCTACCCCCTGGTGTTGCAGCTGGGGAAGAGGGGTCCATGGCGGTGGCAGAGGGGGTGGTGGGGGCCCAGGGAGGGTGTGGTGGCCTCTGATGTGGCATCCCACCCCTGAGGGTCCAATACTGGCTACTGGCAGGGTCCACCACCCAAGGGACCCAGGTAACCATTTGGTTAATAATTGGTGGTCCCCAGTAGGGAGGGAGCCCTGAGATTGGGCACTAAGGATTTGGATTAGTTAGTCTGATTCTTTACTCACTGCCTCCCAAGCAACAATGAGATCATTTTAGTCAATAACACAGCATCGCTTCCAAAGAACAGAACAAAAATATGGAATTTTTAGGCAACGTTCCTGATCACATACAGCTTTGCTTGGACTTGACCCCATCCACCTGTAAGCCTGCCTAAATGAGAGCTACTAGGGGCATTAATGACAGACCTCTAGTCTGCAGACTGTGCTTTAATTGTAATTAACACTTTCCACAGGAGAAGGAACAACAACTTTTGCCCAAAAAACAGGTGACAAGGTAAATAACAAGGGGGCGCACATTAAAGCTTTGGGTAGACTTCACCATCTGCTCTGAAAGAACTACAGGTAACTGCTTCTAGTATCCCTCAGTCTAGGGGAAAATCCTATATCTTTGGAAACCCAGTCTGTGGCCAGTTAGCGTGGGATTTAATGTGAAGAGTTACCGCCAGTGAAAGATATTCTTCCTACTACTACTACGGAATGGGGTATGTTACTACAGATGGCCTTGAACAAAAACTTTTTTGAAAACAAAAAAGTTATTTAAATAGGGTTATAATAAAGCAGGGAGGCTGTGGAAGGACCAAAAGGGATTACAGACAGTCAGCCTTTAACAATGGAGCCTTATGCAACACTAAACAGGTATGGGATCCATTATCCAGAAAGCTCCAATTACGGAAAGGCTGTCTCCCATAGGCTCCATTTTAACCAAATAATCCAAAATTTTTTAAATGATTTCCTTTTTCTACAGTAGCTTGTACTTGATCCAAACTAAGATATAATTAATCTTTATTGGAAGCAAAACCAGCCTCTTGGGTTTATTTAATGTTTACTTTATTTAAGGTATGAATATCCAAATTACAGAGAGATTCAGAAAGCCCCAGGTCCCGAACATTTTGGAAAACAAGCCCCATACCTGTACTACAGACTCAATTAAGTCTTCACAGAAGTTTGGGAAAAACAAAGTAAGAGGGAAATAATGGTGGAATTCTGGGATGGAAGGTTGCATTGCAAGTAAAAAAAACTGCTCCGAAACCCCACACTGTATGTTGGATATAAAATCCTAAAGATTACAGATTCTCCAGCAGCTTGTTTGTATAAACTATAGTAGTACTTATCTGTTATCTACTGTGTATCCTGTGTTTGAATGGCTGCCCCCATGGCTACACAGCAGCTTGTTTATATAAACTATAGTAGTACTTATCTGTTATCTACTGTGTATCCTGTGCTTGAATGGCTGTCCCCATGGCTACACAGCGGCTTGTTTATATAAACTATAGTAGTACTTATCTGTTATCTACTGTGTATCCTGTGCTTGAATGGCTGCCCCCATGGTTACACAGCAGCTTGTTTATATAAACTATAGTAGTACTTATCTGTTATCTACTGTGTATCCTGTGCTTGAATGGCTGCCCCCATGGCTACACAGCAGCTTGTTTATATAAACTATAGTAGTACTTATCTGTTATCTACTGTGTATCCTGTGCTTGAATGGCTGCCCCCATGGCTACACAGCAGCTTGTTTATATAAACTATAGTAGTACTTATCTGTTATCTACTGTGTATACTGTGCTTGAATGGCTGCCCCCATGGCTACACAGCAGCTTGTTTATATAAACTATAGTAGTACTCATCTGTTATCTACTGTGTATCCTGTGCTTGAATGGCTGCCCCCATTGCTACACAGCAGCTTGTTTATATAAACTATAGTAGTACTTATCTGTTATCTACTGTGTATCCTGTGCTTGAATGGCTGCCCCCATGGCTACACAGCAGCTTGTTTATATAATCTATAGTAGTACTTATCTGTTATCTACTGTGTATCCTGTGCTTGAATGGCTGCCCCCATGGCTACACAGCAGCTTGTTTATATAATCTATAGTAGTACTTATCTGTTATCTACTGTGTATCCTGCGCTTGAATGGCTGCCCCCATGGCTACACAGCAGCTTGTTTATATAAACTATAGTAGTACTTATCTGTTATCTACTGTGTATCCTGTGCTTGAAGGGCTGCCCCCATTGCTACACAGCAGCTTGTTAATATAAACTATAGTAGTACTTATCTGTTATCTACTGTGTATCCAGTGCTTGAATGACTGCCCCCATGGCTACACAGCAGCTTGTTTATATAAACTATAGTAGTACTTATCTGTTATCTACTGTGTATCCTGTGCTTGAATGACTGCCCCCATGGCTACACAACAGCTTGTTTATATAAACTATAGTAGTACTTATCTGTTATCTACTGTGTATCCTGTGCTTGAATGGCTGCCCCCATTGCTACACAGCAGCTTGTTTATATAAACTATAGTAGTACTTATCTGTTATCTACTGTGTATCCTGTGCTTGAATGGCTGCCCCCATGGCTACACAGCAGCTTGTTTATATAATCTATAGTAGTACTTATCTGTTATCTACTGTGTATCCTGTGCTTGAATGGCTGCCCCCATGGCTACACAGCAGCTTGTTTATATAATCTATAGTAGTACTTATCTGTTATCTACTGTGTATCCTGCGCTTGAATGGCTGCCCCCATGGCTACACAGCAGCTTGTTTATATAAACTATAGTAGTACTTATCTGTTATCTACTGTGTATCCTGTGCTTGAAGGGCTGCCCCCATTGCTACACAGCAGCTTGTTAATATAAACTATAGTAGTACTTATCTGTTATCTACTGTGTATCCAGTGCTTGAATGACTGCCCCCATGGCTACACAGCAGCTTGTTTATATAAACTATAGTAGTACTTATCTGTTATCTACTGTGTATCCTGTGCTTGAATGACTGCCCCCATGGCTACACAACAGCTTGTTTATATAAACTATAGTAGTACTTATCTGTTATCTACTGTGTATCCTGTGCTTGAATGGCTGCACCCATGGCTACACAGCAGCTTGTTTATATAATAGTTGGGTTTCTATAGTAAACACACCAATTGTAACAGCGCAGAGCAACAGTAAATAATATTTGCATTACTTTAAGACACTTTCATTTTTTGGTGTAACTGTTCCTTTAAGATGGTTTGCATGACAATGTAAATCCCCTGACAGCATTTGGCATTCCAGGGCGATGACATCACTGGCTGTGCCGTCTGTCCGGGCTCTTGGGGAAATGGCAAATTGGAACGGCCGGTCTGATCCTGTGCACTGAGCCAATCTCTTTAATCCCGTTGGGCATGACGCACTTCGAGTGGCAAGATTAAAGCAACGGGGTTACGGTTCTTGCCGTCAAAGAAATGTTAGCTTCAGGCATTTCCTCACTACCTTGTTGTACTTCAATTTCTTTCTTTCTCCAAAATCTACAAATGCCTAAGCCTGGAATGCCAACCTCCCACCTCACAGCATCACCCCCCCCCCAAAACAGGAAACAAAACGAGAAACAAAACAAACAGGAAACAAAACAGGAAACAAAACAGGAAACAAACTCCTGTTATAGGGATAGTTCAGTTAACTTTAAGTATGATGCAGACAAGTATTTATACCATTGATGTACAAGAGAAAGGTGTAGGCACCAAATATACAAGTTACATGTAAATACTGACTTATACAGGCAGAGGCGCAACTAGAGTGTGCCAGCTCCCTAACCGGCCAAAATTCGCCAGCAACGGCTTTGCAGCCATCGCAAAACTTCGCCAAGCATAAATCAGATAGGACAACGCGGATTTTCGCTAGCGTTACTACGGCAATCAAAGCGAAGATGCGCTAGCGTTGCCTAATTTGCATACGGCGGGAAATGATAATGTTACATGGACGTATATGTTGCAGCAAATACATTACATTACACAAGTCCAGGGAACCCTAATAAATAAAAAAGGGTTGTTATATTGCCCTACACATGAGCCCACTGTATAGTTTATGTTCCATATGTTAGTAAATGTATGGGGGAAGCCGGTTACCCAAAAAAATCTACAGACCTTTGCAGGCTATCAGTCTGAAAAAAGGAAAATACGCCAGTGTTTTTTGGGACTTAGAAACATTTTGCACTAAAAATTGAGGTAGTCCTATTCCTAGCAATCAGAGTGCTGAAATTGCAAACAAATTATAAAAAATAAAAAAACAAATAGCAAATTGTCTCAGAATATCACTCTCTACATAATTCTAAAAGTTAATTTAAAGGTGAACTACCCCTTTAAGAGACTCGCACAGATCCATAACAGCACAGTTATACCCAAGAATTTCCCAAATCAGAGGCAAAATGTTTGTCCCACTGCCAGGCAGCACGGCAACTCCAGCGCAACACATTGCATTGCACTGAATATTTCTTTTTATCCATTTGAATGTCGATAGCCCGACAAATATACCATCGGCAATGATAAACTCCAGGCTCTTTGTATCTCTCATTAATGCAAAACATTATATATATTACAATTACAGTACACTGACTTCTCGCTAATTAAGAGACAGAGCGGAACAAGTTGCATCCATAATAAATAGACAGGCTGCCAAATCCTGTTGAGCCCAGACTGTGCCCATATGCTCACCTAAACAACCCAACTTTATTAACTTCTCTTGTATCATTTATCTTCCAACGGGAGTAATTTTGGGGCCCACCCAGGGGTTCAGGCCTCAAGCCGCAGTTATTAAATATTTTATGAAAAGCAGAGGCCTGGGAAGAACGGAAAGATCATTGTCACTGCAGGTGGGTCCTGAGCAGGAGCTTTAATGAAACTAGGGATGCACCGAATCCAGGATTCGGTTTGGGACTCGGCCAGGATTCTGCCTTTTTCAGCAGGATTTGGCCGAATCCTTTTCCCCAGCCGAACCAAATCTGAATCCTAATTTGCATATGCAAATTAGGGACGGGGAGGGAAATTGCGTTACTTTTTGTCAGAAAACAAGGAAGTTAAAACTGTTTTCCCCTTCCCATCCCTAATTTGCATATGCAAATTAGGGTTCGGATTCGGTTTGGCATTCCGTCAAATCTTTCGTGAAGGATTCCGGGGTTCGGCCGAATCCAAAATAGTGGATTTGGTGCATCCCTAAATGAAACCAAACGCAGAGAAGCGCTGGCATTTACCCTTCTTGGGCTTCTGACCTTTCAGGGGAAGGACAGGAAGAAAAAGGAGAACCTTCATTCGCTGTATTTTAGGAAAAGGAGATTTCTTACCTGGAAAATCTTTTTCTCATAGGCAGTACTGTCAGTGTAGGATTGATCCTCTTCAGAGGCAGGACAAACTGAAAGAGCTTTCTCCAATCATCTTCCTCCTGGCTCCATCTCTTCCTCCAGTTTTGTACCAGAGACTGTCGGTGGAGACAGAACCTGCCTACCTAACTAACTATAACTAAGCGACAGGCAGCAAAACCCGGAACGATGCTGCACTGACAGTACAGGAATATGAGAAAAAGATTTTCCAGGTAAGAAATCTCCTTTTCGCAGTAGATCTTACTAGTGATGAGCGAATTTGTCCCATTTCGCTTAGAAAAATTTGCGAATTTACCACGAAATTTGCAAAATGAATTTAAGTCAATGGGCGTCAAAATAATTTTGATGCACGACAATTTTTAATGCAAGCGACTTTTTTTTTATTCGCTGTCCTCCGGAGAGGATCAACTTAACCCAGTCGTCCTGCACAGGTGGAGCTGACTGAGAAAAAGACTTTACGCTCTTTGAAACAATCATTACCATTTAAATGAAGGGGGTTTGGGTGGAGATCCACATTAAAGGAATATACACAGTTCTCTTCCCTTCATAAGAATGATTATAATTTAGTTTTCCTTAAATAAATGTAATAATTGTAACTGGGCATTATATATTCTAGGCACTAGGTCATAATTAACCAGTAGTTCCTCTTCCATTCTCTTCTGAACAGGGCGAAGTATCGCCTAGAGACTTGTCCCTCTGTTTCTCTCTACTCGATGGAGCTTCAGCTGCTTGACTGTCTACATTGCCACCAACTCTCACCACCTGCACTGAGTTCCAACAAATTTATCCCACTACTACCTAAACAAACTAATCCTACTGGTTACTTTTCTGAGGCGACCTCCTCTACTCTTACAATCTCTCTATACCTGAGCCTAACCACTTGAGTCCCTATGGTGGCAGGGGACACCCAGAATACTAACCCTTTCTGCTCTCCTCA
The DNA here is from genome assembly GCA_038501925.1 of Xenopus petersii. Taxonomy (NCBI): domain Eukaryota; kingdom Metazoa; phylum Chordata; class Amphibia; order Anura; family Pipidae; genus Xenopus; species Xenopus petersii. The sequence goes on from CM076681.1 coordinate 135,530,853, forward strand.
TTGGAGCATTAGGCTGCTGTGCTAACATCCTAATCCTGACTCCCAGGGTTACCTATAACACAAAAATTCTTGTCATTAGACACTACTACCGAGGCTCTCCAGCACCATCCAACCCACCACGAAGTAATCTTCAAAGAGACCAAACACATGGCGAATCCCCCTTATAAAGACTAGTGTTAAAGACCGGAAACCATTATCCAATATAGAATGGATCCTATACCTGTACTGTTTTATTATTACAGAGAAAAATGATTTTTAAAAATTTGGATTATTTTGATAGAATGGAGTCTATGGGAGTGGGCCTTTCTGTAATTCGGTGCTTTCTGGATAACAGGTTTACAGATAAACAGATTCCATACTTTTACATTAGTGATGTGTGGGTCAGGTTTTTCCCGACCCACATCTGCCCTCCTTCCACCCATGCCCGCCCAAGCCCGACATTCCGGTTTTCTTTTCTAGACCCACGCCGAGCAGGCACGCAGCTATAAAACCAGAACCCCCAAAGTCAGAAGCCAGCAGTGTAAGGTGGTAGGTGGGAAGAGTCGGAAGTAGTGCTCGACCTGGACCCGCAAAGAGGGGTGGGAGGTCGGCCCCAACCTGCCCGACCCACGGGTCCCTTGGGTATAGGCTCAGCCCGCAACATCACTAATGTACATACATGGTAACATTGTGCCTGTCTCATAACACAGAATATTGCCTTTTAACAATTTAGGTAATGCTGGTGAATATTATCTAATTACTTATCAGTTTGTAGCAGTGATCAGTGATAAGAGATTCCTCTCATCCGAAAACCAAAGCATCATTTTAAGTTAATTGATGGCACAAAGCCACTACTCTGTATTTAGGGCACCTCATGACCTGCAAAAAGACTCAAAGTAGAAATCTTTTTCATCAAGTTCTCATTCAGAGCTGGAAAGTAAAACACTTCAAATCAACATTCCTCAGACAAAGAAAGATGCCAGGCTGATTATGATCCCCAACTGCTCACTAAATGTAAGAGAGGGGAGAGAAGCCTCGGCTACATCGGCTTAACACAAAAATGCTGGCTTTTCCGAATACAGGTATAGGATCCATTATCCGGAAGCCAGTTATCCAGAAATCTCTGAATTACAGGAAGGCCATCTCCTATAGACTCCATTTTATACAAATAAATCAAATTTTTTAAAATGATTTCCTTTTTCTCTGTAATAATAAAACAGCATCTTGTACTTGATCCCAACTAAGATATAATTAATCCTTATTGGAGGCAAAACCAGCCTATTGGGTTTATTTAATGTATACATGATTTTCTAGTAGACTTAAGGTATGAAGATCCAAATTAAGGAAAGATCCCTTATCTGGAAAACCCCAGGTTCCGAGCATTCTGGATAACAGGTCCCATTCCTGTACAAAACGATTACATTGTTTATGAAGAACAACGAAGTGTAAGTGTATTTGCACAACAGGTGCCCTTTAAAGGGAATGTAAAGGCAAAAAAATAAAATCCCATTGTTACTTTCTTTAATAAAAAATAAACCTATCTCCAATTACTTTAATTAAAAATGTGTACTGTTTTTATAAGAAACCTGACTGTATTCAGTGAAATTCTCCCTTAATTTACTGCTGTGGATAGGAATTGTCAGACGGTCCCTAACTGCTCTGCAGGGAAACAATCATACTTATGAACAGCAGGGGGAGCCCCCGCCTTACTTCCCAGCCATGCAGAACTCAAGCAGCTTTGTTTGTTTCCCTGTAGAGCAGTCGGGACTGTGTAGAGATTTGTATTCGATTTTATTTTTGGCTTTACATCCCCTTTACTGTTTCCAACTCCAGCTGCAGGGACAAAGATTGTGGAGCCAGATTTAAACAGATAAACTGGGATTCTATTTGGAGAAATATTTGGCTGCAGCCAATGGTTCTGCAGAGTTGGAGAAAGTTTATATTAAACAATACAAAAACTATAAAATCCACATTAGATTACATGACAACACAGGACCCAGTGCAGTCTGTATATTCTGATTATTAATCAGTCTTGCTGTATCGGCTTCTGGCAGATATTATTAGACTTGTGCAGTTTTGATAAGCAGCACAGACCACACTGAGCATGTGCACAGTCTTGGTCTTGCAAAGATGTTTAACAAAGTTACAAGATGGCGACCCCCTGTGACCAACTTTGAAAGCATAAATTATTTGTTTGATTAGGCTTGTGGTGCAGTAAGTTCATGTTTATGTTTAGTATACAAAATACAGCATTTCTAGCCTTAATCTATTTTAGACTTTACATCACCCTTAAGCCTTAATTTGGACCAAGTACAAGGTACTGTTTCATTATTACAGAATTTCACAATTCCCCTTTGTGCCAACAACATTTAGTTAAAGAGAGAATATATTATATTTCTAATTTGGAATATCTTCCAGCAGAGCTTTATCATTCAGAGCAGTACGGTGGAACTGGGAGAGTCTGTGCTCCGATTCCCCATATTATATATTCCTATAGAGATGAGCTGCGATTATTACAATTTGATTTGAAAATATCTATGTATTTGCCAGTGACAGTGAATGGACCTTGTCTCAATGTACTCGGTGCTGCGGGGAGGTCAGGCTCCATAATTCTGCAGCCCAAATAAAAGGCAGCCGAGCGAATCACCTGGGCCAGTCAGAATGTGTCTACTCCACTTTAGAAATAATCAGATGCCCAGTAGATAGCAAGTATTGAGAAATTAGTCAAGCAACACATTAAGAAGCAATGAAGGCTGTCTGTTTGTATTTTCATTCTGGCAGCCAGCAGCTGTTATAGGGATGGGAGCCTTGGTAGCAACCTTCGGGCTGGCAGTGCCTGATTCTTGTGACAAACACCTTCTCTTTCCATTCAATCCCAGGGCCGGTGGTTGGGCCAGTAATGCAATGATCATTATCGATTTTGCAGATCAAGCTTTGGAAACCAAACAAGAGACTCAATGCAAAGATTTAAAAAAAAAAAAAAAAAAAAAAAAAATAGACTTCCCATGAGTCTCATTACAGCTCGATACTGTAGGTTACTTATCTGCAGAAATCAGAGGCTGGTGAACAGAGATGAATCTGTGGTCGAATACGTGAGAAGTGGGTTGTTCAAGTTTATTTGCAGGCTGAGGGCTTTAGAAATAATTCAGAAGAAAACATTCTTTGCCTATAGTGGCATAATTAGAGTGTGCAAAAAATCTTCAGAGGTCCTGACACACTGAGATACCCAACCTACCCTGCCCCACATCCGCCCACTCCCCGCCCTCCATCCATTTACTCCTCACCCACCCGCCTACTCCCTGCCCCCTGCTAGATTTTCCTGGTCCCTTGTGCTCTCCTGTTCCCTTAGCCCCACCTGTGACGGTGGGGTCTGCTTCCTGTTACACCACTTTTTTCCTATAAAGGCACCCAAGAACCACCCCCAGGGTCGGACTGGGGGGCCCGGGTTTTTTCCCAGTGTCCCGCCGGCCCAGTCTGACCCTGACCACCCCAAATAGCTATCACCCTAGACATGGGCATTCAGGTGCCTATATAGAAAAAAATACAGCTCTGGATATATGCTTGATTTTTATATCCTTAGGTCGGTGGTGGATATAAGATTAACAGACCCCCTGCAAAAAAATCTTCAGAGATCACCAAACTCTTGCCTGCCCATGCATTTCCCACCCCACATTCACCCACTTCCCTCGCTGCATCCGCTTACTCACGCCCAGGATCAGACTGGGTCGGCGGACACCGGGAAAAAACCTGATGGGCCCTGCCGGCCCAGATCAACAGGCTTTTTCCTGCCACAACCTCCCTTTTTTGGGTGGTCACAGCAAAAACATAGTGCACATATGCAGCGCGACTGAACAGAAGGGGGGCCCTGAAACAGCTTTTGCTTTTTGCTCTATGGGGATATATAACTGAATGCAGCAGTAATGCCTTTGCAGGCACTTATAGGCGCAAATTCACTAAGCGCCGAACGCTAGCGTTAATTCGCTAGCGTTTGGCATTTTTCGTTACTGCGCAAATTCACTAACAGACCATGGTGTAATTTTGCTAGTGTTACTTCGCACCCTTTACGCCAGCCAATTTTTCGCTAGCGACGTAACTACGCAAATTCACTAACGCGCGCAGTGTACTGAACGCTACCTTTTACGCTAGACTTCCTTCGCCACCTCAGACCTGGCGAAGCGCAATAGAGTAGATAGGGATTGTTTCAAAAAAAGTCAAAATTTTTTCTAAGTCTCAAAAAACGCTGGCGTGTTTTCTACATGATGGGTGATAGGCTGAAAAAGAGCGAAAATATTTTTGGGGCTCCCCTCCTTCCCCCCTACATTTCCTGACTCATGGCAACTTACCTAGACAGTGGGCACATGTGTAGGGCAAAATAACATTTTTATTTGATGTTTTGAAGGTTTTCTAGGCATTTGTAGTGCTGATACGTATTCCTCCATTGAAATTTGAATTTCGCGCCGTATGCAAATGAACCATCGCTAGCGAAACTTCGCTTCGCTTGGCGAATTAACGCTAACGCAACTTCGAAAACTTACGCTACCCCTGTGCGCAACTTCGGATTTGAATTTGTGGAGCGCTGGCGAAAATATGCCTGGCAAAGTGCAGCAAAGTTGCGCCTGGCGCAACTTCGCATCTTAGTGAATTTGCCCCATAGACCTGTCCATTGCAAAGGGATGCTCGAGATAGGTGAGGCTCAATGTGCTGAATATGTTAATAAAGTGAAACCTTGATAGAAAACATTATGAGCTCCAGTGGACTCTCAACTCATACTTCAGATTCATCATTATGTTATTAGGGTCCCTATTTACTGTATAAAGGAACAAAATAGTAATCATTTCTGCTTCACCGCACACCAGTGGTTATGCTTGGTGCTTAAATCTCCAACTTAATAATAATAAAGCTTTAGAATGCTTGCAGAAAAGGGGAGTCAGAAAGGAGTGAAGTATCTGTTGAAGGTGTAAAATATCATTGAAATCCTATTATTTCAGCAACAATTCAATGCGTTTAACAGGATTGTTGTCAGGTAAAAATATCTGTCTTCTTCTCCAGCATTGACAAGTAGTTCTTTTTCCTCTGCTTCAAAATTATGGCATTTTTCCAGGTCTGAGCCTCTTAAGTAATTCCATGCTGTTTCAGGTAAAATGTATGTTGGAGTTTATTATAAACACACACATGGGAAAGTGAGTAAAACCAGGCAAAGTGGGAGCTGCATCAAAGCAACATGGGAATGAACTGTTGCTGGTGAAGTTGAGATTTTACAAGGTGGAGCAATCTGCAAACATAGGCCTATTTTACTACAACAGATAGATTAGATAGATAGATAGATAGATAGATAGATAGATAGATAGATAGATAGATAGATAGATAGATAGATAGATAGATAGATAGATAGATTAGATGATAGATAGATAGATAGATAGATAGATAGATAGATAGATAGATAGATAGATAGATAGATAGATAGATAGATAGACAGATAGACAATAGATGGATAGATAGATAGATTAGATAGATAGATAGCTAAATATATGGATATATAGTCGATAATAATAGATAGCTAGAAAGAGAGAGATACACAAATATATAGATGATGATGACTGAGATAGATAAATGGATATATAGATGATGATAGAGAGAGAGATACATGGATATATAGCTAATGACAAATATAGAGAAAGATACATGGATGTATATAGATAGATAGATAGATAGATATATGATAAGAGAGACATACATGGATATATAGATGATGATAAAGAGAGCACATGGATATAGATGATAGAGAGATAGATTTGTGTATATAGATAGATGATGATATAGAAAGAGAGACATGGACATATATAGAGAGATAGAGAGCGATACATGGATATATAGACGATGATGATAATAGAGAGAAAGAAATACAAGGATATACAGATGATAGATAGATACATGGGAATATAGATGATATAGTGAATAAAGTACTATAAAAAAAAGGATATTATAAGTTACAGAGGAGTTCCATTACCATATAAAGGTCATTTCTAATATCCCCATTTGCCAAAAAGGGGTAATTTATTTTATCATGTGGCAAAAATGACATCACTGCTCACCATTTATAACTTATGACATCACTAGTCACAGTTTATAAAGATATAATTTAAATGCTATTCATGGCTTTTTTTGTATTATAGATAGATAAATAGATAAATAAAATTTATTTGCTTTCTTCTTCTTTCCAGTTTTCAAACAGGGGTCACTGACCCCATCTAAAGAACAAATGTGTTGCACGGCTGCACGTTTCTTGTTATTGCTACTTTTTATAACAAATCTTTCTACTCAGGCCTCTCCTGTTCATATTCCAGTGTATTATTCAAATCGGTACATGTTTGCAACAGTAATTTAGGTTTAGCAACCAGATTGCTGAGATTGAAAACTGGAGAGCTGCTGAATAAAAAGCTAAATAACTCTAAAATCAAAAATAATAAAAAAAAACAAAATTAAACCCAATCACAAACTGTCTCAGAATATCACCCCTAAAGCATATTTAAAGTTAACACAAAGGTGAACAAGCTCTTTAAAAAAAAAAAAAAAAAAAAACTTGAAGAGACTTGAAATGATTCTATTTATTTTGACATACTGCTTGGAAGTTGATAACACACGTCCTCACTGACTGCTTCTGTTGCCCAATGTTTATATTGGAGTTTCCGAGATTTATTTGACTGATAAATCTTGACATTTTGAGTTTTGAAAATTAGAATTCATATTTGGGATTTTCTGCTATGATTTCTTCTAATCGGGGCAACATTTCAAGTTTGAGCGCTAATAAATCATTCCCTTAGACTTAAGTGAGCTCAGCATTGTAAAATGTCATGATTTTATTATAATGTCGGAATAGAGGGTAAGATGGAGGAGCGGTGAAAATGGAAATGGTGGAAATGGTAGGAATAAAACATAGTGGTTTATCATATTGACACTTGAATTAGGATTTCCCTGTTCATTTAAAATATTGGCTAAAATCATTCCTTTCCCCTTCCACACAGTTTCATTCCATAATGAATAAAAAGACAACAGAACCCATTTGACCCGACACAGCTCAGCTATGAGCATGTGAATAAATACCGCAAATCATGACTTGTAGACGAGCAAACAAGCATTTCCGCTAAATAAATTGAGTTGAGTCGGAACTCATCCAGCGTTAATTACACTGGTCTAAAGGTTCCTGAAAGAAATGACATGAGATTCTCTGCCAATTACCAAGAAAGCATTTTTAGATTGTGATATTTCTGTTTCTGTTAATGAACTTTCAGATGTTTTAACCTCATCTCCTGAGCCTCAGATTTGCCTCATTTCATCTCTCAATGAGCACAAGGAGTTTATTTCCTTCTGGGTAGGATTGGACTCCTGGCAGAGTTGCGCAACAAGCTTATACATTTCTGCTCTAAGCAAGCCTTGTTCCCAAATGGGAAAATGAAACCCAAATGATTAAAGTAATCTCTTGATTGGTTTTAGGCTGTACATGACAACTTGCATTTTGACTCTCTAAACTTACATTTTTTAAAAGCTGTAGTTGGGGAGATGGGGGAGTTCTGGGCCAGCAGAGAGCATTTGTGCGTCGGAAAAGTGAAGGATGTGTAAAGCAGAGCAAGATGGTGACAGGAGGGTAAGATGGAGCAATAATGCAGGATGGGAGTAGAAGGACAATAGGGTATCATGGAGGAAGCAGGGCAAGATGAAGGCAGTAGGGCAAGATGGAGGCAGTAGGGTTAGATGGAGGCAGTAGGGCAAGATGGAGGCAGTAGGGCAAGATGGAGGCAGTAGGGCAAGATGGAGGCAGTAGGGTTAGATGGAGGCAGTAGGGCAAGATGGAGGCAGTAGGGTGAGATGGAGGCACTAAGGCAAGATGGAGGCAGTAGGGTCAGATGGAGGCAGTAGGGCAAGATGGAGGCAGTAGGGTTAGATGGAGGCAGTAGGGCAAGATGGAGGCAGTAGGGTCAGATGGAGGCAGTAGGGCAAGATGGAGGCAGTAGGGTGAGATGGAGGCACTAAGGCAAGATGGAGGCAGTAGGGTCAGATGGAGGCAGTAGGGCAAGATGGAGGCAGTAGGGTGAGATGGAGGCAGTAGGGCAAGATGGAGGCAGTAGGGTGAGATGGAGGCAGTAGGGTGAGATGGAGGCAGTAGGGTCAGATGGAGGCAGTAGGGCAAGATGGAGGCAGTAGGGTGAGATGGAGGCAGTAGGGCAAGATGGAGGCAGTAGGGTGAGATGGAGGCAGTAGGGCAAGATGGAGGCAGTAGGGTGAAATGGAGAAAGTAGGACAACAAGGGGACAGTAGGACAAGACGTAAGGCAAAATACAGACAGTAATATAAGATGAATAATGTAGGGCATGTGGAAACTTGAAAAACTGGCATGCTGACGATAGGAAAACATGGAGGCAGTGTATGTAGTGAAGGATGGTGATAGCAGGACAAGCTGAAAACAGCAGCACAAAATGTGACTGTTGGCCAAAGTATAACTCTGGAGAAAGATGTAGAAAATAACCCTTGATATCATTGTTGACAGTGTTAGTAGAGCAGGATTTGGAGGAAGGGTTGTAGTCCAAGAGGAAAAACAGCAGGAACTCAAATACCGGGGACAGGCAAAGCAAAGGAACTGCAGACTTTATTTAGGCAACAGATGTACACAAAGCCTTCTGCCTTTTGTGCACTCAAGGCACTTAATAATAGGCTAAACAGGCATGGATTGGTAAGGCTTGGTTGCAATCCCACCACCATTCTGACGGCCAGGATATCCTACAGTGATATCAGATCCCAGAGCTTTGTGTTTTCCATTCTGGACCTTCTTTTCTGCATTCCCTCTTTGTCATTGGACAGTAAAGAACATGTGATGAGACAGGGAAATACAATGTTTGATCACATGCCTGTCCTATAACAAAGATGAAAATATATTGCTGGGGGCACTGTGTCATGAAATGCTGGGGCTATTGCAGAGTTCTATGCTGGGGTCACAGTGCTTTCCTATGTTGGCAGTAACTGAGCCTTTTAATACTTGGGGAGGTCCTAGTGGCATTTGTTTCTGGAAGCCACTATAATTTAAGTTGCAGACAGGAGAATGCATATATTCAGTTCTTAACAAGTGATTCATGTGTGTATTATAAGTGGAAGTTGCCTGTGCAGAAATTGGCCTTCAAAAGTGGACATGACCTCAGGAAAAATTACTTTTGCTATGGTGTGCTATACATCACACATACCATTCTTCCACCTTTTTAGAGCCACATAAACCACTGGGTGTTACCCAACCTGCTGCCCAAATTTATTATTTGTACCAACCAAGTCCTAAAGAAACATATCCTTGTGAAACAGTGTCAGCATCAAAAATTCTGAGAGTGAATGGAATTCCCTGGAGCATGGTCCCCAGGTGCTAACACTGAATGTACTTCTTCACTTCTTACCCCATTGGCTCTTGGAGGGTTGTGGGAGTGGCAGATTGGCAAGAGCAGGAGGCTGCTACTTCGCACATCGTATAACATGATGAAATGGCACAAACATTGCCCTTTCCTTCTTATTCCAGTTATGTTGCCCCCTTTAATATGATATCTCTTTGTTTCGGTGAACTGGAAAGAAGAAGTGGATGGGGTGAAGGATGGATATTTCCCCTTTCTAGTTTTCAGTATATTTGAAATCTTTGAAATCTATGACGATGTTCAGGTAAAAAGGCACGTATGCAAATATTCCATATCACAGACAAGCCCTCATTTGCTCTTAACCTGTATAGAGTAAGAGGTCTAGAGCAGGGATCCCCAACCTTTTGAACCCTTGAGCAACATTCAGAAGTAGAAGGAGTTGGGGAGCAAAACTAGCATGAAAAATGTTCCTGGGGTATAGGGTTGCCACCTTTTCTGTTAAAAAATACGGCCTTCCTATGTTCTTATCATTTTTTCCTATTAATAACATTGGCATCAAGCATCTTTTTACCGGCCAGGCCAGTAAAATACAGGCCAGGTGGCAACCCTACTGGGGTATCAAATAAGGGCTGTGGTTGGCCATTTAGTAGCCCCTATGTGGATTGTCAACCTATTTTGAGGCCGTGATTGGCAGTACATCTGTTTTTTATGCAACTAAAACTTGTCTCCAAGCCTGGAATTCAAGAATAAGCCCCTGCTTTGAGGACAATGGGAGCAACATTTAAGGGGTTGGAGAGCAACATGTTGCTCACAAGCTACTGGTTGGGGATCACTGGTCTAGAGCATTCCAATGGCACCTTACAAGGGAAGGGCAGGGAGTCTGTAGCTCAAGCAATAGGCAAAAATGTAACTTTCTTGTAGGAAGTATCATGGGTAGGAAGTGTTGAGGTCACATGGGGCTTTTTTATGGCCGAGCATAGATACGAACGAAATAAAGCCCTACTGCTGGGCGTTTGTGAGCAAACATCCACCACGAGAAGCCTGTATTGGCAATACGCCAAGGAAACACCATATTATTGAGCTCCGCAGGTTTGGAATTTGGAAATACACTTTGCTGAAATATGCAGCCTATTTTCAATATGGCGGGACAAACTCTCATATAAGTTTTTGCGGTTTTGTCTGCTGGTGATGGAATTACGTTGTGTATTGAGGATCAATCTGGCTGCACTTTGCATGTACATTGCTTTTCCTCGTGGCTTTTTTCTTCACAAAAGTTTAATAAAATTCTTCCAAGCGGAATTGTGGGGAATGAGAAAAAACAGAAATGTATGTTGGGGGAAAAAAAAACGCAGGCTGAAAAAACGAACATCATCACGCGCATGTGGTTTAATTGCCGTATTTACTCTCGACCACACATCAAATGAGGAAGGAGCCCAAGCGCTACCAGTAAATAATGGCCATAGACGTAGAGATCCACTTGTCTCTCCCCGATATGCCCACGTTGAAGTGGGTGATATCGGGCTGATCCAATCGTGGGCCCTAGGGACCAAAGATCGGATTAAAATGCATCCAAAACGGGTGGTCGGATCTTGGGAACGCATAAACGCACAGATTCGGCCACAATCCAATAGAATTTTTTAACCTGTCCGATCAAAATCTGGCCGACTTTCAGACAGATATTGATTGGGGAAGCCCGTCGGATGGCCCCACCCACGGGCCAATAAGCTGCCAAATCGGTCTGTCAACAGCTTTTATCGACTCGTGTATGGGGGCCTCAAGTACTAGTTTCAACATGAAGGTTAAGTGATACAGAATTCAGCATCTCCTGGAGAAAGCTCAGGAATGGGCAAGCCAAGATGTTTTCATTTCCCATCATATTCACTGCCCCTTTTCTGCTAATCACATCTAAAAGCTGCCATTAAGCACATCAGAACGGCAGTGCCAATTCTCCATTCCAAGCTCAATGACAAGCACTGCTATTATGGGGCCTTCGTTTAACCACAATTCTCATATTGCCCAAAATAAAATACACTGGATTCGATAGAGTTTGGTGTATTGTGATCAGGAAACATTCAGGCTGGATAATAAATGTTCTACGTATTATTCCTTCCAGGAAAGCTAAATATGGCCATGAGAAGATCTCCAGGATTATGTGCCATTCTATTAGCAAAACTGATGAGGTTCAATTAAACGAGAAAATCATCAAAATTACGTTAATTATGCGACTTATTACTCCAACAAATGACCCTGCGACTTGCAATTTGTGTGACTGACAGTGATCAATGTATGTACAGTACGTTTGCGTGGATTGTAGGATATCTTTTTATAGCACGACTTGTTTACACAGCGCTGTATATTTGGACAATACATTGATAGTACAGAACAAACAAGTCCAACAAAGAAACAGTTACAAGGATTAGGTGCGACATGTTCAGAGTAGTGAATTTATTCAGCAGGCGTGGATTCGTTGCGAAACTCCAGCAAAAATATGCACCGAAACAATTCGCTTTGTCAATGCATTTGGACAAAAAAGTCGCCACAAGAAAAAAACGGACATTATCGCCTATTGACTTCAGTTCGTTTCACAAATTTTTGGCCGTTACGCAATTTTTTTAGCATTTTCGCAAATTTTTCAGCAAAGCGGGACGGATTCGCTCATCGCTAGTCTTAATCAGTGGACTAGTGAAAATAGTACATGCTTAGATAAAACCTTTTACAGGTATGGAATCCGTTGTCTGGAAACCTGTTATCCAGAAAACGGGAAGACCATCTTGCATAGACATTTTAATCAATCTTTTAAAAATGATTTCCTTTTCCCTGTATTAATAAAATAATATATTGTACGTTATCCCATCTCATATGTTATTGATCCTTATTGGAAGCGAAACAATTATTGGGTTCATTACATTTTAAAATTTTTTTTTAGTAAAGTATGGTCATCCAAATTACAGAAACGTCCCTAATCCAGAAAACGTCAGGTCACGAGCATTCTGGATAAAGCATTTTTCACCTTGCCCAGCTATCTGTAAATAAGCTACATGTCCATAAGGCAACAGGGAACTCTTGTATTATAAGGTATAATGTACCCCCTACTGTAAATGATAAGGATATTAGAAGTCACTGAGGAGTTCTGTGACCATATAAAGGCACAAGGCTGCAGGCTGAGTTATACAGGGAACTCTGAGTATCACTCATGTATTATAAGGGATAATGTACCCCCTACTGTAAATGATAAGGATATTAGAAGTCACTGAGGGGTTCTGTGACCATATAAAGGCACAAGGCTGCAGGCTGAGTTATACAGGGAACTCTGAGTATCACTCATGTATTATAAGGGATAATGTACCCCCTACTGTAAATGATAAGGATATTAGAAGTCACTGAGGGGTTCTGTGACCATTTAAAGGCACAAGGCTGCAGGCTGAGTTATACAGGGAACTCTGAGTATCACTCATGTATTATAAAGGATAATGTACCCCCTACTATAAATGATAAGGATATTAGAAGTCACTGAGGGGCTCTGTGACCATATAAAGGCAAATGCCTCTCTCTCTCTCTCTCAGTCTCAAACCCAATGTTCCACTGGCCCCTTGGCTGTTTCTCAGGCTCCCTTACACACACACACACACACGAGCCAGACCCCCTCACCATCAACACCATCTTTTATTGCAAAAGGTACAACCCTTTACATAACTGCCACGTAATTCTAGGAGTCAACATTAACCTTTTTTCCTGCCATAAGACACGTTTTAGGCTCTCGAACACACATGCGTATGTTAGTGTATTCTTCTTTGCCAAACAGACAGATATAATGCTGAGCAACCCCATATAGAACACTTTAGAAGTTTATTACTCAAAAAAAGAGTTAAAGTTAAAATTATGCTAATTGGAAATTATTAATGTTAAATGGGAAAATTATTGGACTGCATGGGATGTCCTAGTTTGATATTTCATAAATCCTCCCGTGTATTTCTCAGTTTTTACCTCTTAATAATTAAAGAACCAAAAAAGGGAGTCAATTTCATTTGTTTCTTTTACTTTACAGAATGAACCCATGGCAGTTTAACCAGTAAAAATAACACAAAAATTACAGACTGAACTTAAAATTTAAAAAAATTGAAAAGTTTCAGAAAAACATTTGTAGTTGCATCACTTCCTATAGGCTTCTCTAACTACATTCACGGTGCTACTGTTCAGTGTTGCTTTTAAGGCCGTTCCATGAACATAAACTTCAGCAGTAATTTGCTATTCTTTTTGCCAATTATGTTAAATGACATTATGTTGGGGATGAGGAATTTATGAAATTTGGCATAAAGGTTATTCTTTTTATTCCCCTTAATTTCCTTCTCTTGCTGGAGGAGTCTGCCAGTGACTGGGCACAGTAACATAGTAACATAGTAAGTAAGGTTGAAAAAAGACACATGTCCATCGAGTTCAACCTTTTTTTTTTATTTTTTTATTAACTACCTATCTGCCAGTTGATCCAGAGGAAGGCAAAAAACCCATCTGAAGTCTCTCCAATTTGCCTTAGAGGGGGAAAAATTCCTTCCTGACTCCAAAATGGCAATCGGACCAGTCCCTGGATCAACTTGTACTATGAGCTATTTCCCATATCCCTGTATTCCCTCACTTGCTAAACACCATCCAACCCCTTCTTATACCTATCTAATGTATCAGCCTGTACCACTGATTCAGGGAGACAATTCCACATCTTCACAGCTCTCACTGTAACAAACCCCTTCCCAATATTTAGGCGGAACCTCTTTTCTTCTAATCGGAATGGGTGACCTTGTGTCAGCTGGAAAGACCTACTGGTAAATAAAGCATTAGAGAGATTATTATATGATCCCCTTATATATTTATACATAGTTATCATATCACCCCTTAAGCGCCTCTTCTCCAGCGTGAACATCCCCAATTTGGCCAGTCTTTCCTCATAGCTAAGATTTTCAATACCTTTTACCAGCTTAGTTGCCCTTCTCTGTACCCTCTCTAATACAATAATGTCCTGTTTGAGTGATGGAGACCAAAACTGTACGGCATATTCTAGATGGGGCCTTACAAGTGCTCTATACAGTGGAAGAATGACCCCCTCCTCCCTTGACTCTATGCCCCTTTTAATACAGCTCAAGACCTTATTTGCCTTGAGCTGTATTAGGAACAAGGGTCACTAGACAAGACTTTGTATTTGGTCTCTCTATGAACAACACTTGTTCTTTCATTGGAGATAAATATTTGTAGATTCAAGACTTTCTCTTCTGACTGAAATTGCTCTAGAAGTGGTCTTTGTTCCACATTGATTTGGGTCTCGCTTATAGCTGAGGTGTCATTCTTTTTGGACTTTTTTTCTTAAAGGAGAACTCAACCCCCAATTAAGAAAAGCCCCTAAATACTAACTTAGATCGTCCTCCCTCCCTGCTTCCCTCCCCATACTAGAGTCCTGCGAGGAAACAATTTCTAAGACCCGGACCCAACACGAACCCACATCCCTCGACCCAAACCGCAACCCACATATCTACCTACTTTGATCCGCTACCCAACCCGGACACGCAACTGCCTTATCCGCAACCCGACCCACAACCCGCTGACCGCCATCAAACAGGAAGTGATGTTGCTGCAAATGGGAAGTGACATCATCAAAAGTGGGCGGGGACAGAAACAAGTTTTGTAAAATTTTAAAAGGAATAAAATATAGACAATATAACACAAGATAAGAAATGTAGATGAGACCCACAACCCAACCCATGACCCGCAGACCTGCATGTACCCAACCCACTGCAGGACTCTACCACAAACTTCAATAGGCCAGAAAATGTCCCTAAAATATTTCTCACCTATCAGTGCAGAGTAAGCGCAGCGGAGCTTGTGGGCGCCATATTCCGGATCACCCGTCTTCATCTGTAATAGAGCATTGTATTGGTGCATGTGCAGTTGGGGCAGTCTTCTGGTTCGTACCAACTGCCCAATCGCCTAAAGTTGCTGGAGAGGAACCGAATTGCCAAAGAGGACCCGAAGAAATCCGAAGATCCGGAAGATGGTGCCCACAAGCTCAACTGTGCTTACGCTGCACTAGTGATGGGTGAATTTGTCCTGTTTCGACAAAAATTTAGTATTTCCAGCGAAATTCGCAAAAGGTGAAAAATGTATGAAATACGAATTTTGGCGCCCCGTCAGTTTCGATGCCTGCATCGATTTTGACGCCATCGTTTAAGTCAATGGGTGTCCGAATAATGTTGACACGCGACGATTTTGATGCAAGCAGATTTTGACGCCGGTGAATTTTTGCAAATTTATTCGCTGGGGCGAAATACGGAAATTCACAGCGAATTCGCACCTGCCAAATTTATTCACCCATCACTACTCTGCACTGATACGTGAGAAATATTTAGGTGATATGAAAGGTGAAATATTTTAGGGACATTTTCAGGGCTATTGAAGGATGCGGGGGGGGCAGGCAGTGGCGTAACTAGACCTCTGAGGGCCCTGGTACGTAAATTTACAACTGGGTCCCCCTACGCGACACCGACCCCCCCATGCATTGGACTGGAACAAAGTCTCCCATAGACTCCATTATAATCAAATAATTAAACTTTTTAAAAATTATTAAAATAATATAATTAATCCTTATTTGAAGCAAAACCAGCCTATTGGATTTATTTAATGTTTATGTGATTTTCGAGTAGACTTAAGGTATGAAGATCCAAATTACAGAAAGATCCATTATCTGGAAACCCCCAGGTCCTGAGAATTCTGGATAACAGGTCCCAGACCTGTATTAAAAGGATATAAGCACAGGAGTCTGAAATACATTTTTACTCTGTTAATGACAAGGGTTAATCAGTGCAGCATTAAAGGGGTCGTTCACCTTTACATTAACTTTAATATGGTGCAGACGGGGATTTTGTGAGAAACTTTGCAGTTTTTTTTTTTGCGGTTTGTGTTATTTAGATTTTTATTTAGCAGCTCTCCAGTTTGCAATTTCAGCAGCCTGGTTGCTAGTGAACAAATTACCCTAGCAACTATGAATTGATTTGAATGAAAGATTGGAATATGAATTGCCAAGAGGCTGATTAAAAAAAAAGAAGTACCAAAAACAATAAATGTTAGCCTTACAAGTCATTGTTGTTTATATGGGGTCAGTGACCCCCATTTGAAACCGGAAAAGACTCTGAAGGAGAGAAATAAATAGATATTAAAAGAAAAAAATGAAGACCAATTGAAAAGTTGGTGAGCATTTACCATTCTATAACATACTAAAAGTTAACCTGAAGGTGAACCTCCCCTTTAATGTTACACTAAAGTTAAATGTTACACATGTTGGGGCCCAACATGTATTGTCTCTTCAACAGTCACCTTGCAAGGGGCATCAAGTATTCAACTATTTTCAACTTCAAGAACAGGGCTTACCGGGCATATATCTAACTTTCACACAATGTACTCACTTAGCTTGGTGGCCTAGGAATTGGACTGCACCACTTTCTGCTTCCTTCTTAAGACCAGAGCTGCCAGAGAGGGGGTAATTGCAGGGCCCAGGGTTGGACTGGAAGTTGGGGGCCCACTGGGTCACACAAACCTACGGCCGCACATGAGCCATATTTTTTTTTTTGGGCCCGGCAGATCAGGGGAGGTGCAGCACACACAGGCGCCTAGCTGTCATATCTATGAAAGGAAGGTGACGTGGTCCGCTCCAGTAATTTAAGTAGAGTCTGGCCAGGCAGTGTAGGCTGTTGCCTACTGCTCTAAGCTAGTTTGCTGCGCCTTCACTGATCTGCGTGATGAAGGCGGCGGCCAAAGCCAGGATGAAAATTGGCACCGCAAGTGTGCTCTGCCGCAGAGCGCCGCCGGAGGAGAGCACTGTGGATGACGTGGCCCCATCTGGACTACTTCTCTGCTGGATTGCGGCCCCATTGTGGGTGCAGGGGCACGGCTCCGCCCAGAAATCGGCAGTGTGCGCAAGCTCCGGGGGGGCCCTGAGGGGGTGCGGGCCCTGGCCCAATTGCACCCCCTGCTCCCCCGGTAGTTCCACCACTGGGGGCAGGGACGGGGTTCTATCTAGGTTAGTAGCTAGGGACAGGGGGTTGAGTTCTCCTTTAAACACCAGTAAATAGAGCCAACAGAATAAAGCATATGCTAATATAAACAGATTAATGCAATCTGCTATCACAACATCACCTAGTATTGCACCCTGACAGTGAATAACCTTATTAGAACAGAAGAACTAAAACAACTGAATGCTGACAGATGCAGATGACTGCAGATCTGTGATTTCTGGATCTCAAAAATGATAAAATGTATGAAATATGGATCCATTTCAACTCTCTTTGTGTTGTATGCTCTACTATATTTATAGCACTTGTACCGGCACCATTCAAGAGCATCATCGGGTGCAAATTAATGTATAATATCCTTTGCCATAATGCACTCACACGGTATTGCAAATGAGCAGGTGTAACGGTTGGCACCCTAAATTTAGAACCGATGCCAAGCACCCTGGTCTCGGCTAGTGCTTCTGCCTGTAGCAGCCGCCTTTGGTCTCGGGAGGAGCCCTCAGCTACTCAGATGCCGCCAGGTCTTAAAACAAGAGATGCAAGGCGAGGGGCTCTAGACAGGCAGAGGGGCACAACTGTAAGCAAAGTCTTTGGGCAAAAGGTTGTGGTACAAGGCTTAGGCAATAGAGTAGTCAGATCAGTCGGGGCAGGCAGAAAAAAATGTAGTCAGGCAGGCAAGGGTCAAACCAGGAAGTCAATCAGAAGGGTTAAGCAGAATCAAAGTCGGCATTCAGGCAAGGGTCAGGATTCAGAAGGCAGGATAGTCAATAGCCAGGCAGGGGTCACAACAGGAATTAAACACAGATCAATCAGAAGCTCAATAGCACAGAAGCACCAGGAATAAGATCCTATAACGGGCAAGGTTTTGAAGCCCAAATGAGCCTTTTGTAGTATTTGATTTTCGCACCATTGCACGCCGCCGTCCTGACACCAGCGCGTCCGCGTCAATAAAGGAAACGAGACACGGGCGCGCGCGATCTAAGGTACCAGCATGGAGGCAGAAGAGGAGCAGTGTGGCGGGCGTCCCCGCCGCACCACTAGACCACCAGGGTGAGTGATATTTGTTACAGCAGGCACTCAAGGAACAATCCACCACAAAGACATATCATTAAAAGATAATGGCTTTATATGGTTCTTATGGCATAGCCTTACGCATTTTGTATTTCCAAGGATACTTAGGGGGTTGTTTACTAAACTTCGAATGCCAAAAAAACCCAAAATTTTTCTTTCTTTTTTTTAGTATAAAATCCAAATTTTTAGTGGGGGGAAAAAATCACCAATTTTTCAGAATTTATCATACTCCAAGGATGGAAAAAGTCAGAATCTGAAAATCCGGCATCTCGGACCTGCAGAGGTTGCATATAAGTCAATGGGAGAAGTCCCAAAGATTTTTTGATCTGCACTGGGTTTTGTGCAATAATCCGACGTTTTCATAGAAAATTTTTCGGGTGGAAATTCCCAAAAAAATTCTTATTTTTCATGATTTTTTCCCACAAATTTTTTTTCGGGAAAGTGAATTAATAAATAAGCTGAAAAAACCCATGCAGATTTGGTCAGATTGATGCAGATTTCAGAAAATATTGAAATAAATTCGGACTTTCATAAATAACCCCCTTAGTCATAGGCTCTAGCACCTGTTGCCAGAATATATAATCCTGAATCAAAGGTGTGGGCCCGCACTCTGGTTGGGGGTAAGAGTATTTTTTGAAAGGTATTTTTTTTTAAATTTCACCCGCCAGTTCTAGGCCACCCACAGCACAAGTATGTGCATAATGAGCAAATGGAGCACACTATGCACATGCTCTCTGACTGACATAGTTGCTTGTACCGGGGACTCCTTCACGGTGTAAGTGTCCTACTGCTGGTGGGGGATAATTTAAAAAAAAACCTACCGTTACCCCCAACCAGAGTGCAGGCTTTTAGTTGAGGATAATATATTTTGGCAACAGGTGCCCTTTAAGTGAAAAAAACCTGAAAACCTAAAATGTCAGTTGCAAAAAATTGTATAAAACTAAAGCACACTAAAAACACATTCTACTCTTCATTTTCAATGAGTCAAAAAATTTGACTTGAATTTGAATTTTTTTTGCCCTGATCAGAAAATAGTTGAATTTAAATGTTGATAATATATTTATAAAATGACAAAAATGGGGAGAATTGAAAATGCTGACAATTTTTCCAACTCCACATAGTGCTAAAACCTCAACTGCAACAGCAATGTTAGAAAACAATTCTTATTCTATATATTATAATTATATTAAGTTACTATGAACATTGACACCCAAAGCCCTGCAACGCAAAATCACTGGTTTTCTTCAAGTGAATTAATTAAAAATGGTCTAGATGTGGCGTTCACAACTCCTAGGGGTCATTTTATTGAAATTAACATTTTATTTTGCTGCAATTCAAAAGAAACAAGGCCAAAAAATTCACAGAGGGGGGTATATTATTAACACTGAAACTATTTTATTTATGAAGAGATTTTTTAAACAGCCGCCTGTTTATAGATAAAAGCAAAAATGAAAATTTTTGTTGCGATAGAGCTTTTTTTAGCAAATGAACATGATCGTGTTTTTTCCAGTTCAAGTTTAATCAGAATTTTTTTTGAAAACTTTAAAGCAAATAAATCGTAATTATCAGTAATTCTAATAACAGACAAACGAGTGGGCTTCTCATATGAAGAGCTCCTAAAAGCAAGCCCATATATATATAGATTATTTATTGACCTCAACGTTTGGATCCCTCATGGGATCTTCGTCAGTATTCTCCTGACGAAGATCCCTGTGATGGATCCAAACGTTGATCTTCCAAGCACCCCCCCCTCAAATCAATTCCAGGGCTTTTATCTGCTTTATTGATAATGACATAACGAAGGAATTGCCCACACCTGCCCATGAAATAGCCTTTGAATCAATTGTCCAATTTCTTTGGAAACCCTGAAATAAAGTGATTGTGTTAAAAAAGGCTTAATGGAAAACTATACCCCCCAAAATGAATACTTAAGCAACAGATAGTTCATATCATATTAAGTGGCATATTAAAGAATCTTACCAAACTGGAATATATATTTAAGTAAATATTGCCCTTTTACATCTCTTGCCTTGAGCCACCATTTCGTGATGGTCTCTGTGCTGCCTCAGAGATCACCTGACCAGAAATACTGCAGCTCTAACTGTAACAGGAAGAGATCACCTGACCAGAAATACTGCAGCTCTAACTGTAACAGGAAGAGATCACCTGACCAGAAATACTACAGCTCTAACTGTAACAGGAAGAGATCACCTGACCAGAAATACTGCAGCTCTAACTGTAACAGGAAGAAGTGTGGAAGCAAAAGACACAACTCTGTCTGTTAATTGGCTCATGTGACCTAACATGTATGGTTTGTTGGTATGTTTGCGAGTACAGTGAATCCTACGACCCTTATTTTTTAAAATGGCAATTTTCTATTTATGATTACCCAATGGCACATACTACTAGAAAAGTATATAATTATGAAAATGGTTTATTTACATGAAGCAGAATTTTACATATGAGCTGTTTTATGCAATATCTTTTGATAGAGACCTACATTGTTTGGGGGGTATAGTTTTCCTTTAAAGGAGAAGGAAAGGCTAAAATTAAGTAAGCTTTATCAGAAAGGTCTATATAAATACACCAGTAAACCCTCAAAGTAATGCTGCTCTGAGTCCTCTGTCAAAAGAAACACCACATTTCTTTGCTTTTATTGTGTACTCATGGGCTTCTGTATCAGACTTCCTGTTTTCAGCTTAAACCTCCAGGGCACGGCCTTGAGCATGCTCAGTTTGCTCCTCTCCCCCTCCCTCCTCCCATCCCTACTGTAATCTGAGCTCAGAGCTGTTAGTAAGCAGGGAGAGACTCAGGCAGGAAGTGATGTCACACCAAGCATATATGGCAGCTTCTATCCTAAACAAACAGAGACAGTGTCTAGAGCTGTTTACTCAGGTAGGGTAAAGCATTCTGCAGAATAAATATAGCGTTCTAGCTTGCACTATTGTGGCTATTCTATTGGCAATAAACTGTCTTGGAGCTTTCCTTCTCCTTTAAGTTCCTCACATTGTTATGCAATCATTTTGTTCAACCCACTGAATTAAAAGCTGAAAGTCTGCAGTTCAACTGCATCTGAGTTGTTTCATTTAAAATTCCTTGTGGTAAAGTACAGAACCAAAATTAGAAAAAAGTTGTCTCTGTCCAAAGATGTATGGGCCTAACTGTACCTATTTCATTGTTGCTGGAACCCAGGTATATCTACAGTAAACAAAGTGCACCCTTGGGACTTGTGTATATATGTTTACAATGTAAAGAAGCTGCGGGTTCCTTGCTCCCAGATGTTCGCTCCTCCTGACTGTAAGAAGTTGCTGGAATGAGATTGTGAAGCTTCGATGCACTAAAGTGGGAACTGTACTTTCCAATTTCCTCTCAACAGATGATGAACATCGGATTCACTTCAACTGAAGAGCTCTGGGTGGAAATATCTTCTGAGAGCGGAAAGTGACTTTTATGGGACTTAATTTACGTCGACCATTTAGTTCTATACAGCAAGTAAGACTCACAAAGAACAAACACAAATATCTAGGTCTTCCAATTAAAAAAAACACCATAATTTTGGCTTTGAATAAGTTTCTTTCTCCATGGACCATGCCAAGTTATGGGAGGGGTGGATATGCTCATGGAATTAAAAATAAACTCACCGCAGCGTAGTCATGTTTTTGCTAATTTTTGCTTATTTTCAGAATCTGAGCTGCTTGTGGTTCTCTCAGAGTAGGAAAAGAGGTTTTGAGGTCTGAGTGGTTACACATTTTTTTCTATGTTACTGTAAAGAGTAAGTAAACTCAACGTTGTTACTGTGACTATAGTTAGTTTTGGCCAAGAGAAGTCATATTATTCCTTTCAATAGTAACTGGACTGGCCCATCGGGATAAAGGAAAATATTCAAGTGGATCCCAGGCTCATCTGTCCATTGTGGCCCCATAATCTTCCCTATTTGCACTGGTGCACCACTACCTAACTGATTTGCCACTGCATGAGCGTTCATTGCCCCACTTACCTGAACACTTCCATTCTGAAGGCAGCAGACAGGCATGATACCACGTGAATATGCACACACCTTTTCAACTTTTTGTTTATATAAATTATAGTAGTACTTATCTGTTATCTACTGTTTATCCTGTGCTTGAATGGCTGCCCCCATAGCCACACAGCAGCTTGTTCATATAAACTATAGTAGTACTTATCTGTTATCTACTGTGTATCCTGTGCTTGAATGGCTGCCCCATGGCAACACAGCAGCTTGTTTATATAAACTATTGTAGTACTTATCTGTTATCTACTGTGTATCCTGTGCTTGAATGGCTGCCCCCATAGCCACACAGCAGCTTGTTTATATAAACTATAGTAGTACTTATCTGTTATCTACTGTGTATCCTGTGCTTGAATGGCTGCCCCCATGGCCACACAGCAGCTTGTTCATATAAACTATAGTAATACTTATCTGTTATCTACTGTGTATCCTGTGCTTGAATGGCTGCCCCCATGGCCACACAGCAGCTTGTTCATATAAACTATAGTAATACTTATCTGTTATCTACTGTGTATCCTGTGCTTGAATGGCTGCCCCCATGGCCACACAGCAGCTTGTTCATATAAACTATAGTAGTACTTATCTGTTATCTACTGTGTATCCTGTGCTTGAATGGCTGCCCCCATGGCTTCACAACAACTTGTTTATATAAACTATAGTAGTACTTATCTGTTATCTACTGTGTATCCTGTGCTTGAATGGCTGCCCCCATGGCTTCACAACAACTTGTTTATATAAACTATAGTAGTACTTATCTGTTATCTACTGTGTATCCTGTGCTTGAATGGCTGCCCCCATGGCTACACTGCAGCTTCTTTATATAAACTATAGTAGTACTTATCTGTTATCTACTGTGTATCCTGTGCTTGAATGGCTGCCCCCATGGCTACACAGCAGCTTGTTTATATAAACTGTAGTAGTGTTTCTGAAGCAAACACATACGTTTTACCAGTGAAGAGCAACAATACATTATATTGTCATTCCTTTAAAACGATTTTCAGGGAGTAGCAAGCCTGCTGTTAGAGCAGCACAGGATGAATGTGTAATGAGCAGAAATGGAAGCCCCATGACAAAATACAAACTAAAATAACTTATGCATGGATTTGTGGATTAACATTTTATTTGCCAGACAGTGTTTATGGATGTGTGTTTTTTTTAAAAATGCAAAAAAAAAAAAAAAAGTTTAAAATGACGACAGATACCCTTTAAGGTTTGCCGGCCCCAGGAATTGAGCATGCAAACAATGTCAGGGCTTAAACTGGCCACAGACGCAAAGATCCGATCGTACGAATCAATGTAAGATCGGAATTTCCTATCTCCCGACCTGCCACTAACCATTCAGATCAAAGTCTTACCTTTCAGAAGTAGTAAGAACAGATCAGCCGATGTTCTGCCCCTGATGAATCCTCGATTCGTACGATCGGATCTTTGCGTCTATGGCCAGCTTAATGGAGATCAAATAAAAACAAAGACCTCTGTTCCTCCATATATGTGAGAGGGTTAAGTATGTTTGGCCTGCTCTGAACTTAAATTTCACATAAATATCTGGTTCGCTTGGATTATTTTAATATAAACTTTTCCCAGAAACAAATTACTAAAGGATACACTCACTGAGATGATCCCCGTATATACACAGTACATATGATCTGATAAGAGTAAGAGGTTAGTGCTCTGGGTCTTCGTGGGGTTTGGCTCTATCAGAAGAAAATCTATAGTTTCGGAGGTCTCAGATCTCCTTGTCATGCACAATTAATTAAAACTTTGTTATTTAGTTTGTTACTAGGGAATTTGCGGGATAAATCGTCACAAAGAGAATTTGAGATCTGAGCACAAAACAGCCCAATATCACCATTTGCACTCAAGTTCAGCGTTTACAAAGAACTTTGGTCCAAAGGACCAGCCTCCTTTCATACCTGGTTAAACTATAACTCAAAGCCTCCAGCTAGAGTCATGTCGGCCACATTTTTACATCGAGATCTCATTTACAAGCATCTGTTCATTTGACATAAAGGCGCAAATTCACTAAGTGCCGAACGCTAGCGTTTGGCATTTTTCGTTACTGCGCAAATTCACTAACGAACGCTGGCGTAGTTTCGCTAGTGTTACTTTGCACCCTTACGCCAGGCGAATTTTCGCTAGCGACGTAACTACGCAAATTCACTAACTTGCGCAGTGCACTGAACGCTACCTTTTACGCTAGACTTCCTTCGCCACCTCAGACCTGGCGAAGCGCAATAGAGTAGATAGGGATTGTTTCCAAAAAAGTAAAAAATTTTTCTAAGTCCCAAAAAACGGTGGCGTGTTTTCTACATGATGGGTGATAGGCTGAAAAAGATTGAAAATATTTTTGGGGCTCCCCTCCTTCCCCCCTACATTTCCTGACTCATGACAACTTACCTAGACAGTGGGCACATGTGTAGGGCAAAATAAAATTTTATTTGCTGATTTGAAGGTTTACTTGGCATTTGAAGTGGTAATACGTGTTCCTCCATTGAAATTTGAATTTCGCGCCGTATGCAAATGAACCATCGCTAGCGAAACTTCGCTTCGCTTGGCGAATTAACGCTAGCGCAACTTCGAAATCAAGTGTTGATGGCCATTCTCCGCCATTCTTACCCTAACTGGCTGAGACCCCCTCCCACTTCATCAAACCCCCCACAGTCTGGGAAACCCTGCCCTACAGTTTTCCTAACAATGTAATCTATCTCGCTACCTGTAAATGTGGAGGTCAATATGTGGGGAGAACGATGCGTAGAATGAAAGATAGGATTTAAGAACATCTGGCGTGTGTAGGAAGGAAAGATATTTCATCAGCAATAGCAGACCATTTAATAAATGTACATAACGGTAATGAGAAATATATATCATTTCAGGGTATAGAATAAGTCATTCTAGGAAAAAGGAAAGGAGATATGGAAAAATTGATAAATAAAAGAGAGGTGTGGTGGATGTTCACCCTAGAAACAGAGAGACCGATAGGTCTGAATAAAGATTGGGAGATAAAGTATTATCTGGACAAGTAGAGGTATAGAGATAGATGTATACAATGGAATTAAATAAGTAAAAATAAAAATAAGGAGATAGGAAATGATGTAAGGAGATTTCTAGAAAATATATACACATAGGGGCCGATTCACGAAATTCGAGTGAAGGGTTCGAATGAAAAAAACTTCGAATTTCGAAGTTTTTTTGGGCTACTTCGACCATCGAATGGGCTACTTCGACCTTCGAGTACGACCTTCGACTTCGAATCGAACGATTCGAACTAAAAATCGTTCGACTATTCGACCATTCGATAGTCGAAGTACTGTCTCTTTAAGAAAAAGTTCGACCCCCTACTTCGACAGCTAAAAGCTACCGAAGTCAATGTTAGCCTATGGGGAAGGTCCCCATAGGCTTGCCTGGGATTTTTTGATCGAAGGATTTACCTTCGATCGTTGGATTAAAATCCTTCGAATCGTTCGATTCGAAGGATTTAATAGTTCGATCGAATGAAAAATCCTTCGATCGATCGATCGCAGGATTTGCGCAAAATCGTTCGACTTCGATATTCGAAGTCGAACGATTTTAGTTCCTAGTCGAATATCGAGGGTTAATTAACCCTCGATATTCGACCCTTCGTGAATCGGCCCCTAAAAGATATGCATTGTGTATATATTATGATGAGTGTATAAAAGAACTCTCTCTCTAGATGAAAAATGTGAACGTACTTATTAGAACTACTGCTTTTTAACTAATTGCTTTTAAATATGAAAATAAAATAAGGTAGGAATAAAGCAAAGGGCGACATGTTTGAGATATAGAAGATACATATAGTTGAACATATTTTCTTCTTCTTGTAATATTCCCCTTTAAATATCCCTTTAAGATTTTTTGTCAAGGTATGGGGGTGTCTATAAAGTTACGTGTTGTTATTGCAATTATATACTCTGAAGAAGTGCCTGCTAGTATGGGCACGAAACGCGTCAGTGATGTGTTATATGCACTGTGCCAATGCTGACAACTTTTTACATATGATTAAATAAAGGATGTGAAGATTTTTAACGTATCCAGAATGTGTCCTTGAATCAAGTCCGTTGTAGTGAGAGAGTTGAAGGAATCCAATGCCAGGATGTGGGACTGGAGGTCACGTGAGTAGTCTGGACGAATGGGGAGCTCCACACTTGCAGCGAGGAAGTAGTTTGGAGCTACAGTTTTCCTCCAACAAAACAATTGACAGAAACTTGATCATCCTGATTCCACCTATAGAACGAGACTTGTCACCCGAAAGCTAATGGACTCATGGGATTAGCATCACTATTTTAGGCTCCGGAGCTATTTCTGTAAAGCCAGTAAAATCCAGAGAAGTCACGGGTCGGATTGTGCTGTGCACAAGTTATTAGCTAGACCTGTGGGTGCCCAGGACTTATGGCGAAGTTAGAAAGGCAAATTCCACTGGATTAAGATAACGCCATTAGCCAAGTGATTAACATTCTTTATTAGTCATCAGCCAGGAATTATTTTAATTTGAGGAAGAGAATCAGTGGGGTGCGGATCTCCGCACCCGCCAAACTCACGGCTGGAAAAATTCTGTCTCCAACACTAGAGACTTTAACTGGTTCAAAAAGAAGAAGAAGCAATTGCGTCACGCACCAAAAGCCAAATAGATTTCCAAATAAGATGGAGTATTTGTATTATGATGGTGGGAAAGACCATGAGGTGAACCTAGAAACTCATGATTCTCATTCAGTGCCCTAAATCTGAAAATCGAAATCAATTATTTTGAGGAGTATACATATTTTTTATTTATTGTATAAGAAATATTAACCTGCCACTCTCTACAGAAATAGTTTCAGTCTTGTATTCATACTTCGTTGTTCTCTTATTGCTGCTCACAGACTCCCTTGTTCCTCCAATAGCCTTCAGAAAGAGGTTTAGGACTGATGCATTTTGAGATGTAGCCACAACAAGAGAGTCCCTTTAGGACAATGACAGCTCTCGTCACCCAAAGGAAATCGTTCTCCCGGGGCAGTGCACCATTACGGGTTTTAACTGTGGCATTTTCGAGGGTTCACAACTCAGAGGTCCGGAGGAGTTCATTTTACTGGGAAAGGTAATTTGAGTTCCCCTTCCTTCTCACACTGTTGCTATAAACAACCAAAGAGGTTATAGTTCAAAGATAAAATGACAGTGCTTTCAATTTCAAAGTTCTACTGAAATGCCTTTAAGTACAGTCCATCCCTTTGTTGAACAGTAGAAGCCCCTTCAGATAAGTGAGAAATTCACTCAACAGGTCCCATTGATTTACACTGCTAGATATTTCATGACCTTGACCTGACACTCAAAGAACATGCCAATGTAAACACCAAGTTCATGGCATCTCTGTCTACAGAAAACTAGAATGTGGCACAATATGTCAAGATCTGCAGGGTAGCAAAGAAGGGGGCACTTTAGCCCTATAAAACAGGTAGAGGGGTCAAATGAAAACCTTTCTTTACCACAGCAGCAGACAGCACAATGCTTTTGGACCTTCTCTAGTGAGAGCCTCTCAGGGATAAGTAACAGCCTGAGTTCCTTTCCAGTTGTAGTTACTATACTATGGTGGGGATCACCTGGAGATAGGGTTGCCAAATGGCTGGTATTTTACCGCCTGGCCCGTAAAAAATTATGGTTGATCCCAATGTTATTAATATAGAAAAAAGATAAATATATAGGAAGGCTGGTATTTTTTTCTAGAAAAGGTGGCAACCCTACCTGGAGAATACTAACCCCTCTACTTCTCCTTGGTGGAGCACAATGCTGTCCTTGCTCACTAGCCCTAACTATCATACTGTATATCCCCTGTGTGTATTAAGGGTGTCTCTGTCACTTTCTAACTTCGTTTACAGGCTCCTTGTATCCCTATTATCTAAGGCAGTGATCCCCACCAGTAGCTTGTGAGCAACATGTTACTCACCAACCCCTTGGATGTTTCTCCCAGTGGCCAAAAAGCAGATGCTTATTTTCGAATTCCTGGTTTTTAGGCACGTTTTGGTTGCATAAAAACCAGGTGTACTGACAAACAGAGTCTCCTGTAGGCTGCCAGTCCACATAGGTGCTACCAAATACCCAATCACAGCCATGTATGTCACCTACAGGAACTTTTTCATGCTTTTGCTCAACAACTCTTTATGCATTTGAATGTGGCTCACGGGTAAAAAAGGTTGGGGGCCCTGCTCTAAGGAATGAGAATGTTTACCTTAGTCTGAGCTCAGAGACCTACTTCTACCTAGGACCATCTGGCAGATTCTTCTCCTGCTTTGCTGGAGTCCAAATAGTGACAATAGAAGCCAGGAGCATCTCAACTGGAAAAGCCGCTATACTCTATGCTACACGTTAGCACGCTCCCCTCAGCATCACCATTAAAATACCAATACCAAAAGGTCCATTAACGGAGCTCCCGCATATTTTATAAACTGGGGACAGAAACTGGTAAACTATGTTTGGGCCAACTGGTAATACTATTATTTTCTAAGGAATGGGAATTGTTGCCTTCCTGGGAATGGTTACAGGCAGGGAATTCCTGAGCAGTAGGAAAAAAAGTAACCTTATAGATTCCTTACAATTATATATATTTTCTTAACACAATGAGGAACATAAACAATAAAGAAATGAAGCAAGAATACATATAAGCACAATCCAGCAAAACCCGGCTAAAGAAGAGGCAGAACAGGAGAAATAAATAATGAGAAAGTACAAGACAAAGGGGATCCCACAGTAAAAGACAGGACACAAGATGACAGCAAAAGGGAAAAGGGCAAAAAGAAGGTATAACGGGCAGAAAGGAAGTGAAAAAAGAAGAGAAGTAAGAAAAAACAAGGTAATATTACATGAAATATTAAGACATTTTCAATTCCACAAAACATTTGCTGTGCTGAGAGTTTTCCAAGGACAGGACATGTTACAGAGTAGAAATATTCCCATGGGATTTAGAAGTGTGAAAGATTATTAAATAAATCTAATGATGTTTTCTCTTTAAATTGGAAGATTAAAGGAACAGATGTGCCCTCATAAACACAATTAATTTAGTTACTGACCTCAGTTAGAACTTTGCATTCTTATAGAGAAACTCTGTATCCCTTGGGCTATTAATGTTTATTTTTCTTAATGTTAAGATATACATTTAAAAAGGGCAATAAACAGAATAATGATCAAATCTCTCAACCCAGGTGACTCCTTCAGTCTCAGGGGGTCCTTTTGGCTCTGCTGCTGCCCCTGCCTAAAGACCTGATCCTGAGATTCTAGCTATCTGTATAACAGAACATTCTGTCCCAGTGGCTGCACAGATTCTATCTGATCCCCATTGTAAGCAGCAGTCTTGTCCTGCTTTATGGCAGCTGAGATTCTAGCTATCTGTATAACAGAACATTCTGTCCCAGTGGCTGCACAGATTCTATCTGATCCCCATTGTAAGCAGCAGTCCTGTCCTGCTTTATGGCAGCTGAGATTCTAGCTATCTGTATAACAGAGCATTCTGTCCCAGTGGCTGCACAGATTCTATCTGATCCCCATTGTAAGCAGCAGTCCTGTCCTGCTTTATGGCAGTTGAGATTCTAGCTATCTGTATAACAGAACATTCTGTCCCAGTGGCTGCACAGATCCTATCTGATCGCCATAGAGAGCAGACGTGTTTGGAGAGAGCTCGTGATTTTTGACAAGGCTTGTGATTTTGACTTACCCAGGCCCTTCTGGGTCTGGGGAGGTTGATTTTTCAGCAGTTTTGTGGCTTATAGCCTTACTTTTCTTTATTTTTATTTTTGACTTTATTTTTTTTTTTTTTTTGAAAATGGGTAAGAAATTGCCCCCAACTGAGGAAGCTGGGGCAATGAATACCCGAGGAAGGCTGGGATCCAGCAGGCGAGCAGTGAGCCAGAAAGCTGTGGTTGGTGCAGAAAAGAAAATGGCTGCCACTGTAAAGAAAGCAAACAAGAAAGCAAAAGTTTTGCCAAAGGAGGAGGAAGTGGAAGAGGTGTCTGTAGAAAGCGAGGAGGAGGAAGAAAAGCTGGATGAGGTCCCTGAGTCTAGTTTGTCTGGGTTTGCGGCATCTGAGCCCCCTGTGCAATGTGTTGCGGAACTACAACTCTCTGCATCTGGAGCAAAGGTTGGTGAATCCCAAGTTACCTGTGTCCCAGTGAGCGCCCCCCAAGGAACAAGCGAGTCCACCATAACTATGGAGGGAGAAAGTCCTGTGGCCAGCGCAGACTGGAGCCCCAGGTCTGGTATTTGCATCAGTCAGGGAGCAAAGGGGAGCGGTGCTATGCTGGGGGAAATGGAAAGTACAAGCGGCTGTAATAACACACAAGCAGCTGCTGCTATGGACAGTAACCCCCAGCTGAGGGAGGAAGCAGGTACCAGCTGCACTGCTGTAATGGAGGCCGGCCATGTGCTTGGGAAGGAGGACGCCATCTTGGAAGCAGAGACAAGCTGCACAGCAAAGGGGAAGCTCCGCCCACCCAGTGAGACTTACAGAGAGTCCAGCAAAGAAAGAGAGGAAGGAAAGATTCCAGCAAAGAATCCAGCAAAGATCCAGGGAACCCCCCCACAAATGGCACCAACTGATGCTGCTTCACCAGAGGGAGGAATGGAGGCAAGCATGGACTGGGACTACCTGGCAGAGACTGTGGCTTTACAGGTGCTGGAGGAGAAACCTGCAGGTAATAAACAAACTGACTTTTCCTTGATTGCCTGTGTGGGGGAGGGGGTTTCCACTAACGAGACTGTTATTGCTGCTGCTACAGACTGTGTCTCTAAAGATTTTTCTGGGGCTTCTAGCTCTAAAGACTGTGTTAATCAGGAGGAAATTGTCAGAGCACTAAAAGCTATGGAGCGTTTGCAGCAAAGGAAAAAAGAACTAAATAATGTCATTGCAAAAGAACTTAGTTTGGCTGCTAATGTGACTGGAGAGTTAAGAGGGCAGAGAATAAAAAAGACTGCCATATATAATAAAGAGTTGGAGGAACTGGAGGAAGAAATTAAAAAGACTTTTCTCATAATAAAACCATGGGAAGAGATTTATAAGAACTGGGAGAGGTTTAAGCAGATGGAAAAAGGGAAAAGTTATTTTTCAAATGTTTCATCTAATATCCCTGCAAATGTTGTTGTGCAACCAGTGAGTGTGAGTGTGAGTGCAGGTGTGAGTGTGGCAAGTGGTGAGAGAGAGGCTGTGAGTAAGGGGGTACAGGGGGTGAGGGTGTTGGTGTGGGGGGGATGGGAGAGGGGCTGTGGGGGGCAGTGAGGCTGCTCCAGAGGTTGTGCAGAAGAGTCAAGCACCTGTGAATGTGTGGGAAAGGAGGAGGCTCTTTGCTAACTCATCTGGGGTAAATAGATCCTTTGATGGGCCGGTGTTTAAAAGGCGCAATGCTGTGAAGATTAAATGGGAGGGGGAGCGAGACAAATTCCCTGGTTGGAAGTATGTGGCACGTAACCTGGTGAAAGAGTCTATGGGTTTCACTACAAATTATATCAATGCTTTTCTTGACATTTCTGTTACTGAATATGATCTCAGCTTTAAATTGTCCCAGGGGTTGGAGAGGTTTTGGGCTCTATATGACCAAAAGAAAAACACAAAGTAGTGGGAAAACTTTAAGGCAATCCCAATCTCACGTCCTGAAACCAAAAATGTAACAATCATATTCAAACATGAGTCAGTCCCCCCTGAGGATATCCTTGTTTGGTTAAAGAGACAGTGCACTGTACTTACCCCTCTCATCAAGGTCTATAATGAGGAAGGTTTTTGGGCAGGAGGATGGAAAGCCCAAGTGAAACTAGAGGTCCATTACAATGTCCCCAGGCACCTCCCTAACTCATTTTTCATAGGAAGAGAAAGGGGGGTTTGTTTTTACCCAGGCCAACCTCGCCAATGCTTTAAATGTGGGTCAAACAGGCATTTGGCCATTAACTGTGAAGCCAAGGTGTGTGCTCTGTGTGGTGCTAAAGGCCATATTAGCAAGGAATGTAATGTGGTGAGGTGCAACCTATGTAATGCTCTGGGTCATACACACAGGGACTGTCCCAATGCTTGGCATAACATTGTCAGGGAATGCCCTAATTTGGAGCAGGAAATTCAGGAGGAGGAGGAGAGGGAGGAGGGGAGGGGGCATGAGGAAGACATGGAGCAGGAGGCCAGGGTGGAAGGAGTAATGGAGCCTGCAGTCCCTCAGGAAACTAGCGGGAAGGAAAGGAAGGAGAAAGGGACAGAGAAGGAGGGCTGGACGGTGGTAGGAGCAAAGGGGAATAAACAGCAGGGAAAGATGGTTGTTAAGGCATGTGTGAGCACATCAAACCGATTTACCCTCCCAGGTGGGAAGAGTTGGGGGGAGATGGCAGAGGAGGAGGAGAAAATAGAAGAAGAAGTAAGGCAGATAGAAGAAAGGGACAGAGAAGAGAAGAAAAAGGAAAGGCGAAAAACAAAAGTAGGAATCTCCCCACAACCCGAGACAGGGCAGACGCCAATCCCAGAAGTTCTACAAGTTACTGGGGAAGAGCATGGGAAAAAGAGGAAGGAGAGAGACTCTGGCGAGGGAGGTTCCTTTGAGGGGGAGTTTCTGGTTTTTGTAGAAGGGAATGAATCGCATGGGATGCAAGTTAAGAGATGTGGGGAAGGAGGAAAAGAGTCCTCAGCAAAACTACCTAAAACATGAAGAGTTCTCCAATTTCTTTTTGTACCCTTAATGTGAGAAGCATTAGGTCTCCCCAGGCACGATTGGAAGCTTTTGCATTTCTATTTTCCTTGGCCGTAGATATCATCTTTATCCAAGAAACTCACCTAACTAATGTATATGATGTATATAATGCAAAGAGAGACTGGCAGAAAGGGCCCTCGTTTTGGTCCATAGCAGAGGAACAGGC
This sequence comes from Xenopus petersii, assembly GCA_038501925.1. Taxonomy (NCBI): domain Eukaryota; kingdom Metazoa; phylum Chordata; class Amphibia; order Anura; family Pipidae; genus Xenopus; species Xenopus petersii. Next base: position 135,564,230 of record CM076681.1, read on the forward strand.
GGGAGGAGTGGGGATTTTGTTTAATGGTGACAGACACATTGAAGTTAAGAGGTTGGTGGAGGTTAAAATGGGCAGGTGCCTATTACTTGATATTAAGATAGAAGGGGAAGATCTAAGACTAATTAATATCTATGGGCCCCAATCAGTGGGGGGAGGAAGGAACTCCTAAGGGAAATGAGACAGTATTTGCACACCTCAAAGCCAGTCATCCTAGCTGGGGACTTCAACCAAGTGACAGGGCCAGGGGATAGATCTGGTATGTATAGAAGATATGAGGGTGCCTTTCTCAATGAAGTGGTCCAAACAGCAGGGTTGGTGGATGTGGCTACTGAAGGGGGTAGGAAATCCAAGCACACCTATTTCTGTGGCTCCCGCAGTAGCAGAATTGACCAGATTTATATTAAGGCTGGTGTCCCTTTTTCAGGGGTTAAAGAGATTGAAGTGGGGTTTTCTGACCACTTAGTTCTTTTTTTTGAATATGGGCTATCGGATAGTCTGAGGGTTGGTAAAGGTCTGTGGAGAATGGGCTCAGAAATACTAAAGGATGAGGAACAAAAACCCTTTTGTGAGTTCATTATACAAAACATTTTGTCAAAAATTATTTTTTATGATTCACCAACACAGTGGTGGGAAGAGGCCAAGAGGTCATTTCGGGCTTTCTTCAAGTCCCTATCTGTTAAAAGGGAGGAAAATAGGCAATGGCAGTACCAGTCCTTGAGAAAGAAGCTGGAGTCCTATATTTCGGATGGGGTGGTGGGGGAACAAGTTACCCAGTTAAAGAACCAAATGAAGCAGTATCAGTACAGCCGCCAGAGGTCTCTGGTTCTTGAGAGGGATTCTGGGACAAAAATCTCCCCAGATCCTTTTAGGAACTGTAAAGAGTCAGTTAAAAGGAAACTGGTGAGAGGTCTCATTGACTTCCAGGGTAAAGAGCAAAAGACAAGGGAGGGAATACTGGAGGTCGTGAGATCCTACTATGCTGCTTTGTTTGGGGAGAGAACTTTGGAGAGGGAAAGGATGACCGCTTTCTTAGAGACGACCCCAGGGCCTGACACACATAATTTGGATTTTTCCCCATTGACGGCTAAAATCACGGAGGAGGAGGTAAAGTTGGCGATAGAGAGTCTGCAGAATAAGAAAGCTCCAGGTACGGATGGCTTAACATCAGAATTCTATAAGACCTTTAAAGATCTGTTGGCCCCGGCACTTGTTGAGGTGTTTAACTGTTGTTTAGAGGAAGGAGACCTCCCACCATCTATGCAGTTTTCCTCTTTGATTTTGTTGTCAAAAGGTAAGGACGAGAAGCATATTGAAAACTGGAGGCCGATTGCCCTGCTCAATACAGATAGAAAGATTCTCGCAAAGATTATTTTCTTTCGTTTAAGTTTATTTTCAAGCACTTTATTGTCTGACTGTCAGTTCTACACGGTGAAGGGGCGGAGCATTTTTGGAGCTGTCTTTACCATTAGAGAGGCTCTGGAATTATGCAAAGCTCACAGGTGGGGGAAATATTTTCTGTGTCTGGATCAGTCAAAAGCCTTTGATAGGGTGAATCACTAGTACCTATGGGCTGTTTTGTCTAAATACGGTATCCCGGGTCAATTCATTAGTTGGATAAAAGTTTTGTACAAAGGGGCGAGAAGCTTCCCACTGATTAACGGTTGGCAGGGTGAAGATTTCCAGGTTGGGGCAGGAGTAAGACAGGGGTGCCCTCTGAGTCCTTTGCTGTATGCGTTTGTGTTAGATCCCTTTCATAGGTCGCTGCAGGGAGGTAACTTGGAGGGTATCTGTGCACCCAGTGGTCAGAGCCTGAGGTTCGTAGCCTACGCGGATGATGTGACAGTGGTTATCTCAAAGCCTGAAGAGGTGGAGAGAGTCTCCTGTTGCATCAGAAGCTACTCAGAGGCCTCAGGGTCTCTGGTCAATAGTGAAAAGTCGGAAGCTTTGTGGAGTCTGGAGGAAGAGCCCAGTTTTGAGTTAAGAACTTTCCCTGTTGCCTCCTCTCAGGTTAAAATACTTGGGGTTAAATTTGGGAGGGAAGATAATGCAAGGCTAAATTGGGAAGAGAAGTTGGATACCGGTTTGGCAAAAGTTCAGCGTTGGAAAGGGTGGAAGCTGACCTATAGGGAAAGAGTTAACCTTATCAAGACTTTTCTGATCCCGTTGTTCTTGTATGTGTCCTGTGTGTTCCCTTTGCCAGAATCTTTCTATGCTCGAGTCTATAGCTTATTCTTCCAGATGATCTGGGGGAGTAAGCTAAACCCAGTTAAAAGAAGGGTAACGTTCCTGCAGAGGAAAGAGGGAGGTTTGGGGATGGTCTGTCCTGTGACCTTCTTTGGTGTCATGTTCCTAAAGTTTAACTTTGGGGGTCTGACTCAAAGAACAAGCTCCCTGTGGGAAAGTTGTATCAGGTCTTGGGCATCGTCTTTTATCATGGACTGGCTGCAGGGCGGTAGGGCGAAAGAGGTCTGTATAAGACAGAGCTATTTCCCACCACACATTGCCCATGCCCTTAAGCTGATAAAGAGGTGGGGCATTGGGGTGGCAGAGATCACATCAACCCCAAGGAAACAAATCTATGCCCGTGTACTATCATCCTTCTTTACTGTCCCACTGGCTATAAGAGACTGTACCAGCAAAACCCTGGAGGAGATACTAAAATATCTAAACAGTATGAGACTCCCCCCAAAGCTATTTGATAACTCCTGGCTGACACTGCAGGGCAAGTTGTATGTACGGGGCAACATGAAATATCTAAGTCATGTAAGAAAAGAGTGTCCCTGGGGGTGTGGGGTGGAGGAAAGTCATGAGCACTTTTTGGTGGATTGTTTTGTGTCAAATCGTTTATATGAGGGTGTACTGAAGGTGTTGGGTATTTATAATATATGTGCTAATGACTATGCAGAAAGAGCCTACGGGATCATTCTTAGGAAGCACCGCTTTAACCATGAAACTGTTTTTATTATAATGTCAGTCATTCGATATCATTTATGGAATATCCGATGTATGAAAACTTTTGGGAAAGAGAATGAATCAACAGACCAAACAATAAAAAAAATCTTAAGGGAAATTGTGTTTATTAAGGTAAATGAGATTCAGAAAAAAAGCATGAATGAAAAAAATTGGATGAACTTTGATTTCTCTTGGTCAAATTCTTTGTAAATAATGTACATATTGTAATATAGTGTCATTTTGATATGCTTTGATTTAGTTATCATTTGTATTGTTTTTAATTTTAAATAAAAATCCCTATCTGATCCCCATTGTAAGCAGCAGTCCTGTCCTGCTTTATGGCAGCTGAGATTCTAGCTATCTGTATAACAGAGCATTCTGTCCCAGTGGCACATATAGTCTCTGATGCCCATTGGAAGCAGAAGTGTCCAGATTTTGTCCCACAAGTTTTGTTCACGTTTGTCATTTGGGTTCCCAAGTATTTCTTTCCATTTTAAAATTAGCCTGGGAGTCCATAAATAAAATCTTTTATTTATAATTAGGATAAACTTTTCCCACTAAATACATAAACCAGTGGAAAGAGAATGAGTCAGCGAATAACGGAACATGTGCTCCCAATTGCAGATCACCGCAAGCGAAAGGCACTGCCAGATTGTGTTCATTATATAAAATGATTTAATATCAAACTGTATAATGTGATTCCATAGAATGCAGGACGAGTCTTGGGGGATATGAGATTAATTAAAAAAAACAATCCCATTAATAGAAAACAGGATGAAATGAACAATAAAAAAACAAACTTTGGAACACTGGGGAAAATCTAAAAAACTGTAGTTCTAGAAATTCATTTAAAAAAAGAGAGAGGTTTTAATGAACCTTATTGCAAAACTGACCCGTGCGCTGAACTAGAGCCGACGTGAGTACTAGAATGGACATTGGCTTATTGCTTTAATCTCACTTTCACTTTTAGGGTGATTTGGCACGGAGGGTGGGAAAGAGGGGCAATTGGACAAATGTGGGTTGGAGATCACTTAGGGGAAGAGAGATCAAAGAAAATTAGCATTAAAGGCAAAGAGGAACTCTACAAGAACAAACCAAGGGCAAATAGGGATCAGTGGAGAGTGGCACTTAAGAAGGAAAGGGGTGGGAATAATTTGGAGCAAGAAGGCTAGGGGCAAGCAGGGTTTAAGGGAGAGAACAGCAGCTGGGATCAGATGAAAGTGGCACTTTGGGCAAGCAGTTACAGTGGCACTTGGGATGAGGAGAGATTGGGTGAGGGTGGCATTTAGGACAGTGAGGCTTCAGGGAGAGCAGTACTCACATTAAGGCTGGATAAGAGGAAAATGGCACTTGGGCCAAGAAAGGTTCAAAGGAGAGCAGTGGACCTGGAACAATAGGTGGGAATAAGAGGCTCCTGCCTAAAGTCAAACAATTTTGGAAAACACGAGGGCACAATTCATGAAAATATATCCATTCTGGTATGCCCAGGGGCACACCATGAGTGTTTGATCATTAGACCAGCTCTGCCTCTCATCAATCTGTTCTGTGTCCACCACTAACTCTTCCAGACAGGACAAATGGTGAGGTGGAATCATAGGGTAGAGGACCACAGGTCTCCCTTGCCTTTGGTGCCAAAGCTCCTTGCTCTGGAGAGAAAAACATTGGATTATTTAGGGTAAAGAGAACGACACTCAGGATGAGGTGGAATCAGGGGAAAGTGGAACAGGGGGCATATGTAAGGGCATAAAAAATGTAACCGTTTCTGCGTTGAGGAGAAGTGAATATTATACTGTATGTGTGTGATGGTGTTGAATTGCTTACACAAGAGCTTACTTACGCCATGGCACAATGTAAAATGTAGGTATTGAATAACATCATGCATCTATTTTCGCTCTAAACATTATCATGCACCCAAAAAGTTTGGGTATTGTCAGAAAGTGGGTGGACTTCGAATGGGTTGGTGTCAACAGGCCAGCTTGACACTACAATATTGTCTTTAAAAGGTGCACAACGAGGTCCTGTTTCCAGTGTTTGGGGGGGGGGCTAACAAGATTTAGCTGGGGCCAGTAAAGTAGTTACTTTCCCTGTGGGAACAGCAGGTGTCTGGAGATGACATAAGTCACGGAACAGGGCTGAATTAAAGAGATACTGACACCAGAAATTAAACCATTTTTACATCTATCATAGTATTGGCTTTGTTTGCTACTTATAACTTTGCTATAAAGTATTTGTTCAAAGCTTTTACATTACCTGTCTGATGCCCCATGTTCCTGTATGAGGGGCTGCAATATTTGTGCAGCAGGAGTCCGTTAGCATTAGAAACCTTAACTGACAGGCTGAGATGGGACAGTCAGGTTGGCAAACAGTCAGGTTTAGGAAAATCAACTAAAAAATATTTACAAAAACAAACCTCTCCGCAAAAAAGATCAACATGACCTATAGGTAACTTTTAATGTACATTCATATTTTAAAAAGTAGTTTTTTAGCATCAGTATCACTTTAAGCACAGATTGCTGAGATGTTGGTTATTCTATCATTATTTTGTGCATTTGTCGCTATGAAACAAGCCTCTCTCATTACATTTGTGTGCGAATGGCAGAATCAGGAGACATGAGCAGCTTGATGGTCAGATGCCGGAATGAGATGAGCTGTGATATTAATCAGAGTAACCAAAGGATCCCTTATTCCAGCAATAGTTGGATAAGAGGAGAATTGTACAGACAGTAATTTGGTACTGAGTCAGTAGAAAAGGGACCTGCATTATGTCACATTAAGGGAAGCTCAACAAGGTATTGCCCCATGCTCACTAGTGTTCATAACCCCAATTGTTCCTATTTCCGTGGAGCTGTCCCAAACAAGACTTGTGTTATCAGGGTGATTTCAATATAAGGTGCGAGTGTTCTGTATACAAGACCTGACCAAACCTTTATCCTGGCTATACACTTTATTGGCCCAAGAAAAAACTAGGGTGAAATGGCGAAAAAGAGATATTTGTGAGCTAGATGAGATGTGGAAAGATGCTCGAGTTGGCCCCAGAGTTATCTATTTCTATGAAAGCTAGATATGTGCAAATCAAGTTTTTAAACAGAGTATATTTAACCCCCTAAAGCAGTGATCCCCAACCAGTAGCTCATGAGCAACATGTTGCTCTCCAACCCCTTGGATGTTGCTCCCAGTGGCCTCAAAGCAGGTGCTTTTTTTCGAATTCCAGGCTTGGTGACCTGGAGGAGAAGTTTTGGATGCATAAATACCAGGTGTACTGCCAAACAGTCTCAATGTAGGTTGACAATCCACATAGGGGCTACCAAATGGCCAATCACAGACCTTATTTGGCACCCCAAGTACATTTTTCATGCTAGTGTTGCTCCCCCACTCCTTTTACTTCTGAATGTTACTCACGGGTTCAAAAGGTTGGGGATCCCTGCCCTAAAGCTTAGCAAAAATCTATGAAAAGGTGTCTGCTCAATGTTCCAAATGCAGAGTGGAAATGGGCTCTTTATCTCATGTATTTTGGACGTGTCCGATAATTCAGAGATTCTGGAGCAACGTTCTCCGGTACATAAATGAGAAACTTGCTCTCTCAAATATCCGCTCCCCAGAGTTCCGTCTCTTGAGTTTAATAGGGGACTAGCTCCGGTCCTACGCTAGACTGTGCTTCTTACAATTTCTATATTATGCAAAAAAAGGCAATCCTTTGAAATCCCTTGACCCTCATTCTCTGCAGCAATGGCGGAAACTGTTGAATAATTACCTTCCACTCAAGAAACTCACTTACTTGACGAGAGGTTGCCCGGAGAAGTTTGAAGCTATATGGGGGACCTGACTAGACCTGCAAAATTCTTGAAACTCAATACTATCTAGGCACAAAATAATTGGAACCCATGTCTCGCTCTATCTTCTTTCTTCTCTCGCTCCCTCCCCTCTTCTTTTTTTCTCTCCTCTTTTTGTTACTGTATCTCTGTTTTTATATTTTGAAAATTCAAAAATAAAATGTTTAAAAAAAAAAAAAAAAAAAATCAGAGGCCAGGTGAATAAAACAGAGTTGATAATTATTAAATAATAACAAACGTTTGCAGACAGTTTTGCAAGTTTTTGTTACTGTATCTCTGTTTTTATATTTTGAAAATTCAAAAATAAAATGTTTAAAAAAAAAAAAAAAAGAATCAGAGGCCAGGTGAATAAAACAGAGTTGATATTTATTAAATAATAACAAACGTTTGCAGACAGTTTTGCAAGTTTTTGGTGATAGTTCTCCCCCCCAGTCTCTCCAGCAGAGAATATACACCAGGTGGTTCAGGAAAACAGCTTAGGACTGGCCCACTGGAACACCAAGAAAAATCCGGGTAGGCCTCGGCTCTGGTGTGTCCTTGGGTCTCCAGTCCGACACTACAAGAACAGTACTACACTGATCAGGTGACACACAGTATATGCGAGCTAGAATACCTGCCCTACCCAAGCGAGAACATTAAGGAAAGAGGTAGTGATTCCACAGTGGAACTTATTTAAGGGACATTACTGTGGTCAGTGATGGGACGGAGAAATTGTGTCCTGCAGAACATTCTTTTCTAAATGTTTGAGGAAAAAGTTAAACTGGTGCTGGTCTCTAGCCAGGTGTAGTCTTTCTTAAAAAAAAATATTTTAGCATAACGTAAACAGTGATAGCATTTGAGCCACTGCACTGTTGCTAGAGTAGTCTAGTCTAGCAACCAGGTAACAGTATCAATTCGGCCCCACAGACTTCATCACACTAAAACTATATACAAACAGCTGCCCCTTTTTGGGTAGATTAATCCCCATATAAAGGGGAAATAAATGTATGCATCAGCAATGTCCATCCTGTTGCCCCCTCCAACATACAGGCAGAGTCAGGCGCCTGAAATCTCTCAGTGGACCCTGATGTAGGACTATTTCCACCAACATATTGTATGGCCAGCATAGAGCCCTGCAGATACAGTTCTAAGAGTGGGCCCTGGGCAATGGGTACTCTAGCGGGCCCTAGAAGCAATAGGACAATAGTTAAGCAAAGCTGATGGTCCTCAAGATTCAGATCCTTGTGGTCTATATTGAAAATGCCAACTAATAGTTACACAATATACTATGTTTTTATACTGTATGTCCACTTTGGTGGCCAAGGATCTTCTTGTTTGGGTGATCTGGTTAAGAAGCAGATGTACTGTATATTTAGCCATTACCCTTCATATTGTGGGTCCCTGTCATCCCCGTCTGATAATGCTACCAATAATTTGCAGAAACCCACTATAGTCCTATAAAGAGATCTCTTTGTGCTTATCTGGATAGACCTGCAACCCTAAAGTAAACCCTAAAGTAAAAAAAACCTAGCCCGCTACCCTACATAGAACTCCCTCCCTCCTCCCCCCCAGCCTAACTGTTACCCCAGGCAAATGCCCCTAAGTCTCTACTTACCCCTCCGTGCAGATTCTGTCCAGCGAAGTTCACAGGCTCCATCTTCAGCCACTTATCTTTGGAATGAGATCGGCGCTTCTGCAATTTTTGTGAGTTTCGTTGCATGCGCAGTTGTCGCGAAACAGAAAATTACTCCGACTGCAAATGAGCCGATACGCGGTTCTCCAGAGATTACCAAAGAGAAGAAGATGGAGTCCATGAACTCCGCTGGACAGAATCTGCAAAAAGGGGTAAGTAGAGACTTAGGGGCATTTGCCTGAGAAAGCAGCTAGGTTGGGGGGGGAGGGGGTCTATGTAGGGTACATTTTTTTTACTTTAGCGTTTGTTTCTCCTTTAACAACATTAAGGTATGAACCACTGCAGATACCCAATCCAATACAGGGCTCTAGTCCTATGTCTACACTTGTGTGGAACATCCCCCTTAGGTCACAGGAAAACATTCGTGTGTCAGTCATTCATCCATGGTAACATGTATGATATCAAACATGTTAGGACCTTCCGGCTGGGCTTTCACATGTAAATAGGAGAGCAAATAGTTCCACAATGTGTCGTAACAGGTCTTCAGGCTGAGACCACCACCACTTCTCCAAACCCCAGCTCCATAGTTTAGGAACCAGTGTCCTACAGTCTCTGTTTACCACTGTTGTATCCATCTTGTCCTACTCTAGTCTGCTCTCACTTTATGCCAACTAGGAAATACACACATATAACTTTTTCACTCAAAAAAACACTGCCTATATGAAATGAAGTCTTGTTTACTGCCACGTGTACACAAAGTAGTAATGTTGCCGGCTTTATCCCTCAACCATGAATATCCTTGTAAGGTCGGAAGAGATGGATTTTACGGAGGTCTCTATATGAGGGCATGCCAGATTGTCATTATCCATCTTTATAATGCAAATTATTACTATGCAGTACCACTGTACAGGCAAATAATGCACTTTCAAAGACTTTCAACTTATTTGATCCCTTTAAAATCATGACTACAAAGTTGCACTAGCCCAGCAACATCAGAGAGAATGATGACAATCCAGAATAACAAAAGCATTTGTATCAAAGAGAAATCAATTGCAATTTAGCAGCACACTTCTTTATCTGAACAGGAACATAAAGTAACACATCGAAAGCAACAACTTTCTTTTCTGCAAATAAATCGCAGCTGCAAATGGCGGCTACCGAGTCGGAATCAGTTCTACGGACGGGGACGTTTCAATAGTTGTGCCTTTTTATTATTGGACATTTCAGATTGGACGGCTTGAACCACAGCAAGTGGTCACAGTACGATATTTGGGAAGTTCAGGCTACTCCCTTGCCACTGGCCTCTGCTCAAGTTGGAGTGCCAGCCTCTTGTACAGATACAAAAATATTCTATTACTGAAATATTCTATTACTGAAATATTCTATTACTGGGAAATATTTTTTGAGTTGATTGTCAACAAGAGTCAGAATTTCTAACCATATTCTTGAAACTGATTCCTTAAAGGGAACATATTGTACTTTATAATCTCTCTCTTATCAGTTGCCCCTTGATAAATAATATATAGCGTCTGATATAAATTTTCACTAAAAAATCATATTTACCTTTAAAAATTATACTTTCATTGAAGCTCCCTTAGATTCTCTCTGGTCTAGACCTGGACAAAGTTGGCCATCGATGTAAAGATCGGTCCATTTGGTGAGGTCGCAAATGAGTAGATCTCTGGCATAGATCATACAGTGGGGCCTAAAGAGACCCATCAGATGAGGACCACATCTCTGTGTTAATATGGTCTTCATTCAATGTCATATTCAAAACCATCTCATAGGTATCTGGACAATGTTTGGACCAGGCTGGCCTTCAAAATAGCCCATACACAGGCCATCAAGATGCCAAATTAGTCTGGAAGGACAGAGTGGGGAGCTTTTATTGACCTTAAAGGGGAAGGAAACCTAGTCGGCGCAAACCCCCCACCCCCTCCCGTTTGTTACCCACCCTCCCTCCTCCCCCTGGCCTACCTGTCCCGCTGGGCAAATGCCCCGAACTTGTTACTTACCCTTCTGCGCAGGTCCAGTCCAGGGAGTTCACAGACGACATCTTCTTCCATGCGATCTTCTTCCTGCTTTGAACGGCGCATGCGCAGTAGGATCATTTCGCCGGTACGATCTACTGCACATGCACGTGACTTTTGGCGCATGCGCAGTAGATCCGTACTGGCGAAATGATCCTACTGCGCATGCGCCAAAATGCCGTTCACAGCAGGAAGAAGATCGCGTGGAAGAAGATGTCGTCTGTGAACTCTCTGGACTGGACCTGCGCAGAAGGGTAAGTAACAAGTTAGGGGCATTTGCCCAGTGGGACGGGTAGGCCAGGGGGGAGGAGGGGCAACACAGGTGAGGGGGGGTGGGGGGTTTGCGCCGACTAGGTTTCCTTCCCCTTTAAGAAACAAGGGGAAGGTTGGCCCTGACCCTAACTCCTCAACACAGTGATTCCCAACCAGTAGCTTGCGAGCAACATGTTGCCTCAAAACAGGTGCTTATTTTTTAATTCTTGGCTAGTTTTGGTTGTAGGTATATTGCCAAACAGTTGGCTCTCAGTCCACATAGGAGCTACCAAATCACCAGCCCTTAATTGGCACCTCTAGGAACTTTTTCCATGCTTACGGTGCTCTTCAACTTTTTTATCATTTGGATGTGGCTTAGAAGCACAGTTACGTGTGCGCAACCAATCACATCTCTTGTCCTCAGACAAAGAAAGATGCATTGTATTACAGTTCCCAGTCAGGTCTGGTGAGATGCTGGCTTCTACTAGACAGGGAGTGGTTGGCTTCCAGCAAGTGCAAAGTCTGGGGAAAGCAGCCATGGCATATGGAACAGTTGGCTAAGGTTGGAAAGTTTCTCTGGGCACTTTTATTGGAGATGCACAAAAACAAACTTTAAAGGGCACTATTTGTAGAGATGAGTTGTAATGGGTGATGATTAGCTTCCTTATGGCATCCTACCCTATTTTTGACACAAATAATGGTAGTGTATTTCTGAACAGAACAGTACATTTATGTTTTGCCAAGTAGGGAAACAAAGTAGATATGGTGGAAACTTGTTGCTCCCAGAAGAACGATACTGCCCAACCTTGCCATATTTTATTGAAAAAAATTTGGGAAAAAAAACCAAGTGAAGCTGGAATATTATGGACTGACTAGGTGTATAACAGAGAGGCATTCCAGATGCCAGGGCTGCAGGGGAGGGGGGATTTGCAAGCGAAATATACATAGAATGAAGATAAAGTTGGAACATAAAAAGACTCAATAAATAACCCCTAGTAGCCAATCAGCAGCTGGCTTTCATTGATCTAGTGCAGTTGAATAGTGAAAGCACACTTCTGATTGGTTGCTACAGGGTTACTGAACACGTTCATATTTTTCAAAAGGAGAAGGTAGAAATGTATCTATAGTCAGAATTAAAGGCAAAATAAACGAACACATGCACAGATTTTTTTTTGGTGAATTTCTAACAAGTTTTCCGGTCAACAGTTCAAAAGGTCTGTCCGTATCTCCTTAAGGCAAAGTTCTGTTCTGTGCATGAAATGGCAAAAGCAACACACTACTAGATACTGGGAACACCTTATACAAACAAGTTCTTACAGGTCTCACCCACCCGTAATTCTACTTTTATGCATGACGTTAGAGAACTGAATCAGTAAAGGCACAACACACGTAGATACACAGAACACCACACGCAAACTGATTGTTACAAGCTCCTCCAATCATTATACTTGTTGCTTCTGGGGAAGTGCCAGACGCAGTGTTCCCCTGGAGAAAGTATGTCTAGCCCACAACTGCTCTTGACTTCCAGCATTACACCCAGTAAACCGTTTAGTAAAAGATGTTTAAAAAATATCCATTTTCTTCCAATCACTCCAATGATTGTAGTGGTCTCATCCAACTACGGGTCGGTAGTCTGAAATTCCCTTATTCTCGCAGGCTAATGGCACACTCTGGAGCTAATTGATTAAAATATAAGATTGTGGTTTTTTCTGCATTCTACTTTACATAGATTGTGATTTTTTTTCCAAATTTGAGTTTATCAATCTTAACTTTTTGAGAAATGTCTAACGAAAGAAAACGGAAAAAATTTGAATGATCACATCAGCATCTAAAAGCTGACGAGCTTCAGTAGAAATCAGTGGGTGGTGGGGTTTTTTCCCAAAAACTCCAGCTACTTTAACATTTTAAAATTGAAATTTAAAAATTTAATGTAACATTTTTACATTCTTTGATTGTTAAATCTCAAAAACTGGAGTTTGGAAAACTGCATTTGAAAATAATTTGAGACCGTTTTTTGTTATAATTTTCTTGATTCACTGAAAAAAGCACAATCCTGAATTTTATACAATTGGACGCTGCTCACATTAACTGGTTTTCACACCTGAAACCACGGTTACAGGCAGCTGCCATTCACATAAATGCCAGTCACGTGAGTCACGAGTTTCCCTGCCATAAGACTAAAGAACTAAGATGCACAGAATCCAGGATTCGGTTCGGGATTCGGATTTGGCCGAATATGGCAGCTGGGGAGGGAAACCATGTGAAAGTAAAGTAAGTAAAATTTTTTCCCTTTCCACCCCTAATGCAAATTAGGATTCGGTTTGGTTCCTAATCTTTCGTGAAGGATTCTGGGGTTCGGCCAAATCCAAAATAGTATATTTGGTGCATCCCTCAAAGAACCACTGAGGTTTTCTTCTTTAAAAATACAAATTTATCACCCGTCGTTTTACCGTGTATAAAAAATATGAAAAAATTAAAAAAAGGGCATATGATAGCAGTGACGCAGTATCTCTTGGTGCTGTAGGGTCTTTAAAGCAATAACAGCTAGTGCTCGCTCTAAACTCAGCAAGAGGCTGGAATGAATAAGATGGCCACACAAATAAAGTGAGATATATGCGACTACAAAGTGGCTAGAACTTGACCCGAATCTAGTTACATAAAGATTCCTCATGATTTCAGGTGTAAATAAAAAAAAAAAGGTTCTTTGTGATGAAATTGTCACTCTAAGAATAAAGGCTGGTTGACAGGTCTGTTCGATAAATCCTATGTTGAACGCGTTCCTTGAAAAAAAAAAAAAGAATAATGGTGAAAAAACAAAAACTTTCGTTGATGTCCATGCAAAAGCCCTTGTGACGTCAGACACAGAGCTCACCCTGTCTTATACCTCCTGGTGTAATATCGGTAGCACGCCAGCTCGATCAGCTCAAGTCCACCAAAAATCTTCTCCTGTAGGACAAAAAGGACAGTAACCACCAGGAAGTACCATCGCACCAGGCTGTACAGGTACAAGAGTACAATCATAGCTATGGGAAACAGCGTCCAGTACAGCAGTGATGCCAACTTTATTAGGTGCACACGGAACTCAGACTTGCACGGTGGGATTCTACTGCGCCTGGTGGCATCAAAGTATCTCTCTCCTTGGTAAAAGGCACGTAGGCGATCTTCCTTCTCCTTCCATCTCTCCTGGCACCAGAGCTGAAGCTCCTCTTTAGAGACGGGCACGCTACTGACGGGGTATCGGCAGACATGGAAGTGGATTTCCTTGGGGAAGTTTCCGTTTAAGATATGTTTCTCGGTCTGAGGAATGTTGTGGGGGTAGGCCACAGTGATGTCATGGATAGCGTCTAGATTGTTACCTGAAAGGGGAAATGGAAATAAATTTAAACACATTTATATTTTGTTTCTCCATGGGCCATTTTGGGGAAAGACATGTCTTGAAGTGGATAAGATTTTCTATTTCACTGGTGATTAGAAAAGATAGAGTATGTCATATTTTTTACTTTTTCGGAGCAGTATCTGCTATTTATAAAGAACTGGGGTTACAGAAATATGCTCAAGGGTGTTATGTAGTGTGATCATTTAACAGTCCTTGGCTGACTCTAGAGTTGCTGCTGTTACTTAGATTGGGCAGATGTGTGGTATGGGAGTAAGAACTGGGGTGGATCATGGGGTGGATCATGGGGTGGACCAGGGGCCTCAATTGGTAGGCCTGGGAAGAAATGATGAGAAATTATATATTTACCAGCCCCAGCATTAGCTGGTACTGTAGTTGCTGAGCCAGTAAAATACCTGCCTGGTGGCAACCCTAGTTGGCAAACACTTAAAGTGGACCTGTCACCCAGACACAAAAAGCTATATAATAAAAGTCCTTTTCAAATTAAACATGAAATCCAAATTCTTTTTTTATTATTAAAGCATTCATAGCTGTTGTAAACTCATTTAAAAATCTCAGCTGTCAAGGACAAATATTGGCTGCCCCTCCTCTATGCCTTAGGCATAGAGGCGGGACAAGCAATTACTTTTGCTTTCCATTCAGCACTTTCTAGATGTCACTGTTTTTCCCACATTCCCCCAGTTCTCTTAACCATTTGATTGTGTAGCCACAGCCAGGGCATCGGGATTGACATCAGACCCCCATTCTGGTGCACAAACAAGATTCTGAGATGATACAAGGCTTTTCTTAATAACAGTGTCCACAAAATGGCTGCTGCCTGCTTGCTATAATTATGAATTCCCAGACTGAAGGAAACAAGATTCAAATAATTTATATTGTGTAATTAAAGTTCATTTTGCTTGACTAACATGATAAAATAGTATTTGGAATACTTTTTTTGGGTGACGGTGATACTTTAAATCACACAAATTGGCAATACTCCATCTACACTACATTTTTAAATAAATACCCCATTTGTGCATACTAAATCAGTCATGGTGCCTTGGTAAACCCCCCAAAAATATTGTTAGAGGGAGGGTACTGGCTTATAGAAAACAAAAACCCGGTGGTACAAGGCAAATGTTTATATTTGAGATTCCAGGGTCAGAGGTCAATATTATTTGCAAACAAATAACAAAGCAAACAATTCAGCTGCTGCATGAACAACACACGCTTGCTTTCTTTATGTGAGAAAAGTCCCAAGACTATATTGCCCCAGAAATTAAAATATTTTTGAAACAAATTCTGCAGTTTTAAAATGGTTAAATATATCTTTCTACTCCAAACTTCAAGTTTTTGCTGACAATAAGGGGCCGATTCACGAATTTCGGGTGAAGCATTCGAATAAAAAAAAATTCGAATTTCTAAGTATTTTTTGGGTACTTCGACAATCGAATTGGTTAAATTCGATCGAATTCGAACGATTCGAACGATTAGAAGTAAAAATCGTTCGACTATTCGACCATTCGATAGTCGAAGTACTGTCCCTTTAAAAAAAACTTTGACCCCCTACTTCGGCAGCTAAAAGCTACCGAAGTCAATGTTAGCCTATGGGGAAGGTCCCCATAGGCTTGCCTGTGATTTTTTGATCGAAGGATTTTCGTTCGATCGTTGGATTAAAATCCTTCGAATCGTTCGATTCGAAGGATTTAATCGTTCGATCGAACGAAAAATCCTTCAATCGATCGATCGCAGGATTTGCGCAAAATCGTTCGACTTCGATATTCGAAGTCGTACGATTTTAATTCCCAGTCGAATATTGAGGGTTAATTAACCCTCGATATTCGACCCTTCGTGAATCGGCCCCTAAGAGTATTGTAAAGATTTCTGGAAATCACCTGAAATCTTGAAGTTTATGTTTCATGTTCATACTGAATACAAAGAGAAAATATTATAAATATGAATGCCAGGGGGCTTACAACAGTTTGCATATGTTAACCCTACTATGTGGCACGTAGAGACGTGAAAATATACAAATAGACAAATAATTGTCTTCAGTGTCGGACTGGCCCACCAGGAAAACTCCCGGTGGGCCCAGATGCCAGTGGGCCCTCTTGGTTCCAACCATTTGGCCTATTTCATAGTCATTCCAAATTTCTTTAAGAGGCTTAATAATGGAAGATAAGAGTATAGTATGTAGAGATAAAAGACTAGAAAAATACAATTACTTTTTCACACATGAAAATGTAGATTTGGATTTCTTTTCTCCCTAAATAATAAAAACCCTCATTTAAAAACTGCATTTTGTGTTTACTTGTGTTATCTTTGACTAATAGTTAAATGTGTTTGATGATCAGAAACATTTTGTGTGACAAACATGCAAAAGAATAAGAAATCAGGAAGGGGGCAAATAGTTTTGCACACCACTGTAAATGTGATCCATTTTTCTTCATGTTTTGATTTGGAATAGAATGTGCAGTGTTCCCATCACCCACAGGTATGGGATCCATTATCCAGAATGCTCTGAATTACGGAAAGGCCGTCTCCCATATTTATCCAAATAATCTCTATTTTTAATAAACACTTTCCTTTTTCTCTATAATGATAAAAAAACAGTACCATGTATTTGATCAAAACTAAGATTTAAATAATCTGTATTGCAAGTAGAACAGCATATTGGGTTTATTTAACGTTTACATGATTTTCTAGTAAAATTATGGTATGATGATTACGGAAATATCCAGATCCATTATCCAGAAAGCACCAGGTCCTGAGCATTCTGGAAAACAGGTCCCATACCTTAACTGACAAATTAAAAATGTAAAAATTGCTTAATTGCTTTCAGATTCAAGTATTTTATCTGCCATTCTGCTTGTATTTTAAGTTCCATTAGAGCGCTTAGAAGGTGGTGTAAAATGTTGTGTAAACTGTGATGCTGGCTATTATGTAAATGTATGCCGTTTTGTTAAACTTAGCTATATGTTTGCATAAAGTGATTAGTGGGCTTTATAAATATTCATGTTTATCATGGCGCCCAATAGTGTTAAAGTGTAAATTGTATTCCAACACTGTTTTTCTTTACACACAGTGTTATAAATATGCCTCTGCACAATTCTAAATTTTCACAATAAACCCTAACTGCAATATATTCCCCTATTCAGCCACGGAGTGAGGCTCAGTTGATAAACGTCAAAATTCACCTAGGAAATAGAGTTGATTTGTGCTGAATATTTCTCTCTTTCTCCCCTCAAGCTGATAAGCAGCAGGTAAATGAAATGCACAAAGTAAATATGTTGAGGCCTATTCACAAAGAATAATGGTGCTGAAAAATGTAGTGGCCAGACGCTCATTACTTCATGTACCATAGGCCTTAGAGCAGGGCTGATGTGTAGCCATGGGGGCAGCCGTTCAAGCACAGGACACACAGTAGATAACAGATAAGTACTACTATAGTTTATATAAACAAGCTGCTGTGTAGCCATGGGGGCAGCCATTCAAGCACAGGATACACAGTAGATAACAGATAAGTACTACTATAGTTTATATAAACAAGCTGCTGTGTAGCCATGGGGGCAGCCATTCAAGCACAGGACACACAGTAGATAACAGATAAGTACTACTATAGTTTATATAAACAAGCTGCTGTGTAGCCATGGAGGCAGCCATTCAAGCACAGGACACACAGTAGATAACAGATAAGTACTACTATAGTTTATATAAACAAGCTGCTGTGTAGCCATGGGGGCAGCCATTCAAGCACAGGACACACAGTAGATAACAGATAAGTACTACTATAGTTTATATAAACAAGCTGCTGTGTAGCCATGGGGGCAGCCATTCAAGCACAGGATACACAGTAGATAACAGATAAGTACTACTATAGTTTATATAAACAAGCTGCTGTGTAGCCATGGGGGCAGCCATTCAAGCACAGGACACACAGTAGATAACAGATAAGTACTACTATAGTTTATATAAACAAGCTGCTGTGTAGCCATGGAGGCAGCCATTTAAGCACAGGATACACAGTAGATAACAGATAAGTTGTGAAGAATAACATTGTATAATACAGAGCTTATCTGTTGTGTATCCTGTGTCTTTTCTCCTTTTTCTATCTTTACAACAGAACATTCTGTCCCAGTGGCTGCACAGATCCTATCTGATCCCCATTGTAAGCAGCAGTCCTGTCCTGCTTTATGGCAGCTGAGATTCTAGCTATCTGTATAACAGAGCATTCTGTCCCAGTGGCTGCACAGATCCTATCTGATCCCCATTGTAAGCAGCAGTCCTGTCCTGCTTTATGGCTGAGATTCTAGCTATCTGTATAACAGAACATTCTGTCTCAGTGGCTGCACAGATCCTATATGATCCCCATTGTAAGCAGCAGTCCTGCCCTGCTTTATGGCTGAGATTCTAGCTATCTGTATAACAGAACATTCTGTCTCAGTGGCTGCACAGATCCTATCTGATCCCCATTGTAAGCAGCAGTCCTGTCCTGCTTTATGGCAGCTGAGATTCTAGCTATCTGTATAACAGATCATTCTGTCCCAGTGGCACCGCTCCAGCAAACAAACATTGCATGTATCTTTTATAAGCCTTGACAAAATGACAAACCATTTTATTCAGACTGGAAATGGATATGCAGCAGTTGTGCACTAAGAATATCAGGTTATATTCACATCAAACAAATACAATGGCACCAGGGAGGCAGTAACATAACTAAAGGATTGAGAATGATTTTCACAGAGAGTAGATGAGTTTGGGGCAAATTATAATGAGCCCTTGGAGGTTGCGGTTAGTGAATCCCAGTAATATGCTGCATGAGAACCCTATGTGAATATTATATGAAAGCTGTTACATCTCTTTCAGTAAAAATGATCCAAGTGGCCGATTTCCGACAAGCTGTGCGGCGGCTCCTGAAAGGATCAATTTGTCTTTTTTGTGTGTGATTATTTACAGCAATACAGTGCGCTGGATCCAATCTCTGCAACTAATAGGTTTAAAATGTTCTTCAAATCGCTTTCGATGCCGCCCATTAGTTTAAGCCCATTGCAATGGACGCTGTCATCCAGAGCTTGAGCGGAGGCAATTTCGGAATTATGTGCCTGACATGTGCTAAAAGCATCAACAGCCAATCAATTCCGCAGGCCAAATTTAAAGCCCAGAGTTTATATTTTGTGTTTAGTGGAATGAAAAAAATCGATTATGCAACATGATTAATGGGCATCAACACGGCAAGGTTCAACATGGCACATAGCAAGAGACTATGGATTACCAGTCTGGACTGGAACTGACGGAGGCTCTGCTGTGTCAAAGCTTTTTGTTTTCCTTAGTGATAGCTTCTATTTGTGGGTTTAAAGGGACACTGTCATTGGAATAGGTCCTCATTAATACAGGAACAATGTCATATTATATATTCTCTATATATTCCAAATTAAAGAAAGCCTATGCTATAGTTTCAGGGATACCAAGGACAGAAATAGGCACAGATCCCAAATCTCCCCCTAACTGGCCTTCAGGCTGGGCCCCCATAGCTCATAACAAGGTTACAGATATATAGAAACATTGGGGTAACAGTCACCCTGCTATAGTTCCAGGGGTACCCAGAGTACAAATAAGCACTCACCCCAAATCTCTGCCTAACTGGCCTTCAGGCTGGGTCCCAATAGCTCATAACAAGGTTACAGATATATAGAAATATTGGGGTAACAGTCACCCTGCTATAGTTCCAGGGGTACCCAGGGCACAAATAAATACTCACCCCAAATCTCCCCCTAACTGGCCTTCAGGCTAGGCCCCCTTAGCTCATAACAAGGTTACAAATATATAGAAATATTGGGGTAACAGTTACCCTGCTATAGTTCCAGGGGTACCCAGGGCACAAATAAACACTCACCCCCAAATCTCCCCCTAACTGACCTTCAGACTGGGCACCTTTAGCTCATAAGGTTACAGATATATAGAAACATTGGGGTAAACAGTCACCCTGCTACAGCTCCAGGGGTACCCAGGGCACAAATAAGCACTCACCCCAAATCTCCCCCTAACTGGCCTTAAGGCTGGGCCCCCTTAGCTCATAACAAGGTTACAAATATATAGAAATATTGGGGTAACAGTTACCCTGCTATAGTTCCAGGGGTACCCAGAGCACAAATAAACACTCACCCCAAATCTCCCCCTAACTGGCCTTCAGACTGGGCCCCCTTAGCTCATAACAAGGTTACAGATATATAGAAACATTGGGGTAACAGTCACCCTGCTATAGTTCCAGGGGTACCCAGGGTACAAATAAGCACTCACCCCAAATCTCCCCCTAACTGGCCTTCAGACTGGGCCCCCTTAACTCATAACAAGGTTACAGATATATAGAAACATTGGGGTAACAGTCTCAGGAGTATCCAGGGGAAAAGAAAGCACTAACACCAAATCTCATGTTACTATGTGTGGATACTGTTCCTGCCCTGGTGGTGGGAAGTCTGAGCAGTTTAGAGTCTTAGCCTTTGGTTTGTAGAGGAAGATATCTGCTGAGGCTGATGGGAAGCTGCTTTTCTGTTGGTACAGATTCTTGTGCTGTCAGACAGACAATGTGAGAGGTTGTGTTACATGTATGAGAACATGAAATTTTCAGGCAGATAAATGGCGGGATGGGAATGTAAGGGGCAGAAAACGATTTATTTTATTAATATTTTATGTAATATACACTGATCCACTGACATATGAACTGGAGTGTTTGTGGGAAATGTATTCATGTATTGGAGATTTGCTCTCACACATAGTCCGGTATGAACCATACAACCCGTCCATTCATTTGACCCTATGG
Organism: Xenopus petersii; assembly: GCA_038501925.1. Lineage (NCBI taxonomy): Eukaryota > Metazoa > Chordata > Amphibia > Anura > Pipidae > Xenopus > Xenopus petersii. The sequence continues at coordinate 135,585,099 of CM076681.1, forward strand.
GGGAAGAAAGATGTGCACATACCAGGTGATCTATGGCGCACACTGTTAATATGGCAGCGATTGGTGGGCAAATTAATGCACTCAAAGGGTTAATGGAGTTTCATTATTGAAGCCAATGAATGTGCAATGATACCTTGTGCTTGTGGGTCAAAAATATCAAGATCTCAGAATTACATACATTCATTCAGCCGGACTTATTGTTGCGTTGCGCTCATTACAAATCTGCACATCAGTCAAAGGGCAAGGCAATTGTACAGACCGGGTGGCTTTAAACTATAAAAAAAAAACAGACATTTTTGATGTTACTGAGGTATGAAAATTTGGGACAGAAAATCCTGACACCTAAAGATGCACTGCATGTGCATTTGCTCTTTAGCATCAGCGGGACACTGGCACAATGCAGAGTTCATCTCCAACCTGCCACTCGGCAGCCATTAATCAAGGTGTCCATCTCTGGCTGACGAAAAAGTGGCCCCCGGCCGACGTGACAATTCTCAATCCTGCAATCCTCCCACTGTAGAGGTTTTCACTGGGGAGGAGGAGTGGGCGATGGCATTTCTATTAAACAGCTGAAAAGAAAAGAGAAGAATCTGCTCCTCCGACTGGAACGACTGACGTTGGGAACCCATTGGCCTTCCCGTGCTCAACCAAATTGCAGATGAATCTTCAAAGCAGCCACTCGGCCTAAGTGCAAAGACAGAAAATTGCCTTTGTTAAGCGGCTCGACCCAGAGATGTAAATGGAATCCGAGAGCGGCTGGCTATAAATAGTCGTGGGAAATGGCTCAGACACTGGATGCAGAGCGGTTTGTCTTGGTGAAAGATAGTCACTAGTAGGTATTGTTGCCGTGCCCTGTGCCAAAGGGCTGCTAAGTTCTACAGTACCTCTGGCTCCTCATTGCTCGCTAATTATCAGCTTAAAGAAGCAGTGCCATACCTGCTAAACGCTGCTGTTAAGTATTCCCCCAGATTCAGCTCAGCACTCTTGTAAAGAAATCCTCACGGATATTATAGCAGCAAAACGGTAAAAAAAAATAATAATGCTTTCCTAAAATGCTGACTCGAGTATAAGCCGAGTCATTTTGGGTGCTGAAAAACTCGGCTTATACTCGAGTATATACGGTATTTAATGTTTAAATGATTTTCTAGTAGACTTAAGGTATGAGGAGCCAAATTAAAGAAAACCTCAGGTCTGAGCATTCTGGATAACAGGTCTCATACCTGTATATAGGCCCGTTGTTTTTTCCTGCTGACCCAGAAATTAAGTTGTTTTTATGATAATAATGATGCCATCCCTTGTGTCTATGTCTTAAATCCTTGGGTCACAGAAGTATTGTTACACAGTTTTTCCCTTGAAACTACATTTATATACAGTGCCTGTGTCCATAAAGTACGTGCAGATCCAGGGACAACATTGCCAAGTCGTGTTCATCATTTTAAGGTTTTAAACAAGAACCCTTACCTCCTCGAACATCCTACCCAGAGTGTTATCCCAGATTGGAATGGGCATTACTTTATGAGGTGTGAAACCCTATCACGCCTGGTTACATTGGCAACACAAATTAGGTTGTTGTTCTTTCCAGTAAAGTATAGGGCTTACTGAATCCATAGATCCAGTGGCGTAGCTAGATGTTGCTGGGCCCCACAGCAAATTCATTTAAGGGCCCCCAGGTTGCCATGTTTTACCAATAGATGTAGAAATTGTTCATTAATTAATTCATGTGGCCCCTTTACCTCCTGGGGCCCCCTGCAGCCACAGGGTCTGCTTCCTCTGCAGTTACACCTCTGCATAAATCCTTCTTAAACATTCCACTGGTTTAAGAAATAAATTAAAGGTGTATTTTAAGTCCAATGGATTCAAAATTTATTTCATTTATTTATCAAACAGGATTCTTAAAAGCACCCAGTTGGGTTCACTCCTTAGGTTGGATCATTATTGTTTTTACCCCAACATCGAGAAAGTTGCGAAAATCGGCAATTTACCGCCACTTCGTGAACTGTTAAATCGAGAAGACCGTGAAAATCGGTAAAACAGTGGAAATCGTAAGGAGATTCGGATAATTGAGTTCCACAGTGGAACGCATACACTGAAGTGAACCAGGCACTTCGGGAAAAGAGTACCTGCAAAGTGGAGAAATCGTGAACAGGCTGGTTATCACTAAAAGTTTATGCCTGGCTGTGCCCTCGAGGAAAGACCGGAACACAGGATCTGGTGAGATCAATCCAATTATTTTAGGGGGCATTTACAGCTGGAAAAAAAGAGGGAGTGGGGGACACCCCCTCAAATCCCTTTGGAGACCATTTTTTCTCCTTATACATTTTGGCTTGATAATCCAATGAGAGAAGTATCTTATACCCTATACCGATTCACCGAATTGGAGAACTATAACTCACACCTGCTGCAACTAGCTTGTCTAATAATCATGCCTTCTTATGTTCATAATCAGCACCTATGCAAAATAATGTTTTATACTTATTTACTTAGTGTAACAGATGCCTTATATCATGTAAGAGCCATGTTCTGGGTTCCATAATGCAAAGTATTCACATACAGTAGACAATGATCGTTACCCCAATGTTTCTATATATCTGCAACGTGGGCAAAACAGGACACAAGTTGTTCAACGAGTCCTCCACGCAGAGCGATCTCAATTAATATTCGTGACTGTAGCAATTTGCACTTCCATGAGCAATCAATTTTAATTTCAGCCCCATTGTTCATTGCAGAACGCATTTCATTTTGCCTTTGCTGTCAGCAAGTGGTGTTATTGTTTGTAACCAGGAACAAATCCACTTCAGGTTGGTTGTGTAGGTGATTATCAGCTCGAAACACATTTATTCCCTAAGGCTTTGACGCCTGCCCTTCTCTACATATTCCGAGGCCACCAAAGAGCTTTCACGTCAAACAGTCAGGCTAGAACATATTAAAGCCATTAATTGGTCTAATGGAACATCCTCTTCCGCGGGGCAATGAAATGCATGTGTATGATAACATTCTCTTTATGGAGCATTAGGCAATCTGTTATGAGTTTAGGATTTAAAGCCAATCTCTTCTCAGTCAGCCAAAGAGTCAGTGTGTCAGTGACTCCCTACAGTCTAGAGATACATAAAGTATTTAGGGGCACAGAGCAAACATAAGCACCAAGAATAGCTACAACTATTGGAGAAGTGCTGATCCAACAAGTCACCCAGTTTCAAACTTATGTTACCTGTTTCCCTAATTTGCATAGAATCGTTGCAAGAAGTCCTCTGATATCCACTTGAAAAAGGAATTAGGTAATGAGTGTAGGGCTAATACACGGGCAGATAATTTACTTCCAATCGACCGATTCCAGAACGTTCCAATGATATCGATGACCTATCAGATGGTCGAAGAAGTGCGAACGATCGTCTCAACATTATCGTTCACAATATTGATCGGATGAGTTTAAAAATTTTAGGGATAAAATCCCTCTTTGCACATGTCAGGATTGGAGCACAAGCCAACGAACATATACGGAAGGACCAGAACGTTCTTTGCTGAAAGCTTAATTTGTAACCATATGGACTATGTAAAGAAATAAATTGGAGCTGACTGCAGGAATATCACCTCATATGTGAAAGAAGTTTATTATGCCATAGCATAAATCCATACGTCTGCATGGAGCAGGGAAGGAGAAACGGACTATATACTACAGACAGTGACACAATGCTGGCCCCACTTCTCGTTTGTTGAACAACGTTCGTCCGTACACGAAGCAAACAAAACGATTATATATGTTCATATAATCGTTCCCCGTGGATGGCATATCGTATGGTAAAATAATCAACAGAAGATCGTTTAACGATACAATCGTTCAACGGAGAACGATAAAAGAATGCCCGTGTATGGCTACCTTAAGATAGAGCTGGTGTGTCTCAGATGCACCCAGATCCCAGCTGGCACCCCATGTGGCCTCCAGTGCTACTTATCAGTCAAGTTATGTTGAATAACAAAACCAACATGCATGTTCAAATTAGGGATGCACCGAATCCACTATTTTGGATTCGGCCGGCCCCCCGAATCCTTTGTGAAAGATTTGGCCGAATACCGAACCGAATCCGAACCCCAATTTGCATATGCAAATTAGGGGTGGGAAGGGGAAAACATTTTTTACTTCCTTGTTTTCTGACAAAAAGTCACGTGATTTCCCTCCCGCCCCTAATTTGCATATGCAAATTAGGGTTCGGATTCGGTTCGGCCAGGCAGAAGGATTCGGTGCATCCCTAGTTCAAATGACTCCTTCCAATGGGCCTCATTATTATCGGATCCTTGGCCCGGATGCCGAGAAAAATCAAATCATCTGTAATTGGCCAAGGATGTGGGTGGCCAAATTAGGAAAAGATCTGCTCGTTTGCAGGATAAAAAAACAACAACATGCATGTTCAAATGACTCCTTCCAATGGGCCTCCGAAGGTCATATTTATTATCGAACATAGGCTCTGAAGTTCAGCAATCCTTACGTTTCTACAAATTTCCCATATACATTCATACATATGCAGTGAATGTGTCACCAGCACTGGGATATAAATAGCTTTATTCTAAGGGCTGATGCAATTGCAGACAGGGGGAAACTGTCTGCAGGTTTGCAGGATAACACATCAATTCCCATTTTTGGTTTCATTTGCACGCTGCTGCAGTGGTGAGTCAAGGCATGTTTGCACACTGCTCTGTCTGCTCATTAACATTCAATCACAGGCAGAAAAAAAGGCTGGCTTCAACACTTGCTAAGGGTATAAAACTTCATTTTCATTTCATTAGGCCACCTTGAAACAGCAATCAGTGAGCAGGCTTGACGTCAGTCATCTACTTCATTTAAATGTTCATTTCATGGCTTTAATTCCTTCTTAGAGCGTGCCGCTACAGGACATAAGGCATGGAGATTTATGATATATTGGTAGTTACAGTCTCCGACGTGCCCAGAAGATATGTATCTATATGTATGGACTATTTACTACTGCCTGGTACAATATGTATTTATACACTACTGTATTGTTGGAATAGGCAGGACACAGTCAGATTTATCCTCCTATTGGAGTTTTGGAAATGCAATAGTAATTAATGATAAATCTCTATCACAGTCACTGAAACTTGAATAATGGGCACGAGTGAATAAAACGCAGCATTCATAGGGAAACACATGTCTCTGCTCTCCCACCCATGAACGGTGCATAAAGGTGGCCATACACTATTACATTCGCTAATATGGAAAGGTCGCCAAATGAGCCGATCTTAATTCAATACTCAATCTAACAGTTGGGCGATATCGGGTGAATCCGAACGTTCGGCCCTTGGAATGGGCACCGACGGGGCACAGGACTGCATCAAATAACCAATGTGGTCCTGGATTGTGGCAAAAAAATCGAACTTGACAATCGATATCTGCCCGATTTTTGGCCTGATATCAATCAGTTGGACCTGTCGGGAACCCCCACCAGGGCCGGAACAAGGGGAGGGCAGAGTAGGCACGTGCCTAGGGCGCAAAGTTGGGAGGGCGCCAGGCACGTACCTTCTCTGTCGCCTACCCCAAGTTCCCTTCTCTTTGCGCTTCTCAAAGGTTCTGTGCATGCGCACGACCTTGAATTTGCGCACGCGAGCGCATATTCGCACGCATATTCGCGCACTTGGACGCAAATTCGTGCAGGCGCCGCGACTGCCTGGCCTGCCCAGCGTGGCCCGGCACTGACCCCCACACACGGGCAGATAAGCTGCTGAATCGGTCTAAAAGACCGATATCGGCAGCTTTGATCTGCCTGTGTATGGCCACCTTTAGTGCGCCTGTACTTAAAATGAGTCCTACTCTATCCAGTCCAGATTAACTGCACAACCTAGAAGAGAATATTGGGCTAATGCCCCAGCAGCTCTTGACGGCAAAGTCTGCAAGGGGCTATTTGAGCATCAGGATAATTGACATTTTTTTTTATACAGGTACGGATCCGTAATCCGGAAACCCGAATGGCTGTCTCCCATTATAGTGACATAATCCAAGTTTTAAACAATGATTTCCCTCTCTGTAACAATAAAACAGTAGCTTGTACTTGATCCAAACTAAGATATGATTAATCCTTATTGGAGGCAAAAGCAGCCTATTTGGTTTATTTAACCTTCAAATGATTTTCTAGTATACTTAGGGGCCGATTCACTAACTTCGAGTGAAGGATTCGAAGTAAAAAAACTTTGAATTTCGAGTAGTTTTTTGTGCTCCTCGACTATCGAGGCTTGTTTTCCAAGTTTTTGATCGAATAAAAAGGCATTCGATCGAATGAAAATCCTTTGAGCGAATATTCGATCGAGCTCCTATTCGCCTGGCGAATATTCTCCAATTCGACTATTCGCCAGCGCGTAAATTCGCCCGAATTGCCTATTCGATTCTATTCCCCAGTCGAATTTCGAGGGATTTAACCCTCTTAATGTATGAAGATCCAAATTACGGGAAGATCCGTTATCCGGAATTAAGTGTCACAGACACTTTCCAAGATGGTGACCCCCTGTGGCAAGTTTGAAGTCCTGGATCATTGCTGCTATTGACAAGCCAAAACTTTAGGCTGGCGCAATTAGTTCAATATATAAAATATGGCATTTTTAGCCATTTTCAGTTTTAGGGTTTAGTTCTCCTTTACATGAATTAAATGCAAAGATAAAGCATGTAGTTACAGGGACCCTTTGAGGCAGAGGTGGGAAAAGATCTAATTTTCTCCCCCAGAAAAAGTTGTAGTGACTTTAGTTTTTTTTTTTTGGAATACAATTTTAAATGGTAGTAAAATGATAGGCTGCCTCAAATAAAAGCCAAAAAGACAACGCTATGCAATTTCCGAGACGCTTCCCTAAAAATAAAATACCAGTGCAGGCCGGATTCAGTAGTCAGAGCTGATATTTAAAGAAGATCCATTCAGTGCCCGCCAACTGCCTGCCCTGAGAGAACGTCATGCAAGAGAATGTGGTGACAAAATAATAGTCTTTTGTGGGATATGAAAGAAATAAATAAAAGAGCGCCCATGTTTATTTTCCATCCTCGGGTACCATTATCTTGTCAGAGCTTTTCTTCTGTTGTACTGACTTCATATCTCTTATAAGAAAGACAAGGAAACAGCAGGAAATGCTACAAATGTTCACTTCAATGGATGTTTATGCTATAAAAACGTTGGGTACAATTCACCTGAGTGGAACAACGGACGCAAGATTGCTGGATCACCTTTGTATTCTTCCTGTCCAATCAGAAACCTTTCTTTATAATGTTATATGCCCACTAACAGCCACAGTGCAGGTAAATCCATACCTCCCAACTGTCCCTTTTTCGGAGGGACAGTCCCTCTTTTGACAGCTCAACCCGCAGTCCCTCATTTGTACTGGAAAGTCCCTCTTTTCTCTGCACTGAACAGCCAGAAAAAGAAACAAAGTTTCTCACTTAATTGGCTTTTAGCAGAGAGCCCAGAACAGCTAACACAAAAACACAGTTTAGATAAGGAGAAATATTTTCAAACTTTCATAACCTGCCAAATTTTGTAAAACAAACATGGTAATTAGGGGGTGTAGCCACAGAAAGGGGTGTGGTCAAAAAATTGCTGCGCTACATGCGGAAAAAAATTTTCGTCCCTCTTTTTACTTCCAAAATGTTGGGAGGTATGGTAAATCTAGGATTGATGTAACTGCAGTGCGTTGTCCCTATAACAGTCTCCTCCTATTTACTGTACAATGCCACACTTGGGTTCTGCCAAGTAAATTCTCTGCGTTAAAAACTATATTTTCAGCTAAATGTCACCCTCGATATAATGGCAATTTTGGCCTCTGTGTGACGCCTAGGCAGGGCCGCTCCAGCCATGAGGCAAGGTGAGAATCTTGCCTCAGGTGGCACGGAGCGGCCACTTACCAAGGACGGCAAAAAGCTGCCTCTGGTAACTTTAAGAGACGAATTTCCGTTTTTTAACGGCCTCTCCTCCACCCGCTCCGACGCTGGAATGTGCCTGCGCCCAGGGGCGATCCTGGCCCATCCGCCGCCTGAGGCAGCAGCAGTTGCCCCCATTGCTACACAGCAGTTTGTTTATATAAACTAAAGTAGTACTTATCTGTTATCTACTGTGTATCCTGTGCTTGAATGGCTGCCCCCATGGCTACACAGCAGCCTGTTTATATAAACTATAGTAGTACTTATCTGTTATCTACTGTGTATCCTGTGCTTGAATGGCTGCCCCCAAGGCTACACAGCAGCTTGTTTATATAAACTATAGTAGTACTTATCTGTTATCTACTGTGTATCCTGTGCTTGAATGGCTGCCCCCATGGCTACACATCAGCTTGTTTATATAAACCAGGGGTCCCCAACCTTTTCTACCCGTGAGCCACATTTAAATGTAAAATAAGTTGGAGAGCAACATAATCATGCAAGAAGTTTCTAGGGGTGCGAAATATGGAATGTTATTGGCAATTGGTAGCCCCTATGTGGACTGGCAGTCTACAGGAGCCTGTTTGGCAGTACACATGGTTTTTATACAAGTAAAACTTGCCTTCAAGACAGAAATTCAAAAATAAGCACCAGTTTTGAGGCCACTGGGAGCAACATCCTAGGGGTCGGAGAGCAACATGTTGCTCACGAGCCACTGGTTGGGGATCACTGATATAAACTATAGTAGTACTTATCTGTTATCTACTGTGTATCCTGTGCTTGAATGGCTGCCCCCATGGCTACACAGCAGCTTGTTTATATAAACTATAGTAATACTTATCTGTTATCTACTGTGTATCCTGTGCTTGAATGGCTGCCCCCATGGCTACACAGCAGCTTGTTTATATAAACTATAGTTGTGTTTCTGAAGCAAACACACCAGTTGTACCAGTGCAACACAATAGTACATTATATTTACTTTAAGACACTTTAATTTTTTGGTGTTACTGAAAAAATAACTTAATTAATAAAAAATGAAAACCTATTGCAAATTGTCTCAGAATATCACTCTCTACATCATATTACAAGTTAAAGCAACCCCTTTAATTATGGCTTCCATCTTTAGAACCCAATCATTTTTAATGCGGCACCGCACATTGCTCATTTCATTTTTTACACTGCAGCTTCAACTAAACTCAGCTGTAACTCTTGGCTGACCTATGAGAAATGTGTTCCAGGGATGCTGAAGTGCAATGTATGAAGAGGGAGGATCTCACGGGAGTCGTTACTGTTTATTGGGCTTTGACACCAAACCTCAGTGTTAGTTCTTCTTGCAGAGTAAGCAGTAAAGGGAAAGTCTGCGAGACGACATTGCCATCACGTGCACCTTGGCACCGGCAGCAAAGCAATTCCAGGCGACTGCCGAGCGAGTGCGTATTTAATGAGTAGTTACTAAGCCGCTTACAGATTTAGAGAGTTTTGTGCTGAGCTATTATTAAATGTTACTTTGAAGAAACATCACCAAATGTTCTTTCCCCAGTTAAAGCCAGGAGTGGGGTCTAAAGGGGGAACTTGAAGGAAATGCAGATTTGCAAAAAAAAAGAAAAGAAAAAAAAAGAAACCAAAATCGATTTGGTGCCAATTCAGCATTTTTACCTTATATATCATGTGACCCGTCCTCTAATTATAGAACCTAGTGCCTTCATCAGATGTTACTAGAAGCATTTAGGCCACACACCCTGACCTAATCCGGCCTCTTGGCGTATTGTGCTATCATGAGCATTTTTAATCCATTCTTAATTATTTTGTTGACTTTTGGTTCATTGATATTCCGATTGGCTGCCAAATCAGTTAAAATGGATTTCAAGGAAAGTTCATTAAGAACTTAAAACAGCTCGTTGAGTCCTGCTAAAAACATTGTATGCACCTGGGAGCCTCTCATGGTGCTGTTATTTCTGCTACTTGTGCCACATGCTGGGACACCGCAAGCTCTTGTGCAGGAAAAAACAGGCCATGTATAAAGCATCCACCAAGGAGGGACTTTTATGATGAAATTATCATAAAATGAACTTTTAGCATCATGTAACAATGAAGATGGGTGGCATTTGGTCTTCATTGTTATGAATAGAAACCGCTAGATTTCTGTTCCTTCACCCAGGGTGTTATACAGTAATTGGACACAATTATCAGTAAGCTGGTGGTTTAGGAATAGCTGGACCTGGATGTGCCCCAAAATGATGGTCTTCATAATGAATAAGTGATTTGGGACGGTTCAGATATCCACTGGGTGGAAAATCTTTTTCGGCTGCCAGCCAGATTGGTCCATGTGACCCATGAGCTCTGGATGTGCCCTGTGAGATAATCTCTTTTTCTTTTCTTTAAAGGGAAACAGAAACTCAACAAGGAGTTAGGCTTGAAATGCTGCACCTTTTGGCTAGGACCAGATAGGGCTGAAATCCGCAAGGCGATTTCAGCTGCCGTCCACTACCAACAGCCTCCCTCTTCTGTGTTTACGTCCAGAAGCATTGTGTCGGCTAGGGCACGAACACATTCGGTGGATTTCTGCAAAGAAACACAAGACTTTGCATTTTCAGCAGAAATCTGCCAAGCAAGTTCGTGCTGGAGCCAACACAAGGCTTTTGGATGTGAACACAGAAGAGGAGTCTGCTAGCGGTGGGTGTTTAAATCGCCTTGAGGATTTCAGCAAGTTAATTTCGCCACCCTTTTAGCCGTAGCCTATTTCTTGTGATTCTATACGATTCCTAGACCACCACAGACCTGTAGCAGGGAATATCTGTGCCCCGGAGCTCCCCATCTTCTTTTCTACAGATTTCCAGCACATGCTCTGAACTGCTGTCACTTACCTGATGGACCCACTCACAATATACTGTGTATATATAAACATATATATATATATATATATATATATATATATAGATAGATAGATACACACAATCCAAAGATCATTATACTGATAATCATTAATTCAGATTCACATCACGTGGCAAATAGAAACTAGTACATTGATCAGTTCCGTAGCGTCAGCAGCCCAGAGCCCACTGAGCATGTGCAGAGCCACTGACACACAAAAGATGACTAAGAAGATCCAAGATGGGGAGCTGCTGAGGACAACCTTAAACGCCTGGATCATTCCTATAGGGCTGTTGTACCTCTGGGCTGGAACAGCAGATAAAATACAGCATTTCCAGCTGGATTCTATTTAGAATCTAGCTATACTTTAAAGTCTTGTCCAAACCAGTCTCAGTAGGCAGCCAGAGCAAACAAAGAGCTATTTCTTGGCATGAGAATATTAATAGATGACATGGCTTACCCTGTGTTTTAATTTTAGATCACTGGATACTAAATTTGAGTTATTCATTCTCAGTGAGAAGATTTTGGGTTTTTAATTCATTTATCTATAATAAGCTAAAATGGATCCTCTATACGGCGCCAAGATAGCTTCAGCCAATTATTTATTCTCAATTCAGATTTTAGCTGAAATTGTCCCGTATTAGGCTCCTTTGTCTTTATTTGTATTTCATTCTGTTCTCCGTCCACATTCAGATATTGGAGTAATTTTTCACTGTAGCAGCGAGCAGGCTCGGCATATAATATACATGCCCGTATGTTGCACCACTTCAGACTTCAAAACCCAGACGGAGTTTTAAATCCCCAGACAGAGCGGCGCATCACAACAGCCCTCAGTACACTGTGACCTAAATCCTTCAGAACTGGATCACACTTGTTGAGAGTGGCTTTGTGGCAAAGAAACCCAGTATGTGTCTTGGGTAACAGTCAAGCTGACAGGCATTGTAGTTAGTTTCCATGTAAACAGAAATCTTTTCAGTCTTTTTCCACGTGAAGGAAAATAAAATAAAATGCTCCTTTGCTCCCATGAACTATTCATGCTTGCTTCATTATGCATATTTAATAGATTTCCATGTTGCTCTCCATCGCTGCCTAATTAGCTCCCAGAGCTCTTACCGGGTTTCAAAGGGTGAAACACAAGAAGATCTTATTTAATGACAAGTTTCCATTCAATGAGCATTGCCTGGTTTGTCCCTTGATTATTTATTTATGGGATATAAATTCCAAAAAAATGCATTTAGTTACTCCAATAAGACTGCTAAGTAATTACGTAGAGGGAGATTATGGGCCTCGTTTATGAATGGGCATCATCATACTAACCTCCTTCATTCATAGTTCGGTTTATTTTTGCTTACCTCTAGGTTTCCAAACTAATATCACAGTATTGATACTCTTAATATGGCTGAAGACAGATCTTAGCTGTGCTAGAAGTAGAGCTGCGTCTGATATGGAAAGCCACAGCATGGAACAAATTTGGCATGTCCAAATGTTTGGCTCAACACTTGGATCAGAGGTTGTGAAATGGATCTACCAGTCAGTATCTTAAAAAAATTACATCTGAAATAGATTGGAAATGGAATGGTTTTAAGCTGCCCACTTGGCCCAGAGATGCAAAGTTCTTCTAAAAGCTCAGTTCATTGTTCTGAAAACACCCTACCCTTTGTTACAAAATCAGTATTTTTATAATGACAGTGATCTGTGTTTATTCTTATTGGCTACCATCGCTACAATTGAGTAGTGATTTCATAGTGTACTAAAACATTCGTAACAATGCCCAAAATCAAAAAATCACATCTGAAAAAATTGTGAATGGAATGGTTTTAAGCCAATAAGCTGCCAACTTGGCCAATAGATGCTAAGTCAGTAGAGGGCAATAGAGATCAAAGACACTGCCTTCCCAGTCATACATGAACACGAATATCTTTCTGTATGTGGGCAGCTTTCTGGCAGCTCAGGAGAATCTGTTTTTTCAGCCCATTAACCTCTGTTGCTGACTTCTCATTTACTCCATTGACCCCCAGTAATCAATATAATCCAGAATCCACTATTTTAGAAGAGCCAGCACCCAGGTGCCTATAAGATAAAAGGATTTTAATGACTCAGGGCCATAGAATGAGGTGACTGTGAATGTATGTATCTATGTATGTGGCAAGGGATCAATTATTTTTACAATTATTTGTAGCAGATTCTGGAACAGGTGGTTGAGTTTGAGTAAATAAGACTGGAAGGGTGCTAGATGGTTACCAGCTGATAATTTCATGGATACATTTTCTGAGCAAGTCAAGTAGATCAACCAATTAGACTGTGAAAGGAAGACAGATATGATGAACTGACCCTTTGTGAACAGTAGAGAGGAAGGGCCCAAACCAAAGACTAATATAAAGCACAGCCTATACATATACACACTATATACATGGCCACAAGCAATGAACACAGCACATCATGGAGTCTGAACCATATAAAGTCACTGCTGTATTTACAAATATTGCCAACACGTGCTGTATATTATTCAAAGAACCTGCTTTCTTGGATCACACATTTACCGTGCGCCGAGGCACCTGCCGCAAGGCTGGTTGGGCGCTTCTTCAATTTCAGAGAGAATTTCAGTGTGTTGATATGAACAATGACTTGGCACGACACGAGATGGTAAATGTATCAGGCATAGGGGGAGAATGGATGGACACGTACGGGAGGCTGGCTGAAATCTAGCAGAAAAAATGGAACAATTATGCTTCTATAATTAGCAGTCTGGTATCCAGAGCTGAGAGACAGCTTTGTGTTGCCAATATGATTAGTGATGGCTGTCAAGCACAGCAGCTGCTGTTTGCAGAAAAAAAAAACATATTTTCCAGAGCTGGGAGTTTGGGCTCACGGCACCAGCGCTGAGCTTCACAATAAGTGTAATATAGTGCAAGGTAGGGCCAGGTAAATCAATACATAATTACCTGATACAGGGATGCAATGTTGGCTGCATGCAAAAAATAGCAACACGCTGCATCAGCTTTCTTTGTCTCATATGTTCTCACCCTGTTTCTTGTCTCCCACTTCTCCTGTCGAATTGCTTTGATTCTCATGTTCAAACGCTCCTTTTCAGCGCTTTATATGGGATTTTCTCTAATCAAGCCAATCTTAGCTGATGTAAGCTAAATTTAAAGTTCAATTCAAACAGCTGCTCACCAATTAAACTACGGGGCAGATTTATCAAGGGTCGAATTTCGAGGGTTAAAAAACCCTAGAATTCGATCCTCGAGGTAAAATCCTTGGAATTTGAATACCGAATTCGAAGGATTTTCACACAAAACGTTCGGTCGAAGTACCCAAAAAAATACTTCGAAATTCGAATATTTTTGCATTCTAATTATTCACTCGCATTTAGTAAATCTGCCTCTATGTGTTTCCACGTGCGTCCCGCCCGAACCCTGCTCTTGAAATCCAGAGCCGTCCACTCCAAAGAGACTCCACAATAAATAACATATAAAGAAGATTGCTGAGGCTTACCCAATTGGCACTGTGACTTGGGTGCCTGTGCCCCAAGTCTGTCTCGAAGATGCACACTATCGCCATAAACCTGGAGTTTATTCTCACTTCCATTACTCTTTTTCCTCTTCTTCTGCTTCTTCATCTTCCCTCCCCCTTACTTGTTTGTTTCAGGATTCCTTCAGCCATTCTTATATTCTCTTTCCTCATATTGCCCTTCTTTAAAACATTACCATTTCCTTGTGTTTTCCTCCCCTTCTCTTCTCTTCTTTCATTTACAGTTTTTTTTATTCATTTATTTTTTGCCAACTCCTTGGGTTCTGTTTTCTACCACTGGACTCAGGGTGGGATGGAAGAGTAGAAACATTTCAACTGAATGGAAGAAAATGTCCATGGCCGTAACAGAACTGGCAAATAGTTTACTAATTCAATATCACATCATTGGTACGTGTAAGCTGTCTATTTTGCAACCTACTAAGTGACATCAACTTATAAAACAGATATCAACTTCAATCTACTATGAAGGGAAGATCTACCAAGGCTTGAGCAACCAACACCTCTTGGCCCTTCTAAGAAGCAAAAATAGTTGCAGGTATCACAGAATCCATAAATGCTGGGTTGTCCATTTAAAGGCATGGAAACCTAAATTCATTGCTGGGTGCAAGTATGTTAGGAAGCCACTACGGTTGTTGCTGGATGGTGCTCCTTTCTGGAAAAAGATGAATAGGCCAGGGGCAGTGATGTGCTACCATCTTACTTTGATTTCTTAGTAGGGCCTTGTTAGACATTTGGAGCCATTTAGAAAGGCACATACACATTGTCTACATCAGACAACTGGCATGGGCATCAAAGGTGATGAGTGGCATTACTTGTATCAGCTGAAGGTATTTAGCAAAAGCAGGTACAACCTACGCATTTTGGTCTCAGCCTGTAGAAGGACAACATTTAACTAGGGCTGCCATACTCTTCCCTCTGCACACCAGTAAAAGTTAATGGCAGAAACAACCCTTGGGGTGTTTTATTACAACCAAGAACTGCTGAACCACTCATTGCGCCTCTGTGGGGTGATGCATTGTCTGTGGGGGACTATTCGTTGTTCCAACTGACCATATGCGGTACTGATTAGGGTTCTGGCCTTTTGTTCTGGAATGTTCCTCTGAAAGCTCAGTTCTTGTTCTGAATACACCTTACCCTTTGTTAAATATTTTGATAATGGCAGCAGTTTTGTTTATTTTTATTGGCTACCAGACATTTGTTTGATTAGTGATTTCATAATGTACTAAAACATCCGTAACAGGGCCCAGAATCAAAAAATCAATTGAAAAGCAAGTTATAATGTAACTCCACGTTTTTTGTTATTGTTTCCAAAGCAACATCCAATCAACATGGCACCCCTTCATACCTTTCTATCCTGCACATCTTCGACGGGTTTCATCAGAATCTTGATAATTGCATTGTTTTAGGACCCCAGAATTATGAGGTGCTGGTCATTAAAGGTATAAGGGGTTGTTCACCCAAATAATGAAAAAGAAAATCCAATTCCCAATGCCTAGCATAAAATTATTTCCATTCCTTTGCAGGACATGGTCTTTCAGAACCCCTAAATTATCATTATCGATAATAAACAACATTTTAAAAAAAATTAAATAGGAAGATTCGAGAATGTACAGCTAATTAATAAACTGATTTGAAATGAATATCAAAAATCTGCAGCGGTGTTAATTGAAATGACTTATACAGAGGGTAGAAGAGGCTGCAACATGACCAGTAGTGGGCACTGTGGTGTAACGAGACTCCAGAAATAGGATAATTATATTGTATATAAAGTAGCACAAAGCATTAGTCCTTAAATTTCTAGCACATATGTACTGTTCTCTGAGCTAGAGCACTCCCCAGCCTTAGTGACCGTGCAAACACACTTTATAGAAGCAAGGCTTTATATTTGCAAATTGCTCTCTAGCCAATCAGAAAATGAATGTTACCCCCGGCTCTTTAAATTTTTACGTGCCGGGGTCTTTTAATCTTGCAATGTTGCCAGTCAACCCATGGCCTGCTGTAGATTACATTGGAACATGAAAGCAAAGAGTACCAAACATGCACAGCGGTGCATGTGCATTGATTATGCCACAGGTTTTACTTAAAGGGTTAAACTAAAATTAAAGGAACAGTAACAGGAAAAAATAAAAGTATTTTAAAGGAATGACAATATAATGTGCTGTTGTACTGCTCTGGTAAAACTAGCGTGTTTGCTTCAGAAACACAACTATAGTTTATATAAACAAGCTGCTGTGTAGCCATGGGGGTAGCCATTCAAGCACAGGATACACAGTAGATAACAGATAAGTACTACTATAGTTTATATAAACAAGCTGCTATGTAGCCATGGGGACAGCCATTCAAGCACAGGATACACAGTAGATGACAGATAAGTACTACTATAGTTTATATAAACATGCTGCTGTGTAGCCATGGGGCAGCCATTCAAGCACAGGATACACAGTAGATGACAGATAAGTACTACTGTAGTTTATATAAACAAGCTGCTGTGTAGCCATGGGGGCAGACATTCAAGCACAGGATACACAGTAGATAACATATAAGTACTACTATAGTTTATATAAACAAGCTGCTGTGTAGCCATGGGGACAGCCATTCAAGCACAGGATACACAGTAGATAACAGATAAGTACTACTATAGTTTATATAAACAAGCTGCTGTGTAGCCATGGGGACAGCCATTCAAGCACAGGATACACAGTAGATGACAGATAAGTACTACTATAGTTTATATAAACATGCTGCTGTGTAGCCATGGGGCAGCCATTCAAGCACAGGATACACAGTAGATGACAGATAAGTACTACTGTAGTTTATATAAACAAGCTGCTGAGTAGCCATGGGGGCAGCCATTCAAGCACAAGAGAGACAGTAGATAACAGTTCTATATGTTCTATGTTCTAAAGAATTCCATTATATATTACAGAGCTTATTTGTTATCTGCTCTGTTTCCAGTGCCTTTTCTCCTTTTTCAACTTTGAACATATATATATATATGTGTGTGTGTATATATATATATATATATATATATATATATATATATATATATATATAATCCTTCATATAAAGCTTTAGAGTGTGGCCTGGAACCAACGTAATACTAATGCACATTAATTCTGTGTAAAGGGGTAAGTGGGTGATACGTAGCTTAAAAGGCAAAATGATTTTAGTAATTCTAGTGATTAAACATTATAGTTACTCTAGAAAGGGGGGTGTAAGTGTGTGTGTGTGTGGGGGGGGGGGCTTGACAGCTCATGAAGGGAGCAGAATGATTCCTCATGTTTAAACGTACAAATCGGTTGTGATTAATTAAAGGGCCTGAATCACCCACTTCTCCTCCCACTCATCCACATAAAAAGGACAGGCTTTAGCTTTCCAAATAAAGATTTATCACCATCTAAAAATACACTACAAAGAAAATACCCCCCCCCCCCATATAAAGCACAACATGCATATTATGAATAGAGAGTCCCGTTTCCCTTTCTGGCAGCTGAACAGAAAATGCAGCCATTCCAAAAGGAGAGCAGATGAAGTTGTACACATGTAGTAAATAGCATCCCCAGGATTTATTATCTACAAACACTTTTTACCCTGATGCAGCCAGAATTATCTCCCAGTGATACCATTCTGCCTTCCCCAGGCACCTCTATACTCATTGGTAAAAGGTCACATCATTTTGTAACTTTTCAGCATTTTACAAAAACCCAGTAACGTTTCTAGAAAGTGTGAGGTTATTATTATAATTTTCATATCAGTGTATTCCTATTAATATTGTATTGCATGCATTTTCAATTGGATGGTAACTATAAGGGTAAGGGCACAAGAGGAGATTCGGGGAGATTTTGTCGCCTGGCGACTAATCTCCTCGTCTTTTGAGCGACTATCTCCCTGAACTGCCTCAGCGTTTTTCCCCATAGGCTAGAATTAAAAGTCCCCTAAGCTAATGCACCCTTACTGAGGCAATTTTGGGTGACTATTGAAAACACATCACAGCGTGTGCATTAGCGCAGGCGACTTTTCAGGCAAAGCTATGGCAGCATAGGTATTCCCCTGTACTAAGCACAATTCAGCAGGAACAGCTCCCTAAGTTTGCTCATAGTCTGTACAGAGAGATCCCATAAAACTATGGCAGCATAGGTATTCCCCTGTACTAAGCACAATTCAGCAGGAACAGCCCCTAAATTTGCTCATAGTCTGTACAGAGAGAACCCATAAAACTATGACAGCATAGGTATTCCCCTGTACTAAGCACAATTCAGCAGGAACAGCCCCTAAATTTGCTCATAGTCTGTACAGAGAGAACCCATAAAACTATGACAGCATAGGTATTCCCCTGTACTAAGCACAATTCAGCAGGAACAGCCCCTAAATTTGCTCATAGTCTGTACAGAGAGATCCCATAAAACTATGGCAGCATAGGTATTCCCTGTACTAAGCAGAATTCAGCAGGAACAGCCCCTAAGTTTGCTCATAGTCTGTACAGAGAGATACCATAAAACTATGGCAGCATAGGTATTCCCTGTACTAAGCAGAATTCAGCAGGAACAGCCCCTAAGTTTGCTCATAGTCTGTACAGAGAGATCCCATAAACCTATGGCAGCATAGGTATTCCCTGTACTAAGCAGAATTCAGCAGGAACAGCCCCTAAGTTTGCTCATAGTCTGTACAGAGAGATACCATAAAACTATGGTGTATAGGTATTCCTCTATACTAAGCACACTTAAAGGAAAACAATACCCCCAAAATGAATACTTAAGCAACAGATAGTTTATATCAAATTACTGACATATTAAAGAATCGTACCAAACTGGAATATATATTTACATAAATATTGCCCTTTTACATCTCTTGCCTTGAACCACCATTTCGTGACTCTATCTGTGCTGCCTCAGAGATCACCTGACCAGAAATACTACAACACTAACTGTAACAGGAAGTGAGGAAGCAAAAGGCAGAACTCTGTCTGTTAATTGGCTCATGTGACCTTACATGTGGTTTGTATGTGTGCACAGTGAATCTTACGATCTCAGGGGGCGGCCCTTATTTTTTAAAATGGCAATTTTCTATTTATGATTACCCAATGGCACATACTACTAAAAAAGTATATTATTATGAAAATGGTTCATTTACCTGAAGCGGGGTTTTACACATGAGCTGTTTTACTCAGTATCTTTTAATAGAGACCTACATTGTTTGGGGGGTATAGTTTTCCTTTAAGTTTAAAATAAATGTATTTAATATCCAGGCTGTAATATATGAAATGTGCATAGTACCTGTTCATATCATATTTTTGGAGAAAGAGCTTTGAAGGGAAAACCTCTACATAAAAAAGCAATAACATTGGGAAAGGAATTGTAACAGCAAAATAACTGCCTTTAGACCCCATGCAATCCAGCTTTACCTTCATTAAGAAAAACAATATAGGAATAAGAAACAAACAGTTGTGGGCACTTTCATGGAAAATTACTTTTAAGGGAAAGAAGAGCGTCAGGGAGTGCAGACAATATTATTGCTGGATGCAACAAAAGTCTGCTTGGAAAGTCTAGGAAAACCAGCTTTGTGTCCAACCAAAGAGCAATGCAGAGATTTCCATAGCATCTCCTTCATTCCCATGGGGCACAAGTTCTTTGTTCCCACTTCCCAGCATGCTCAGCATAGAAACTGCCTTCTCATAATGATGTGCTCACAGAGTATAATTTCCTCTCCAAAGACAGGGACTGCAGGGACTGATTCCCTGGATCCCTTGCTTTGTGTTATATAAGAAAAAAAAAAAGCAAGGATTAACCTGCTGAAATCCAGCAGGATTCAATAAAAAAAAAACATGCATTTGAAGCTTTTTGAATAAACAGGGGGAAAAGTCTGCTACTAGCCAATAAATACAATGTGGAAGACATCCAGATAAACATTAAAGGAGAAGTAAAGGCTATAAATAAAAGTAAGCTTTATCAGAAAGGTCTATATAAATACACTAGTAAACCCTCATAGTAATGCTGCTCTGAGTCCTCAGTCAAAAGAAACACCACATTTCTTTCCTTCTATTGTGTACTCATGGGCTTCTGTATTAGACTTCCTGTTTTCAGCATAAGCCTCCAGGGCTAGGGCTTGAGCATGCTCAGTTTGCTCCTCTCTTTCTCTCCCCTCAGGGTAACACTCAGGCAGGAAGTGATGTCACAGCAAGCTTATATGGCAGCTGCTATCCTAAAGAAACAGAGAGCGCTTCTAGAGCTATTTACTCTGGTATGGCAAAACATTCTGCAGAATAAATATAGTGTTATAGCATGAATTATTGTGGCTAATCTATTGGTAATAAACTGCATCGGTAGCTTTCCTTCTCCTTTAAGAACTCAATTGTGCAAGCATAAACACTATTTACAAAGTATTTACAACACACAAGGCCCCTTAGTGTGTGGCCCTGTAAGGTTTTACCTACATAGTCGGTGGTGCCATATGTCAATGTCTGGCATGCAGAAAGACATCAGCATCATCATCTCGACTCTGTAAGGTCACTACACCGAAACTGAAAAGAAATATGTGCCCCAGACCTAGGTTTAATTGTGGGAAAGTTCCAGGATGCACTAGAATTGTGTATAATTGCTGATTTTGCCTGTTTCTGACCATTCTCATTTCTGCCAGCCCTGACTATTGGCTCAACACAAAGAATAACATAAGGAAAAAGGGATCCAAATGAAAGTTTACCCACCACAGACAGGAAGAGGCCAAGGTGCACCTGACTGAGCATTCACCTAGGGGATTTGGATCAAACCGTATTGTAGTAGCACTCAAAATACCAAACTTCCCAACAGGCATGTAAAAGCAAGTTGATGTTTATTCATGTATAAGCCTTACGTGTTTCGTATTCACCAACACTTAATCACGTATGGTTAAGCGTTGGTGAACACGAAACGCATAAGGCTTCCTTGAATGAGAATAAAAATCAACTTGCTTCTATATGCCTGTTTGGATATTTGGTTTTTTGAGTGCCTGCTCAACTACAGATTCATTGGCTGAACACCAAATGTTTAACCCCTTGGATGCCACACTACCGGGCTTTGGCCTGTTCTTCAGTGTCAATGTGTGGCCCTGACACTCTCACAAACCTCATACAGTAATTGAGGTGCACATCGTTTCGGAAAGGAATGCCCTTTTGTGCACAAGTTGATTCGAAGTGGAGTCTAGCTTGTACCTAGATTTCTACATTGAGTGCCACACACACAATGCTGCATGGGCTCTTGCAATGGTCATGGAATTCTGGGGAAAATATTATGCATTGTGGATAACAAATCATGCATTAATGTAACTACCGTAGCCTGGGCCCCGGGACAGGAATGTGCACCCCTCCACCATTCCAGAGTCCCTTGCACTTTGTGTATGTGCAAACAGAAGATCCCCTGCCATTCTGTACTCGAAACAACTTTTTTGCATCTCTGTATGGCCCCAAGGGGACGCAGCCCCTGGTACGACCTGTGGGGGTACGATCTGTGGATGCCTTTGCGCTTAGTACATTGCACATGCTTTGTTTGTTAATGAGCCCCTATAGAGTTCCATAATTATATGAAGGCATGAAGTGGTCTCTACAAATACCTGACCTTTTGAATGGCTGAAAAACACGATATAGGTGATTTCTATTTGATTCCCTTCTGCCCATAATTACGCCATGATATTCCATAATATTCTTCCATTGCTCTCCTTTAAGATGCGCCATCTGGCTTTTCAGAAACACATTTTTTCCCAACTAGGTCAATGACGGAGTAATCAGGAATGTGAGGCAAAGACACTCTCTAAAACATGGAATTATAATGTATTTCTAACAGCTGGCAAACAGAATGCTTGATAAAACACAAAGCAGATTAGGTTTCTTTGACTCACTGCCGGCTATACATTGTACCATAATCTTATCTGCAGAACACTGTAGGTTTCTTGAGTCAGACAGGTGGGCCTATGGCACATGAAACACTTCTCAGCAGGCAGCTTTATTAGATATAAGCCATGGCTTTAGGATGGTACCGGAGCCACTAACAACATGATTACACTCTATATTTAAATGTTGATACCTCTTATGAGCTGGCAAAGTTAATACATTCGAACAGGCTTGGCTTTGACACGTGCTCTCTCCTTCTACCCTGTTCCTATGTCTTCTTTGATGCTTCTACCCCATACTGTGTGCCTTCTCCACCACAAGCCTCCTTGCCCTTTCCAATTGTTCCACCAGGTCCATGCTCTATCCACCTCCTTTCCTAGACTTAGAGACCTGAATAGCTCCTTCGGCAACCTTCTTGCTCTCTCTCGCCCCAAACTCTGGACTTCCTGTAGTACATGATGAATTCTTAAGGATTGGTGCACAGAAAAGAATGGTCGATAGCAGATTTGGTACCCAGGCATATTAATAACAATGGAAAACACATTGGTAGTGTAGTGACATCATGGTTCTCAGTCTGAATTTCCCCAGGTCATACCATAATTGCCCTTATATAGAAGCAGATTATTAATTTAAAGCGTGTCCTCTGAGAAGCAATTTGCATGCAAAAATGTGTCTCGAAATGAGATGGTAGGTGGTGGATATGCCAGACTCTGAATGGATGATGGTAACCAACTGAAATCCACCTGTTACTGTGCTTTCACATGAACATTTTCATGCCCCAAAGAAAAAATAAAATTCCTATTCTAGATTCCATTCATCCGTCTTAATGATCTCAGTGTCAGTAGTGTTTGCTTGAACTGACAGAGTGGCATGAAAGAACGGCTTTATCAGCAAATATGTTCCAATGAACAAAATGTGAGGGTCGATAAATCAGTCAAATCAAACAATTATTTCAGAACACACTGTGTTCTTCTTTCAACCAGTCTTTAACCTTACTGTATAGTTCATGAGAGCTTAAGCACGCAATTGTTTTTTTTGGTATGGGTGCTAGTGTAAACACTATGAATAAAGCCAAACAATGTTGGCACTGCTAATAATTCAGCACATCAAACAATGAAGGAAGTACTGGTTTGTGCAAAGGCAACGTTTATTTTCAAGTACTGTCTGTTATGCAAATACCTTTCTCAAATTATTTATCTTGGAGCAGACACAGTGCCCCCCCCGGCTTGAGGAAATTCTTGATATTTGGTTATACATACATGTCTTGGCCAAGTTTATATGTTATGATTAGCATCACACTTTGCTGTGCTCTGAATAAACTGGACACGTATTTGGATTTATTACAAGCTTAGCACAACATCTACATACCAGTTACACAAACTATGTGGTTTCCTTAAACTCAAAACTGAACTGCATTCTCTCTGTACTAGGGGTGATTCCCAAAACAATTCCCAAGTTCTTGAATTTAGAACTTGAATTCCAAAATTATAACTAGAGTTGGGTCTAAAGAAAATTCTGGCATTCATCACTTAAGCCCAAATAGGGTGGCATAAAGTGGATTCTTTCTGTTCTAGCAGCGACAAAAATAACTTAGACAATCTTTTGGAAAGCACAATAAGCTCCTACAAATTCAGGTTAAGCCTTCTGAAGTTTCTGCGTTCTAGTGCCACCACACTTGACACTTTTTGTGGGATTGTTCAATACAGTATATCCTGCATTTCATTCCCATTATGGCTACAGTGGCTTCAAGTGTACTAAAGGTCAAGTGTGGAACAAAACTTTGGAAAGTTCAAGACAAACTTTCTGCTAAGTCTGTCATTAATTGGGAAAAAAAATCTTACCCAAAAAATCTTTTTCTCATAGGCCCTACCTGCCACAAAGACTGGAGTAAAGTTGTTCCTCTCTGGAAGCAAACTAAGTGATTGTTTGATTATCATCCTACACATCTAAACATCTTCCTCCAGTTTTGTTATCAAGCCTGCCAGTGAAGATGTTTTACCTAACTAGCCTAAGTAATGAGCAGCAAACATTACCCACTGGGTGGAGTGCTGTAGTATGGACCTATATCAAATAAAACAGCAGCACTCCGGTTAGTATGGACCTATGAGATTTTTCAGGTAAGAAAATCTCCTTTTCTACATACGATCCTATGTTGAAAAGATGCTTCCTCCAATGCAGGACAAACTTAAAAACTGGAGAAAAAGGTGGACATACCAGGAAAGGAGACTTTAAAGAATCACTTAGTTTGTCCTACATTCAGAGAAGAGCAACCTAACCCCAGTTGTCCTGCACTGACAGGTAGGGTCATATGTAGAAAAATCACTGGATCTCCCCCAACCTAAGGCCCATGGGCACTAGATGTTCAGGGGCCCAGAGCCACTAGAGGGGGTTATGGTGAATTTACTAGAAAAAGATATGCAATGGTTTCCTGCTGCAGCAAAATTGGTTCCAGATAATTTAGTGTGGCAGCTTAGTATGTTGCTGTCCTCTGTATTTAGGAGGTTCCTATGAAAATGCCACAACGAAAAATTTTCTGTGGTAACAATGCTTTGACAGGTGTTGACTATAATAGATAGTATGCGTTAATGATCAGATTCCATTATGACAATAATCGATCGACTGTAGACCACCAGTTTGTATGGAAAAGGAATGTTTTCTTATTGGGGAAAAAAGAGCAATTTGGTGGCAGGGAAAAACAAAAAGATTGCTAAATTGTATGAAATATAATGCAGAGAGATTTGATGGGTCTTGAAGCCCTTAGATTTTCAAGATGCTTGATATTATGTGGCCAAAATAAATAAATATGGTTTCGGCCACAGAATATATACTCATTGTTTATGCCTTTTGCGGGAACAATAACTGTTTTCCTACACCAACCCCCCTTTTATCTTCATAAAATCTTCTTCACTGGTAGTCTCCATCTCAGAAATAGCAAAATGGAGTTCTACCCAAGACTTTGGGTGGTTTTATCTTTATTAACTGAATAACCAGGTACTGTAAGTTTCATGAAATGTCTGTGCAGAAAGCAGTTCGGCAGATATGCCAATAAGAGATTTGATAGATAGACGAGGGAATCTTTGGAGATCAACCAGCTAAGCCAATATTATTTGCTATGATTTAAGAAATCAACACGGATTCTGCTTTCTTTGTCTCTTCACACATCTCCTAGGCATCTCAATTGGTTTCCCTCCCACTGGGATTTGTTTTATAAGAAAATAATATGTTCTTGGATCACCGTAAAAGCAGATCTTTAAGAAAAAAGTATTTGTGGAGAGATTTGGATTCTAAATATAACTACAGTACTTATGACTAGTTTGGCTTAACAGATAAGAATGGAAATATTTCTTGGTTCTATTAAGCATATTATACTTTCATTTACATTGCAACATAGAGCAGAGCATGAGAGATTTATGAATTCGCTGCAGTTAATCCATTTATAGCAGTCTGTACAAAAGATAACGTTCATGGCTCAATTGAGACTTTTTTGTTTTCATTTTAAATTTATTTTGGAGACATGGAAAGCAAATGTAATTCCTTTGACAATGCTGGCCGTCCTATTTTTAAAGCAAAATAATGTTCTTTGCCTTTTAAACTGCCTTGTCTCCCTGAGGAACATTGTTTGCCAAAAACCAAAATGAATTTACACGAAAGCCACCAGGGACAAAACGTGTCATTCATGCAAAGAATACGTTGAAAGATGTAAAAACAAGATCTCAGCAGAATGGAAAATTTTTTCCTAATGCTTTAAAAGAAGAGAAAATATCAAGGTGAAATTACAGCAATAAAGAGACCAAAAATGATGGTCTCTTTTTAAACAATTCTTGATTTGGGTCTAATCTCAACTCTACTTAGATACCAAATCACATTCCTTTGACAGCTTCTTCACTGTTCTGAGTTTCTCACTATTTTTTCTCCATCTTGTACTATTAGAACATCTGGAATCTTTTTGGATGTGTAACAACTGTTCACTTAAGTCTAACCTCAACTTTGCTCAACTTCTCTTTATCCTGATTGGCATGTTAACATCCCAATTTGACTTCTTCTCCTTCAACTGTTCTTTTCTCTCACTCTCTCCTTTCCATTTTTGCATTTTTTGTTCTCTTTCCCCAATTCTCTTTTTTCCCTCTGTTCCATCCTTTATTCCATCACGCTATGCTATCTAATTATTGGATATTTATATAAACACCAACACACTGGCCATTTGGGTCCAGTAACTTTATTCCATAGGAACTATATAGAATAAAAAAGCAGGAGATTCGTTAGTACTTTGCTAAAAATATTCCATGTACAGGCATATATTAAAAACTGTTTCTGCGCAACAAAATTCAGCAAATACACCCCCCATTATTCTAACTGTTTAAGCTCAAAGAGGCCAGCTGTAGAGTCAGTAAAAAACTCCAATTTTTTTTCCAGATTGCCATTATTACAATCCCGTGTCTTCTTCTCCTTCAACTCTTCATTCCTTTTCATTTCACACTACCATTCAACTATTTTCTTCCTCCACCCTTCATAACCATTGATGACTCTCATAGCATTTACATTATTTTTGTCCCCTGAGTTTTCACCAACCCTTCTCCCTCTTCTACTCTATGAACTCTGGCATTTCATTGTATGTTAGCTCAGTTGCTAACAGCAGAGTGTTTGGAGACCCGTCCTCTATTCATACTCTCTAAGAAGCACTTAGCTGCATAAAAATCCCAGGAAAAAAATCTATTTCATCTGGACATCAACCCTATGCTGCACTCTCATTTTGCCCTACGAACTAGTCAAAACATCACTTAACATGTTTCTGTCGGTAATAAAATACATGTAGGCTGGAAATAAATCAAATAAAATGCTGTATTCTATTTTATGAAACAAAATGTGCTTATACTGTATAGTGGCAAATCAACAGTAATTGACTCCCTCAAGCCAATCAAATCAAATTTACAAATCTGGGGGAGCACGCCAAAGGCAAATAGTAATATTGTAAGATAGAACAAAGGTTACCTTCCCTTAGACGATCCACAATAAAGGTAAATCCTGTTGTTCTTGGGTGTAGGACGTATTCATATTTTTGCAGTTTGTTCTTTTCTGCAAATTCATCACTACGGGCTTTGGTATTATCTGCAAAGTATTGGTATACATTTAGTTAGTTACACATGAAATATTTAAATAAACATTTCATTTATGCTTTAATGCTCAACAGATTACCCTGCCTTTTAGTCAACATTTTATCATGCTATAAAATGCACACCAGTAAACGTTGTGAACTAGTGAGTAATGTGATTTTTGTGATTAAAATTTTTACATTTTTAATTAACGGAACCGTTTTTCTGATTCAAATTTTTATATAAATGTGCAAGTAGATGAGAATTTTTTCCCTACTGAGTTTTCAAAAACCTTTGAATTTGAAAATTAGCAAATCAGCCCCAGTGTATTAAGGGGGTTATGAAATAAAAGGCTTTAAGTTTGCCCAGGAGCAGTAACCCATAGCAACCAATCAGCAGGTAGGATTTACTGGTCACCTGTTTAAAAGCAAGTATCTTATTGGTTACTATGGGTTACTGCTCCTGGGAAAACGTAGTGCCTTTTATTACATATGGGGGTAGGTCTGTTATCAAGACACTTTTCCTAAACTTTACATCATTCTTTAAGGCAGTGATCCCCAACCACTAGCTCGTGAGCAACATGTTGCTCTCCAACCCCTTGAATGTTGCTCCTCAAAGTAGCTGCTTATTTTTGAATTTCAGGCTTAGAGGCAAGTTTTAGTTGCATAAAAAATAGATGTACTGCCAGACAGAGCCTCAATGTAGGTTGACAATCCACATAGGGGCTACCAAATAGCCAATCACAGTGATTATTTGGCAGCCCAAGAACATTTTTTCATGCATGTGGTGCTCCCCAACTACTTTTACTTCTGAATGTTGCTCACGGGTTCAGAAGGTTGGGGATCCCTGCTTTAAGGCATGTAATCAAACCTATGCTTATGATTGTCGTTTTTTATGAGCAATTGATATATATCAGGTCTAAAAATCTTAACTTACGGACATAGAAGCATAGCAGAGTTATCAAAAGACAAGTCTTTGCTAGGATTTGACAAAATTGTACCAAAAAACCCCCACAAATTTTAAATATTTATGTAATCAAATTTTCCTACTTGAATTTGTGATATTTATACATCGAAAAAATCTTGACTATATATATATATATATATATATATATATATATATATATATATATATATATATATATATATATATATATATATATATATATATATATATATATATATATATATATATGACAGATCCAAGAATCTTAAACAGCAAGCATAACAGTAATTAGCCTAATTTGCATTGTTTATTATGTGTAGACAGAAATAACAAACAACTTGATGAAAAAAGCAGGCTTTTACATGATTTTATAATCATAACAATAATAAATGTCTGAAATGGAGAGTTCTATAAAAGCTGCAGTGTAGCTCTCCTGATTAGAAACAAAATTGGATCTGATTGGACTGAACAATATAATCACATCAATGTACTTAATTATTTTTGATCTCATTCAATCTGCAACGGATATGAACATCACAGAAAGTGAGAAATTACAGTAGCACATATACAGTACTTTAAATTAGGGATGCACCGAATCCACTTTTTTGGATTCGGCCGAACCCCCGAATCCTTCACGAAAGATTCGGCCGAATACCGAACCGAATCCGAACCCTAATTTGCATATGCAAATTAGGGGTGGGAAGGGGAAAAGATTTTTTACTTCCTTGTTTTCTGACAAAAAGTCACGCAATTTCCCTCCCGCCCCTAATTTGCATATGCAAATTAGGATTCGGATTCGGTTCGGCCAGGCAGAAGGATTCGGCCGAATCCGAATCCTGCTGAAAAAGGCCGAATCCTGGCCGAATCCCGAACCGAATCCTGGATTCGGTGCATCTCTACTTTAAATAGCAATTATATCAAATCATTTGTTCCAAAGAATACATTTATTATACATATATATATATATATATTATATACAGTACATATTTGTTATGCTAAATTAGCTACAAGGGATATATTTAAAAAAAATATATTTCATTCATTTTGCTGTAATAATAAAAGTAAAAATATCAAATGTTTACATTTTTTAATTAAAAGCATTTTATGTTTTGCTGTAATAATGTAAAAATAAAAAGTAGACTTATTTTATAATTTAAGTTAAAAATAAAAAGCTGTAACCAGAGATTTTCATATACGCATATTCAAGGCAGAAGTATCTAGAGTAAACAAGAATCAACACAAGCACTACAGTGAAAGCTGAATAAAGATTTTCTTGCATTTCTTCATGATATTGTGAGGGTACAATCAGTGTCAGACTGGCCCATAGGGATACCAGGAGAACTCCTGGTGGGCCCAAGTGTCATTGGGCCCTCATGCTTCTAACCATTTGGCCTATTTCAGGGTCATTCTCTATTTCTGTATGGGAACAAAATGGCTAAATAGATCACATAACAGATTATAGAAAATATAGAAAAGAGACTTGTAGAATAAAGAAGTTGAGCGAGTAGTTGAAAAGGGAGAATGGGCCCACAGTCTAAGGTTTTCTGGTGGGCCCCGGGCATCCCAGTCCAACACTGGGTACAATAACGATGTACTTTTAAAGTTCTTCCACCTGTTCCTTCCCTATCATTCTCCTCATTTGAGGCTCACTGCATTAGGCTCTTTTCTCCTGTTTCACTCTGCATTGCTCTCATTATCGACCACCAGGACCAACTGCACAATTTCTGGACAACTTTGCTGCCTGGCTTCCTTACTTTCTTTCATCTAACATCCCATCCATTATATTAGGTGACTTTAATATACCCGTTAACAACCCTTCTGTCTCTAAACCTCTTTCACTAACCTCCTCCCTAGGCTTATCTTTGTGATCAGACTCCCCCTCTCACTCCAATGGTAATGCTCTGGATCTCATATTTACCAGACTCTGTTCAACCAACAATTTTACTAACTCACCATTTCTCCTCTCTGATCACAATATGCTCACATTTCAACTCTCACTAACTCACTCCTCACCCCCTGCTATTCCCCAAACACGTACTTACCGTGACTTGCAAGCTGTAGACATGTCACATCTCTCTTCTTCCTTTGACTCTCTTCACTCTAATATCTCAGCCATCTCTTGTCCTAATGTGGCTACCTCTATCTACTATAGTACTCTCACCATTGCCCTTAATGAGCTTGCTCCTATAAAAACTAAACGTGCTAGACCCAAACCACTTGGGCATACCCTTGGCATACTGCTCATACAAAAGCACTCCAAAGACACTCACGTGCACTTGAGCATCGCTGGTGCAAATCCCGCTCAGAATCAGACTTTTGGAGCTACTTCCTCCCTCGACAAATTAATCAACTTGTATGGTTTCCACTACCACCTCTATGCTGACGATACTCAGATCTATCTCTCATCTCCTGATTTCAACCCAGAACTCCTAACTCGCGTCTTCTCCTGCCTGTCCGCTATCTCTATCTGGATGTCGCAACACTACCTTAAATTAAACCTCTCTAAAACAGAAATGGTTCTCTTTCCTCCAACTAACACCAGTAACATCCAGGAAGTATCCATCATAGCTAACAATTCCACTATCACCCCCTCTCCCCAGGCCCGGTGCCTTGGGGTTATCCTAGATTCTGCCCTGTCATTCACTCCTCATATCCAGTCACTTATTAAATCATGTCACTTCCACCTAAGGAACATATCCAAAATACGATCATTTATCACCCAAGATGCTGCCAAAATTCGTATTCACTCTATCGTCATATCACGTCTAGACTGCTGTAACTCTCTTTTAATTGGCCTTCCCCTCCAGAGACTGTCACCTCTCCAGTCCATAATGAACACTGCTGCGAGGCTCATATACCTCAGAAACCGCTCTGCCTCGCCATTCTGTCAATCTCTGCACTGGCATCCGCTACCTTTCAGAATCAAATTCAAATTAATGACCCTTACATTCAAAGTCCTTCATAACTCTGCCCCACCCTACATCTCTAAACTCATCTCTATATACTCACCGAACTGCTTAATACGCTCCTCTACTGACCTGCTACGCAACTCTTCTCTCATTACCTCCTCACATGCTCGCATTCAAGATTTGCAAGGGCTGCTATATAAATACATGTTAATAATAATAAAATAATAATAATATAAGCGGATGATGGATTCTGACATGGCACTGGCCACTGCCAGACTTTAGGCTTGTCTACAATGAGATGCCCTGAAATATTGTTTTTTGGTTTTCATAAACTAAGCTAGATTCTATGCTAGATCTCAAGACCAGAAAGCCTTATAAATGTTTTCATATGCGTACATCAACCTACACTCAGTTCTACAATCGTCTCTGATCTATTATGATTATGAGTTTTGTTCTGCTTTTTTGTTCTACCCAAGAATACAAAAAACAACCATTAATAGAACAGAAGATTTTTCACACATTTAAAAATTTCACATGTGTTAACCCCCACCACCGAGAGTACCTTTGGCACTTGATTTAATGTGCTGTAAGACGAGGAGAAGAAATATTTATAAATGACAAACTAGCCAAGCAGGATATGTGAAACGATGTATGGGTGCAGTGCTGAGGAAAGGAGCATAAACTGGTTTCCAAGATCCAAGGCAATAAAGTTCTTGAGCCTCCTCGGAAACATCATTAACCCATTTCTGGCCACAAGATAAGTATCCAGTAGAGTGTGATACAATCCAAGAAACTGCACCATTCTTCACACTGGTTTTGGGTTATTTTATCTCATAGATCAAGTTTACAGACATAATAAAATACCTCTGTTCAATGAATTTATTGATCCTTATAGAAATATCTTAAACATGAAATAAAGCTTAAATCTCAGCCTAACTGACACAGAGACCAGGTTTTTAGGCGTTTCTTGGACAGGTGCACTCTACAAATCTTTCTCTAACTGGTCTCCACCTAAAGACCCCACTTCTACTCTTACTAATACATGCCATGCCACTTCAGGTCTGGCCAATGTCTCCTCCTGTTCTAACCACTATAAAGTAACTTGTCTATTGTACAGTCACCAGGTTTATTCAATCTCTACAGAAAGGTGTCACCTTTTATATATATTATATTGCTTTAGAAGAGGACTAGAACAAAAGGTCAAGCTGTGCTGCCGGAAGAACCATTATTGTAAAATGCAATTTCCCAAACGTACAGTAAGAGAACGAAAAAAACATCTATCAGAAAAAGTAATTAGGCTTTGTGTTAAAGATACACAAGATAGCAGAATTTCTACTCCTTTGTACAAAAAAGGCACAAAACCAGAGAGACTGAGAAAGAGGAATTTTAAGTAAATACAAGAAGAAATATAGAGCTAGCAGTATTAATAGGATCATGTTACTTTGAAGCTGTTATTATTACCTACTTCTAGCTGACTAAAACAAGGGATATAGATACCTATGCGATGTGATACAACCCCTAGCTGGGAAATACCCCTTAAGTGGAAATTAAATATTTCTGAACCACCACTTGGGACACCCCAAACAGGACAATTTTCTCTTGTTCGGTAAGGCAGAACAGGGTAGCAGGGTTGGCAGATACCTCTTCGAGCCACTTCAAGGCAATCTTATAACAGGAGAATGAGCAGTTGAAGGTGGCTTCAGTTGTTCATGATGTTTAGGAGATCGGCGGGAGAAGGACCTCAATCACCCTCCAATCCCATGGTCTCGCTCTGTATTATAAAACAGACTAAAGGAATTGGCCACTTTAAGGGGATCCTAGGAGGTGCGGTATGGAAGGGTAGCCCAGTGATTAAGGGAAAACTATACCCCCAAAATTAATACTTGAGCAACAGATAGTTTATATCAAATTAAGTGGCATATTAAAGAATCTTACCAAACTGGAATATATACAATTTCATGATGGTCTGTGTGCTGCCTCAGAGATCACTTGATCAGAAATACTGCAGTTCTAACTGTAACAGGAAGAAGTGTGGCAGCAAAAGACAGAAATATCTCTGTTAATTGGCTCATGTGACCTAACATGTATGGTTTGATTGGTGTTTGTGTGCACCATGAATCATACGATCCCAGGGGGCAGCCCTTATTTTTTAAAATGGCAGTTTTCTTTTTATGATTACCCAATGGCCCAAACTACTAAAAAAGTATAATATTATAAAAATGCATGAAGCAGGGTTTTACATATGAGCTGTTTTATGCAATATCTTTTTGTAGAGACCTACGTTGTTTGGGGGGGTATAGTTTTCCTTTAATAAGGCTTTTGTTCTCTTTTCAATCAGATATAGGTTTGTATGATGGACTATAGGAGAATTGGATGCAAAACAATGTTCTCAGTTGCCTAAGATTTTACGAGTTAAACAGTGAGTCTGTATGGTCTGGCTCTTATGTTTAGCTAAATTAAAAGCAGAAGAGTGGTGAATTACTTTTTGAACTTGGATTTGCTCAAATATGAAAATACTAAACTGAACTAAATCCAAAACCTGAGAATTCATATAAATAAAGCCCTATACAACTGAATGCAACCATTTTTCCATTAAATATGGGTTTTAGTCTCACTGTAATATGCAGATTCAGCTTGGTATTTGGACAAAGTTTTTGGGAGGACACATTATTGGCTGAATTCAAAATCAATGGATTTGATGCATCCTTGATTAGTCTGAAGATACCAGAGACACAGAAGACTGTTATATGACTTTACTGCGGGTTGACTAGATTTGCCTAGATCTTCACTCATAACATTCCAATAAACACTTCTTGGATGACTCAATCATACAATAATTAGAGCCTTGGAAGACAAAAGTCTGTGTGCAGATAGATAAAACATCATCTCTCCTGCTATGGCGGTCTGCAGTGACGGAACTAGGTGGGGGCGGGCCGTGGTGTGGGCCGTGCAGCAGGGCCACGCCCCCACTGTCGTCCATGCGGCTGCAGCTGAATCCAGTGGTGCGCGTGACTGCCGGGGGGCCCTGCTCCCCGGTAGTTACGCCACTGGCTGTCTGAGGAATCTTGACAAAAGGGAGAAATTATGACTGATCAATTTATAGAAAAAAAACATACTGGCCATTTATTAAGCTCTAAAAGCTGGCAGAAGCAAAGTGCCACTCCTGAATAACTCATGGTACAATTAACAGGCAGAGATGTGTTCCTACCAGCTAAATCTGGTATAAATTGACATAATTACTTTACAGTCTTTGAAATAAGCCAGAAGCAAATGGGAAATTCACAAAAATAAGTATCAGCATAACTCCCTCTCCAACACACTGATTTCTACCGCAGTAAAAATTCTAATAGAAATTATACACTACACGGCTAAAAGTGTTTGGGTAAGGAATATTGAATTTGGATTCTCCAGAAAAATCAAAAATCATTTATTAAGACATGAAAAGAAGGGCCTACTGCATTTCTTGCCTGTTGGGGCACTTGCTCATAGGTTGACACAAAAGTATTCAGACACATTTTTAGCCGAAAATGTGCAGCAACTCCATCTTAAATTACATGCCCTCAGTTGGAACAAGAACCAGGTCGAGTAGCTTTTGCACCCAAGTCAACACTACAAAAGCCCAAACTTCCGGCCACCTCTTGGTTCTCATGGTCACTGTGTAATGTCCCTTTGCAGCTCTCTGCTTGCTTGCTCCAACTTCAAATGTGCCAGCCCACAGTTTCATCCCTAATTCTGGACCTAGACCTGACTCACTGCTGAGCCTCACCACTTTTCCTTGAAACAGAATTGGACAACATGCATAGGTTTCTAACTACTAGGTATGGGATCCATAAGTGCACAATGGCCATAATCAAAGCGACTACAATATTCTATAGTCCTGAAAAAGGAGTTTAAAAACTTGTTGTTGACAGTAGGTGCTGCCACAAGTTCTCCTAGATACTTCTCCATCAATGATTCCCTTACCATAGTCTCATAAAGGGAATAAATAGAATATAATTTTTTTAAAACCACAAATACTTTCACATATCAATAAAACATTGAAAGGGCCATGTCTATTACCAAAATCCCTGGCTTTAAAGATCCCCATCTGTGACGGTACATCCTGGAAGCCATAACTCTGATATAGATATGTGTCATCTGCAAACGCAGAGACCCATTATTTTCTATCTATGTAAATTTAGCACTGCTTCTCTGCTCCTAAAAATGAATGTTATTTACTTTAAAATCAACAGAACTGCAGTCACTTTGTTTAACCGATTAAAATTATTTCTGATCGTTGTGTCCCAGATCTGAAGTCAACGGCTGCTGCTGCCACCGCCGCATAGAAATTACTCACAGATTATTAACCTAGCGTGAGTCAGGAGAAAGCAGTTCGGTACATACAAACACCAGTGACAGCAGCCTACATTTCATTAATGAATTGGCCGCTTGGACGAATGTAAGCCAAGCTAAAATTATCCCCGGCCCCACAGTGCACTTTATCAAAGAAAAACAGGAAGCACAGTGCTAGGATTGTTTGAAGGCTCCAAAGGACGTTTTATTCATCATATATTGTTGGAAGGCATGCAGAACAAAATGCATCTGGTGTAAAGCAAATTGCTCAGAAATTGGAGAAAAGTAAAATAGAGAAAAACCTAAATCACAAAATCATACTTCATACATGATTAAATGTGCATTTTAATGGCCAAGTAACATGAACTTTTAGACTGGAAACAAGAAATTCCAAGGAAAAG
Source organism: Xenopus petersii (assembly GCA_038501925.1). Classification (NCBI taxonomy): domain Eukaryota; kingdom Metazoa; phylum Chordata; class Amphibia; order Anura; family Pipidae; genus Xenopus; species Xenopus petersii. Next base: position 135,620,933 of record CM076681.1, read on the forward strand.
TGTGCTCTATTATTAACCAGAGTTTCCCTTCATTTTATTTACTATAATTTTTCAATAGAACACATGGATACAGATCTCTCTAAATCTTTCTATTTATCAGTGGGACTGACGAGTTGGAGAAAGAGCCAGAACAACATGCTCTGACGTGCCACACCATAAAGGCTCAAATAACTGTAAGTGCCCAAAACCCAATAGGGGTACCCGAAATGTTAAATTACTTAGACATTAGTGATGAGTGGGTCAGGAAAACTCAACCCACAACCGACCCTAACCCGCAAATTTAAACCCCAACTCACTCAACATTTGGTCAACCTGTGGGTCACCTCACGTTCTGGGTCAACCTGCACATCACTATTAGACATAGAGTACAGGGTCTGCACCAGTAAATGCACTACAGCTGAACCCCAACACACAACTATACACAACCATATACTGTAATATCACTAATAACAGCTACTTATCCCATAAAAGGAATTTCATGAATGCTAGAAGCAGTGATAGAACCTAAGTTGCATTTAGCAGAGAACCGTGATCTGAATCAGAACCTGACAACCAATCATACACTCAATTTATTTATCTGAAACATTAACTCAATTTCTTTATCTGAAACATGACAAACTACCCACTGAGCACCATAAAACTGGAAGTGGCAGCATCATTAATCTAATGCAACAAAATCATAAACCCAGAGGTGTAATAATGCAAAGGCAAATGAAGTTGGCAAACGCAGAAGAAGTCTACATTGAGATAGGTGATCCAACTTGTGAGTAGCTTTACCATATTTATGGATACTATAGGTGCAACTGTTTTTTATGGAGAACGGCACTGCCAAGAAAAAACAACACATCAGCAGGGAATGTTCTACATATTGCTCAATCTGTGGACAACATTTAATGAACAACATTTAAAAGCTTTTAATATATGGGAGCTGATTTTTAACACTCCAAGGACTGCCTTCTGACATCCCCCTACCTCACCTCCTATTTTAATACAAGGGTGGGACAGTCACTGCTGCTTAAAAATGGGAGCCAATAACACGCTCATATCATTCTTGCCCATAGCTGGCAAGTAGAAAAGCAATTTGTTGGTGCTTTATATAAAAGACAGAACCCCTGCTACTCACTTTCTATAATCACTGGAAGATCTTAGCCAGTGCTATTTATTTTACTGTTCCCTGCTGTCAGACATTTTTGCCAGGTTTACGTATACCGTTATGCAGTACAATGGACAAATGGAAAATGCAGGACTGGGCTAAGAGAAGAATGTCAGACTTGCTTACATCACCCGACAGATATCACCATTTTAAAGCAAAATAAACATTACTACCAGGAAGGTTAGACTTACAAACAAAACATCCCAACTATTCTGATCACTTTCCTGCCTTTAGCTCTCTTTCTTATAACCACTTAGCTGAAGTACAGGGGTGATGTTGTTGTATAAAATTATCCAACATGTCACTAATATGGACTTGATCCCTATTATGGTGAACCCATGTGAACTGTGGGAAATGTTGGAAAATAAAAGCGGAATTTGGACACAACAACATACAACTGAAAACATCTTACAGAACAGCATTTCTTATCCTTTTTCTCTGAGGGCCCACGTAGGTTGGGAGACTCCGTTTGCAGACCAAATATTGGTTCAGATGTTGTCCTAATGACTATGTTTCCTATTGCAGAAGAAACTGTGTTCAATGGAACCCCAGATGCAGCCTTGACAGGGCCCAAACTATGGGCCTATCTCCTCCTAGAGGGGCCTGATGCAACAGAGGCTGCAGCCCATGTTGAATGACTGTTGAGGTCAAAATTGGGGGCAACCATCTCTGAAAATCATTTTTATTCATTTGTCTGTCAAGTCAGGTTCATTTATGAGTGCAAGTGCAATGTCCAAATCTTGTATTTACCCCACAATGCAATGTTGTCTCACAGACTGCAAAATTGCATGTGCTGCAACTTGAATGTCATTTACCAATGGTTTCGTATTGAATATTGGACTTTAAAGGGGACTTTAGTGGGAACCGAAGATTTCAAAACCAATTGCATTAAGGGGGTAATGTTTTATTTACATGATAATAACAGCGGCTTAATGTCATGGCACAATGTTTTCCAAAGTATGTAAATTCTATTACAGGGAATCTGCTGTCCCCATACGGGAACAAAGGCTTGAAATTAATGTTTGTGTCCTGGTGTGCCTGATGGGGGGCCAAAAAGAGAAAACAGAAGCACAAAGCAGACATGCAGGATTCATCAGAAGAATGGAATTACTCTGAGAATTTGGCATGATAATCCATTGCTCTGGAGCACAGTAATTGCTGCAGAACAAGCACATATGGGGGGGGGGGAGATTACAGCTATCAATCTTCTTCAATCCGTCTAATACCGAGTAAACAGCCCACAGAAATAAGGAAGATTTGTAAGGATGATGTTGTGCACAAACCAGTGGCCTCCAAGGATACAGATATATCTGCATTATCCTGGCCCATATTAGTGCACCAGAAAAGTTTAGAAACACCTAGTAATCCTTAAACAGTTTAGAAACATCACACCTTAAGCAAGCACAGCTATAGGCTGGTGGGAAAGGGATAGACTCCCATGACATTACTGCATATGCTATGGGAAACCATTTTGCTGCACTGCCATTGCTGTGGAGCAGTTGTCAACCATCTGTTAAAGCCTTCGTTAGGCTACAACAGTGGTCCCGTAACTATGGGGCTGGTGCTGCTGAGGGGCCTGGAGTAGTGACGGGGGGCTTAGCCTGAAAACAGCTAGGGTAAAATTTGCCTAAAGATGCAAATAAGAACCCCACCATGAAGGTCAATCAGGGTGAGATTCAGTATGAACTCTTACTTGTTGTCCTAGATATTTTATGGCTGAATGGCTGATACACTTTTTATTAAAGAAAGGGGGTTTGAACCAAAACAGACCCTGGCCACTAGGCTATATCTAGATATATCACCCTTCATGCTCCTACAACCTGTGTAAGGACCAAAAAAAAAACCCTTGCCACTAGGCTATATCTAGATATAACACCCTTCATGCTCCTACAACCTGTGTAAGGACCAAAAAAAAAACCATTGGCACTAAATTGCAGTCATTTCTAAATTTTTCTACCAAATCCGCTCCATGTTTCTGCACCCAGGTCGATGCATTATCTTTGTGTGAAGACAAAGGAGCAAACGGAGGAAAGTGAATTGGCTGATTCTCAGCCCTGGGTAGCACTAGTGTAAGGAGCAGGTAAGTCAAAGGTGTTTTACATCTTTATGACATAACGAAGTTAAAATGTTAATGGCATTATATATCATCATTTTCTATTTTCCCAAGCTCATTTCCTGGCCATTGGGCCCTGATTCACCGTTCTGTGCCTTATGCGGTGGGTAAGCCTGCTAGATGTAAACCCCCCAAACCCATTTTACCATTTGCTCACTCTTCTATAAAGTGCTTTCCTGCCTACTAGAGCCTCAAGAAAATGTGTAAAAGGCATTAAAGTGTTACATGTAAGTAGTGGGGCTTAGAGTAGGGACATGTTTTTTTTATATATATATTTGACGTATAAAATCCACTCACCTCGGAATTACTTGCCTTTAAATAGATAAGTGGCCAGGCATTAAGGGATTTGGGCAGGTTCAGCTGTATTCACACTGCCAGGAAAAGCTTTTATTTTAGGAAACAGCATGATTTCACTAGTTAAGAACCCTCAGCCCAGGCATGACTGCACAGATACAAAGAAACCAAGGACGGAGTAAGGTCACTAGTAGAAAGCAGGAGAAACAAGGTTGGGAGCTCAGGCTATTGAGGTTCTGCGGTTTGTTTTGTGGTTTGTTGTGTGCAGACAACCCTTTGTCCCTTTTGCCACCGTAGTTCACATTCTGGATTGAATAAAGATTTATCTTTGGACAAATTCCTAATCATTGTGAATGTCTAGGGATGACTTTAATAAACTGACCACTAGAGTCTCATCCAGGTGTGTGAGTCTTATGAACCAATCAGCTGTTTCCTACACACAATAACAGTAACTGCTCCACCAGGACACAACATGCTCCAAAAACCTTAAAAATAAAAAGTGTTCAAACCTCTGATTCTGACAGAGGAGAGCAGGTTTTACAGTCCCTCCATAGGGCCATTTAATCCCATGGATGAAAGCAGCAGAAGGTGGGAATTTCTAGTGTCCTCCCCTGTCCAAGCAGTCAGCGTTGGGCTGAATAAAAGTTTAAGTAGTGCTCCAAATTTCAGGAAAAAACATCTAGGGTTCCTTACTGTACAGTCACGCTGATACTGTGTTTTTCAAACTGGCATGCACCCCAAATCTTATGCTAAATGTTGTGCACATGGAAGCATCCTTTATTATTTGTGGCATGTTATTACAGGGGCCAGTGCTTATTATAGCTAGGGTTTGGGAATCTCATATGTCCTATTTATAGCTGTGTTTGTATTAGTCTATCTTTAGCACTAATTGATGTCTTCTCTTTGTTGTTCTCTTGTTATCTAAATCAGGAATCTCCCACTTTCACTCTCGGGAATGTATTTGACTACAGGGCTGTTGAACCAAGGATCTGAACACTAGGGTTTTGTTATATACGCTATATGTCTAAAAGTATCCTGACACCTGCCCCTCAGCACCCCATTCACAAATTCATCAATATAAGGTTGCCCCCACCGTTGATGCTATAACAGCCCCTACTCTTCTGGGAAGGTTCCCACTTGATGTTAGAACATTGTTACTGGGAGTTGCTGCCATTCAGCAACAAGAGCATTAAAGGGGACCCGTCACCCAAAAGATTTATTCAAAACCCTATTTATCACATTAGTCAAGCAAAATTAACTTTAATTGCACTGTATAAATTATTTGAATCTTGCGTCCTTCAGTCTGGGAATTCATAATTATAGCAAGCAGGCAGCAGCCATTTTGTGGACACTGTTATTAAGGCAAGCCTTGTATCATCTCAGAATCTTGATTGTGCACCAGAATGGGGGACCCGATTTCCATTCCCATGCACTGGCTACACAATTAAATGGTAAAGAGAACGGGGGAATGTGTGGAGAGCAGTGACATGTAGGAAGTGCTGAATGGAAAGTGAAAGTAATTGCCTGCCCCGCCTCTATGCCCATGGCATAGAGGAGGGGCAGACAATATTTGATTGACATCTGCGATTTTTAAATGAGCTTACAACAGCTATGAATGCTTTAATAAAAAATAGAAATTGGATTTCATGTTTAATTTGAAAAGGACTTTTATTATACAGATTTTTTTGTCTGGGTGACAGGTCCACTTTAAGTGAGGTTGGGCACTGATGTTGGGGGATCAGGCCTAGCTCACAATTGGGTTTCCAACTCATTCCAGAGGTCCTGTTTGGTTGAGGTTATGGCTCAGTCAGGTTCTTCCCAACTCAGCAGACAGATTCTGTACGGACCTGGCTTTGTGCATGGGACATTATTGGATTGAAATAGGCAAAGACCTTCTCCAAACTATTCTACAAAAGTAGGAAACATGCAATTGTCAGGAATGTCATAATACCCTGTAGCCATAAGGTTTCATTGGAATCAGGGGCCCAAACCATGGAAAAAGCTTCATACCATTATTTCTACCCCACCAAAATTTACTAAAGGTAATATGCATTAAGCCAGGTAATGTTCTCCTGGCATCTGCCCAACCTAAACTTTTCCATCAGACTGCCAGGTTGGAAAACACCATTTATCACTCTAGAGGATAAGTGAGGGCATGGCATTTAATAAAGAGTGTTTTTGGCTAATGATACATTGGTAAGCAACTCGGTTTGCTAATGGGGTCTGTGGAAAGGCAGAGGGCAAAACTCATTATTAGTACCAAGTATATTATTAATGTTATAGTGTCATATAACCGTTTTAAAGGGCTCCAGTAACTACCAGACAATAAGGTGCCAAGCTCTGACAGAACTCAATTGGAAATTGTTAGGGTAACACGTTCTTATGAGCAAAACAAGGAAACGGCAACATATGGCACATATCACAGGATCCCTTCTCTTTAGTTTTCTTGTAAATAATCTTATAGTCAAACAAAGCCACTGCACAGAATGGATTCTCTTTTCATTCTCTGGGAAAAAAGATTAAGATCTCACCTCTTAATGATGGCCAGAGGCACAAGGCTTGAAAGACTACATATTCTAACTTAAGGTGGCCATACACAGGGAGATCCATTCGTTTGGTGACATCGTTGAGGTGGGGGAGATATCGTGCTTATCCGATCGTGGGCCCATCAGAATGGAGGCCATACGGGATTTTTTTTACCCTGCCCGATCGACACCTGGCGACTTTTGGCCAGATATCGATCGGGGAAGCCTAACAGAGGGCCACACACACGGTCTGTCGGTAGCTTTTATCTGCCTTTAGGAAAACAAAATGCTTTGGTGATAAACTTGTGAAATTTTGGTGATTTCCAAATTTGCTGAACTATTTTATTAATTTCTGCTAATGAAGCAAATGTAATGGTTTTAGAACAAATCAAAACAGATCAGGTAATTGGTTTTTAAAGTTGAATCCAAATTACTCAAGTTAAAAGAATGCTATACACGGCCAAACCTTGTTCACTTTGTCATCTTTAACGACAGAGATCCAAGATAATTTCCAGCATTGTTCCTTCATGTGCTGCCAAGTCTGTTCCTTTAACATCGGACACTGTGAATCTTCTCTCCCCCCTCGCTCAGATGTATTTCTCTGCTGTTAGATTCCTGCATTGCACAGAACAAGCTGCACTGGTAGACCCCCACCCCCATGATTATATGCCAGTTGGCAACTACAGGACAAGGCTGTGTGGTTTCAATTTAGATCATGAGACTAAGGAACTGAGGGGAGGCTCTGCAATGTGGCCATGCCAGGAACCAGAACCAAAATCCAAGGAAACATGGATGCATTTTACTTTGAGAGATGTAAAAATACAAGATCCACTCTAAAATATTAAAGGAATAGTTCAGTGTGAAAATAAAAACTGGGTAAATAGATAGTCTGTGCAAAATAAAAAATGTTTCTAATATAGTTAGTTAGCCAAAAATGTAATGTATGAGGGCTGGAGTGAACAAATGTGTAATAAAACAGCCAGAATCCAACTTCCTGCTTTTCAGCTCTATAACTCAGGGTTAGTCAGCGACTTGAAGGGGGGCCACATGGTACATTTCTGTTCAGTGAGTTTGTAATTGATTCTCAGCATTCAGCTCAGATTCAAAAGCAACAGATATGACCCATGTGGCCCCCCCTCAAGTCTCTGATTGGTTACTGCCTGGTAGCCAGGGTAACCAGTCTGTGTAAACCAAGAGAGCTGAAAAGCAGTTCTGACTGATATGTTACACATAAAATCACTCCAGCCTTTATACTTTACATTTTTTGCTAACTAACTATATTAGAAACATTTTTTATTTTGCACAGCCTATTTATTTATCCAGTTTTTATATACATATGGGTAGGAGGTGCCATATCGATTCCTTCAGACAGTATAGTATAGCTTATTGTGTGCCCAGAACATACTTTCTCTGTATATTTGTATTTATATACAGTATAAGGATGGGAGCTGCCACGCTGATTTCCTTACACAGTACAGAGCAGAATCTGCACATGGCTGAGGTACTATCCCAATACTAAGTAATACCTACTCACCTGTCAGATCAGTCCCTTCTGGGAATATGAGAATCTGAAGATGCTCCTTTATATCACAGAAATAATCCAGCATCGCTTCAAAGTGATTTTTATCATCTTCCCATTTTCTGTGGATAAAAATGAAGGCAGCAACCTGCATGGCCCATCCTGGAGGGAAGAAAAGATTACGGAGATCAGCACAGACAATTGCTAGAGCTAGGTCTAGTTCAGCGATCTCATGTTTATGTACCATATATATATATATATATATATATATATATATATATATATATATATATATATATATATATATATATATATATATATATATATATATATATATATATATATATAATACACAAAAGCCATGAATATCTTGTAAATTATATCCTTATAAACAGTGAGTAGTGATGTCATCAGTTATAAACGGTGAGTAGTGATGTAATTTCTGTCACATGACTCACTAAAATTTGTGTATTATAATTAATAAAGTACCCCCAGTTGTAAAATATGAGGATATTATAAGTTACCTCGGAGTTCCATGACCTGTATAAAAACACTCGCCTTCGGCCTCGTGTTTTTATATGGTCATGAAACTCCTCGGTAACTTATAATATCCTTATATTTTACAAGAGGGGGTACTTTATTCACTATATATATATATATATATATAGATATATATATAGATATATATATATATAGATATAGAGAGAGAGAGAGAGAGAGAGAGAGAGGGAGAGAGAATGACTGAATAAATGAAAAAAATAATATAAGAAGAATATGGAGAATGAAAGCATAAAATATTTAAATAAAATATATTATACAGGGGCCCTTAAAGAGAATTATATTTCTTGTGTTTTAGGTGTTTGATGTCTGCTGCTGTGCATGTAGGCACATTTCTTTAGAAAAACCTACAGCAATGGCAGTTTGCACTAATGTGGCCGTCCCTGCACCAGCGTACACACAACCCCCTGACATCCGTGTTTCTAAAAACTTCACCAGTTCAGCCCAGGCTCTAGAATGCAACCACAGCTATTGGGGAGCAAGGAATACTCCAGAATGCACTTAGCATTATTTGGGAGCAGAGTACTCAAAAATTTACCCAGTATTATTTGGAAGCAGAGTACTCCAGAATGAACACAGCATTATTTGGGAGCAGAGTGCTTCAGAATGCACCCAGCAATATTGGGGAGCAATGAGCACCCTAGTATGCACCCAGCATTATTAGGGAGCAAGGAGTACTCTAAAATGCACCCAGCACTATTGGGGAGCAATGAGTACGGCAGACTACACCCAGTGATTTTGAGGATCAATGAGTACCCCAGAATGCCAACAGCACTATTGGGAAGCAATGAATACTCCAGTATGCCCCTAGCACTATTGGGGAGCAACGAGTAACATTCCAGAATACACCCACTGCTGTTGAGGAACAATGGGTACTCCAGAATGTACCCAGCATTATTTGGGAGCAGAGTACTCCAAAATGCACCCAGCATAACTCCAGAGTTCACATGACAAAAGTTCTACTACAGTGCCCCCCAAATCTCCTAACTGATCGTAATGATAAAATATAATATGCACACAACTTCCCTCACCAAGGATAGGTGCCCCCAATTTACCCTGCTTCCTCCAGGACCCCACAAACTGCTGTGCCATCTATGGATCAATACCTTTGTTTGTAAGAGTGCCATTCCGGATGCTAAAGCAGTTTCCTTATGGAGTGCAGCTTACTAACCAGTGCCAGAAAAACTGGGAAAACCTGGCTCGAGACCAATTTTTTCTATATATTTCCAGCTCCTGTATGCGGCAAATAAAGCAGGACCACTAGCCACAGAGAGGTAGGCCCTTAGGTACGACCACTGCGATGGGGCAGGCTATTATACAGCTAGTAATTACCCAGATTCATTTTGGGATCAGATTATCAATTAATGCACATTGATTAGGCCCATTAAACACTGAAGGATTTCATTACAAACACGGTGGCATCCACATGCTTCTATGAGACGTGCCACTATATATCAAGGTCACCTTGAGGCCCCAGTATACTTTATGTCCTAATTGAATGCATGGAGATGGCTATTACGAGAACATGCTTTCCAATTACTATAAACAGCAGGCGTCAGCCTTCATTACACCCTCCATGATGGACACCCTTTCAACTGTTCCTTGTTTATGTGTTGGCCAGTGGCTTTATTTGATGGGAATGTTGGATTTGAATTACACTGTACTAATATACATTCTTACTGTATCTGGCTGAATGTGTCACTGAATCTGTCTGTTGTGATTTAACATATGTGTGCACACTTGTTTTTTCTTTTTTACATTCCTGTTACTGATATAAAACAGATAAAACAATGTGACCCATACGGGTCACTGCAACAAGTCTTTTCAAATCATGTCAAAGTAAGTAAAGATCTAAAGGTAGTTACTTTTGATAGAACTATAGGGCATTTTTATTGTCCGTTTCAGTAGGCCAGCTCTGGGCATGTGTGCATGGAACTGGTTAATGAGCGTTGCCCGTGCAAGGTACAAATAGCCCGGCAACAGTAAAGCAATGATATAAATAAAGAGGAAATATGGCAAATTGTGATTGATGCTCACTTAGCTCTAAAGGGAAACATGAATGCGATTTCCATGGCAACTGTCGAAAATACAATGAAACGATGCATGCAAAGGTCGCTTCAGAAAAATATAGACATGCATAATTTTAGCGAGGGCTCTAGCCAATTACTGTTCTATGAAAGGCAACACAGCGACGGTACCAGAAAGGCAAAAAATATGGATCATATTTTATATCCTCATGGCGGCTTGTGTATTTCTGTGTTGTTCATTTAAGGTTTAAAGCTACCATCTGGACAAAATATGACTAGCTCTCGCACACCTCAATTCAATTGGATATCTGGTGCTCAGTGGTAGAGGTTCGGCAACCTCACAATCTGTTAGAAGTACAAAGTATCCACGGCACACAGCTTAGTGTAAGCAAGGGTCTCCTAGCACGTTTATTGCGGTAGTGAGCAACGTTTCGGGGTCACGCCCCTTTCTCAAGCCTGCGGCCATTAGTGCAATCAAACATAAATAGTCATCCAATGCACTAATTCTTGCACCAATCATTGGAATTGGATGACTATTTATGTTTGATTGCACTAATGGCCGCAGGCTTGAGAAAGGGGCGTGACCCCGAAACGTTGCTCACTACCGCAATAAACGTGCAAGGAGACCCTTGCTTACACTAAGCTGTGTGCCGTGGATACTTTGTACTTCTTAAAGCTACCATCTACCATAGTAATCCACAAAACACATTCTACCAATTATCCTTTTTCGACGACTTCTTCCAGGACCAAGCAATGCACATCTCCAAAATCCCTTGCCTGTCAATCCCTAACTTCTCAATGTCCCTGGTCCCTCCAATGCAAGTATCCTATACTCGAAAACCCTGATACCTACAGAGCAAGTTACTTTCACCCCTAAAAACCTTTGTCTCTTCAGGGCAAGCACCCTTCATATTTCTGATCCCTACAGGGCAGGTTATAAGGATGCTTGTACAATCTAGAGACAGCGGCTGCTTAGGCAATACTGCAACTACAAACCCTGTTTAGAAAGTTATTTAGATCCCTAATGATTTAGAGTAATATTGAAAACACTCACTTAAAGGTGGCCATACATGGGCCGATAAAAGCTGCCGACAGACCGTGTCGGCAGCTTATTGGCCCGTGTATGGGGCCCCGCGACGGGCTTCACCGATCGAGATCTGGCCGAAAGTCGGCCAGATCTCGATCGGATGGGACAGAAAATCCAGTCGGATCGCGGCCACATCTATTCGTTGATGCGGTCCCGCAATCCGACCGCCCGTTTGGGCATCGTTAGGATCCGATCGTTGGGCCCTAGGGCCCACGATCGGATCAGCAGATATTGCCCACCTCAAGGAGGGCATATCGGAGGGAGATCCGCTCGTTTGGCGACATGGCCAAACGAGCGGATCTCTCCATGTATGGGCACTTTAAGTTCCCTTCTCTAATGCTGTCTTCATCCACAATCTTTCAGACCACCTCAGCCTACCAGGTCTAATGTACTTTCTGAATCCTTGGTCCCTTTGATGCAAACACCTAATTTGGATCTCCAGGGCAGTTGATTAGGAAGCCTGTGGCCATACAGAGAGACAACAACCACTTACACCCTGGCTTCTTCATTGCAAACACCCTATAAATCCAAATTCCTGATCCCTAACAGAGCAAGAAACCTTCACCTCTGAAACCCTGGTTCATGTCTGATGCAAACAGAGCATGCAGCCAAAATTCCTGGCCCCTTTAGTGCAAGTAACTTTTACTTGGGATATTTCTGGTAGGGATGCACCAAATCCACTATTTTGGATTCGGCCGAACCCCCGAATCCTTCACAAAAGATTTGGCCGGATACCGAACCAGACCCCTAATTTGCATATGCAAATTAGAGGTGGGAAGGGGAATTTTTTTTTTTTTTTACTTCCTTGTTTTCTGACAAAAAGCCATGGAATTTCCCTTCCCACCCTGATTCGGTTCGGCTGGGGAGAAGGATTCAGCCAAATCCGAATCCTGCTGAAAAAGGCTGAATCTTGGCCGAATCCAGAACCTAATCCTGGATTCGGTGCATCCCTAATTTCTGGTGCATCCAGGGCGGGTGATTAGGAAGCTTGTGTTCCTTCAGAAAGACAATAGCTGTTTAAGCAATAATGAAACAGTAAACATACTTTAGAAGATATGCTCATCTATGGCAAGCATCCCTAGCCTTTGAATATCCCTGGTTCCTCCACTGCAAGCACTGCCATGTTTCTGATATCTACAGAACAAGGAACCTTAACTTCTAAAACTTGGTCCCTTCAGGAAAAGTACCCTTTACCTTTAAAGTCCTTCAAAGACGCAGCTGTTGCCATCGTACTTCAAGGGCAAGCATTTAGCTTGGATCTTCTTAATCCCTCCAGGACAGAAGACAAAGAAACTTATCACCATCCAAAGAGAAAACGGTTACTTGGACAATTCTGACACTACTAAATGATCCCTAAACATTTCACTGGAGCTTGGAGTAAATGTATATCAAAGGTAGTATATGTCTTCAGCTCTTGCCAAATCCTTTTGAGAGATGAGAACCAGCAGTCCTAAATATTTGGCTCCCAGCGTGCAGCCCCTAATTAACTTCAAGAAAGTATATCTACTTTTAGATGGCCTTTCTGATGGTAAACTTCCTTCCATGAGAGCTTTATGTAGTATTGGAAGTACATATGAAGCTTTAGCAAATGGCAAGACCTGCATTTAAGACACACCTTCAGCAAAAGCCCTGTGTTAATGGGCTAAAGTGCATTTTAATTAGCGCTCTTTCCTTACAACACTAAAAGGGTCCCACTAATAATGGAAAACTCAGCCCTGAGTGATAAACATTTCTATATTTATACTGTATTTAAAGGACACTTTCACCATGATGGATAAAAGCACTCTAACGTGGATGCAATTTCCCTTCACTTTAAGAATTATGTATCATCACTGGTTAAACTCATTCTCTGGTTTCCTCGTCCAGAAAGTGAACACAGCATTCTCAAAGGAAACAGTTAAACAGGATTGATGTTTTAGTATTGTGTATGGTGTATAGAATACAACGTTGTCGATAAAGTAGGCACAAGGCCTAAAATACTGAGCAAAGGGCTCATTTTGGCCAATTCCAAATGAACTCATAGCCCAATAAAGCACTATATCGACTATACAGAAGACAAAGCAGAAATCTAATGGGAACCAACGGATTTCTGGTATTTCTGAAGAGTTTTCAAGCTGATTGTGAATTACAGAAGGACTACAAGCTACTTGGAATCCCATTCACTATGTCATATACAATAGAGCAGTGTCCCCAACCAGTGGCTCGTGAGCAACATGTTGCTCACCAACCCTTTTGATATTGCTCCCAGTGGCCTCAAAGCAGGTGCTTATTTTTGAATTCCAGGCTTGGAAGCAAGTTTTGGGTGCATAAAACCAGATGTACTGCCAAACAGAGCCACTTGTTGACTGCCAGTCACCATAGAGGCTTCCAAATAGCCAATCACAACCCTTTCCCTGGAACTTTTTTTACGCTTGCGTTGCTCCCCAATACTTTTTACATTTGAATGTGGCTCAAAGGTAAAAAACACTGGGGTCCCCTGCAATAGAGGGAGACAGAACAGCTATAAAGCAGCATTCCTGCTACTGTTTTACATGCTGTTTGATCCTCTAGTTCTCTACTTAACCTACTAGGGTTTTACTCAATACCTGTACATGATTCTTTGTTTGGCAACTTAAGTCTACCGTGATATTCATCTTGGTTTTATTGTCAAACTCTACTTTAAAAGCAGCATATCGACATCTGTCGATCATCTGCCTGATTTTTGGCCAGATACTGATGAGGGAAGCCCGTTAGAGTGCCCCATACACTGGCCAATAAGCTGTCGATTTTGTCTGTCGGCAGCTTTTATCAGCCTGTGTATAACCACCGTTAGGGTCAGGGCATACGTTAAGATTCGGGGAGATTGGTCACCCGGCGACAAATCTCCGCTTCTTTGGGGCAACTAATATCCCCGAACTGCCTCCCGCTGGCTAGAATGTACTCAGGGTACTTCGTTTTCCTTCGGGCAACAAATCGTTCCGAGTGCCATCCCACCGGCAATTTACATTCTAGTCAGCGGGAGGCAGTTCGGGGAGATTAGTTGCCTGAAGAAGAGAAGATTTTTCGCCAGGCGACTAATCTCCCCGAATCTGAGCGTGTGCCCTGACCCTTATACATCATTCACTTCAATCTCTGTAACTGTTGGAGTCGAACTTGAGACCCCAGCACTGAAGGCTCATTAATGATCTAGTGCACTAACAATTTCCAATGACCACAAAACAATGGAATGACAAACATCCGATCTAATTAGGTGAAAATATGATGTTTATGAAAATATGAAATTCCCCTTCAATTGGCACAAGTCCTTCCTGAAAAATGATTCCTCACAACTTGTTTGTAGATGAACGGAATAGCTCCGCGCTCATGAGCTGAGCGCAGAAACCCAACATCGGTTAAAATGCATTCTTTAACTGTTAAATAAGCGTCTGGCTCACATGCAATGCGCTCTGTGTACACAGTGAGACCCGAGTACATCTCTTCAGTTATTTCGGGCTGGAATGCAGCTTGTAAGCACTAAACCCCTCTAGAATTTTTCCACTTGTAAAATAATGTTGAATCTTACACACACCAAAAAATTAAACTGACACAAAACTATATGATAAAAATGTATCAGAGGAGAGATTTAACAAGCTTTTAGCCAGGCATGTGACAAGCCTTAAATTTCTTGCATTGGGCAACACTTTTAAATGTTGTCACTTAATATCAAGTGAATACAGATGAGAACAGGGGTGCCCAAAAGTTAGATCGGGATGTACCAGTAGCTGGTGATCAGTAGCTCTCAAGACACTGTCCACAAACAACTTTGTCTATATCACTCTCCTGTTTCCTGCTTTTCATTCAGATATTTATTTTATTATGTTAAGGTTACATAACACAATTGTTTAATATAGCAATATACATTTTCTCATAAAGCAGTATTTAAGTAATATTTTCCATGGAACAGAATGCTAAAAATGCTTTTATGGATGTAGATTATAATGGGACAACATCACTAAAAGTAGACCTCCCATTAGTAAAGTATGGGATTAGAATCAGTGCCGTCTGCTGTATTGTTCAACTCAGAGTCAAAGGCTGAATCCTGAACCAAAACCTGGATTCGGTGCATCCCTACTATTTTTCATGGTGTGGAAAACATCACCGGTGTAGCTGCCCACAGCAACCAATCACATCTTTGCTTTTGTTTTCTAACTTGTAGGTGACTGTTGAACTCTAATTGCAGATGATCACCGATGATGTCTTCTTCAGTTTTTACACAGCATGGTAAATAGGCCCCTTGGTGTGCAGTTATTACTTTTATACCTATGCCTACCCAGCCCTCTAAAGACTTCACTTGGACAGGTACAAGTATATAAATAATGATCGCTGACAGACTGGAGCTCGCTGATGTTGTGGCTGACTTGCCCACGACCTGCTGAAAGAGTGCTGCATTGGCCCGATTATGCCCAATCCAGGGTTGTGGGTTGCCCTGTTCAACACTGATTCCTGTACTGCCATGCAAAACAGCACTAACTATTTGCTTACTAGTTATCCTGCATGCTATTTACCTTGTGTCTGGTCTTTAAAGGAGGACTAAACCCTAAATATGAAGATGGCTAAAAATGCCATATTTTATATACTGAACTTATTGCAAAGTTTCAGCTTGTCAATAGCAGCAATGATCCAGGACTTCAAACTTGTCACAGGGGGTCACCATCTTGGAAAGTGTCTGTGACACTCACATGCTCAGTGGGCTCTGATTGGCTGTTGAGAAGCTAAGCTTAGGGCTCGTCACTAATTATCCAGCAGAAAATGAGCTTCCCCTGTAATATAAGATGATGCTACAGGTTTGCTGATTATTAAATTCTGATGCTAATTGCACTGGTTTCTGTGCTGCCATGTAGTAATTATCTGTATTAATTACTAATCAGCCTTATATTGTGACATTTCTATTCTATGTGTACTGTATATTGTGAGTGGGTCCCTAAGCTCAGTAAGTGACAGCAGCACAGAGCATGTGCAGTGAATCAGCAGAAAAGAAGATGGGAAGCTACTGGGGCATCTTTGGAGACACAGATCTTTACTGCTAAAGGGCTGTGGTTGCCTTGGGCTGGTTCAGAAGAACATAATGTATAACATTTCTACCTACTTCTTTAGTTAAGCTTTAGTTCTCCTTTAAGAAGAGAGGCTTGAGTCTCATTGAATTACCTCTCATGCTGTAGAGTCCTGCATTTAGAATCACAAGGGTCAGACATGAACCCTAAAAATACTTGTTTGGTGGCACCTAGGCATTATTGCATTATGTATGTCTCATTTTGTAATTTCTTGGCAACAATGAATCCTTTTAGTACCTTATATTAATTATATTTGAGTACTCTCAGCAACTTACACATTGGTCTTTATTTTATATATGTGGCCTATTCTATATGACTAATAAAGGACTATTAAATGGTATACAGCCAAGACAGGTTTGTTAATCAGCTGGCTACCAATACATGGTTTCAAAAGTCAAAACCACCAGAGCAGAGAATGTAAAGGGACAGACAAATACTGCTTTCAATGGCAATTACAGTAACTAATAACTTTATAAACCACAAATTTGGGAGTTTGCATTCCCTTTAACATTCTGTGCATACTGTGAAGTGTTGTAACACAGAGAGAGAGAGAAAAAAACTGCACTTCCTAAGGAAGTGACAGAACACAATGACACAACACATGGTTCCTGTAGTGTGATTTCTGGGTCCCGCTGTACCTGTGGGTCAAGGTAACTCAGCAAAGAAACAAGCCCTGGAGGCAAAGAGCCGTGAACATCAGGGAACAAGAAAAGATTCCTTAATGAGAGTGCTAGGCCCAGCTCCCGAGTGTGAGATAATTTGCTCACATGTTCCATGTCGGAGTTGTTCTGACCTGTTGCCGGTCACCAGGGAATTGGTGCACACAAGCTCTGGCAGAATCCCTTAATGAGAACTGAAACATTCAGTTTGGGATACGTGTGTTTGTTATCTTTTGTCGCCTTCTCCTTTTAGTATATTATATTAATTATATTTGAGTACTCTCAGCAACTTACACATCGGTCTTCATTTTATATATGTGGCCTTTCTATTTTGCCTCTTCCCATTTTGCAGTTTAAAAACGTATTCTGGACAGCTGAGGACTTGTTGTGGTCATAGCCTAATTGCACCACAGCTTAATGGTTTCAAAATCAGTGGTGAGCACAACGTTCACTTTAATTGGTATCGTTTATACAGGAGCAGTGGCCAGCTCCATGTTGTAACTTGCACCCTTCCCAGCTATGGTCAGGTGATCCTAGTGGTGGCCAATAAAAGGGCAACAATGTTTGTGTGTTTTAACCTTGAAAGCAAGCAAGTAGCAGGTACAACTTAGTCCCTGTGTAAAATGTATAATGAAGTAGTAGAATGATGAATCAGATGAAAGTGAGTGTAGGACTGGCCAGACCAGGGGTGACTTTGACATAGTTGGGCAGCTTAAATATATTGCAATATATGGACAAACAATCGCTGTTTTGTTTAAAGAGGAGGGTATTATTAGTAGATTAAGGCACAAAATCACTTAATGTCCTTAAAGGGACCTTGTCATCGGAAAACATGTTTTTTTCAAAACGCATCAGTTAATAGTGGTTCACATGACTTGGGACAGCTGGGAAATCGACAATATGTCTAGCCCCAAGTCAGATTTCAAAATTGAATATAAAAAAATCTGTTTGCTCTTTTGAGAAATGGATTTCAGTGCAGAATTCTGCTGGCGTAGCACTTTTAACCGATTCATTTTGAAAAAAAAAAAAATTTCCCATGACAGTATCCCTTTAATATATTAAAAAAAAATAGGTTGAGTGCAGAGGAACTTTTGTCTTCGTCTGCATGAATTTTGTGATCACAGCCTCATTGCATAATTGATGGCTAGTGATGTCATTTCTATCACACGACACACTAAAACTAAAAATAATGTTCACAGAACCCCTCAATTATTTCTAATGTCCTTTTGATTATAATTTACAGTAGGGTTAATATATTCCAAATATGAAGACAGTACTGTAGAACCCTTTTAAAGGGCAATGTTTTAAGGCCCTAGACATGATATGGACTTGTTCAGTAGAACCCCATTTATGACCATAAATAATAACAACATAAGCACAAGGGGTAGAGAGAATGGGCAAGATGGTAAGAAATACAAAGCACAGTGAATATGAATATGGGATCATACCAAATCCTGGGACGGCTTTCAGGCTGGATTTGAGGCAGATTTTTTCGAGCCTGAGGTAGCTGTAGCGAAGCAAGCAATTCCATAAGAACATCCAGTCCAGCCTAGTGCGATGGTTCATAATGATCACGCTCCTTTCTCCAGGAATGAATCCATCGCCAGTGATCACCACTTTTGCGCCAAAAACCAACTCCAGCAAGGCCTAATACAATCCGCATGCATGGGAAAGAAGAATAAATCAAGTTAAGTGCTGGAAGGTGACAAACCTGTACGCTCTTTAAAGTGAAAATGCCATATTCGGTGTATAGAGTTACATGAATATGCATTTATGTCCAGGAATCGGTATGGTGTTGCAGGATATAGATTTAGCCAAATACTCTGTATTCAGTCATACTGAATTCAAGCCTTAAAAGTCACATTGCTTTAAAGAAACCGCCTCCGTGATTCCAGAAGGTCAATTGAGACCACTTATTTCCCCTTTACTGCATTTTATCCAATGTAAATATTACCAAAGTAACAAACCTTTCTTCATAACTGAGATTTATTATACACAAATACCACTAAATCCAGAAATATTGGCCTGGCTAAAACAAAACAAAGCATTCTAAGTACTTATGGATGTGTTCCATCAGGTCCAGCCTTCTGTACAACTACATTGGGAGTCCTGCAACATTAGCTCTGAACCAGAGGTAAAGAAATGTCCTTTTTCAGAATCCAGTTACCACTCTGAACTTGTTTGCCAAATACTTGTATCATGGACAGCACCGCTCATGATTTTCCTTTTCTTTAAAAAGCCTTTATAAAGCCATGGGCTCTGACCCAAAACAATTTGGCTGAATTGTTTTGGGTCAGAGCCCATGGCTTAATAAAGGCTTTTTAAAGAAAAGGAAAATCGTGAGTGGTGCTGTCCATGATACAAGTATTTGGCAAACAAGTTCAGAGTGGAAACTGTCGGACTTGCACCAGACTGAAGCAATTTGAAAGGCACAGGTGTTGACTGAATTACCTTGAGAATCCAGTTACCAACATATTTTTATTTTTCTTAACAGATTCACAGTTTTTACCTGAATAATTTCACTGTTAATATACTATATTCTTTGGAGGAATTGGCCTTTGCATGTGAATCCATCAATAAACTTGCAGTTGGGATGGCTGGTTTTACTTGACTAGAGCTCAACTAATACTGGAGGGCTTTACTCTTATTAGATATTTCTGGAGTATTATCTGCCACTAATGGCTGCTCAAATTGTACAGCACTGCTACAACTCTATCCTGCAACTTGTAAAAATTATAAGCAGTCATTTAAAATGACCCCAGAGAGAAAAGCTAAATCACTAAGGGATGCAAAACTTTATCTACAGTCCAAAAGCACTTCTCTCCAGCACTTGGCTGGACCTTGACTGGACAAAATATCGAAACAGGGTGGCAAGAGCAGAATCGGCAGGCACAAGTATCCTCTTTTTTAGGTATGTGCTGAATCCAGATACTGAATTTAATCATGTAGAGGCAGGATATAATTTATGCAACTACACCTATATGACAAGTTGCTCAGTTATGAAAGAATATAACCATATATAAAAGTCACCATTGCTCTTTGGTAGAAAGGTGACAAATAGTAATTTGGCCCCATGATGCAGCAATGGTGTTAAAAGTGTTTAATGTGCACTGCATCATAATCTTTGAGGGCCGAATCCTTGGGGAAGATATATTTTACAAACCTTAAAAAGCATGAGGACCCCACAGCTACTGGGTCTGCTGTCCTTACTGCAATGTCTGGCAAAATGATTTCCTCAAGTCTATGTACGAGGTTGCGTTGTTCCTCCTTAGAGCAACTAGAAATAATTGACTATAGGGAATCATGGCCCTAAAGGTTCCAATAACTCTTCTACTTGCTACTCTACCTACATTACTTTATAATGATGTATGGGGCATCAGTCTGCGAGAGACTGACCTAACCAGCCCTCTCCAAACCCAAATCCCAACCCGATCTGAAGAGCCACTCTTACTCATATACCCACACCTCTTCCAGAAGGGCAAAAACATGAGTGTATAAATGAGCAATGGCCAGAAGAGTAATAGAAACAGACCAACATCAAAAATGAAATGTCAACTTCCCCTGGAATCACAGGATTAACAGCTATAAAGTATAGTTTCATAAAATGGGCAAGTATGATAACAGATCATAATAGAGGAAACATTTTTTGGGCTGTAGAATATGTACAATGACAGAACAAGAATGTATAATGAAAGGAATGGCACATGTAAATGCACATGTGCACATACTGGAAGTCAAGATTTCGGGAAAATACACAACATATAAGCACGGCCTCTAAATTGGTGACATGTTGTAACTCGGCAGCTCTGGAATGAGAATTTCCGAGATGTAAATAAATTGGCCTCATTTGTCTTCCACAACAGGCTGTACAAAACAAACCCCACAAAACAATAAGCTTGCGCAACTGCTCTGTGAAATGAAACGACTTTGCCGGAGGTTATCTGCCGACGTTCCTGTTATTTTGTGACGGAATATGACTGTGCAGCAATGGAGGCTCTTACCACGGGTAACGTCAGCCAGGTGGCCACAATCCGGTCTGTTATCCAGCGATACCATCTCGGAGACACAAGCATCAAAGGGAGGAAAGGGCCAAGCATAAAAATGCTGCCAAAGAAACTTCCCAGGAACAATGCAAGCACAAAATATATCCCTCTCCATGACACCATGGCTCTGCAAAAAAAAAAAAAGAGGAACAAAATGAACAAGGGCTAATTCCAACTTCCCCCAGAAAATTTTCTGCCTGAAACTGGATACAAATATGGCACTTATGTGATGAGATAAGTCTAAAGAAGCGAGGGTCCCTTGGACCCTACTTCCACACCGCTTTAGAAAGTGACCCTCCTTTCCTAAGCTTTTGATCCATTGTGTTCACTGGTGAAGAATACGCCAAGAATGACATTAATATTCATGAAGTTTGGACTAGACACCTAACCCCCAGAAAAAGTTCTTAAAACCGCAAATCTTGTGAATGTCACAGTTACCTAACGACTGTTTTTGTGCCAGAAAATGGCACCAGCAATCTGACCAGTTTTCGGTGTTTCTTCAGTCTGTGTCTTAAATGGGAATGCTGTATCTCCAGTATTTATTTATAAGATTTTGGCTGCCTCTGGGCAAACTCCAGCATAGCACAGGATAGCCAAGGCTCTTCTTCCACTTACAAAATTGGGGGGTTGTGGAAGCACTCCTAAGGCTAAATCAAAGTATATTTAAGTATAATGGAAGTGCTACTTACAATGCACTTCCCTGGGCCCCTGTCTCATAAGTAATTCAGTATAAATGCAAGTGCATGTGTTTACAAAGACAGGGGTTTTTTAGTTACAAAGTTATGATCATAAAGTTGAAAAGCCACCATACCACGTCAAGGTAAACCCCATATGGCGGTCCCTAACTTATTTATTCTCAGGTCATAATATAAAAAGACATTTCTCTGCATAATAGCATTACCTGTATTCAGTGTTTGTGGAACATTGGTTTCACTCTGGGGCCTAGATCCTCCCCCGCCAGTTAAGGCTTTTAAGAGAGAGAGATTGCCCAAACCAACGCCCATATTTAAAAGCATAGGACCATCATTAGTATATAGGGGTGGGTATGGGGTGCTATTAAAAACCACATGAAGCTAAGCCACAGCTTCAGGCTAATACAATGTACAAAATTGGGGGGTTGTGGAAGCACTCCTAAGGCTAAATCAAAGTATATTTAAGTATAATGGAAGTGCTACTTACAATGCACTTCCCTGAGCCCCATGTGGTTTGTTGCACCCTCATACCCACCCTTTAGATTTTTGGTGGTCCTACTGTCCCTTTAACATTGTGCTTTGGTTTGTGCAATCACTCTCCCTTAAAAGCCGAAAATGCTAGCGGCATGGGAGGACCTAGCCTGAAGGCAGTCTCTCCCATTTAAAAGCCGCATAGCAGTTGGCGGGGGAGGATTTAGCACACACTTTGAAACCAAGGCATAGGAATTGTTCATATAAATGCTATTAAGATGAGAGGTAAGATACCTATTTTACTATGATTAAAGGTGAACAAGTTAGGGACCACCGTATGGGGTTTACCTTGACGTGGTATGGTGGCTTATCAATTTTATGATCATAACTTTGTAACTAAACAACCCTGTTTCAAAACTATATGCACTAGCTTTTTTATTTGAATTACTGAGACAGGGAATTAGACTTTTTTGAAATTGGCCTCAGGTGTGCACCCACAACCTTTCTTTTTTCTATTTGTATTCGCTGGGAGCTTTGGCTGAGCCCCATGTGGTTTGTTGCACCCTCATACCCACCCTTTAGATTTTTGGTGGTCCTACTGTCCCTTTAACATTGTGCTTTGGTTTGTGCAATCACTCTCCCTTAAAAGCCGAAAATGCTAGCGGCATGGGAGGACCTAGCCTGAAGGCAGTCTCTCCCATTTAACCCTTTAAGTGCCACAGAACGTAGAATCTACGTTCTGTGGGAAAGTATCTTGAAATGCCACAGAACGTAGATTCTACGTTCTGCAGCATATGCGGGCGGGGAAGCTCAGGAGCGGCTTTAAATGCTGCTCGCTCCTTCCCCGCTCGCTCAGAACCCCCTAGGCAACGAGCGGAGCGGGTGGGAAAGGGGCTCCTGGGGCGCGATTGTCCAGGGGCCCCAAAGACGCAACAGACACACGTGTCTGCGCGCTGCTGCTGCTGCCTGCACTTCCGGGTTCCTCCAGCGACGCCCACGGATCTGATCAACGGATCTGGCGACTCCCTCCTGCTTCTCCACTCCTCCTGCCATCATGGACACAGATCTGCAGCTACACACCCCAGGTTAGTGTAACACACACACAAAATACACTTACACACACTTTATACACTAATACATGCTTAGATTTACACTTACACACACTCACATACTTTTTTTGGGGGATCAGGGGGGTCACACACACTTGGGGGGGTACATACACTTGCACACACAAACACACACACACATAACATGCAATTTACCAATTGTACACATGCACACACACATACGCTGTTTTTTTTTTTTTTTCCATATTGCATTGTTGTGTTTTTGGCTGAAAAAAATGTTTTATTGCCTTTGCGAATAGCGTATTCGCTAACCGTACTGTGCAATACCTTTTGTATGTTATTTTGGTGATTATTTTGAAATTTTGGGGATTTTGGTGCATTGTTAGCCATTTTATTGCATTTTCAGC
Source organism: Xenopus petersii (assembly GCA_038501925.1). Taxonomy (NCBI): domain Eukaryota; kingdom Metazoa; phylum Chordata; class Amphibia; order Anura; family Pipidae; genus Xenopus; species Xenopus petersii. The sequence goes on from CM076681.1 coordinate 135,644,617, forward strand.
TCTGCATAACTGTTGCTTGTTTTATTCTGTCCGTAAAAAATATTTTGCCAAGCTAAAATATTCAAACTGTAATTCTGATGTCTGATTACACTAGTCTGAAAAAAAAAAAGCATCGATTTTTGTGGTTTTATTGGATTTTAGTAATTTATTTGAATTTCACACTTTCTGTATTATTTTGTTGTCTTGTAAATTTTATCTACTATATATCCAATTGGGCGTCTCTGTGCGCCACATAGTTTGGTAAATCTGTGAATATTGGGCATCAAAGTGTTCAGTAGACCCCTGGCGTTCATATTTAGGATGTTTTATGCGGATACTTTACGAAATGTGGGGCATATAATGGGGTAGATTTCAAGCTTTGAGGCGATTTTCACAAATTTGCTAAAAACCGTTACGTTCAGCATTGCTTTGCAGTTTGGCAGTTTGCAGTAGAAACACATATTTACCCATATTGGATTCGTCAGAATGTGTGCTTTCTGAAAATATATGGTTTTTTGGGGTCCCTGTACTGTTAGGAGGGTCTAATGTCGCATAATACACACACCAGGTGCTTATATTGCAGCAGCCAGCGCGTCAGCCGTGAAAATGTATATACACTATTGTCATTTGGGGGTCTCTGTACGCCACATTGTTTGGTATATCTATGCATACTGGGCATCAAAGTGTTCAGTAGACCCCTGGCGTTCATATTTAGGATGTTTTATGCTGATACGTTACGAAATGTGTGGCATATAATGGGGTAGAATTCAAGCTTTGTGACGATTTTCAGAAATTTGATAAAAACCGTTATGTTCAGCATTGCTTTGCAGTTTGGCAGTTTGCAGTAGAAACACTTATTTACCCATATTGGATTTGTCAGAATGTGTACTTTCTGAAAATATATGGTTTTCTGGGGTCTCTGTACTGTTAGGGGGGTCTAATGTCGCATGATACACACTCCAGGTGCTCATATTGCAGCAGCCAGAGCGTCAGCCGTGAATGTATATACACTATTGTCATTTGGGGGTCTCTGTGCGCCACATAGTTTGGTATATCTATGCATATTGGGCATCAAAGTGTTCAGTAGACCCCTGGCGTTCATATTTAGGATGTTTTATGCTGATAAGTTACGAAATGTGGGGCATATAATGGGGTAAAATTCAAGCTTTGTGACGATTTTCAGAAATTTGATAAAAACCGTTATGTTTAGCATTGCTTTGCAGTTTGGCAGTTTGCAGTAGAAACACTTATTTACCCATATTGGATTCGTCAGAATGTGTACTTTCTGAAAATATATGGTTTTCTGGGGTCTCTGTACTGTTAGGGGGGTCTAATGTTGCATAATACACACACCAGGTGCTTATATTGCAGCAGCCAGCGCGTCAGCCGTGAAAATGTATATTCACTATTGTCATTTGGGGGTCTCTGTACGCCACATAGTTTGGTATATCTATGCATACTGGGCATCAAAGTGTTCAGTAGACCCCTGGCGTTCATATTTAGGATGTTTTATGCTGATACGTTACAAAATGTGTGGCATATAATGGGGTAGAATTCAAGCTTTGTGACGATTTTCAGAAATTTGATAAAAACCGTTATGTTCAGCATTGCTTTGCAGTTTGGCAGTTTGCAGTAGAAACACTTATTTACCCATATTGGATTTGTCAGAATGTGTACTTTCTGAAAATATATGGTTTTCTGGGGTCTCTGTACTGTTAGGGGGGTCTAATGTTGCATAATACACACTCCAGGTGCTCATATTGCAGCAGCCAGAGCGTCAGCCGTGAAAATGTATATACACTATTGTCATTTGGGGGTCTCTGTGCGCCACATAGTTTGGTATATCTATGCATACTGGGCATCAAAGTGTTCAGTAGACCCCTGGCGTTCATATTTAGGATGTTTTATGCTGATAAGTTACGAAATGTGGGGCATATAATGGGGTAAAATTCAAGCTTTGTGACGATTTTCAGAAATTTGATAAAAACCATTATGTTCAGCATTGCTTTGCAGTTTGGCAGTTTGCAGTAGAAACACCTATTTACCCATATTGGATTCGTCAGAATGTGTACTTTCTGAAAATATATGGTTTTCTGGGGTCTCTGTACTGTTAGGGGGGTCTAATGTCGCATAATACACACACCGGGTGCTTATATTGCAGCAGCCAGCGCGTCAGCTGTGAAATTGTATATACACTATTGTCATTTGGGGGTCTCTGTGCGCCACATAGTTTGGTATATCTATGCATATTGGGCATCAAAGTGTTCAGTAGACCCCTGGCGTTCATATTTAGGATGTTTTAATCTGATAAGTTACGAAATGTGGAGCATATAATGGGGTAAAATTCAAGCTTTGTGACGATTTTCCGAAATTTGATAAAAACCGTTATGTTCAGCATTGCTTTGCAGTTTGGCAGTTTGCAGTAGAAACACTTATTTACCCATGTTGGATTCGTCAGAATGTGTACTTTCTGAAAATATATGTTTTTCTGGGGTCACTGAACTGTTAGGTGGGCTAATGTCGCATAATACACACACCGGGTGGTTATATTGCAGCAGCCAGCGCGTCAGCCGTGAAAATGTCTATACATATTGTCATTTGGGGGTCTCTGTGCGCCACATAGTTTGGTATATCTATGCACATTGGGCATCAAACTGTTTAGTAGACCCATATGTTTATATTTAGGATGCTTTATGCTGGTAATGATACATGGACAATACGATGCTGGAAAGTTGAAGCTTTGAGGAATATTTCCAGATATTTTACCAAAACCGCCAAATTTGGCAAAGCCTTGCGACTCAGTAGTTTGGAGCAGAAAGGCATGGGTACCCATTTTAGATTCTGTAGAATGTGCACTTTCCAAAAATATATGGGGTTGGGGGGTAAACATATATTTCTGTGTTTTTACCCCACAAAAATGCAGTCAATGTGTTGATTTTTCATTAGCTGAAGTTACCCACCGGACAATTTGTATGTGCTAACTTCATTTTGGGGCCTCTAAATGCCAGATACTTTGGTAAACTTATGAACAATGGCCACCAAAATGTTCAGAGGAACCCTGGCAATCATATTTAGGGTGCTTTTTCTTAGTACGTAATGACACATGGGTGATATGGTGCTGGGAAGTTGAAGCTTTGAGGCAATTTTCAGATATTTCACCAAAACCGACAACTTTGGGAAAGCCTTGCGACTCAGTAGTTTGGAGCAATAAGGCATGGGTACCCATTTTAGATTCTGTAGAATGTGTACTTTCCAAAAATGTATGGGTTTGGGGGGTAAACATATATTTCTGTGTTTTTACCCCACAAAAATGCAGTCAATGTGTTGATTTTTCATTAGCTGAAGTTACCCACGGGACTGTTTGTATGCGCTAACTTCATTTTGGGGCCTCTAAATGTCAGATACTTTGGTAAACCTATGAACAATGGCCACCAAACTGTTCGGAGGAACCTTGGCAATCATATTTAGGGTGCTTTTTCTTGGTGCATAACGATACATGGGTGATATGGTGCTGAGAAGTTGAAGCTTTGAGGCAATTTTCAGATATTTCACCAAAACCGACAATTGTGGGAAAGGCATGGGTTTGGAGCAGAAAGGCATGGGTACCCATTTTAGATTCTGTAGAATGTTTACTTTCCAAAAACATATGGGTTTTGGGGGGTAAACATATATTTCTGTGTTTTCATATTTAGGGTGCTTTTTCTTAGTACGTAATGACACATGGGTGATATGGTGCTGGGAAGTTGAAGCTTTGAGGCAATTTTCAGATATTTCACCAAAACCGACAACTTTGGGAAAGCCTTGCGACTCAGTAGTTTGGAGCAGAAAGGCATGGGTACCCATTTTAGATTCAGTAGAATGTGTACTTTCCAAAAATATATGGGTTTGGGGGTTAACATATATTTCTGTGTTTTTACCCCACAAAAATGCAGTCAATGTGTTGATTTTTCATTCGATGAAGTTACCCACAGGACTATTTGTATGCGCTAACTTCATTTTGAGGCCTCTAAATGCCAGATACTTTGGTAAACCTATGAACAATGGCCACCAAACTGTTTGGAGGAACCCTGGCAATCATATTTAGGGTGCTTTTTCTTGGTGCGTAACGATACATGGGTGATATGGTGCTGGGAAGTTGAAGCTTTGAGGCAATTTTCAGATATTTCACCAAAACCGACAATTGTGGGAAAGCCTTGCGACTCAGTAGTTTGGAGCAGAAAGGCATGGGTACCCATTTTAGATTCGGTAGAATGTGTACTTTCCAAAAATATATGGGTTTTGGGGGGTAAACATATATTTCTGTGTTTTTACCCCACAAAAATGCAGTCAATGTGTTGATCTTTCATTAGCTGAAGTTACCCACGGGACTGTTTGTATGCGCTAACTTCATTTTGGGGCCTCTAAATGCCAGATACTTTGGTAAACTTATGAACAATGACCACCAAAATGTTCAGAGGAACCCTGGCAATCATATTTAGGGTGCTTTTTCTTAGTACATAATGATACATGGGCGATATGGTGCTGGGAAGTTGAAGGTTTGAGGAAATTTTCAGATATTTCACCAAAACCGACAATTGTGGGAAAGCCTTGCGACTCAGTAGTTTGGAGCAGAAAGGCATGGGTACCCATTTTAGATTCAGTAGAATGTGTACTTTCCAAAAATATATGGGTTTGGGGGGTAAACATATATTTCTGTGTTTTTACCCCACAAAAAATGCAGTCAATGTGTTGATTTCTCAGTAGCTGAAGTAAAGTCCTGAAGAATTTGGATGTGCTAACTACATATTGGTGTCTCTAAATGCCAGATACTTTGGTAAACCTATGCATAATGGGTATCAAATTGTTCAGTGGACCCCTGGCAATCATATTTCAGGTGCTTTTTCTTGGTACCTAATATAGTTTGGGATATGCGGAGCAGCAAAATAAAACCTTTGAAATGATTTTTCCGAATTTTGAATTTTTTGTTGAAAAACCGCTATGTTCAGACAAGCTTTTATGTTTGGTAGTTGGGAGTAGAGAGACATAGTTACCCATTTTGTAATCGGCAGAATGTGTACTTTTCAAAAATGTATGGTTTTCTGGGGTAAACCTACGGTTTCAGGATTTTTTGCCTTGGAATCTAAAGCATGCCGTTTTCTGCCTTAGTGCTTTCAAAATTCGGTAATATACTGCCGGGAGTTTTTGCTGTACAGAAATCCTAAATCTCCCTAAAACTATACATATCTGGTATTGGCACGTTCGAGAGACATAAGGCTTTCCAAATCAGTTGGATTTTCATCCGTAAAATGAAATATTTTTCTGGTATAAATTGATATACGATGAAAAATGGTAATTTTTCATTTTTTTTTGGTATTTAGCGCTATAAATTTTTTTGCACAGGTGGAAATACATGAAAACTCAGGCAGATTTAGAAAGCTCAGTTTCTACCGAAAAAAACAATGTATAGTTTTCCTAGGTAAACTATAGGTTTCCCCTCAGAAAATGCCCCTACAGTGAGAGAGCACAAAATGTTTCAAAAACGGCTGGCATTTCGCGTAACCAAAATGTGAAATTCTGCTGGCACTTAAAGGGTTAAAAGCCGCATAGCAGTTGGCGGGGGAGGATTTAGCACACACTTTGAAACCAAGGCATAGGAATTGTTCATATAAATGCTATTAAGATGAGAGGTAAGATACCTATTTTACTATGATTAAAGGTGAACAAGTTAGGGACCACCGTATGGGGTTTACCTTGACGTGGTATGGTGGCTTATCAATTTTATGATCATAACTTTGTAACTAAACAACCCTGTTTCAAAACTATATGCACTAGCTTTTTTATTTGAATTACTGAGACAGGGAATTAGACTTTTTTGAAATTGGCCTCAGGTGTGCACCCACAACCTTTCTTTTTTCTATTTGTATTCGCTGGGAGCTTTGGCTGAGCCCCATGTGGTTTGTTGCACCCTCATACCCACCCTTTAGATTTTTGGTGGTCCTACTGTCCCTTTAACATTGTGCTTTGGTTTGTGCAATCACTCTCCCTTAAAAGCCGAAAATGCTAGCGGCATGGGAGGACCTAGCCTGAAGGCAGTCTCTCCCATTTAAAAGCCGCATAGCAGTTGGCGGGGGAGGATTCAGCACACACTTTGAAACCAAGGCATAGGAATTGTTCATATAAATGCTATTAAGATGAGAGGTAAGATACCTATTTCACTATGATTAAAGGTGAACAAGTTAGGGACCACCGTATGGGGTTTACCTTGACGTGGTATGGTGGCTTATCAATTTTATGATCATAACTTTGTAACTAAACAACCCTGTTTCAAAACTATATGCACTAGCTTTTTTATTTGAATTACTGAGACAGGGAATTAGACTTTTTTGAAATTGGCCTCAGGTGTGCACCCACAACCTTTCTTTCTTCTTCCACTTAGTTGGGCCCTTATTGTAGGATAGAGGAACAGATCTTGCTGTTTCAATACTGGTGGAAAGATGGCAAGGATAACAAGCCTCTACACTCCATGTTAGAGTTTCAAGGTGCTCTGCTAAATAAACTTGACTACCTTTCGCTCTGAGAGCAGCCATCAATGAAGATCTAGCCTACACTAGCTTCTCGATTTAGCAACTGTATTTATTTTAGGCATGACCGAATCTGGTCAACAAATTGGTGGGCCAAATCAGGTTGACATGAGTGTTGAGAGCCAAGTTCAATGACTACATTACATTACACGTCTATGCAGACTTAGTGGCAAAGATTTGAGTCCACAGCCCGATGCAGTGTTTGTTTGATGGCATTTTAAAACCAGCCCAATGATAATTGGGCACGCAGATATTAGTCAGGAAAGCCATTTTATTGGCATTATACACAAGCTAATAAGCTGCTGTCTTAAAGGAGAAGGAAAGCTACGGAGGCATTTTATTGCCAATAGATTAGCTGCAATAGTGCAAGCTAGAATGCTACATTTATTCTGTAGAATGTTTTACCATACCTGAGTAAAAAATTTTAGAAGCTCTCGGTTTAGGATAGCAGCTGCAGGATTAGCTTGGTGTGACATCACTTCCTGCCTGAGTCTCTCCATGCTCACTTATAGCTCTGGGCTCAGATTACAGCAGAGAAGGGGGGGTGGAAGAGGAGCAAACTGAGCATGCTCAAGCCCGGGGCAAAGAGGTTTAAGCTGAAGGCAGGAAGTCTGATACAGTAGCCCATGAGTACACAATAGAAGGAAAGGAATGCAGTGTTTCTTTTGACAGAGGACTCAGAGCAGCATCACTTTGAGGGTTTACTGGTATATTTAGGTGGAGCTTTCTGATAAGGCTTACTTAGTTTTAATCTTTCCTTCTCCTTTAATCAGAAAATGGTGATTCAATCGACTATGTTATGTACAGCCCTATCTACATCCTAAGTGCCATCAGTAATACCCCTATCTCTTTTTGCAGGCTGGTGCTTACAGGATATAGTCTCTTGTTCTGCTAAAGGCAACCGGTCATGAGTCAGAAAGGACTTAACAGTACAGTCACTACATGATAGGACCTATTAACTATGCATTTTTCACAAAAATAAAACAAACTATTTATTTTAAAAAGAAGAAAATGTAGTCACTGCTATTGCACATGGCAGTAGAGGCGTTAAATAGGTAAAACTGGTGTTTTATTTAAACTCTTCCATTATAAAGACATCACCAGCCTAATCCATATAGTGAATTAACCTTTATCCCTTACCTCAACCTTTAAACCCAAAAGACTCCACGTGGCAGTATCCTTATCCACAATAAAATAAATGAACGTAATTGAACTCAATTAAATGAACATAAGCCACACCCATCCCAGAAAAGAAACCATGCAGTAGCACTAAAATTAATTAGGGAAACACTATAGTGTCTCATTATATTGCCCTCCATTGTTACACCTGTCACAATAATGATTAATCTAATGGAAAAAAAAATCAACGCTCTTCAGTTTATCCAAGAGAGCAAACATACCCCCCAAATCGGACGACGGCTGTGAAAAATCTTGGATACGGTGGCTCGGAGTTGGAAAAACAGAGTGTGCCATCTAGGCCTTTTCATCATTTTTAATTGATCATTAGCTTGTGACAGCTCCTCATTCACATACAGTAGCTGAGTAGCATGGTGGTTAGCAAGAAGGCATGCACGCTATTACATCTAATTGCCACGTTCCGTTTTATTTGGAGCACATTCTATTTGTTTAAAGAGCCTTTGTAAACCATCTCAGAAGGAACGTTAACCAAATTAATACATTTTCAGACCAAAAGAGTAGACTTGTAACAAGTATACCCATATTAAGCCAGGTAAAATGAAATAATGTTACTCCCTGGGGTTTATTAACCAAAGCAGTGGTGGTGAGCAGTTGGAGGCGATACCTGTTTTCTCTTCTATTCCCTTGAAAAACTAGGTAGATCAGGCTAATGACTTATTTGTTGCCCTAGTTATGGATAGATGGCTGATGCACCAATTTCTCCCTATATTTGTAACTTTATTCTGAAGCAAGGGAGCCCTGGAACAAAATGTTATCCCCCAAGGAGGGCTTGAACCAAAAAAGTCCAGCAACTTCAGTTGTAACAGGACCTCATCTGGCCAAGTATGTACACCCTGAATTGGTGTCCCCCTCCATGTTACCAGGTCTACACACTTGTAGCTTCTTGAAGGCAAGAACTCACTGCCTTTTTGTTGAAGAACATTTTGGATGAAGAAGGGGCTTACAAAAGAACATCTGGGTTTTAGGATAGAATGTAGGTGTGTTTGGGAATAGCATACTGTGTCCTATTGTGTACTGATTATATCGAATGAATGTCCCCCAAAGGGACACTGCCCACCACCAGGGTTGGACTGGGCCGCCGGGAGACCAGGAAAAAGCCCGGTGGGCCCTCGGGCCCCATTGGCCCAGATCCGCTATCACCTGGTCCAGATCCACTTTCACTTAGCGCTCCATGATCTCTCCCTGCCCCAACCAATACAAGAAAACCAGGTACATGTTGGTCAGAGGAGGGAGGAGGTGGATAGAGGAGGTTTGCGGGCAGCTGGCATCAGGGGCCATGAAGTCAGGGGGAGGGGGGTGGAAACGATGTCAACCAGAACATACATTCAACACAAATGTATCTGATTCAAGCATAATGGCACATTGGCAACAACTACCTCCTGCAGCTGCAATTAAGCTGGAAATTTGCATTGTGGGTAAAAAAACATGATCAATTCCATCTGAATATTTACTTTGCAATTGTGTGTAAATGACCCGATACAGGCAAACTCTCCTAAATTATAATTTATCTAGGGAACGGATAAGAATGCTAAGAGGGTTGAGCTCAATATGTAGATCCTTTGCTCGATATCAGCAGTATTTTCACCACTTTTCTTTATACTGTAGGCTCCATTAAGCAGCAGAAAAAAAAAAAAAGATCGATTATTAAAGATATCAACCCAAAGAGCAATAGGTTGAGATCTAAGGCATAGAGGAGGGGCAGACAATATTTGATTGACAGCTGAGATTTTTAAATAAGCTTACAACAGCAATAAACGCTTTAATAAAAAATAGAAATTGGATTTCAGGTTTAATCTGAAAAGGACTTTTATAATACAGCTTTTTTTGTCTGGGTAACAGGTCCACTTTAACCTTAATTATGTACATTCCAGGGATCCTCAGTTTCAGCATGGCCGCCACAACACATTTTCATCATCAAAACAAAAAAGCACATATTGTGATTGTGTTGGGGTGGGGGGGGGGGCTGGGGATTATTTGCAGTTTGCAGAATTTACATTCGGTAGAGAGAAAATATCACGATTCTTACAGGACTTATTCTATAAATGGGAACCGTTAGCCGGAAAACCCATTATCCAGAAAGCTCTGAATTACGGAAAGGTCATCTCGCACAGACTCCATTTTAACCAAATAATTTTAAAAAGTGATTTCCTTTTTCTCTGTAAAAATAAAACAGTCGCTTGTACTTGATCACAACTAAGATATAATTAATCCTTATTGGAAGCAAAATCAGCCGATTGGGTTTATTTAATTTTTACATGATTTTCTAGTAGACTTAAGGTACAAAGAACCTAATTAAGGAAAGATCTGTTATCTGGAAAACTCCAGGTTCCAAGCATTCTGCATAACAGGTCCCATACCTGTACTAATGAGCCGAAAAACTCACCTTTCAGCAGAAAAGGCATTTAATTATTAACATCATGCAGGCAAGTGAGAATTACCTCTCACACAATCCTTCACTGCTTTACCAACAAACAACTCTCAGTTAACCAGATGGTGCATCATAGGAGCTACCTAAGATGGAAAGCTCATTTCCACTAGAAAAACAGAAATTTTAGCATTTTCTAAAAGAAGACGAAAAAGAAAAGCAAACCTAGTTGATTTTACTTATTACTATAGACAGACCATGTCCTGGATGAATAAGAACCCTCACAGACATATTGCAGGATGAAGAGCTCTTGACTAAAAAGCTGTAGATAAGCACAAAAAAAGGATCCAGGATTCGGTTCAGGATTCAGCAGGATTCGGATTTGGCCGAAACCTTCTGCCCGGCCGACCTGAATCCTAATTTGCATATGCAAATTAGGGACGGGAGGGAAACCGCATGACTTTTTCTCACAAAACAAGGAAGTAAAAAAGGTTTTCCCCTTCCCACCCCTAATTTGAATATGCAAATTAGGATTCGGATTTGGTATTCGGTCGAATCTTTCGCGAAGGCCGAATCCAAAAAAAGTGGATTCGGTGCATCCCTATTAAAAATACAAAAACACTTGCATGTTATTCTCTATACGATACTATGGGCCGATTTAATAAGGGTCGAATTGAAAATTACATTTTTGGTCAAAACTGTCAAATTCGACTAGGGAATTATCCAAACTCGATTTGAGTTTATTTTAAAAATTCAAATTAGATTTTCAAGATTTAACATATGCTGGGCCTTTAAGAATTCCGAATTCGACTAGTCGCCATCTAAAACCTGCCGAATTACTGTATAAGTCAATGGGAGAGGTGCAGTGACCAATTTGGAGTTGTTTGTAGAGTACCTTCGGTAATCTGAGAATGTGACCGGCGAATCGGCACATGTGCAGTTGGAACAATTTCCCGGTTCGCTACAACTGCACATGCGCCGAAATCGACGGAAATTGCCAAAGTGCCAGAAGAAGACACGTAGACCCAGAAGTTTCCCCCTCCCTTCCCCCCTGCCTAATGTAATCTGAGCCCAGAGCTATGAGCAGGGCCGCCATCAGGGGGGGACAGGGGGGACAAGCGTACCAGGCCCGGGCATGAAGGGGGGCCCGGCAGCGCTGCATTTTTTGAAGATCCGGGCCCCCCTTACGAGCGCCCGAGCCGTACGTCTTGCCTCTGTGCTGCCGAATGCGGAAGTGCCGAAAAGCCGAAGCCGATGCGCCGAAAAGACCCGAAGTCACGGAAAAAGCCGAAGTCACGAAGCGCCGAAAAGACCCGAAGTCACGAAAACAGCCGAAGTCCTGAAGCAGCGCAAAGACCCGAAGTCACGAAAACAGCCGAAGTCCTGAAGCAGCGCAAAGACCCGAAGTCACGAAAGGAGGTGAAGTTGAAGTACTGAAGCCGTGAGTTCAATTCTACTGAACACCAGTTTGTGTATTTTTTTTTTTTTTAATCTCCTGGCCACCAATGTATTATTTTAATATTCTATAGGCCCCTGCAACCAATCTTTTTTTTTAAAACATGTTTTTTTGGGGCCCCAATTTTTTTTTTAACTCGTAAGGGGCCCCTGACGCCAATGTTTTTTTTCAAATTTTTTTTTTTTTTTTTCAAATTTTTTTTGGGGCCCCAATTTGTTTTTAACTTGTAAGGGGGCCCCTGCCGCCAATGTTTTTTTTTTTTTCAAAAAAATTTTTTTTTTTTTTTCAAATTTTTTTTTGGGGCCCCAATTTGTTTTTAACTTATAAGGGGGCCCCTGCCGCCAATGTTTTTTTTTGTTTTTTCAAAAAAATTTTTTTTTTTTTTTAATTTTTTTTTGGGGCCCCAATTTGTTTTTAACTTATAAGGGGGCCCCTGCCGCCAATGTTTTTTTTTTTTTTTTTTTTTTTAATTTTTTTTTTTTTAATTTTTTTTTGGGGCCCCAATTTGTTTTTAACTTGTAAGGGGGCCCCTGCCACCAGTTTTTTTTTTTTTTCAAATTTTTTTTTGGGGCCCCAATTTGTTTTTAACTTATAAGGGGGCCCCTGCCACCAATGTTTGTTTATTTTTTAGTTTTTTTTACATTTTTTTTGTTGGGGCCCCAAGTTTTTTTTAACTTATAAGGGGGCCCCTGCCACCAATGTTTTTTTTAAAAAAAAAAAATTTTAATTTTTTTTTTTTTTGGGGCCCCAATTTTTTATAAGGGGGCCCTGACCATCAATAGCTTTTTACAACTTGTGTGGGGGGGTTACTTTTTTAGCGCTGATGTCTGTGTGGTCTTTTAACTGCGATGTGGAGTGGGCGGGAAATGGGGTGGAGCTTGGTCGTCAGTGTGGGCGGGGCCCAGGGGGCCCCAAAAATTTTGTTGTACGGGGCCCCGTGATTTCTAATGGCGGCCCTGGCTATGAGTGAGCAGGGAGAGACTTAGGCAGGTCACACCAAGCTAATATGGCAGCTGCTATCCTAAACAAACACAGAGCTTCTAGAGCTGTTCACTTAGGTATGGTAAAGCATCCTGCAGAATAAATATAGTGTTATAGTATTATAAGTTAGTTATAGAATTGTGGCTAATAATTTTCAATAAACTGTAGCGGTCATCTTTAAAGGCCACTGTGATGAGTGCTGAACAAAGGGCGTTGAGAAGATTGTTCCTGAAGAACCAGGCAAACTTCCTTGGTGCCACCGCTTGACACCCTCATTCTCAAACATCCTGGCTCCTTGTTTGTGTAACAGATGAGACATGACTGTGGGGCACAAGAGATTTACAGAGGACTGAGATCTGCTGAGTTGCACTTCAGAGAAATGCCTACAAAGATCTAAGGAACGCCTCCTGGCCAGCACATACGTAGAATGTTAATCACCAAAGCCGTCAAATATATTGCCAGCATATGCATTACGAACAATCTTATTTTCTACTGATACAACTTCAAAACAGATGTCTGAAAGTTTTATAGCTCTCAATGGGCAGATAAAGGGTTGACTGTAGGCCTTCACATCTTTGGCTAGTAGGTGCTGAAGAGCACCGAATATTGACATCAAATCAATAACAGCCTACCATATACCAAAAGACACATGCCTAGTGTATTGGCGGCCTATACAGCATCTAAATGTGGTGGTGGAGCTGAAGGGGAGGGGTACCCCTCCCTATGGTGACTAGTGGTGGAGAAGAGGCAGTGGATGCCCTAGGATATTCAGCTCTGCATGTCAATTATCCCTCGTGGAGCCTATGGGGCAAATTCACTAAGGGGCATGTTTACTAACATTGGAGATAAATATCTGGAGAGATTTCTGGAGATGTTGCCCATGGCAACCAATAGAACTTCAGCCATAAAGCAGGGCAGGACTGCGGCTTACAATGTGGATCAGATAGGATCTGTGCAGCCACTGGGACAAAGTGCTCGGTATATACAGAAAGCCATAATCTCAGACATTAAGCAGAGCAGGATCCAGTTTCAATCTTAAGCCTAAAAAATATTAACTGTAGCTCTTATGGTTAAAAGAACAGTAATATTAAAGAATGAAAGTGTTTTAAAGTAATAAAATAATATAATGTAGTGTTGCCTTGCACATGTAAAACTGGTGTGTTTACTTCAGAAACAATACTTTTATTTATATAACAAGCTGCTGTGTAGCTATGGTGGGAAGCCATTCAAAGGAGAAAAGGCTCAGGTTACACAGCAGATAAGCTCTGTAGAACTTAATGGTGTTATCTATTATCCACTATTTATCCTGTGCCATATAGACTTTTTTCAATTTCCGCCATTGCTACACAGCAGCTTGTTTATATGAACTATAGTAGTGTTTCTGAAGCAAACACACCAGTTTTACCAATGCAGGGCAACACTACATTATATTTGCATTACTTTAAACACTTTTATTTTTTGATGTTACTGTTACTTTAAAGAACAAAAGCTACGAGTATACCCGTAACTCATCCAAGTGTCTGGGGGCCTTGAATGTTTCTAGAAATGAGATGAACAGTCAGTGTTATTTATGAACAAGGGATACTTAGTCACCCATCTCATTTCGTCCTTTTGCAGCAGCATCACATTTACTCCATCTGCGGTTTTGCTCAACTGTATGGTGCTGAGTTACTAACATGGGTGTTACATTACACCAGCACATTTACTCACAATCACCAGTCAGATCTTTCATTTCTATTTTAAAATAGTAGCCGTCTGCTGATTGGTTGCTACTGGTAAGTAAACTGCTGCAACTTATCACATACAGGTATACAGTTAGGTACATAAATATTTGAACCACAATCACACAATCGTTTTGGCTCTTTACACCGACACAGTTCATTTGATATGAAGCAATAAAGATGCTGTCGAATTGCAGACTTTTAGATTTATTGTTTCATATGTTTAGGAACCACAGTTTTTTCTTATACACGAGTAGTGCCCCCAGGAGCTCCAGCGTAATTGGACAAACTAATAATCATAAACATAATGATCATATTCATTACTCCTTAAAGGGGTGGTTCACCTTTAAAGTAACTTTTATTATGCCCAATTCTAAGCAACTTTTCAATTGGTGTTTAATATTTATTTTTGTATAGTTTTTTTTAGTTATTTGCCTTTTTCTTCTGACTTTCAAATGGGCATCATTGACCCCATCTAAAAAAACAAATGCTGGGTCTTCCCGATCGATATCAGGCCAAAAATTGTCCTGGTTTGATATTTTTTGGCGATTGAGGACCGCATTGGCTAGTTGATGTTGTCCTTCTCCCGTCTGTACCCATTTGCTTAGTAGTAATCTGATCAATTGGCCCTAGGGCCGAAAGATGGTATTAAAGGTGTGGTTCACCTTTAAGGTAACTTTAAGTATGTTATAGAATGGCCAATTCTAAGCAACTTTTCAATTGGTCTTTATTATCTTCTATAGTTTTATAGTTATTTGCCTTTTTCTTACGACTCTTTGCTACTTTCAAATGGGCATCACTGACCCATCTAAAAAACAAATGCTCTGTAAAGATACAAATTTATTGTTATTGATACTTTTTTATTCCTTATCTTTTCTATTCAGACCTCTCCTATTCATTTTCCAAACTCTTATTCACATCAGTGCATGGTTGCTAGGGTAGTATGGTTACTAGCGACCAGAATGCTTAAAATGCAAATTGAAGAGCTGCTGAATAAAAAGCTAAATTACTCAAAAACCTTAAATAATAAAAATGAAAACCAACTGCAAATTGTCTCAGAATATCACTCTCTACTTCATACTAAAAGGTGAACAACCTCTTTAACCAGATATTGCCCTGCCTTTGGTGGACATATCGGGTTAAAGGAGAACTAAAGCCTAAAAACGAATGTAGCTAAATATGCCATATTTTATTTACTGAACTTTTTGCAGCAGCCTAAAGTTTCAGCTTGTCAATAGCAGCAATGATCCGGGACTTCAAACTTGTCACAGGGGGTCACCATCTTGGAAAGTGTCTGTGACACTCACATGCTCAGTGGGCTCTGATTGGCTGTTGAGAAGCTAAGCTTAGGGCTCGTCACTAATTATCCAGCAGAAAATGAGCTTCCCTGACTGTAATTTAAGCTGATGCTACAGGTTTGCTGATTATTAAATGCTGATGCTAATTGCACTGGTTTCTGTGCTGCCATGTAGTAATTATGTGTATTAATTACTAATCAGCCTTATATTGTGACATTTCTATTCTATGTGTA
Source organism: Xenopus petersii (assembly GCA_038501925.1). NCBI lineage: Eukaryota > Metazoa > Chordata > Amphibia > Anura > Pipidae > Xenopus > Xenopus petersii. Next base: position 135,660,407 of record CM076681.1, read on the forward strand.
CTGTATATTGTGAGTGGGTCCCTAAGCTCAGTAAGTGACAGCAGCACAGAGCATGTGCAGTGAATCAGCAGAAGATGGGGAGCTACTGGGGCATCTTTGGAGACACAGATCTTTACTGCTAAAGGGCTGTGGTTGCCTTGGGCTGGTACAGAAGCACAAAACATCATGTACAACATTTCTAGCTACTTCTTTAGTTAGGCATTAGTTCTCTTTTAAGTTGCACTAGTGTGTCGACCTTACCAAACGAGCGGATCTTATTGTGTACCGTTATCTCTCTGATGGAACTGCTTCAGCAGCAATGGTCCGGTTACTTTTGGCTCCTTAAAAGTAGGGAACTACATATAAAAAGTGCTGTCATTCCTAAAACATGGGACCCTTAAGCTAAATGGGTCTTTCACCTTCGAGTTTACTTTTAGTATGATGTAGAGAGTGATATTCTGAGACAATTTGCAGTTAGGTTTCATTTTTTATGGGTTTGGAATTACTTATCTTTTTATTCAGCAGCTCTCCAGTTCACAATTTCATCAATCTAGTTGCTGGGGTGCAAATGACCCTAGCAACCATGTATAGTTATGAATAAGAGACTAGAATATGAATAGCAGAGGCCTGAATAGAAAGAGGATTAATTGCAGTAAATGTGCGACTTCCTGAAGAAGAATTGGCGACTGTATAACCTACAAGAAGTTAACGTAAAGGTGAATCAAAACTGGCAGCCTGAACTTTGTGTTCCCATGATACAACTGCAGTTCCAAAGCCATAACATTAGAATATACACACACATACTGCACATAAAGTAAAGAAAGGCAAATGGAGCAGGTCGGGCCCTCATTTCACTTTAGAGCCCATGGAATAAAGGCTGATAATGAACTCCCAGGCTGTGCAGCACAATAAAGCAAAGAGAAAGTAAAGTGACCCATTGGTGCTCCCCCCCCCCCAAAGCAGGGACCAGTGGAATGATCCGATACAGGAAGCTGTAGAAGTATCCTCAGCCTGTATAAAGACCAATAGGAAGACTCAGTGTGAGGGAAATGTACAGGGAACAGAAGCTGCAGCTCTCTGAGTATTTACCTGCCCGGGGGGATCCCTGGCTCATTCGATCAGTCGCTTCCTTCCCTCCCCAAGTCTGCAGGCCCCATGGAACATCCCCGGACGGAGAGTTACGAGCTCCTAATTGCCACAGGTTTCAGGTGACAGCTTCGGGTCACCGTCGGATGACGTCACGCGGTCGCAGGGGCTCTGACGCTGGGAGACAGGGGCGGGGCTGTGCGTGGGCGGATGTGTTTAGGTGGTGAGGCACACGGGAGTTTGGTACTTTTTTCCCACTTCCGTGCGCGCTGGGGATGATGGGAAAGCTGGCCTGAGATAACGGGTCTTCTTCACGTTGAACCTCAGCCTTGTCTGCCGTTTTTTGTTTGTCAATTATGGGCTCAGTGATACAATTCTGATACTTTTTGTAAAAACAAAAAAATGCACATTTTATTTACAGTTGCGCGTTGGGAATAAAAACAGCAGTTTCCTTATAAAACGTAACCTCAAAATGAATAATAAATGAATAATTAAGCAACAGATAGCGTGTATCGTATTATATTTAAGTAAATCTTGCCCCTTTTACATACCTTGCCTTGAACCACCATTTTGTGATGGTCTGTGTGCTGCCTCAGAGATCACCTGACCAGAAATACTGCAGCTCTAACTGTAACAGGAAGTGATCACCTGACCAGACATACTACAGCTCCAACTAACAGGAAGTGATCACCTGACCAGAAATACTGCAGCTCTAACTGTAACAGGAAGTGATCACCTGACCAGACATACCATATCTCCCAACATTTTGGAAGTAAAAAGAGGGACAAAAATTGTTTTTCCGCACGCAGCCCAGCAATTTTTGACCACACCCCTTTCTGTGGCCACACCCCCTAATTACCATGTTCGTTTTACAAAATTTGGCAGGTTATGAAAGTTTGAAAATATTTCTCCTCATCTAAACTGTGTTTTTGTGTCTCAAAATTGTTACAAAGTATCTTAGTTGCACCAGTTAGCTGTTCTGGGCTCTCTGCTAAAAGCCAATTAAGTGAGAAACTTTGTTTCTTTTTCTGGCTGTTCAGTGCAGAGAAAAGAGGGACTTTCCAGTACAAATGAGGGACTGCGGGTTGAGCTGTCAAAAGAGGGACTGTCCCCCCGAAAAAGGGACAGTTGGGAGGTATGGACATACTACAGCTCCAACTAACAGGAAGTGATCTCCTGACCAGAAATACTGCAGCTCTAACTGTAACAGGAAGAGATCACCTGACCAGAAATACTGCAGCTCTAACTGTAACAGGAAGAGATCACCTGACCAGAAATACTGCAGCTCTAACTGTAACAGGAAGAGATCACCTGACCAGAAATACTGCAGCTCTAACTGTAACAGGAAGAGATCACCTGAACAGAAATACCGCAGCTCTAACTGTAACAGGAAGAGATCACCTGACCAGATACACTGCAGCTCTAACTGTAACAGGAAGAGATCACCTGACCAGAATACTGCAGCTCTAACTGTAACAGGAAGAGATCACCTGACCAGATACACTGCAGCTCTAACTGTAACAGGAAGAGATCACCTGACCAGAATACTGCAGCTCTAACTGTAACAGGGAGTGTGGAAGCAAAAGACACAACTCTGTCTGTTAATTGGCTCATGTGACCTAACATGTATGGTTTGTTTGTGTGCACCGTGAATCCTACGATCCCAGTGGGTGGCCCCTTATTTTTTAAAATGGCATTTTTCTATTTAGGATTACTGAATGGCACATACTGTTAAAAAAGTATTGTAACGCTAACTTGGCTAAGCAGACCATAAAGGGGTTAATGTCCAGCTAGTGCTTAGAGCATGGGTTACATGGGACTCAAACACTTTTCAGGCTAGGGCCTTCTCTAGATGGAATATTTCAGGAATGGTGTAGTGTAATTACAACTCCCACAGGCTACTGGGCAATAAAATAGGAATAATGGGTGCCAGGAGGTTCTTGCAGTATAACAGAATAACTTTTATTAGTCCGAGACAAATGATGCACAGGTTTACTTACATCAGTACAGTGGCATTGGCAGCATATATAGGCACACCCCACTCACACAGAGCTAGATGCCGAATATACAGGCACATATACAGGCACACCTGCTCACACAGAGCTCCCAAGGTAGATGCCGGGGAATTTCCTCCAGAGACAGCACGGGAACTCCCTGAGGCAATAGCGTCCACCTGAATAGAGGCACCTCATGATCTCAGACCCTTGACCTGGATCCTCACACTGGGGATCAGGGAACTCACTAGACCTAATCCCTATTAGGCTGTGTCCCTATATTAGAAGAGAGCTACCTCCTTTTTATCCCTCCTACTTGGAGCCAAGCTGCCCTTACTATCTGTACTCTCTATCTCACTCTCCTAGAGAGTCTATTACAGATATATCCCTGCCACTTACTAGCCTCATTCACGGGGTCCCTGCTCCCCGACTTATACTTCTAGAGGTACTGCTCCCTCTAGAGCAGGGCTGTCCCCCCCCCTTCTGTGGTCCCCCACCTACCCATGTGTAAGCTTAAAAATGGTATCATTTTAAGCTTGTGTATGCCTCTGTGTCCCCTGCTCTGCCTGTGTGTGCCATGCACACAAACCATCACAAAATGGTGGCTTAAGGCAAGAGATTTAAAAGAGCAAGATTTACTTAAATATATATTCCAGTTTGGTAAGATTCTTTAATATGGCATATTTATCAAGGGTCGTATTTTGAATTGAAAAAAATTCAAAATCCAAATTCAAAAAGACCAACCGAAATTAAGTTGAAGTTTTTTTTTGTTCGAAGAGGTCCATTTTCGATCGAATAGGTCCGTATTTGGCCGAATTCTAATTGTACGAATCGAAGTAATAGCGCAATCGATCAAATTAGATTCAAAGTTTTTCCCAAGAAAACGTTCAATTTTTCAAAGTCCACCAATTGACTCCAAATGGGTATCTTACTTTGCCACTGTTTTATTATTACAGAGAAAAAGGAAATCATTTTTAAATATATGGGAGATGTCCATTCCGTAATTTGGAGCTTTCTGGATGACAGGTATCCGGATAACGGATTCTATACCTGCACTTTATAACCTTTTCTAAAACATATCAGTTTTAGGTTGGCATGTTGTAGTGCTTTTATAGCTGATTGAAACAAGTGGGTCAAAGAAATGATGAATGTTGCTAAATAATGAAATAGATTTAAAGGGGAACTATCGCAAAAATAAAATTTAATATAAGCCTTATCATACTAAAATAGGAAACTTTCTAAACACACCAACTGTTTACTAAAATCCAAATTTATCTCATTATTTTAATAAAACAACTTAGACCAATCTCCCATCCACAATTTTACAAAACTTTGGTGAGGCAAAATTCTCGATAAAATAGTGAAGAATAATTTTACGTTTTTTCGGATTTGACGCCCAAAAACGACAGGGTATTTTCCAGGTTTTCTTCACCTGGCAAAGTGTTGCGATGGCTGTGAAGCCGTCGCTGGTGAATTTTTACCGCTTGGTAAATTTACACCCTGGCTCTAAGTAGGGATGCACCGAATCCAGGATTCGGTTCGGGATTCGGGCAGGATTCGGCCTTTTTCAGCAGGATTCGGATTCGGCCGAATCCTTCTACCGGGCCGAACCGAATCCTAATTTGCATATGCAAATTAGGAGCGGGGAGGGAAATTGCGTGACTTTTTGTCAGAGAACAAGGAAATAAAAAATGTTTTCCCCTTACCGCCCCTAATTTGCATATGCAAATTAGGGTTCGGTATTCGGCCGAATCTTTCACGAAGGATTCGGGGGTTCGGCCGAATCCAAAAAAGTATATTCGGTGCATCCCTAGCTCTAAGTGCAGCACCCTAGGCAACCTGTCCGGTCGCAGCGCCCAATAGGCATGCGCATGCACATCAAAAAGTTGAGCTCTTTGCCTCAGATGGCAACAAGAAGCCAGTAACAAGGGGCACCAGAAAGCCGCCACTAGTAACGTTAAGAGCCAAAGAGCCAAAATACCGGGTTTTAACCCGGAAATTCACTGACGATTCAGCCCCTCTTTGACCTGATCCGAGCTTATGTTTTTGAGCATAGATCAGTAGAGGGGGGCTGCAACAGCCCCAAGATTGCCCCTGAGCGCATGGAACATGAGGTCTATTGCCCATCCTAATTTTTTAGAGGACAGTGAAATGCGTGAACCTGGTAGCACTGCCTGTCGGTTGCAATAATTAAATCCATCAGTGACAGGTGCATTCCCTTAATGGAAATGACAGATTTCATGAACACATTCAGGCTTCTCCACCAGCTGAAACATCTTGTCATTGAATACACTTTGTGTGCCAGGAGCTTTACAACTTTATTGCTGTAGATTCATTGCTATTCCAATACAGCTGCCATTAGTCCTGTTTTGATTGTAACTTCATCATGACAGTCCACTGTGGACAGGTATTATACAGCTCACTTGGCCTTTAAAAAAAAACCTCTAGATGAAAAGTGTCAAATGGTTGCACAGCAGTGCACAGTGTGAAAAGATTTAAGTAATGTGTGACTGCAAACGAGCGGCCGAGTATAATTTACAGCACACCAAGAGGGCAGCAGATTTACTTGCCAGGAAAAAACATTTATCACTGTGTCAGGCGTTAACTTTGCTTCTAATAGAAGAGGCGTCTGGGGGAAAAATGAAATTCCTAGATGACTATTTTAGTAGAACATTAGCCTCATTTGTTTTAGGGTGACAGGACTAATTTTGAAGACGAAAACAAGGCTGGACATTTATGGAATCAAACTTGGCCATTTTAGCTCACAAAAGGGACACATTATATATTGCACATACTGTACACAAGCAATGGTGTTATTTTACTATGTAACCTAGTTGAAGTGTTAGGTCAGTGTTGCATTGAACAGAGTGTCTGAAACAGAGAGGCCGGAGGACTTACAGAATTATTTGACATGTATATGGGTGAAGAAATTGCTCCATCTTCCCCAGATGATTGCAACAAGCTCCACCTTTTATAGTATCATTTATTTTGCATAATACTAGAGAGGGTGGAGTAGAGTATGAGTGCTGGAGGATATAAGCTGGCCATTAACATAACAAAATATTTTTTTTTCATTACAAATTCAATAGGTATGCTGGTCAGACCAATATCTACATCTCACGGATTCTGGTCAGTTTGTTGATCAGCAGACGAAGAAGCAAAGAAAAACTGCAACTTGTCATGGCTTCAAATTGTTCTTAAAGTCAAGGCTGTCAACTTGAACTAACAATGGAAAGGTGGCCAGAATGGCTCCTTGTATAGTATCTGCCCATTTGGCACATGGGATGACCAGTAGGATACTGTACGGGATCAGCTCTTGTATGGCCAGTCCTGATAAGCTTGGTTAAAATATTTCGAATAACCATGTCAGGCAGTGCATGGTATCAGTACAGGTATAGGACCTGTTATTCGGAATGCTCAGGACCTGGGGTTTTCCGTCATTTGGATCTTCAAAGTCCCCAACCTCTGAAGTTCTGACTTGCCAAAGTCCTGAAACTGCGAAAAGACCCAAAGCCATGAAAGGAGTCAAAGTTGAAGTCCTGAAGCTGCGAAAAAGACCCAAAGCCACAAAAGGAGCCAAAGTTGAAGTCCTGAAGCTGTGAAAAGGCCCGAAGCCACGAAAGGAGACAAAGCCAAAGTCCTGAATCTGTGAAAAGGCCCAAAGTCACGAAAGGAGACAAAGCCAAAGTCCTGAATCTGTGAAAAGGCCCAAAGGCACGAAAGGAGCCAAAGTTGAAGTCCTGAAGCTGCGAAAGGCCCGAAGTTGAAGTCCTGAAGCCACAAGTTCAGTTCTACTGAACACCAATGCATTTTTTTTTTATATTAAACCCCTGGCCACCAATGTATTATTTTAATACTCTATAGACCCCTGCCATGTTTTTTTAAAAAAATATTCTCTGGGGCCCCAATGTTTCTTTTCGACTAGTAAGGGGGGGCCCTGGCACCAATGTTTTTTTAACTTATGAGGGCTCTGAACCCCAATGATTTTTTACATTTTTTTATGGGGGGCCCTGGCGCCAATGTTTTTTCAAAAACATGTGTGGGGGGTTTTACCATTTTTAGCGCTGATGTCTGTGTGGTCTTTTAACTGTGGGGTGGGTGGGACTTGGGGGATGGGGTGGGTAGGGCCCAAGGGGCCCAGAAAAATTTGTTGTATGGGGCCCTGTGATTTCTAATGGCGTCCCTGGCCACAGCCATCACTTGGGACATAGTGCCAGCTCAGTGATGTCATCATATAGCCACGTGATGTCATTGCACCACATTTGTTGGCAACATTCAAAATAAATAGACTCCAAAGACCTGGGGTCAATGCCCAAAAATAGGTCTTGCTCAATGAGTTTCTGACTTGACTCTCCTGCTTTGATTCTGACTATTCTAATCACTGCATGACCTGACTTTTGCCTTGATTTTGACCTTGAGCTTCTTTAACCTTTTGGATGCCACATATTGGACTATTTCTGTCTGTACCTCGGAAAGGCCACTGGGCCCTGACACTGTAATGTGCCTGCAGGACGTTGCTAAAGATATTTCCCATTCTGCCTTTTGTGTAGCTACCAGTTTTTATCCTATAACTTTTTCACCTTCTATAGCACTCTCTCCAAGAAGACACCACTGGGCATGATATCAGTGAGAATATGGACAACCAACAGTAGCCCATTGCAGAATCGCAGGATTCATCAGGAACATGTAAGATTAAACTGTACCCTTAACAGCCCAATCAGCTGAAGATCTCTGTCAGTTCATGTGGCCAAACTGTAAGTTCATTATTCAATCCTGGATTCAGTCTAGATTCAGAGGTAGAAGTAAGCCTATTACCCATATGAAGTTATATCCAACCCCTTTCATTCAAGGAGAGAACTAGTTGTATCTATTATGAAGATAATATAATGTTATATAAAACAGCTAATTAAAGTAACAGGGAATAATGAATCCTTTTGACAATAGCTTATGAAACTGCAAATTGAGTTCTGCGTGGTAAATGTAATGTAACACACTTTTTTCTCCAGAATAGAAAACAGTCGCAAAATAGATGACAATGGGAAAATAGTGTAATTATCTATTGCGACTGGAAAAAAAATGTAGGCAGCATTCAACTGAAAAATTGCAGTGTTCTGTAAAATCAGTTGTGTGCTGGTAAAAAAAAAAAAAATGAAAGAACCAGATTGAATAGAAGATGGATAGGAAAATTATAGATATGCAGTGGATTGTCATGTTTTGACTTTTTTTTTTTTACTATGGGTCACCTTCAGCTGAATAAGGAATATTATTATAGAATAAACTGAATACAAATGGGGGTAGAGATGTAAAATGTTACTTATAAACAAAGAAAGGATAGATATTGGTTTGGGACTAAATAGCCTGTGCTGCTTGGTAAAGTCTGCATAGCTGTTGGATGAACCTACTGTGATCTGGACAAATGGAGCGGCTAATATTACAGGTAACAAGTAGCACAGGTAATTAAACTAAGGTAGATACGAGTGCATTCTCTATCCATATATATGTAGTTAAAGGAGAACTAACCCTCCCCAAAAAAAGTCCCCATCTGCTACCCCCATTTTCCTTCCTCCCTGCTTCCTTCCTGTACAGTCCGCTATATAAAAAGTGTCCCTGAATGTCACATCGACCTCTCCATGAAGAGTAGAGCAGTGGAGCCATCTTCAGACCCTTTAGCTTTTCGGTGCATTTGTGCAGTAGGTACAAATACCAAACTGACTCCAACTGAACATTCCCAAAAAAGCTCAGCATCAGAGGTCCTTTACCAAAGGTATCCATGATGTACCCATGAGCTCTGCTGCGTTAGTCTGCATCAGGGCCACCATCATGGGGGGGGGCACAGGGGGTACTCCTGTACCAGGCCCTGGACTTAAGGGGGGGGCCCAACTGTTCTGCACTTTTCGAAAGAGCAGAGCCCCCCTTGACAGAGCTGAAGCCGTGGCACCTCTTCCAAATTCTCGAACCGGTGAAAAAGCCGAACAGCCGAAGTCCCGAAGCATTGAGAAGACCCAAAGCCACGAAAATAGACGAAGTTGAAGTCCTTAAGCGGCGAAAAGACTCAAAGCCACGAAAATAAACAAAGTTGATGTCCTGAAGAGGCGAAAAGATGCAATGCCAAGAAAATAGACGAAGTTGAAGTCCTGAAGATTTGAAAAGACCCGAAGCCACGAAAATAGACGTCCTGAAACCACAAGTTCAATTCTACTGAACACCAATGTGTGTTTATTTATTTATTCTTTTTTAAACCCCTGACACCAATGTATTTTTTAATATAGGGGGCTCTGTCCACCAAAACCTTTATGGGGCCCTGGCACAATGCTTTATTTATATGGGGGCTCTGACCACCAATGTTTTTTTTGTTTTTTTTAAACTGTTATGGGGGCCCTGGCACCAATAGTTTTTTTTTTAAGTTATGGGGGGGGGCCTGACCACAAATGATTTTTTAAAAATGTGGGACCCTGGCCGCCAATTTTTTTTAATTATAAGGGGGCCCTGACCACCAATGGTTTTTATAATTTGTGAGTGAGGGGTTTTACTGTTTTTTGTGCTGGTGTGGACTTTTACTGTGGTGTGGGGTGGCCGAAACTTGGGGTCGGGCTTGTGGGCGGTATCTTTTGCTGTATGGGGCCCCGTGATTTCTGATGGCGGCCCTGCTCTGCATGGTGTGACAGTCAGGGAGACTTTTTTAAATAGTGGACTGTGCCGACAAATGGGGGTGGGGTAGTGGATGGGGACTTTCTCTTCAGGGGTTATTTCTCCTTTAAGGTAATATGTTTCCAAAAATAATACTTTGATACTGAGCAGGTTTTGCGATATGCAGTTTGACTGGGTTGCATATTTTTACATTTCCAGACACATATATGGAGGACTTAATCAAACTGATTTAACCATTCAACTTCTGTTTTGTTTCCTATGTGAACAGGTGACAAGGCTTTGCAGTTAGGAATCAAATATTCACCAAATTGAGTTACACTTCATATTTTATACAGTTACTGCAGAGATGGTTTCAGATGGACGAATTGCGCAAGCGCTTGGTCATGGTCTGTCTAGGAGCGCAGTCTGTAGCAAGATGTGCTGCCAGCCAACTCTTAAAAAAATACTGGATGGTTGTAGCTGTGCTGGGGAATAGATTAATATATGGGGCAATTGGTAAACCCTTAAACCCTCCTTTTAATGTGCCCTAATTTAAACTTATGCTGATGGTTTCCTTGTTCTCTAAGTCCTCACAAGCATTCCGTCCCATTTGAAGTAAAGTTTGCACCATTTTACCAATCAAGTCATTGCTACAACACTCTTTTCTTGTTGAAGCTGTCTCTTGTACCCCCCCGGAACCTCCGAAAATCCTGTTCTAAGTTGTCTTTCTGTACATGAATCATTGACCCTGACCTTTAACCTAACACACTTGTATTTGACTTCTCTATGTTGTCTTTATCTTCCAGTTTACTTTATGGGTGTAGGTGGATAAGATCTGCTAGAAGAAAGCACGGGTCTTGATCCATGGGGGCAGATTTACTAAAGGGCACCATAAAGTGGTCGTCGTCGCTGGTGAAAATTTGCCAAAAATCAGATCCTCAGGCAGATTACCTATTTACTAACAGGCGTAGAGGACAATTCGCTAGGAAAAGAGTACATCGCTAATGAAGTTTCACTCCCTTTCGCCAGGCGATTTTTCATTACGGTGAAACGATTGTTGGTCAACAAATACATTAAAGAGGAAATTTTCCATAACGTTTCCTTCGCCAGCTGAGACCTTGCGAACGGATAAAATGCAGCTACATCCTCCTCAATCTTATGTCAGCGATATCTAGTGATGGGCAAATTTGTCCTGTTTCGCCTTGCCAAAATTTTGAGATTATATATATATATATATATATATATATATATATATATATATATATATATATATATATATATATGTGAATTTATGTACCCGCCCTATTCAAATTGACCTGAACGTAAGTGTACTAATAAGTTTGGCTCGGCAGAAATGAAAGTTAGCGAAAGTTCACTATGAATTGCTCGCGATGACGAGCTGAACTTCGCCAGCGTTCAGCTGCCGGACGCAACTTCACATTGAAATTCATCGTTTAGTGGTCTTTGGTCTTTGTGAAGACCAGGGGATGTATAGCTCTCCTGGTTAACATTTAAACCTAAGCGGTTTGTTGAATAACTTTCGTTGCATTGTACTGGCTCATCATGCAGATAAATAAATATCTGTTAGGAATGACAGAAAAATGTAAAAACTTTTCCACTGCTCATGAGATTGAATGCAAGAAAGGACAACACACATGCATGACATATTTCATAATGACACAGACACTTTTCTTTTCTCCGCTGGTACCTTACCTACATTGTTAAAATACATTTCTTTATTACTCTGCACAGCACATATTTTCTATTGTATATTTACAATGTATCCTAATTACTACATGTTCTTTATGCTAACTAGCAGATGGAACTACCCCTCAGGAGCCCATATTTTTTTTCCCACTTGTAGCTGTAGCCAAAAATGTGTTTGTAAGACCAGTATTTCATGCAGTGTTGTCTAACTGCGCCTGCAAAGAAGAACAACTGGATCCGCACACACACGATTGTTTGAAGTTGGGGAACTTCACCTTTTATTATGTCACCAACAGAATCAACGTTTCGGGGGTGTTAACCTTCATCAGGATGCAGATCCATGTGCAACTTTATACCCAAAGCCCCTCCTTCTTTACCCATAGTTCCACACATCAGTGCAACATTTAACCATTTATGTATTTACAAAAAATTCAACATTTGAAATACATAGTTCAATTAAGATAATGTCCAGTCTTTGCCATGATTCATCCAAAGTCCAGAGTCCAATCATGGATTCCATCCTTAATACATATATATGAAAAAATACTTATTGGAAGCACACTTATTAAAGTAAACCAGAAATACAATATAATTACTCACAGCCAGCGAGGTTCTTACTTAACCTTCATTTTTTTATGTAATATGTGGTGTTTATACAAATGGCCTGTAGATGTCACTGTGCTCAAGACTTATACTGTGCATATTTTCTATACAGCTTGTGGTGTTAGAATTGCTTACTGTTGTGTGATGGCTACATGAGCCTGCTAATAAAGCACTGTTGTACTCTACTCATCCTCGGCTACCCAAACACAACAAATTGGCCCCCCGGCAATTCTTATCTGTGAAAAAAAGAAGGAATGATCAACATTCACATACTGGTTCAGAGAAAACATGTGGAACTAAAATTTTCTTGAGACCTTTGGGACAAAGCGTTTTCAGTTTCCAGCAGTGGCGGAACCGGGGGAGCAGGGGGTGCGAGTGGGCCAGGGCCCGCACCCCCTCAGGGCCCCCCGGCAACCCGCATGCCACTAAAATTCGTGCCGAAAATCTCGTACAGAGGGGTGCCCGGCTTCGCGTCACGCACCAGGGCCCGCCCCCCTCTAGTTATGTTTCTAGTTTCCAGATCCAAAAACTGTCATGTCTTAGTAAAGACCTTTCATCATCTTTACCTGCATCTTTCCGTACAACCTCAAGGATCTGCCATCTCAGTTGGGAAATATTATGTTTCACTTCAAAGAAATGTTTTGCCAATAAAGTCTCTTTTTTAAACCTATCTTTCTCTTTTTTCCCGGCAATCATCAGTACCTTGCTCTTTAACCTCTTTTATGTTCGTTCATCCTCATCTTGAATGCCCTGGACGTCTGCCCCACATAACAGAGCCCACATGGACACTTTAGTAAGTAAATCACACCCTCAGTTTCGCATGTGACATCATTTTTCAATTTAACATCATACCCTTGGCTAGGATGTTTACATACCTCACCCCTGATAACGCCATTACAGTGCCTGCAATTAAAGCATGGAAAGGTGCCAGTTTTGTTGTACCTTACTTACTCGATTGTTTTTTTCTTGAAGTCAGTTGTGATGATTCCATCGGATATATTTTTGCCCTTTTTGTAGCTAAACAGAGGTTTTTCATTAAACAGTTTTCCAAATGTTTTATCATTCTGTAAAATTGTTGCAATATAACTCTTCTAATGAAGGTCGAGTAGGGACCATATGTTGTTACACAAACTGTATTTTGTTTTTTTATGATCCTGCCCTTTTAGGGGGTCTTTCCTATCAAGCTCAAGAACCGCCCTATTGGTTGCCTGTAATTCACCCCTATCGTACCCTCTCTCTCAAAACTTGTTCACCAATTCATCAGCTTGGTTATTATACAAAAATGTGGTTGTAAGACCAGTATTTCATGCAGTGTTGTCTAACTGCGTCTGACATCCCACATGCAACGTCAATTGACTGGTGAGTGAAGTTTTAGTCATGACACTCATCTTTTGTTTTTCATTTCCAAATGAAAATACTTGTATTCACCATCCAAGTAATGTGCGACGTAGAATTCTAGTGATTGGCTGTTTGCCAGACCAGTGAAAAATGCTACATGAAGATCTCTGGGAAAGCAAACAAAAATGTAGTTTTAATTAGGTTAATTAATGAGTGATGTTAGTTCTGATGATTAATGTTAATACAACTGCTTTGTGAATAATGTTCTCAGATGTTTCGGTGTTAACATCATATCATTTTGTTGGGAGAAGGCGCTCCCATGCCATCACCTTTGAAAGACTATTAAGAATTGTTTAAAGGCATACTGACATGTATCTGTGTCTTTGCTGAAACTGTTTTTTGAAAAAAACCTAATGTAGGTGGTAGACAACCAACTTTCTTAAAGGAGAATTCAACCCCCCCACTAATTAAACGCTCTACCCCCTACCCTACAGTCCCCCCCTCCCTGCACTCCCCCTGCACCGGTGATACCTGTAAGTGCCCCATATCCTTTAATTACCTCTCGTTGCCGAGTCTGCGCACTGGGGCTCACGGGCGCCATATTCGGTCTTCTTTGTTAAATGAGCGCTGTATTGGCATATGCGCAGTTGGAACAGTCTTCCGGTTCGTGACAACTGTGCATGTGCTTAAAGTGACAGAAATTGCTGAAGGGAAGGAAGAAAACCCAAAAAAGACTGAAGAGCCGGAAGAGTCAAGTCAAATGTCAAGTGGATTTTATTGTAATTTCAGGGATATACAATAATACAGTACATACTAGAAATAAAATTATGTTTCTCCAGAACACCCCGGTGCTATGCATAAGACCATACTGGGTACATCAAGAAATTAACAACTCTAGTACACGGTCACACTGGGCAAGGTGGACATTTCAGTTCCTAATAAATGTATTCAGTTCAGTCCTGGGGAGTTGAGATGCCTGATGGCTTGTGGAAATAGACTATTTTGCATTCTGGAAGTAAGCGCGCAAATACTGCAGTATATTTTACCGGATGGCAGGAAGGTTAAGAGATCATGTGCAGGGTGGGTGCTACCCCTGACAATGCTGGTAACCTTCTGGAGACAGCGGGTGTGGTAAATATCCATAATGGTAGGTAGCGAGACCCCAATGATCTTTTCCGCTGTCCTCACCACCCGCTGCAGGATCTTGCGATCTGATACAGAGCAGTTTCCATACCAGGTAGTGATGCAGCTACATAAAATATTTTCAATAGACCCTCTGTAAAAGATAGTGAGGATAGATGGTGGAAGGTGGCCTTTTTTCAGCTTTTGCAGAAAGTAGAGACGGTGCTGTGCCTTCTTCACTATAGAGCTGGTGTTAAGGGATGAGGAAAGGTTCTCCGCCAGATGTACCCCAAGGAATTTGGTGCTCTTGACTATTTCCACTTGAGATCTGTCAATGTACAGTGGAAAATGATCCCCACGTGTTCTCCTGAAGTCAACAACTATTTCCTTTGTTTTGTTCATATTCATGGACAGATTGTTAACTTTGCACCAGTCCGTTAGCCATTCCACCTCTTGTCTATATACTGATTCATTGTTCTTGCTGATAAGACCTACTATGGTTGTATCATCAGCGAACTTGATGAAGTGATTGGACCCATGACTTGCCGCACAGTCATGAGTCAGCAGTGTGAACAGCAGTGGACTAAGCACACAACCTTGGGGAGCGCCCGTGCTCAGTGTGATGGAGATGTTTCTTCCCATTCGGACTACCTGAGGTCTCTTGGTCAGGAAGTCTAAGATCCAGTTGCAGATAGAGATGTTCAGTCCCAGCATGCTCAGCTTAACACTCAAGTGCTGAGGAATGATTGTGCCGAGCTGAAGTCTATGAACAGCATACATACATATGTGTCTTTATTGTCTAGGTGGCTAGGTGACAAGTGCAGGGTAGTGGCGATGGCATCGTCCGTTGAGCGGTTGGAACGGTAGGCAAATTGCAGTGGATCCAGAGATGTCGAGAGTAGGCCTTTGATATGTCTCATGACCAGCCTCTCAAAGCACTTCATTATGGTGGATGTTAGTGCAATAGAACGATAGTGATTTAGGCAAGACACATGGGACTTCTTTGGTACAGGAATGATGATGGACTCCTTGAAGAACCTCGGAACAACAGCAGTGCTCAGGGAGATGTTGAATATGTTGGTGAGAACATCTGCCAGCTGGTCTGCACACTCTCTGAGCACTCTTCCAGGGATATTGTCTGGTCCAGCAGCCTCACGTGTGTTGAGTCTGGGGAGAGTGTTCCATACATCATTCTTGGTTAGACATAGCACCTGGTTGTTGTGTGGAGGTATGGTCTCCGACACCTTCGTGTTGTTCATTTCGTCGAACCGGGCGTAAAATTAATTTAGCATATCAGACTGGTGTTGTCATCCTGTAGTTAGTGATAGCCTGAACGCCTTGCCACATGCGCCTGGTGTCTTGAAATTGGCTATGTATCCTATGACTTTAACACTATAAGATGTCGCCCGTAAGCTCCACCGCGCTGATTAGGGGCACTTACAGGTGTTATCACCTGTGTGTGGGGGGGAGTGCAAGGAGGGGGGCTATGTTGGGGTTCTATTAGTGGGTGATTGAATTCTCCTTTAAGGGCAATTTGGCAGTGATTTGGTCATTATTTACCTTTTTGGAATTACACAAGCTTCTTAGAGAATTTGCCTGGATATATTACGCAACCATACCACAATATTGGGGCAAAAATGTCTTCCCAAAGAAATAACATCACAATGTTTTTATTGTTCCTTTTATTATGTCAATATTTCTTCAATCTATTAAACACCGTAAAATGTGCTGAATCCAGTATACAGCTGAACCAGGCATTTTTTTTGCAGAATTATGAAGGCCGAAATTTTTATATGCAAATTTTTCTTTCTGATGTTTTTAGAAATGTAGCTTTATTTTGCATTTCAGTTTTTATTTCATCTTTTCCGGCACATAGGGGCATGTATATTAAAAAAAGGTCGAGCATCACTTTGCCAAAAAATTGATTTCACTGGCTGAGCATGTTTATTAAATGAGGAATAATATGTTTTTCTTGGAAAATAAAATGTGTTGCTCACTGAATTCTTCACTAGAAAATAGAGAGAAAATGAAATGGAAATCGAAATCTGTCTGTTTATGAATATGAGATACATGCACAGATACATGATGGATATATATTTTACATTCTAGAAATACAAGAGGAATTATTATAATCATGTTTACATTTGATTCTTACTTTCTTTGTGGACATCAATGTATTTTTCATTACTTATGTAATACGCATCTAATTGAGTGAATTACAGAAATAAAAGGAAACAGATGTCTTCCCTTCCCGAGTGTATCTACATTATGGGGCAGATTTATCAAGGGTCGAATTTCAAAGTAATGGGAGTTTTTTTAGACTCCCATAACGTCGAAATTCGAATAAAAAAAAGACCAACCGAAATTTATTTTAAAAAATTGGGTGAATAGGCTGTATTTGATCCTTCAAATAGAAGTAAGATTGTATTCGATCGAATTAGATTCTAAGTATTTGTCAAAAAAAACTTTGATTTTTCTAAGTCCACCAATTGACTCCAAATAGGTTCTAGGAGGTCCCCCATAGGCTAAAACGGCAATTCGGCAGGTTTTAGATGGCGAATGGTTGAAGTCGAGGTTTTAAAGAGACAGTACATGATAAAGTTCGATATTCAATATTTTTTTCAAATTTGAATCGAATTTGGACTATTCCCTAGTCGAAATACACAAAAAAAATAGTTTGAAATTCGACCCTTGATAACTCTGCCCCTATGTATCGTTTCTCAAGTGATCTACCAAAAGATCTTCGGTTGATAACTAGTAGATCAGATCCCATTATTGTCCAAAAACAACTCCATTAGATCACTCTTCTGGGTAGCTCATATTCTGATTTTTATTACAATGGCTTAAGACACTGGTATAATTAGTTACATTATCTAATTAGGTGATGGATCCTAATGTGCTAACTTCACTATAAGTAGACCCCACATAGTTAAATACTGGGTACTCTGGTATACATTATGTATCTCTTCCATGATTACAGCTACACAGTATAAAAGCATTATAATTAAAGGGGAACTAAAGTCTAAAATAGAATAAGGCTAGAAATGCTGTATTTTGTATACTAAACATAAACATGAACTTACTGCACCACAAGCCTAATCAAACAAATGATTTATGCTTTCAAATTTGGCCACAGGGGGTCACCATCTTGTAACTTTGTTATACATCTTTACAAGACCAAGACTGTGCACATGCTCAGTGGGGTCTGGGCTGCTTATGGATCGTCGTAAATTATCAAAACAGCACAAGTCAAATAATATCTGCCAGAAGCCGATACAGCAAGACCGATTAATAATCAGAATATACAGACTGCACTGGGTCCTGTGTTGTCAAGTAATCTAATATGGATTTTATAGTTTTTGTATTGTTTAAACTTTTTCTTACTCTCCAGAACAAGTAGCTGCAGCAAAATAATCCTCTAAATATAAACCCAGTTTATGTTTAAATCTGGCTCCATGATCTTTGTCCCTGCAGCTGGAGTTGGAAACAATAAAGGGAAAAAATGTAAAGGCAAAAATAAAATCCAATACAAATCTGTACACAGTCGCCAACTGCTCTACAGGGAAATAAATAAAGCTGCTTGAGTTCTGGG
Organism: Xenopus petersii; assembly: GCA_038501925.1. Lineage (NCBI taxonomy): Eukaryota > Metazoa > Chordata > Amphibia > Anura > Pipidae > Xenopus > Xenopus petersii. Next base: position 135,678,455 of record CM076681.1, read on the forward strand.
AAGTAAGGTGGGTGGGCTTCCCTGCTGTTTGAAAGTATGATTGTTTCCCTGCAGAGCAGTTAGGGACCATCTGAAGTTTCCTATCCACAACAGACAGAGCAAGTAAAACAAAGGGGGAATTTCACTGCACACAGTCAGGTTTCTTATAAAAACGGTACACATTTTTTAATCAAAGTATATTGGATTTCATTTTTTTGCCTTTACATCCCCTTTAAAGTGAAATCCAGCTGAAGCTCATGGAATGCTAAGCTAGCTAATAGCTACACACTCCAAACCTATCCACCAATATAGTAGGACCAGCGCCTGTGGCAATAAAGAGTTAAAAACCAATATGGTGCAGTATTTTTGATATAGGTGGCATCACCCAGTGATGGTAGACTATAATGGGTGTCTATTCCTCCACCTTTCTCATTTGCTCCATGACTCAGATGAGAAGGGAAACTGGTAAGTATGTATCTTTTTTTAAAACTCCTTCACCTTTGGGGGATTGGATCCACCAATAGCTAAAGTGCCTACTTACAAACTTAAAATTTCAATATAGCACATAACCACATGTAGATGTAAGATTATCAGCAGCCGTCCCCTCACCGAATAGTAAAATTTCCTACTCACAGACCCAAGGGTTAATTCAGCATATAATCTCAACTGTACATAGATCCTCCTCCTGTTACACACGTGACTCCGTTGTTTTTGGTGCGAGGAGTAAAGGATTAAAAAGGAAAATAGTATAGTCCTGCTTTTATTTTTAAAATAACATAATAAAACCAATATTACACTCACATGTGTTTGTTAAAATCATCGCAATTAGTCCATACAAGGTGCTGTGTCCCAATTCTGTGGTGCTACCAGATTGTGTATATCTCTGTCCACTCTTTGGGGATGTTGCGACCTTGATCCTGTAGTCCTTGATCGCCTAACGCGTTTCGCCAATAGTCTCGGCTTCCTCAAAGGCATAAAAACCTGTACTATTCTATTTTCCTTTTAAAATGTTATCCGCGTCGAGTTCCTCCTGTTTGTCCGGTCACTTCCGGTTCTCTGTTGCGCACTACTTCCGGTTCACGAGGGCCAAGTGCGGCAGTGTGTTGCCATGGTAACCCGATGTTATCTGAGTTGTCCGTATGGACAACCGCATCTCCCATCCTTTACATATTAATGTTGCAGTGTCCCTTGTGGATATTGTATCCTCTTTTTCCACAGTTGTCTCCAACGGGGGAGGAGGGTGTCAGAGCCCCAATGTGTGAGTTATAGTTCTACAATGAATTCCAAATACAACTCTATAGCATCAAATGTACAGCATTATTGCTTTTCTCAAGAGAGATCATGTAGTTCGATTATTATATACAGGGTTACAGGTAGCACATACTTGATTTGTTGTACATTTCACTTAACAGTTAGTGCCGTGTTACTTCTAATACAGTGTTATTCTTAATGCATATTACTTATTAGGGGGCACTCGTGGTGATAAATTTACCTCTATTCACTTCACTATCAGTTAAACATATAGTGGTGAAGGGGTGGTCTATATATTTTAATGTATAACATTATAAACTGTTTAAACATATCTAGAGACCATATAATTGTGATTCTTTTAGAATATATACTTCCTTTGTGTACAATAATTTACAATCCTTGTTTGTGTGTATGTTTAAGTGCTCTTCCATATTTTGAATTAATTTTTATATAAATTATAATACGTGTAGAAAGTTATAATTTTTATTTGCCCTTTTAAATTTCATTTTGGCTTAATGAATTCCGTGCAGTTTTTAATTATTTTTATTTTTATTTTTATTTCTATTCCTGTGATTACCCTTGTGTGATTATAAAAAGGCCCTTAAGTTTATGTCTATATTAAGACCTTTAGGTGATATGGTTTGCATATTATATATCCATTTACTTTCTTCTTGAAGTGTTTTTCTTATTAGGTCACCCCCCCTCCAATTTCGTGTAACGGTAGTGATCCCCCAGAATTTTAGTCCCTTTGCACTACTGTTGTGGTAGTTCTTAAAGTGTTTAGGTACACTGTGTTTCTCTATTCCCTTTTCTATATTCCGAACGTGTTCGTTGATTATTTCCCTTAGTTTCCTATTAGTTTTCCCAACATATTGTAACCCACAGGGGCACTCCAGACAATATATTACATGTTGGGTTGTACACTTTATGCAATCTTTTATTTGGTAATTTTTATCCGTAACGTTTGATTTAAAGCTTTTCTTTTTCTGGCCATATTTGCAGGCTTTACAGAGTGCACATGGATAGAATCCCTTCCACTCATCATTTTGTTTCCTCCTCTTTGTTTTATCTGTTGGTATATAGTTCTTCACTAACATCTGTCCTAGATTATTTGCTTTTTTGTATATTAATTGAGGTTTCTGGGGAATTTTTCCTCTTAGGAGTTCATCCCCCTCTAGGATATTCCAATGTTTCTTTATGATTTTGTTGATTTCTTGGGTTCCTGGGGCATAAGTGGTAATAAATGCACATCCCCTATTTTCAGCATCTATCCTGGGTTTTTTGTTTTTCCTCTCTTCCAGGAGGTCTTTCCTGTCTACTCCTTCCAGTTTCTGTCTGGACTCTTGAATTAGTTTCCCTTTATATCCCCTTTGTTTGAATCTGTTTGCTACATAGTCCAATTGTTTTTCTAATTCTACTTGATTGGAACAGTTCTTTTTTAGCCTACAAAATTGGCCATAGGGGATGTTCCTCAACCATACTGGGTTGTGATTACTAGAATTTAAGACATAGTTACATACATCAACTGTTTTAAAGTACGTCCTAAAGTCTAATCCTCCTTCATTGTACTTTATTTCTAGGTCCAAGAAGTTTATATTCTCCAAACTGTATGTAAGGGTGAACTCCAGGTTTAAATCGTTATTATTCAAGGTATTCCCGAATTCTATTAGATCTGATTCACTTCCCTGCCACAAAAAAACTACATCGTCTATGTAGCGCTGCCATAGGAGGAGATCGCCTCCCAGCTTTGGTGTTATGTGGTATTCTTCCCAATGTCCTAAGAATAGGTTGGCATAGCTGGGGGCGAATCTCGTTCCCATGGCAGTGCCCCATAGCTGTAGGTAATAATTATCCTGGAACCAAAAGTAGTTATGTTTTAGAATAAATTCTATTGCTGCTATCACAAATTCTTTTTGTTTATCAGGTATGTTTGTATCTTTTTCTAGATAGTATGAGATGGCTCTTATTCCCATCTCATGTTGAATTGAGGTGTATAATGCCTTTACATCTAAGGTGCACAAAAAGGTTCCTTCCGTTATTTTTAAATTTTGCAATGTTCTGATTACTTGGGTGGAATCTTTGAGATAACTAGGTAGTGTTGTTACATAGTTTTGTAATATATGATCCACATATTGTGACATATTGCATGTTATAGAGTTTATGCCCGATATAATTGGTCTGCCGGGTGGATTCTCTGTGTTTTTATGGACCTTGGGCAGGCAGTATAGTACTGGGATTTGGGGGGTTTTATTGAGTAAATATTCACTTTCTTTTGAATCCAAAATACCTTCCTCTGTAGCATTCTTAATTAGTTTATTGATTTTATCATTGAAGGTTATAGTGGGGTCTCCTGTTAGTTTCCGATACGTTTTGGGGTCTTCAACTAGGGAAGAACACATTTTTAAATATTTTGCTGTGTCCATAACCACCAAGCATCCGCCCTTGTCTGCTGGCTTGATGGTGATGTCCTCATTGCTTTGTAATTTTTTGATAAAGTCTCTCTCCTCTTTTGTAATATTTTGTTTTGTTTGTTTCCGCAACAGTCTATCTTGTAGATCTTTCAGATCTTTCTTTATTAAATCCTCATACATTTGTATGTAGGGTCCCTTATCTTCTTTAGGGATATAGCCTGAATTCTTTTTTAGACCTGTATGATGATAAATAGATTTATTTGCTGTTTCTTGTGTTTGTGGTGTCCTTTCTATAATATCACTGTTTGTGAATGCCCTTTTTAGACGTAACTTTCTAATAAATTTTTCAGCATCCACAAATAGGTCAAAGCCACTTGATCTACTTGTGGGGGCAAATGTTAATCCCTTACTCAAAGTTATTTGTTCTTTTGTAGATAGGGCTGTAGAGCTTAAGTTGAAAATTCCCAAATTCTCAGTTAATGTATTGTTCCCCTGCTGTTGTTTTGATTTGATCCCCCCTTTTTTTCCTCTCGCTTTTCTTTGTAACTTTCTCTCTCCCTCTGTTTTTTCCAACTTCCCTTTATTTTTGTTGTATCCTCCCAAGTTTCCCTCATTTGAATATTTGATCTGTCCCTCTCTCTCTTTCTTTGATGTCTCCATGGTCCCCCCAATGGTGTCATCGGTCTGTCCCTCCCTCCTTCCCCCTGGTATCTCCAATTTCCTCCTGTTGGGATTGGTGATGTGTTCTGATGATAATTCCTCGTTATCAATTCCCTCCCTGTTTGGTAGTGATGGTTCCTTTCTATTGGTGGTGGGTATTGTCTTTTCTCCCAAAATTTTGTTGGGGGGCTTCTTTCTCTTTTCGGAGAGTATCTTTTGTCCCTCTTGTCCTCCCTGTAGTTCCCTATATTGGGATGATGTTGTCTGTTTTTTGAATTTACTTCGCTGTCCTTTCCTAAAAAACATTTCTCTTTCGATATTGTTTTGTTCCCTTTTGTTTCTAGATCCTCCTTTGGCCAAATCCTAACTTGTCCATTATTGTAATCTCTTTTATCTCTCCTGAACTTATGTTGTTTAGTATTTATTATTCTATTTTCTTCATCTACCAATTTATTTAACAAACCTTTCTCTAGGACTTCATATTCATGTGTACCTTCATAGGTCTTAGATTTGGCTTGTATCTCCCCAATGAGCTGGTCATATTTATTCAATTCCAGGTTTCTTTGTTTGATGATCAGTCTAATTAGATTGTTTGTGCAATCCTCTAGTATTCCATTCCATTCATTACTAAAATCATCATTTTCAGTCACAAAGGTAGCATTCTTTTTAATTCTTAAACCCCTAGGTGTAATTTTGTGTTCTAAATATCTTTGTAAAGTGGTTCTATCCCACCAAGCCCGCATTTCTTTAATCATCAATTTTTCTAAAACCTGGAATTGATCTACCAGTTCAACATCAACCAGTTCACTTTGTTCTAAATTACTCATAGTAGTGTTTTGGAAAATTTCATCCAAGTCATAGGTTTTAGCATTCCTAAAGGCTAACATTGTTCCTATAGAGAGAATGTCCAATAAAAACAGTAAAAAAGAAGGAAATAGTCAGTCCTTTGGATTCTCTTTAAAAGCCGGTCTCTTTACAGTCTCTCCAAACTGCTCCAAAACAATCCACCAATATAGTAGGACCAGCGCCTGTGGCAATAAAGAGTTACAAAAGAGGAGAGAGACTTTATCAAAAAATTACAAAGCAATGAGGACATCACCATCAAGCCAGCAGACAAGGGCGGAGGCTTGGTGGTTATGGACACAGCAAAATATTTAAAAATGTGTTCTTCCCTAGTTGAAGACCCCAAAACGTATCGGAAACTAACAGGAGACCCCACTATAACCTTCAATGATAAAATCAATAAACTAATTAAGGATGCTACAGAGGAAGGTATTTTGGACTCAAAAGAAAGTGAATATTTACTCAATAAAACCCCCCAAATCCCAGTACTATACTGCCTGCCCAAGGTCCATAAAAACACAGAGAATCCACCCGGCAGACCAATTATATCGGGCATAAACTCTATAACATGCAATATGTCACAATATGTGGATCATATATTACAAAACTATGTAACAACACTACCTAGTTATCTCAAAGATTCCACCCAAGTAATCAGAACATTGCAAAATTTAAAAATAACGGAAGGAACCTTTTTGTGCACCTTAGATGTAAAGGCATTATACACCTCAATTCAACATGAGATGGGAATAAGAGCCATCTCATACTATCTAGAAAAAGATACAAACATACCTGATAAACAAAAAGAATTTGTGATAGCAGCAATAGAATTTATTCTAAAACATAACTACTTTTGGTTCCAGGATAATTATTACCTACAGCTATGGGGCACTGCCATGGGAACGAGATTCGCCCCCAGCTATGCCAACCTATTCTTAGGACATTGGGAAGAATACCACATAACACCAAAGCTGGGAGGCGATCTCCTCCTATGGCAGCGCTACATAGACGATGTAGATTTTTTGTGGCAGGGAAGTGAATCAGATCTAATAGAATTCGGGAATACCTTGAATAATAACGATTTAAACCTGGAGTTCACCCTTACATACAGTTTGGAGAATATAAACTTCTTGGACCTAGAAATAAAGTACAATGAAGGAGGATTAGACTTTAGGACGTACTTTAAAACAGTTGATGTATGTAACTATGTCTTAAATTCTAGTAATCACAACCCAGTATGGTTGAGGAACATCCCCTATGGCCAATTTTGTAGGCTAAAAAAGAACTGTTCCAATCAAGTAGAATTAGAAAAACAATTGGACTATGTAGCAAACAGATTCAAACAAAGGGGATATAAAGGGAAACTAATTCAAGAGTCCAGACAGAAACTGGAAGGAGTAGACAGGAAAGACCTCCTGGAAGAGAGGAAAAACAAAAAACCCAGGATAGATGCTGAAAATAGGGGATGTGCATTTATTACCACTTATGCCCCAGGAACCCAAGAAATCAACAAAATCATAAAGAAACATTGGAATATCCTAGAGGGGGATGAACTCCTAAGAGGAAAAATTCCCCAGAAACCTCAATTAATATACAAAAAAGCAAATAATCTAGGACAGATGTTAGTGAAGAACTATATACCAACAGATAAAACAAAGAGGAGGAAACAAAATGATGAGTGGAAGGGATTCTATCCATGTGCACTCTGTAAAGCCTGCAAATATGGCCAGAAAAAGAAAAGCTTTAAATCAAACGTTACGGATAAAAATTACCAAATAAAAGATTGCATAAAGTGTACAACCCAACATGTAATATATTGTCTGGAGTGCCCCTGTGGGTTACAATATGTTGGGAAAACTAATAGGAAACTAAGGGAAATAATCAACGAACACGTTCGGAATATAGAAAAGGGAATAGAGAAACACAGTGTACCTAAACACTTTAAGAACTACCACAACAGTAGTGCAAAGGGACTAAAATTCTGGGGGATCACTACCGTTACACGAAATTGGAGGGGGGGTGACCTAATAAGAAAAACACTTCAAGAAGAAAGTAAATGGATATATAATATGCAAACCATATCACCTAAAGGTCTTAATATAGACATAAACTTAAGGGCCTTTTTATAATCACACAAGGGTAATCACAGGAATAGAAATAAAAATAAAAATAAAAATAATTAAAAACTGCACGGAATTCATTAAGCCAAAATGAAATTTAAAAGGGCAAATAAAAATTATAACTTTCTACACGTATTATAATTTATATAAAAATTAATTCAAAATATGGAAGAGCACTTAAACATACACACAAACAAGGATTGTAAATTATTGTACACAAAGGAAGTATATATTCTAAAAGAATCACAATTATATGGTCTCTAGATATGTTTAAACAGTTTATAATGTTATACATTAAAATATATAGACCACCCCTTCACCACTATATGTTTAACTGATAGTGAAGTGAATAGAGGTAAATTTATCACCACGAGTGCCCCCTAATAAGTAATATGCATTAAGAATAACACTGTATTAGAAGTAACACGGCACTAACTGTTAAGTGAAATGTACAACAAATCAAGTATGTGCTACCTGTAACCCTGTATATAATAATCGAACTACATGATCTCTCTTGAGAAAAGCAATAATGCTGTACATTTGATGCTATAGAGTTGTATTTGGAATTCATTGTAGAACTATAACTCACACATTGGGGCTCTGACACCCTCCTCCCCCGTTGGAGACAACTGTGGAAAAAGAGGATACAATATCCACAAGGGACACTGCAACATTAATATGTAAAGGATGGGAGATGCGGTTGTCCATACGGACAACTCAGATAACATCGGGTTACCATGGCAACACACTGCCGCACATGGCCCTCGTGAACCGGAAGTAGTGCGCAACAGAGAACCGGAAGTGACCGGACAAACAGGAGGAACTCGACGCGGATAACATTTTAAAAGGAAAATAGAATAGTACAGGTTTTTATGCCTCTGAGGAAGCCGAGACTATTGGCGAAACGCGTTAGGCGATCAAGGACTACAGGATCAAGGTCGCAACATCCCCAAAGAGTGGACAGAGATATACACAATCTGGTAGCACCACAGAATTGGGACACAGCACCTTGTATGGACTAATTGCGATGATTTTAACAAACACATGTGAGTGTAATATTGGTTTTATTATGTTATTTTAAAAATAAAAGCAGGACTATACTATTTTCCTTTTTAATCCTTTACTCCTCGCACCAAAAACAACGGAGGCACGTGTGTAACAGGAGGAGGATCTATGTACAGTTGAGATTATATGCTGAATTAACCCTTGGGTCTGTGAGTAGGAAATTTTACTATTCGGTGAGGGGACGGCTGCTGATAATCTTACATCTACATGTGGTTATGTGCTATATTGAAATTTTAAGTTTGTAAGTAGGCACTTTAGCTATTGGTGGATCCAATCCCCCAAAGGTGAAGGAGTTTTAAAAAAAGATACATACTTACCAGTTTCCCTTCTCATCTGAGTCATGGAGCAAATAAGAAAGGTGGAGGAATAGACACCCATTATAGTCTACCATCACTGGGTGATGCCACCTATATCAAAAATACTGCACCATATTGGTTTTTAACTCTTTATTGCCACAGGCGCTGGTCCTACTATATTGGTGGATTGTTTTGGAGCAGTTTGGAGAGACTGTAAAGAGACCGGCTTTTAAAGAGAATCCAAAGGACTGACTATTTCCTTCTTTTTTACTGTTTTTATTGGACACTCCAAACCTCACCATAGCTAGTTACTTTAGGGGGCTTACTGTATGAACTCAGATTTTGGGAACCAGTGTTCTAAGCTAAGGAAACCAACCTGTTATACGTTGAACCTTCTTTAAAAGGTCTTAAAGATACCAGAGCTAAGAAAATAATCAGGGTATGAATATAATTATAGATGCTGTGCTAGGCTTATTGAAAAAAATTGATTTTCCTGAAACTTTTTAACACTGAATGGATTATATCTTCATATGACTTGTCTTTTTGCCTCGATTTCGCATATGCGCGTACAGGGGTTTTTGCCGCAGTTGCACATGCGTAAATGTTCTTTTGAAGCTACGCTAAGATCATATTTGCAGGGAGCGGGTCTGGGCCACAGGAGCCCTGGCCCACCAGGTTTTTTCCCGATGTCCCGCCGGCCCAGTCCGACCTTGATCACGGTCATCTTATATAGTGCGGCACTGTTACAAGGTCATGTGGATACAGTATACAGGTATGGACTTATTATGCAGAATGCTCGGGACCTGGGGTTTTCTGGATAACAGATCTTTCCGTAATTTGGATCTTCATACTTCCAATCTACTAGAAAATCATGTAAACATTAAATAAACCCAATAGAATGGTATTACATCCAATAAGGATTAATTATAAACGGAGACTATGGGAGACAGCTATTCCATAATTCGGAGCTTTCTGGATAATGGGTTTCCGGATAACTGATCCCATACCTGTAGTTACAGGTTACTTTATAAATCCTTTATCTAGGTTTGTGGAACAAGAAGGGTCTGGACAATATTTGTAACTTCAGTTATATCTCAAGGGTTGTCCAAGTTAATCTGTATCATTTTGGAGATTTAAGGTGCACAGCTGGGTACATATTGTGTTAGAAATAGCTCATGATCAGATCCTTGCCAAGTTCACACATTTTCTCTGTACAATATTTATCAGCAATAATTCCCAGAGCTCAGGAATGCAATAAAAATATAAAATGCTTTGCCAGTAAAATCACCACGAACTAAATAAGAATGAAGACAGAGCTCATAGACTTCTGGAATAGAGTCAACAATGAACAGCATATTATTCCTTTTCAAGTCATATAGACCAGGCGCATTTTCAACGATGGATTATTCTGATTTTAGAATTTAGGCTCAAACTGCAACACCAGAGAACAAGTGGGTCCAATGGAGAGCACAGCTGGAAAGAAATAACAGATGTTACTAACTGGATGTGGTATGATTGCCTCCTATGGACTTAAATGGAAAACGCCTTATGACGCTCACACTGGCGCTGTTTAAACTTAATTAAAAAAAAATTCCAAAATTTTTTTTTGCAGTTTATTTCCTGGCTCACTAATATAATTCTGAAAAAAAAAAATGATTTCATTCAGACTGTAAAAAATATTCTTTTCATTCAGTCTGTAAAATTTTCAAAAACTTGAAAGGCAAGTGTCTTGAATATTGAAAGTATACCTCCCGCTTCTATAGAAGCTTGCCAAATGTTTTCATTCAAATATTCAAGATTTTTTCCATTGCTAAATCTCAAACATTTGAGTTCAAGTTACTCCTCTGTGGCTTCTCCTATGATCAGAATTTATAGTATATATAACTGAGCCTACAGCCTTTATATGGTAAATGAACCCCTCAGTGACTTTTAGTATCCTTATCATTTACAGTAGGGGATACATTAACCCTTATAATACATGAGTGATACTCAGATTTCCTTGTATAACTCAGCCTGCAGCCTTGTGCCTTTATATGGTCACAGAACAACCCCTCAGTGACTTCTAATATCCTTATCATTTACAGTAGGGGGTACATTACCCCTTATAATACATGAATGATACTCAGATTTCCCTGTATAACTCAGCCTGCAGCCTTATGCCTTTATATGGTCACAGAACCACCCCTCAGTGACTTCTAATATCCTTATCATTTACAGTAGGGGGTACATTATCCCTTATAATACATGAGTGATACTCAGAGTTCCCTGTATAACTCAGCCTGCAGCCTTGTGCCTTTATATGGTCACAGAACCACTCAGTGACTTCTAATATCCTTATCATTTACAGTAGGGGGTACATTATCCCTTATAATACATGAGCGATACTCAGAGTTCCCTGTGTAACTCAGCCTGCAGCCTTGTGCCTTTATATGGTCACAGAACCCCTCAGTGACTTCTAATATCCTTATCATTTACAGTAGGGGGTACATTATCCCTTATAATACATGAGTGATACTCAGAGTTCCCTGTATAGCTCAGCCTGCAGCCTTGTGCCTTTATATGGTCACAGAACCCCTCAGTGACTTCTAATATCCTTATCATTTACAGTAGGGGGTACATTATACCTTATAAAACATGAGTGATACTCAGAGTTCCCTGTATAACTCAGCCTGCAGCCTTGTGCCTTTATATGGTCACAGAACCCCTCAGTGACTTCTAATATCCTTATCATTTACAGTAGGGGGTACATTATCCCTTATAATACATGAGTGATACTCAGAGTTCCCTGTATAACTCAGCCTGCAGCCTTGTGCCTTTATATGGTCACAGAACAACCCCTCAGTGACTTCTAATATCCTTATCATTTACAGTAGGGGGTACATTATCCCTTATAATACATGAATGATATTCAGAGATTCTTCATTTCCCGTTAGCAGTTACAGGGTAAAGACTAGTGACTTTTTACTCCTGATTTAATCCAACGCTTTTCATTTTTCCATGTGTTCCATGGCAGAATTCCAACTTATCGGATCTCACATTAAACTCTCTACCGTGTGTTGCCATAGCAGGAGAAAATACATATTTTCCATCTCCAGGTAACCGATAACACCAAGTCTTAAAATACCATTTTTGTTTTAAGTTTCAACTAATTTTAAACATTCCCAGCAAAGTCAGGACAAAATGGACTTTCCAAAACAGTTGCCTGGACACATTGAGTAGCTCTGCGAAATCTTATTGGTTTGGACGACGTTTCACCGAAGGCCGAGGGGATCCAAGTATAATGGGCTCCAGATGTATTTCTCTCTACTTTCTACCAGTTTTGTCCATAATCATTATTTTCTTTCCCCAGGTACTGCTAACACAATATTGCTTGTTCATTTTCCCTGGATTATAAAAATATCAAATTCTGTGTTCTTTTACTTATTTTGCTGAACTCAGTGGGGGTGGGGTTATACATGTGAACACCAGTCCGGAAATTAAAAGTTAAAAAGGGCAGTTCAGCTTAAACTTAAATTCTAAACGCAGGTTTTTAAAAGTTTGAAAATTCTTCTTGACACTTTTTAATTCTCAGTTTTCTATCATTTATTGGCTGGATCTTCACTTTATTCTCGAGTGGAGAGAGAGAAAGATTTGTTTTCAAAAAGACACTTAAGTGACACCACTCAGTGGTGGTGTCAGTGGATCCCGGTCGGAAAAGTAAAGGGGTGCTGGTCAAGCACCGGATTACTGAGATGGGAAGGCTTGGCGGAATGATAAAGGGGTGTAAAGGTGCACCGGATTACCGACCCATGTAGAGGAAAAGACCGGAGCTGTGAGTTTTAACCCACCCTAGCATCCGGGAAAGGCCCTATGGGATCTTGGCATGGGAACTATAAGCCCAACTGGAAAGTGGAATGATTTTGGATGTATGACTTGAACTGTGAGTGTGGCTGTTTGTATTCTTATGCCTAATTAAAACTAAAACATTTTTATTCACGACATTCCGGCTCGAAATCGTTTATGTGAGGGGCTAATAATCGGTAACCACCCTTACACGTGAACTGTTGTGAGATTATGTTCCAGCAATAAAGCAAAAAACTGTTATTTTTAAGAACCACTGGCACCCCAGTTATTGAGAGAATCGGCAAATCTTTCCACCAATACTTCTACAGCGAGGGTCCCCCTGAGAGGGTTGGGTGAGCCCATTTTCAAAAGAGTCTTATCTGTCTATGTGCAAGCGCAAATATGGGTAGCAGCATAACTGGCGTACACTTTTTCTTTAAACTATGAGCTTCTGGGGGGGGGAATATTACGCTATTTCAGTCGATGATGCTTATACTGTAGCTTCTTGCAAGAGAGATGGAATTTTGCCCTTTTCTATGGGTATAAACTGAATCAGGCAAAGACTCATACAATAAGTGGGGAAATGATAGATTTCTGTCTTGCCTGAGGATGTTCCCATAACATTCCTAGGCACCAGTGGGCCTGACGTCAGTTTCATGTGGAGTGGAATGTAATATTTCAGGGAATTAAGATGCTGGGATCTCAAAGGGCAACCTTAATCATTTCCCTCTATCTGTAGAAATCTCCACAAAGGCCTTGTTCAGTTTGCAGAGATTTCCTAATGACACAATTGCAAATAGACCGGTGGCTCGGTGTTAAGAATTATTACTTTCATTTGTCTCTGTGCTGATTTGGGCTGTAGGAATGTGATTTTATTCCTATGTGATTTGATTCCTATGAGTTTCTGGTACTTTTCTTTACTATTGCCTTAATGTTATATTGACCCATTCCTGTAAATGATAGGGACTGTCGCATAAGGACTAGTAAGGGAGGGAGCATAGTGGGTTAAATGTGGGGTGGAGTACCAGGTGCAAAAAGAAAAAGAAGCATAGCACGATGATTTTTGCACTTTATTTGCTGCCAAAGAAACACCTCTTTGCATTCCCAGAATAAAGGTTAAAAAACTGCTCCTCCTCCCTATGTATATAATGCTGTCTGCATGGTAGGGTTACTTGGACATCCCTTCAGATGCCCCTGAATAATGTCATTGGGTGTAAAACACAAGGGAACCCTCTACTTGCAGCCTACCTATGGCAGGTGTTAAGCACAGGGCTGTCTTGTGTCTGACAACCATGCAAATCCCATGCGTTCAAGTACCTTGAATAGCAGTTTGTACCCTTTAAGGATTCAGAACATGGGCCTATATGTTTAGAAGGTCTCCCATACCCCAGCAGTCCAACATTATAGAGCCAAGGGAAACCAAGGGGAAGAAAGGGTGCAAGGTTTGGAAAACAGATGGAATACAACATACTTTCATCACCCATCCAATAACTTACAGTCATTAAGAGCAGCAGCATCTCTAACTTGCCCTGTACCTACCTCCTGCCCTATGGCAAGTGATAAGGACAAGGCTGGCCTGTGCCCACCAACGCTGTGCTCTGCACCTAACAGAGTGCAGCCAGAGCCTGGGTAGAATTGCTCCGCTCTCTTGAGCCCATTAGCGCTCTTTAACTTCTGTCTGGGGTCATCATACATAACATAGTAACATAGTAACATAGTAAGTAAGGTTGAAAAAAGACACACGTCCATCAAGTTCAACCTTTTTCTTTTTTTTTTTTTAATTATACCTGCCTAACTGCCAGTTGATCCAGAGGAAGGCAAAAAAAACCATTTGAAGCCTCTCCAATTTGCCTCAAATGGGGAAGAATTCCTTCCTGACTCCAAAATGGCAATTGGACCAGTCTCTGTATCAACTTATACTATGAGCTATTTCCCATAACCCTGTATTCCCTCACTTGCTAAACACCATCCAACCCCTTCTTATACCTATCTAATGTATCAGACTGTACAACTGATTCAGGGAGACAATTCCACATCCTCACAGCTCTCACTGTAACAAACCCCTTCCCAATATTTAGCCGGAACCTCTTTTCTTCTAATCGGAATGGGTGACCTTGTGTCAGCTGGAAAGACCTACTGGTAAATAAACCATTAGAGAGATTATTACATTATCCCCTTATATATTTATACATAGTCATCATATCACCCCTTAAGCGCCTCTTCTCCAGCGTGAACATCCCCAATTTGGCCAGTCTTTCCTCATAGCTAAGATTTCCCATACCTTTCACCAGCTTAGTTGCCCTTCTCTGGACCCTCTCTAATACAATACATGACTCATCTGTTGTGCCTTTTACTGTCATATCAGACCTCTAAGTGCAAAAAACATCTCTTTTAAAATGGGCAATAGCTGCCCATTGTCCAGACAGACTTCCATTGTTCTCCCTTTCTAATAACTTTTGCCAGTTCAACCCTCAGTCTGCCCCATCAGCTCAACCTCGTGCCGCGTCCTTCTTATACAATGGGTCCTGTTTAGAGACAAAAAGAACAAAATGGCTAAAGGCAAAATTGACAAATAAAAGAAAAAAAAAAGAGTTCATTTCAAGATGAACGTAAATTATTCAGAAACCACAAAAAAATTACGGTGGAACGTCGTCCTCTAAGTCGCCCCTTGTTTTCCGGTGAATGTATGGATTCAACTTCTAGTTTCTGAAACAACATTTTCTCTTTTTCTGTAGAACAGAATACAAATAATTTATCATACCAGAGAAAGCTTTAAAAGAAATTAATTTTATATATGACCCATGATGGAAAGTTAGTCACTGGTTACATTTTTTCCCCTTTTAAACTCTCGACTTCACCACAAATGGAAAAAAGCTGACAACCTGCCAATCTCAAACCAGCGAGAAGGCTGCTAAGCAATGGGGTTTTTCCAGTGAATGCTCAGTTTTAGAGAGTGAAAGGGAAAAATGGTTTTTCTAAAGGTGTTTTCTATAGATTTTTCCATTGTGTGCATTTGCTTCTTTCTGCCCAAAACAACATTATGCATGGCTCCCCTTTTCTTCTCTGATAGCACCCGGGGCTCTCTGTTTAGCAAGGTTGGGTTCTCCTTTGCTTCAAAGATTGCTGTCAGGTATCTACAGTATATTCCTACAGTTAGTTGGGATACAAATACAATGTTGCACATCACAAGACTTAATGGAGAACAAACGACCCCCTACCCATATGCAACTAGTATGCCCCCTGCATTGGCCCGTCTGCCCTCTCCCTAACCACATCACTTGACCCCTTTCACCATACCTCTTCAGGAGATGCAGAGCAGGGCAGCAAGTTGACTTCCACCATGTTCTACCAAGTCACTTCTGGTGCCCATGATTTCTGGAGATGATCACAATCCTGGAGCATGTTAGACTGAAACCTAGGACAAGATCAACATCCACTGCTTCTGCTTGATGATGGACACCAGGGAACCTGTGATTAAGTGCAACATGCATGAAATGCATAAGATCGTGTGTTACCTACTTGATATAGGGTTCCTTTGCTTTTATTACACTGGTCCATGTGGTATTCCATGAGTCCCAGCTAAACTACTTTTGTTCAACTCTTGCTGAAGGTATAGGGACATGTGCACAATTTGGTGAGCAATCATTATTTTAAGATCAGCATAATATTTCCCGTTTGGTGTGTTAGATGAATACTAGAGAGCCCTAAACATATATGGCAGGCTGAAAACACAGGTGATGTGTTTTAAGGGTGGTGGTCAGGCCTTTGTAGGGAGCAGAATAGTTGGAAATGAGTGGGAAGGTGTAATAAAATTACCTACGCGGCGGGGTCGGTCGTCGATCCACCGGCGGGGACGCCCGCCGTGTGGCTCTTCGGCGCCATCTTGATTCTCCTAGGGCGCGCGCGGCGCGGCGCGCCTGCGCGCCTCTTAAAGGTACAGGCGCGCTGGCGTGATTGCGCCAGCGCGTATTGATGCTCGTTTTGGCGCCAATTTCGAATGTATTTAAAGCCCATTCTGACCCCCAGCCAGTGCCCGTGATAGAACTTTGTTTCTAAGTGGTTTCTGAGCCTAGTGCATCTGTTCCTGTTATTCTGTATTCTGATTATCCGTGTTTGACCCTGCCTGTATCCTGACTATTCTGAACTCTGTATCCTGACCCTTGCCTGCCTACGACAACTCTTCCTGCTTAACCCCTTCATTGACAACCCGGTTTGACCCTTGCCTGCCTGACGATTCTGATATCCGTCTGCCTCGACCCTGCCTGTTTGACCATCCTCCTGCCTAATCCTTTGTACTGTGACGTTCGGCCCAAAAAGACTTTGCTAACAGCCGTGCCCCTTCGCCAGCCAGAACATCTCGCCTTGCACCCCTCGTAAAGTCCAGGTGGCACCCAAGTAAGCTGAGGGCTCCTCCCGAAGCCCAACGGTGGTCACACTACTGGTGAAGCCGAGACAAGGGTGCTTGGCATTTGTTCTGGTATCGGGTGCCGGCTGTGACAGAAGGATCTTACTATATAGCATATACTATACCCTCAAAAGACATACAAAAGTCAGTTCTGAACTTATAAAAAGTAAATATAATGTGGAGGACCCATGAAATCCCCTAAATTCCCCTACAGGCTCATCAAGTCCCATTTCTGTTTCCTTCTTCGTGTAAGAAGGAATTTCCCCAGTTGACCGAGGGATCTGTGATTGTAGTTCCTGTTCATAGTTAATTTAATGACAGCTCAGGAGTTTTACTCTTAGGACTCCACCTGCTACAGGGGATTTATAAAGGGGAGAGAGCTCTAAAAGTGGCTCAATCTCCGTGTCCGAAGCTTTACATTTTTATAGAAAGTTCTATAAGGTAATGCTCACAGTGGACTGTGATAGATGTTGGAGATTTGATAAGGCTGTACTATGGGGTGCCGTTTGTCCAAAATACATTCTGTATACAAAACTATCCCTAATACACAGAATTAATGTCTCTCATGTTATATAAGAATTTATGACCATACACAGAGAAAAAATATATACAAAAGACTTATTTCTATTAAAGAATGAAAACAAAATCTAGTTAGTGCACAAAAGGATGTCATTATATCACAAACTCCATTCTGTACAGTTTAACAAGCAATCTGTCTCACAAATGTATAACCTCCATGTAACAGACACACTTATGTGCAAAGTTACTTACAGAATGAATTATGTAAAAACAAAGTTGGACATAATATATAATAGTGTAACTAACTAGTGCATGTCAAGCTAGATTTTAATGACAAAATAGATATCTGCGACAGAAAGCAAGATTTTATAGTACAGGATTCATTCTTTCCACAAAATGACAGTTTTGTTTCACAAAACAGATAAAATAACCATTCTGTGAAGCAACACTGTCAGTCACATTCCTGAACCAATAAGAACAAAGCTTATTGCCATATACAAACAAGATGAGACGTGGCCAGCTCTGTTCCACATGGCTAAGGCAAAGTATCTGGCCTGCTATAGAGGGCGCCTCTAATGTTCCCTGTGCTGCATAGTAATAAACATGAACAAACCTTTCCTAAAAGAGCTGCTGTTAAACACTAAAGGTTCATAAATGGAAGTTTTTACAAATGGCTGAGAAATATAATGCTGCACTTATAATGATTGCAGAGAAAGAAAAGTATGTAAAACTTATATAAATATGATCATTTTAGGTGATATGGCTATTCTTATTGTAGTAACCTGCTTGTGTGGCCATTTTGGTTAAGGGCATTCCTGCTGTTTTGCCATTATCTTATGACTCACTCCTGTTCCTCTTCCTGTCTAAGCTGAGAGCAATAATGGGACAGGCCACACCCACCTTCCATGTTGTATTAAATGTACCAGAAGTTACTGTGCTTGTCTGGCTGCTTTGCCTGACTCTCAGAGACAGTTATAAGTTTTGTATATGATAGTTAGACTCCAATGTCTCCTCCTAGCTGTAATCTTGCACCAATTAGCTTTTAGTAGTCTCTTAATAATGTGTAAAGTTGCCACCTGGCCTGTATTTTACTGGCCTAGCCGGTAAAACACCTGCCAAGGCCGGGCTGGTATTACAAATTTACCAGCAATGCAATTGCCGGTAATTTGTAATACCCTTTAAAAAAAGCCCCTGGCCTGTCCCCAATTCGCAAAGAACTTACCCTTTTCCAGCGCCGTGGACGTCTCTGCGATGTAGCTCCACCCCTTTTCCCTGAC
Source organism: Xenopus petersii (assembly GCA_038501925.1). Taxonomy (NCBI): domain Eukaryota; kingdom Metazoa; phylum Chordata; class Amphibia; order Anura; family Pipidae; genus Xenopus; species Xenopus petersii. The sequence goes on from CM076681.1 coordinate 135,697,103, forward strand.
GCGGTTCGCCCCCTTTTGGTGCCCGCCCCCCACCGGCCAGTATTATTTTTAAGTAAAGTTGGCAACCCTTATAATGTGCTTACCTATAGTTCAACTACTACATAATAGCTTTAGCCAGAGACTTTGGACTGATCATGTGCACAGTGCATACCTCCCAACTGTCCCTTTTTCAGAGGGACAGTCCCTCTTTTGACAGCTCAACCTGAGGTCCCTCATTTGTACTGGAAAGTCGCTCTTTTCTCTGCACTGAACAGCCAGAAAAAGAAACAAAGTTTCTAACTTAATTGGCTTTTGGCAGAGAGGCCAGTACAGCTAACTAAGATGCTTTATAACAATTTTGAGATAAGAAAACAAGTAATTGTAACAGTTTAGATAAGGAGAAATATTTTCAAATTTTTATAACCTGTCAAACTTTGTAACTTACAAGAAGTCATCTGTAGTATGGGTACTTCCATGTGGTAAACAAATTACTCACCACGTAAGGGAAGTGGCCCAGGTGCACTGCCCTGAGCCCTCAGCATAGGGGGCGGATGAACCAAAATGTAAAAAGGAGCAGGCACTCAATGAACGCAGACTTCCAGCAGGCACCAATTCCAAGTGTAAAGATCTTTATTGTGTCCAAAATTTCTAACTTAATTGGCTTTTGGCAGAGAGGCCAATACAGCTAACAGGTGCAACTAAGATACTTTGTAACAATTTTGAGATAAGAAAATAAGTAATTTTAACAGTTTAGATAAGGAGAAATATTTTCAAACTTTTATAACCTGCCAAACTTTGTAAAATTAACATGGTAATTACGGGGTGTGGTCAAAAAAATTTTGCCGCGCTACATGACAAAAAATTTTGTGTCCTTCTTTTTACTTCCAAAATGTTGGGAGTTATGACCACACATTCTGTATAGTATGATGTGTAGGTTATATGAGCAGCCACTCCTGAGTACTGTGTGTAAACAAAAGGGGGTCATCTAGGCAGGGGCAATTTTAGGGGATCATAATCTATTTATATAGAAGCAACAAGCTGTACAATGCTTTATATTTATTTATAACAAAAGACTCTAATGATGCCGTCCCCTTACCTGCCCAGTGCTTAACCCTTTCACATCAGAGTGGGTCAAGGGGGGCACAACACTAGAGCAGAGAGCACAACTGCGCCCATGTCACATGCATGTCCAGGGCCGCCAGCAGGGGGGACAGGTGTTCCGGGCCTGAAGGGGGGCCCAGAAGTTCTGCATTTTTTTAAGAGCCATGTCCCCTTTACGAGCACCCGAGCCGTGCGGCCATTTAGGATATTACCGAATGCAGAAGTGCCGAAAATACGAAGGTGAAGTCCCGAAGCGGCGAAAAGAAAGGAGGTGAAGTTGAACTCCTGAAGCCTTTTGTTTACACACAGTACTCATGAGTGGCTGCTCATATAACCTACACATCATACTATACAATGTGTGACTGTGTACATGATCAGTCCCAAGTCTCTGGCTAAAGCTATTATGTAGTAGTTGAACTATAGGTAAGCACTTTATTAAGAGACTACTACAAGCTAATTGGTGCAAGATTACAGCTAGGAGGAAACATTGGAGTCTAACTATTATATACAAAACTTATAACTGACTCTGAGAGTCAGGCAAAGCAGCCAGACAAGCACAGTATCTTCTGGTACATTTAATACAATATGGCAGGTGGGTGTGGCCTGTCCCATTATTGCTCTCAGCTTAGACAGGAAGAGGAACAGGAGCGAGTCATAAGATAATGGCAAAACAGCAGGAATGCCCTTAACCAAAATGGCCACACAAGCAGGTTACTACAATAAGAATAGCCATATCACCTAAAATGATCATATTTATATAAGTTTTGCATACTTTTCTTTCTCTACAATCATTATAAGTGCAGCATTATATTTCTCAGCCATTTGTAAAAACTTCCATTTATGAACCTTTAGTGTTTAACAGCAGCTCTTTTAGGAAAGGTTTGTTGATGTTTATTACTATGCAGCACAGGGGACATTAGAGGGCACCCTCTATAGCAGGCCAGATACTTTGCCTTAACCATGTGGAGCAGAGCTGGCCACTTCACATCTTGTTTGTATATGGCAATAAGCTTTGTTCTTATTGGTTCAGGAATGTGACTGACAGTGTTGCTTCACAGAATGCTTATTTTATCTTTTTTTGTGAAACAAAACTGTCATTTTGTGGAAAGAATGAATCCTGTACTATAAAATCTTGCTTTCTGTCGCAGATATCTATTTTGTCATTTAAATCTAGCTTGACAAGCACTAGTTAGTTACACTATTATATATTATGTCCAACTTTGTTTTTACATAATTCATTCTGTAAGTAACTTTGCACATAAGTGTGTCTGTTACATGGAGGTTATACATTTGTGAGACAGATTGCTTGTTAAACTGTACAGAATGGAGTTTGTGATATAATGACATCCTTTTGTGCACTAACCAGATTTTGTTTTCATTCTTTAATAGAAATAAGTCTTTTGTATATTTTTTTCTCTGTGTATGGTCACAAATACTTATATAACATGAGAGACATTAATTCTGTGTATTAGGGATAGTTTTGTATACAGAATGTATTTGGGACAAACGGCACCCCATACTGTACAAGTCACTATAAGGTGGAGGAGTTGACCTTGGGCAAATGGCATTCTGTTGTTACACCAAATCCAAACAAAGGTTCTGTCTAGAATCAGGATCCTGTTCCACAAGGGTAAGTAGAAGGACATTTAACAATTCATAAGGAATAGGGACATATCTGCTTCTGAAGAGGTCCACTTATTTGACCAAATAGTGTGTTAAATGCTAGAATTTGCTTGGACATTAACCTATCCAGCTGTTTAAGGAAGGAGGGGGGTGTCTAAGTGGTAGCTCAGGAAGGCATAACGTGTACTTTTCCATGCTTTGATTGAATGCTTTGAGATATTGGCTTGATTGTCCCTTTATTGTGTTTGAAAAAGCCCATATTGTCAGGCTAGAGTGCAATGTATTTACATAGTATGCACTTGGATTCACCATCAACGTGCCACAGTGCATCTAAGAACTGAGTTACTGAACTCTTAAGCACATTGTGGCACAGTAGCTGGGAAGGTAAATCTCTCCCACTATGATGTATGAGACAAAGCATAGGAGCAAAATAATAGGAGCTACATTAAAGGATCTGTAACTGCTTCACTTGCATCACTTGTGGAACAGGGAATTGGCGGCAGTTGAGGTCTCTGTCCAAAAGTGGGAAATAGAAGTGAGAAGGTATTGCTGAAAGAGCTGATGTCAAACAAATGTCAGATAATCTGCATTTTCCCTGGATTAATAGTAATAGTGGCTGAGGCACTATCCAAGTTTAGGCTTCCTATATATACAGGCTGCCAGTCATTATAAAAGGTGAACATTTGGGCACTTGATTAGGTGTACCCAGAACATTGAGCTTATCTGTTTTGGGCACAATTAAGGACATGTTTGTAGCTACGTTTGTAGCTGGATGTGAGTACTAGTTCTGCAAGTGCCTTTGTTTAAGCATCTGCAGTGTTTTGCAATTAGAACCATAATAAATCCTTTATGTACCTTACAGAGTAAATCTGGCCATAGACATGCAGATTACCTGCTATATCGCCCAAACAATCGGACATCCCAATCTCCCGACCTGCCACTAATCGGCAATACATGCAGAGATATTATCGGCAGGCGACAGAAATCTTTTAACCTGTCCAATCGACTGAACGACTGATTGGATTGTCGGAACAATCCACACAAGGTCCGAAAAACGTTCAAATCGACAATTCGTACGATCGGATCTTTGTGTCTATGGCCAGCTTTAAGGTGAGTTCATATATTAATGGTGACCATACACAGACCATCGGGGCTGAACCAATGTATATAGCAAGTGGACGCACACCCACCATGAACATCTTTGTAAGTTGCATAGAGCCTGCAGAAATATCTATTCCTTTTGTTGTGATATTGGATTTCCCAGGTGCTGCTTTTTCTGCCTGCCTTCTGGGTCGCTATTTAAATAACTCTTTGTTGTGAACTTCATACTGAGAGATAGAAAAACATTTCTACTTTGTTATCGCACAATCCGGATTGGACTGGCCAGGAGGAATGTAATATTCACAGTGAGATTTTTATTTGTCTGCAAGCGGCTTGCGGTTCGTGGAAAATGAGCTGAAGGATGGAGCGTTCACCTTGCACATATTTTCTGACTTAGGGGGGAAAAAAGCCAAATTTCCATGATCTATTATTTTGGATGAACAGGCAAAATATAATTTCCTCCCGTGATTCATTTCCGTAGTGTTAACCAAATAGAAACTCCAAGCACAGGACTGACCCTTTCCTAAACAGGATGGTGCAAAGTGCAAAATTCCAATGTTAATCAGCATGGCTATTTTGGTCATAGAAATCAGACGTGTGCTGCAAAATGTACGTGACACAAATCAGTAGATTGTGTATGAGTTACAAGGGGCAGCAACATGCCATTTACTGATAATGTTAAGGGGATGAAATTCAGTTTTTTATAAATCAGAAAGTCAACATTAGGAAAATCATCTCAGTGTGGAATGGGGTGTATAAATGCATCCCAGTCAGCGCCGGATTTCTTTTCCGGCCGCCCCTAGGCCGCGCGGTCCGACCAGGCGGCCGCGTGGTCCTAGCGCCCGCCTTCCCAGCGCGCCGGCGAAGAAACGCCGGCGCAGCTGGTGTAGTTGAATGTTGACGCGAACGTCCCCATAATGCGGCTGGGCGGCATGCCACCCCTATTTTTTTGCCGCCCTAGGCCCGGGCCTATGCGGCCTTGCCGCAAATCCGGGCCTGATCCCAGTAAGAGATGCTGTAGGTGAAGTTGCATAGGTAGGTGTATAATACACAGGTACAAAAGAGCAAAGCACGTATTTTTAGTGAAAATTCACTAAAATGGCAATTATCAGGGACATCACCAATTTACTAAAAGGCAAAACAGCTCAGCGCAAGAGAAGTTTCGCCAGATGAATTTTTGCCCAGTCGAACGACCGTTAGTCTGCAAATTTATTAAAGTCTGAACTTTTCTATACTTTACACTTTTTCGCCAAAGTCTATTTTTCCCGGTTCTGGCGGGCGAATTGATTAGATGAAGCTACAGCCTCACCATTATTATACCAAACAATAAGTTTGGTATTCTCATTAACATATCTGAAATTAGACAGTTTCAGCCTGGTTGTTTTTTTTTTTTAAGGAAAGTTAGTTTTGATTTGTTGAAACTTTCTTAAATCCTACCCTTTCATATCCCTTCTGTCAGTGTTACACTCCACGTGTGGCACTTACCTGATGGCACCGTTGGCACGTGACAAACCTGAGCCACTCCGCAGTGGTATCGGGAGAGACTAGTACTTACTAGCTCAGTGCCTCCAGAAGAATGCACCTACAGGTGGCCCGACTAGGACAAACAGTAATAATATATATATATATATATATATATAGCGAGAGACATAGTGGGACATTCACTAAGATGCGTAGTTGCGCCAGCGTCCGTTCGCCGCACTTCGCCAGGTGTATTTTCTCCAGCGCTTCGCAAAATCACTAAAATCCGAAGTTGCGCTCAGGGGAAGCGTAAGGTTGCGAAGTTGCGCTGGCTTTAATTCGCCAAGCAAAGCGAGGTTACGCTAGCGATGCTTAATTTGTATACGGCGCCAAATTGAAGTTTCAATGGAAGTATACGTAGCAGCACTACACAAGCCTGGGAAACCTTCAAAACAGCAAATAAAATTTTTATTTTGCCCTACACATGTGCCCACTGTATAGTTAAGTTGCCATCAGTTAGGAAATGTAGGGGGGAAGGAGGGGAGCCCCCAAAAAAAATTTCGATCTTTTTCAGCCTATCACCCATAAAAAATGAAAAAACACCAGCGGTTTTTGGGACTTAGAAAAAATGTTTAACTTTTTTTGAAGCAATCCCTATCTACTCGATTGCCTGGTCTGAGGTGGCGAAGGAAGTCTGGCGTAAAAGGTAGCGTTCAGAAAAATGCCCCATCAGTGAATTTGCGTAGTTACGTCTGTTGCGCAAATTCGCCAGGCGTAAGGGTGCGAAGTAACACTAGCGAATTTATGCCAGCGTCCGGTAGTGAATCAGCGAATTACCGAAAAGGCGCTTCGTCCTTTAGTGGATTTGCCCCATAAGGTGCACACCATAGACAGTTGTTTCACCTGGGTGCCTGAGCTAAGAAATAACGCACGCAATGCAGAAGAACGGCACTCACAGGACTTGCTGAATCAATCTTCCAAAGTTTTCTGCCCACAGGGACCTTTGTCAGGAATCAAACTGTTCATCCCCCTGTGGGGGACCGAAACGTTGAACAAAATAAACCTTTGGAAGATTGATTCAGCAAGTCCTGTGAGTGCTGTTCTTCTGCATTGCTTATATATATATAATACACAAAAGCCATGAATATCTTGTAAATTATATCCTTATAAACGGTGAGTTCTGATGTCATCAGTTATAAACGGTGAGTTCTGATGTCATTTCTGTCACATGACTTGCTGAAATTTGTGTATTATAATAAATAAAGTACCCCCAGTTGCAAAATATGAGGATATTAGAAGTTACCTCAGAGTTCCATGACTTCAGCCTCGTGTTTTTTACAATTATCAACAGTAACAGCACAATCCATATCTCATATTAATACTCTCTCCTGTCCCAATATGGCAGCTTCTCTCTACAACGATGCCCTTTCAACAGCACTTGACTCCTTTGCACCTTCTACCACCCGTCACAGCCGGCCCCAACCCTGGCACACTAGTGTAACACGGTACCTCAGAAGATGTAGTAGATCAGCTGAGCGACGGTGGAGAAAGTCACGAACTGATCCTGACTTCATCCACTTCAAATTCATGCTCTCCTGCTATAACCGAGCTCTATCATTAGCCAAAGAACAATACTTCTCTTATCTAATATCTACTATGTCCTCCAAACCACAGCAGCTGTTTGCCACGTTTAACTCACTCCTATGCCCCCCTCCACCTCCTCCACCTATTAATGTTACCGCCCAAGACCTTGCTCATTTCTTTAATGAAAAAATCGATCTCATTAGGCTGAGCATACTGTCCGACAACAATCTCAGACCAACGTGCAGTCCACTCACATCTACTTTGCACTCCTTCACCCCTGCAACTCTAGATGAAGTTAGCAAACTTCTAGCCAGCTCAAAACCCACCACCTGCTCCCTTGACCCCCTACCCTCTCGCCTTCTCCACCCAATCTCTGATACACTCTCTCCTGCACTTAACCACCTATTCAATCTTTCACTCTCTACTGGTACCTTTCCATCATTATACAAACAAGCACTAATCACTCCTATCCTCAAAAAACCTTCCCTTGATCCCAGCTCTCCCACTAACTATCGACCGGTCTCCCTTCTTCCATTCGCATCCAAATTACTAGAAAGGCTTGTTTACAAACGCCTGATCCAGCATCTCACTCACAACTCCCTACTCGACCCCTTGCAATCTGGCTTCCGCCCATCACACTCGACTGAAACTGCACTCACCAAAGTAACCATGGTTTACATCTTATCTGTCTGACCGTTCCTTTAAAGTTTCCTTCTCTAACTCTACTTCTACTACTTTCCCACTCTCTGTTGGAGTTCCTCAAGGCTCTGTTCTTGGCCCCCTGCTGTTCTCGCTCTATACAACTTCACTAGGAAAACTCATTCAGTCATTTGGACTTCAGTATCACCCAACTCTACTTGTCTACTCCTGATCTTTCTACTTCTGTCCTTTCCCAAGTCACAGACTGTCTCTCTGCTGTCTCCTCCTGGATGTCACAACGCCACCTGAAACTGAACCTTTCTAAAACAGAACTCATTATATTTCCTCCAAGATCTTCCCCTGTCCCTCAGATATCACTCACCGTAAACAACACCACCTTTCATTCCACCACACAGGCACGCTGTCTAGGAGACATCTTAGACTCTCATCTGTCTTTTTCACTACACATTCAAACACTTCTGTTCTAAACGCGGCCGCTAGACTCATTCATCCAGCTCGCCGCTCCCATATGTATGTCCCTTCACTGGCTCCCAATCTCTTCTAGAATCAAATTCAAATTACTTACACTCACATTCAAGGCCCTTAATAATGAAACCCCTCCCTATATTTCATCTCTAATCTCCAAATACTCTCCTTCACGAAACCTACGCTCTGCTTCTGATCTTCGCCTCACTTCTCCTCTGGTCACTTCTGCCCATTCTCGTCTACAAGACTTCTCTCGGGCTTCTGCTTTTCTCTGGAACTCTCTGCCACAAGCTGTCAGACTTTCTCCTTCCTTCCAAACTCTCCTTAAAGACCCATCTGTTTAAAGAGCCCTATTCGATGTACCTTAATTAATCATTGCTGTATCAAAAATGACAAAGTGTTTATACAATCCTAATGTCTCAATTGTACCCTAACCTGTAAACTCTAATCTCTAGGTCCTTCTAACCCTATTGTACTCTGTAATCCTTGTCTGTTATCCACCATTTATTCCCTGTTTGCTATAACTGCAGTAAAGCACTGCGTATCTTGACAGCGCTATATAAATAAATGATGATGATGATGGTCATGAAACTCCTCTGTAACTTATAATATCCATATGTTTTACAAGAGTGGGTACTTTATTCACTATATATATATGTATATATATATATATATATATATATATATATATATATATATACCTGTATATATATATATAAGTTGCTTTTGCTTTATTGTAAACAAATAGAGGTGCAGTAGTGCAGATGTTAACAATAGCTTTTTGCAAAGTCCCTGGTCTGCAACTGGTAAATTGCAAAGTTCTCCATCTGCAACTGGTAAATTTTCCATTTGTAGGGTAAAAATAGATTTGCAACCTGTAAATAAACGTGTGTGTCTGCACCCAATTCCCCCCACCACCACAACACCCCAGCAGATTTAATGAGGGACCCCCTAGCAGAATTTCCTGTTCTTGCACTGAAGATTTCCCTGAAAGGGTTGCACATTTGTAAGACTGCAGAAAAAGTGTGTTTTCAACCGTCAGATGGAAACTGAGTTTTTCTATTTGTTTACGATCAAATGTATTTGTTTCATTGGTAAAGGGCACAGACACTGTGGCTCCTGGATCATGTTGTTGAGAAGAACACAATCCATTACATAGATCTAACTATATCTGATATATGCCGATAATAAACATCTGATTAGACAGTAGCTTCCATTCTGCCTTTGCTCTGCTTAGAATGCAAGCTCTTCACATGATGCTGTTCATAATGGGAAAATCACATGGGGCTGTTTTGGGTTCTTCAAGGGCCACAATTTTGAAAACCCCAAAACTTTAGAAAGGGTTGACTCCCATAGACTAACATCACCTGACAAGTGATCATACCAGCCAGAGCCGCTATTAGTAATCATTGGGACCCATACTCAGGGGGGCTACGCCAATGAGGCTAGTTGAGTCACTCGCTGAATAAGCCGAATTTACGGTTTTCACCCTGGAAATTCGGCTCTTCTATTCTGCAATTGCGCTCTGCACTAGCGACGTGGACCCGTCCGGTACTGAAGGTGAGTGTAGTGTTGAGGGGAGAGGGCGGCAAAAATTAAGGCCGCCTCGGGCCGCAAATTGGGCAGGATCGCCCCTGCCCATACTACTAAGATTGCAAGGCCCTATTATTAACCGACTGGTTACCTGGGTTACCTGGGTCGTGGACCCTTATCTCAAGTAAAGTTGGGCCAATTGAAAAAAGCCTCTCACATGCACTACCATGAAATTCTGTCCATGGTCCACCCAAATCCCAATCACGCCCTATACAAATTGTGTCTATTTTGTGGCACACAAATTGCACCTTTTTATTTTGGGGCTCCCTTACTGTAGTGCCCCCTGTAAACCACCTGATGGTGGCCTTGCTAACAGAGATAGTTGCTTGGAAACAATTATGTTCTGCTCATCTGGTTATCTGCTGAAAGAATACCCATGAGCCTGTACTGGGCCTGGTACATTGGTCAAGTACAATCTGTTGTTACCTTCAAGTAATGGTTGGGTTGTGATATCTTGCAAGTTCCTTATGACACCAGTCCATGAATACATGAGAGCAACTGTATATGAGTTGTAAGCAATGAACCCAAGTGTTCCCCCATGAAGATAATCTTAAAAGTGATTAATCCAGTTTGCAAACAGTCAGTCTTCCACTTGCTGGAATAGTTGCCACTTAACAATTGCCTTACCTTATGGTTTGCCGAGTATATTTATATCCTTTTGTGTTAGTTCCTTGTGTGACTGATTCTTGGAAAACCCCATAATACCCAGCTGTATTCCAACAGAACCACTAAATGACACTCAAGGCCTTCAAATCGTTTTCAAGGTATTTGCTTAAGAGTTTGGGTTGTGAAAATGTATTCATCTCATCTATGTCTTATTTCCTTATCTGAACAGACACTCAATAAAATAAATAGAAATGCTTAACCTCAGCCTTGATCTCTTTCTTTGTGGTGTAAAGCAGAACATATTTACAGAACGGCCTGACATTTCTCTTGCACAATGCGCTGACACACCTGCCGGAAAGTCTGTGAGTCCACAGTGTGAACTTCTCTGAAAGACATGTCAGTTTTGTTTATGCATTAAAATGGTATTTATTACCAAATGATTTTGGAACACAGACTGCGAAATACACGAGACTAACATTTGTGCACGCAGCACGGAGGGGGAGCGAGGCGTATGCTTAGGAACTACCACAAGATCTATAGCCACTCACTTATAGTTTTATTATTTATTCTCTTACAGTTTCAAAATAAAATAGCTCCTTCATGTTAAAAAAAAAAAAAAGGCACACTGACATATGGCAGGTTTACTGGTTTAAAGACTTAAGAAGACTGGCTCTGGTAGAGAAGACAAGGTAACTGTCAGGGCCTGAAGGCACTATTTGGAGTGCGGACCAAGGAGGAAGCAAATAGGCAGACACAGTTGGCGGTACAATGGATTAGGCAGAAGAATCGTCAGTTCAGGCAAAGGTCGGTCCAGGCAGCAAGGTTTCGTGGTCGAGGTTTCAGGGAAAGGTCAGTCCAGGCAGCGAAGAATCAAGGTCGAGGTTTCAGGCAAAGGTCGAGAATCGAGAATCAATAATTAGAAAACACCCAGGAACTCTAGATAGAAGAACCTATAATCGGGCACTGAGAGAACCTTCTGGCGACCTTAAATAGGTGTATTTTCACGCCAAAATGCGCTAGATGACGTCACAGGACATGCGCCAGAATATGCGCCAGTGTCTGCACGTTTTGGACGCCAGCGTTAATACGCTGCGCAAAAACGCCAGCGTCACGCTGGTGTCTGACGGCCATATGGCACCGCCATCTTGGACGCGCCGAGGACGCCTTACAGTAACAAAGGGGTAAGGCATAGTTTGAAGTTTGGAACAGGGCAGCATTCTGGAATAGTTGGGAACAAAAAAGCTCAAGAGGGCCTACAATCAGGTAACATGTGTTGGCAACAGTAGGGTTTTTAATACCAAACCTTTATGCCATTGGTGGAACAGAATCACCCACACTGTCTCTGCAAGAAAGCTCTGAAGTCACAAATACAACCTGCTCATTTCCAATTGAATACTATTCTGCTCAGAAGACAGCAGAACACCAGACCTATAGCAAGAGGATTGGAGGGCCAGTGATAAACAGGTTCACACCCAACCCCAACCTGGAGATTGTTAACCCATTCCCAATTTATCCTGAAGTCCCCCACCATTTTATAACCCAACCCCAACATGACACTCTCAAATAATAAAGGGGTCAGCACAATAATGCCACCTAAGGGTAGTGACACATGGGAAGATTAGTCACCAATCGGTAAATCTTGCCTTCCCATCGGCAAGAATGTGAACTGCCACTGGGATGGCGCGCACGTCGCTTCTTTTTCCGGCTGAGGTTGCCTCACCAGGAAAATTTATGCGATTTCAGAAAGCCCACCGGCAATTTACATTCTTGAAATGATAGGGGAGATTAGTGGCCCACAGTAGTGAAGATTTATCTCTTGGCAACTAATCTCCCTGTGTGTCACCACCCTAAGGATAGAAGTTGGTGTGATCATCCTTGCTTTAAGTTTGCCCTGCCACCATCCCAAATCCACACTTGAGGCTTAGTTCTAACCCCCCCTCCCCGTGCGAATATCCACAGGTGAATGAACAATTATTTTCTTCCTAACAAAGGTTTATTATGCAAGTTTGCAGTTTCAGCCAATCTTAAACATTTATTGTTCCTTAAAGGAGAAGGAAAGCTACTGAGGCATTTTATTGCCAATTGATTAGCTGCAACAGTACAAGCTAGAATGCTATATTTATTCTGTAGAATGTTTTACCATACATGAGTAAAAAGCTCTAGAAACTCTCTGTTTGTTTAGTATAGGAGCTGCAGTATTAATGTGGTGTGACATCACTTCCTGCCTGAGTGTCTCCCTACTCTGGGCTCAGATTACAGTAGAGAAGGGAGGGGTGGGGGGAGAGGAGCAAACTGAGCATGCTCTTGCCCACGGCAATGAGGTTTAAGATGAAGGCAGGAAGTGTGATACAGAAGCCCATGAGTACACAATAGAAGGAAAGAAATACAGTGTTTCTTTTGACTTTGGGGGTTTACTGGTATATTTAGATGGACCTTTATGATAAGGCTTACTTAATTTTAACCTTTCCTTCTCCTTTAATTATCCCGCTATGTCCTTCATTATACCCTCTCTCAGATTTCCTATGGTCATAAAACAATGGGGACATTGTCTAAGAACCAAGGGTGTGTGCCCTGACTATACTGGGACATAAACAGTGAATAAAACACCATTAAACTACACCACATTAAAGATTCCCATGTACTAAACACAACAGGCTTCTAACTTTTCTCATTGCCTGAAACTAGAGATTCCCTAAATCAGTTCTAACATAGGTATTCCCCTGTGTTTATTATTCCCTTTCCTTTAGATTGTAAGCTCTTTCTGCACAGGGCCTTCCTCACCTTTTGTACAGGTATTGATTGTGATGTATGTACCTCCATATTATATTATTATATGTTCTTTGCATGTAACTCATGTCATTTAGTTGTATAAACACATTTACTTTACAGCGCTACAAAATATGTTGGCACTATATAAATACATATTAATAATAATAATAATAATAATAATACTAAGCAAACTTACCACTCAAATAGGAATGTTTACGTGAAGTCCCCTTAGCCGCAGTTCCTGAAGACACACCCCAATCGTGTCAATACCATCCACAGTTCCTAAATCCAACATTTTCCCACTTTAATCACAGTGCTGTATATGAAAAGTATCTTCCGGCAATTCTTATGGACAAAAGACAACTTCAGAGCAAAAGGAAATGATTTGGTAAACATTGCACATCTATTTTACTGGGACTAAATCATCTCCTGGAAGTATTTAAAACAATGATCAGCAGGGAAACACATGAGTAATCCTCCATAATTAACAGCACGAAATGTGGAACAGTGTCCTGTGTGCTTCCCATCAAAGCAACGCCGAACCAGGACGGGCTCTATACCCAACGTGTGGTCATTGTTCTTGCAGTTGGATTCCAAGGCAAAATGTTCCATTTGTTAAGATAATAAGAGTTTGTCCCTTTGCCGAATTCATGCTGGGAAAAAGAAAATGTACCCAAGGATGGAAAGAATTACCTCGTTCTTTGAGTAAATACATTGTAGGATACATGAAAGCTCATATTCCTCCCTTTTGGTTGCGGAAGTTACAATACCTTGTTATATCAATGAAAATGTGAAACTTTGGTTGTAGCCATGCAGAAGTATCTTTAAAAAAAACCCTTCTCTTTTTCCCTTTATTACATCTCATTTCTTCACTTGTGTCTCCAAATATTCATGGAGATCTCAGAATCAGCTCACTCCATGCAGTTCTACTGTTTTTATCTCTGGGATTTCATTCCTGAATTCCAACTTGAGAAGGTTTTTTTTAGTGTCTTCAAAACAAAATCATACTTATACATACTGTATTGTTAAAGTTCCTCCTAGTCTAGGTCCCTCAAATGACATTGCCATGCCCCACAGGTCTCCATCTGAAGAGGAAAGCATCCCTGACATTCCAAGCTCCAAACAATGATCTCGGATGGATTATCCTCTGATTCATAGATTACATTTTTGAGTGGAAAACTCTTTTTGGAGAACATTAAGGAATGTTTATTATTAATTTACATATTGTCAATGTTTTAACGTGTCCCATGTGCTGGTAATTTTGGTTTGCTGTATATTGGAGGGTGGCGTTTCCTTCAACCATGCACGGACCACGTACCATGCATGGAAAAAAGAGGCCAGGGTGTGCTGGTGGGTTATCCATTCAGTGTTTCGACTAAACCATGCTCCCAATAAATATTGTGGAAACTAAGAATGTAAGGGAGGTCAGGCATGGTGGCCATCAACTCAATAGCTCAGCTGTTTGAACAGGGGACCAGTTCTCTTGAGGGCTGTGGTAGTGAAGTGTCCAGGGAGGGGCTGACTATGCAACAGGGTAACAGTTAAACTCCTTAAAATGGAGTTGTGTGCATTGTTTTACAAGATGGCTGTTACCTTGGTTGGATTGGCCCACTAAGAAAACATTTGGTGACCTAGATTTCAGTAAATCGTTTTGATAAAGCAACAATTTTGTTTTTAGAACAGAGTTGTTTTTAGGGTGGCTAAATAGAGGTGATTGCTTATTCCCAACTGTCTTGCTTTTGCATTACTACCTCTGACTGCATTCTCTATCTTGTCCCCATGGTGCCCTACCGCCACCACCTCTTAATACTGTTTTCATCTTGCTATACCCTCTTTAACTTGGTCAGGGGCAGTGGACTATACAATGGACTAACAGCTAATCTCATTTATAGGGAGTATTTTGAGTTATTTTACAGAATGACCACCAGTCCTGGATTTGTGGAAAGGCCACAAAGGCCCGGGCCTAGGACGGCAGAATTTTAGGGCGACAGTATGCCACCTAACCTCACCTACATTGGTTTGAAAGCACTTGGGATTTGCAGGAGATAGTTTTTAAAATTTCCTGTGCACCAATGCACAGTACTCCAGACACACAAAGGAAGGGGAGGGACAGGGCAATGAACAGCAGCAGGCCTAGGGGCACCTGCTATGTAAATCCGGCCCTGATAACCACTTACTTGTGTTTGTCTGACCCACCATGCACTAAGAAAAGTTCTGGCATCAGAAACCATTTTTCCTCAATCAACTAATTATTTGTCTAAGTAGAACTTCTTCAGAGGGATCTGAATAGAAATGACTGCTCAGGGCTTCACAGAGATGCAGGTATAAGTAGGAACAGTGGGGGATACTAGGGAAATATGAAAACATTAGGGTAAGAATGCAGCAGTGATGGTATTAGTTGAACAAGGTGAGACTTTAGGCCAATATTGATAAAATTGGGAAGGAAAGTTAAGGAAGGGCAAGATACAGAAGGTAGTGGAAGATGAAGACCGTAGGGAGATATGGTGACAGTAGGGCAAGACGGAGACAGTAGGGCAAGATAGAGAACACAGTGCTAGATTGAGTCACTAGAGTCAGTTGGACAAAAAGTACCAATATGCCCACCTGGCAGTCCATCGGCTGCTACTGAGATGCAACGCCCAGCACCCGCTGGCAAGTGTTATGGAAAACACCAACAAAATGTTTTTGAGCTGATGAACATCTGTCCAAAGGGAATGGCAATCATTCCTTAGAATTCGGAAGCTTCTCTAATCATTTCACTCAGTTTTGACTTCAATATATCAACAATTCCAATATTGCAACCCAGTATTTTGATGCACTCCTGCTCAGGGTTCTGATGGCTTTACACATTATATAGAGGTAGTCGTTTAGTAAATTACAGTGAGCTGTGGCAGTCTGTTATGTACAATCCCTGCTCGGTGGGGAATAAATATAGGTAATAAATGGGTTGTTTGTGCAGGGCTGATAGCTGCTAATGTAGGGGTATGAGTCACAGACATTCTCCTAGTGTAGATTGTATCTCACTACGTAGGTGTCTTTTCTAGTCTCCTAAGGCACACAAATAGAATGTGATATCTCTCCTAAGTTAATATCCGTAAATATAGTTATTTGTGCAACCCCTGCTGGATGTATATTAGTTTTGGTGCAGTCAGGCTGTGACAGAAGATCACACAGCCTCATCTTTCTATCAAGAAAATCAGATTGGGGTCAGTGTAGGATTTTTAAATTTTAAAATTCTTTGCAAGTTCAGAGCTTGGTGTTCAGAATGGAGGGGAGACGAGCAAACACATTGTGCAGTTGGTCATGTCAGTGACTTATTTTGTACAGGGCTACCCCACTATGAATACAAGAGGCATCTCACACCTAATTACACCTACTTCAGCAACATGGATGCATGAGTAACTATATGACAACGACTAGGACTCCTTTGGCTTCTTCTCTACTACCAAGCCCTATTTCTGTAGGGAAATGAGAACAGAGCAGGCAGTAACCCTTCCAACACTTTCCCCTTGTCTCTATTTATATATATTACGCACCTATCTAGTGCTAACAATCCCTGTTTCTGAATGGGTGGCATAAAAGCTATCTACTGCTATCAATTCCTATGCTGTAGGTAAAATAAAAATAAATTTTCAGGGGAAGTTCCCCTTTAAAGCACTGGGACTATGCAGTAAACTGGTTCTTTATCCTTTAAATCTTGCAAGAGCCCATAACATTAGCTCAAGTGTTCCTACTTCTAATGAATACATTGCTTTAGGTTTAAATAAAGAAAGTTTAAAGAATAATGAGTTTTAAAGGAGACAATCCCATCTCTCCCCCTATTGTCTCTTCTGGAGCGCAGGATTCTTGGAAACTTTCTTTCTACTACTGTTACCCATATGGTTGCCATATGCCGTGGCTTTAATTTAAAGTAAAGTAGCCAGGAGAGAGTCATACTATGTCAACCAATAAATAAGATCTCTTTCATGTACAAAGGATTCATTGGAAGGCTCTTTGGCTTTTGCCTCTTCTTCATATTTACAAAAGAACAGTGACTTCTTAGAGAAAATTATACACAATACTAATTTTGATTTCAGATGTGTAACAAAATGGGTTTTGCAATGCCATCAAATTGCCCAGTCAACTAAGGGCAAAGATGTACTTTGCAGGAAATAACCGTTATACTTACTTTGGGGCACATTTACCAAACAGTGAAAACAAAGGTCACCAAAGGGGAAGATCCATGAGTACATACCTTGTTGGTTGGTAAGGTTCTCAAGCCACCTCAATTAAAAGCACTAAGCCACCACCACAGCCCCTAATAAATCTCCTCAATAAAAGCACTATGTAATTGTTGGCCAACCTACAGCTCTATAACCACCGCTAAAATTTTCATTCTATCTGCTGAACTGAAGCTGTGGGTAGGCTTGCTGTAAGGTACGTCCAAGAAACTAACATCAACTGATCAGTGAAGAACATGTGAAGCCCATGTATGTCACCTTGAACCAGCCATGAAAGTGATATAACATAACAACACCACAAGATCCAAGTGGTCCCTGGGTAAAAGTCCCTTTTGTTTTGTATTAAAACCTCCCTTGCTGAAGGGCTTATGCATACTCTATGGGGCCGATTCACTAACTTCGAGTGAAGGATTCGAAGTAAAAAAACTTCGAATTTCGAAGTTTTTTTTGGGCTACTTCAACCATCGAATGGGCTACTTCGACTACAACTACGACTTTGAATCGAAGGATTCAAAGTAAAAATCGTTCGACTATTCGACCATTTGATAGTCGAAGTACTGGGGAAGGTCCCCATAGGCTTGGCCAACTTTTTTTGATCGAAGGATATTCCTTCAATCGTTGGATTTAAATCCTTTGAATCGTTCGATTCGAAGGATTTAATCGTTCAAATAAAAAACACCAATCTTTCTGCAAATAGTCAGCCGAATCCTGCACTGAATATGATGCCTAATTTTAGGGATGCTCCGAATCCAGTATTTGCAGTGGCGTAACTACCGGGGGAGCAGGGGGTGCAATTGGGCCAGGGCCCACACCCCCGCAGGGTCCCCCGGCAGTCACGCGCCCACTACAGCGGCTGCAGCGCCACACGGAAGAGGGTGGGGGGGCGGGGCCCGGCTGCACGGCCCGCACCAGGGCCCGCCCCCACCTAGTTCCGTCTCTGAGTATTTGGTTCGGGATTCGGCCAGTATTCAGCCTTTTTCAGCAGGATTTGGATTCAGCCAAATCCTTCTGCCTGGCTGAACCGAATCCTAATTTGCATATGCAAATTAGGGGCAGGGAGGGAAATCGCATTACTTTTTGTCACAAAACAAGGAAGTAAAAAATGTTTTCCCCTTCCCATCCCTAATTTGCATATGCAAATTAGGATTTGGATTTGGTTTGGTGTTCAGTTGAATCATTCACGAAGGATTTAGGGTTCGGCCGAATCCAAAATAGTGCATTTGGTGCATTCCTACCTAATTCGCATATGCAAATTGGGAAATGGAAGGTGAAAGATAACATTTCATCCCCTTTATTTTAGGGTTGGACTGGGGGGCACAGGGCCCACCGGGGCTGCTGTCTCAGGGGCCCCCTCCCGGCCCCCTGCTCCACCCCGTGCCCCCTATGGTGCGCCATGATTGCGAGTGCATACTTGTTTTTGCTGCGACCAAGAGATCATTTCTGCAGGGAGCAGGTTTAGGCCGGCAGGGCCCACAAGTGGCCCACCGGGTTTTGTCCCGCCGGCCCAGTCCGACCCTGATTTTAAGGGTTTGGATAGTTCGACCAGGCTCTTGGATTTGTCTGAATCCTGCTCAGATCTGGCCAAATCCCAAACTGAATTTCGGATTCTTAAAAATCATAAGAAAAACTCCAAATATAAACATGCTTGTACTTGAATCAACACTTAAATTAAATGTTCTCTTTTTCAAAAAAACTGTTTGGTTAAAAAATCATGACAGTGACCATAGCTGTATTTCTGATTTATTTGCAACATAATCATGCCAAAATCCGAGACTGTGCATATTAATAAATCTGCTATTTGGCACTATTTAAAGCAGAGATGCCTACAAAAATAATGTGGTTTGTGCTTAAAATAACCCCCGAAAAGGGACAGAGGAGAGGAGGGAGGCCTCGCTGAGGGACATTGTGCTGGTTATTTGAAGCCATTAGAAAATTGTTTACATTCCTTTACTGATGATAAAAGGAGCCAATTCTGAGAACAAAAATCTTCTTGGGTGCCAAGAGAAGCACATTACTTAGATTTGTAGCTCTTCCTTGCCCGAGTCTGCTGTTCTGCACATGAACTTCAGTCACACTACATATTCCATATGGCTTGGATCACATTGTTTGCTTTTGGCTGGCCTGTTGTTGGGCAGGAGTTCTCTACTGTTACTGCTGTTACCGCTACCTACATATGGGGGGTTATTTACTAAGCTCCGAATACCAGAAATTCCCTGAAATCCGAAAAATTTGTGATATTTTTTTTATAAAATCTGACTTTTAAAATATTCACAAATTTTTCGGAATTTATTAAACCTCGAGGGCTAAAAAGCCTGAATATAAAAACACGGCATCTCAAACCTGTCGAGGTTGCATAAAAGTGAATGGGAACAGTCCCATTGATTTTTGGTTGTGTCGGGGGTTTCGGGCAATTTCACAATGTTTTCGGAGCTTTCGGGTGAAAACTCCGAAAAATCCGAAGATTTCAGGGGAAAATTCATGAAAAAATCGTGAAAATCTGGGCTTTTCCCGTAAAGCAAATTTTCAGGAAAATGTAATAATAAATAAGCGTTAAAAACCCGAGCGGGTTAGATCGTAGTTTGTCAAAGCGAAGATGCGCTAGTGTTGCCTAATTTGCATATGGCAGGAAAGTTGAATGGACGTATATGTTACAGCAAATACATTACATTACACAAGTCCAGGGAACCTTAATAAATAAAATAGAGTTGTTATATTGGCCTACACATGAGCCCACTGTATAGTTTATGTTCCATATGTTAGAAAATGGAGGGGGGAACCCGGTTTCCCAAAAAAATTTTTACGGACCTTTGCAGGCTATCATTCTGAATAAAGGAAGATACGCCTGCGTTTTTTTTGGGACTTAGAAAAATTCTGAACTAAAATTCCATTGCACTTCATCTGGTCTGAGCTGGCGAAGGCAAGTCTGGCGAAAGATGTAACATTGAGTAGAATCTGCATCTTAGTGAATTTGCTGAGTTACATCCATTCGCCAGAGTGAAAATTCACCTGGGGTTAGAGTGCGAAGCAATGCTAGCGTCTATCTCCTTCGCTAGTGAAGTGACGACTGCGTCCTTTAGGGAATCTGCCCCAAAGTCTGGAACAAACCATGGAGTCAACACAAGGGACAGGACCAAAGAAAAAAGAACCAGGGAATAGCAGTAATCAGAGCATCTAGGAACAAGCAAGCTTGACTTATAGTGGCAGTGATTGAGTTCAGAGCTGGGGGTTTTATAGGCAGACTGATGGTTAACAAGCCATACCTACCTGAAAATTCAAAGATATCAAAGGCAGTGAACGTGGACCTTAGCTGTCTGCTTATATAGAGCACAGGTCTAGACTACATACAACCTGTATGTCAAATCCAGGCAAGATATTTTACTCTGTATGTCCTTCAGGTATTCCAGTGTCCACCCACACTCCCATTGTGTGTGTGACCTTATATGTTCATCTCCATTGGGCCAAGAACTGATGTTAATGATGTCCAATCAGTAGAGATGGGCGTATCTGTGGCGCTATGCCGGAAAATTTATGAATTTACATTTACATTTTTACATTTAAAATTTGAGAAACGCGTTGAAGTCAATGGGCGTCAAAATAATTCTGACGCGCAACAATTTTGATGCAAGCAACAATTTTTGTCTATTTTGTCCAAATATATGAAAGTCAATGGCGTCTGAAAATTTTCACCTGCAACAATTTGTATGCGTGTGATTATCCTGGCGCGCGACAAATTTTTTTTTTGTCGTGCCAGATTTTTCGACGGGGAATTTTCACCATAGTTTTGTAAATTTACTCCCTGGCAGCGAAACGCAGTAATTCGCCGCAAATACATGCCTGCCGAATTTGTTCAACCATCACTAATAATCAGTGGTATCACGTAGAACCTGCATGCCCCCTTCCACCTACAAACAACACTCAGGGAACATAACATAGTGCTAAGATTATTTATACCTTTAGCCTTGTATGTTATCACGTATGAAAAGTCTGCCGGCTTACCCCAGCTTCAGGGAGAGAATTGCACTACAGCTCTCCACTTGTTAGAATGTTAAAAGGAAACCTACCTTCTTCTAATTGCAGATCATTTTTTGTGTTCTCTGGAAATACCTCCTGCCGAATAAGGAAGCAGAATGTTTATTATTTAGTAGTGATCCACCAAATCATCACTTTTTGTACTCAACCAAATTCTCCACCAAAGATTTGGGCAAATTAAACCCATGCCCTAATTTCCATACTTTCAAAATTTTGTCTTGAGCAGTGAAGGACTTGTGAGTGTTGTGATGTTAAGGGTTTGGATTTGGGGCAGCTACACACTGATTATTCCTCTGAATTCTAATGTTTGCATTTGGTGTATCCCTATTATTTATTCCCATTACCGTATATACTCGAGTATAAGCCGTCCCGAGTATAAGCCGAGGTACCTAATTTTACCTCCAAAAACTGGGAAAGCTTATTGACTCAAGTATAAGCCTAGGGTGAGAAATGCAGCAGCTTCTGGTAAGTTTCAATCAAAAAATTGAGTGTTTCTGCTTCCATTGGAGGTGCTGGCATCTCGTTTTTGGATGCCGGCGACCATTCTTGGACGCCGGCGAATATTCTTGGAGACTATTCTTGGACGCCGGCGACTATTCTTGGACGCCGGCGACCGTTTTTGCGCTTGACCCGAGTATAAGCCGAGGTGGAGTTTTTTACCATATTTTGGGGGCTGAAAAACTCGAGTATATACGGTATATATTGATAGTAAGTGATCATATCCTTTCGTACGTACACTCTTAGCTAAGTTTCCCGTCTTTAGACTCTCCCTAGTTCCATAATAACTTGAGCACTAGAGACTAGTGATGGCTGAATTTGTCCCAATTTGCTTTGCCGAAAAATTTGTGAATTTCCAGCGAAATTCGTGAAACTGCGAAAAATTTTGTGAAACTCGAATTTTGACATCTGCATCAATTCTGATGCTCGTGTCAATTTGGACACTGACATTAAAGTCAATGAGCGTCCCAATAATGTTGACACTTTTCCGCCAGGCGTCCAAAATTTTCTGACACTGGTGAATTTTCGCGGTAGTTTTCACAAGTTTATTCACCGGCAGCAAAAGGCAGAAATTCACTACTCTTGATAGGACCTTACCAATTCTTTATAAATGTTTTAACTTTACTTTTTTATTTTTTATTAATATCCACAACCTTATACTTAAAGGGCACCAATCATGACCAAAATCATTTACTAAGTAAATACTAGCAATAGAACGTATTTAGCAGTAATTGAGGTGATATACAGTAACCTACATAAGGACATGCTCTCTTGCTCTGCCAGACTTTTCAACCATTGTCTAGGCCTAATTCAGATGGATTCGCTGAGCAGTATCTACCGACCTGCTTAAATTGTTCCTTAAAAGGAGCATGGACTCCCATTCTACTGTGTGTCTGAACATGTGGCACAGAACCTTTGCAACTATACATATAATTATTAGTGATGGGCGAATCTGTGCAGTTTCACTTCGCCGAAATTTTTTTTAACGAAATTCATGAAAATTTTGCATTGAAGTCAATGGGCGTCCAAATCATTTTAATGTGGGTAAATTTTGACACCGCGTCATTATTTTGTCCAAATGCATTAAAGTAAATGGGCATCTGAATAATCTTGATGCGTGTAAATTTTTATGCGCGCGCCAATTTTGATGCTTGTCAATTTTTTTCCGATGTAGCGGATTTTTCGACAGCAAGTTGTCGACACAGTTTCGCGAATTCATTTGCTTGTGGGGAAATGCAGAAATTCACCGCAAATTTATTCGCCCATCACAAATAATTATTATTTTATTTACAGGTATGGGGTCCGTTAACTGGAAACCCATTATCCAGAAAGCTCCAAATTCTGGAATGGCTGGCTCCCATAGACTCATTTATAATAAAATAATCCAAAGTTTTAAAAATGGTTTTCTTTTTCTCTGTAATAATAAAACAGTCGCTTGTACTTGATCCCAACTAAGATATAATTAATCCTTATTAGAAGCAAAAACTGCTTATTGGGGTTATTTAATGTTTACAGGATTTCCTAGCAAACTTAAGGTATGAAGATCCAAATTACAGACTTATCCAGAAACCCCGGGTCCTGAGCATTCTGGATAACAGGTCCCATACCTATATTTCAATGCTTGCCAAGGTGCCAAACAATTGCATCAGCCCACCACATCTGTGGGAAGGGTTCTCTATTGATTTATCCCCCTTCCCTTGTTATCTTTAGTTTTCCTCCCTATAACATTATGTTGTGTGTCTGTATATAGAATTATTAGCTCATTGGGTAATGGATGCCCACCTGATTCCATCATTCAGGCCCCTGTTGAGCTGTTTGATTAGGGGCTGCAATGAACAAATAGAATCTGTCTGACTGAAGCATCTAGTTGTTTCCAACAATTCAAATTTTTATTTTACATCATAACATAATCACGAAACGACAGTCTAAAAGTCTATACTCAAGGCCTGCATTTGACAATAACAGTATGTGAAGCCAAAGAGTTGGTATTAAAAAGCTCAGTGGTTCCCAAATTGTGAAGCTGCTCCCCCCCCCAAGGTGAAAGTAGAGCCTTGGTTGTGGTTCAACGAGGGACAGTTTGATGTTCTAGAAGTTCTTGTAACTATGACTGAATAGCTGATACAGCAGAGTTTCCTAATGTTTACAGCTTTGTATGAGCTAAGGAGTTGGTTTGGGCCTCTAACGGGGCTTGAAGTCCAATAACCATTGCTTTAGCTTTTTAGTTACATTTTTGTTACCCCCTAATCTGCTTCCTGGACTTCATAAATATTCCAAACCCGCCATATTATGCTGATATCTTACTCCTAATATTTCAGGCTGTTGCAGACCAGCCCTCGTCCTTCTGTCTCTGGTGTCCTCACAGAATAATTGGCAGAGATCAATTGTAAAGAGACTCTTGACTCGTACAAAAAAAAAAACAGTTCCCAAGAGAAATTTCTGGGAAATGTCACAGTCTGTTATGCTGGATGCACTGATGGTGGTATTTCCATTCAATAAATAATGTTATCGAGCATTTAAACGTGTTGCATCAGACCAACTGAATATCTAGGAGGTGTAAATAGCCCTGTAGGGTTTATAGGAAAATATATGTATTTACAGTTTTATTTTGGGTGTCCAAAGACTGGTTCCTACGTTTCTTTCTTGAGTTGGAATATTTCTGGGTGTAGCCCTGAAATAAATGAATGCTAAAAGTATTGTTCCTTCTTTTCCAATTCTGGTTGCTTTCTGGCCTTCATCACTACCCCAGTACTGTTCCTATTTTAACCGTGCATGTGCTTTTGATAGAAAGGGCTTCTGTCATCATTGGGAATGAAGTGGGTAAAATGGCAGCCAAATACCGTATATAACGGCAGGTGGGGGATCTTAATCTGTGAATTTTAAATCCAACAAAATAAACACAGTGGTCTGGGTTGGGCTGACAAGCCGGTAGATGAGATGGCCCCAAGGAAGGCCTTACTGGTGGCAAAACAATTGTATTATTTTAATTGTAGGCATTGCACACCAAAATATGGAAAAACTATTCCTTTTGTGGGTATTTCCAGGTCCACTTTATAGATAGCCTTGTCATGGTCTAGAAGGTTGGCCAATGTAATTCCTAGCTTGGTTCATTTTTAAAGGTCTCATTTCGGTAAGCAGGGAGTAGTAGAGCTCTGTAAGGTATGTAAGATATGAACACCAAAAGAGATTTGACTTGATGTGCTTTGTAATTTCAAATACTTTGTGGCCATATGCAAAGATGTAATTTCTGAGAAGTTCATGACCACCATGTGAGGATACTCAGCCCCCCTCCATTTTTGCGCCAATTCTGCCTATTTAAGGACATTGAAAGGTATTGTTCATTGCCTGGTTATTTGGGTTGTTTCCTGAGACCTAGCCTGATTTACTTTTGCGATTCCTTTTGTGACCTTTGACTGCCCTGAACCTTTGGCCTGACTATGAAACCCAGCCGACCTCTGATCTGTTGACTACACTTTTGTCTGAACCCTTGGTATCTCACTCTGGCCAGTCTCACTGGCTACTCTCCACTTTACTGTCTACAATCCAGATGGGTTCTGAGTTGTGCGATGCGCTTGTGGGTCGCCTTCTTCTAAGACTATTGTTCCTTCCTCTCTGGATCCTACTGGAAAGCCTGACACACGACCTCCCCGTTACATCCTGCTACTCCCCGACCTCATACAGACCATGCCTCCAGCCCAGTCCCAAATATAAATCTAGGAGGCACTCTGAAAAAATCAATTAGGGTTGACAGCTCTACATACTGTATGGTGTACGTGACAGTTTTATAAGTGAATCCCAATAATGTATAGAGGGTTGTGAGTGTATTGGAAACAATACATTTTCGACAAGTCAGTCCTCTGAGGATTATGGGGATCTTTCTTCATGTTTTTATACTGTTGAAGGTCTCAGTAGTGTTGCAGATAACACAATGTAATTGGCCTCTGATACTGTAGGAGGCAAATATTCCTGGCTCAGTCCAACTCTAACACTGTGTGCAATTTGCTGACAGCTAGGCCCAAGCAAGGACAGAAGAAGGAACCCTAATAACAAGGATAATGCAATAACCATCGATAAAATGTGCATTTGGAAATTAAAAGAAAGAATACATCTCACTGAAGGTCAAAATGGTCTAAGTGTTTTTCAAATGCTTTTCCGACCATTCTTGAAAGTGACAGGCTGTGCTGTGAATTTATAAATCCAAGGCAGCAACTTCAAAGAAAATATTCACAGTGACATTTATTGGGTTATCAACCGAACATTGGCTCATAGGTACAGGCTAGGGGCCCTTTAGTGATGAATCTGGTTACCTTTTCATATCCTTTTTGGGAAGTGCTTGAATCTCTATAGTATATGAAAAATATAATATATACGTATAAAGAGTATATCAATAGTGAATCCACTATAGTACCGTCTTGTCTGTTTTCTGATTGCTGCCCTGTTGCCCTAACTAAGGACCTTTTGCTTTTCCCAAAAACAGACACGGTTTCCTAGCTGAAACCTACACTCACACAGCCCCCCATTCTACCTTGGTCATACTCAGTTACACCCAGGCATGACCCCAATCCAACAGAATGCTATCAACAGTTTAATTTACTAAACTCTTACTCCTAACAGATGCTAAAAGTAAAGTGGTAGTAGTAATAGTAGACCTTTCGGGTCTATCCACACAATTCAAGGGGCAGTTTGCAATAACTGAGTTCTCCATCTGTAGATAGTGATCATCCCAACAGATGGACCTATTCTATACAGACAGGGCCAATTTTATCAAAACTTATAAATGCATTGGCTCATTGTAGGGCTGTCTCTTGTTGAGGGTCCTACCCTGAGGATCAGTTATTTAGAATCAGATCAGAGATTTGGTTTATAGTACTCCTGGAACTATAGCAGGTTGATGTTACCCCAATGTTTCTATATATCTGTAACCTTGTTATGAGCTAAGGGGGCCCAGCCTGAAGCCCACTTATGGTGAGATTTGGGGTAAGTGTTTAGTTGTACCCTGGGTACCCCTGGAACTATAGCAGGGGGACTATTACCCCAATGTTTCTATATATCTTGAACCTTGTTATGAGCTAAGGGGGCCCAGCCTGAAGGCCAATTAGGTGGAGATTTGGGGTGAGTGCTTATTTGTGCTATGGGTACCCCTGGAACTATAGCAGGGTGACTGTTACCCCAATGTTTCTATATATCTGTAACCTTGTTATAAGAGGGGGCCCAGCCTGAAGGCCAATTAGGTGGAGATTTGGGGTGAGTGCTTATTTGTGCTATGGGTACCCCTGGAACTATAGCAGGGTGACTGTTACCCCAATGTTTTTATATATCGGTAACCTTGTTATGAGCTAAGGGGGCTCACATTACATGATGCTCACATTACAGAGTGCCAGTGTTGTAGATACTACATTTCAGTTGCAGTTTTTCAGTCCTGCAAAACAAGTTTTCTGCTGGGAAATCGACCTGTGTGCAAAGGGTTAATAGAGGTGGCGGTGCTTCAATAGAAAGTGTGAAAACCACAACTTTAATGCAGTTGTCAATAAAACCAGTATGAAGAACTCACTTCCTGTGATAGAACTGAGTACCTGCCAGAAAGCCAGGGATCATACAGCAATTAGGTACCAACACTCTTAAAATAAATTTATTAGCAGTGCGTCACTTACTGTAACACAAATCAAACGAGCTTGGCTCGTACTTCTAGATAAATGTGGCCAATTAAAGAATTTGCTGTAGAGTAACGAATGCAAATAATTACAGCTGAGCTAATGTGACAAAAACTTTAATGTTTTAAATTGAAAATTAAACTCATGGAAAATTCTCCTAAAGTGACACAGTTCATTAAAGAATAAACACAAGCTGAAAGTGATCCCAGATAATTTAGGGCAGATCAACATATTGGGTCATATGTATCACCCGGAGCTGGAGGAAATTATGAGATGAAGCTCAAGTTTCCAATTTTTATTAGGGGTTTGGCTGAATCCTGATTTGGTGCATCCTTATTTCTTATATGACAGTTGCATTGGCTAAGGACCAAGTTCCTCATTCTGTCTCTCCTCCTTTCAATAAGATCAGGCAAAGGATAAAATGCAATTATTTTCATTGCTCCTCAAAATATGTATAATTAGCAAAGTGAGAATAAGACAGATAGCCAAGGGCTTTAGGAGTCATATTCAGAATCTGGAGTAGAAGGATTTATGTGCTCTAGAATATTGGCAGCTCAACTGCCAGATGAGACTTTAACAATATGTTCATATGGGGCAATGTTCCCATTTTTTGTAATTAATTTATGTCACCTGTCAGTCAGTGTATCACCCATCCTTTAGTAATCCATAAACAGAAAAATAATTGTAGACCTGGTCATTTGGCCTACCTAAGAAGACTTCCAACCCCCTGCCGTCACAACATTTCATAGCCTCACCACCCTCACCATGAAGAACATACTTCAGATGCCCTTTCTCCAGTCTAAAATGATCTTGGAAATATTTGGACATACCCTAATCCAGGGGTCCCCAACCTTTTTCCACCCGTGAGCAACATTCAGATGTAAAAAGAGTTGGGGAGCAACATGAAAGCATGAAAAATGTTCCTAGTTAGTGCCAAGTAAGGGTTGTGATTGACTATTGGTAGCCCCTATGTGGACTGGCCACCTACAGGAGCCTCTGTTTGGTAGAACACCTGTTTTTTATGCAACCAAAATTTGCCTCCAAGCCTGGAATTCAAAAATAAGCACCTGCTCTGAGGAAACTGAGAGCAACATCCAAGGGGTTGGGGAGCAACATGTTGCTCACAAGCTACTGGTTGGGGATCACTGTCCTAATCCAACCAACCAATCCCAGGTTGACCCAGTCAAGATTTGCTTACAGCCAACCCAACGTTGAGCAAGATTTTGCTTCCTGAAATTCTGGATATTTAACCTTTGACGTGTCCATGATCTTCTCAAGTTGGGCTGGATTTAAAAATGAGAGCCTACAACCTTAGATCCCTAGATGAGTTTAGTATTTGCTAAAATGTGTCCTTGCAATATTTTATATCCTTGCAACTCATTAAATTCTGTTTTGGTTGGTTGTTGGTCATTAGCTCCACACAGGTTTCAGGAAATCAATTTCTTTGGTGATTTAGATGTGCTTCTAAGCTAATTCATGTGTCACTTGTATCCGTGGTATTAATAGAATATTGTACATCTGAATTGCACTGTGTGGGTCCGTACAAGTTAAAGTGTAATCAGAGGATGAAATGGTTTCAGCCGCAGTTACAAAACAAATGAAGCGAATCAAAAACGCCATCACTTTGAATCTTCAAAGTTCATTTGCATTCATGGTTTGGATGTGATGACTTCATAATGCAATGTAATAAAGACGTCCATACAACTTTAAATTTCTGCCCTATGCAAACTGACCAAAGCGCAAGATCACTAGCGAATTTTCCTTAGGCACAAACGAATGCTAGCGCATTTTTGCTTTGAAATACTCGCTCTGCTGAAGTAATGCGAGCGAAAAGTCGCAAGTGTTCAGCGCCGAGGACACAACTTCGCATATTAGTGAATTAGCTTAGTGGTAGCGAATTTGCATTGGTGCAAGGTGTGCGAAGCGGACGCTGACGAAAATTCCCCCGTTAGTGAATCTGCCCCCATAGGTCAACCCAAAGGCATGGTAGAGAAAGATGTAAGGGTACTTGAGTTATTCTAAAAAAATGATGCCTGAGTGGAGTAAGCAGAGGTATGTATTCTCTGTGGGATCCTTAAGGATGAAAAAGAAGTTCCATCATGCAAAGTTGTGGTCTCCAGCTGGTGTTTCCTACAATAAAGGATGTCGAGAGGTGCAGAAATGGTTCAGTGACTAATGAAGGGTTTAAAGAATGACAGACCTGCTTTGCATAAATAATGGGAAGTTAATATGAAAATCAAATAAAATATTTTAAACTAATAATGGGAAGCGCAGGATGTTTTTTAGGGTAAAGGGCAACAACAACCTTACAATAACCCAGATTTTAATTTAAAAATTGCCCGCACCAGGTCTTCCAGTTTAGGAATAAGATGAGAACTTTCTGTTATAGGAATATTAAATGAGATATTTGAATACTCAGTAAATTGCATGATGGCAATATCCCAAAAATCTAAGAGGACAAAACCAATGTATTTCTTACAGCTGTGACATGTCGAGGACTGAATCAGATTCTATAAATGTTAACTGGAAGGAAGTAAAAGCCACAAACTGCAGAAATAGAATTCCCAATTATTGGTCCTAGTTACAAATCTCCTGAGATCCATGTTTCTTTTTTAAAAGTGAGGGTCATTGTACAACATAGTCACATGTTCTGGGCTGCTGTCACTTACCTGAGTTTAGGGACCCACTCCCAATATAAAGAATATATATATATACAATATAACAGTCACAATATACAGTATATATACAATATAACAGTCACAATATACAGTATATATACAATATAACAGTCACAATATACAGTATACATACAATATAACAGTCACAATATACAGTATACATACAATATAACAGACACAAGATACAGTATATATATAATATACCAGTCACAATATTCAGTATATATACAATATATCAGTCACAATATACAGTATATATACAATATATCAGTCACAATACAAGGCTGATTAGTAATGAATTTCGGGTTTACATTACATGGCAGCAAAGAAACGAGTGCCGTGTGCATCAGAATTGATTCATAATAATCAGTAGCATCAGCTTCTATGACAGATGAACCTCACTTTCTTCTTGATTATTCCCTCTGACCCCTAAGCTTAGCTTCTCCCCAGCAAGCAAGAGCCCACTGAGCATGTGCAGTGCCACTGACACACAAAAGTTGCCTAAGGAGATCCAAGATGGGGAGCTCCTGGGGCAACATTAAATATATGGATCATTAATGTTTGTTTGTGCTGCTGTACCTCTGTGCTGCTGCATTAAGTTCTATATATAATTTACAACATTTCTAGCTGCAGGAATGGTACCCGTTATCAGGGTCTGGCTTGGTGGTTCCACCGGGACTGCAGTCTAGGGCCCCCCTACAGGCCCCCTGTCCCCCTACTGTGTGCGCCACGTCCTTGGCATGCATGCGCACACATTGGCCCCAGCGCATATGCGCACAAGGCGCCTCATTGGCGCGCATACACACAGGGCGCCCCATCGGCGCGCATGTGCACACTGTGCTGCGCGTCACAAAGATCCTTTTTTTTTTTTACAAAAAAAAGAGCAACAGGAGAGGGGGTCTGTCACTGCCTGTTATCCAGAATGCTCGTGACCTAATGATTTCAGGATAACAGATCTTTCTATAATTTGGATCTTCGTGCCTTAAGTCTACTAGAAAATCACATAAACATTGATAAACCCATTATGCAGTTTAAAAAATCCCATTGGATTGCGGCCACATCTTTGCGTTTATGCGGTCCCGCAATCCGACCGCCCATATTGGATCCATTACGATCCGATTGTTGAGTCCTAGGGCACACGATCGGATCATCCCGATATCACCCACTTCAATGTGGGCATATCGGGGAGAGATCCGCTTGTTTTGCGATTATCTCTATGTCATGGCCTCCTTTACTCCCCTTTTTTGATTGTCCCAACTTTTTTAGCCTGATTTTTATCTTCTTATCCAAATTTGACTCCAACCAGCGGCGGACTGGTTCAGGGCCACTACTTCCCAGTTTCCCCCACAACCCCCGACCACCTCCACCTCCTACCTACCTTCCTAATTTTGTAGATGCAATTGGGCCCCCACAGCAGACCCTTTGGGCCCCCTGCCACAAATGCAACCCTCCTCACCCCTCAGCACCTACCTTACTAATGATGCAATCAGGCCTGCGCTGCACAAATCTTGAGACGGGGGCAGATCTGAGTCAGTGAGCCCACAAGGTTTCCCTACCCAATGGGTCGGCCCAGTCCGACTCTTACTCAACTGGTCTCAACAGAGACCTTTATCAAGGTCCAACAGAGACCTTTATCAAACCTTGATAAAGGTCTCTGTTGAGACAGAAATGTCGATTCAATAAACTTATATTTCTTTGTTCATCACCAAAGACCTGTAACCTTGTTTAATGGAGTGCACACTTTGGGCTGTTATACTGTATATTAGGGATGCACCAAATCCAGAATTCGGCTAGGATTCTGCCTTTTTTAGCCGTATTCAGCCGAATCCTTCTGCCCGGCCTAACCAAATCTGAATCCTTATTTGCATATGCAAATTAGGGGCGGGGAGGAAAATTATGTGACTTTTTGGAAGGAAGTAAAAAATGTTTTCCCCTTCCCACCCCTAATTTGCATATGCAAATTAGGATTCAGCTTTGGTATCTTGCGTGAAAGATTCGGGGGTTCAGCCGAATCCAAAATAGTGGTTTCGGTGCATCCCTATTTTATATATATATAAAATCGCTTGGAGGCAGCCGCACTCTGATCTGGATTCTTTAATTAGCTGTGGGTGCTGGATCAAATTTGACACATAAATTTCACATAGAGCTGCACTCCAATATTGAGTGAATCTGGTCACATTTATTGCATAAATCTGTGTGTCCAACGTTTCAACCCACCTTAGGGATCATAAAGGCCCTAAGGACACAGATTTATGCAATAAATGTGACGTGATTCACTTAATATTGAAGTTTGGCTTTATGTGAAATTTATATATATATATATATATATACACAACACACACACAATCCTTTAATAAATCCTCCTGTCTGGAGATTGTATTTACTATGCAAAAACTGTAAAAAATATTCGCGCACTGAGCCTCCTAATTGTCTTTAGTGACACACGAGAAGGCCGGCGTTGAATGTTTTATTTGCCATGAAATGTTCATCGGAAGAGACAGATGAAAGTAATTATTAATTACCCGAGCGAGCCTGGTGCTTAGCAGGGGGCTGCGCTAAAGGTTAAACATGTTTGGCTGAAGGTGAAACCAAATGACATTAATATTCCCCAAATCTATTTCCCCTTTCAATCCGCAATGAAAGAAATATGTCAACAAAAATGTTTTGGAAAGGAACGTTACATTCTGAAGATGTTATTAAAAGATTCAGATACTTATTGATGGAGGGCAAAACACAAGGAGACTGTAGGGGAGGCGAAGTTTCCGATTTTCATTAGAAAACAGGGCTCAAGGGGTCAGTGACAGGACTGAATGAGTTTTTTTCCATCACTTTCAGTCCGAGACTGTGCAACGTGTAATCTCTCCGCTTTTATCTGCTTCTCAAAATAGACAGGAATGTTTCCACAGCTTTGTCCAACTGTTTGTATTGAGGGACTGCAGGGAGCAGGGCTCTATAGTCGCTATGTGTGTCATCCCAAGGGAAAGCCGGGTCTGTTGCTACTAGTCTCCTTCATCTCGATATGATCAGCAAGAGCCCAGTAATTACAGCTTGTGATGAGAATGTGTTTTAACTTGTGAATGAAGGGCAGTGGCTCACGGGGAGATTTGGCGCCTGCGATAAAAATTACTGACAGCGATTTCAGTTATTTTTAAAGGCATTTGTCGCCCACAATCGTACATTAATAATCATGGCCGACAAATCTCCCCATTAGCCACTGTCCTAAATGGAAACTTTTTACATATATTATATACAAATATATATACAGTATTTATATATATATATATATATACAAAAATTGTAGGGTGCCTCCTGCACTCACTTAACTGCCCTGGTGCTAACAGAATGTATATATAAAAATAGAATGAAGGCTGTTGCACAACAGGGTCTTGCTAAAAAAGTAATTATTTATTATTGCACAAATCGACGTTTCGACCCTCACTGGGGCCTTTGTCAAGACAAAGGCCCCAGTGAGGGTCGAAACGTCGATTTGTGCAATAATAAATAATTACTTTTTTTGCAAGACCCTGTTGTGCAACAGCCTTCATTCTATTTCTATTTTTATATATATATATATATATATACACATACATATATAACTATATATATATATATATATATATATATATATATATATATATAAATATAGTGAATAAAGCACCCTCTATTGTAAAATATAAGGATATTACCGAAACGTTGGACTCTGATATGATTTATTAAAAATAAAGAGGCAAAGATTTTACATGGGTGTGCTGGTCAATTGTCAATACTAAGAAGCCACACTAGAATCCTGACTTCTCTGGATAAATTCGGGCGCAGGGTCAAAAGTAGTTTACATACATTTGTTCAAAGACTCACACTCCCCCTCTGTGTTAAACTAAATTGATTTTATTTTGTGCACAAAATAAAATCAATTTAATTTAACACAGGAGTTGAGTGCGGGTCTTTGAACAAATATAGAGGGGTTTAGTTCTCCTTTAAAATAAGCTCCATAAGGGACCACCCTAATGCAATTATCCCAAAAACTCTTAGGAAAAGAAGCCATGCTATATAAAATATCCTGATTATCGTGTGTTCTACGGAACAAAGCTCATTTTTATATATTTTATCAAAAATCCGCAGAAAAAAACATTCCCCGATGTGCATTTTTACACTTTAAGGGCTGGGACACACTGGGCGATTTGGGGATATTTAGTCGCCTGGCGACTAATCGCCGCGACTTTTCTCCCCGAATGCCTCCCCTCTCTCTGCGCCTGGATAAAATGAAAAATCGCCTGCGCTAATCACACGCGGCGATTCGTTTTCCGAAGTCGCCCGCAGCAACTTCGGGCGACTTCGGAAAACGAATCGCCGCGTGTGATTAGCGCAGGCGATTTTTCATTTTATCCAGGCGCAGAGAGAGGGGAGGCATTCGGGGAGAAAAGTCGCGGCGATTAGTCGCCAGGCGACTAAATATCCCCAAATCGCCCAGTGTGTCCCAGCCCTTATGCTCTCTTCATTTGTGAAACACGATACTGTTGTTTCAGTTAAGATTTAGACAACTGTAGCCATTTTAACCCGTGCAGTAAGATTATGTTTTATAAAAACATTCTTTGAAATCTTATTAACTACTTTTAACAAATTCAACGCAAAGATGAGAAAAAAAAAAAGCCCCGCCAATAAAAAAGTTAAAAAGAAAAGCTTGGGAACTGAGTTGATTTGTGAGGAAAAACTGGAACGTGAAGTTTGGTTCAAGGCAGCAACTTCCCATTGTTGAAATTGTATAGACTGCCGCCATGTTTAGTATCTGTGTCCTCTGTATTAAAAGTGTCTTTGGCCAAATTTGGGAAAGCAAAGGATTATGGGAAGAGAGATCAGAGATTGAGGGTATGGAATATATTATGTAAAAAAATGTAAAACGATTGGTCAAAGCTGGTACCACCGACTTTTATACACTTGATTAGCCACCAGCCTTAGATATACAGAGTTAATGGTCAACAAGAATCCAGGAGATGTTCTTTAACAGAGTATTTCCTTTATGGATCAGATTCTAGCTATCTGTATAACAGATCATTCTGTCCCAGTGGCTGCACAGATCCTATCTGATCCCCATTGTAAGCAGCAGTCCTGTCCTGCTTTATGGCTGAGATTCTAGCTATCTGTATAACAGAACATTCTGTCCCAGTGGCTGCACAGTTACTATCTGATCCCCATTGTAAGCAGCAGTCCTGTCCTGCTTTATGGCTGAGATTCTAGCTATCTGTATAACAGAACATTCTGTCCCAGTGGCTGCACAGATCCTATCTGATCCCCATTGTAAGCAACAGTCCTGTCCTGCTTTATGGCAGCTGAGATTCTAGCTATCTGTATAACAGAGCATTCTGTCCCAGTGGCTGCACAGATCCTATCTGATCCCCATTGTAAGCAACAGTCCTGTCCTGCTTTATGGCTGAGATTCTAGCTATCTGTATAACAGAGCATTCTGTCCCAGTAGCTGCTTAAAGAAGAAAGATCAGAGGCTTACTGTTCTCGCATTTGCATTATACAAAATCATTGGCTGTCAGATGGCAAAGTCAAACAGTAGCTGCAATGTAATCTGTGTTAATCACACTAGCAATATTTGTGTCGTTTATTAATACCTATCTATAAAGCACCAACATATTCCGAAGTGATGTACAATAAATGGGTATTTACATTCAATATTCTGTACAGGTTTACATACTAAAACAACCAATAACCAATAGTAAAGGTAAAGCATTTATATGAAATGTTGTCATATTCTAAGGGCCCGAAGGCGCAGTTGGAGTACGGACCAAGGAGGAGGCAGGTAGCAAACCAAAGTTCGTGGTATCAGAAGGACGAGGCAAGAGAGTAGTCGAAGTCCAGGCAAAAGTTCAATCCAGGCAGCGAAGGGTCAATCCGAAATAACAGGCAAGGTTGGTACACAGGAATCAATCAATAATAACACACCCAGGAATACATGAAGTTAAACCTATACTTGGGCAATGTCTGTAGTGTCCAGAAGGCTTTATATAGGCCAGGATTGGCGCCAAAGTTTGGGAGCAATGGCGTCATGACGCTGACGCTGGCGTCCTGACGCTGACGCACGTTCTGACGCCGGCGACCATTCCGTCGCCGGCGACCAATCGGCAGGCGGGAAGACGCTGGCGTCATAGTGCTGCGACCAGCAGGATCCACATGGAGGGGCCAGGAGTCGCCATCTTGGATGCCGTCGCCATCTTGGACGCCGTCGCCATCTTGGGTGTGAGTAGTGACCTCCATTTCCATTACAGATATGTAAAGGAGACATGCGGCTGTTACAGATTCAGGTACAGTATCTCACTCCACTTTATTTACTCGAATTGTTATTCTAAATCAGAAAAAAGTGTCCTACCTAAATTTTTACAACAATTTTTTTCTGGAAATCATGTTTTATTATGAAATGAAGCATGAGGTATACAGAGAAAATAAGCATAAAAGCACCTCTCAAGTGCGACCAATCCCTATTCCAGTAGGAGAAATGAGAGAGAGCAGACAGTAACCCTTCCAACACTTTCCCTTGTTTTTGTTCCTATATATTAGGCACCTATCTAGTGCGGCCAATCCCTATTCCAGTAGGATAAATGAGAGCAGAGCATAGTAACCCTTCCACACTTTACCTTGTCTCTGTCCATATACTGTATATTCAGGGTTGGACTGGGCCAACGGGACACCGGGAAAAAACCCGGTGGGTCCCGGCCATCGTGGGCCCCCCCCCCGGCCTAGACCTGCTCCCCAATCGGGTGTAACTTAAAGGGCATGTAAAGGCAAAAAAATAAAATCCCATTTTTACTTTCTTTAATGAAAAAGAAATCTATCTCCAATATACTTTAATTAAAAAATGTGTACCGTTTTTATAAGAAACCTGACTGTATGCCGTGAAATTCTCCCTTCATTTACTGCTGTGGATAGGAATTGTCAGACGGTCCCTAACTGCTGAGCAGGGAAACAATCATACTTATGAACAGCAGGGGGAGCCCCCGCCTTACTTCCCAGCCATGCAGAACTCAAGCAGCTTTGTTTATGACGATCCCTAAGCAGCCCAGACCACACTGAGCATGTGCACAGTCTTGGTCTTGCAAAGATGTATACAAAGTTATAAGATGGTGACCCCCAGTGGCCAACTTTGAAAGCATAAATTATTTGTTTGATTGGGCTTGTGGTGCAGTAAGTTCATGCTTATGTTTAGTATACAAAATACAGCATTTATAGCCTTATTCTATTTTAGAGTTTACATGGCCTTTAAAGAAAAATATTTTGCATATGTGTGCTGCGTGTTGGACTTTGCGCATGTGCAACTCATGGCAAATTTTGTGCATGTGCAGTGTGTACCAGATTTCGCACATGCGCACGGGGCCCCCAAGGTTTGGAACCCTGTGGGCCCCAGATGCGCCAGTCCGACCCTATATATATTAGGCACCTATCTAGCGCTACCAATTTCTATTCCTGTAGGAGAAATTAGAACAGAGCAGACAGTAACCCTTTCACCACTTTCTCTTGTCTCCGTCCCTATATATTAGGCACCTATTTAGTGCTACCAATATTAGATATAATATATTAGCAGTTTTAGACTGCCAATACGAACCGTTTGGCTCTGCAGCTCTCTTTCTGGGTTAGAGTGTCAGCCCTCAATGACTATGCGGGCAGCAAACAGTCAGGTAGGGTAACTGACAGTGAACTACTGAGCTGAGAGTCTAAGGGGCAAATTCACTAAGATGCGAAGTTGCGCCAGGCGCAACTTCGCCGAGCTTCGCCGCACTTCGCCGCACTTCGCCAGGCGTAGTTTCGCCAGCACTCCGCAAATTCACTAAAATCCGAAGTTGTGCTCAGGGGTAGCGTAAGGTTGCGAAGTTGCGCTAGCGTTGATTCGCTATGTAAAGCGAAGTTACGCTAGCAAAGGCTAATTTGCATACGGCGCGAAATTCAAATTTCAATGGAGGAACACGTATCTGCACTACAAATGCCAAGAAAACCTTCAAATCTGCAAATAAAATGTTAATTTTGCCCTACACATGTGCCCACTGTCTAGGTAAGTTGCCATGAGTCAGGAGATGTAGGGGGGAAGGAGGGGAGCCCCAATAATTTTTTCAATCTTTTTCAGCCTATCACCCATCATGTAGAAAACACGCCAGCGTTTTTTTGGGACTTTTTTGGAAACAATCCCTATCTACTCTATTGCGCTTTGCCAGGTCTGAGGTGGCGAAGGAAGTCTAGCGTAAAAGGTAGCGTTCAGTGCACTGCGCAAGTTAGTGAATTTGCGTAGTTTCGTCGCTAGCGAAAATTCGCCTGGCGTAAGGGTGCGAAGTAACACTAGCGAAACTACGCCAGCGTTCGTTAGTGAATTTGCGCAGTAGCGAAAATGCCAAACGCTAGCGAATTAACGCTTGCGTTCGGCGCTTCGCGGCTTAGTGAATTTGCCCCTAAAACTGCTAATATCTCAGAAACTAATTAAAATAGCAAATTGTTGCCAATCAGCCAAAATCAAAAGTAGGTGGCGTTTCAAATTCTTGTATCATCAGTGTAAAAACTGCTCATATATTGCAAACTAGAAACAAAAGAGAATGAATGCAAACAGGGCCGCCATCAGGGGGGGACAGGGGGGACAAGCGTACTGGGCCCGGGCATGAAGGGGGGCCCGGCAGCGCTGCATTTTTTGAAGATCCGGGCCCCCCTTACGAGCGCCCGAGCCGTACGTCTTGCCTCTGTGCTGCCGAATGCGGAAGTGCCGAAAAGCCGAAGCCGATGCGCCGAAAAGACCCGAAGTCACGGAAAAAGCCGAAGTCACGAAGCGCCGAAAAGACCCGAAGTCACGAAAACAGCCGAAGCCGAAGTCCTGAAGCAGCGCAAAGACCCGAAGTCACGAAAGGAGGTGAAGTTGAAGTACTGAAGCCGTGAGTTCAATTCTACTGAACACCAGTTTGTGTATTTTTTTTTTTTTAATCCCCTGGCCACCAATGTATTATTTTAATATTCTATAGGCCCCTGCAACCAATCTTTTTTTTTAAAACATGTTTTTTTGGGGCCCCAATTTTTTTTTTAACTCGTAAGGGGCCCCTGACGCCAATGTTTTTTTTTTTTTCAAAAAATTTTTTTTTTTTAATTTTTTTTTGGGGCCCCAATTTGTTTTTAACTTATAAGGGGGCCCCTGACGCCAATGTTTTTTTTTTTTTTTCAAAAATTTTTTTTTTTTTTTTTAAATTTTTTTTTGGGGCCCCAATTTGTTTTTAACTTGTAAGGGGGCCCCTGTCGCCAATGTTTTTTTTTTTTTTTCAAAACAATTTTTTTTTTTTCAAATTTTTTTTTGGGGCCCCAATTTGTTTTTAACTTATAAGGGGGCCCCTGCCGCCAATGTTTTTTTTTTTTTCAAAAAAATTTTTTTTTTTTCAAAAAAATTTTTTTTTTTTCTTTAAATTTTTTTTGGGGCCCCAATTTGTTTTTAACTTGTAAGGGGGCCCCTGCCACCAGTTTTTTTTTTTTTCAAATTTTTTTTTGGGGCCCCAATTTGTTTTTAACTTATAAGGGGGCCCCTGCCACCAATGTTTGTTTATTTTTTAGTTTTTTTTACATTTTTTTTGTTGGGGCCCCAAGTTTTTTTTAACTTATAAGGGGGCCCCTGCCACCAATGTTTTTTTTAAAAAAAAAAAAAATTTGAATTTTTTTTTTTTGGGGCCCCAATTTTTTATAAGGGGGCCCTGACCATCAATAGCTTTTTACAACTTGTGTGGGGGGGGGTTAATTTTTAGCGCTGATGTCTGTGTGGTCTTTTAACTGCGATGTGGAGTGGGCGGGAAATGGGGTGGAGCTTGGTCGTCAGTGTGGGCGGGGCCCAGGGGGCCCCAAAAATTTTGTTGTACGGGGCCCCGTGATTTCTAATGGCGGCCCTGAATGCAAATTTCAAAAGAGCAATTTCATATGAATTTCTTTTGGGAGTTTACATTTACAAGTGAACAACTGGCAACATTTTAAACAAATTTCCCCCAACCACATTTTTCTTCCAGATTCTCTCTGTTCCTATTCTTTCCCATCAGAATAATTATCCCGGCCGACGATGAACACGATGAACGCGTGAGCTGCGCAACAGCTGCTAAAATCTGTCTCATTTCATTTCCACTCCAGATATGGACAGAGACAAGTCAATCATTTTATTGTGGTCCCTTGCGGTAGAACATAAAACCAGGGGCCGCGTTTGTTTGGGCAGAACCTGCTCCAAGTTCTCTCTTGCGCTGCTTCTAGTTCTGGAATTTTCCAAAGCTCAGAGGATTTCGTCTTATTGCGGATAATCTCACATTTTTCACAAAACTCTCGCCTCTTGCCAAATAAAATGGGATTTTGTTTTCTCTTGTAACTTCTACGTTGGGTTTCCTAATTATAGGCAACTATATAAATAGACGTTGGATCTGAGAGACGGCTTTGGCTTGCAGTCTCAAGGCGGCCATATTAAAGGGAAAACTTTTACTTGTCATTTAATTACAGCACAATATTGTGTTTGAAATCTGCCCAAATACAAGCGAAAATAAGGCAATTTATACGTTTCTGATTCCTATTGTTATTTAGCAAAATGTCTGCAGTAAAAGAATGTTATATAATAATTAATAACAGAATGTAGTAAAATAAACTGCAAGACTGATTATGATCTGCGCCTATTGTGATATTTTGCATTTTATGACTCTACAGATCTATCCATGGAATTTGCCCCTTCCCCCCGTTACATAAATTCTGCCTAAAATATGTATTTAATGGAACACTTCAAGCCAAGTTTATCAGATTTAAGATACCTTTTTATATAATATTTTGGCTTTTTCCTGCAAATTGATTTTTTTTCACCGATAGATATTCTAAAATGTTTTGAAAAAACAAAATTTCCGCAAGATTTTTTCAAAAGATTTGAACATTTGGATTCCCTACTTACCCAATGGGGCAAATTCAGTAAGCGCCGAACGCTAGCGTTAATTCGCAAATTCACTAACGAACGCTGGCGTAGTTTCGCTAGTGTTACTTCGCACCCTTACGCCAGGCGAATTTTCGCTAGCGACCTAACTACGCAAATTCACTAACTTGCGCAGTGTACTGAACGCTACCTTTTACGCTAGACTTCCTTCGCCACCTCAGACCTGGCGAAGCGCAATAGAGTAGATAGGGATTGTTTCAAAAAAAGTCCCAAAAAACGCTGGCGTGTTTTCTGCATGATGGGTGATAGGCTGAAAAAGATCGAAAATATTTTTGGGGCTCCCCTCTTTCTCCCCTACATTTCCTGACTCATGGTAACTTACCTAGACAGTGGGCACATGTGTAGGGCAAAATAAAATTTATATTTGCTGATTTGAAGGTTTTCTAGGCATTTGTAGTGCAGATACGTATTCCTCCATTGAAATTTGAATTTCGCGCCGTATACAAATTAGCCTTCACTAGCGTAACTTCACTTTATATAGCGAATCAACGCTAGCGCAACTTCGCA
Organism: Xenopus petersii; assembly: GCA_038501925.1. Taxonomy (NCBI): domain Eukaryota; kingdom Metazoa; phylum Chordata; class Amphibia; order Anura; family Pipidae; genus Xenopus; species Xenopus petersii. Next base: position 135,738,588 of record CM076681.1, read on the forward strand.
ACCTTACGCTACCCCTGTGCGCAACTTCGGATTTTAGTGAATTTGCGGAGCGCTGGCGAAACTACGCCTGGCGAAGAGCAGCGAAGTGAATTTGCCCCAAGGTCTCTAGGTTTGACCAGGTAATAAAACATTCTATCCTGGGCTGTGAATAAATGTAACTTAGTTCAAGTCTATGGGACACGGGTGAAAATGCCGAATGATAAGGGAATTAAATTGTTTTTTAACTGGCAACTAGAATTTTTTTTCACTGGTGAACAGGGCTGGATTTACATAGTGGGCGCCCCTAGGCCCACTGCCCTTTGTCGCCCCTGTGCCCTCCCCTTTTATCATCTGGACCGGAGCAATGGGGATTGGCGCACGGGAAATTTAACAAAATAATTGTATCACCAGTGCATCCCCAATGTTTTTGAATCAATGTGGGTGTGGTTGGGCAGCATGCCGCCCCCCTAAAATCCTGCCACCCTAGGCCCGGGCCTAGGTGGCCTTTCCACAAATCCGGGCCTGCTGGTGAAAAAAAAGAAGGGAATTTTGTTCAAGAACTTTGGAATATCTGCTTTTAACTTTTCATATGGAAATATTAACTCATGAATTCATAGTACATCTCTTGTTGCAGAGCTTTTCATAGTTTTAATAATGGCATTGATTATAATTAACCAAGGTGCAAGTCTGTGGCACCGTCATCATCAATCAGCGGATTCAGTGATTTTGGAGCAGTTTAACTAATGTGAATTATGTCATTCAGTTAATTTATTGTACCTCTTCCTGCTGAACTTTGCTTAAGACAGGGGAATACCTATGCTGTCATAGTTTTATGGGATCTCTCTGTACAGACTATGAGCAAACTTAGGGACTGTTCCTGCTGAATTGTGCTTAGTACAGGGAATACCTATGCTACCTAAGTTTTTGGAACCTCTCATTGCAATCTATAAAACTCTTAGGGGGAATTCACAAAAGTGTCGGGAACGAAAAAATGTCTTTAAAATGTCGTAGAAAGTGTCGTAGCAACAGCCGACAAATTCACAGAGTATTTCTCCGCCAATTTTCCGACATGTGCGCCACTTTTGAATTAGTGTCGTTAAAAGTGGGCGTGGTTTTTTCGGCGCCACTTTTCCCGACATTTTTATGAATTACTCGTAAACTCATTTTTTTTACCGACAATTTTTCAGACACTTTAGGCTCTCCAAAATGAAAATGTCAGTCAAATTGTCGTTTAAAAAGTCTTGGTAAATGTCGTTTGTACGATGAAAAGACATTTTAGAAAATTGTCAGACTTACGAGACATTCAGAGATGGTAACATCTGCCTTTGTGAATTTGCCGTTCATACGACATTTTACAAATTTGTCGACTGCCACTTCTGGGTTACTTTTTTTACCGACACTTTTGTGAATTCCCCCCCTAGAGGGCTGTTCTTGTTAAATTGTGCTTAGTAGAGGGGAATACCTGGGCTACCATAATATTCATGCCTTTTATCTGTACAGGCTAAGCACAATGTTGTTCCACTCCACTTTAACCCCTTGCTTGTGTAGGGACCTATAGGATCTATTAGGCTCCTATAGAGTTAATCCCCTACCTTTGCTTAAGTTCTCTTTTCCCTTGTTATTGGGCCAAGCCCTTCTAACTGGTAAAGTGTAACATCCACACCTATTGGACAAAGAGTGTAATGACACTCCCCTGCCACACTGCTATATAGTGCTGTGTAGGGAGTGGCCTCTTCCTCTTTGGCTCCTGGTGTCTGTGCTGCTAGGTGTTTCCCATTGAGCCTGGGATCACCAAGGCCCCAGTAAGCCATTTACCCCAAAGGGACCTGTACCTTTGGTGCTTAAGTCGGGAACCAGGCAATCCCGTGAATGAGGATTAGCTATCATTAGGGCAGATCCTGTTATAGTCTCTCTAGGAGAGAGAGATAGCTAGATTTTAGTAGCATGAGCAGTTCTGTGCTCCAACAAGGAGAATAGCAGGGAGTAGCCTCCCAAAGGCTTTTAAGGTGCCTTTAGTGTAGGGAACTCAGTGATAGGGAACTCAGTTCGCAGAGCACTGCCTGACCCCTACTTGATCGATCCTGTTTCACTTTGGTCGCTGGTCTTTGGGAGTGAGATATTCTTCCTGTGTGTTTGACTTGAGGGGTGACATCTGTACATGCTGCATCATCATCAATGCTATCCTGTCTCCTCTGTGATATGCTAACTCCTACTACAGCTCCTGCGTGAGTAAACCTGTGGTCAATTGCTTTGCATATTTTGTGCTAATAAAGCATCACACTGTTTTCACTTTTTAAAGAACCTCCTGGCGTCCATTATTCTATCTTTTACACTTATATGCCTGTGGGTTGTAGTTATACACCATCTTAAAGGGGAAGCTTCCATTTAGCGAAGGCTCCGCCCTGAGTGTAGTTTCACAGTGTAACCCATGCTCATACACTAGCTGGACACCCTTAACCCCTAATTGGCGGGATAGGCCAGAAAAGCGTTACATTTTGGCGCCCAACGTGGGGCCCCGCCCCCAATCCAGGCTATATTGTGTTTTGGGCACTTTTTGACAATTTTTGTAAAATTGTGTTCTGTCCCTTTAAATTTTGCTGACAGGCTGCCGGACCCGTTAGGCAAAGGGCAGTCCTGCACGCACTTGCTATTTTTTTTGTGTGCGCATAGTAAGGCCGTGGGTTCGGGCTTGGTGGTTCTCCCCGTTCCCCTTATTTCGCCTGCGCCACTAAAGCCCCGCCAGCGCATATTCGCTGGCGTTTTTGTTTAACACTGTGAGTTTTCGCTGGCGCTGTTTTAGCCCTCGCGAGATTTCGCAGGCGCCATCTTGTCCATGTGGATACTGTTTGGCGCGCTTGAGTAAGGAGGCGGTCTATGTCCATACGTCACCGCCGCCATTTTGTGGAGAGAGTTATAGGAGACGGACGCATATCCTCACAGCTCCTTCTTCCTGCCTGGGCCACACCCTTAGCGGCTGCTAAGGGATTTCAGCACCAGTCCTCCACTACTCAACGGTACATAGTACCAGCATTTCATTTGCACTACAGACGTCGGATTGTCTAAAGAAACAGCAGTCCTGTTCTTCAGTGCCCGCAATCCTGCTGGTCCACGGCTGTGGACCGGATCCTGTGCGGACTCGCATCAAAACCTTGCCACTCTACACTGCGGTTGCAGGTACAAGTTTTATTTGCAAGTTTTGGAGAAAAGAAGGGAAACCGTTCCTAACCTAGCATGGCTAACAAAGGTTGGGATGGATGGCCGGATCCCGAAGCGGGCCCTTCTGCTGAACCACACCCATGCCAAAGCCCTGCACCAACCCCTGGATATAGCAGGTATTTTTGGATGGGAACATTTGGGGAAATGTATCTAACCCCCACTGATTGTATAATGGTGCCATACTGTGGGAAGTGTGGGGCAGAGCTAGAATCAGCTTTCAAGAGGCTGGTGACCTGTTGTCCTTTGTGTGGTCATTGCTGCTGGGCAGGTCCCTTCAATCTCACAAGGGAATCCTTAGGTCCGTTTATTATGGCCACTGCTCCTCCACCATGTCACTCATCTACTCTGCAAGTGCCTGATGTCGCGGCTGCGACTACCACCACACCTACTTCTATTGCTGGCCCATTCTCCACGCAGCCACCGGTTACCAGCTGCGACACCACCTCTTTAAATCCTGCCTTAACCACACAGGCTGAAATGAGTCAGGAGGTGTCTACTATTTCAAGGAAGGGTCTGGCAGTCATCCCTTCTGTAAAAAAGCCATCTGCTACACGTGGTAGAGGTCACGGACGCGCCTCTGCTGCCATCTTTCCAGCCAACACGCCTACACACATTCAAGGTGCTGTTGCCTCTGCTTCCTGTTCCTCTGAGGGGGGTAGTTTGGAATTGCTACCCCATCCTGAGCCGGATTGGGCAGAGATGGACTTCGGCCCTTTGCCTTCTTCAGACAGATCTTCTCTGGAGGCGAGTAGGTATTTCTCCACGTCACCACCTCCATCCATGGGCCCCTCTGCTGATACCTCCTTCTGGGTGTCCCCTGGTCGTGCGGATCCCAAGAAGTTGCGCACTGTATCCCGGATCCAGCACATCATAAATATCAAGGTCTACGACCAGTGGGGTTACTTTATGCCCTATGCCCCCGAATGGATCTACGATGAGATGGAGAAGCATCTAGATGAGTGGATCTATGGGGAGCTGATTCGCAAAGAAGGGATAGGAGGTGGAGGGTTGTTCCACATCGATGCTGTTAAGAGGGAGCGTGACCTTTCCTTCCTGAGCAATGTTGTCCACGAATGGTGGTACGGCCGTACCGTCCTGAAACACTCAGTGAAGAGCTGCGGAAAATTCCAGGAGGAGAAACACTTCAGCTTGAGTGAGTTGATCTCCAATGGGGGCCGCGTGGACAAGCCGCACCCCAATTATTATTTGTCCTATGAGGACACCAAGTCCAAGTCCTGTTTAGGGAAGGAGATCCATCCAGCGTCCTAAAAGGGAAGGCGTGATTTCCAGTTTTCCCCAGGTGTACCGGACTTGTGTGTTCATGTTTACAAGGGATTCAAGGTTGTCAAGGGACTCCTGCTGAGAGCCTGATGTAAGTGCCTTGTCCTGCTGCAAATGAAGTTAAATTGTATGCGGGTCCTTTATTCTTCATTCATCTAGATTGATGCCTGTTTATTTGGGCCTTCTTCATTGTTTGTTCACTCATTGTTCACATTGCTGGACTTATGGACATTGTCCAGGACCTTTGTATATAGTTGGGTTCATGAGACAAAGACTGCTGAGCCCCCACCAAAACTCTTCTACCTCTAACTACTCGCTGAGTAGCACCTTTATTCTTCGCCTTACTACTCCCCAAGTGGCTCTCAGTGACTTGGTACACTTGGGTAGGGGGGGGGGTGTAATATGGAATAAAGCTTTTGGTTATGGTGGGGTCATGTAACTCAACTGCAATGAAAATGAGTGTTGCTATGTGAAAAGAAATGTATGCTAAAAATTTTCTTTTCAGCCAAGCCTGTGCCTGGACCTCCTGATACCTATGGATGGTTCAAGTATCGTAAGTCTAGTGCCTGAGTGTCCTTAAGGGTTCTCAAGAAATTGTATTAAAGTTTAAAGTAACTGAAACAGTTTTTTTGCACTTACTTATTCTGACAGTATTGCTTTTCTGCTCTTTACTGTTCTTTTCTCCACAGTACCCATTGTTACCAGGTATTCCTCAGGAGAGGATACCAGAAGAGTGATGTTCAATGGTATTGTTGGTTTGCACTATATATTCACTTTGTTACTATTGTGTTTATATCATTTCACCATTGTCGGGACGAAATGGATTTTTCCCCCGGGTGTATGTAGGGACCTATAGGATCTATTAGGCTCCTATAGAGTTAATCCCCTACCTTTGCTTAAGTTCTCTTTTCCCTTGTTATTGGGCCAAGCCCTTCTAACTGGTAAAGTGTAACATCCACACCTATTGGACAAAGAGTGTAATGACACTCCCCTGCCACACTGCTATATAGTGCTGTGTAGGGAGTGGCCTCTTCCTCTTTGGCTCCTGGTGTCTGTGCTGCTAGGTGTTTCCCATTGAGCCTGGGATCACCAAGGCCCCAGTAAGCCATTTACCCCAAAGGGACCTGTACCTTTGGTGCTTAAGTCGGGAACCAGGCAATCCCGTGAATGAGGATTAGCTATCATTAGGGCAGATCCTGTTATAGTCTCTCTAGGAGAGAGAGATAGCTAGATTTTAGTAGTATGAGCAGTTCTGTGCTCCAACAAGGAGAATAGCAGGGAGTAGCCTCCCAAAGGCTTTTAAGGTGCCTTTAGTGTAGGGAACTCAGTGATAGGGAACTCAGTTCGCAGAGCACTGCCTGACCCCTACTTGATCGATCCTGTTTCACTTTGGTCGCTGGTCTTTGGGAGTGAGATATTCTTCCTGTGTGTTTGACTTGAGGGGTGACATCTGTACATGCTGCATCATCATCAATGCTATCCTGTCTCCTCTGTGATATGCTAACTCCTACTACAGCTCCTGCGTGAGTAAACCTGTGGTCAATTGCTTTGCATATTTTGTGCTAATAAAGCATCACACTGTTTTCACTTTTTAAAGAACCTCCTGGCGTCCATTATTCTATCTTTTACACTTATATGCCTGTGGGTTGTAGTTATACACCATCTTAAAGGGGAAGCTTCCATTTAGCGAAGGCTCCGCCCTGAGTGTAGTTTCACAGTGTAACCCATGCTCATACACTAGCTGGACACCCTTAACCCCTAATTGGCGGGATAGGCCAGAAAAGCGTTACACTTGTAACATACTAAAGTTAATTTAAAGGGGTAGTTCATCTTTAAGGTAACTTTTATTATATTATATAGAATGGGCACTTCTAAGCAGCTTTTCAATTGGTTTTCATTTTTTATTTTTTATAGTTTTATAGTTATTTGCCTTTTTCTTCTTACTCTTTGCAGCTTTCAAATGGACGTCGACGACCCCATCTAAAAAACAAATGCTCTGTAAGGCTACAAATATATTGTTATTGTTACTTTTTATTACTGATCCTTCTATTCAGGCCTCTCCTATTCATATTCCAGTCTCTTATTAAAATCAATGCTCGGTTGCTAGGGTCATTTGGACCCTAGTTACCAAAGTGCTTAAGATGCAAATTGAAGAGCTGCTGAATAAAAAGCTAAATAACTCAATAAACCTTCAATAATAAAAAATTAAAACAAATTGGACATTGTCTCAGAATATCACTCACTACATTATACTAAAAGTTATCTCAAAGGTGAACAACCCCTTAAAAAAAACCTGGGTTGGAAAAATACGTGACAGTGATTATGGATTATTAATGTGTAAATTCTGTTAATGATCTGCTGCCTTGTTTGCTGCTGGCTCTGCCTATGGAAATATGTGATGTAATATTAGCTACAAATTACCTGGAAAACAGCTCAAAATAATGAAAGAACAACCAGTGTCGGACTGGGACACCAGGGGCCCAACGAAAAACCTTAGACCAGGGTCCCACCCGGCCCACTCTCAGTACTAATATTCTTGATCTCCTCACTCAACCTCTATTCTCCTAGTCTGTTCTCTTTATACTATAATCAATTATAACATCTATTTAGCCTCTTTGTTCAAATAGAAATAGGGAATAGCCATGAAATAGTCCAAATGTTTAGCAGCATGAGGGGCCACTGACACCTGGGCCCACTGGAGCTTTTCCTGGTATCCCTGTGGGCCAGTCCGACACTGAGAACAAGTCTCTGCTAATAGCAAGATAAGGATTAAGAGAAAGTGTTCTAAATGGAATTATACAGTCAGTTAGCGAGTGCACTAACGCATGCAGCAATGCACCCGAGCAGCAAAAGGAAGACAAAAGGGACCATTTATCAGAGTATTCCAGGCTACAAAGTCATTCTATCCCAATTCGGTCCCATTTTATCCCAAACAAACAGACCCTTAAACGTTTCCTCATTCCTCATTGCGCTCTTAATAAATATTTGTGTCCCTGAGCCAAGATCCTCATCTCTAATAAGCAACCTCGGCCCATCGCTGATCTGGAGAAACAACGAGAACCCCTTTGGATACCGACATTCTGTCCGATTCTCCGAGAAGGAATCAGAGGATTTTGCTGACAGATGTTACAGATTCTGTGTGTGAGAAATATGCTTTTCTATTTTTGCCTTTTTCAACAGTCTGGAAATAATGCACTCGGACTTCACTGAGCCTATGAAATGTATTTTCAGATTTGCCTCGAGGTGCCGGGCTGTGTGTCATTGCAGTACCCTTTGACTTGAAGGGCAAGAATGCCCACCGGGAACATAGGTAGCAACTTATATTTGATATAGTAAAAAAGGGAATGTTTGACTAAGTCTGACATAAGACTAATAATAACAATTTCACCTTTGCTCTACCCCTGTGTATTAGGTACCTATCTACTGCTACCAATCTCTATTTCTGTAGGAAATGAGAGCAGAGCAGACAGTAACCCTTCCAACACTTTCCTCTTGTCTCTATATATTAGGTACCTATCTAGTGCTACCAATCCCTATTTCTGTAGGAAATGAGAGAGAGCAGACAGTAACCCTTCCAACACTTTCCTCTTGTCTCTGTCCCTATATATTAGGTATCTATCTACTGCTACCAATCCCTATTTCTGTAGGAAATGAGATCAGAGCAGGCAGTAACCCTTCAAACACATGAACACGTGTGCAATAGATTTCCCTTCGCTTCACTTTTGACTCTCTTGCAGCTACAACTCTGCAGCTTTTCCTTTTTTCCATGTTTACGAAGAAAAATAGTAAATTTTTCATGGCTTAAATTTTTCCTCCACCCCCCCCCAAGTGTATTGGTTTCTTAAAATGAATGGGGAAGATGTATGGGGGAGATTTATCAAGGGTCGAATTTCGAGGGTTAAAAAACCCTCGAATTCGACCCTCGAAGTAAAAATCCTTCGAATTAGAAGGATTTAGCGCAAAAGCTTTGATCGTTCGATCTAATAAATATCATTCGATCGAAGGATGAAATCGTTCGAATCAAACGATTCAAACGATTTTAATCGATCAATCGAAGGATTTTTATTTGATTAAAAAAAAAAAACGTAGAAAAGTGCTGGGGAAGGTCCCCATAGGCTAACATTGCACCTCGGTAGGTTTAAAGTGGCGAAGTATGAAGTCGAAGAATTTTTAAAGAGACAGTACTTCGATTATTGAATGGTCGAATAGTAATAGCGATTTTTACTTCGAATTGTTGGAATCATTCGATTCGATCGAATAAATTCCATTTCTGATCCAGTCATTGCCTTGGGTCCCAAATAGATGGTTCAACCCAATAAGGAGCATCACTTACATAGTCAGTCATCAGTAATGATATGAAATCTCCTCGTATCAGTAGGTCCTCCCATGCTTCAGAAGGCAACTCTACATAGCAAGGGACTGCCCACTGCCCAGAGCTAAAGAGTAAATGCATTCCAGAAGGTCAGATGCAGGAGGCCTACTTAATTACCACAGCTCAACATGAGCTGTTTTGCACAGTCCAAGTCATCTTTTCATTATCGAATAAGAATGGGGTTTTTACTAAACTGCAGTTGGATGTAGAAAGAGAAGATAGCAAAAGATGGGTAATTTCTTGAGCCTTTAGTAGGATAACTAATAAGACAAACTCATGCATCCAGGCAACACACAGACACCCGAATTGACATAATCACTGTTTTTCCCCTGCAGAATGGAACTTCCAGGTCTTCTCCAAATACACCTCTCCTCCCCCCACCCACTTATTGGTTCCCAAAAGTTCCCTGCTGGCTGGCAGTCAGCAAGATTTGGGGGTGCTAACATGTAGGTTTTCATTGGCTTATTCCTTGGCAATGACTGAAGAACCAGCTTATGGACGTCATGAAGCGTTTCAGAAGCCTCACGACCAAACTGTTGACAGCAAGCAGAATTCAGTACTCAAAATAGGGAACAAGCTATAGTCCTCTGAGCAACATATGAGCCCATATAGGAACCATCATGTAAATCAGATGGGAAGAAGCTGAGCCTTACAGATAGTCCCCTATTGGAAGAGCACTCCTAGAGCATAAAAACTAGGGATGCACCGAATCCACTAATTTGGATTCAGCAGAACCCCCAAATCCTCAGTGAAAGATTTGGGCGAATACCGAACCAAATCCTAATTTGCATATGCAAATTAGGGGTGGGAAGCAGAAACATTTTTTACTTCCTTGTTTTGTGCCAAAAAGTCACACGTTTTCCATCCCGCCCCTAATTTCCATATGCAAATTAGGATTCAGATTCGGTTCAGCTGGGCAGAAGTATTCGGCCGAATCCAAATCCTGCTGCAAAAGGCCGAATCCTGGATTCGGTGCATCCCTAATAAAAACTGCATGCCTTCGTACCAGGTACACAATCTTCTCCAACCCCTTGAGGAGACATTTGTCCTATGCCAACAGGTAAAGGCCACACCATGGACACCCAGATAAAGTGTGATACCACGGACCAATAATTAACAATAGTGTTACATAATGACACCATGAACAAAAATACAATTACTTTATATGTCTGCAGTGTCGGACTGGCCAACTGGGATACCAGGAAAACTCCCGGTGGGCCCAGTGGGCCCTTTTGCCTCTAACCATTTGGCCTATTTCACTGCCATTCCTTGTTTCTTAATGGTGAAAAAAAGCTTAATAATGGAAGAATATAGTTAGTAGATATAAAAGACTAGGAGAATAAAAAGGTTGAGTGAGGAGGAATAATAGTTTGGAAAGTGGGCCTACAGTCCAAGGTTTTCAGCAGCATCCAACATCTGTCACCACTCACTGTCTATATCATAATGTGTTTCCAAACATGATTTCTTGACTGGTGTCTTGGTGCCTCTCTCTTGTGACTCATCGGATTCATGTTTGTTGATGTTTGAAGTCATTAGTGTCTTGTCCATTAAAAAGATGTCAGAAAATCCAATCCGCCTAAAAGTAATGGCACTTAACGTGGGCAACGGAAATGTGAGATCATGGCAACACATTTCAGCAGTGAGGCAATTCAAATCAGCGCTGAAATAGCCTTCAGTGTCTGTCCATCATGTTCTTCCTTGGGAGAATCGAAGGGAATGAATGGAGCTTAAACTGACACAGGCAAAGGCTGCATTTAAAATGTTAAATATCTGGAACGGAGGTGTGTTTAGAAGGTAAGAAGACTCAATGTTCAGTGCTGGAAAAAGTTATGGTAAATCTGACCTTCTTGTGAGGTATTTCATCTTTATTCAATGTCATTGCAATTGTGAGTAGAAGGGTTAGGAACCTATTTCTCAGGGTCTGTGTTTTTCTGGGTCATATAATGCAGGAGAGAGGTCCTTTCCAAGTTTTAAGTTTTAGTGGAAAGGAGTGAAACCCTTTAAGGGCTAAAGGCACAGAGTACAACCACTCAAAACTTGCAGGTCAGGAGTTTGTGGGCTGGAATTTCATTGTATTTGTGTCACACTATAAAGAACTCAATATATTGTCTATCTGATCCATCCACTAACATCTTGTGTATGAATTTTGTATAGGGCCTGTAGGTGCTGTGCTCTCAAGGGAAATAAGGCTGGAGATTCCCGCTCTCCCTTGTTTGCATTGGGTGTTATGGGGTGTATATGATTATGCTATGAGTACCAACATTGAACAAAAGTTTCCAGGTATAATTTATCATAACTAATGGTCATAAGAAGCCACACCCACTTGATATGTATGTGTAACCCTTTCAACACCCCTTTATTGGTGTTACACTCCACGTGTGGCGCTTACCTGATGACACTGGACAAACTAGAGTCACTCCACAGTGGTATTGGGAGAGACTGGGTACCTTGTATTTACTAGCACAGTGCCTCCACCCGGGATCCGGGAATGCACCTACGGGTGGCCCCACTAGGAATACAGTAATAACACACACACCTTATTGGTTGAACTGAATAACTGTTTATCTAAAATAAATGGGCACCTAATACATGCTAACCGGTGTCAATAGGGCCTCACTAACTAACTTGCTAGCGCAATCTGTCTATCTAACTAAAAGAAACAAAGTCCTTTAATGTTCTTTCAATAACAGTCTCTTTATCTTCAAGCACTTCAAGAGTACTGTACTTCTTATACATCATGTCTGAGGGCCAGATTAAATTACAATGATAATGTCATACAGTGAAAATGATGGAATCTTTAAGCAGACTGGGTCCTTAAAAATCCTTTGCAGGGAAATATTTGTCCCACAGGCCTCCAGAATGTTCACCCAATATTTCCTCCACACTTTCATAGTTACGTTGGGTTGAAAAAAGACCAAAGTCCATCAAGTTCAACCCTCCAAATGAAACCCAGCTCCGATACATACATTTTCCATTGTGTATATGTCACTTGCCCCAAGTGCTTCACTCTTTTGCACAAAAGAAAGTAATTTTAGGCAGACACAAGGGATAGTAATATGTTGAGCCTGTTGCACTGGCCTGTGGCAAATGGAAAAAAATGATCTGTGTTATGAGATGCTCATAGACACTTGTCAGTACCAGGTCCCTTACTTCTTACTTTACCTCCCTGTGCACCTACCTGATCCTTATACTCTGATCATAATGTCCCATTGGAATTAGTAGGAAAACTGTAACAATGTGGTTGAAATGATTTCTAAGAATAATACACTGGCTGAACGTTATATTAGATCCAGTTACAAAAGCTGCTTTGTTATAATCCCTGTATAATCACATATAGAGCGGCTTTAGTGTTAGGGGCAGCACGGAGAGGATAAAGCACAGAACTATGTAATGTCATTCGCCGATTTCATCAAGGCTGCGGCTACTTTAAATAGGGATATGGAAATGGGGTGAAAGTTAGGTTGCAGAGACACAAGGCTGTTGGTTGCATTGGAGAAAAATAAATTATTAGGGCCCCAAGGCCGCATGGTCCTAATTCTGCTTCATGCGAACTAGTGTGCGTGCGCCGGAGCACTGGGGCAGCATGCCACCCCTAAAATTATGCCACCCTAGGCCCGGGCCTTTGTGGCCTCACCACAAATCCGGGCCTGATTATAATAGAGAAAAATGAAAATTATTCAAGAAAATTAGAATTATTTGCTTAAAGTAGACTAAGGGGCCGATTCATGAAGCTCGAGTGAAGCATTCGAATTAAAAAAACTTCGAATTTCGAAGTGTTTTTTGGGCTACTTCGACCATCGAATGGGCTACTTCGACCTTCGACTACTACTTTGACTTTGAATCGAACGATTCGAACTAAAAATCATTTGACTATTCGACCATTCGATAGTCGAAGTACTGTCTCTTTAAGAAAAACTTCGACCCCCTATTTCGGCAGCTAAAAGCTACCGAAGTCAATGTTAGCCTATGGGGAAGGTCCCCATAGGCTTGCCTGAGATTTTTTGATCGAAGGATATTCCTTCGATCGTTGGATTAAAATCCTTCGAATCGTTTGATTCGAAGGATTTAATCGTTAGATCGAATGAATAATCCTTCGATCGTTCGATCGCAGGATTTGCGCTAAATCGTTCGACTTCGATATTCGTAGTCGAAGGATTTTAGTTCCTAGTCGAATATCGAGGGTTAATTAACCCTCGATATTCGACCCATAGTGAATCGGCCCCTTAAACTGGGAGATGGCCTTCCTGGAGCTTTCTGGATAAGGGGTCCTATCCTGGCAAACTATTAGGGGCAGGTCCCCAGTGCTCTGGTGTTTACATGCATGCATGCTTGTGCTCACGTCGGGGGTGGAGGTAGTGCGGGCAGGTGCTAGGACCACACGGCATAGGGCTGCCCACCCGCGAAATCAAGCCCTGTGGGTACCCCAATATGTCTATATATCTATAACCTTATTATGAGCTAATGGGGCCCAGCCTGAAGGCCAGTTAGGGGGAGATTTGAGGTGAGTGCTTATTTGTGCCCTGGGTACCCCAGGAACTATAGCAGGGTGACTGTTACCCCAATGTTTCTATATATCTGTAACATTGTTATGAGCTAAGGGGGCCCAGTCTGAAGGTCAGTTAGGGGGAGATTTGGGGTGAGTGCTTATTTGTGCCCTGGGTACCCCTGGAACTATAGCAGGGTGACTGTTACCCCAATGTTTCTATATATCTGTAACCTTCTTATGAGCTAAGGGGACCCAGCCTGAAGGCCACTTAGGGGGAGATTTGGGGTGAGTGCTTATTTGTGCCCTGGGTACCCCTGGAACTATAGCAGGGTGACTGTTACCCCAATGTTTCTATATATCTGTAACCTTGTTATGAGCTAAGGGGGCCCAGCCTGAAGGTCAGTTAGGGGGAGATTTGGGGTAAGTGCTTATTTGTGCCCTGGGTACCCCTGGAACTATAGCAGGGTGACTGTTACCCCAATGTTTCTATATATCTGTAACCTTGTTATGAGCTAAGGGGGCCCAGCCTGAAGGTCAGTTAGGGGGAGATTTGGGGTAAGTGCTTATTTGTGCCCTGGGTACCCCTGGAACTATAGCAGGGTGACTGTTACCCCAATGTTTCTATATATCTGTAACCTTGTTATGAGCTAAGCAGGCCCAGCCTGAAGGTCAGTTCAATAAGATTTAGGGTGACCTTTGCTTTGGACCTATAATAGGATAATAATGTTTTCATTGTCTTTATAACCTTGTTATGACCAAATATTGATCCAGAAAACCTGAACACATAGAGCAGAAACTCAGTATAAAACCTTTCATTTTGTGGGTTTCTGAAGAAGGTTCACACCGTTTAGCACTTGTTGGGTCCAAAGTGCAAGAATCCATGAAGCAGGGGTCGTTTTTTTATTATGGGAGGCCCTAGTTCCAGGCAATAACAGTTTTTAGCCATATAATGCAGAGATTTTCTGCTTGACGGATTCTGCTATAAACCCTAAAAGCAATGTGATATGCCCCATTTCCCTCCGTTCCCACTGTCTCCTTTTCTGTGCCTCTAGGTTTATTCATACGGTCATTGAACTTGTTGGAATGGTTTCAATTTTCCAATATTATAGCCTGAAAGATGAACCCAAAACACAAGCTGTGTTACTTGTGTACCAAGAACATGCACTGCCTGGTTTTTGCAGAACTACATCTCCCAATAACAGGGATGGGCATTTTTGGTCCTTCAGATTTTGTTGGACTACAACTCTCTGCATCCCTATGACAGCCTATACAAACTCTCCTTTATAGACTTTTGGCCAAAATCTTCTACCTTCGCAAGGTCCTGCAATGCCCCACTGGTGAAAAATGAATGTGACATGCCATACCTACACATACTGCATTACTTTTCTTTTCAATTATTTTTATTAGTATATTTAAAAACAGAAAGAACAAAGAGCAGCAAAGCAATAGCTTAGCATAACAATTGTCAATTACATAATAAAAAGAAATATCATGTAGCAATTCATTGTTAACAAAACATCAAATAGGACAATAACAAAATTCATCCAAAAAAAACAAAAAACAAAATTATATAAAATAAAATAAAATAAAATAAAGTCTTCCTCTCTATCAACAAGCATAAAATATTTACCCAAATATAAAAAAAAAAAAATTATCACATCTTCAATCAGTCTTAGAATGACAATGAGCCAATTTAGAAGAGGAGTTTTCATCTGAATTATACATACATTTTTCTATGATAATTCTATCTTCAGACTTCAGAATTTTAAAAAGGGGAGGCCAGAGTTTAAGAAAATTTTCTCTAAGACCTAAATTACCATACCTAAAACCTATTGCTTCATCAATTCAGAGAGATTTAAGATAGGACAAGATGACCTTTAAATCTGGGGAAGTGTCTTGGATCCAATATAAAAAGATAGATTTACGAGTAGCGGCAATGACCAAATGAACAAAATTCTTATAATTATTCAAATTCTTAATCTTTGGAGTACCGCCTTCAGAAGACAATGCCCAAAAATCTAGTAATGCAGATTCAGGAGACAATCTAAGATCAATATTCAATTTTTTCAATTTCTCGGACATTCACGGACTTAGGACACTAAGAAACACTGCATTTCTGATGAGAACATAAAGACATGATTGTTGGCACTATAACGACTGGCCACTTGAATGCTTTGATATGTACAGTCCTTGGGCTCTGCCTTGTGATTCAATTATAAACTTCTCTATTCTTGATAATATCAGACCCGAATATGCAAACCAAGTGCATGTAGGGGATTAGTGTTTTTTTAAGAAAATGGCCCTGCAGAATATATTTTTGCATTAGCGTTGCTAATATAATAAAATGTGCTTCCCATTCCCAGCCATCTTTCTGCTTTCCTTGCTTACTAGTGATGGGCGAATCTGTGGCGTTTTGCTGAAAAATTCACAAATTTACCGAAAAATTTGCGAAACTGCGAAAAATATACGAAACACATTGAAGTCAATGGGTGTTAAATAAAGCCGGAAGTCCGACAGAGTAAGGTGGTAAGGTCACTGCAAGGGGTGCCAGGTTGGTCCAAACCCGACCAACCTGCGGGTAAACCCGCACATCACTAGCGGCAAAATAATTTTGACAGTTTTTATACACGCTTCTATTTTGTCCAAATGCATTAAAGTCAATGGGCTTCCGATTAATTTTTTTTGTCACGGCAGATTTTTTGCGTGTGAATCCATGCCCGACGAATTTATTTGCCCATCACTATTCCTTACCTTTTAACCCTTCCTCTTCTTCTGCTCTCCTGCTGCCCCTTCCTCTATTTTCTTCTGCTACCCTGGTCTCCATCTTGTTTTCTTATTTCTGCTGTCTTATTCTTCCTATAATATAATTCTTCCTCTCTTCCCTTCTCCTGTACCCTACCTTTAACCCTTCCTCACCATTTTTATCCTGCTTCTCACTCCATCTTCTCTATTCCAATGATTCCCTTCTTCCTAATCTTCTCCTTCACTCCTGAAACCCATTCCTCTCCTTCCCTTTGGCACACTTGCCCAGGCCAGACCTGCAGAATCTTGGGTTTAACACTGTCCCTATAAATGCATTATTCAGTCTCCAAAACCAGAGCATTCTTATTCTCATGGCCAGCATTAAGTGCATTGTGTAAAGTGATCCCCAGTGTGGGGTTATTGTATCTCACTTAATGCTAACAAGCAAATAGTGCTTTCAATAGAGCGATCAGCATATCATTCCTGCACAATTAAATGTAATCCCTGGGAGTTTACCAGTGTGCGCAATTAACGTCAGCTTTAGGCGAATCCGAAGAGAGATCTCTGCCTAATTGCTCTTATTTGCCACTAATGCCTTCCTTATTGCACAATAAATTCTGTTTGCGGTTACGAAATAATGAAATATGGGGATGATTGTGTCAACAATACTTTATGTTTACTTAAAAGAATTGGGATTTGTTCAAGAAATAGCAGCGATAATAGCAAATGGGGAAATATATAGAGGGGGAACATTTACTAAAGAAGTGCAAAGTGCAACACACAATATTTTTTTTGACCACAGTACAACAGTTCAAGAAGCCAAAGCTGTGAAGGTCATGGGCATTTACTTGGCTCCCAATTGTCAGCATGTCACTTGTATAAATGAGCAAAAGAGCATTGTGTTTGGCATTTTCATGGACGCAGCATCACTCGTATTATAAGGGATAATGTACCCCCTACTGTAAATGATAAGGATATTAGAAGTCACTGAGGGGTTGTTCTGTGACCATATAAAGACATAAGGCTGCAGGCTGAGTTATACAGGGAACTCTGAGTATCACTCATGTATTATAAGGGATAATGTACCCCCTACTGTAAATAATAAGGATATTAGAAGTCACTGAGGGGTTGTTCTGTGACCATATAAAGGCACAAGGCTGCAGACTGAGTTATACAGGGAACTCTGAGTATCACTCATGTATTATAAGGGATAATGTACCCCCTACTGTAAATGATAAGGATATTAGAAGTCACTGAGGGGTTGCTCTGTGACCATATAAAGACACAAGGCTGCAGGCTGAGTTATACAGGGAACTCTGAGTATCACTCATGTATTATAAGGGATAATGTACCCCTACTGTAAATGATAAGGATATTAGAAGTAACTGAGGGGTTCTGTGACCATATAAAGGCACAAGGCTGCAGGCTGAGTTATACAGGGAACTCTGAGTATCACTCATGTATTATAAGGGATAATGTACCCCCTACTGTAAATGATAAGGATATTAAAAGTCACCGAGGGGTTGTTCTGTGACCATATAAAGGCACAAGGCTGCAGGCTGAGTTATACAGGGAACTCTGAGTATCACTCATGTATTATAAGGGATAATGTACCCCCTACTGTAAATGATAAGGATATTAGAAGTCACTGAGGGGTTGTTCTGTGACCATATAAAGGCACAAGGCTGCAGGCTGAGTTATACAGGGACCTCTGAGTATCACTCATGTATTATAAGGGATAATGTACCCCCTACTGTAAATGATAAGGATATTAGAAGTCACTAAACACTGATTTAACTTGTGATATCATCAAGTACTGTGTATAATGATGTATGCTATATGTTATTTATGGTTTTTGTTCAGGGGAGGACTGGGGGGCCCAGGGCCCACCTGGGCTGCCGTCTCAGGGGCTCAGCCGCAACTACTGCAACTGCCTTTTTAACCCACCACCCCATGCACCTTTTGCTCCACCTGGACCAGTGAGGTGGGTCAGAGGCAGGTCAGGTAGTGGCTTTGGGCTTATTTTATAAGAAATTAAATCTACTGATCATGTAATAGATTTTCATGGTTTTATTGAGTAGAATGTAGATCAACCTTTCAGTGATTCAAATTACTTTACTATTTTTCTTGTTCATTTGTACTGTTGATATGGGCCCCAGGTTTATAGACGTGTATGTAAATATATATTTATATATATATATATAATGATTTTACTCCCAGCTGCATAGAAACTCTCTCTTTCATCTAATAGCAATGCATATATAGTGACCTTTCAATAATATGATTCATAGATACAATAATATGTTCTGCTATTTTCTCTTTCTAACTCACTTACTAGTAGAAGATTTATAACATCTCTTTCAGATCACATTGTGTAGCAGATACAGCCCTACAGAGATATATTTGTTTTCTAAACCTGTTACTGGGCACTAGGAGCCCATGTGAACACAGTAGGAGTCCTATATGTATCACTTAAGTCCCTTACTGCTGACACCATTGTGCTGGAGCCACAGTCCCTTCCCAGAGACCAGGGATCCCCAACCTTTTGGACTCCTGAGCAAAATTCAGAAGTAAAATGAGTTGGGGAGCAACACTAGCATGAAAAATGTTCTTGGGGTACCAAATAAGGGCTGTGATTGGCCATTTGGTAGCCCCTATGTGGATTGTCAACCTACATTGAGGCTCTTTTTGGCAGTACACCTGATTTTTATTCAACCAAAACTTGCCTGGAATTCAAAAATAAGCTCCTGAGGCCAGTGGGAGCAACATCCAAAGGTTTGGTGACCAAGATGTTACTCACGAGCTACTGGTTGGGGACCACTGACAGAGACTATTACCCCACTGTTACTATAGACAGCATCTCTAAAGCAGCAAGTAAGTTGCAGGTAAAACTTAGTCCCTTTGTAAAATGTATAATGAAACTATAGAATTCTTAATGAATCAGATGAAAATTGAGCATAGGACTGGCCAGATATGGGATGACTTTGACGTAGTTGTTCAGCTTAAATATATTGCAATATATGGACAAACAATCCCTGTTTTGTTTAAAGGGTAAGGTATTTTTCAGTAGCAGTAGCACAAAATGTCTCTGTCTTAAATATATTGATAATGGGTTGAGTGCAGAGGACTCTTGTATGTGTCTACACACACACACACATATATATATATATATATATATATATAAATTTACGTAGTAGACAGCACCTCATGTCAGGTAAGCCTCTTTGTGGCTGCCCCTGTGCACGGAACAAGTTAGTATACAATCCAAACACGAAAAACCAGCACCAAGGGACTTGAAGAATGCAAAAAATTGTATTAAAGCATATGTATCACCGACGTTTCGGTCCCCATTGGGACCTTTCTCAAGGTACAAATACATATAAAAGTGTCCATTATATAGATATATATATATATATATATATATGTGTGTAGACACATACAAGAGTCCTCTGCACATTTAAAACACCAAATTTAAACGTACAATTAGAGGCCGATTCACTATGGGTCGAATATCGAGGGTTAATTAACCCTCGATATTCGACTGTGAACTAAAATCATACGACTTCGAATATCGAAGTCGAACGATTTAGCGCAAATCCTGCGATCGCACGATCGAAGGATTTTTCGTTCGATCGAACGATTAAATCCTTTGAATCGAACGATTCGAAGGATTTTAATCCAACGATCGAAGGAAAATCCTTCGATCAAAAAAATCACAGGCAAGCCTATGGGGACCTTCCCCATAGGCTAACATTGACTTCGGTAGGTTTTATCTGCCGAAGTAGGGGGTCGAAGTTTTTTTTAAAGGGACAGTACTTCGACTATCGAATGGTCGAATAGTCGAACGATTTTTAGTTCGAAACGTTCGATTCGAAGTCGAAGGTCGTAGTCGAAGGTCGAAGTAGCCCATTCGATGGTCGAAGTAGCCCAAAAAAACTTCGAAATTCGAAGTTTTTTTTATTCTAACCCTTCACCCGAATTTAGTGAATCGGCCCCTTAGTATTAAAGTTGACTGTGCATATATATATATATATATATATATATATATATATATATATATATATATATATATATACACAGTCAACTTTAACCCTAATTGTACGTTTAAATTTGGTGTTTTAAATGTATGAAGCCTGAAAGATGGTCAGGGGTCTTGTGGATCCTTGGTAGTATAAAGGGTTGCAAACTCTTGGCTCTGAAAAAGGCTCTTCAGTTTGCAGTGCAGTCGTATTATCATGATCTCTTCAAGAGTCAACCAGACTTTGTTGTATATTTTTATATATGTGATATTTATATGAAACCAAGATGAATGGGTCAAGTCATGTGTAAGTTGAGTTAAAAAAAGTTCTACCACATTTGACTTGAACCGGTGGAAGGCTAACAACTGTATCAGTGCTAATGGCCAAACTGCTTGGGGTGCCCCCCCTATGGTACGATCTCGCACTGATATACCAGTAGTTATTCACTTATATTAAGAGATCTTCTCCCCTCCCACTAATGATCTAATATAAGGAGCAAGAACTACATTAGTTTTTAAATGAACTTGGATTCACTTTAGGCCTGTAGTTTCCATGTTAATGGGTTCTTTATCCCAATTGTTTATTAGGCCTACTAACATGAGATTAAGCTAACTGGCTGTACTTCCAGTTATAAACCATAATACACCTTGTGTATTGCCAGAGTCCCAAAGCAGCTTGTACTTCAAGAAATGCTTTGTAAATCCAGGTCTCGCTTGCTTAAAGGGAATGGTTGGGTATTGATCATATCATCATGATAGCTACATGCAAGCAATATCAATGAATATCCCATAAATCAGTTATTGTTCTCCATAATTGCAAATATTTACCTAAATCAGTTGCCTTCTTAGCTCTTCATCTTAATTATTTAAGGTCCAGTGTTTAGTTAGGCTTAACTAATGCCCAGGTTACAGAAATATAGGAATTGCTTTATCCACCACTAATTCAGAGTTTCAAGAATATCTAGGGCAGCAATTAAGCTTTTCCCTCAACCTTAACCTAACTAACCTTTAAATTAGGCTTTCAGTATTATCTTGAGGGCCAAAATGCATTCTTCCAAGACCTCAACTTTACTATTCTTAGGCTGGGCCAACTTTATGGACCAACCAGCTAATCTGTTGGATTTTTATGATCAGTAGTCAAAGTCAGCTGGCACTGGTTTGGTGATCAAATACAATATCATACTCATTGCCCCTATCACAAAATATTGATCCTTTGTATTTCCCATGAAACATATTAGATATTAGCACTACATTCACTTGAAAGACCAACAGCAATTCCCAAGCCAATTCTGTCACAGACTGACCTCCATGCAATATATAAAACTGTCTGGTCATGGAATCACGTAGAGCCACAGAACACTGAATGTTTTCATTACATATGGGCTTTCATATTCTCCCTCGAATGCTGCCATGAGAAACATGCTCCCTGTTCAGAGGTAATAAATACTGGCAATTCCTTTCTGATTATATAGATTTAGATTTGCAAATTGAGACAATGTTGGCCCTGGAGGCAGGCACACTGGAAATAATTCCCATCAACAGAGATGGTCAATATGATTATATCCAGCATAATATATTCCATTTTTGCCAGTTCTTAGTATAGAGATATTGAATGCTGTTATGATCAATTTGGATCAGCGGAGTATTATTTTCTGTTGTCATAATCATTAAGATTATACATCATTTATATCAGTCTCTTTCTCAGTGGAGCTTGCAATCTAACGTCCCTATCTTACACACACAATTGTAATTTTTTAGGAGCAAATTAATCTCATTGTTGATGGGAAAAACTAGTTTATCCAGTTTTTCTAGAAAATAAAAAACAGGAAAGTTGGCTGCACAGGTACCCATATGATCCGACAGCGGTTGTCCAACAGTCTATTCAGACCAAGACCCATTTGAAGCTCTAACCATTGGTCAAGGACCACCATTGCTTGTGAAATTAGCACAAATATTGGTATATCAGTCATAGTTTCAAGAATATCTAGGGCAGCAGATACATATTCACCCAACATCCCATCCTACTGACTTCAAAGATGGACTGGCAGGTGTATCTAGGAGGGTAAATGACCCTTCTCCCCAATTCTTACCCTACCTGGCCTTTAAGATGGGCCCCCAGTTACTGCTATAAGGGAACAAGTCCCACAGTTTGGGAAACACAGGTCTAGGGGTTAAATAATCATTTTGCCCAATCTAACCCAACACAGGGGTGAGTTGTCTGACCAAAGATCAGACTGCTTGGTGACCCAAGACAAATAAATGGAATGTATCATATTGCACTTAATGTAATGAATATCAGCACTGAAATCGATTCTTGAAGGGCACATCTTATTTCTAAGGAAGATACAACCGACAAGAGCTATTTAACAATTGTGAAGCTTCTAAAGTAAAAATGATTCCAAAGCCATCTTGTGAAAATTTTTATATCACGCGCTGCACCTATAAACACCATTTTTTACTGGATTTTGATGTAATTGTTGCCTTCTCACTGATTTACTACCTCCACATAGTTGGGAGCACAACTGACTCATCCTACTAAACACTAAACATAATATAGATTTTATAAATACATATATATATAAAAATAAGATAGGTATTAATAACCAGCAGTGAGTCACGCAGCGAGTGCTGGGTTTCTAAATAACCCACGACATATAGGTTGTTTGAGCATAGATAATAAATACACTTGCATGTTGGAACATCTACTTGTGGAATTATACAAAAAGATCACAGAGGTTAGCTTCTTTAATAAGAATATATCAGATCACTTGGAAATTATTTACTGTATGGGGCCAAAACAATAAAAATACTAATTCCATTTGATTTGTATAACCATTGGTCTTTTGTGGTACCCTGGACAAGATATGTAGCCAGCAAACCCTGCAGTTATAGCAGTAGTGAGGGTTGGATTTCCAAGGCCAGGATATCCGGAAATATCTAGGTTGGCCCAGGGTTGAGCAGCCCATGTCTAATCCAAACAGTTGGCCAAAATGTTCAAGTTTCTTCCCATACCCTAGCTCCCCCCCAGATAAGCATCAGTACCATGGCAAGGGGTTAATTAGACCAGGAGGTCCAGCTCAGGAACACCTATGGGGGGTCTAGTTAGATAGAAACAGCCATTTATAGAAAGAAGCGTGATGCTGGAGGGAATTTTGACCAACTATTGGGGTTAGACATGGGCTACTCAACCCTGAGCCAGCCTAGATATTTCCTGGTATCCTGCTGCACCTGTCCAACCATCACTACTGCTATCACGAGAGGGTTTGGCTGCATTTTTTGTCCCAGGTTCCCCCAAAGGGCCAACGGTCAGTTCAAAGTCTTCTTATAGGAGAAGGAAATGTGAAACAAACCAGGTTGTTAGGCACCCCTACCGTTTCTTTTAATTAACTGTCAAAGAGTAGGTGTATGTTTAGTTTCAGCACTGTAACTCTTCATGCTCCACAAAATGTACTTTTCTGAAAACCAAGTCAACAATATGTGGTATATACTTATGGTAGGTGAGATCCTTTTCCTTATAGTGTAGGGTTCAACTTCAGAGTTATAGGCACCGCAGGACCTACAGACTTTCAGAATTCAAGGATTGGACTCTGGAGAACCAAAATGCTGTTTCAGTGATTCATTTATTCAAAATGTGCACGACATGTTTCGAGCCCAATGGCTCTTCCTCAGGTGCTTGTACGGCCTGAAGCACCTGAGGAAGAGCCATTGGGCTCGAAACATGTCGTGCACATTTTGAATAAATGAATCACTGAAACAGCATTTTGGTTCTCCAGAGTCCAATCCTTGAAGTCAACAATATGTGTCCTGCCCTGTAAAATGCCATGGTGCAATTTTGCATAAATTCTGGTTCTTGGAACCTTTAACCCTGCAATCTGGTGCAATTGAACACCAATGTTATAAAATCAGCCTCAATGACTTCTGTAAAACCAACTTGTGGACAGCGGGTGAGGAGGAACTTTGGTAACAGGTGGGCCCTGGTCTTGTCAGTTTTGCTGATCTGTTACATTTACATTGTAAGAGATTTGCAGTTAGTACATCAAGATCTCAGTAAATCACAACAGCTGGAGTTCATAGTTCTCCAAAAATGTGGCTCAAGCCAACAATTGTTTAGTGAGGAGTAATAAAAATCAACTTGATAAAATGGCTTGGCACTCACCTCCAGTTACTCCAAAAAGTTAAATAAAGCTTTTCCTAAAACCAGCCCATGCAATAGGGCATTGGAAGAGCATGTTAACCTCTTAGAGTTGGACCAATCCAGCGCATTTACTTTATGCCGCAATTGTGCTATTTTTGGGTTTGTACATTACATTGTTATTCAGACACATCCACTTCCTCCCTGTGAAGGAAACTCTAATGCTACAAGGGCAGGTTAAAGTCCAACCAATCAGATACTTTAAATGTAAAAGCATTTCTACAGTGATTAAACTAATGAAAGGACATAGCTGGCACTGGTGGAATTTCTAGCGATTTGCTCACAATTTACGATCTACTGGAAGTTCAGAGATCATCAAGGAACACCTTGGGGCCGATTCACGAAGGGTCGAATATCGAGGGTTAATTAACCCTCGATATTCGACTGGGAATTTAAATCCTTCGAATTCGAATATCGAATTCGAAGGATTTAGCGCAAATCCTGCGATCGATCGATCAAAGGATTTTTCGTTCGATCGAACGATTAAATCCTTCGAATCGTTCGATTCAAAGGATTTTAATCCAACGATCGAACGAAAATCCTTCAATCAAAAAATCACAGGCAAGCCTATGGGGACCTTCCCCATAGGCTAACATTGACTTCGGTAGCTTTTAGCTGCCGAAGTAGGGGTTCGAAGTTTTTTTTAAAGGGACAGTACTTCGACTATCGAATGGTCGAATAGTCGAATGATTTTTACTTCTAATCGTTCGAATTCGATCGAATTCGATCGAATTTAACCAATTCGATGGTCGAAGTACCCAAAAAATACTTCGAAATTCGAATTTTTTTTTATTCTAATCCTTCACCCGAAATTCGTGAATCGGCCCCATTGTGTTTATTTTCATAATAGTGCAAAGGATAAGAATGATACCATATGGATACAGAAGAAACCAGAAATTGGTTTATTGGGTGACAATTTAATGACCACTGAGCGAAAGTCACTGGGCTTAATTTTTAACTGTAGTTGTAAGTATTAGAAAACTCTGTTATTGTGATGAATAGTGTTATACTTATATTGTTTGAGGAAAGGATGGCATATCTAGCAAGAAACACTACTACTACTACTACTACTACTACTACTACACTATCATTGATGACACTTACAGTAGGAGTATATTTATCAAAGAGTGAAGTTAGAGATCGCCACAGTCCACTGTAGTGAAATTCCATCAATCTCCATTAATTAGAGATGGTGTCTGTAGTAACAGTTGATAATAGTCTCTGGGAAAGGAGTGTGACTGTGGGATAGCAGGTATAGTAGGGAGAGATGGTGTCTGTAGTAACAGTGGATAATAGTCTCTGGGAAGGGAGTGTGACTGTGGGATAGCAGGTATAGTAGGGAGAGATGGTGCCTATAGTAACAGTGAGATAATAGTCTCTGGGAAGGGAGTGTGACTGTGGGATAGCAGGTATAGTAGGGAGAGATGGTGCCTATAGTAACAGTGGTATAATAGTCTCTGGGAAGGGAGTGTGACTGTGGGATAGCAGGTATAGTAGGGAGAGATGGTGCCTATAGTAACAGTGGGATAATAGTCTCTGGGAAGGGAGTGTGGGATAGCAGGTATAGTAGGGAGAGATGGTGCCTATAGTAACAGTGAGATAATAGTCTCTGGGAAGGGAGTGTGACTGTGGGATAGCAGGTATAGTAGGGAGAGATGGTGCCTATAGTAACAGTGGATAATAGTCTCTGGGAAGGGAGTGTGACTGTGGGATAGCAGGTATAGTAGGGAGAGATGGTGCCTATAGTAACAGTGGGATAATAGTCTCTGGGAAGGGAGTGTGACTGTGGGATAGCAGGTATAGTAGGGAGAGATGGTGTCTATAGTAACAGTGGGATAACAGTCTCTGGGAAGGGAGTGTGACTGTGGGATATCAGGTATAGTAGGGAGAGATGGTGCCTATAGTAGTGGGGAAAAGAGCTGTAGTTCTGCAATAGTACATACAGAATAGCACTCATATCATCCATAAACACATGGTACTGTGAATTATATTTCTGAAGGTCTGTTGATGAAAACGTTAGCAATTATACATTACATTATACATTATGGGGACCCATAAGGTCTGTTTTTCCAGAGCCCCAGAATCACTAAAAGCAACTCTGTGTGACGGTTCCTGGCTGCTGAATTCATTCTCAATGGAATGGGCTGAGACTCTAATTATTTTATTGTGCTTATTTTATTAAATGATGAGGATCAGTGGAGAAGAAACAGCTGGACATTGTGAGCACAAAGGATTTGCCTGTAGGTTCTGAATGGGGTAAGAGTGACATAAGCCGTTCCTGTAACCTTATGTTAATGGATCCCGCTGAGATATTGATATTTGTGATCAGCAGGGTGAGTGTCACACGGCTCTGTATCCCTCTGCTTCAGTCTATTTATTGAACTCACCAAGGTGATTAGACAGCAGGCGCTAACGGCACAAAAGGGAAAGCAATAAGTGAAACTGGGCCTATGAAATGAATGACTGGGATTAACCTGGTTTCAACCTTAAGGATGTGTGTCTATAAAAACAAAAACCTGATGTCAGAAAGGGACAGTTTTAATAATATATTTCAGTGTTGATACAGTTAATCCTGAATGGTGTTACAACCAGCTGATTTATTATAATATATTAAATAATACTATATTATATATTCACTTTAATATACACTTATTGTGTGGATTAATTGTCTGCTTGCTCTAAAGAACCACAACCTTGTAAGGAGTGGGGTAATATTATTATCAATATTATATAAAATAATATATAAAAGCCCTTGTATTACTCAGCCTGCAGCCTTGTGCCTTTATATGGTCACAGAACCCCTCAGTGATTTCTAATATCCTTATCATTTACAGTAGGGGGTACATTATCCCTTATAATACATGAGTGATACTCAGAGTTCCCTGTATAACTCAGCCTGCAGCCTTGTGCCTTTATATGGTCACAGAACAACCCCCCAGTGACTTCTTATATCCTTATCATTTACAGTAGGGGGTACATTATCCCTTATAATACATGAGTGATACTCAGATTTCCCTGTATAACTCAGCCTGCAGCCTTGTGCCTTTATATGGTCACAGAACAACCCCTCAGTGACTTCTAATATCCTTATCATTTACAGTAGGGGGTATATTATCCCTTATAATACATGAGTGATACTCAGAGTTCCCTGTATAGCTCAGCCTGCAGCCTTGTGCCTTTATATGGTCACAGAACAACCCCCCAGTGACTTCTTATATCCTTATCATTTACAGTAGGGGGTACATTATCCCTTATAATACATGAGTGATACTCAGATTTCCTTGTATAACTCAGCCTGCAGCCTTGTGTGTTTATATGGCCACAGAATCCCCCAGTGACTTCTAATATCCTTATCATTTACAGTAGGGGGTATATTATCCCTTATAATACATCAGTGATACTCAGAGTTCCCTGTATAACTCAGCCTGCAGCCTTGTGCCTTTATATGGTCACAGAACAACCCCCCAGTGACTTCTTATATCCTTATCATTTACAGTAGGGGTACATTATCCCTTATAATACATCAGTGATACTCAGAGTTCCCTGTATAACTCAGCCTGCAGCCTTGTGCCTTTATATGGTCACAGAACAACCCCCCAGTGACTTCTTATATCCTTATCATTTACAGTAGGGGTACATTATCCCTTATAATACATCAGTGATACTCAGAGTTCCCTGTATAACTCAGCCTGCAGCCTTGTGTCTTTATATGGTCACAAAATGTTACTTTATCTGTAACAGATAGGGGGTAGATAGGGATAAATATTTTTGTTTGTGTTTAGAAATAATTAAGCCGAGCTGTAACCTTTCTATTTGTGTATCCATGTGTGCAACAGGTAATAATACAATTTGATTCCTGGTAAAAGTTGAGTGATAGGGGAGATGGCTGCAGCTGAGCACCTGGAGGAAGGAGCCCATTGATACTGGCTAATGAAATGAACGAGTGATGGATTCCACTAAACCCTATTGCTATAGTGATGACATTTACTCGTTCAGCTCACTGGTGACAATGACCTTCTTCTGGCGAGGAGCACATCAAGGTTGAGCCATTGATGAGACGAGATGCCATCAAGTCACTTAACAATGGAATGGTGTTAAAATTCCATGAGGTTGATCCATTCTGCGTCCAAACAAAGCGCATCTCATAAGTGATAAGGGGAAGCTGATAAGTAGCTGCCACTCAGAGCCGGCACTTGTGCTAAAGCTCTCGCTAAGGTTCTAGAGGGCAGCTCAGGCCTGTGTGTACTGAGTGTAGGTGGGTTCATATCTAGCTTCTCTTTGCTTCAATGTTATCATGCCATGTACTACACAGACTCAATAACTGCCTCCCCAGACACTGCTGCTCTTGCCATAATAGTATATTATACAGTCCCTAGACCTGCTGCAATCCTTCTAATGCCCACATTGCTTTCCTTGACATCCTCACTGCCATGTCTTGCTCCTAAATAAGATCGTTTGGCTTACTAATGCATGTAAAGCAGTAGGGATGGTCCCCCTTGGGTGCTCAGAGCAATAGAAAGGGGTCTAAACTAAAGCTTCACTTGGATCAAATTGGAGGGTCAGTACATATTTATCATCTTGGGTTTCCCTGTGACCGTTAATGAGTGACCGTTAATGACCACATGGCTGTGTTTGTATCTATGCTGTGAACTAACGGGGACCCAACCAAATGTTGCACTGGGGCCTAAATCCAATAAACTCTGAAGACCTTTGACATTGAGAGAGATAGGGGTGCACATGTTGGATGGTCAGGACCTGTTGGGGGCAGAGCAATTATTAGAAAGGAAAGACTCCATATAACTGAGGACACAGCCAAACTGAGGCCATTCCACCAAATAAATATTAAATGAACGTATTTAAACCCCAGCCAGCCTGAACAGATCTTTCCGTAACAGTCCAGTGATACAGCAGCTCCATGGGAAGGGAATGGAGAGAATAGAAGAACAGTGTGTTCTGGATAATAAATATTGAATGACTCTGCAGTGATGGTACATTCTGGGAAGTCAAGGTGAGACAACAATGTGACCATATTCCTGTAAATCCGGGGTGGGGGGGTTGTAATGTGATTAAAATCTCAAAGCTTGCAGCAGGTCTAGTAACCCATAGCAACCAACCAGATGTTTGCTTTTAAATCCGGTCACCTGTAAATGCTACTACAGATTGGTTGCTGGTGGCTAATACGACCATCAAGGAATATTAATTATTTTGAAGCAGTAATTCAATATGTGGGGCTGAGAGTTAACGCCTTAAGGGAGAACTAAAGCCTAACTAAAGAAGTAGCTAGAAATGTCTTACATTATGTTTTGTGCTTCTGTACCAGCCCAAGGCAACCACAGCCCTTTAGCAGTAAAGATCTGTGTCTCCAAAGATGCCCCAGTAGCTCCCCATCTTCTTTTCTGCTGATTCACTGCACATGCTCTGTGCTGCTGTCACTTACTGAGCTTAGGGACCCACTCACAATATACAGTACACATAGAATAGAAATGTCACAATATAAGGCTGATTAGTAATTAATACTGATAATTACTACATGGCAGCACAGAAACCAGTGCAATTAGCATCAGAATTTAATAATCAGCAAACCTGTAGCATCAGCTTATATTACAGCCAGGGAAGCTCATTTTCTGCTGGATAATTAGTGACGAGCCCTAAGCTTAGCTTCTCAACAGCCAATCAGAGCCCACTGAGCATGTGAGTGTCACAGACATTTTCCAAGATGGTGACCCCCTGTGACAAGTTTGAAGTCCTGGATCATTGCTGCTATTGACAAGCTGAAACTTTAGCCTCGTGCAATAAGTTCACTATATAAAATATGGCATTTTTAGTTCTCCTTTAAGGAAGGGGTATGGGAAAAACATTGGAACCCCACAGTTGTACGTAGCTTGTGATGACTTGTCTATGCCAGGCTCACCCTACACTTCCCTGTAATACTTCAGCAAGTAGGGGATCTTCCTCTCCTGCATTTACACAGTCCTTTCCTATACAGTATTCTGCCACTGTCCTGTCTCTGCCCATCTGTTTCTCCCTACAGTTGCACACAGGCCTTCCCATGGGCATCTGGTTTATAAGGAATGACAGACCCCGGCCATTTCCCTGCTCAGGAGGTTACAGTGTTTATGATATTATTTACATCCTATGGTCCAGGCTGTTCTCTTCCAAATGAAAGGCTGGGATATAACAAATATATATATATACTCACATACTACCCTTGAAATGGGCAGAACATTGTTTCTATGCATTATCATCATCAGGGCTAATGAAGGGCGTCATTAAAGGACAAGCCAACCCCAAAATAAACATTTGCCTTACAAAAGAATAAAACATTTATTAAAACTGCTGCCTTACATTGTATCAACAATCGGAGCCACCAGGACAGAGAATAGCAAGGGACAGACAAAAACTGCTTTCAATAGCAATACACATACAAGACATACAAATCATAGAAAAATGTTTTCTTTTATTAGGCAAAAATATATTTTTTGGGTTGACATACCCCTTAAGGCAGAGGTCCTCAACCTTTTTTTTTTTTTTTTTTTTTTTACCAGTGAGCCACATTAAATTGTGAAAAGAGTTTGGGAGCAAAACAAGTATGAAACAGTTCCTGGGGGTGCCAAATAAGGGCTGTGATTGGCTAGTTGGCCCCTATATGGCAGCCTACAGGAGGTTCTGTTTGGCAACTAAATCTTGCCTTCAAGCCTGGAATTCAAAAATAAGAACTTGCTGAGGCAAAGGGGTTGGTGAGTAACATGTTGCTCACAAGTCACTGGTTGGGCTCACTGCTTTAAGGGCTCAATTAAATAACACATTTTTCCAGACCCAAAACAGGGGCAGTATAAGCATTAATTATGTATTTAGAATGCAGTGCATCTGTTGGAGGGGGAACACTAGGGTTGCCACCTTCTGCTGGCAGGCAGACCAGAAGGGGGGTGGGTCTGGTGATTAGTGATGTGCTGGTCAAGATGAACTTGATCCAAACCTGCACCAGCGCAACATGTGCCCGCCCGCACCCAACATCCGCTCTCCATTTATAGACCGTGCCTATAAGACCACAAGCCAGAAGTCAGAGCAGGCAGAAGATCTCAACCCTCACCGCCCGCGACCTGCAAAAGGTGCAGCGAGGTCAACCCGAACCTACCCGATCAACGTGTATCAGGTCAGCCGGCACATCACTACTGGCGGTGCCGGCGGTGAGCCTAATGATTATAGGGGTGGAAAGCTTGCTGGTCCAGGGTTGTGTCTATGATGCCAGCGGCGGGGCTATGATGTGGTGATCACCATAACATTTATTTTAAAGACCTGTCCTAATTTGGAAATCCAGATGGACAGTTTTCACCCGGCAGCCCTCCCAAAAACCGCTCTGTCCAGTAAAAACCAGACAGGTGGCAAATCTTGGAGACACCCTCACTATGATCCTGATGGTCCTCTATGAGCTGTGTGCATCAACACCGCCCTGTAGGTGCCACCACTATATGGGACTGGAGCTGGGATTGTCATAATTGAGATGATGATAGAAGGAGAGCTGGGTGGGCAGCACTGTTTGTGCAGAGATGGGTCCAAATATGAAATCTTTCACAAGCAAGAGCCATGGACTCAAGAAGGGGCATCACTGTGAAAAAAGACTAATGAAACCTGCAACACATAGAGAGTGGTCAACTGGGCCATCACCCTGCAGGAGGAGAGTCTCAGCTGGAGGAGCAGGGAATGTAGGAATGTATATCCCACTAGTGATTTCCTATAGGTGGCAGGAGATTTCCAATAATATCAAAATAATTGAAAATGTTTAATTCATACCCATCGGAAAGTTGCATAGAATTCCATTTGCTTTTGTACTTATGAAATTCTTTTTGGGTCTACTTTTTTTGTCTGATTTTCTCTTAGTGCCCGACTCACTGGCCAGAAATCAGAGACTGACTGACTCCTGGCTTCAGCTTCTCCGTGCGGCAGGTTATTAAAGTGAATCTTGTGAGCAGATTAAAGTGCAGCCACTGTACCGGGATAAATGAGGAGCCAGCAGCTTCAAGGCTCGTCCTGCGGATTTATTTATGGCTGAATGAGCCTCTAGTATTGTCTTACCCACGATGATAGTGTTAGGGAAGGGCATTGGTCCCGGGAGTCTTTCATGATAAGGTAATAAAAGAGATAAAGCAATGAACGGATATAGGGAAGTTGATCAGAATGACAATTTTTTTCATTAGGCAACATTGTATTTTTTGGTCTAAATAATCAGTGAGTGCACCATCTCCGGTACATCACAGCCTGAGTGGGATCAGATAATGACTATTCTCTAGAGCTAATAAAAGCCTGTGTCCGAGGTGACTAATTCCCAGTGGTTCAGTTCTGTTGTGCGTGTTCCCAATTGCTTCCTAGAAAGCAAAAATACCCGGCAAGGAGACCAATTCTGTGTAATTGGAATTGAAATTAGTGTCTGTCTTTCCCTCTGTTCCTCTGGTTCTGAAACAATGTAGCAGATGTCAGTTCTCCTCTGGGTCTATTAATCAGCAGACAAAATAAAGATCATTTGCAACGTTACTTGTGTGACTTCTGTCTTTGACATTCATAGTCATTGTTGGTTAATTTTTGTATTTAAAGGGGAACTAACGCAAACTTGAACATTTAATATAAGCTTCCTCATGCTGAAATAAGAAACTTTCTAAATACAATCAATTAAAAATTCTCAAATGTTTCTGAAATAATCAAGTTTATCTTCACTATCCCACTCTCACCATTGGTTTCTCTTCATTCTCTCTTCAGGCAGATGAATGATCCAATATATCTTATCCTAGCAGATGTATTAGAGCTCACTCAAATAACTGATTCCAGTACAAAGAAAATCTAACAAAATGACTGCCTTTTGCATAAATTCTGCGTGTAGAGAGACATGATGTCTGGTGATTTTAATAGAGTGACCTCTAATACATCTTCTAGGCAAAAGGAGCCCCCCTATAAGATATATTGGATCATTCATCTGACACCCAACTGCTGCATGAAGAGAGAATGAAGAGAAATCAATGGTGAGGGATAGTGAAGATAAACTTGATTATTTCAGAAATGGTGCAGAATTTTTAATTGATTGTTTATAGAAAGTTTCTTATTCCAGTATGCTGAAGCTTATAGTAAATTTTCATTTTCGCGATAGTTCCCCTTTGAAGTGCAGCTGCTCAATGCAGAGACGTCATATAATATTTAAACTGAAGAAAAGGGTCAGTTCATGAACATGGGACCCAATTAAACGAGTTTCTGCATCACACCCATTGGCCGCCATGTTCATGGACTGACCCGTCCCTTCAGTTTTCAGTCAGAGGCACTAAAGACATAGAAGCAGAATATTATATAACGCTTTTCTATTGGTCCCAGATGTAGGAAATGTCTTTGTACATCTGGCGAGCGCAGAATTCAGCAGAACCTCAGACCCGACCAATTGTTGGCTCAGAAAGAGAAGAATTCTGATGCACGGCGCTGCTTAATTGGACTCATACCCTGCAGTGTGCACATCTGGTTATGTCACTCTAATTCTTACAGACACTCTAGAGAGTCAGAATTTCTCTCCAGCAAAGCAAGGGATCGATATGGGAACACGTGCTCTGTAACTCTTAAAGGGGAAGTTAAAGAGATACTGACATCAGAAAATAAACTTTTTTATTATCTATCATAACATTGTCTATTTATAATTTTGCCGTAAATGTATTTGTCTGATGCTTTTACATGACCTCACTCTCACTACCCTGTTCCTCTATGAGGGGGCTGCCATATTTGTGCAGCAGGAGTCCGTTAGCATTAGAAACTCTAACTGTCAGGCTGAGAAGGGACAGTCAGGTTGGCAAAACAGTCCACTATAGAGCGAAAAACAATTAACACGACCTATAGGTAACTTTAAATGTAGATTAATATTTTGAAAAAAAAATTTGTGTCAGTATCACTTTAAGGCTACTATTCATTTTTAGAATATGTTCAACTAGACCTAGGGCCTGCACTGGGATTACATAGAATTCTTTGTATGACATCATAACATAGATACAATCCTATACCTCCCAAATGTCCTTACTTAGGGACAACAGTGTAATACAAACAAATAATGGGAAGAGGGATTGTTGGGGATTTTATGGCCAGCTAAGCTACTATGTGAAATATAACCAAAATAATTCGATAATATTATTTCCACTGATTTACCACTGGTTACCAGGCAGTAACCAATAAGTGACTTGATGGGGGGCCACATGGGTCATAAACAGGAAATTATGTTTTTGTTTGTTTTGTTAGATCTCCTCTATCTCCAGCCTTTATAGATTACTGTACATTTGTGTCTAACTAAATATATTAGAAACATTTTTTATTTTGCACAACCTATCTATTTACCCAGTTTTTATTTTTACATTGAACTGTTCCGTAAGACCTACCATTAAATCCAATTGCCTCCTCCTCCCCTAACATAGCACCGCTCAGCAGATGATTAGACACCTTAGTAGACACAGGGAGCATAGGGCAGGCAGAGTATGACACACACAGGGGCAAAGTATGGCACACTGTAAGAAAGATACCTGTGCGGCGGGGACGCCCGCCGCATGGTTCTTCGCCGCGTGGTTCTTCCTCTCCGGCGCCGGCGCCATCTTGATCCTTAGGGTGCGCGCCTCTTAAAGGTACAGGCGCGCTGGCGTGATTACGCCAGCGTGCATTTGCGCACGTTTTGGCACGAAATTTTACTGTATTTAAGGCCCATTCTGATCCCCAGTCAGTGCCCGTGATAGAACTTGTTTCTAGTGGTTTCCTGAGCCTTGTGCATCTGATCTGAATCTCGTCTGTCTGATTATCCGTGTTTGACCTTGCCTGTATCCTGACTATTCTGAAATCTGTATCCTGACCCTTGCCTGCCTATGACTACTCTTCCTGCTTAACCCCTTGATTGACAACCCAGTTTGACCCTTGCCTGCCTGACGATTCTGATATCCGCCTGCCTCGACTCTGCTTGTCTGACGATTCTCTTGCCTGCTCCATTTGTACCTTGACCTTCGGCCCAAAAGACTCTGCTAACAGCCGTGCCCCTTCGCCAGCCAGAACATCTTGCCTTGCACCCCTCGTTAAGTCCAGGTGGCACCCAAGTAAGCTGAGGGCTCCTCCCGAAGCCCAACGGTGGTCAAACTACTGGTGAAGCCGAACTGAGACCAGGGTGCTTGGCATTTGTTCTGGTATCGGGTGCCGGTCGTGACACACACACAGGGAGCATAGGGCAGGCAGAGTATGGCACACACAGGGAGCATAGGGAAGGCAGAATATGACACACACAGGGAGCATAGGGAAGGCAGAGTATGACACACATGGGGAGCATAGGGAAGGCAGAGTATGGCACACACGGGGAGCATAGGGAAGGCAGAGTATGGCACACACGGGGAGCATAGGGAAGGCAGAGTATGGCACACACAGGGAGCATAGGGCAGGCAGAGTATGGCACACACAGGGAGCATAGGGCAGGCAGAGTATGGCACACACAGGGAGCATAGGGCAGGCAGAGTATGGCACACACAGGGAGCATAGGGCAGGCAGAACAGAGCAGGAGACAGGGAAACCTTTTAGGACCACTCTAAGATGTACTACATACACAGTGACACAGTGCTGGTGCCCCTTAAGCATTTAGTATGAGTGTGAAGAGGTGAACAATGTGGACAGTTTCAGTCTGGGTCTCAGGTGTGAACAGTACAGGCCTATAGGGTGTGAACAATGGAGGGGAGATTACATTTGTGAATAATACAGGGGATAACAGTCTTAATTCAGTGTCGGACTGGCCCCGCGGGACACTGAGAAAATGGGCCCCGTCTGGCCAGACCCCTCTCCCGAGCTCCAGAAAAAAGTTTTATATTAGGCGCTGCGCCATCTGCGCATGTGCTTGGCACCAAACACCCAGCGCCTTCACACATGTGCGCCGAGACGTGCCATCATGTGCGCACACTCGGCGCTTCACAGTAGGGGGGCGGGGGGGTCGGAGGGGGGCCCTGGACAGTAGTCCCGGTGGGCCACGGGCCCCCCAGTCTGACCCTGTCTGAATTTGATTAAACAATGCAGGGGCCATTTATTCTCTGTAGTGATACTGTTTAACTCTTACACATGGTAAGCAGACACAGAAGGCAGACTTTCATGTTGGGGCCAGACAAAGGGGGGCCACATGACCTGCACTAAGGTGCCCTGAGCATTGCACATGAACAAGCACACACTAATAGGATTTTACTCTTTGGCGAATATCACAGCAACAACTATTTTTAGGTAAATCCGCTGCTGAAAATAAATATTTTCTGGGTTGATGGGGCAGCATGAGAGCATATGTTTGTGTCATGTGCTTAAGTAATGATTTACAAAGGTGATTATGGAGAAAGAGGATTATTGATTAGGAAGAAAGCTAATGAGGCAGCGCGTGTCGCTCAGGACAAGGAGGGAGCATTAGTGTTGTATCAAGTCCCTCGTCACAGGGACAATAAAGGTAAAATGCGCAAAGGAACCCTTTCATGGCTGCACCAATACTTACTTAAAGGAAAACTATACCCCCAAAATGAATACTTAAGCCAGGGGTGTCCAAACTGCGGCCCGAGGGCCACATGCGGCCCAGGATGCATATGAATGCGGCCCAGCTTGAAACGCTTGGTTCCCGAGGAAATAGGAGGAGGGGGGACTCTGCCCATTGCCCAGTTAGTAATAATAATATAATAATACGTCTATTTAATATCCAGGTGTCCCATATTCCAGTGTATAGCTCCATCTGGTTATCCAACTGGCATTGTAGTTATTTTCTGTATATTTCCTTTACTCTTACAAATCAAACATGTTTTGGCGTATGTCATGTGTGGCCCCAGACAATTTTATCTTTTTCCAATGTGGCCCATCGAGCCAAAAGTTTGGACACCCCTGACTTAAGCAACAGATAGTTTATATCAAATTGAATGACATATTAAAGAATCTTACCAAACTGGAATATATATTTACATAAATATTGCCCTTTTACATCTCTTGCCTTGAACCACCATTTCGTGACTCTATCTGTGCTGCCTCAGAGATCACCTGACCAGAAATACTACAACACTAACTGTAACAGGAAGAAGTGAGGAAGCAAAAGGCAGAACTCTGTCTGTTAATTGGCTCATGTGACCTAACATGTGGTATGTATGTGTACACAGTGAATCGTACGATCTCAGGGGGTGGCCCTTATTTTTTAAAATGGCAATTTTCTATTTATGATTACCCAATGGCACATACTACTAAAAAAGTATATTATTATGATAATGGTTCATTTACATGAAGCGGGGTTTTACACATGAGCTGTTTTACTCAGTATCTTTTAAT
This sequence comes from Xenopus petersii, assembly GCA_038501925.1. Classification (NCBI taxonomy): domain Eukaryota; kingdom Metazoa; phylum Chordata; class Amphibia; order Anura; family Pipidae; genus Xenopus; species Xenopus petersii. The sequence continues at coordinate 135,776,194 of CM076681.1, forward strand.
AGAGACCTACATTGTTTGGGGGGTATAGTTTTCCTTTAAGTGTTATGTTGCTTCCTTATGAATTTTGGCTATAAATTCTGGGGGGGTTTTTGTTACCGGCCGGTCAAATATTCTCAAATTCTTTTGCAGTTTTTAGACTTTTGAGCAAAAATGTTTTCAAACATATTTACTAAAGTATTTCTACAAAGAGTCAAATTTTGGATCCATCATATACTCTAACAATGGATCCCTATGGGAAATGTGCATTTGGTGAGAAATATTTTCTGGAGCATTTTCACATGAGAATTTTTTATTTCTAATTATAATAAATGCCAGACAATAAAGTTGTGCCTTACACAAGTTTAGAAAATCATAGAAAATGTATACACTTTGATATATTTACCCCATATCAATTTGGTCAACAACAAAAAGAGAGACACCAGACTGAATGATAGGGGGTGGACTCAAAGATGCAGGGCACTGGTTGGGGGGGGGGCTGACAGATTCAAACCTTCTGTACATGTTCACAAAATTTCCTACTAGGGGTAGGCAGAAGAGGCACATACCTAGGGTGCAACACTGAGGGGGCACCAGACATGTACCTCTTCTGTTTTCCTACCTCTGCTATTGACCCTCTTCCTCCCAGCACTTGCTTATCATTGGTACCTGTTGCTGCCACATACCCATGCAATCCCTACCCCACATACCGTATATACTCGAGTATAAGCTGTCCTGAGTATAAGCTGAGGTACCTAATTTTACCTCCAAAAACTGGGAAAGCTTATTGAGTTGAGTATAAGCCGAGGGTGAGAAATGCAGCAGCTTCTGGTAAGTTTCAATCAAAAAATTGACGGTTTCTGCTCCCATTGGAGGTGCCGGCGTCTTGTTTTTGGATGCCGGCGAATATTCTTGGAGACTATTCTTGGATGCCGGCGACTATTCTTAGACACCGGCGACCGTTTTTGCGCTTGACCTCAGTATAAGCCGAGGTAGAGTTTTTCAGCATATTTTGGGGGCTGAAAAACTTGGGTTATACTCGAGTATATAAGGCAGTCAAAACACATGCACGTACCTCACTCGTGATTCGTGAAGCAGCAGAGGATGGCAAGGTTGCCAGCCAGGTTGTCTAGGGTGTTTGGCCAACTAGGCCTGGGACTACTCACAGTAGTGATCCTCAACCACTTGCAGTGGGATAATAGTCTCTGGGAAGAGAGTGTGACTGTGGGATAGCAGGTATAGTAGGGAGAGATGGTGTCTATAGTAACAGTGGATAATAGTCTCTGGGAAGGGAGTGTGACTGTGGGATAGCAGGTATAGTAGGGAGAGATGGTGCCTATAGTAACAGTGGATAATAGTCTCTGGGAAGGGAGTGTGACTGTGGGATAGCAGGTATAGTAGGGAGAGATGGTGCCTATAGTAATAGTGGTATAATAGTCTCTGGGAAGGGAATGTGGCTGTGGAATAGCCTTTGTGAAGGAAGGTGGTGGTGCCTAAGCATCTCAGTCACTAAGAGCACATGCTATAGGTGACCAACATGACCAATGACAATTATAGGTCATGTTCTGATTATATTAGACAATTACAGTTACAGACAGGCATTCTCAGAAAAGCAAGTGAAGTTGGGGGGGACCACATTGAGCCTGGATAGGCCCCATTTCTCAACCATTTATGAAGCCAGTCTGACATGCACTCATCAGTGAGCTTAGCTTTTGTTCAACATAAAAAGCCAGAATCAATTCATATATCAAATCTATCTTTATATACATTTGTTCATCATTTTTTTTAATCCACCTCCCTTTTGCATTTCACTTCTCTCATTGTTTTCTTTCCATGTCTAGTCCATTGTATGTAATTTATTCAGGTCTATAGATAGAAAAAAACGCAGGCCATATTTAATACTAAGAATTCTCAAGGTCAATGCTAACTTATTCCATTGATAAGGTTTACTCAAGGACGTTTGTCATCCTGAAGAAGGCGCACAAGGGAGATGAAGTCACTGCAACAACAATCAATGTCAACCTTTGGACTCTCGCAAGTAGCAACAAATAGCTCATGTAGCTGGGGGCTGTTTGAATAGGAGACCAGATGTTTGGTTTGCTAGTGTTGTATCTGTGCTTCAGCTCACACAGTGCAGCCTCCTGTTTCTTGAAATACCATAAAATCACCGTGAAATGTTAACAATACTACTCTTAAACTATAACGTTAGCAAATATAACTTGAAAAATACTTCAAAGCTCAAGAGGGCTTAAAATGTCTACAAAAAATATACAAAAAGAAATGTAGCTAGAGAACTGCTGGAAAAAATTAAGACAAAAAATGTCAGATGACTCTCAAAATGAAAATATTGTAAGTTGGTGTAAATTATTGGGCTTCATGTTCCACCCCCACCTGCTACCCCTACTTGGATGTCATTCATATGAGCAAGTTAGGGAAAGAACCTGCGTTGGTACTTGAACTTGGGATATTTATTTATAATAACATTTTCCTATGAGTCTTGTTTCACCCTGATTGGGAAATAATGTCAGAAAGTCTCTGGTTTAGCACAAGCGATCTGGTTCATACTGCTCCTCCGGGTTGAGTCACATGAGGCAACATGGTTGTAGCCTGCCAGGTTATTGAAATGTATTTTTTCCTGTGTGCATTTTCTGGTCAATACCCTTAATCCAGCTGTAGTCATTAGCCAAATTTAGGGGTTATATAAGCCTGCCTCCTCCAACAAACTGGGCTGGATCATGAGCCATCCTGCCTTATCCAAGCTGTCCGAGTTCAGAGTTCCTGTCTTGTAAATTGGTTCCAACCCTGCCCTTGTCCCCTCTGGTTTTGATTCCCTGGTTTGTGACTTCTAGCCTGTTATTGCATTCCTGATTATCTGACGCCAGCTCTGATCTAGTGCCTGTTTCACAGACTCTGTTTATTTGCTGCCTGCCTTGAAACTATGCCTGTGCTGGGACTTTGTTATCTGCCTGACCATTTATTTTTCTGAAGATCGTGTTGTTCATTTTAACATTATAAAATCCTTGTTAAAAGACAATCCCCCATATGTAATATAAGGCACTAAGTTTGCCCTGGAGCAATAACCCATAGCAACCAATAAGGTGTTTGCATTAAAACAGGTGACCAGTAAATGCTACCTGCTGATTGGTTGCTATGTATTACTGCTCCTGTGCAAACTTAGTGCCTTTTATTACATAACCCCCAATGTGTGCCAAGCCTCAAGCTGGCCATAGACGTAAAGATCTGATCGTACGAATCGAGGATTCATACGATTTTCGGAACGTGTGTGGAGAGTCCCGACATTTTTCGTCCGGCAGAGATCAGTCATTTGGTCGATCGGACAGGTTAGAAAATTTCTGTCGGCTGCCGATAATATCTCTGCGTGTATTGCCGATCGTACGATTTTCAGTGGGAGACTGTCACTAGCTTTGGTTGGACATAGATATCGTACGATTGCTGTCAGGGGCAGAACATTGCTGATCTGTTCTTTAACTAATCTGACTGGTAAGACTTTGATCTGAATGGTTAGTGGCGGGTCGGGAGATGGGAAAGTCCGATCGTACGATGATTCGTACGATCGGATCTTTGCATCTATGGCCAGGTTCAGAATGCTTGGGAGTGACACAGAACAATGGATCCTCATAACCAGTTTAACTAAACATTCTGGTAGGATATAAAGCAGTGATCCCCAGCCAGTGGATTGTGAGCATCAAGTCACTAACCAACCCCTTGAATGTTATTCTCAGTGGCCTAAAAGTAAGTGCTTTGCTTGAATTCCAGGCTTGGAGGCAAGTTTTGGTTGCAAAAAAAACAGGTCTAGTGCCAGACAGAGCCTCTTAAAAAGCTGCCAGTCCACACAGGGCTACCAATAGCCAATCACAGCTTTTATTTGGCACCCCATGAACTTTTTTCATGTTTGTGTTGCTCCCCAACTAGTTTTACATTTGACTGTAGCTCACGTGTAAGCTTGAATGTAAGCTTTGTATCCACTGGGGAGCAGGCCCGGATTTGTGGGAAGGCCACCTAGGCCCGGGCCTAGGGTGGCAGGATTTTAGGGGGGCGGCATGCTGCCCAACCACACCCACATTGGTTCAAAAACACTGGGGATGCGCAGGAGATACAATCTCCATGAAAATTTGCATGAATAAAGGGTAGGGGACAGGGGGGACAAACGGCAGTGGGCCTAGGGGCCCGCTGGGGAGATGCCTAGAACATTGACACCAGCAAATTTTATTTTCCTTCGGAGCAGAATGTCTAAAAGTGTCCATAAAGCTATGGATTTTTTTCCTCCCTGGGAAAAGAAGTGACATTCTAATGAGTATTTGAGGGAAAAATGTCACTGATTGAAACCAGATTGCCTCATTTTTGCCATTCTTTCTCCTGTCTTCTGATAAAGGATCCCAATGTACTTGATTAGAGCCTTGTCAGCCAGAATAATGGAATGCCGGGAAGTAATATACTGATTTCCTGTTATACTTTTACTCGGAATTACCGATAAATCTCAAGTTTCTGAAAATAACCTGTTTTTACAGAAAATGTTCCAGAGGTTCAGCAGCCCCCTTGCACTTTGTTACAACATTTGGGAATTGTCCCTAAGATTTAGGGTTTGAAGCAATTTCAGGTAGTCTCCATGTTCATAAATTTTTGGAAGTGCCTGCAAATTTTTGTCACAATGTCTTCCCAATACTAAAACTAGGATATTTTACATTGTAACAATGTTTTCAGAGGTCACAAATACTCCGAAAATGATTCCTAGAATTAACTGTGAACCATCAATGAAATTTCAAAAAGCATCCATTGAGTTGGAGTTAAACCACCCATGGAATCTCAAGCCAACCATAAAACAGTGAGCTGTTCATGAACCAATTATTGAATCAGCAATAAAACCTCTTCCAAATCGTATGAACCAACTATGGAATCAGCAATGAACTTTCCAAGCCCACCGTTGATTCAACAATGCACGAACATGGAGAGCTCGACCCAATCCCAGAACACTTGTTGTGAATGTAGGGTGCTTATCCGGAAGACCCTTCCCTCGCATAAGGGTCAATGGGTAAATAACAAAAGAAATTCGGATGCACACCTGTTAGTTGCAATTGTGTCCAAATGGTGATTTATTTGAAGCCCAAAGTATACATCACAAAAGGGGCAACCTTTCGGACCCCTCCGGTTCCACTAAATCTCATGAACCAACTATGGAATCTGCAGTGAGAGCTTTCCATGGAATCTCAAGCCAACAATGGATTCAGCAGTGAAACCTCCATTAATCTTATGAACCAACTATGAAATCAGCTTCAAGCTTTTTCACAGAATCAAGCCAACTATGGAATCAGCAGTAAACTTGCTATGGAACCTCAAACCAACAGTGAAACGTCCACCAAATTTCATAAACCAGCTATGGAATCATTGTTGCACTTTCCATGGAATGCTAAGACAACTATGAACTTAACAGTGAACATTTTCAATGAATCTCATGTACCAAGCACACAGCGTCTGTGTCTAGTAAATGGTAAACCAGCTATAGATGTTGAACCGCATCAACTGAATACGCCTCTAACGTTATTATCTTAGAGTCATTTCAGCCTTAGGCGTGTCAACAACTCCCACGAGATCTGAAATAAATCAACATATATACAGGTGCCTGCAACTGAATTGTTTGAGAGCCTTCTTCTCATGATAGTTGTTTTCTATCCAAGAACACCCAATAACCATCTACTGGTGAATATTATGTAGTGGTGAAAAAATGACTGAAGAACAAACCTTAAACAGAAATGTTGCTATTGGGGACAATGCCTTGATCTTAATCTAAAGAAAAGACTACCAGTAGGAAGATTTACCAATATTTGTTTAGGTTATATTTGTAATTTTTTATCCCCTTGCTTACCTTTGGGTTTCTGACTTCTAGCCTGTTATTGAATTTCTTATTGTTTCACAGACTCTTTACTTGCTGCCTGCCTTGAACCTGTGCCTGTACTGGGACTATGTTACAAACCTCAAAGGGCATGTAAAGGCAAAAAAATAAAATCCCATTTTTACTTTCTTTAGTGAAAAAGAAACCTATCTCCAATATACTTTAATTAAAAAAATGTGTACCGTTTTTATAAGAAACCTGACTGTATGCAGTGAAATTCTCCCTTCATTTACTGCTGTGGATTGGAATTGTCAGATGGTCCCTAACTGCTCTGCAGGGAAACAATCATACTTATGAACAGCAGGGGGAGCTCCCGCCTTACTTCCCAGCCATGCAGAACTCAAGCAGCTTTGTTTACGACGATCCCTAAGCAGCCCAGACCACACTGAGCATGTGCACAGTCTTAGTCTTGCAAAGATGTATAACAAAGTTACAAGATGGTGACCCCCTGTAGCCAACTTTGAAAGCATAAATTATTTGTTTGATTAGGCTTGTGGTGCAGTAGGTTCATGTTTATATTTCGTATACAAAATACAGCATTTCTAGCCTTATTCTATTTTAGACTTTACATGCCCTTTAAACATAAATGTTGCTATTGGAGAATGGGGACAATGCCTGGATCTTAATCTAAAGAAAACACTAGTAGACAGTATAAAGATTTACCAATTATTCTTTAGGTTATATGGTAATTTATTACCGCCTTGCTATCTGATTCTGTATGTTACCGTTCTTGCATGTATTTGTGTAATGCCCCATTGGTTTCAAGAATATGTGACAGATAGAGCTAAGTGCTGGGAATTGTACATGATGTCTTGCAGTATTCACAGCTGTATTGTGTGCCATGGAAAGAAAGCTCCGGAGATTGATAATGACAGAGCGAAGAGAGCTAAAAATAAACATCTTGTTTCGTTCCAATGATCACTCACAGCACCGGCTTCTATATGAACTGCTTGGCATTGCCTGGAATAGTAAATATCCAAATTTAGCTACTGGAGTTACTTGGATACAGAGAATAATGGCTGCTAGTTCCCATAGATCTGGTTACCTCTTATATTTCAGTAGGATATTTATTTTTATCCTTTATAGACTTTCTATACCAGATCTGGATTAAAATATAACCAGAATCTTAGTCTCAAACCACTACATGCAACTATCCTCAAGGCTTAGAAGTCAAAGGAAAAAAAAACAGAAAATAAAGTGTGTTAAAGGAATGACAATATAATGTACTGTTCACCTGTACTGATAACACTGGTGTGTTCGACTCAGAAACACTACTATAGTTTATATAAAGAAGGTGCTGTGTAGCAATGGGGGCAGCTTTTCAAGCACAGGATACACAGTAGATAACAGATAAGTACTACTATAGTTTATATAAACAAGCTGCTGTGTAGCCATGGGGGCAGCCATTCAAGCACAGGATACACAGTAGATAACAGATAAGTACTACTATAGTTTATATAAACAAGCTGCTGTGTAGCCATGGGGGCAGCCATTCAAGCAGAGGATACACAGTAGATAACAGATAAGTACTACTATAGTTTATATAAACAAGCTGCTGTGTAGCCATGGGGGCAGCCATTCAAGCACAGGATACACAGTAGATAACAGATAAGTACTACTATAGTTTATATAAACAAGCTGTTGTGTAGCCATGGGGGCAGCCATTCAAGCACAGGATACACAGTAGATAACAGATAAGTACTACTATAGTTTATATAAACAAGCTGCTGTGTAGCCATGGGGGCAGCCATTCAAGCACAGGATACACAGTAGATAACAGATAAGTACTACTATAGTTTATATAAACAAGCTGCTGTGTAGCCATGGGGGCAGCCATTCAAGCACAGGATACACAGTAGATAACAGATAAGTACTACTATAGTTTATATAAACAAGCTGCTGTGTAGCCATGGGGGCAGCCATTCAAGCACAGGATACACAGTAGATAACAGATAAGTACTACTATAATTTGTATAATAAATTGTGCATATAGCTCGGAAAAGTAGAGATGGAAAGTGCTGATGGTAGACAAGTCTTTGTAGGACAGAGATACATGACACATAGTTAGGGAGCTACAGTAAGTTGAAGTATAGTGTGTAGTACAGGTTCCAGGGTTTTCCAGATAAGGTTCTTTCCGTAATGTGGATCTTCATACTTTAAGTCTACTAGAAAATCATGTAAACGTTAAATAAACCCAAAAGGCTGGTTTTGGTGCAATAAAGATTAATTAGATCTTAGTTTGGAACAAGTACAAGGTACTGTTTTATTATGCCAGAGAAAAAGGAAATTGTTTATTAAAAATTGGATTATTTTGATAAAATTGAGTCTATGGAAGATGGCCTTCCCGTAATTTGGAGGTTTCTAGATAACAGGTTTCCAGATAATGGATCCCATACCTTGAAACCAACATGTTAAAATGGCATTAAGGAGAAGGCACTGCACATTGTCCAGAGCTCTGAGCCTACCTTGTATCTTGTACATTAATGTGTTCTGCTAAAACATGAACAAAAAACACTAAGGGGCACATTTACTAAGCTCGAGTGAAGGATTCGAATTTTTTAAAGTATTTCTTTGGGTACTTCGACCATCGAATAGGCTACTACGACCTTCGACTACGACTTTGACTTCGATTCGAACGATTCGAACAATTCGAACTAAAAATCGTTCGACTATTCGACCATTCGATAGTCGAAGAACTGTCTCTTTAAAAAAAACTTTGACTACATACCTCGGCAGTTTAAACCTACCGAGGTACAAAGTTAGCCTATGGGGACCTTCCCCATCACTTTTCTAAGGTTTTTTTGATCGATGGAAAATCCTTCGATGTATCGATTAAAATCCTTTGAAACGTTTGATTTTTCCTTCGATCGTTCGATCGTAGGATTTGCGGTAAATCCTTCGAATTCGAATTCGTAGGATTTTACTTCAAGTGTTTATTAACCAGGACAATTATCTACAAAAGCAAGTTAAAAATCGTTCCCATATTGAGAAATAGATTGAGACACTTCAGATATATAGTGTATCCATGGGAAACAAGACCCTCCTGCTTGGAGCTAAAGCCGCACAAGAGGGGCTCTTTGGGTTTTATAAGATGAGATTGAAGAGGATGAGTGAAATCTCTGCTGTCAGGACTCATGAATATTTATTTCTTTAGTCATAAATCAGTGCAGTTTAGAGGAGTGAGGAGAGCAAGGTAATGAGCTGAAAGGACAGAGATTCTAAGGGAAAAGGGAATTCAAGCACAAGATTCCCACCTCTGAATGTAGAAGGTGTAGGGTTAAGTTGAGAAGAGTCTGAGGTGTCAGTAATAGAAGAAATAAGGTATTTGGAGAAATCAAGACAAATTAGAGTTGAATAAACGAATAAGCACAAAAGACGTAGGTAGTATATAAAGAGTATGTATTAATAATTACTGTAGGAGCTGCCATATTGAAGAAGATGCCTATTACATTAAAAAAAATGCCCTCCAATTAAGTGCATGAGTTGAACAGTTTACTGCCATGGGAAAACATGTTGTTTTTTTTTTAAAAAAAATGCATTAGTTAATAGTGCTGCTCCAGTAAACTTCTGTACTATTTAATTTTAAAATCTGACATGGCTATAGACATATTGTCAGTTTCCCAGGTGCCCCCAGTCATGTGACTTGTGCTCTGATAAACTTCAGCCACTCTTTACTGCTGTACTGCAAGTTGGAGTGATATCATATCACCCCTCCCTCCCTCCAGCAGCCTAACAACAGAACAATGAGAAGGTAACCCGATAACTGATCTTTGGTAGATAAAAGAAGAGCAGCTAATAGTTAAAATCCATGTCCCATTGCGACTCTTTCAGTTACATTGAGTAGGAGAAACATCAGCCTGCCTGAAAGCAGTTCCATAAAGCAGCACTGGCTCTTTCTGAAAGCACATGACCAGGCAAAACGACCCGAGATGGCGCATAAACAACAATATTACAACTAAAAAAATACACTTGTTGGGTCAGGAATTACATTTTACATGGTAGAGTGAATTATTTGCAGTGTAAACAGTGTAATTTAGAAATAAAAACAACTAATTGGGGAGATTAGTAGCCCGAAGAAGAGGCGATTTGTTGCCAGGCGACTAAATTTCCCCGAATCTCCACGTGTGTCTCTGCCCTAAGTGGTGGCAAAGTGCTCCTCTCAGTTCTCATCCAAAGAGCAAAGCAAACTGTTTCTGCCCAAAGTTGCACTAAATGACTCCTACTGTGTATATATTATTTTCTTCACCGCACACCTCTACCCCTTGGAGGAACGTAAGCGATTACGGTCAGTTATGTAAAACGTTGGCCCTTGCGCAGAAAACTTTCATAGGGAACTGGAACATTTTAGCCAATGGCGCAGGTTCCCAGAGCCAAGAGCCTCACAGGCTGAATAAGAACCAGACGAAGGCTCCAGAGAAGGATTAGAATTTAGATTCCAAATCCTCCGTGAAAATATATTAAACCATTAAAACTCATTTTTGGAGTCGCATTTTTATTATTCCATGGCAGTGTCCTTTTATTGTGTTTTATTCACAATGTTCAGGGGAAAGTACAAAGGGTCAGGCCCAGGGTACATTTTCGATTTAATAAAAGGAACATTCCAGTGAAATATTAATAGATTTAAAATATTCATGACGTGTAAGTATAAATGATGTACTGTACACGTGTGTGTTTAATAGTCAGCCGGTCTCTATATCCTTCTCTATGTCTTATTTATTGATGTCTCCTGCCATCTGCTAACGACAGAGGGTCCCATGCTGCTTGTGGCTTGGGTAGCGCATTTGGTGCAAAGGAGGCACATGCAATGGCAGTTGCAACCCGCATAAAGGTGTATTGCACCCCTGCAGGGAAACATATACCGTATATACTGGAGTATAAGCCGAGTTTTTCAGCCCCCAAAATATGCTGAAAAACGCTACCTCGGCTTATACTCGGGTCAAACGCAAAAACTGTCGCCGGCATCTAAGAATAGTCACCGGCGCCTAAGAATAGTCACCGGCGTCCAAGAATGGTCGCGGCATCCAAAAACTAGACGCCGGCACCTCCAATGGGAGCAGAAACCCTAAATTTTTTGATTGAAACTTATCAGAAGCTGCTGCATTTCTCACCCTCGGCTTATACTCGAGTCAATAAGCTTTCCCAGTTTTTGGAGGTAAAATTAGGTACCTCGGCTTATACTCGGGACGGCTTATACTCGAGTATATACGGTATATATTTGTATATTATAGGGGCATAGATTGGATTAAGGGGGTAGGCCCAATGGAATAACAAGAAGGAATCTATTTAAAGGGGATTGTTTACTTTCCATCACTTTTCCCCGTTCAGTTGCTTTCAGATTATAAAATAAAGACTCTTTTTCAATATCGTTTTCTAATATTTAAGTTTATAAAGTTTTATCTTTCATCTTCTTATGTCTCTTATGCAAATTTTAACAGTTCAGATTCTGATCTTGGATCACTGAGGCTCAAATACCACAAAAATGAATATTCATTTACTTTTTAAACTCCAATTTTGGGAAAAAACGTCAAAAATAAACTTGGAAAGCAACTTGAAAAAAAAAGTCCTTTTTTTCTGGATCACCGAGCTGCCCGACTCAAAAATGAATATTCATTCAATTTGGAAACTTCAATTTTGAAATAACGGTCAAAAATAAACTTGGAAAGCAACTTAAAAAAGTAGTTTTATCTGACAACTGAACTAAAAAAATAGGTTTAGAATAGTGTCCTACAGCGGGTCGGGTACCTGTGGGTTACCCGCAAAAACCTGCGGTACCCTGAGGGTTGCATTTAGAAGTTCCAGGTGCGGGTATACCTGCGGGTCGGCGGTTCTGCGGGTTTGCGGGTTGCGGGTCGGGCCGCGGGTCTTCTCAATATCGATATTCACTCCTTTCTTCTGGTCACGTCTACTTCCGATGACGTAACTTCCGGTTTACAATGACAGCACTTCCTGATTCTTGATGGTCGCTGGTCCGGGTTGTGGATAAGTTACTTGCGGGTAGGGTCGGGTAGCGGGTCCAAGCGCGTAAGAATGCAGGTTGCGGGTCCAGGTTGCGGGTACGGGTTGTGTTCGGGTCCCAAAAAATGGACCCACGCAGGACTCTAGTTTGAAAGGCCCATTTAATACTGGCCTGTGCTCTCAGGGGTATATTCACTGGTGACTCCACCAAAATACTGGCCAGAGTCGACCCTAAACCCATCCACTCTTGCCCCAGATGCACCACTGAAGGCACAAAGTGCTCATTAGTGATGGTAAATGAGTTTTATCTATGAATGTAATAGATCTTTCTTCTCATCTTGAATTTAACAGCACTTTGCAAATGTTATTTTCCCAACAGCATGTTCCATAAATGCACCTGTGTGGCTCGTCCTCTGCATCAGTTTTGCCTTGTGCCTCTCAGAAGACGGATCTAATGTTAGCCCATGTTTGTATGTGCCATTTATCTCACATGACATAAATAATACATTCATTGAATCTGCTTCTTTATGATTCCACAAGATCCTTTGCCAGAAATGTCGTGTAATTTGACCCAATCTGAACAAGTTGCTGGGGCTGCACACGAACAATAAATCTTCTAGCAGAGAGTTTTGCTGTGCCCTGTTCTATGGTAATATAAAAGGAGATTTAATAGAAATCTTGACTAAATCATAGATTAATATACTGAAAAGGTCCATTCTTTCCCAGGAATCAGCATTACATTATATTCTCTTTCCTTCAAGGCAAGACTTATTCTGTCGTTTGCTCTACAACCATAAATAATTTTCTACCCATCTGGATTGCAGATGGGTAGAAAATTGTAGAATGTCATGTTTTCTCAGCAGGTTTAAAGGAAGAGTAACACCAAAAAGTAAAGTAATGACAATGTTGAGTTGTACAGGTATGGAACCTGGGGTTTTCTGGATAACGGATCTTTCCGTAATTTGGGTCTTCATGCCTTAAGTCTACTAGAAATTCAGGTAAACATTAAATAAACCCAATAGACTGTTTTTGCTTCCAATAAGGATTAATTGTATCTTAGTTGGGCTCAAGTACAAGCTACGGTTTTATTATTACAGAGAAAAAGGAAATCATTTTTAAAGATTTGGATTATTTGGATAAAATGGAGTGTATGGGAGCCATTCCGTAATTCTGAGCTTTCTGGATATCGGGTTTCCGTATAAGGGATCCTATACCTGTACTGGTAAAACTGGTGTGTTTGCTTCAGAAACACTACTTAAGTGTAGATAAATAAGCCATTGTGAAGCCATAGAGGAAGCCATTTAAAACAATTTAATTTTTTTGGTATTGCTGTTCATTTAAGGGTTATGCCCATGACATACCAAGCATTTGCCTCTGTCACCACTATGGCTGCCTGTCATAGACTTAAATGGCATCTGTCACCACTTTCAGTTGGTACAAAGGCTGGGGGTTTCTCTGCCAGCAAAAAACAAATGTCTGGGATGCCTTAGGGTGGTTGAGGGCAATTTGGGGAACTTTTGTGTTATTGAAGGAAGGGTTAGGAGTTGTAAGTTTCCTGGAGAGCATGGATATTGGGTTGTTCAAGTAGGTGTAAGGTTGTTATGGATAAGGAAGAAGAAGAATTATGGGTTTCTAGGTGGTTTGGTTAAGGACAAGTGAGGAGAAGTAGGATCTCCTTGAGGGTTAATAAATAACCCTATAATAATAAATAACCCTATAATAATAAATATGGATCAGCAAGGTCTCTACTACTAGAGTGGGGGAGAAGTAAGAATTGTCAATTATTCCTGGAGGGTTTGGGGTAGGAGAAATGGAGACTCAGAGGATCTGCTTGACCATTTATTGAAAAGGAAATAAGGTCAACCAGAGTCACCTTGAGAGTTTATAGTTAGGGAAATAATAATGTGGAACAATAAGGTCACAGCATTACAAAAGTGAGAAAGAGTGAAAATCTGTGGTCTGCTTGAGGTTATGGAAGTGAGAAGAAGGTTAAGGTTAGGAGCAACAAGAGTAAAGGGGGAGTAGGGTTTCCTTGAAAATTTAGGAACAGGTAAGGAGGAATAAGGAGAAGGGCTTTCTGGAGGGTGTGAGGAAGGAAGCAAGAAAATAGGTGATGATATGGAACAGGTTGTTCTACAGAAGGAGGAATGAGAAGGACCATGGTTTCCTTGAAAGGATTGGGCTAAGGAAGGATCAATTAAACGGAGCAGAATGTTCAGGAGGATTTTAGGTTTAGGAAAATTGGCGTGCAGAGTCATGCATTATTACTTGATGGGATACATACAATGGGGTATATTTATCAAAGAGTGAAGTTAGAGATCGCCACAGTCTGCTACAGTGAAATTCTACCACTCTCCATTCATTTCTATTTTTGAAAGATGTATTTATCAAAGGACGAACTTTCACGAAAAGAGGCGGAATTTCACTCTAGAGGACTGTGGCAATTTCTAACTTCACTCTTTGATAAATATACCCCATTGTGTTAAAAAAAAAAAGCCCGTGGAAGAAGTTGACAGCTCAGGGAAAATGTTCCCAGAGGGTCACACATCTCGACTGAGGTCTCCCATTGGACACTGTATCATATATTGTTTCAGGTATCAACAAACATTTTTTATTCATAATATCCCTGTAATATGTCTCCATCTAATCCCAAAGAGGTGGCGGACTGAATTGTTATGACAACGCCCCTTGGTTTACACAATAAATAATTCCAGGCCACAAATTACACTCATGGGTATGTGGTACGGTGCCATATTCTGACACAGTTTGTGATATGAAAATAAACTAACACCGCTGATACAATAACAGCCAAGTTGTTGCACAGCAAAGTAACCCGGGATCCGATCCAACAGCTGCTCGGCGAGGGGGAAGCGCTGGGATTTACAATGATAACAATCTGTTTGACTTGTTAAAAAAAAAATCCCAGATCTGGAGAACGAGGCTCAGCGTATTTCCGTCTGGTTCATTTCATGCGTATCTGCTCGACATCTTTTGTTAGGACACTGGTTCTGCTGTGATTAAACACTGGATGTGATGAAGAGCGTGAAAAATCACCAGCAACTTGGCTGGAAATATGTAAATAACAACAACAACAACAATTGTTTTTTTCCTGCTTCCCACAAAAGCAGAAAGCATGGTGTTCTTCAGGAAAGAACTTTCACAGCAATGGTTTTTGGTAGGCTCCATATATTATGGAGAAGAAAGATGCAATTTGCTAAAAGAAGAAATGCAAAGTATCCCCTGTATCCTGGGCAGGACCGCCATCAGAAATCGCAGGGCCCCACATGACAAAATTTCCTGGGCCCCCTGGGCTGCACCCACCGCAAGCCCCACCTACAGGTCCGCCCCCACCGCACAGTAAAAAAACAAAATAAATATTGGTGGCTAGGGTTCCCACATGTTAATAAAAATATATTGGTGGTCAGGGCCCCCCATAAAAAAAACATTTGTGGCCAGGGCCCCCCCATTAAAAAATATTGGTGGCTAGGACCCCACATGAGAAAAAAAATTGGTGGCCAAAATTGGTGGTTAGGCCCCCCCCCATTATAAGAAAATTGGTGGCCAGGGCCCCTTAAATGTCCATGCCTTCCCGAAGTCAGCAGCTCTCAGAAAGATGGGGGGCCTGGCTAATCAAGTAAGTGTGGCGTGGTAGGGCCTCCCTTACCCTCGGGCCCCCCTACAACTCTCCCCCCTGTCCCCCCCTGATGGCTGCCCTGACCCTGGGAGTTGTGTCTGCTGCATGCAGGAGTGGTGATACATGGGTAAGACATGCACATCCCCTGACCTGTCCCTTCATAACATTAATTAGATGCAAGTAATGAGCAACAGGAGGTGCAAAAGACTCCTAGAGACTCCTCTGTCCTGGGCGCCGAACGCTGGCGACTTTTCAAATGCGAGCAGAAAGTTTGTCAGGAGTTTTGCAGGAAATAAAGCTGAAAAAAGGAAAAGTCGCCAGCGTTTTTTGGACTTTGATGCATTTTTGGCTCACAGGATATGATGTAAGTGACGGAAGGAAGATGTAGCTACTATATTGCACTTCGCCTTGTCTGAGGTGGTGAAGGTAACTCTGGCGAAACATTCCGTAAAAACTGCATTTTAGTGAATTTCCGGAGTACTAACGGCCATCATAAAGTGCAAATCACCACTGGTGCTGGTCTCTTTCACTGGCAAATTGGTGCCAGCGCCTGTTAGTAAATCAGTGGTGGGCAACACTAGCGAATTGGTGCTATTGGTAGCCACGTCACAACTTAGTAAATCTGCCCCCTATGGGTTTGCTTAGTATATGGTCTATAGTACTCCAGCACTTGGGTTGATACCCATAAAAAATTACATTTGGTGTGTGAGGGAAGACTGTGCAAGACAACCCAACAAGATAGTATAAGGCCACCTTAACTGTTGTCCTTTACAACTGTCTTAGTGAATGTAATCCATCCCCACACTTTCTGGGAGCTCCTCAGAATAGTAAGCACACATGCATTGGGAAAACAGAGTTAGCATGACACTCCACAGACCTTTAATCATGGAAGGGGTTGCAGTTGTTGGGTGTATAATATCTGCAAGTTTATGGGTACTGTATGGGGAATTGGCATTCAGTGCTGTCAACATATGGAACTATAGCCAAAAAGGGGAATGCTGGGACTTTTAGTTCAATAAAAGCTTGAGGGCTCCATGTAGGCCAACATGGCATTTTGCAACTGGTCTCACCACCATGTCACTACTGGTATTAGCCAAAGGAGGGAAGCTCACGTCTGCAAATTATCATTTGCCTTAATATTTTCACTCTGTAAGTGTTTGATTTAATTGTTAGACCCAAACAGTCTAAATCAAAATTGATTACAAAAGTTTTAAAGGGCAACTAAAGCTTAAGCACACCATTTTCTCTTTCAGTCCATCAGTACCAAAGCCCTATGACAGTAAACCAACCCACATCTCCTTATAATGTTGGTCAACTTCCTCCATGGGGGCCTGTAGAGAAGCTCGTTGTGCTCTGCGACCTAAGGAATAGTATAAGATATCTGGTTGGGCAGAAGGTAAAGCTTCACATGTTAAATCTAATCCTGAACCCAAATAAATAAAGCATTAAATGTTACGATTCTTTGTTTGATCCTCTACTAATCTAGACTGTAAGGCAAATTTAAAAGGAAAAAAACCTCTGCCTGATCTTTTGCTTTCTGTTTATTCATGTAGTTGTACATCACAGTACAGGTATGGGATCTGTTACCCTGAAACCCATTATACAGAAAGCTCTGAATTATGGAAAGGCTGTTTCCCATAGACTCCATTTTATCCAAGTAATCCAATTTTTTTAAAAAGTATTTCATTTTTCTCTGTATTAATGAAACAGAACCTTGTACATGAGCCAAACTAAGATATAATTAATCCTTATTGGAAGCAGAGCCAGCCTATTGGGGTTATTTAATGTTTACATGATTTTCTAGTAGACTTAAGGTATGAAGATCCAGATTACAGAAAGATCTGGAATACCCCAGGTCCAGAGCATTCTGGATAACAGGTCCAATACCTGTACCACAATACACTTTGGGGTATGAACATTAAACATAAGAAGAAAGCTACAGTGAAACTATTTTATTTTGACGCTAATACAGACTGGGAGGATAATCACAGATGGTATCTGGGGCAGGCGACTTAAAGGGGATGTCAATCTAAAGACTGATTTTTACAATAATGAATGCGTAAGTAGTGATGGGCGAATTGGTGGAGTTTTGCTTTCCCGCGAAATTCGCAAATCGGCGAAAAATTCCCGAAACTGCGTCGGTATCTCATTTTGATGCCAGCATCCGTTTTTGACTCTGGATCCATTTTTTTATATCGGCAAATTTTTGCGGGGGTTTCGCGAATCGTGGGAATTCGCAACTGCCGAATAAATTTGCCCATCACTATGCGTTCGTCAGTGTTTCCCAAACAGTAGGGCTGGTTCCCCTGAGGGACTACGGAACTATGGCAGGGTGGCAAATGGTTGAAGACCAGTTATGGCATTTATTGGATTATTATTTGCACCACTAGATACACATGAGTGCTCATTTTGAAGGTCAGCAAGGGTGAGGTTTGGAGTGAAAACATTTTCACAGTCCTGAATATTATCAGAATTATAACTGATACATCAACCATTTCAATCTGAACCTATTATTAGTTCTAGGGTGGTGCCTGACCAAAAGTTGGACCTTCAGGGGTGGGTCCCTGACCAAAGGCTGGACCTTCAAGTGGGGCTTAAACTAAAGTAGTATCACATCTACTGGTTGACATGAAATCTTACCAGATCACTATGATGGGTGCCAAGGGAAGAGACAGGTGCTGGTTATCGTTGGTATCACTCAGACTATGAGTAAAGAAGAAATGCAGAAACAGAATTTAACATTTCTTGACTTTTTCTTAAATAGTTCCAAATACTGCTTTAAATCATCTGGCTGAGGCTAATCCAGAGGTATTGGCTAATACTAGCCATCATGGGCGTGTATTCCTCAGAGAAACATCACATTTCTTGCTCATCTCTAACATCACTTGAATGGAAATGTTCTTATTGCATTTTACGTTACCTTTGTTCCTTTTTAGCATGGGCTCTGGCACAAGTTTTGCTGATGAACACCCACTCAACTCCCACCATGACTGGCAGCTACCCACCAGCCAATGAATGCTTGACATAGTTGTAGCCCCTGTCCCCCTCTATATTTCACTACTTGCCCACCAGAAGTTGAACAGATTTCAAACAGTAGTTCTGTAAAGCTGGTCGTACACATGACTATCCACTTGTTTGGCAATATTTGCCTGATATACACCCACCTTCTGCTGTGCAATATCCAAGTGGATCATACAACCAGGTCATAATAGGTGTCTATGCATGCCGTCAGGAGAGGAGGACCTCATCAACAAGCTTCACACAACTGGATTTTTAAACCTGTCACTGGTGAGGGGTTATACTTGGGAAGATAAGCCAACTTGGTCTAAAGAGGATGAATCAGCATCTGATCTGCCTGTGTATGGCCACCAACCTCCCTATCTGCCTGAACACTTTCATTTGTATAATGTAGGAAAAGGTAATTCTAAGAACTTCCTAATATTAATTCATTCCACAATTTCTGTCAGTTTTCTGCATTCCATGTCCTGAAACAATGTAGCAGAAACCAACTGAAAGACAAATTTGGAGGAGAACTGACTCGTGCAACATTGTTTTAAGATCCAGCACATAAAGTGATTTATTTATTTATTTTGCAAATATTGACTTTACTGTTAGTGGAATGGTATTATAGCAATAAGATTGCTGCGAAGTCACATGGAAGCTGTAGAATAAGGGATGTAGTGTTGGATAAAGCTTAGAGGGATGTTCCAAAATAGCACTGGCCTCTAACATGACCTTCTCCAGCAGCGCACTCACATTCAACTCAAAGAGGAGAAATAAAATAAAATGTGACGCATGTTTGGTGCTAAAGGCACAAGAGCAGAAAGATAACAGCCCCCCTTGCTGACATTGTATTAAATACGTCTCTCTTTAGCCACATTCCTTAAAGGGGATACAAACCCAAAAATAAAAAAGACACTTAGAACAATCACCATGTACAGGTTTATGTATGTGTGAGCCATAGCAAGCAATGCCAGTGAGTAGCAGGAACGACCACAGTTTTGTCCTTTATTAAAAAGAGTATAGACTCACAGGAAAAGAGGATTACACTTCAGCTTTATAAGAGATTATCTAGAACACGGTTGCCCAAAAGATAGACCGAGATTTACCAGTAGACCTTTAGCTGGTGATCAGTAGATCTCAAGACACAACAACAAACAGCTTGTCTAAATCACCCTCCTGTTTCATGCTTTTCATTCAGATATTTATTAGGTTAAGGTTACTTAAGAAATAGTTTTTTGTTAAATATAACAATATACATTTTCTCATAAATCAATATTAAGTAATCTTTCCAGGGAACAGAAAGCTAACAATGCTTTTATGGATGTAGATCATAATGGGACAACATCACTAAAAGTAGACCTCGCATTAGTAAAGTATGGGCACTCCTGATCTAGAATATTAAAGTGTAGTTTTTGGGTCCAGTACTCAAGAAAGTACAGAGAACAACAACTAAGCTGATAAAGGGGATGGAAGGGCTCAGTTAGGGGGAAAGGCTGGTCAAGCTGGGATTGGTTACACTTGAGAAGAGGCAGTTAAGGAAAGATATGTTCACTATGTATATATAAATATACTGTATATGGGGCAGTAATGAAATAGAGAAGGTACAGAGAAGAACGACTAAGCTGAAAGGGAATGGAAGGGATCAGTTATGGGGAAAGGCTGGCCAAGCAGGAGAAATAGCAGTTAAAGGGGGATATGATTAATATATATAAATATATAAGGGGGGAGTATTGAAACAGAAAAGGTACAGAGAAGAGCGACTAAGCAGATTAAAGAAGTGGGGAAAGGCTGACAAGTTGGGACCGGTTATGTGGCATTTAAGGGGGGGATATGATCAAATAACTATATATATATATATATATATATATATATATATATATATATATATATTTAAATATGGTATTAATGAAATAGAGAATATGCAAAGAAAAGGAGAGACTTTATGTGGGGTTTTCTCCTTCCTTATTTTCTGGGCACACAATAAGCTATACCCTCATACTGTACTGTCTAAGGAAACCAATATGGTAACTTTCTACCCATATGTATAAATACAAATATACAGAGAAGGAATGAAAGATGAACAAAACAAGGGACTGGGAAGTGAGAGTCACTGACCCTGGAAACAAAACAGCATTTTAGATGTTACTTTGGAGAGGGGCAGATAGAAGAACAATTTGCTCAAAATAAATAAAGTGCAAGACCAAGTGCAAAGTTGCTGAGAGTAATTTGTGATATTAAACGTAAACATTCCTTGTGAAATAATTCTAATTGGAATAAAGATTAAAAGTCAAATTTAATGATTGGAAGGTCACAGTCTTGAGATAGAGGGGCAAAAGAGAACATGACCAGGGTCTCCATAAACACAAACAAAACATAAACATGAGCAGGGGCCCGGGAGTTCATTCCCCTAAATGCCAGTATAGAGGCACCGGCTGGGAGTGGAGCTGCGCTTGGACACGACCATAAAAGGAAACATAAGAAATGTACAAAGAGCTCCGTCGGCCTAATAAAAGTACATGAGCAACAGTGAAACAATGGGCAAGTTCCCGGAAGTGAGGGCAGCTCTGAGGGCTCAAGGAATTGCACTGGAACTAGTCACATGCTCAGTGACATGGGGGAGGCAGCTCAGCAGGGCTTTGGGTGGTGGTCGTGCCAAGGGCCACAGGCAAAACAGATTGTTCTGTTAATTTGTACTACAGTTCCCACCGAACCTTCACAGCTTAAAGCTGCCCATTACCCTGATTCCATATTGATTTACACTGATCATGTACAGGGAGATCAGTCGCTGGCCAGGTAGAAAACTATTGAATATCTGCCGTATTTGGCCACTTGTGCAATGTGATCAATCATTGGACTTTGGGCTACCAACTGAATCATACCATGGGAGCTCAGGACCTGCAAGTCATCAATGCAGCAATCCAACTAGGGATGCACTGAATCCACTGTATTGGATTTTGCCAGAATCCTTTGCAAAATGATGGGCGAATTTACAGCAAAATTTGCAAATAGGCGAAGAATTTGCGAAACACATTTTTTTGACGCGATCCACTATTAGATCCACAAGCATTAAAGTCAATGGGCATCTGAATAATTTTGCTGCACAGAAATTTTTATGCGTGCGACAATTTTGACAAGCTACAAATTTTTTTGATGCGCCAGATTTTTCACCACTGAACTGTCGCCACAGTTTTGCAAGTCCATTCCCTTGCGGTGAAACACGGAAATTCACTGCAAATTCTTATCAAATTCTTCTGCTACTTTGTTTCAAAATGCATTGTACAACTGAAACAATGTTACTGCACTAAGCTCCCCAAAACAAATTTCCCACAATGCTTTGCACACTATTGTGATTTGTGGGACATGCAGGCTCTTGGTGAATTGGAGTCTATGCGGTAGGATGACTGACTGCTGCAATATTTTTTATTAGTACATGTAACCGGGGAAACAATGAGAAGTCTAGGTTGGGGCCCTGTAGCAGAAGGGGGCCCTGAGAAGGTCCAATTTATGGGTCATTTATGGAGTGTGGGTGAATTGCAGGCATGGTCTGGGCATATTGAAGCATATATGGTTGGAGCGGATTTAGTGCATGGCCAGATGAGGAATTTCTTTAGCATCTTTCTAGCATCTTAAAATATCCCCCATCCATTCAATGTCACTAGGAACCACAGTCAAGAACTGGGTCCTATTCTGATATTTCACTTATGAAGATACTACTGATAAAAATGCCAATATATTAGGGCCAGAGAGGGGGCCACACACTTGCCCTGAGCTGGTTACATAGTTACATAGTTACATAGTTACATAGTTACATAGTTACATAGTTACATAGTTACATAGTTACATAGTTAAATTGGGTTGAAAAAAGACAAAGTCCATCAAGTTCAACCCCTCCAAATGATAACCCAGCCCCATACACACACCCCTCCCTACTTTTAATTAAATTCTATATACCCATATCTATACTAACTATAGAGCTTAGTATCACAATAGCCTTTGATATTATGTCTGTCCAAAAAAATCATCCAAGTCCCTCTTATAGTCATTAACTGAATCAGCATCACAACATCACCCGGCAGTGCATTAAATCAGGGAATGTTGTTGCTTGGCTGTGAGCTAATAGATTATTACACAGTCCGGCTGATAAACCGCAGAGGCTTCGTCATAAAAAGAAAAGTCCCAAGAAGAAACCACAAAACTCTTCATTTTCAAAGGCGCTGATATCATTGTTTCCACTGTTAAATCCTTTTTCCTTTCCTCGTGCCAGAAACTGACCGAAAAAAACCCCCTTGTTCTGCAAGTTCTACGATCACATTTCTCAAACCGACCGGCAAGATAAAAACTGGGAGGATAATCAGAACCTGCTGCTTGTTTGTAAATAGAAAACACGTCATTCCCTCGTAACCCATCGATCTGTGTCCCTAAATAGTGTGGCAGAGCGGGCACAGCTCTTCTTCTCCTCACCATGCCATAGAAAGTAATGGCGATAGAGCTGTGTTTAGTAGTGCTGGCACAAAACAGACCTTGCTGGACTGCCCAACCTGCAATACTTTGGCTGCAACTCCCAGCACCCACTGACAGACCTAAACAACAATTGGCAAAAACACAAGTGGAATTCTCAATTTTTTTACATTTGGGTCCTGCCCTGAGGAAATTACCCCAGGTCCAGGGCCGTATTTATATATAAGCTCCCAAGGGCCTGTGCATAGGGCAGCAAGGTTTTGGGGGTGGCCCTCGGGGTACCTATTCTTTTCGTTTTTGTGTTTTTTTTTTAAAAAAACCCTTCCCACCCTCTGCCATGGATTTCCATGAAATCCATGACAAGCTGAGGGATAGGGGGCAGAGGAAGACGTCAGAAGTGACATCAGCACACATAACATAGGGGCGTGTTTAGGTCCGATGCCTAGGGCAGCATCGGATCTAAATACAGCCCTGCCCAGGTCTCTATTTTCCAAAACACAGCACAGAGACCCATCATTCCCAATGAATACAGAGCTGCCTGTACTGAGTAGTGCTGTATTCATGAGCAGGGCCAGCCTTAGGCCAATTGGACCAATTGGGCCCAATTGGGCCCCCGCACTGCCCCTTTCCTTTCTATTTTGTGCCTGTTTGCCCTTATTTTCCTAAATACTTGCTGTGTCAGTAGCCAGCAACACTTTGTCTAGGGGCCCCGCCAACATGGTCCCAATTGGGCCCCACATTTGATAGGATCGGCCCTGTTCATGAGGGGCAGAAGGGGGATGCACATCTGTCCACCCTCTAGCTTGTGCTTCACTCAGATGCACATGCCAGGGAGCACTGACCCCCTCAACTGAGCACTCCCACCCACTTTCAGAAAAAAACAGTACTTGACAATGGAAGTGCTATCAGAAGGGGGGGGAGGAAACCGGACAATATCACTCCAACTGAAATTTATAAGAGCACACATCACATGACTGAGGACACCTGGGAAATGAACAATATGTCTAACTGATGCATTTTGTAAAAAAAAAAAAAAACATGCTGACAGAATCACAAATGTTCATACTAAGTCTTACTCTACTTAACCTTCAAGCTAAGGTTTCGGGAGAATCTAGGAGAGAAAATAGGCATTATTCCCATGTATTATCACAACTGGCCTTCAGACTGGAACCCCCAGTCAGGAATCTGGGTCCCCCTATGGTTTTGAAGCCAAGAATTGTCGGCTACGTAGAGGGGAGTGATAAGAAATTTAAGTGGGGCTGGTTATCTGGAGTCTTTACAGCAATGGCATCTTCCAAGGATTTTACTTGACATTCTGTACAGTTTCCAATGCATGTTCCACATAGTGGTAGATTGCTGTAACTATTAATAAATATTAATATTTACATTGGTCCATATGAAAGGATGATCTATCCCATATTATATATTCATTATGTAAATATTAATATGTCTTGCATAACAAGTCATCACTTATGTTTTCTCTTTCAATTGCCCTTCCATTGACCTGAATGGGAATTAAGCCCAGCCAGTGCACTTGCAGGTCATGCAATTAGTATTCAGGTCAATGGAGGGGCATTTTGCCAACCACCCACCAAACTGGCAGCACGACAATGGGAATAGTTCTGTGTGACGTTGCCTTAAAGCAATAGCTGCCCTCTTTACATTTCTATTTTTGTTGTTTGATTGCTTTGTACTAGCCCTTTAATTGCATATTTATTGTAAATATGTGTCTTTTGACTGTCAGGATTATACGTTGAGTCCTCTGGATCCCTGTCGCTGCATGCAGATAATGCTGCTCATAAATATGTATCTCACCAATATATTCTCTGCTGACTTCCCCAGTGTATCATGTGCCTGATAGTGTGTAATTGTCATGCATGTTACACACCAACAGATCAAATCTGTGTGATCAGAATCAATTGCATACAAGTTCTGTGCAGCACAAAAAACGGCAAACTGTAAGGGGCTTATCTATACGATCTATAAATGAATGATATCTACATATATACAGTAGTTCTGCTGTGTATGCAGCATTATACATTATACTGTACAGCATCAGGGGGACAAACACTGAATCAAAAAAAATATATACCCAGTAGCAGATTACATGATGTTTGTTATGAGACACAGGTCTGGAATATAGAGGGGCTAAAGACATAATGTGGAAAGAAGCTGAAAGATGGATGAGGGTTTAAAGGTCCCCATAGACGCAAAGATTTCTCTTGCCGAATGACCGATTTTAGCAAAGTCAGACCAATCCTTCAAAATTAGTGGGATTCGAACGATCGAACATCTTACGATTTTTCGGCCGATATCTGTCAGGAAATTGATCGGCCAGCTTAAAAAATCTTTGTCGGCCCCAGTGCAATGTATCTATGTTTGCAGGGCCAAGCAGGCAGCTCCCCTTTGTTTTCCTGGCAAATTGGTAAATTCGTACGATGGTTCTGAGAAGATCTTGGTCTCACGATCAGGATGTGATCTTTTAAAAATCTCAACATCTATGGCCAGCTAAAGAACAAGGAAGAATAAGACAAAGACAAAGGGGCAAATTCACTAACATTCGTAGTTTCGCCAGGCGCAACTTCGCCACGATTCGCCGCACTTCGCCAGGCGTAGTTTCGCCAGCGCTCCGCAAATTCACTAAAATCAGAAGTTGCGCACAGGGGTAGCGTAAGGTTGCGAAGTTGCGCTAGCGTTGATTCGCTAAGTGAAGCGAAGTTACGCTTGCGAAGGCTAATTTGCATACGGCGCCAAATTCAAATTTCAATGGAGGAATACGTATCAGCACTACAAATGCCTAGAAAACCTTCAAAACATCAAATAAAAATTTTATTTTGCCCTACACTTGTGCCCACTGTCTAGGTAAGTTGCCATGAGTCAGGAAATGTAGGGGGGAAGGAGGGGAGCCCCAAAAAATTTTTCAATCTTTTTCAGCCTATCACCCATCATGTAGAAAACACGCCAGCGTTTTTTGGGACTTAGAACATTTTTTGACTTTTTTTGAAGCAATCCCTATCTACTCTATTGCGCTTCGCCTGGTCTGAGGTGGCGAAGGAAGTCTAGCGTAAAAGGTAGCGTTCAGTACACTGCGCGCGTTAGTGAATTTGCGTAGTTACGTCACCAGCGAAACTTCGCCAGGCGTAAGGGTGCGAAGTAACACTAGCGAAACTACGCCAGCGTTCGTTAGTGAATTTGCACAGTAACGAAAATGCCAAACGCTAGCGAATTAACACTAGCGTTCGGCGCTTAGTGAATTTGCCCCAAAGAGGGTATATGGAAAGAAGGTAGAGTAGCCTTTGAAGTTTGCTGAAAATGGGTGAAGCAGAGAAAAGCAAAAAAGGAATGCAATAAGGAATGGGAAAATATTTGGGAAGAGAGGAATGAGTGCAGAGACTGATAGGAAAAAGAGAAGGGAGAGCAAAGGTTGAATGGATGTATAAAAAAAAAGAGGAATAAAGTAATTATAAATAGAAGAAGAAAAAGAAGTTTGTCAGGGGTTCAAATAAGAAGGAAAGAAGAAATGCTACAGGAGAATGGAGGCAAAGATAAAGGAGATAGGATTGGGAGAAAAATACAAGCACAACAGATGAGCAAATAAAAGTAGGAATGGCAAATATTATACTATTGACTGATGAGCAGTGAACAAGTGAAAGGGGGAACAAAGTGAAGCACACTGTAATATATGGTATCCCTAAACCCAGAACAAACACCAAGGTCCCAGTCTTGTCCCACTTTTCTACCTTTAACAGCCGTCATTTGCTTTTAGAAGAGCAGTCCACTACTCGGATACTACTGAAAGTGCGAGGACCAAGGGGAGAGTTCTGGGCAGACAAGAGAATGTAATGTGCACAAGAATGACGGGGAACAGGGAGCATAGTTATGGAACAGGCAGGGTCAATACAAATAGGACAGAACAGTGCAGAATTGGGAACCAGGAGCATAGTCAGGAGAAACAGGCCAGGGTCAAAAGCAATTGGTAAGCACAGTACAGAATCGGGATCCAGAAGAGTGGTCAGTAATCAGGCAAGGTCAGTACAGGCAGCAAAGGTCAAGGAGAGACAAAGGTCAGCAACAGAGACAGTTGGGGTTTAAATTCATCCCACAGGGGTTCAGTTGGATTGAGGTCAATCAAGAAGTCCGTCAATGGTTGGACTAACGTCACTAACCTAAAGCCAACCAGAAACATCAGAACTAACTGGAAGACAAGTACATGATCAGTATAACAATGTTGGAATTCCTGAATCATGAATTCTGGGTAAAAAACATGGTTACTTGCTACAACTTTTGCCCTTAAATGAGAAACGAGTAAGTGCAGTGATCACGAGCTCAGCTTGAACTAGAATATTTCTCCCAGCTGCCTTCATAAAGAACAATTGCACAAACAGAATGAGACCTGTTATGAACCACACACTTCTCTTTATTACTCTTATAAATTCATAAGTGATGGGCGAATTTCTCAGTTTCGCTTTGACGCCGGGGAAAACTCCGATGCTGGCAACAATTCTGAAGCGAAACGCGGATATTCGCTGCGAATTTCCGCCTGCCGAATAAATTCATTTAATTTGGGCTGAGCCACAACTAGTTTGTCCCATTACTGACTGGAACACATTGCTCTGCCTGGTTGGTCAATGGACTCTTTCTGTCACCAGTCTCTGAGATCAACGCACAAAGCTTATTTTTCATATTAATGTAACATTGCCCATACCAGCTTTTTGCTTTTAATCATTCTGCAAATTGAATCAATTCATGGGAAATTTCTTTAATTTTTAATAATA
The DNA here is from genome assembly GCA_038501925.1 of Xenopus petersii. Lineage (NCBI taxonomy): Eukaryota > Metazoa > Chordata > Amphibia > Anura > Pipidae > Xenopus > Xenopus petersii. The sequence goes on from CM076681.1 coordinate 135,803,903, forward strand.
TTTCTGTCTTCTTAATTAAGTTCATGAAATGGAGAAGAAATTTGGACAAGCTGTAGCCAGAATAGAGTTTCTAGGTTCCTTATCTCTAGGTGATTTCACTAACTCGGTGTTACCACTTGACATAAAATGATGGGTAAGTGCATGGGGCACAATTTTGAACTTAAAGGGCACTAAACATGACCAAAATCATTTACTAAGTAAATACAGGATGTGAAAGTTCAAGAAATCTGATTTTGAAAACAGTTAGAATTGTTTGTATAATGTAAATGATCAGCTCACTATTCCTTCTGCAAGATCTCCCCTATCTCCCCTGCAGTTCTAGCTGAGGCAGCCATCTTGGATTTCACTGGCTCCTCCTACCTATATCTTCCCAGCCAACAGCCTCTCTGAAATCTCGCACATGCTCAGTTGAAATTCCTTGTTTGCTTATCAACCCTTCTAAGCTATTTGTTAATCAGCCAAACCTGTGTGTTAGCTGCTGTACAGTAGTGCTGCCACCTGCTGGAAGTTAGTGTGTGCCCTTCATTTGCATAATGACATCACCAGCAGGGGACAAGAGAGGGAAATCTCCTGATACTTCTAGTGGAGGAGTTTACTTAAACAAGGCATTCTGGGTAGAATACTCAAGGCAGTGTTACAATCTGAGCATGCTCACGAAATTTGCATATTATAGTCTTTGTTATAGTCTCAGTATGGCCTCAGTGAAAGAACCCATTTGACAAAGTAAGGAATTTTTTTAAAACCTGCAGTTTTTTCAAAAAACTATATATGTGGTTTGATTAAACGTGTTTAGCTTGTACTGGTCAGATTGTTAATATGTGTTTGATTTTGGCTGTGATAGGTGCCCTTTAAGAATAATAGTGAGCATTATGAGAACATAAGGTCAGACATTAGGAATGGTTGCTTGCTTGTATGTGTACGAGTGCTCAAGGTCCCCCTCAAACACTATTGGATTAAACAAGTTTTGTGTGCCTTTCTTAAAATCCTGTTGTCATGGCCAGAATTAGGGATAAGTATCATGAGCATGTGCCCAGGGTGCAACATTCCAGGAAGGTGCTGAGCAGGCAAGTTAGTAAAGGATCACACAAGCAAGTCAATATTTCTTGGGTGCTATTACTACTTGACCTGACTATAAATTTGTAATGCTGTGAACATCCCCATAGACGCAAAGATTTTCCTTTGGTGAACGACCGATTTTAGTGCAATCCAACCAATCCATCAAATTATCGTGAAGTTAGTGAAAATCGAACAATCGCACATCTAATGATTTTTCGTCCGACATCTGTCAGAAAATTGATTGGCCAGGTTAAAAAATTTTCATCGGTCACAGTGAAATCTATTTATTATCTATGGGCCAAGCAGCAGCTCCCCTCAGTTTTCCTGGATTCAACTAGACCAGGGATCCCCAACCTTTTTCACCCATGAGCAAAATTGGGGAGCAACATAAGCATGAAAATAGTTCCTGAGGATGCCAACGAAGGGCTGTGATTGGCCATTTGGTAGCCCCTATGTGGACTGGCAGCCTACAGGAGGTTCTGTTTGGCAGTACAACTGGTTTTAATGCAACCAAAAGTTTTATCCAAGCCTGGAATTCAAAAATAAGCACCTGCTTTGAGGCCACTGGGAGCAACATACAAGGGGTTGGGGAGCAACATGTTGCTCACGAGCTACTGGTTGAGGATCACTGAACTAGACAATATCGCTTGAAATGGTCTTTTTAGTTGATGGACAAATTGTACATTTAAACAATCGTTTCAAGATAATGTTGGTCTCGCGATAACAAAAAGATCTTTTAACAATCTTTACATCTATGGCCAGCTTTAGGCTCTGATTAGTTTCAGATTAGTCCAAACTTGGGCACTTTCTGAATGGCTCCTTCTTGAGCCCTGGCACAAAAAGTGACTACAATAAGCCTTTATAGTTGACTAGTTTTCAACTGAGAAGGTTCATGATTTTAGCCTATAAGAAAGATCCAGTAACACTCTGAAGTTGATGCAAACATCTTTAGTGATTTATTTAGCCCATATGTATTAGGGATGCACCGAATCCAGGATTCGGTTCGGGATTCGGCCAGGATTTGGCCTTTTTCAGCAGGATTCAGATTCATCCGAAATCATGTGACTTTTTGTCACAAAACAAGGAAGTAAAAAATATTTACCCCTTCCCAGCCCTAATTTGCATATACAAATTAGGGTTCGGGTTCGGTATTAGGCCGAATCTTTCACTAAGGATTTGGGGGTTCGGCCGAATCCAAAATAGTGGATTCGGTGCATTATATATACAAAACAAGGTCAATGTTTCGGGCCCTTCTCAACCCTTTATCAAGGCTTGGGTAAAATAGTTTGGGGATTCCAGCTATAGAGGAATCTGACCCTGTGGCTGCTGGGGGGAGCTAGTAGGAATGGGGGGGGGCTTGGTGGGGCACTAACTGTAATTATAAACACTTGTATAGGCATGAGATCTGTTATCTGGAAAACCATTATACAGAAAGTCTGTTCCCATGGTGCCCCGGTAAACCATACAATTCTTTATTTGTGTGATTTGCCTTTGCAGACACTGTTCGATCCAGACTCGGATTTGTGAAGAGGCCACCAAGGACCGGGCCTAGGGCAGCAGGATTTTAGGGGGACGGCATGATGTCCAACCACACCCACATTGTTTCAGTGGGGATGCACAGAAGATACAATAGTTTTATATTTCCCGTGCGCCAATCCCCATTGCTCCGGTCCTGATGATGAAAATTTGAGCAAATAAAATGGAGGGGATAGGGGCGACAAACGACAGTGGGCCTAGGGGCACCCGCTATTTAAATCTGGCCCTGGTTCTATCCAGTTAGTTAATGTAAGAATGTTTCCAGTGTTTCCTATTACAGAAAGGCCCATTATCCAGAACCACCCCAGGCCCCAGGAATTGCGGATAATTAATTCCCATCACTGTCGATTGTTTGGTTGTAGCAGCATTTGGAGGCTGGTGTTACCTGCGGAACAATGCTGCCCTTATTTCCTGCCAAATGGATTTAAAGGAAGAGATAATGGGCCGAGAAAATGATCAGGCTCAATCAGGCTTTACTGGAAGTGACTGGAAAGCAATAATAACAGGGATCACATTCCGTGTACCATTCAGCACATTCTGGCAGCCTGTAAGAGCAAACCTTTGTGGCGGTGAACAAAAAGTCAATGTGGGGAACCAGCTCTTGCTGAATTATATCTCCACCCATAACTCGGGTGCTGGGGGTTATAGACAATTTAAAGCAGACTGACAGCTCTCATATGATTCTGGTGGGGTGCAAGCTCCTAAAACCAGCTCTGTAGCATGGAAATAGTAGGCATATCTGCTACAATACGTCTCTATCACATGACATTGTAATCAAGCTAATTAATAGTCGTGTGATTGTGTAAGAGAGCTCATTAATACAAGTCCTTGTGCTAGGGGTCGGCATTGGCATGTTGACAAAGATGCAGCATAGATCCAAGAGCCTATAGGTAATGTAGAAGTTACAGCACCTACAACTGCTTTGCTAATAGCACTGAGTCTTTGGATGTTGGGGTACAGCTAGCACATGGGGGATGGCACATTTGCCCCATCAGCCACTATGTCGAGTCCCAATAGGGCTGCTGCATAATTTGAGTACAAATGCCTGAAAGGAAAGCAACCAAAGAGACTATTTTGATAATTATGATTCTTGAATTATATAGGACTGACACATTTTACAGTGTTTAACAGAGATTATACATCATCTCAATCAGTCTCTGCCCCAGTGGAGCTTCCAGTGTAAGGTTCCTATTACATTCCCATCAATCTCTGCCCCAGTGGAGCTTCTAATCTAAGGTTCCGATCACATTCCCAAAAGTCTCCACCCCAATGGAGCTTCTAATGTTCCCATCACATTCCCATCAGCCTCTGCCCAGTTGAGCTTCCAATCTAAGGTTCTTATCACATTCCCATCAGCCTCTGCCCAGTTGAGCTTCCAATCTAAGGTTCCTATCACATTCCCATCAGCCTCTGCCCAGTTGAGCTTCCCATCTAAGGTTCCTATCACATTCCCATCAGCCTCTGCCCAGTTGAGCTTCCAATCTAAGGTTCCTATCACATTCCCATCAGCCTCTGCCCAGTTGAGCTTCCAATCTAAGGTTCCTATCACATTCCCATCAGCCTCTGCCCAGTTGAGCTTCCAATCTAAGGTTCCTTTCACATTCCCATCAGCCTCTGCCCAGTTGAGCTTCCAATCTAAGGTTCCTATCACATTCCCATCAGTCTCTGCCACAGTGGAGCTTCCAATCTAAAGTCCCTAATCCCTATCACATTCCCATCAGCCTCTGCCCAGTGGAACTTCCAAGATAAGGCTCCTACAACATTCCCATCAGTCTCTGCCCCAGTGGAGCTTCTAATCTAAGATCCTTATCACATTCCCAAAAATGTTTGCCCTGGTGGAGCTTCTAATCCACGGTCCTTATCACATTCCCAAAAGTTTTTGCCCTGGTGGAGCTTCCAACCTAAGGTGCTTATCACATTCACACACACACGCACACACTAGGGTCAGTTTTCTCAGGTTCATTAACCTGTCTGTACGTATTTGGGGAGAAACTCAAAGGGAGGACACAGACTCTTCATGGATAGTCATGACATAGAGTCCTGTCTGAGCTTGAACTGATGGGCAGCAATACTCTCTGATTAGTCACTATGGGTTACTAGACCTGATTTTTATGATTTTTATTATTAATAGGATTTCATGTTTTCTAATCTTTAAGTCTGATTTCTAATCAAACCACCTGTGTCATGTTGCATAAAAATGACTAAGCTGAATATAATTTACGTCACGTGGGATTTTGTTTCAGACTTACCCTAAATGACACTTCCCCCCCCCCCGCACACTCATGGAGCTGCTGCTTGTAACAGCCTCACACTTGTATTCAATGGAAGCCCTGCAAGGAAAGCATTGAAGTGAAATGTCATGTTGACACTGGCTGCTTTGCCAAGCGCACGTCAGGTTTCATCCAATGTGTCTCTTCTAGTCACCGGGCACAGTATTGAGTCTGCTGGAAAATGGAGACACAAGAGCCAGATGGGGACACATCTGCGTGTGACAGCCTCATAATGGCATCAAATAAATGTCAGGGAATAATTAAAAAGGAATGAGCAGAGGTTGGAATGAGTAAGGAATTGGCAGCAGGATGATATGGTGAGGTAAGGCCCAAGAGTCAATAACTATGATGTAATTCATTCACTAACACCCAGTAACATGTGTATTGCCTATGCTCCACCTGTATCAGGGTCAGGGATCCTCTGGCTTTTCCCAGCATACACTCATGTTGGAAACAGGGCCAGAATTAAAATGCAAGTGTAGGACCAGGCCAGTAAGGAAGGCTCCCAGGTAAGTAAATAATCTTTTATTTTATTGAGCTGATTGAACTGCTAGAGACTTAGTGGACAGTAATGTTGTTTTATAAAAAATTGTCACCAGAACTAAACTTGTTGGTTTGCCCAGAATTATAGGGTTAAGAGATATACCTATGTCGTGGAAATTCAGGAAACAGAGGTCATATGAGGTGAAAGACAAAGTTTATTTGACAGCAGCTCCATGGATTCTGAGCTCAACAGAGTGAGAACCCCAAACAAAGGTATCACAGGGTTTTTATAGACTAGTGCATGAGAACGTATGACATGAGTATGACACTGTCACGACCGGCACCCAATACCAGAACAAGTGCCAAGCACCCTGGTCTCGGCTCGGTTTCACCAGTAGTGTGACCACCGTTGGGCTTCAGGAGGAGCCCTCAGCTTACTTGGGTGCCACCTGGACTTAACGAGGGGTGCAAGGCGAGATGTTCTGGCTGGCGAAGGGGCACGGCTGTTAGCAGAGTCTTTTTGGCTGAAGGTCACGGTACAAATGGAGCAGGCAAGAGAATCGTCAGACAGGCTGGGTCGAGGCAGGCAGATATCAAGAATCGTCAGGCAGGCTAGGGTCAAACCGGGTTGTCAATCAAGGGGTTAAGCAGGAAGAGTTGTCGTAGGCAGGCGAGGGTCAGGATACAGAATGCGGAATAGTCAGGAACAGGCTGGGTGAAACACAGGTAATCAAACAGACTAGATACAGAACAGATGGATGCACAAAGCTCAGGAACCACTAGAAACAAGTTCTATCACGGGCAATTACCAACAGACAGACTGGGCTTTAAATATATTTGAATTTCACGCCTTTGCGCGCTGACGCCATACATCAGCGCGCCTGCGCCTTTAAATACCACAGAGAAGTGCCGCGTGTGCCCTAGAGATTCGGTGCCTGCGGCCTAACGTGCACCCATGCGATCCGGCGCCTGCGGCCTAACCGAACCCGCACGGCGCGGCGGGCGTCCCCGCTGAGGGGGCGGCAGGCATCCCTGCCGTCCCCCCACTAGACCACCAGGTATGTCTCTTACAGACACATACGAGTACGGGAATGAAAAGGAATTACTGGTGGGAGAGCATTGAGATAATTTTTCACAGCACAGGAAAACAAAGAACTGTTCTTGCAGCCAAACAGGAGGCTCTCCCTCAAGGCCAGGTTAATAGTGACCAAGGCTTTCTTGAAAACAAAATCCGTCCAAGTCAGGGGGGTCTTGGAGGAATCTCCATACACAGAATTGTATTCTTTCTTACCTGTAACAGGTATATATGGATATCCCATGATATTTCTTCCTGGCTCCCAGTTCCTCCCAGATGAAGAATTGCAATAGAAACTTCAAGTACTTCTGTTTTAAATTTTCTTGACACCTATTAAATACTGTATATCAGAGATTATTAGGGTAGCTGCCGGGTAGTGCAGATCCTGTGGTTATTTTATTAATCCATGTTATAATATATATATATATATTATATTATAATATATATTATAATGTGGAAATGCAATCTAGGGAAAGAAGAACCAAGCTAGTATAATGAGGTGGTGTGAGAAGTTCAAATTGCACTGACTGCCACTTTGTCAGTGATAGTGTGGAGAAAGGACAAATAACTGGTGTGGGGAGAAGGAGATGGTGGTGGCAGACAGCCAGGCATTGCACTATACCAAGGCTATCAGTACTATTTATATCAGCCCTGCCAGACAGATATGGGTCAGCAGTTGGTGCCATAAAATACCAGGTTACTATTGTGCCATAAATGTGCTGTGTCTATTGTACTGTGAAATACTGAGCCATTGCTGGGATCACTATCATATATTGTTGGGCCCACTGTGTCTTACAGTAATATGAAAAAGTTTGGGAACCCCTCTCAGCCTGCATAATAATTTACTCTTACAATAATAATAATTTACTCTTTACACTTTCAACAAAAAAAGATAACAGTGATATGTCTTTCATTTCCCAGGAACATCTGAGTACTGGGGTGTTTTCTGAACAAAGATTTTTAGTGAATCAGTATTCAGTTGTGTGAAATTTTATCAAATGTGAAAAACTGGCTGTGCAAAAATTTGGTACCTTTGTAATTTTGCTAATGTGAATGCATGTAACTGCTCACTACTGTTTAGGCAACACCAAATTGGTTGGATTAGTTCATTAAGCCTTGAACTTCATAGGCGGGTGTGTCCAATCATGAGAAAAGGTATTTAAGGTGACCAATTGCAAGTTGTGCTTCTGTTTGACTCTCCTCTGAAGAGTGACAACTGAAAACAAAGATTGTTCAGCATCACGGTTTAGGGGAAGGCTAGAAAATCTCAGAGGTTTCAACTGTCAGTTTCAACTGTAAGGAATGTAATCAGGAAATAGAAGGCCACAGGCACAGTTGCTGTAAAACTCAGGTCTGGCAGGAAAAAATACAGGAGCGGCATATGTGGAGGATTGTGAGAATGGTTACAGACAACCCAAAGATCACCTCCAAAGACCTGCAAGAACATCTTGCTGCAGATGGTGTATCTGTACATTGTTCTACAATTCAGCGCAATTTGCACAAAGAACATCTGTATGGCAGCGGGATGAGAAAGAAGCCCCTTCTGCACTAACGCCACAAACAGAGTTGCTTGTTATATGCAAAAGCTCATTTAGACAAACCACAGTCATTTTGGAACAAAGTGCTTTGGACTGATGAGACAAAAATTTAGTTATTTGGTCATAACAAAAAGCGCTTTGCATGGCGGAAGAAGAACACGGCATTCCAAGAAAAACACCTGCTACTTACTGTCACATTTGGTGGAGGTCCCATCATGCAGTGGGGCTGTGAGGCTAGTTCAGGGACTGGGGCCCTTGTTAAAGTTGAGGGTCGGATGAATTCAACCCAATATCAACAAATTCTTCAGGATAATGTTCAAGCATCAGTCATAAAGTTGAAGTTACGCTGCAGGGGTTGGATATTCCAACAAGACAATGACCCTAAACACACTTGGAAATCTACAAAGACATTTATGCAGAGGGAGAAGTACAATATTCTGGAATGGCCGTCACAGTTCCCCAACTTGAATATCATGGAAAATCTATGGGATGTTTTGAAGTAGACTGTTTATGCTCGGCAGACATCAAATTTAACTGAACTGGAGAGATTTTGTATGGACGAATAGTCAAAATTACCGACATCCAGAATCCAGACACTCATCAAAGGCTATAGGAGGTGTCTACATTTGCAAAAGGCTCAACTAAGTATTGATGTAGTATTTCTGTTGGGGTGCCCAAATTTATGCACCTGTCTAATTTTGTTATGAGAGTGTTTTCTGTGGGAACCATGAAAAGATCACCAATGTTCTTTTTGCTGCATGGGCACAGATCTGAGTGTGTGTTACTTGGTGCTCCCTGTGTAGCACATTCAGGATGTGATGGTTAAGGGGCAAAGTGGCAGGAGATGCAACTAAAATAAACCAGTAGATAAGATAAAGTCTATTCATCATTAGACCTGTCTGGAGCGGCCCCACAGACAAAGGGAACTATAGTAAGTGTCACTTGTGAGCTGATAATAAACATTCCTATCCCTGGACAACATGACATGTCACACACTCCACTTGTACTCCTGATATTCCACCTGCAACAGAAAACCCTTCAGTGGCTTAACTGAAAGTTTACTGGAGAATTTCTGTAGGGTTTCGCCGCAACTCATCTGCGTTTTTTAAAGTGGCCATAGACATGCAGGTTTACCTGCAATATCAGTTTAAATAAAGTAGTAAAAGAACAGATCAGATGATGTTCTGCCCCTGACAGCAATCTTATGAAAGTTTATGTCCGACAAAAATCGTCAGATCGGCAATACACGCAGAGATATTATCGGCAGTCGACAGAAATTTTCTAACCTGTCCGAACGACTGAACGACAGATCGCCATGGCAGGAAAAAATGTCAAGACACTCCACACACAGTCTGAAAATCGTACGAATCGAGGATTCGTACCATTATATCTGTATGTCTATGGCCAGCTTTAGGCGCCACCCTGATTTAGGCAAATGCGAAGAAAAGGCAAACACTCCCTGGGATTAAAACAAAATTTTATTCCATATAGCCAAAAACAATCATGTCCTAACGCATTTCATGTCGAGGGATATTTAGTCCTAGGCAATCTTACTTAACCCCACCTCACTTGGTCACCCACTGTCAATACAAAGCTCCCAAATCTCAATTTACCCCTTTCAATACAATGCCTTAAGTGTCACCCAAGTGTCTGAAGCAGTCAAAACATGTAGTGTTGCAAGGGGCATGGCCTGGATGAAACAGGGGTGTGGTATGGGTAGAACAGGGGCGTGGCTGGGGGTAGATTGACCGTGACCAAGGTACACCTGGATCTGAAGGTGGGCATGAGGTACGACACATGAGGCAGGCGTGTGTTCATGTGAGTAAGCCGGCAAAAAGGTAAGGAGCAGGTGGGAATGATGTGCACCCTGGAAGATTTCTTTGTAGGGGTTTCCGGTGACCACTGGTTATGCCACTGAACTCCAGTGCAGCTGCATTCCTTGCTCCCCTGGTAGTTACTGTGCCTAGTCCAGGGTCGGACTGGGCCGGAGGGACACTTGGAAAAAACTCGGTGGGCCCTGGCCCAGACCCACTACCTGACCAGACCCTCTACCTGCCTTAGCTGCCCCCAACCAGATACCCAAACAGCCCCCACCAGCCCACTAAATACTGACTTTCTATGGCACCTTATAGCAACCCCTCTGGCATTTGCCAGAACCCACAGATTGCTAGTGCGGGCCTGTCCCAACCACCAGCCCTGGTCACGGCAAAAAAAGGCACATGCATGCACATGGGCGGGTTGGTTGAAAGTTGTTGAGGCTGGGGTGGGGGCCCATGTGACAGTAGCCCCAGCAGACCCCCCAGTTGGACCCTGCTAGTAACGGAACATATTAGGGCTCATTTGCAAGTGCAATGTGCAATTTTTGGGTGAAAATTGCACTATTTTCCCCCAGAATTCCGGTGCAATAAGCAGAGGCCTCTAAACTATGATCACTGCAACTGCATGTGATGCATTAATCTTAAAAAAAATCCCACCCCCATAAAGAGGTGCAGGGGATGCTGGGAGTTGTAGTGGACATCTGAAAGGCAACAATTCTAACATCCTTGTTTTATGTCATTTTCCCTCCAGCCGTTGTGCCTCACCAGGGCCCCCTGCCAGGTATCTCTGATAAACGCACCTCATAGGTCAGAAATGCAGGTTTATTCTGCGTCTGCATTTCCTTTGGGGACCGCCGGTGCCTTACGTCAAACGGCTGCTTACTCATAGAAACCAGTTCTTTGGGGTATTCGCTTTCGCAGCCCTTAATGGATTTTAGCAGTGCATGATGGAAGCACATTTCGGGTGCAGAAGTGATGAAACTAAACTGTGATATTTTTTTTCTCAATTTTTTTTTAAAAAAATCAGCCAGTGGCTTTGCATGCTCTGCACAAACATATTCAGCTCTGCTTCTCTGATTTGTCCTTGAAATAATCTTGACTGATTCTGCTGAAACCCATTGACATGCGCAGGCCGTTTGCATTGACTCCCAGTCTCATCACAGCTACTTGTCTGTGCCACGGTTGTGTCTCCAGGAGGGAAAGACACAGAACACATAAGTGCACAACCGCTCCAAGCGCATGCAAAGAGCCCAGGGCTCTATATAGTCGAGATATTTGTCACATTCACACAGTGATGAGCAGGAGGAGAGTCTCGTCAGAGACACCACCAGGGAAAACGGACACTCGTCTCTATTCAAGTAAAAAAGGAGAAGCACAAATATTTATACTACACTGGTTTCTAAATTACTTTTTTTCAGCTATGAGGCTTGGGGTTTTAGCAGTGATATGGTTGCTAGGATTTAATTAATCTAGAGACCAGGCAGCAGAATAGAAGAGAAAGAAATCTAAAATTTAGATTCCCGAAGAAGGCCCAGAAACAGGGGCCAAAACGTTAAATACTTTTTTTTCTTTTTTCATCATTATGAAAGACCTATGAGTGTGGTTATTTTGTTCATTATACAGAGAGAGTGACTTTTGGAACAACCTCAGCACAGTTCCCTCCCTAGCTATTATCCCAATATCCTACTGTTACTATAGGCACCATCTCTCCCTACTATACCTGCTATCCCACAGCCACACTCCCTTCCCAGAGACTATTATCCACTGTTACTATAGGCACCATCTCTCCCTACTATACCTGTTATCCCACAGTCACACTCCCTTCCCAGAGACTATTATCCACTGTTACTATAGGCACCATCTCTCCCTACTATACCTGCTATCCCACAGTCACACTCCCTTCCCAGAGACTATTATCCACTGTTACTATAGGCACCATCTCTTCCTACTATACCTGCTATCCCACAGTCACACTCCCTTCCCAGAGACTATTATCTTCTGTTACTATAGATACCATCTCTCCCTACTATACCTGCTATCCCACAGTCACACTCCCTTCCCAGAGACTATTATCCACTGTTACTATAGGCACCATCTCTCCCTACTATACCTGCTATCCCACAGCCACACTCCCTTCCCAGAGACTATTATCCACTGTTACTATAGGCACCATCTCTCCCTACTATACCTGCTATCCCACAGTCACACTCCCTTCCCAGAGACTATTATCCACTGTTACAATAGACACCATCTCCCCCTACTATACCTGCTATCCCACAGTCACACTCCCTTCCCAGAGACTATTATTCCACTGTTACTATAGACACCATCTCTCCCTACTATACCTGCTATCCCACAGTCACACTCCCTTCCCAGAGACTATTATCTTCTGTTACTATAGATACCATCTCTCCCTACTATACCTGCTATCCCACAGCCACACTCCCTTCCCAGAGACTATTATCCACTGTTACTATAGGCACCATCTCTCCCTACTATACCTGCTATCCCACAGTCACACTCCCTTCCCAGAGACTATTATCCCACTGTTACTATAGGCACCATCTCTCCCTACTATACCTGCTATCCCACAGTCACACTCCCTTCCCAGAGACTATTATCCACTGTTACTATAGACACCATCTCTCCCTACTATACCTGCTATCCCACAGTCACACTCCCTTCCCAGAGACTATTATCCACTGTTACTATAGACACCATCTCTCCCTACTATACCTGCTATCCCGGTCACAATGCCACAGGAACAGTTCATAGCCTGTACAGAGAGATCCCATAAAACTATAGCAGCATATGTATTCCCCTGTACTAAGCACAATTCAGCAGGAACAGCCCCTAAGTTTGCTCATAGCCTGTACAGAGAGATCACATAAAACTATGGCAGCATAGGTATTCCCCTGTACTAAGCACAACAGGAACAAACCAATTTCACCATTAGAAAAATGTATAAAATATATAAACATGGCTCTAAAACTCCCAGAAATTTGTTGAAACGTCGTTAACCTGCCACGTTTTGTAAAATGTACATGGTAATTAGGGGGTGTGGCCATAAAATGGGCATGTTTAAATGTTGGAAGGTAGAGAGATGTCATAAAGTATGTCAGTATAGGAGTTTATAGTTCTAAGCACTGAGAAGTAAAATAGGTGTATAGAAGCCCTTATACAGGCCAAGGCAAAAACAAAACAGAGTTGCCCTATTCATTCCACCAAGGACTCAAATCCCAATAGAACACAAGCACAATGATAATTTTCTCTGAGCCTTCAAATGTTCTTTGGCTAAAATGGAAAAAGCTCTGAACATGCTGAATCGGTTTGTGCTCTGGCCAGAGGCCAACGCTGAATAATCCCTGGTAATGTGGGGACTGAGGTTTGTGTTTATCAAGAATTTTCTGCATTCTTTCCCCTGGGATCGACCAATGTCAAGAATTAAATTACAGACTGATTCTAACGAAGCACAAAAGCCAATTTTTATCATTCTTTTTCTGAATTTACATTTGTAGGATCCATGTATTTAAAGGAAAGTCTTGCTTTATGTGCAAGCTGTATGTACAGTATTTCCTATTTATTACTTTTTTGGTGGTGTACAGCGTATTGTGTGCCCAGAACATTCCTTTTTTTGTATATTTGCATTTATTCATATGCGATGAAGCTGCCATTTGTTTTCCACTTACACTATGCGGTATGAGGGTATAGCTTATTGTGTGCCCAGAACATTCCTTCTCTGTATATTTGGATTTATACATATGGGAGGGAACTGCCATATTTTGTAATAATACCTGTGCGGCGGGTAGGGATGTAGCGAACTGTTCGCCGGCGAACTAGTTCGCGCGAACTTCGACTGTTCGCGTCCGCCGCAAGTTCGCGAACGTCGCGCGACGTTCGCCAATAGGCGTTCGCGTCAAAATCGTTCGACCATTCGACCGCTAAAATTGAAGGATTTTCGTTCGAATCGAACGATTGAAGCATTCGATCGAATGAAATCATTCGATCGAATGGCTTCGATCGTTCGATTCGAACGAAAATCCTTCGATCGAACAATTTCAATCCTTCGATCGTTCGAATCGAACGATTTTCGGATGTTCGAAGTTCGCGAACAGTTCGCGAACTGTTCGCAAATTTTGCCGGTGTTCGCGAACGGCGTTCGCGAACACATCGGCGACGGTTCGCTACATCCCTAACGGCGGGGTCGTCCGCCGCGCCATCGGCGGGGACGCTCGCTGCGCCATCGGCGGGGACGCTCGCCGCACCATCCTGTTCTCTAGCTGCGCCAGCGTGTATGCGCTGGCTCCGGCTCTTCACTAAGGGCGCGCGCGGCAAATTCCCTCGTATTTAAAGGCGCAGGTCCGCTGACGTATGACGTCAGCGCGCAAAGGCGCGAAATTCAAAAAGTATTTAGGGCCATTTTGTCCACAGCACTTTGCCCGTGAAAGGATTTGTTCCTGGTGCTTCTGAGCTTAAGCTATTTTTGTCTGAACCTATTTGTGATTCCTGTTGTGACCCCTGCCTGGCTTTTGACTATTCTGACTTCTGGATCCTGACCCTTGCCTGATTACCAACTACATCTTTTGATTAACCCTTTGATTGACAACCCGGTTTGACCCTTGCCTGCCTGACAATTCTTTATATCTGCCTGCCTCGACCCAGCCTGTCTGACTATTCTCTTGCCGGCTCCATTTGTACCGTGACCTTCGGCCTAAAAGACTATCTACCTGCCGTGCCCCTCTGCTGGCCAGAACATCTCGCCTTGCACCCCTCGTTAAGTCCAGGTGGCACCCAAGTAGCTGAGGGCTCCTCCCGAAGCCCAACGGTGGTCACACTACTGGTGAAGCTGAGCTGAGACTGTTTTGGTATTGGGTGCCGGCCGTGACATATTTTTTCTCCTTACAACATACAGTAAGAGGGTGTAGCTAAAAATTAGAAGGAACAATGGGTTTATAGGTTCATCTACATTTATAGTCCTGCAATACTGTTTTCAGCCAACAGATAGTGATGCTGATAGGGGTAATAGGCACAGATACAGAAAGCATCAATATTTACCCCATCTGACCCCATACTAGCTCCTAAAGGGGTGGGCACAATTCACTTTATATTAAATAAATGTTTATACATATATTGATCAGCTTTATTTCGCACATGGAGGTTCAGATTCCTACATTTTTTTCTTTGCTCTTGGGAGTGGGAGCTGCCATGTTTGCTCTATTAAATATTTGGTGGCCAGATATCATTAAAAATTGAGAGAAAACTTGGTTTTTAAACAAACACCAATGCCGCAGAGAGGTTCCAAAGCAGAAGAATGCAAGAAAACAACACATCTGTCCACAGACTGGGGCCCTGTGTTCTATCAGGCAAAACAGAATACTGACTAGTGGCTATTCTTATCAGGGGCGTAACTACTGGGGGAACAGGGAGTGCAAATGGGCCAGGGCCCGCACCCCCGCAGGGCCCCCCCAGAAGATCGTGCGCGCTGCAGCCGGCTGGAGTCGGCTGCAGCGGCACAGAAAAATCGCGCACACAAGGGTGGGGGCGGGCCCGTCTGCACGGCTCGCACCAGGGACGCCCCCACCAAGTTGCGTTACTGATTCTTATAATACCATAATATAGACTGATCCTAACTTGTAGCTGTTACTGGGACAGATTAGGGACCCTGTTACCTGACATTTACAAATAACTTTATAGGGTAGGCTCTGAAGCTTGAACAGTGTCTGACCTACCTCCCTCTTTGTGGGGCTACAAAGTTGGAGTAGGGGGCCCAGTCTGAAGGCCAGTTAGGGGGAGATTTGGGGTGAGTGTTTATTTGTGCCCTGGGTACCCCTGAAACTATAGCAGGGTGACTGTTACCCCAATGTTTCTATATATCTGTAACCTTGTTATGAGCTAAGGGGGCCCAGTCTGAAGGCCAGTTAGGGGGAGATTTGGGGTGAGTGATTATTTGTACCCTGGGTACCCCTGGAACTATAGCAGGGTGACTATTACCCCAATGTTTCTTTATATCTGTAACCTTGTTATGAGCTAAGGGGGCCCAGTCTGAAGGCCAGTTAGGGGGAGATTTGGGGTGAGTGTTTATTTGTGTCCTGGGTACCCCTGGAACTATAGCAGGATGACTGTTACCCTAATGTTTCTATATATCTGTAATAAGCCGTATAAGCTAAAGCTGCCAAAGGGAGCACAATCTGAGCTGAATCCACCAATGTCCTTTATTTTAGGGGGGGGCAGGGCCACTGATGGCTTTTTTTACCCTGTATGTGGGACCCTGGCCACAAGTAGGGTTGCCACCTTTTAAAAAAAAACTTACCGGCCATGGTGGGGGGCAGAGAAGAAAGGGGCGTGGCGTGACATAAAAAGGGGCGGAGCCGATGAGGGGCCCCTCAAGGCATCACATCAGGGGCGGGCCATGTGGAGTAGTGTCACAAAAGGGGCGGGGCCACTGCCCGAAGCCAACGAAAATGTAAGTTTTCATCGGCGGGCAGGGGATTTTGTAAATGGTATTACAAATTACCGGCAGCTACATTGCCGGTAAATTTGTAATACCGGCCCCGGCCCTGGCAGGTAAAATACCGGACGAGTGGCAACCCTAGCCACAAGTGGGTTTTTAGTGCCCATGTTTTAGCGCTCATGTCTGTGTGGCCTTTTTACTGTGGTGTGGGGATGTGCAGGGTTTGGGGCAGGGCCTGTGGTGGGGTAGTGGGGCCCATATAATCTTTTCATATGGGGTCCTGAGATTTCTAATGGCAGACCTGCTAATATTGTGATTGGCTTCAAGTTTGTCTGTGCAAGTGAAAACCCCGGTGATTTAACTGGGCTTAACCCAATGATCCCCAACCAATGGCTCATAAGAAACATGTTACTCGTCACCCCATTGATGTTGCTCTCAGTGGCCTCAAAGTAATTGCCTATTTTTAAATTCTTCTCTTGAAGACAAGTTTTGAAGGAATAAAGAAACGGGTCTGCAGGCTAGCATTCTACGTGGGGCTACCAATTAGACTATAACAGCCCTTCCATGACATAAGCAAGGAACCAAGGCAAGATTGCTGATCAATCTACATCATCTCAGACTTAAATACAAAAAAATGGTAGAGGAAGGAAGAGAACCATCACTTGAATATTGTCTTCCTATGATACAAAAAAAAGGCTTTACACAAATATGTGACTATGCAAAGAGAAAGGCAAACCTTGTTTTCTTAATAAGAGTATTGAGAATTATTGAGAGAGCTCTATGTGGTCCTGTGTCAGTTCCATGTGATTTACACAGCAGGGGCTCAATGGGGCCACAGGGGTCCAACACTATATTCGACACAGAAACTGATTAATTAAAATGTGAAGAGACATCTGCACCTGCTTCCCATGAAGCTGAGGAGGAGCAAGTGAAGATGACAATCATCTAGTTCTATGAGCTTCATCCACCATGTTATATGTAATGTAAAGAAAACTCACAGAGGCATAAAAATCTTGGGAGAGTGTTTTGCCACAGAGGCGCAGATATTGCCTTTATTGTGTAGCAATGAGGGGACCCGATGTATCCCAGTTGCCAAGTGACAGCCTCTTACAAGAGCCCAAACACAGCCTAAAATTGTCTGTAACCCCTACATAATGAGTAATGTTATATTACAAAGTGTAATTCTGTAAATAACATAAACATGTTTTCCCAGCTGCAGTCCCTTACCAGAGACTATTATCCACTGTTACTATAGCCACCATCTCTCCCTACTATACCTGCTATCCCACAGTCACACTCCCTTCCCAGAGACTATTCCCACTGTTACTATAGGCACCATCTCTCCCTACTATACCTGCTATCCCACAGTCACACTCCCTTCCCAGAGACTATTATCCCACTGTTACTATAGGCACCATCTCTCCCTACTATACCTGCTATCCCACAGTCACACTCCCTTCCCAGAGACTATTCCCACTGTTACTATAGGCACCATCTCTCCCTACTATACCTGCTATCCCACAGTCACACTCCCTTCCCAGAGACTATTATCCCACTGTTACTATAGGCACCATCTCTCCCTACTATACCTGCTATCCCACAGTCACACTCCCTTCCCAGAGACTATTATCCACTGTTACTACAGGCACCATCTCTCCCTACTATACCTGCTATCCAACAGCCACACTCCCTTCCCAGAGACTATTATCCCACTGTTACTATAGACAACATCTCTCCCTACTATACCTGTTATCCCACAGTCACACTCCCTTCCCAGAGACTATTATCCACTGTTACTATAGGGACCATCTCTCCCTACTATACCTGCTATCCCACAGTCACACTCCCTTCCCAGAGACTATTATCCACGGTCACTATAGGCACCATCTCTCCCTACTATACCTGCTATCCCACAGTCACACTCCCTTCCCAGAGACTATTATCCACTGTTACTATAGGCACCATCTCTCCCTACTATACCTGCTATCCCACAGTCACACTCCCTTCCCAGAGACTATTATCCACTGTTACTATAGGCACCATCTCTCCCTACTATACCTGCTATCCCACAGTCACACTCCCTTCCCAGAGACTATTATCCCACTGTTACTATAGGCACAATCTCTCCCTACTATACCTGCTATCCCACAGTCACACTCCCTTCCCAGAGACTATTATCCACTATTACTATAGGCACCATCTCTCCCTACTTTACCTGCTATCCCACAGTCACACTCCCTTCCCAGAGACTATTATCCACTGTTACTATAGGCACCATCTCTCCCTACTATACCTGCTATCCCACAGTCACACTCCCTTCCCAGAGACTATTATCCACTGTTACTATAGGCACCATCTCTCCCTACTATACCTGCTATCCCACAGTCACACTCCCTTCCCAGAGACTATTATCCACTGTTACTATAGGCACCATCTCTCCCTACTATACCTGCTATCCCACAGTCACACTCCCTTCCCAGAGACTATTATCCCACTGTTACTATAGGCACAATCTCTCCCTACTATACCTGCTATCCCACAGTCACACTCCCTTCCCAGAGACTATTATCCACTGTTACTATAGGCACCATCTCTCCCTACTATACCTGCTATCCCACAGTCACACTCCCTTCCCAGAGACTATTATCCCACTGTTACTATAGGCACAATCTCTCCCTACTATACCTGCTATCCCACAGTCACACTCCCTTCCCAGAGACTATTATCCCACTGTTACTATAGACAACATCTCTCCCTACTATACCTGTTATCCCACAGTCACACTCCCTTCCCAGAGACTATTATCCACTGTTACTATAGGGACCATCTCTCCCTACTATACCTGCTATCCCACAGTCACACTCCCTTCCCAGAGACTATTATCCACTGTTACTACAGGCACCATCTCTCCCTACTATACCTGCTATCCAACAGCCACACTCCCTTCCCAGAGACTATTATCCCACTGTTACTATAGACAACATCTCTCCCTACTATACCTGTTATCCCACAGTCACACTCCCTTCCCAGAGACTATTATCCACTGTTACTATAGGGACCATCTCTCCCTACTATACCTGCTATCCCACAGTCACACTCCCTTCCCAGAGACTATTATCCACGGTCACTATAGGCACCATCTCTCCCTACTATACCTGCTATCCCACAGTCACACTCCATTCCCAGAGACTATTATCCACTGTTACTATAGGCACCATCTCTCCCTACTATACCTGCTATCCCACAGTCACACTCCCTTCCCAGAGACTATTATCCACTGTTACTATAGGCACCATCTCTCCCTACTATACCTGCTATCCCACAGTCACACTCCCTTCCCAGAGACTATTATCCACTGTTACTATAGGCACCATCTCTCCCTACTATACCTGCTATCCCACAGTCACACTCCCTTCCCAGAGACTATTATCCCACTGTTACTATAGGCACAATCTCTCCCTACTATACCTGCTATCCCACAGTCACACTCCCTTCCCAGAGACTATTATCCACTATTACTATAGGCACCATCTCTCCCTACTTTACCTGCTATCCCACAGTCACACTCCCTTCCCAGAGACTATTATCCACTGTTACTATAGGCACCATCTCTCCCTACTATACCTGCTATCCCACAGTCACACTCCCTTCCCAGAGACTATTATCCACTGTTACTATAGGCACCATCTCTCCCTACTATACCTGCTATCCCACAGTCACACTCCCTTCCCAGAGACTATTATCCACTGTTACTATAGGCACCATCTCTCCCTACTATACCTGCTATCCCACAGTCACACTCCCTTCCCAGAGACTATTATCCCACTGTTACTATAGGCACAATCTCTCCCTACTATACCTGCTATCCCACAGTCACACTCCCTTCCCAGAGACTATTATCCACTGTTACTATAGGCACCATCTCTCCCTACTATACCTGCTATCCCACAGTCACACTCCCTTCCCAGAGACTATTATCCACTGTTACTATAGGCACCATCTCTCCCTACTATACCTGCTATCCCACAGTCACACTCCCTTCCCAGAGACTATTATCCCACTGTTACTATAGGCACAATCTCTCCCTACTATACCTGCTATCCCACAGTCACACTCCCTTCCCAGAGACTATTATCCACTGTTACTATAGGCACCATCTCTCCCTACTATACCTGCTATCCCACAGTCACACTCCCTTCCCAGAGACTATTATCCCACTGTTACTATAGGCACAATCTCTCCCTACTATACCTGCTATCCCACAGTCACACTCCCTTCCCAGAGACTATTATCCACTGTTACTATAGGCACCATCTCTCCCTACTATACCTGCTATCCCACAGTCACACTCCCTTCCCAGAGACTATTATCCACTGTTACTATAGGCACCATCTCTCCCTACTATACCTGCTATCCCACAGTCACACTCCCTTCCCAGAGACTATTATCCCACTGTTACTATAGGCACAATCTCTCCCTACTATACCTGCTATCCCACAGTCACACTCCCTTCCCAGAGACTATTATCCACTGTTACTATAGGCACCATCTCTCCCTACTATACCTGCTATCCCAGGCCTATCCCAAAGGCTATTATACTCTCACAATATTCTAAAACAGGGCTGTCCAACTTGAAGCCTGTTGGCCCTCTAAAGGATTTTTATGGCCCCCCTATCTGCTTAAAGGCTCCATAGATTCCACAGTATGACAGCATCATTTTAATTTAATCCTATATGAGAAATTAACTCTCTATGTGTAATAAATTGGACAACACTGTTCTATTACTATTAAGCATCCTCTTAAGGAAATTGCCATAATTAAAATAAATATAATCAAAAGTTATCCAGAATGCTCGGGACCTGGGGCTTTCCTGTTAATGGATCTTTCCATAATATGGATCTTCATACCTTAAGTCTACTAGAAAATCATGTAAAACATTAAATAATAATAATGCTTCCAATAACTAATATCTTATTTGGGATCAAGTACAAGGTACTGTTTTATTATTACGGGAAAAAGGAAATCATTTTTAAAAATGTGGATTATTTGGATAAAATGGAGTCTATGGGAGAGATTCTCTCTGGAGCTTTCTGGATAACAGGTTTCCGCATAAGGGTTTATCACCCATTTATTTAAAGTGAAATGTTCGCCAAATGCAAGTCAGCGGCATATTGGCTTCAGGCAGAGGACTGGTCTACATGTTGGCTCATTCATCAGATCTATTCATAGAAAAAAAGCATCATTTTAAAAACATGTTTAAGGATGTTTCCCTTTAAGGAAGCAGATGATTTTAATAAAAAGAAAGAAACAAAACTGTAATGAAAATATTCTCAGGGGCCGATGAGCAGCGAGAGGAGGAAATCGTTTGCTGCAGCGCCGAGCCACCTGCCATCATCTCACAGCGAGCGGAAGCCACAAGTTCAACACGAAGAAGAGAGTTTGTGACACAGGAAGAGGCTCACTGATAAACAGGAAGGAAGAAGAAAAGGAAAATCAAGTAAAGACAATGACTGCACCTCAATCATATAATGGGGAGCTTCTAGTGAAGGCTGGATTCCTGTCCAAGAGTGTTTGCCTTCATTGATTCAGTTATACAGTGTGATACATGCAAATAGCCTCCAGTTAGGGGGAGATTTGGGGTGATTGCTTATTTGTACCCTGGGTACCCCTGGAATTATAGAAGGGTGACTGTTACCCCAATATTTCTATAAATCTGTAACCTTGTTATGAGCTAAGGGGGCCCAGTTTGAAGGCCAGTTAGGAGCAGATTTTGGGTGAGTGCTTATTTGTACCCTGGGTACCCCTGGAACTATAGCAGGGTGACTGTTACCCCAATGTTTCTTTATATCTGTAACCTTGTTATGAGCTAAGGGGGCCCAGCCTGAAGGCCAGTTAGGGGGAGATTTGGGGTGAGTGCTTATTTGTACCCTGGGTACCCCTGGAACTATAGCAGTGTGACTGTTACCCAAATGTTTCTATATATCTGTAACCTTGTTATGAGCTAAGGGGGCCCAGCCTGAAGGCCAGTTAGGGGGAGATTTGGGGTGAGTGCTTATTTGTACCCTGGGTACCCCTGGAACTATAGCAGTGTGACTGTTACCCCAATGTTTCTATATATCTGTAACCTTGTTATGAGCTAAGGGGGCCCAGCCTGAAGGCCAGTTAGGGGTAAGATTTGGGGTGAATGCTTATTTGTGCCCTGGGTACCCCTGGAACTATAGCAGGGTGACTGTTACCCAAATGTTTCTATATATCTGTAACCTTGTTATGAGCTAAGGGGGCCCAGGTTGAAGGTCAGTTAGGGGGAGATTTGGGGTGAGTGCTTATTTGTGCCCTGGGTACCCCTGGAACTATAACAGGGTGACTGTTACCCCAAAGGACAATGACACATGAGAATATTACTCAAGACACATTTCTTCTCTTGTGCGAGCAACTAATCTCTTTTGCAGGCGACTAATTTATCCTTTAAATGCTTTCCCACCAGCGATAATGAGAAGCAGTGGTTCTTTTTTCTAAAGTTGCCTCAAGAGGAAACTTTGGGGCGACAATAAAAAAACAAAAGCAGTGTCCTAAAGGACTTTTATATATTTAAAACATTTGTAGAGAGGGTGATCATTACCTTGTAATTTAGCAAGAAATGAATGTAAGGCACATGAAGGACCTGCCAGTAAGGCTGCTCTATAATCCAAGCCACATGTTGGTCGCAGCGGTGTTGCTAGAATGTAAGCTCTGCACATGGACATAAACATTCCTGGCTCATTAAGAACCTGTCATTTCTGGGAAGAGAAAACAATGAGCTCCCCAGTTTTGCACTGGCTTAAAGTAGAAACCTGAACACCAATACCTGGGGGTATAAAACAAACTGGGCCCCAGTGGTTCTTAAATATAGGGCAGAAGTTACAGGAGAGAGGACCATTAGTAATAGAAGACTGGTGGCCCCCATTTAGGGCTGATCAAATTCATACTGAATTACAATGGAGTCAGATCCATGTTGAGGCCAGTCTCTCGCTCTCTCTATTTATTCATTGTGTTGCCTGCAGGGTTATTCCCCCATTTTATAGCTGAAAACTTCTCCTTGACAGGTTTTTAGGCCCCTGTGTTCTGGGTTTGGAGCCTTTACCTTCATTGATGTGTTGTATTGCCTTCAGCTATTTACACGCAGCTTTGGAGCCAATGGATTCAGTACATGTCATGTCTCACAGTTACCATGGGGACATGTAAATAAATGGATCATTCTGAGACTCTTGTTTGCCCTTATTTCTTTTGTTACTTCCCCTTATGTACAATCATATGCCACCAAAATCCTCCTGCACAATGTAGGATTCAGCAGCACCTAGGTGGCAAAGTTTTAGAGGACACAACCTCTGTACAGAGAGATCCCATAAAACTATGGCAGCATAGGAATTCCCCTGTACTAAGCACAATTCAGCAGGAACAGCCCCCTACATTTGCTCATAGTCTGTACAGAGAGATACCATAAAACTATGACAGTATAGGTATTCCCCTGTACTTAACATTATTCAGCAGGAACAGCCCCCTAAGTTTGCTCATAGTCTGTACAGAGAGATACCATAAAACTATGGTAGCATAGGTATTCCCCTGTACTAAGCACAATTCAGCAGGAACAGTCCCCTAAGTTTGCTCATAGTCTGTACAGAGAGATCCCATAAAACTATGGTAGCATAGGTATTCCCCTGTACTAAGCACAATTCAGCAGGAACAGCCCCTAAGTTTGCTCATAGTCTGTACAGAGAGATCCCATAAAACTATGGCAGCATCGGTATTCCCCTGTACTAAGTTACAATGCTCATGATCCATTTTCTGCACTGATCCCACTGGCATGTCTAAAGTTAAAGAATGAGGAAAGGTTAAATCCCTGAGAATTGTCAAATGTTAAGCACCGCCCAATGATTATAATCACTTACCTGATATCTCGGAGCTGTGCCACAAACCCGTGCCAGCCTGGGATACTTTTCCTTGAGTACCACAGAGTGATCGTCTTCTTCCACTTCTTTATTCTTCAATGTTACTGGTCTGATGCATATGCAGTAAAGTCAAAAAGCCAGCGTTTTGTTTAAACTTTGGTTTTTCACTGTATTGCAAACCCCAGGCACAAAGAAGAAAGAAGCAGAAAAGGGATCATTCCGTGGGAGTACCCCAGGCTGGTGCAGTTTTCTACTATTATTAGGCACCCCCGGTGATTTACCTTCCCCTCTCCCTTAGGACAGAGACACGGGAAGATTCTGGGAGATTTAATCGCCTCTTCTTCAGGGTGACTAATCTCCACGAAAAGCCTTCCCATAGGCTGCAATATAAACCGCAGGGAGGGAGGGCACTAGGAGCCCTTTGATTGCAGAAGTTGCCCGTAGTTTCTTCATCAGGCGACTTCGGAAACTGAAGCGATCCAAGTGCCATCCTGCCGGCGATTTATATTCTAGCCCTAGGGAAGGCTTTTCGGGGGTGTTTAGACGCCCGAAGAAGACCCAATTAGTTGCAGGGCGACTAAATCTCCCTGAAACTTCCCGTGTGTCTCTGCCCTTAATGTAGAGGTGATTAACCATTTTCAACAGTGATCTTACAGACATATCTGGGGTATAAGCAATGCTTATTATTCATTCCATACAGTGATCTTACTGACATGTCTAGGGTTCATGATCTATTTCCGATAGTGACCTTACTACCATGATTAAGGTCAATGTAATGCTCATGATCCTTTTCCTGCAGTGATCTTATTGGCATGTCTGAGGGTTAATGTAAATGCTATTA
This sequence comes from Xenopus petersii, assembly GCA_038501925.1. Classification (NCBI taxonomy): domain Eukaryota; kingdom Metazoa; phylum Chordata; class Amphibia; order Anura; family Pipidae; genus Xenopus; species Xenopus petersii. Next base: position 135,828,895 of record CM076681.1, read on the forward strand.
TCCATTTTGTACAGTGCTGTTACTAAAGGTCATGTGGTTTTAAAGCTGAAGTGATTAGTGAAAAGAGTGTGACACAATAGCTTTCTATAGCTACACAATATTCAATATGAATTTCTATTAAGGTCATTATTAACGTTCCATTTTCCACCATAGGCCCCATATTTTCTTGAGACAACCCAGGCCCTGTACTTGACACCAGAACAGCTGATAAAGATTTCCCGCACGGGGAATGGAGGAAAAGACGGAAGCACCTTTTTCCATTTTGCAAGTTGTACAAAACAGAGAAATGAACTAATCTCGGGCTTGGCCAAGTGCCGCTGTGAGTGAGGCAAGTGTTTTTCGGGAAGTTGAGTAATAAAGAAAACAATGAACACATGTGGCTGTCCCTAAAACTTCGGGTCCCGTGCTTTCCTTTTTCATGACTGGGCTGATGGCAGTGTATAAAGGGCAAGATGGTAAAAGAGGAGAAAATTCCGAAATGCACTTTGGTAGAACTGCAGACTCATGAGCCCTAAATGTTCTATGCAGGGCCGGAACTAGGGGGAGGCAGAGTAGGCACGTGCCTAGGGCGCAAAGCTGATGGGGCGCCAGGCACATAACTGCTTTGTCGCCTACCCTGTGTCCGGTCCCGTCTCTCTCCCAGACTGGCGCTGGTGTCTTTGTGTACAGTGGCGTAACTACCGGGGGAGCAGGGGGTGCGATTGGGCCAGGGCCCGCACCCCCTCAGGGCCCCCCGGCAGCTCACGCGCCACTTATTCCGGCCAGTTCCAGGTGTACGGAGGGGGGCGGGGGCCCGGCTGCGCGTCCTGCGCCAGGGCCCGCCCCCCTCTAGTTACGTTGCTGTTTGTGTAAATGCGCTTCTGCGAATATGCACACGCCATTTCGCGCATGCACGCTGAATTGAAGTTTCGCACATGCGCAGTCGCGCGTGAGGTTGCCTAGGGCGCCTGACTGGGTTGGCCCGGCTCTGGTTCTATGCTGCTATTTGTTATCACTGCGAGACACATATTTCCCATTAACGAATTAATCCTACCAATTAAATAACCAGACTGAACAAAAAAAACTTGTGGAAAATAAGAGGGACCAGAGGTCACAGGTTTATTAAAACATTTAGAATATTAAGTTGCCTCCACCAAATGCCGCCCAGTTGACATCACATGTAATTTTTTAAGAGCATCCACCATTTTGCCCTCCCTGGTTTCTCTCTCTCAGCGACCCCAGGTTTCCGCACAAGCCTAAGTGTACGATCACAGCCGGCTAGCCTGGGTATAGCCCTGTCATGATCGGCTCCCTAAATCCAGAACAAGTTCTAGGCTCCCTGGTCACAGCTCTGCTTACGCCTGTAGCAGCCGCCTTTGACCTCGGGAGGAGCCCTCAGCTACTCAGATGCCACAAGAGTTCTGGACTGGCATAAGAGGCGCGGTCGTTATCAAGGTTTTGGACGGAATTCAAAAATAAGCAGCTGCTTTGAGGCCACTGAGAGCAACATCCAAGGGGTTGGAGAGCAACATGTTACTCACGAGCTACTGGTTGGGGATCACTGGCTTTAGGGGTTGGAAGGGTGGGAAAAACACAAAAACAAAATGGTTATCTGGCCCCTTCTGCACCACTTCACCTTATAAGCTTTAATCTCCTCCCCATCTCATACCTGCCTTGAGCCAAGGGGAGGGGGTTGAAAAGAACCAACTAGAGAGACTCCACCCCTCCCACTGGCAGTCAGCAACACCTAACCCCAAGATCAATAGGTCTCATGGGCCTCCTGGACTATAAATACATTTAACAGGAGAAGAAATGAAGATTTCCTAGTGGGGCAACTTCGGGCGACTTCGGGAAACAAAGCACTCAGGAAGGCAGCTGGCAGGAAGGCAGTTCGGGGAGATTAGTCGCCCGAAGAAGAGGCGATTTGGTGCTGGGTGACTAAATCTCCCAGAATCCCCGTGTATGTCTCTGCCCTTGTGGGTAAAACTTGGTTGGGTCCCTTAATGCCAAGGGAAAACAAGTTATGTCTTTGTACAGGCTACTCCTCTTTGCGGGTGGCGGGCGGGTGCGGGTTGAGCTCTTCTCCTGCTCTCCCTGCCGCCATGTTGCAGTGCCGGCTTCCAACTTCCTGGTTCTTCTTTTATAGACCCTTGCCCGCCCCGCCTATGACGTCACAAAAGGGAAGGGGCGAGCAGGTGCAGCATCTTTAACAGAAGAACCCGGAAGTTGGAAGCCGGCATTGCAACATGGCGGCAGGGAGAGCAGGAGAAGAGCTCAACCCGTCCACCACCTGCGAAGAGGAGTGCAAGGTCGGCCCAATCTCTCCCGCAGGTATCGGTCCGGCCCACATTTCACTAGTGCTTAGTACAGGTGTGCATCGTTTTATGGTATTCTGGGCATCACAGTGACTCTGTAGTTGGCAGTTGTTGTGTTGCAGTGCTGGGGTACTGGGTTCAATTACAGCCAGGGCACTATCTATACGATGCATCTATGTTCTGCATGAGTTTCCTCCATGTACCCTGCTTTTCTCTTGCACTCCAAAAACATACAGGCAGGTTACTGGGATCCTGGTAAAACTGACCATAGTTTAAATAAGATACAGACCAGTAAATATAAAATTTCACTTTATAGTTGATATTGGTCCTTTAAATGATATAATATGCCCACATCTTTGGCATGAATACAGTGAGTGTACCAGCGCATTTCACACTCCTTCCTCTGTTATTTATAACAAGTGGAGCTGGTTGGTGGAGCTGCTGCTGTTCACAGAATAGAAGAACGCACTTCCTTTGCGGCTCCTGCCACATCCTGATATTCTCTTTGCTCTCGGTGCAGCCTTGCAAAATGGCAAGATTTACTGCTGTGCAGACTTGGCCGCACCAGCAATTCTTTCCCCTGATGTCCCTGTTATGGTGCCAGGTTTTTACTTATTTTATTGCATAAAAACCATAACCTGCCATATTGTGCGAGGAGCCCAGATCTTGGGCAGTTACTGCACATCAGCTTGGTGCAAAGTAAACGGCTGTTGCATGAAATACAGCGTCTGATGTATCAAACAGAGCACACTCAGGGCCGCCTCCAGGGGAAAGACGGGGTACTGCAGTCACATGGAAGGGGGACACCCCTAGAGATGTAAAAACACAATTTGCGAGCTGAAAAGAGGAAAGGGACTTTCTGATAAGTAGGTGGGGTTTGTCTCGATCATGAACAGGGTCATGGCTTAAAGGAACAATTAGAAAGAATTAAAGTGCTTTAAAGTAATGAAAATATGATGTAGTATTGCTCTGTTTGCCTCAAAAACTCTACTATAGTTCATATAAACAAGCTGCTGTGTAGCAATGGATGAATTGAAAAAAGTCTAAATGGCACAGGTTAAATAGTGGATAACAGATAACACTATTATGTTTTACAGAGTTTATCTGCTGTGTAACCTGAGCCTTTTCTCCTTTGAATGGCTGCCCTCATGGCTACACAGCAGCTTGTTTATATAAACTATAGTAGTACTTATCTGTTATCTACTGTGTATCCTGTGCTTGAATGGCTGCCCCCATGGCTACACAGCAGCTTATTTATATAAACTATAGTAGTATTTATCTGTTATCTACTGTGTATCCTGTGCTTGAATGGCTGCCCCCATGGCTAAACAGCAGCTTGTTTATATAAACTATAGTAGAACTTATCTGTTATCTACTGTGTATCCTGTGCTTGAATGGCTGCCCCCATGGCTACACAGCAGCTTGTTTATATAAACTATAGTAGTACGTATCTGTTATCTACTGTGTATCCTCTGCTTGAATGGCTGCCCCCATGGCTACACAGCAGCTTGTTTATATAAACTATAGTAGTACTTATCTGTTATCTACTGTGTATCCTCTGCTTGAATGGCTGCCCCCATGGCTACACAGCAGCTTGTTTATATAAACTATAATAGTACTTATCTGTTGTCTACTGTGTATCCTGTGCTTGAATGGCTGCCCCCATGGCTACACAGCAGCTTGTTTATATAAACTATAATAGTACTTATCTGTTGTCTACTGTGTATCCTGTGCTTGAATGGCTGCCCCCATGGCTACACAGCAGCTTGTTTATATAAACTATAGTAGTACTTATCTGTTATCTACTATGTATCCTGTGCTTGAATGGCTGCCCCCATGGCTACACAGCATCCCTCCCTCTAACCAGTTTAGTTGCACTTAAGGTGGCCATAGAGGTAGAGATCCACATTGAAGTGGGCGATATCGGGCTGATCCGATTGTGATCCCTGTGGCCCAACGATCAGATCAGAATGGATCCAATACAGGCGGTTGGATGGCCGCACACACGGACCAATAAGCTGCCGACTCGGTCTGTCGGCAGCTTTTATCGACCTGTGTATGGGGGCTTTTAGCCTCTGCACTCTCTCCAGCTCATTTATATCCCTCTTAAGGACTGGAGTCCAAAACTGCCCCCATACTCCAGATGAGGCCTCACCAGGGACCTATAAAGAGACATAATTATGTTTTCATCCCTTGAGTTAATGCCCTTTTTTATACAAGACAGAACTTTATTTGCTTTAGTAGCCACAGAATGACACTGCCCAGAATTAGACAACTTGTTATCTACAAAGACCCCTAGATCCTTCTCAAGGAAACTCCCCAGTTTGCTGCTCAGTTTTCCAATCTAGTCTAATCGCTTACAAAATAGGCTTATGCAGTCCATATTCCTCTCATGGGATTTTAAAACCTGCCCAACATATACTTTGCCAGTCTGTGACCGATATCAGACAGGCAGGCTGTCTTTTTGGCAAATATATCAGTATAGTCCATGTATGGTCAGTTATTGGCATAACTATAGGAGACCAGGACTGCTGTAATTCTACCATGTGCCCACTGGGTTATACCCAAACTCAATGCACCCAAATGGGTAATCTCTTGCATGGCAGTCTGCCCCCACCCCTACCACAGTCCTGTCTGTCCCCCTTGATGGCAGCCCTGAAAGAACCAGACCCTATAATTGCTGGAGGGCCCATCAAAATACTAACTATGAGCAGTTTCCTGAAAAATATTTATTCACAAAGTTTAGGATGACCAAAAATGTTGCCGTGGGGCCCACTATGACCAGTTATAAGAGACACATCGAATCCCTTGTGCTGGGCCCACCAAAACCACTAGGGACAGAGCAGCAGATAAGTCCAGTGTTAACAACCGACCCATAACCCGGCCATGAACTTCCAGCTTGTTTCAATTTCAGCCTGGGCTTGTTACACTGACGCACACGCTGGGGACAAAGAGATTCTATTTAGTAAGCTCAGCTGTTTGTATATACATATATATGTGCCTTATCCATTTTCCATTCCAGACAATAAAGTGACCCGTATTGACAAAGCAGTTACAATTAGAGGCAGATAGAAACACAAAGGTCAGGCCTTTTACTTTCCCTTGATTCCGTCTGTCAATAGATACATTGTTGTGATTATGTGATGGGGAAACAATATCTAGTGTTGCTGGTTAGAGAGAGATACATGCTGCAACTTGTATACAAAAATACACACAAAATGAAAGAGGGACTTAGGGCTCGTGTTTACACAGTAGATTCCGGATAAAAGTATCTTATTTGCACCTGTTAGCTCCTTCTGGGCTCTCTGCTAAAAGCCAATTAAGTGAGAAACTTTGTTTCTTTTTCTGGCTGGTCAGTGCAGAGAAAAGAGGGACTTTCCAGTACAAATGAGGGACTGCAGGTTGAGCTGTCAAAAGAGGGACTGTCCCTCCGAAAAAGGGACAGTTGGGAGGTATGAACAAGCCAGAAAAAGAAACAATATTTCTAACTAAATTGGCTTTTGGCAGAGAGCCCAGAACAGCCACAGCTGCAGATTAGATACTTTTGTAACAATTTTGAGATAAGCAAATAAGTAATTGTAACAATACAAGATAACAGGTCCCTTGGGAGAAGTTAGACTCACATCTTAAAGGGCAATTCACCTTCATTAGCAAAACTGTAATAACTGAAATATGTTCATACTTTCATAACCTGCCAAATTTTGTAAAATGAACATGGTAATTAGGGGGTGTGGGCAGGGGTACTACAGTCAGGGGCCCCATGAGACACTAATGGGTGAGGCTGTAAAGAGTTTGGGCATGCTTGAAGTGGGCAGTTTTAGTGGATTGTGGGTTACATTTTGGCATAATAGGCTGTGCCTGGGAATGATAAAATGATTAGAGGCCGTGTGTATTCCAGACAATTTTTTTAAGGGCCCCTCTACTTGTTGGCAGGACCCTTCCCACAGGGCCCAGGTGACCAGAAGGCTAATTTTTTCTTTCAATATGTTTACATCCACTGGTTTAGTTAATTTTAGTTAGTTGTTGTCAGTCTCATTATATGGTATTTAGTTTTTAATAATTTTAATAATTGTAATAATTTTATTCCATTGTATCGATTATAACTTGTTTAAAATTTGCTGTCATACTGTTATCATTTGTTTAACATGAAAATCAAATAAAATAGTAGCATTGGCCCTATGCAGCAGTGTAACTTTGGTGCTCCACGTTCCCCTGCAAAAAATCTTAAAGGATCAGTAACATAAAAAATTTTTTAAAAAAAATTCTTTAGTATACCACCAAGACAAATGAAACTTTACAATCACTAAGCCTTTATTAAGAAATAACTTACCGAAACTCTGCTTCCGCTCCCCTACAGAAAAGGCAACGGACGACGATCCATCGTGCGGTGCTCGATTTCTCCTCCCTGGCTATCTCCTATAAGGAAGGCAGAAAAATAGAGGAGAAATTGAACGCCTTTCTGAAGAGGTAGCGCAAGAGGAGTTTCGATAAGTTATTTCTTAATAAAGACTTTGCCATATTAACGTTTAATTTGTCTTGGTGATTTTTTTTTGGAAAATGTTTTTGATGTTACTGGTCCTTTAAAAGAGGGGCCTTGTGCAAACAGTCCCTCCTCCCCCATCTCGCCTCCTGACCCAGTCATGAGTGGGGGAAAACAATGCAACAGACCCCGCAGTCCTGGCCCCCCCTGCCGCCGAAGCTCCTACGCAACTGCAGGGAGTAAGTTACGCTACTGGCCCTAGGATTCCTAATGTTGGCCCTGGCACGACATCCACCTTCATGTACTCACAGCAGGTGTCATTTTCGAAACCAGCCAAAGTCATCTACAAAACCAGCCCAAAGCAAGGCCAGAGGCACTTCAAAAGTAGCCCAAAAATAGCACAATATGTGCAGTGAAAAAAGTCTAAAAAAATAAATGAATATATATGAAAATATGCTTTTTTCAAAATTTTCCATGATGCAAAATGGGACAGATTTGGCCGTCACCAGGGGGGTAACTACAGAGGGGGGCCCATGAGGTATAGGGGCCCCATAAGGCCCTAATACAGATACAATTTCAATAAATATTGGTAAAACATCTCAACCATTAGACATTTTGGTGGCCAGCAGATTTTTGCCCCAAAATTGTCTTGAAATTGAGGAAAGTCACCAGAAAATGCAAGAATGCGCGGGAGACTGGATTACAAAGCCCATAATCTGGTAACTCCCGACTTCTACACAAGTCAATCCCATTGCATGCTGGGTATTGTAGTCTTACATGAAACTTGGCAGTTGGTAAATTGTTAAACAAAAACTACATTACCCAACATGCATTGGGAGACACAGACTTGGCACATTAAAAGATAAGTAAACCTTTAAAATAAGTGAATGTAAAACTGATGAGGGGGCTATTCTAAGCACCTTTGTCATATACATTCATTATTTATTTTGTTTTCATTCCAAGATATTAAGGGATACATGTACTGTTAATATGAATGAATTTTGTTACAACAGCGCCACCTGCTGGTCAGTTTCCCACAGTCTGACCAGCAAGTAGTCAAGGAAGTTGTCAGGAGAGAGAAAGAGGCTGATTTTCTTGCTGCTTAGGAATAAAATTAGAAACCTTTCTCACATCTTTCCTAAGCAGAAGAACATCATGACAAAAAGTGCTTAGAATAGCCCCCTCATCAGTTTTACATTCACTTATTTTAAAGGTTTACTTATCCTTTAAGGCTAGAAAAAACTTTGGCTGGATTCCAAAGTACAAACCAGCCAAAGGCCCAAAAAGTAGCCCAAATATCCGTACCTTGGCTAGTTTGTACTTTCAAAACCCGTCTGGTCTTTAAATTAGTAGCCCAATTTGGCTGGAAAACCACCAACCTGGAAACCCTGATTGACGGATAAATTTCATACCAAAAATGCACAGTTTTATGCAGTCATATTTTAATAAATTCAAAAACATTTGTTTATGTATAAAACTCACAAAATCTAGTAGAACTGGGGGTCAAGCCCTGGAGTACAAGGGGTACATCGTTGCCTTTACACAGAGCACTTACCTTTGTGCCATTCGACTGCACAATGTAGAGTCTGCTGCATTTAGGGGCAGATTTATCAAGGGTCAAATTTTGAATTTGAAAAACTTCGAAATTCAAATTAAAAAAGACCAACCGAAATGTATTTAAAAAAAATAAAGGTTTTTTTTGGCCAAATAGGTCCGTTTTCGATCAATTAGGTCTGTTTTCGATCGAATTCGAATCATACGATTCTAAGTAACAGAGCATTCGATCGAATTTGATTCAAAGTTTATCCAAAAAAAAAACTTAGATTTTTCAAAGTCCACCAATTGACTCCAAATGTGTTCTAGGAGGTCCCCCATAGGCTAAAACAGCAATTCGTCAGGTTTTAAATGACGAATGGTTGAAGCTACATGATACATTTTTTTCAAATTCGAATCGAATTTGGACTATTCCCTAGTCGAAGTACACAAAAATGAGCTTGAAATCTGTATTTTTTTAATTTGAATATTCACTTCAACCTTTGATAAATCTGCCTTAGGGGCAGATTTTTCAAGGCTTGACTTTGAAAAACTTTGAAATTTAAAAAGACCAACCGGAATTTTTTTCAAATTCAAATCGAATTGGGACTATTCCCTAGTCGAAGTACCCAAAAATTAGCTCGAAATTCAAATTTTTTTTTTTTTTATTCGAATTTTCACTTTGACCTTTGATAAACTTGCCTTAGGGGCAGATTTATCAAGGGTCGAGTTTCGAATTTGAAAAACTTCGAAATTTGAATTCAAAAAGACCAGCCGAATTTTTTTCAAATCGAATTTGGACTATTCCCTAGTCGAAGTAGACAAAAATAAGCTCGAAATTCAAATTATTTTTAATTCGAATTTTCACTTTGACCTTTGATAAATCTGCCCCCAAGTGTCTGGTACTATTTGGAGGGGTAATAGTTTTAAAGCTTTTATAAAAACATATTTTAATATTTATATACACGCCTAAGGGCGGGCCATAAATTTACAAAACAGCAGAGCTAATATTAACACAAGGCTATACACACACATATACACATATATAGCAGCCGTGCACCCTACCTGAGAGCCTCTCCGGCCTATAAAACATAAAGCAACCAGAAGAGAATTGCCAATGGAAAATAGCAGAAAATAGAATACGACCCCGCCATATAAATTTATGATATGGAATTTAAACTGTGACATAGGTCAGAAATGTTTATTTATTGGCAAAAGCTCATATTTCCCAACCCAACGTGTGGGTGAAACAGGCGATGTATATTTATCCTTCAACGGCTTTCTGTGCTTGGAGGTCATAGAGAATTAAACAGAAAACAAAATTATTTATAATAACGTTAACAAACAAGGGAAAGTTGTGCTCACCACTATTTTTTACAACCATTAGGCGGGGGTGCAATGAGGCTGTGACCACAAAATACATATAGTCAAACACAAGAGTCCTCTGCACTCAACCCATTATCAATATATTTAAGACAGAGACATTTTGTGCATACTGCTACTAAAAAATGCCTTACCCTTTAAACAAAACAGGGATTGTTTGTCCATATATTGCAATATATTTAAGCTGGCCAACTACGTCAAAGTCATCCCATATCTGGCCAGTCCTATGCTCAATTTTATCTGATTCATTAAGAATTCTACTGCTTCATTATACATTTTACAAAAGGACTAGGTTTTACCTGCAACTTACTTGCTGCTTTCAAAGTAAACCCCCATACTTGGCTGCCCTTTTATTAGACACCAGTGTTGTAGCTCCCACCCTTCCCAGCTATAGTCAGGTGATCCCACTGGTGTCTAATAAAAGGGCAGCCAAGTATGGGGGTTTACTTTGAAAGCAGCACTCATAAAAGTGTGCACATGGCAACAGGGGCGTAACTACAGAGGAAGCAGACCCTGCAGCTGCAGGGGGGCCCAGGAGGTATAGGGGCCCCATGAGGCCCTAATTCATATACAATTTCAATAAATATTGGTAGAACAGGTCAACCTCTAGACATTTGGGGGCCTGAAAAATAATTTGCTGTGGGGCCCGGTAATATCTAGTTACGCCACTGCATGGCAACTCAAATTCTTGTATTTGTTGTTTATGTTCACAGAGTCAGACTGGGGAGCCTGGGGCCCACCAGGGCTGTTGTCTCAGGGGCCCTTCTCCAGTCCCCCCAACTCTCTGCCGCAAAAGTCCCCTCTGGGACTCCCTGCCTCAACCTGCCTCCAGCCGTCCCATCCCACTCTTCTGTACCGTTTTTCTTTCAGTGTCTGGAGCAGGAGAGGGAGGTCGAGGGCAGCAGTGACAGATTCAGGCAGGGGGTCTGGGCCGATGGGGCCCATGAGAGCCAGGGCCCACGCAGTTCAACCCTGAATGTTCTACCTGGCTAAAAAAAGCCAATCACTGATTGGTTGCTATGCGTTACTGAGCACATGCAAATTTGCCCAGTGTTGATAAATGAGCCCTGCTTTAGTGAATGGCCAAGGATGCACCCCCCAATAGTCTGGCCCAGGGCCTGAAGGCAGGACCACAACTAGGGGTATAAGCAGAAGAGGCACATGCTTAGGGTACAAAGCTTGGGGGGTGCCAGATATTTACCTCCCCTGTCACCTGCCCCTAGACTGGCAAGTGTAACTATGGTTATTCCCAAGCTCAATTGTGCACAATCACCTTGACCTGCCAGTGGGGGCTACAATTTGCCAGTTTTAGCCTAGTAGCTGTAAAGTGGAACCTAAAGTCCTTTAATTGTTATTGGAGTACAACTCCCTTGACCTCCTGGGTACCTTGCAACCTCCCCCAAAGGCACAGGTGTAATATAGAAACAGAACTAGACCAGTACAGTGATATTTGCCTCAGCTCCGTGCAGCAATGTAACAATATAATCTCATGGCTCTTTATTTGTGTGTGACCTTGGCTACATTGCTCACATACCATTCTAACTGCACTTTGGCAATTATTATATGTGCAATACAATTAGTATATACACCCCAATGGCACCGTAATCATGTGCAATCTCCGTTCTGTTATCATTTTTCCATCATAAACAGTTTGTCTGAGATAGAGGCGCGTGAAGGAAGATTCTGCTGTCCGTGTACAAAGAGAATGGAGCAAATACTGGAAAAATGTTATAAAATCTGCCCCTGTTTCCATGGCCGAGCTTCACGCCCTGCTTTAAACTGGAAGAGTATTAGGAGATTCAACGGAGATTTATGGCCATAGAAAACTTCAATGGACTTTTATAAAGGTCATGGAAATCTTAGGCTGCTTATCTAATAGAAATAAGTCTAAAAAGCAACCAGACTTTTTCTGTAAACATCTCACTTCTCATCAGAGTAGCTTCTTCAGTTTGAATTTATTCCTACTGTATATTTTGTCCTAGATGAATGAAATTCTTCATATTCTCTTTGACTATTAGTCATAGGACAGCAACACAGGCCTGCAAGATATTGTATTATTATAATGAGTATAAATTCAAAAGAGAAGGGTGTTATTCTTCCCCTTAAGAAAAGCCCCATCTAGAATTTGCAGTGCAGTTTTGGGCCCCAGCGGTGGACAAGGGAATGGAAGGGATCGGTTATCGGGAAAGGCTGGCCAAGTTGGGATTGGTTACACTGGAGAAGGGGCAGTTAAGGGGTATATGATCACTATATATAAATATATAAGGGGCTGTAATGAAATAGAGAAAGTACAGAGAAGAGCAACTAAGCTGATAAAGGGAATGGAAGGGATCAATTAAGGGGAAAGGCAAGTTGGGATTGGTTACACTGGATTAAAAACGTGCCGAGCTTTACAGCACAATCTGTTATAATTGGGAAAACTCTTGTGACATGTCCTTGTACGTTTTAATATTAAGTTAGTAGGTCTCGCCAAAGAATAGGGGTTATGTAAAGTTTGAATTATAAACCAGCATGTGCAGTGCCACTAACACACAAAAGATGCCTAAGACAACCTAAGATTGGGAGCTGCTGGGGCAACTATGAAGGCCTGGATGATAACTGATATAAGGGCTGTTGTACCTCTGGGCTGATAAAGTAAGTACTGTTTATAACATACAGTATACTAGTCTTTTCTTTTACAGGTTTCACTTCTCCTTTAAAGTTATTTGTACAGTGTATTTTAATTGGCATGGAAAGAAGAATTTAGTTCATCCTTTCTGTTATCTGGTTCTGAAATTTGAAACAATTGCTACAGAAGTAATTTCTGCTACATTGTTTTGTTTGGAGACAAAGGGAGATAAGGAAGTTAGTCAACACAAAACAATTAACCACGGAAACTAACGACCAGGGCACACAGGCAGTTTCAGGGAGTTTAGTCGCACGAAGACAAATCTCCTCTTCTTAGGGGCGACTAGTCTCCCTGAACTGCCCCCCCTGCCTTCCCGCTGGCTATAATGTAAATCACCGGCGGGATGGCAATCAGAAGATTTGTTTTCTGAAGAAACTTCGGGCGACTTCAGAAAACCAATCGAACCGAGTGCCATCCCGCCGGTGATTTACATTTTAGCCAGCGGGAAGGCAGGGGAGGCAGTTTGGGGAGACTAGTCGCCCCTAAGAAGAGGAGATTAGTGGCCGGGCGACTAATCTCCCTGAATCTGCCTTTGTGCCCTGACCCTAAGAGTGGTGGCACATCCTCAGATTTGGGGAGATTAATCAGCGAGCGACAAATCTCCTCTCCTTCCTAATCTCCCTGAAATGCCTTTCCGCCGGCTAAAATGTGAATCTCCGGCGACATGGTACTCAGATCGCTTCGTTTTCCGAAGTTGCTGAAGCGATTTTAGTGCCATCCTGCCGGCGATTAACATTCTAGCCAGAGGGTAGGCATTTCGGGGAGATCAGTCGCCGAAAAAGAGGAGATTTGTTGCCTGGCGATTAATCTTCCCGAATCGATACGTGTGCCATCACCCTAAAGATGGCCATGTACAGGCCAAGAAAAGCTGTCAATAGACAAGGCACAGGCAGCTTATTGGTCAGTGTATGAGGCGCCCCGACAATCAATATCTAACTGAAAATCGGGTAGGCTTAAAATTCCGGATAGAGGACTGCATCAGTTCGTTGATACTGTCCTGAATCCCACCTCCTGTCATTGTGGCCTTGTGAGCTGATTGTTGGGCCCTAGGGCAGGGGTGTCCAAACTACGGCCCGCAGGCCAACTGCGGCCCGCGATCCATTTTTAATTGGCCCGCAGCAAATTCCAAAAAAATACTAAAATATGATAGCAGGCATGGCCTGGGCAACCAGCTCCGCCCTTTTCCGACCTAGTACCCTAGCCGAGCCCCCTTGCCTCCAAGTCACGTGATCCTGACATCACAGCAGTCCGTTCACTCTCCCAGCGCTGGAATATGGTTAAAGAGCGATGTCTGCGCTGCGTGCATCCCCACTGTCCGAGTCTGTGGGCGCGCACTGGAGCGCGCACGCAAGGTACGGATCATGGGAAACCTTCCTTCATGTTTCACCGGACGTTGGTTCCATTGCTCAATTTAGGAACATAATGCAAATGTCTTCGCATCTTCTGCTCTTTCGCAGTGAATGGGGTGGGCTGAATCCGCACGGTGGGGAAAGGCAGAAGCGGTCAAGGCGAATTATTCGCCCTTTAGGGGTTAAAATAGAGAAGGTGGCGCGATGATAAACCAGACCAGGGGAGAGCTAGAAAAGGCTTGGCCTAACCCTCAGCCAAAGGCTGTCAAAAGTCCTATTTGTTTTTTGCCAGACCGCAGGTTGGTCATCCTAAACCCTAAGTAGACATATTGTTCAAAATGTGATGATTGAAACTACTGCAAAAATATGCTATACCTGAAATTGCAATTGTGTCATTGTGCTATGAATTCTGGGGGTATTTATAAATGAAATTGCCATTGTGCGGTGTTAGTGTTAATGTGACCTGTTGAAACTAAGTTGTTGTGATGTTAATAAACATGGAAATAGCGAAATGGTTTTGAATTAAAGTGGCCTTAACTAGAAAGTATTGGCGGGCGAGGCTTATAATAATGGTAGGCATGGCTTATATTTGTGGTCGGCCCACACACATTTTCACCTCACCAAATTTGGCCCTCGTTGCAAAAAGTTTGGACACCCCTGCCCTAGGGGCTGAAATTGGAACTTAAATATACCGGCTGAAAATCAGCCCCTGCGTGGGCAGTATGTGCCTCTCCTGTATGCACCCAGGATTATTGTGTCAGCTTGGGAGCAGGCATATTCAGTTCTGGGTGCAGACAGGAGAGGACCCTTATGTCTACATAGGGGCTGATTTTATGATATATATGATTTCAGTCCCCATCTGGCATTAGTCTTAAACAGATAAATAGATGAAATTGGAAAATTCAGAATAATGCAAAACGTCACTGTATTGTTTATTGCTAGAGCAATAGGTTAACAATGTTACTAGTTAATAGGGTAAATACACGATGACTGTATCCCTTTAAATTTAGAATCGTGCTTTACGAGCGGCTAACACAATTGGCCTTAAATGACACAAAAATAGACACGTCTCTGGTTGCCAAGAATAGTAACTTTCCTGGAACTGCGAGCATTGTGTCAGGCGATCGGAGCAGCCACATTGTTCTCATAGCTCAGAGTGAGAATAATTCATATTCCAAGATGGTGCAGCTATGGGACCTGTTGCTTTCTCAACCTTATTCATTCCCTGCTGCCCTCTAAGCCAGAGAATGACAAGTCAGATTCAGGGTTGACACCTTGCTGGGTTGTAGTAATGTCACAGAAGGGTGTTGTAGAGAAGAAGTTAGCAAGAGGTAGAAGAGTAGAAGGAAGCAGGTGGTGTAAAAAGGGACAGATAAAATGTATAACCCCCTCTCTTAGATTATATTTTATATCAGGAACTGCTCTGCTTATTGTTCATAAATGTTCCACAAATCCTTCCAGTAATAAGGTATGACTGATAGTGCCCTGGCTGCATGTGGGCTGCATATAAGCATAAAACAGCAGTTCTGTCCTGCTTTATGGCTGAGATTCTAGCTACATCTATCAATATATGCAAGCAGTTAAACTAGCTTTTCAATTCCGTACCTTTGTAAGAGAGAATTGCGACAGGTTTAATGTCTTTTGATTTAATATATACTGAGTCTAGTAACAGAAAATTGCCCAGCGTGAATAAGGAGAGCAATTAAATGAATCACGGATAAAAATAGGTGCTGCTTATGCTCATACATATACAGTACTCATCCTATAGATTTCCAAAGCTCAATTTTAAGGTCAAAACAAATGAAATATAAAGAAGTGAATAATTACTATACATCCTATCCTTAGATATAAGCACATTCTTACTCAACATATAATAATCTACCCCGGGATAAAACGTCATCCAGGGGAAGGGTGAGCAACAACCAGAATAATTGCCAAAGTCTCCCTTGCACCCAATGCTCCCTGGGTGTAACTAGACAGGAATAAACGAATGAATATTCAGGTTTCATGAGCAAAGATCAGGAACAGTTCCACGTGGAACACACTGTGATTGTTCGCTGGGACGGCAGATTCTATTCTGATCTTTCTGACCCAACAGCAAGAATTTTAATCATAAGCCAGTTCTAAATATCAGGGCTGGGTCGGTTTGTAACTGCCAGTGCTCAGTGCCAGGCAGCTTTAAAAGGGCACAGACACAGGACAAGCTTTAGTGTCTCAGCCTGAAAGTAATATCTACTGTATATAATTATAAACCATCCGGAAACAGGAATGACAGGGGAGAGGGGAAACGTTGCAGTTTGGCATCATTTTCTAAATCAACAATCGTGTTCCTTTTCCGAAAGTTCAGCATTTTGTATTTTAGGTCTATCGCCCACTCAGCACTTGTCCCAATCTACTTGCATTGGTTTATGAAAAGAAAAAGAAAAGCTATGGCCTCACAAGGCTCATGGCACACACAGCAAATGTAGGCATAAAATGTGGCGGAAAAAAAACACTTTATCTTGGGAAAATGCCAGCAACATGGGTGGTAGTTGGGGGTGATTTTAAGGGGTTCTTTTGGAACGGGGAGCAAATGCAGAGCCAAAAAGACTGACACAGCTGTTGGGCCTAAGGGTAATGACTCACGGCTGTTTCTGGTGCCTGGTCCACAATTGCAGAGCCAATAATCCAGAGTCCCTTATAAACTTGACCCGTTCATGTTTTCCAAGCAAATTCCGTCAAGCAATACTAGGCATTGTCATGATTTCTAGGGGGTTGTATTGGGCATGTTGGCACCACATATTTGGTGCTCATTCTATCCGGACTATCCTCTTGCCAACTTCTTCTCTACAACACCCTCTGTGTGCCAATGCCATTAAATGGCAATAAAATCGTCCAGCTTCAACCTGCAGTAATTCAGGACATAGTCAATTTTTGCTCTTGTTCATTAACATACTACAAGCAGGAGGTGCAGCAGCCCTAAAGCTTTATTTGCCCTTTGGGATAATACTCTTCCGAATAAAGCAGACCCTGTGATTGGCATGGCTTTGAATTCTTCAGATGCAGGACAATATTTGGGAAGACCATAGTGCAAGATTTTGGGTAGATGTAACCTAAATCCTTCAATGGTATGAAATCAGAAAATACAGTAAGATCCTTTTAATATGAAGTATAGATTGCCGGCTGCGGTTGCAGGGTTCTGGTGTCAATGCCCTGTGCAAAAATCTTCCATATAAACTATGGAAAAAAACAATAGAACTGTTTTTGAATTCCGGCAACCCAAAAACGAAAAGTGTCTGTAGAAACTGCTCCATGCATAAGGCCAGACAGTATTCTCAATGTTTGCCAAAGCAAAAATTAGAGACAAGTCATAAAAGTGTCATCTTAGAATCTGACAGATAGCATTTCCCCTAGAGCAATGGTAGACAAGGCATAAAGGGCATTGGCCCAGGGCAAACCAATTGCACAAATCCAACTGCACTACTACATTTGATTGCTCCATACTGACAATACCCATTACCCATAGCCCTACAAAAAGTAACATGGAGCCCTAGGCACATGGGTTGCCGTAACCAACTGTTGACATAACCAACAGGTGCCAAATTCTTCCCTGTGAATAGACAATGCAGTAACTTGGCTCCAGCTGATAAGTATAAACACTGTAACTAGAGGAAGCATATACCACTCACCCGTCTGTCCTGTCGGGCAAGATTTCTCTATTGGTCAATTTCTCACTCTTCTCCCTGTGCGACTATAAACAATGACTCACATGTCAATCAAGTGGTTGCCTTGGTTTTGAAGTCCAGGTATTGCTTAATACTTACAACTCCGCAAATACAGCATCTCAATGCTCTCATGGTCCTGTTGAACTCAATGGGGAAGGTCCCAGTGTCTGCACTGATGTCCTTACTAATAGCAGATGATTTCAGGGATTCAGAACAAAAAACTCAGAAAAAAACGTCGTTTTTTTGTGGAAAACTCCAAACAATTTGGAGTTTTCGGGGAAAGCTCTAACCCTAGTTTTTCAGGCTTTTTTCTTGAGAAATAAGGTCCATTCGGGCAGTCGGAGTTGATCGGATTTCTAACTTAAGATGGCCATACACGGAGATGTCGCCAAACGAGCGGATCTCTCTCCAATATGCCCACCTTGAGGTGGGCAATATCGGGCTGATCTGATCGTTGGGCCCTAGGGCCCAACGATTGGATCCTAAGGAACGGGAACGGGCGGTCGGATTGCGGGACCGCATCAACTAACAGATGCGGCCGCAATCCAGCGCCATTTTTAGTCCCATCCGATCGAGATCTGTCCGACTTTCGGCCAGATCTCGATCGGGAAAGCCTGTCGGGGGCCCCCATACACGGGCCAATAAGCTGCCAACTCAGCTTTTATCGGCCCGTCTATGGCCACCTTTAGAAATACTTCGAAAAATTACGACCTTGATAAATAACCCCCTAAGTTTGTGGATGCCAGGTCTGTAAACAGAGTGGTTGTCTGAGGATCATGGGAAGTGCACAGCATTCTTGGTTCCTGACACAAACCATCTGGAGAGTTAAAATGACAACATCTGTGCACCTACATCCATGGCTGAGCCATATCTGTCCCAGTAACGTTGGAACTGTCTGTCCCTCTTATCTAATAATATCTGAAGAGCATAGATGAACCTGGAATTAAGCAAAGAGATGTAAAGCCTCCATCCCTAAGGGGACCTGGATGTTTCCAGCGAACCTAACCTAACAAAAGCCGATCCTTCATCTTCTAGAAATAGACATTTGAAGGTTACTTGATAAGATGACAGCATGGAAAGTACGTTAGATACAATGCCCCCAGCAGAGGATATTCTACCTCATGCAACCTTATCCCAGAACTGAGAGCTGCCAATCATCCAAGACTCATGGCACACGAGGTGGGGGAGGCTAGTAGATACTACTTGTATCCAGCCAGAAATAGGTTTCATTGGCTTCTGAAGAAAAATAAGTCTGCTCTGTTATACAGATAGCTAGAATTTCAGCCATAAAGCAGGACAGGACTGCTGATTACAATGGGGATCAGATAGGATCTGTGCAGCCACTGGGACAGAATGTTCTGTTATACAGATAGCTAGAATCTCAGCTGCCATAAAGCAGGGCAGGACTGCTGCTTACAATGGGGATCAGATAGGATCTGTGCAGCCACTGGGACAGAATATTCTGTTATACAGATAGCTAGAATCTCAGCCATAAAGCAGGACAGGACTGCAGCTTACAATGGGGATCAGATAGGATCTGTGCAGTTACTGGGACAGAATGTTCTGTTATACAGTACAGATAGCTAGAATCTCAGCCATAAAGCAGGACATGACTGCTGCTTACAATGGGGAGTAGACAGGATCTGTGCAGCCACTGGGACAGAATGCTCTGTTATACAGATAGCTAGAATCTCAGCTGCCATAAAGCAGAACATGACTGCTGCTTACAATGGGGATCAGATAGGATCTGTGCAGCCACTGGGACTGAATGTTCTGTTAAACAGATAGCTAGAATCTCAGCTGCCATAAAGCAGGACAGAACTGCTGCTTACAATGGGGATCAGATGGGATCTGTGCAGCCACTGGGACAGAATGCTGTTATACAGATAGCTAGAATCTCAGCCATAAAGCAGGGCAGGACTGCTGCTTACAATGGGGATCAGATTAGCAATTCCATAACTCACATATTATAAAGTAATTAGCATGGTGTATAAAAGGAGGAGGCGCCACCTATTGGAAGTGCAGAGTTCAGAGGTGCTTTCATGTTACAGTCTTACCTGAAAATTTAAAGTACAGGCATGGGACCCGTTTTCCGGAAACCCGTTATCCAGATATCTTCAAATTACGGAAGGGTTGTCTCCCGCAGACTACATTTTATCCAAATAATTAAGATTTTAAAAAATGTTTTCCTTTATCTCTGTAATAATAAAACAGTCGAGTCGCTTGCACTTGATCCCAACTAAGATATAATTAATCCTTATTGGAGGCAAAACCAGCCTATTGGGTTTATTTAAAGGAGAAGGAAAGGTTAAAACTAAGTAAGCCTTATCAGAAAGGTTCATCTAAATATACCAGTAAACCCCCCAAGTAATGTTGCTCTGAGTCCCCTGTCAAAAGAAACACTGCATTTCTTTCCTTCTATTGTGTACACATGGGCTTCTGTATCAGACTTCCTGCCTTCAGCTTAAACCTCATTGCCCTGGGCAAGAGCATGCTCAGTTTGCTCCTCTTCCCCCCACCCCTCCCTTCTCTACTGTAATCTGAGCCCAGAGCAGGGAGAGACTCAGGCAGGAAGTGATGTCACACCACATTAATACTGCAGCTCCTATTCTAAACAAACAGAGAGTTTCTAGAGCTTTTTACTCAGGTATGGTAAAACATTCTACAGAATAAATATAGCATTCTAGCTTGCACTATTGCAGCTAATCTATTGGCAATAAAATGCCTCCGTAGCTTTCCTTCTCCTTTAAGGTTTAAATGACTTTCTAGTAGGCTTAAGGCATGAAGATCCGTTATCCGGAAAAAAACCCAAGTCCCAAGTATTCTGGATAACAGATCCCATACCTGTTCTAGCGCCCTTAAATAAAAAGTGTCTCCTTGCAGTTACTGTACGTGTACCCCCAACCCGGCATTGATGCTCACAGCTCCGTTGAGGAAGTTTTTGTTGAGCAAAGGCTAAACAGACAATGGGAACCATGTTATGACTTCAGAGCCGTTCCTAAAAAAAAAGGACCCATGATTTAAACTTCCTTTACGTATTCACATGTATCATACAGAACAATAAGTGTGCAAACATTACATTGGTCTGTTTAATCTATAGGACCAGAAATACTAATACTTCCTTTTGCATGATTACACATTTTGAAATGTTGTGTTCAAGTCCCCTTTGCAGTCTAACATAGTAAAAAAAAAGCTTTTATAGGGTTTTACCCGACAACCCTATGAACTTGTCATCCTTGGATCAGTTCTTTGTGGCCTTGCCACAAATCCAGGTATTTAAGGAATGGTAAACCCTAATTTATGAGGAATTACTTAGACCCCTGACAAGTGAAACAACACTAAGGGGAGCAAACACACAACTCTTAGTTCTCATTCAGAGAGCGATTCTGACTGGTAGAGCTGCATCTAGCAGCCAACAGAAGGCGGGATCTAGCAGGCACCAATCGCATCTCAAGGTGAAGCATGGTTGCCCCTCCTACACGCTCTCCGATTGGCCAGGTCCTTCAGAAAAGTGTATAAAAGCCGGACCACAAAAGTCACATTCATCAGGACCTCCTATGATGGCAACCAAGGCAGGTCTAAGGCGAGGAGCTCCACCCTCCCATTTTATAATATTTTTTAAATTTTGATTATTCTACATGAATACATTTGGAGTGTTGCAGTGACTTAATGCTTAGTGAAGGAGTAAGTTCAAATCATGGGCCTGGTGGCAAAACTTAGTAGTATAAATGGCCACTTGCTGAGATGGTAACAGAGGTAGGTCAGCTTTTAGGTTGCTTAAATTTTTTTTATAAAAGTTAAGGGACGAGTTGGTGACTGACAGTTCCTTGAGTCAGCATGTTAGCATGAATAAGTTGAAATAAAATCCCTGCTGCCAGTTTTCTCCAATAAAAGTCTCACACTTGTATTATTGGGTATTTTGGGCAAAACAAGGTGTTGTCTACCTTCCCCATGTCCAGGGCCTCGTTCTGTTCAGTTTCTTGAATAAGGGCAGAGACACACGCTCAGATTCTGGCTTAGTCGCCCGTCGATAAATTGCCTCTTCTTCAGGGCTACTAATCTCCCCGAACTGCCTCCCCGCCGGCTAAAATGTAAATCGCCAGCAGGATGGCAATCTGTGCTCTTCGTTTTCCGAAGTGGTCTCACGAGGAAACTTCGGAAAACAAAGCGATCAGTGCTGTCCCGCAGGCGATTAAAACTCAAAGAATTCACCTAAGTCAATGCTTCACACACTTTCGAGATTCTCCGTTACAGGATTTCATATTTGCAAATCATTTTCCTTTATTTATGGTTTTAGAATTATTTAGCAGTTCTCCAGTTTCAGCGCTTATTTTGTTGCTGGGATCTAGAAAACCATAGCAACTGGGCAGTTGTTTGAATGAGATACTGGAAGATGAATAGGAGAGGGCCTAGATCGTAATAGGTAAATAAAGCAACAACAATAAAATTGCAGCCTAACAGATGTTTGGCTGCTGGGGTCAGTGATCCCACTTCTGACAGCTGGAAAGAGGCAGACAATTCAAATATCAAATAAATCAGACACTATACAATTTTATGAAGACCAATTCAAAAGTTGTTAATAGTGCATTCTATAACATTGAAGTTTAACTTGATGGTTAACCTGGACCCCTTTAAAAAGGAGAAGTAAAGCCTAACTAAAGAAGTAGCTAGAAATGTTTTGTGCTTCTGTACCAGCCCAAGGCAACCACAGCCCTTTAGCAGTAAAGATCTGTGTCTCCAAAGATGCCCCAGTAGCTCCCCATCTTCTTTTCTGCTGATTCACTGCACATGCTCTGTGCTGCTGTCACTTACTGAGCTTAGGGAGCCACTCACAATATACAGTACACATAGAATAGAAATGTCACAATATAAGGCTGATTAGTAATTAATACACATAATTACTACATGGCAGCACAGAAACCAGTGCAATTAGCATCAGAATTTAATAATCAGCAAACCTGTAGCATCAGTTTATATTACAGGGGAAGCTCATTTTCTGCTGGATAATTAGTGACGAGCCCTAAGCTTAGCTTCTCAACAGCCAATCAGAGCCCACTGAGCATGTGAGTGTCACAGACACTTTCCAAGATGGTGACCCCCTGTGACAAGTTTGAAGTCCTGGATCATTGCTGCTATTGACAAGCTCAAACTTAAGCCTCGTGCAATAAGTTCATTATATAAAATAGTGCGTTTTTAGCCATTCCATTTTTAGGGTTTAGTTCTCCTTTAACTATGGGACATGCAAAGCATTATGGGCATTGGCAGGAGGAGAACAGGTTACTGCAAACTGGTCTTTAGGTTGGGAACCAAATAATTCAGACCCCCCCCAAGAGGGACTTACCCCAAAGTATTAAAACAACCAACCAGGAGTTTTCTTTTGTAATAAAATAACCACAGTGGGCGCAGGACTGGAAAGCAATTTCAATCTTTTATTTACAACTGTCACAGTGACAAAAGTAGTTTGGAAAAAAAAAAAAAATAAGCTAGCTTCTCCCTGAGCCTCAAACAATTACAGAAATATATATATACTATAATACAACATAGTACTGGAGTGCTTTTTGTTCACAGATACATTAGTAACAACTGGAAATATACAATACTCTCAACAAAAGGACGCAGACACAAGGTTCCTGATCATCAGCACACGTGAGCCCAAAAAGCACGACACATTATCTTCTATCCCTACCAAGTGACAGTTGTGTCAATGTTAGCACTGAGAGCACATTTATTGTCCATTATGGAGGCCGCGCAGGGCCCAGACTCTTGTCGACGGATCACAATTACACCCCATTAGTAGACCGTTAACAGGAACAGATGTACTATATTACACACAATGGCCTAGAGACTTTTTTTTTTTACTTTTTAGTTTTTAGTTTTTAAAGTTGACACAAACCATTTGGAGATGCGGACGAGACCATAAGAACATTCCACACGTTACTAGCAAGATATATATACGCACATGATAGAAGCGTTGCATTTTGACGGTTTCAAAGCACGGACAAAAGTTATTGCTGTATCTTCAGGACTCAAAGGACCGGACATGAACAAACCCGGCTGATGTGTGCGCCCAAGCCATCTTCCCTTCACGGCCGCCAGCGTTGGAAACCGAGGTATTTTGCATATTGATGGACTCCGTGCAAACCACAAGCGAAAGCATCAAGCGGCCGGTTGATATGAAGCAGTGAAAAGGCTGCACAGGGTTCAACAGTGGGGACGGGAAAAGCGAGACAGATGTGTTTATCATAAGTTCTGCCAGCACCTAACAAAGTGCATTAATATCCTTTCATCAGAGGAAGGTAGAGAAACAATTAAGGAAAAAGGCTGGTTCTACTTGTGAACATGGATAATGGGCCTGAACTATCCTTTGATGATCCTGATCTTACTCATTCTTCATCCCCAAAGTCATCGCCGTTAAGCGAAGGTTTTAAAATGACGTTTTGTTGTTGGATTTTTACGGACAGAAGATGTGACCACAATCCTTTCATGCGCACACACTCACACAGGAAAAAAAAAAAAAAAAAAGGTGCATAACCGTAAAAAGGTCTCGGACAATAGAAGCACACTCTATGGGCACAACTACGGTACTAAATAGTGGCCAACGAGGTTTTCCGGGCACATATGGTATAAAAGTAGCGAACACCAGGAGGCAAATTCTTCATTAGGACCGGAAGCTCGATATAAAAAGAAAATACGTTTTTGTAGGCATAAATCCAGGAGCGGAAATTAAAATACGGTCATGATTTTATGGTCTTGCACGGTAGGATATGAAAGTTGTAGACAACAACCCAACAAGTGGAGACAGGTATTCCTTCATCTTGAAGATATGACCGTTGTTTCCTGGATTCTCGTACTTGGTGGGAGAAGTGAAATCATGATGATCAATATCAGTCCCCCCCCCCCCCCGAAGAGCCTTCAGAAGTCCTACTTTCATTCACATGGAGGCCAGAGATAAGAGTTTTGCCTTTTGTAGAAAATCAGTACCTCGCCTCTATTGGTGCTCACTCATCATTTGATCCTTGGTTTGTTGCCATTTAGAACCTACTTGAATTTAACTGCTGCCTCAAATATCTGAAAAGGAGCTCAGATAACATCTCTAAGTAATTTAGAAAAAAAATAAAGCAAACATTTCTCAAATTTCCCGCTTCTCGTCACACCGAAGGCTGCGTTATTTCTCACGAGAAAGACAGAATGAAAAGAAAAAATCTTGCAGGTGCATCTTTGAATGTCATCTTTAACAAAAGCATCCCTAACCAAGTCTTAGTCAAGCCATTTGTCGTTCCCTCTTGCTCCAAGCGACAATAGGTTTAAACATCTCCGTTACTGCTCGTTCTCTTTCTTTGTTTGATCACAAGTGCCTTCTTTGTCTTCATCTACCACAAACTCTTCCGGGGGCCACCTCAGCTCCCCGCTCTCCACGTCGCCTTCTGTGGGTTCTACTACAATGGAGGGGAGTCTGTCCTTCAGCTTGCAGCATCGCTCAAAATCTGAAGGGTCTGGAAAAATCTGCAGGAAAGGAAGAGAAAAAATTTACATCAAGAAAACATCTGACCGGCATCAATACATTCTACGGCCAACACCCGGCCCTTCTACTGCTTCATAGAAAAAGGCTTATCTGAAGCATTAATTACCGGACACACCCTTTTTACTACTAACCAGCCTAACATTCCTAACTAGACCAAGGGGACCCAAACTGTCCCACCCATGGGGGCCCAGGACCAGTGCAAGCAAGGATTAGTCTGAAAGGTAGTTAGGGTAGGATTTTGCAGATCTATTTACACTACTTGAACTTGAAGTCAAGGGCGACATTTGCATTTGTGCCCTGGGTACCCCTGGAACTATAGCAGGGTGACTGTTACCCCAATGTTTCTATATATCTGTAACCTTGTTATGAGCTAAGGGGGCCCAGTCTGAAGGCCAGTTAGGGGGAGATTTGGGGTGAGTACTTATTTGGGCCCTGGGTACCCCTGGAACTATAGCAGGGTGACTTACCCAATGTTTCTATATATCTGCAACCTTGTTATGAGCTAAGGGGACCCAGTCTGAAGGTCAGTTAGGGGGAGATTTGGGATGAGTGTTTATTTGTGCCCTGGGTACCCCTGGAATTATAGCAGGGTGACTGTTACCCCAATGTTTCTATATATCTGTAACCTTGTTATGAGCCAAGGGGACCCAGCCTGAAGGCCAGTTAGGGAAAGATTTGGGATGAGTGATTATTTGTGCCCTGGGTACCCCTGGAACTATAGCCGGGTGACTGTTACCCCAATGTTTCTATATATCTGCAACCAATTTATGAGCTATGGTTGAAGGCTAGTTTTGGCTAAAGCTAATCTTCGCTGCCTGACAGACCAGAATCTACAGCAGGCAGAACACCAGCCAATGTGTATTTAATCCATGTTTAGTCCTGTATGAAATATATTAATACATATACAGCAGTGTTCTGCCTGATGTCGATTCTAGCAAACGTTCACGAGCACTGAATTCGTGTACTTGGCAAAAACAGGATTCTAAAAATAATAAAATGGAGATCATATTTTCCAAGCAACAGTATAAAGTTTAAACAAAAATGCTGATTTGTTAGGTCAGTTTTTTTCCACGAGTCATATTTTCCGGAGCAAAACCAAAGATGTTGTAATGGTCATTACCACGGAGAAGTCAAAACCACTTTACTGTGCTAAGGATCTCAGAGTGCAGAATGGACAGGGCTGGTTAAAGTAGCAGCAGGGTGACAGTTACCCATAATTAAAGCTGTACATCAGCCCCTTTAGAGCTGTGATTGGACTCCAGATATCCATGTGTATTGGGGGTGCGGGAAGTCAATACTTCAGCAATATCTGGACTGAGAGTGTTCTTGCTCTACTGCCGCATCTCTTATTACTTTAGTGCTGCTCAAGCAAATATCTGATTGGTCAAGCTCTAGCTCATGGATTCTTAACCTTGCAAGACAGCAAATCCCATAAACCTTCAAGGCATGCTGACAGTTGTAGTTCTGCAACATCAACACAAGTTATAAAAACAAGGGTGTCACTCAGACGGCACAATCTGAGAAATCTGGATTGGGTTACAGTACGTTCGATTGGCCCTTTTGTCAGAAGCAGGTTTGTCTCGTGTTACCCCAGACAGGAGGCTGATAGTATAACCATGAGGAAAAGGTCACGGATTTGGGCAGCTTTATCAGCATTTGCCCATGCCGGCTGGTGACCTGAATGTGACACGGTGAGATACAAGAACATTTCCACAGCCAGTGCCAGAACATCCAGCTGACACTCTAGGGCCCATTGTCAGGCTGACAAACATAAGCAAACACCGTATCGATGCACGGAATGGGACGCAGTAGGGAGTCAGGCGAGACACTGCTAATGAGAAACGAAAAATCATTTCTTTAAGAGGAAAATAATCTTTACTGTTATAGCGAAGAACAGGGCTCACCTGAGAGGAGAAATATGACAGCTCCCACTAAAAACTTGGATAATAAGGCGTCAGAGCCTCATGCACCCGGTTCATGCTGATAATACAAACATCAAACCCAATTATTATAAAATAAGCAATTCTTCCATTGCATTCCTTAATATGAGCTTTGATATGAACAACAAATCCCAGCAAACAGGCTGAACATTGCAGCGGCTCATGCTAAAGTGCATCTATTTTCCCTTCAAAGATAATTCTAGCCAATTGGTAGGAAAATCAAGGAAGCTGTTCAGCCGGCGGTCACTAAACTCTCGTTTGCCTAGTGCTGCGCGGATGTTCCCCGACAGGCTGAGAGCTGTTCCCAAACACAAGGGTCTCTGGCTAAACTTAGAATACAGTTTGGAGTCTGCCCCAATAAGCATGTCTGTTATTTCGCAATTCATCCAAACTGTCCGTTTGCCAGAAGACTTTCCAGCCATCAGTCTCTGCTTATGGAGAACTGGTCTTTATTCACATTTGCTCAATAGTGACTGTTTTATGAACTACAGATACCAAATCGCTTTATTTATTTATTTTTTTTAAAAGAAAAATACTAAACGGCTTAACAGTGTATTAGTAGGAAACTAAAGCTTATAGACTGCTGCCCTATAAGCAAGCACTCTATCAGCCACTCGCAATGGGTCTCTATAGAGCCAAGGATCAGGATGCAAGTCCGCCACCACTTGCACAGCTGGTTTGTACGTCCATATGTACACATTCATGTAAGATGTGCAGACATTCCCCTGCACCATTTGTCTGTGCTACTGAGGACAAAAGCAAAAATCCTGGAAACGTCAATGCCAATTAATCTGTTTCTAGCCGCTGTGCCAAATTATTTCTATTTCTAAGCTTCACTACCAGTGTTATGCCACCCATGCAGCTTCCAACTTGGCAAGTGGGGAAATGTTGCTTTGGCTGTAATGGCAATCGCCTTGACCCTGCTGGTGCACTTACAGTCAGGCAATTATTGCCCAAAAAGCCATTAAAGCAAGAGACCGGTGTTCAACTCCAGGTTCCAAACTCTCATTCTGTAAAGGCTTTCTAGCATGTCTAGTGCAGCTCAGGGTGTGATAGGAATTAAGCACCCATACGGTCCAGGAAACCAAAACCTTAACAGCACTGTCCCTATAATAAAGAAATGCACCGATATGTTGTTTCAAATATTTTGTCTTAAGGGGACTATAGATTTAAAGATTTGTAAAAGATCTTTGTTATTGTAAGACCAAGCTTATACTAAAAAAAAACAAAAAACTTTAAGGGCAGAGACACACGCAAAGATTCGGGGATCTCCCGAATTCCCACCGGCTAGAATCGAAATCATGGCACTTGCAGCGCTTCATTTTCCAAAGTCGCCCGAAGTTTCCTCATGAGGCAACTTCGTAAAACGAAGCACTCAGAGTGCCATCCTGCTTCAATTTAGATTCTAGCCATTGGGAAGGCAGTTTGGGGAGATTAGTGGCCCTAAGAAGAGGCGATTAGTCTCCGGGCGACTAAATCTCCCCGAATCTTCGCGTGCGTCTCTGCCCTAAATGTAAGATTTGTCCATCAACTAAAAAGTTAATTTCAAGCAATATCATCTAGTTGAAGCCAGGAAAACTGTGGGTAGTTGCTTGCTTGGCTCTGCAAACAACTGGACACTGGATGCATTTCACTGACCAATGAAAATCTTCTAACCTGACTGATCAGAGCACAATCGTTTGATGCCCACTAACCTCATGATAATGAGAAGGATTCGGCTGATCGCACTAATGTTGGTCGTTAGGGAGAAATTACAGTATTTATATATCTAAAGATTTGTATGGTTACCTCAACCTAACTTTCTATATGCAACCAACACACACACAGTCACAGACAGATTTCACCTGCACTGATTGGCCAATAGGCAATCTCCATGGGCATCTCACTTGTGTGTTTAGAGGGGAAGACAGATCTGGGGATCTTATGACACCTCAGCCATTTTTTCTATAAATCAATTGCTTTAATGGGAAACTGCACCCAGCTTTGCAAAATGAAAGAAAATCAAAGGCATATTTCATTACACGGCAGCAGTTTTAAAGTTTTGTACAATTGTAATCAAAAGGAGTATTTATCCCTTTCTACACTCCAGTTTGGCCCTTAAAAGAACGTAGCAGAAGTCCGGTTTCCTCCAGGCTCCTGCTATACTGTTCCAGGGGTCAAAACATAAAACAGAAACCGATAAAACAAATGTTGCTTTCAGCAGCAATTCCATTTATACATATACTTTGCAATCAGTGAAAATCTAATTAGTGTAATTGTAGAATGACAGTCTCTCTCATAGGGGGTGTTGAAATTTTAATGTATATCCTAAACACTTGCAGCTCATCAAAACGGGATATAAGTAGTAATGTTCTAACAGACGTAAAAGCCTGATAAAGACAAACCCATACACAGGATTCCTATCAATTTTCCTAATCAATTCCTATCATTTAGATAATGATCATTCAGATTAAAAAAAAAAAAAAAAAAAATCAAGGAAAAGGTGAATTCTTAGTGATTTTCTTGGCCACAAGTCTCTTCATACACAAGTGAGCGATTATCACTAACGGGGTTAAATTGGCACCTCACTGGAATGACGTACATCGATTTCTATAAGGTGTGAAAGGAGCACTAACAGCAATACGGGGGCCAGTAGCTTTTAGTGCTAGGGCCGAGCTCAATACGGAACCACAAAAAGGTTTTTTTTTAAAAATGCGTCAGACAAAAACGTAAAGCCTTGCAGTAATCTGAGTGTCAGAAATGCTAATGCAAGGAATATTTGGACAATTAGGATGAGACATGGAGGGAGTGTTTATTTGTACCCTGGGTACCCCTGGAACTATAGCAGGGTGACTGTTACCCCAATGTTTCTATATATCTGTAACCTTGTTATAAGCTAAGGGGGCCCAGTCTGAAGGTCAGTTAGGGGGAGATTTGGGGTGAGTGCTTATTTGTGCCCTGGGTACCCCTGGAACTATAGCAGGGTGACTGTTACCCCAATGTTTCTATATATCTGTAACCTTGTTATAAGCTAAGGAGGCCCAGTCTGAAGGTCAGTTAGGGGGAGATTTGGGGTGAGTGCTTATTTGTACCCTGGGTACCCCTGGAACTATAGCAGGGTGACACCCCAATGTTTCTATTAGGGATGCACCGAATCCACTTTTTTGGATTCGGCCGAACCCCCAAATCCTTCACGAAGGATTCGGCCGAATACCGAACCCGAATTTGCATACGCAATTAGGGGTGGGAAGGGGAAAACTTTTTTACTTCCTTGTTTTCTGACAAAAAGTCACGCAATTTCCCTCCCCGCCCCTAATTTGCATATGCAAATTAGGATTCAGTTCGGCCGGACAGAAGGATTCGGCCAAATCCGAATCCTGCTGAAAAAGGCCAAATCCAGAACCGAATCCTGGATTCGGTGCATCCCTAGTTTCTATATATCTGTAACCTTGTTTTGAGCTAAGGGGGCCCAGTCTGAAGGCCAGTTAGGGGGAGATTTGGGGTGAGTGCTTATTTGTACCCTGGGTAACCCTGGAACTATAGCAGGGTGACTGTTACCCCAATGTTTCTATATATCTGTAACCTTGTTTTGAGCTAAGGGGGCCCAGTCTGAAGGTCAGTTAGGGGGAGATTTGGGGTGAGTGCTTATTTGTACCCTGGGTAACCCTGGAACTATAGCAGGGTGACTGTTACCCCAATGTTTCTATATATCTGTAACCTTGTTATGAGCTAAGGGGGCCCAGTCTGAAAGCCAGTTAGGAGATTTGGGGTGTGCCGCCCTGAGAAAATCGGATTATCACAAACGCATTTAACTCCCTGAAGGTTAAAGCATGTTGTGCAATCATCATATGCTTTGATAGAAATGGAAGGGGTAAGTAAGGTCAGACTGATCAATCAAGTGATCATCAGTCAGAAAAACAAGTCAAGTATGAGCGGTTTCGAGCCTCCGCATCACGACAATTGCCGTAACTTGAAAACGAAACATTTTTATCAATAGACGTTCCTGTTAGATAAGAAAGTAGGAGAGCTTGTCATTTTGTGTTCCCAGAACAAGGATTTCATTAGGCCCAGGAAAGGGAGTTGCCATACAGCAAGTCTATGCTCTAAGAACACCATATATTGATGCCTAGTGCAAGTGCTGCGTGACTAAACCTTAAGCTCAGCTGAGGAAAGAAATGCGGAGCATCTAATAAAATATAAATATGAATATACAGAGAAGGAAAGTTCTGGGCACACAACAAGCTATAGCCTTCGTGAAGACAGGGGTTGTTTTAGGGGAGAAACAAAGCTGTACGCAGGTATAGCAGGTACAAAATGACAGAAGTCTCATTCCATAGGGATCTGAATTTCTTTCCCTGCCCGTCACCAGCCAGTGAATTCAGTAACCTACCTGATAGGAATCTTTGCGAGGGCTTAATCCAATTTCATCCATGGACTGAGTGTTCATTATTACTTC
Organism: Xenopus petersii; assembly: GCA_038501925.1. Taxonomy (NCBI): domain Eukaryota; kingdom Metazoa; phylum Chordata; class Amphibia; order Anura; family Pipidae; genus Xenopus; species Xenopus petersii. Next base: position 135,860,203 of record CM076681.1, read on the forward strand.
TGTCATCTCAGCAGATCTCAGATAATCAGTGCTGAAAGAAAGAGCAGATTGTTAAAAATGTACCCAAAAAAAAAAAAAAATTATCTGGAAACGGTAACATGAAGGGATAACGTCACCATCGCCTGTATTCCAAAGTAAGCAAAGAAGATGGCTGAGTGCCATGGGCTTGTATTGACCCCCTTCAACCGTCACTGCAAAAACCCAAAACAAGGTCCAACTCTGATGAATTCGCATAATAAGGGCAGAGACACACTCTCAGATTTGGGGAGATTTAATCGCCCGGTGATAAATAGTCTTCTTCGGGTGACTAATCTCCCCGAACTGCCTCCCACCGGCTAAAATGTAAATAGACAGCGGGATGGCACTTGCTTTTCCGAAGTCGCCTGAAGTTTCGTCGTGAGGCAACCTCGGAAAACGAATCATACCAATTGCCATCCCGCAGGCGATTTACATTCTAGTCGGCGGGAGGCAGTTCGGGGAGATTAGTTGCCGCGAAGAAAAGGAGATTTGTCACTGGGGCAACTAATCTCCCTGTGTGCCCTTACTAGGGATGCACCAAATCCAGGATTCGGCCTTTTTCAGCAGGATTTGGATTCAGCCGAATTGAATCTAAATTTGCATATGCAAATTAGGGGCAGGGAGGGAAATTGCGTGACTTTGTGACAAAACAAGGAAGTTAAAAATATTTTCCCCTTCCCACCCCTAATTTGCATATGCAAATTTGGGTTTTGGATTCGGCCAAATCTTTCGCGAAGGGTTCGGCCGAATCCAAAATAGTAGATTCGGTGCATCCCTAGCCTTTACCCTAAAGGAATCAATTTTCACAGCAACATAGTATCACAGAGAGATCCGATACAATAAAGTACAATGCCGGACAGTAACCAACGAGGGGGAAGTTTTCATGGACAGGGATCAGGGAAATGTGAATAATGAAAGGGGAAGTGGGTGCAGGGGAATTTCCTTATACAAAGAAGAAAGCAAGCAGGGGATTGTTGCCTAAGCTGTTGAGCAGATACAAGTCACAGCCTGGCATGACATCGGTTCCTCTGCAGAAGTGGAAAATATGAAAAACAAACCCACACACTAACTGTACAGAGAACTTCCGCTGTCTGCTCTAGGCTACACGCCATTTAAAGAAATTGCCTTAAAGTGATTTTATATGCATTTTATGGGGATTTTTATGTTGTGGCGCTGATTAAAACACAGGTCAAACGTCGATGCCCATTTTACAACACAGGTCGATACTGTCCTGGAATATTGGAAACGTATTGCCTTCGCATGCAGCCAAAATGTATTGTAGAGAACGGCACTGGGTCCCAAGAGGTCTCTGTTGCGGGCTAACAGATACTAGGGTGCCCAAATCAGGCAAATATGGTATTATTACTATAGCAGCAAGATCAGGTCTCTCTATGAAAAGCTTTAGACCAGTGATCCCCAACCAGTGGCTTGTGCGCAATACGTTGCTCCCCAACCCCTTGGATGTTGCTCCCAGTGGCCTCAAAGCAGGAGCTTATTTTTAAATTCCAGGCTTGGAGGCACATAAAAACCAGGTGTACTCCCAAACAGAGCCTCAATGTAGGTTAAAAATCCACATAGAGGCTGCAAAATGGGCAATCACAGCACTTGTTTGGCACCCCGGGAATATTTTTCATGTTCATGTTGCTCCCCAACTCCTTTTACTTCTGAATGTTGCTCACGGGTTGGGCAAAGCTGCTTTAGACCAATCACTGACTTTAAACAGCTGAGAGTAGCACAGAATAGTCTATGGCACTATGAGCAGTTAAAGTTATCCACATCCAACCTTTGCAGCAGCGCAGTTGTATTATGTAAATCTGCCTTATGGAGCCGTACGCTGAAGATGCACATCTGGTTCTACAGGGAATATTAAATGTTGGAAAATGATTTTACATAATTCCTGTGGAATAATTACTTGCAATTTACCACTGCGCGGCTCTCGTGTGAAAGCGAAAGGTGCAGCAGCTAATTATAACTCGGTCTCCCTGCTTAACAAAGCACTTACAGGAACCTTGAAGCGGAAGTTTAAACTTAAAACTGTTGGTAAGATAAAGGCAGCAGTCCGAAAGCAAACCAAACCTTCAATTGCTCGTCTCCGTTTCGAAGCTTTCCAGACCGGCATTTAAGCTGGTTACTAGGTGTCCTGCCTTGGAATAATTAGGACAAATGCATTATTGCCAGGGTTGATAAAGCTTTTAACTAGACTGCGGCCTCCGATTTAAAGGGATACTGTCATGGGAAAACATGTTTTTTTTCAAAACACATCAGTTAATAGTGCTGCTCCAGCAGAATTCTGCACTGAAATCCATTTCTCAAAAGAGCAAACAGATCTTTTTATATTCGATTTTGAAATCTGAAATGGGGCTAGACATATTGTCAGGTTCCCAGCTGCCCCAGTCATGTGACTTGTGCCTGCACTTTAGGATGGTACTACTTTCCTGCAGGCTGTTATTTCTTCTACTTAAAGGAACAGTAACACCAAAAAATGAAAGTGTTTTAAGGTATTGAAAATATGATGTACTGTTGCCCTGCACTGGTAAAACTGATGTGTTTGCTTCAGAAACACTACTATAGTTCATAAAAACAAGCTGCTGTGTAGCAATGGCGGAAATTGAAAAACGGCTATATGGCACAGGTTAACTAATGGATAACAGATAACATGATTAGACAGACAGAGCTTATTTGCTTTCTGCTGTGTGACCTGAGCCTTTTCCCCTTTGAATGGCTGCCCCCATTGCTACACAGCAGCTTATTAGAAAACAATAGTAGTGTTTCTGAAGCAAACACAGCAGTTTTACCAGTGCAGGGCAACACCATTATATTTTCATTACTTTAAAACACTTATTTTTTGACGTTACTCTTCCTTTAATGTAACTAAATCAGTCTCGGTGGGACTTGGCTTTTACTATTAAGTGCTGTTCTTACATTTTCCAAGGAGCGTTATCTTGTGTTAGGGAGCTGCTATCTGGTTACCTTCTTCATTGTTCTTTTGTTTGGCTGCTGGGGGGGGGGGAGGGGGTGATCTAATGCCAGCTTGCAGTAAGGGCTGGGACACACTGGGCGATTTGGGGAGATTTAGTCACCTGGCGACTAATCGCAGCGACTTTTCTCCCCAAATGCTTCCCCTCGCTCTGCGCCTGGCTAAAATGAAAAATCGCCTGCGCTAATCACACGCGGCGATTCGTTTTCCGAAGTCGCCCGAAGTTTCCTTTCGGGCGACTTCGGAAAACGAATCGCCGCGTGTGATTAGCGCAGGCGATTTTTCATTTTAGCCAGGCGCAGAGCGAGGGGAGGCATTCGGGGAAGATTGGTCGCAGAAAGTCGCGGCGATTAAAGAGTGAATGATGTTTATTAGAGCACAAGTCACATGACTGGGGGCAGCTGGGAAATTGACAATATGTCTAGCCCCATGTCAGATTTCAAAATTGAATATAACAAAATCTGTTTGCTCTTTTGAGAAATGGATTTCCGTGCAGAATTCTGCTGGAGCAGCACTATTAACTGATTCATTTTGGAAAAAAAAAAAAAATGTTTTCCCATGACAGTATCTCTTTAAGTTAGAGAGGGACTGAATAGTGTTAAACAGTGAAAACTAGTACAAAAATAGTAACGAAGAAAAAAACAATTGTTTAAGATTGTCTGCAAGATTGCATCCTTTTGAGTGAATTTCTCCTTCACTGAGCCCTAAATACCAGCGCTCCCGATACAAAGGCAACTGTGACAGTTATCTATACAGGGATTATGCAAAAATGTACCAAAAAAATCCCTCATCAGATGACTATTCACTACACAAAGCCCTAAGTAAACATTACCTTGAGCCAGCTAGAGCCTAGTGACTAAGCCTGATGGGATGGTTCTACTCGATTGTGCCACACAGACAATGTTTAGTGTGATTTCTGCCAGTTTCTTTTCCTAGCTGGATGTTTAGTGTGATTTTTGCCAGTCTGGCCACAGGAGCAGATTTGGGGAGATCTTTTCTTCGGGGCGACAATCTCTTTCCTCGTGAGGCAACTTCGGAAAACGAAGCGCCGCGTGTGCCTTCCACCAGGTGATTTTCATTTTAGCCAGCGGAGGGCAGTTCGAGGTGATTGTCGCCCCGAAGAAGAAGATTTGTCGCCCCGAATCTGCTCGTGGGGCCTGACCCTTAGGGTAAATGTCACCCTGCAGCTGTTACTGAACTACAACTCTCAGCTCCCTTTAGCTCAGAGTGTCTCAAAGGTGCAGTTCAACAATAGCTGAAGCCTACCCTATGCCAATCCCCACCTTGAAGGTTTAAAGCCACGAACGCCCTTTTACCTATTAATACCGTGCACAGGAGACAGTGCTGCAATTCATCAGATCGCCGATCTACTGACCAAGAATGAGACTTAATTCCTCATCTTTTAGAAGATATTAATTACCAGCATCCCCAGCTGCCTGATGAAGAAATGAACAGGAGGACCTAAAGCTCAACATCAGGGTAAAAAATTGGATTCAGGATTCAGACAATGGAAGTAATTAGCTGCAGACACACACACACAACTTCTTAAGAGGATGCAATCAAAATATGATTCACCCGTGTGTCTATACCCAAATATGTACATCTAGTGTCTGGGTTTGTTTTTAGCTGCCTCTTTAAGCCAGTTGGGGATTTTTGTGAATGAAGGCTACGGGTGGAGACTTGCTTCGCTGTCGGCTTGTGAATGGTTTCTCCCAATGAATGGCCGCCTCTTTAACGCATAAGGAGCGCTGCAAAGTCATGTACAGTTCTATCATGGAAAGTGTGTGCGCTCGAACCTACAGGTGGTGTTGCTAAGGGGACAGCACAACAGTCCGCATTTGGGTCTAGGGACTTTAACCCACAGCTGCGAATAGAGAGACTTGGGAAATGTTATAATATGGTCCCTATAAATATACATACAATGAGACTGTAGCACTAAAATTGTGCCAATTTCTAATGGGATAGAGGGTAGCACTTTAAAGGACACAATTAGGATAAATGAAAAAAAAACTAATTTTGTAGGCAATTATAAGTAATATATGGTGTTGCTTTTACATGGTGCTAAAAATTAATATCTTTAAAAATAGCCCCTTTATTGGAGCTCCCTATATATGTTCTCTGGTCCCTGTCGGTTTCAAATGAGGGGTGGGCGTGTCATAACAGTCCCTTCCAGAAGCACAGTAGGAGGGGGACAGCCAATCACAGCCCTGCAGTCACACAAGCACAGCCAGGCTTCAGTCCCCTATCAGGTCCTGCTAGCTGCGGATTGGTTCCTATCCTACAGTACAGGGAGCGGAGAGCCACCAGCTTCCCTGCACAGCCTGGGAATTCAGGGAGCAGGAAGTGGAAGAGAGGGATAATTAGGGTTTTTGCAGAAATATTCAATAAATCAGCCTAGAACACTACTTTTTTAAGCAAAATTCTTCTATATCTAAAGGAGTATAATGCACTGGTACATTCTTATTTTTAACACAATACGTCTCCTTTAATAACACATCAAGGTTGCAGGTCTCAAGGCTGTCAGGGCATGCTGGGAACTGTAGTGCAGAAGATAAAAAGTTGGAGAGGCTGGTATTTTTATGCTGTAAAGTTACCCTTGTCGTAGGAAGAACAAAGCGTTTGACTGATTCGCAAGAGCAATTGAAATTACCCCTCCCCAAAGGCAAAATTAACACAAAATTCTAAGCAGAGGGTATTCCCAGTTATCGAATGCCCATGGATAGACCCAATATATGCCAGTCTGGGGGGCATTATTTGGATAAATCCCAACAAACAATATAAAAAGATAGTCAGCTTGGGGCCCAGACAGCCTTTAAACTCCAGCAGGGACATTAATATAGAGGAGAATCTACCCCCAGATTTATCATTAATCCAATAACTCCTTCTCAAGGAGAGAATTGATGTATAGGAAAAAGTGAAGGCTTTTGGCTTCTTCTAGGGAACAGTATATGAGACCAAGTATCCCTGGAGCAGGGAAAGATTAGCCCTGGCCCAAGACAAGAGTGTGACTGCAATTTAATCTCAATAATAATAATAATAATAATAATAAAAATAATAATAATAAAAATAATAATAAGCAGAGGAGAGGGACATCCGGGCTGGTAGTTTGTTTCATTGCCAGCAACTGTCAGTACTCACCAGTGAATGGGATAAAATACAGACATGAAGTCCAGAGGAGCTGCCAAACTGCTTGCTTTAAAGGAATCCCAACAATGAAAATCGCAGGCTTCTCTGATAAACTTGCAGGAGCAACAGAACAAGTAGCGGCCGCGTCCCAGGCAGATCCTTCCCCCCGACTGCAAAGAAAGTCACACAAAGCTGCGCACCGGACCTTCTCTGCCTCTACCAGCGCCGCCGCACTGCCTTATATAACATAGGGGGCGTGTTTCACTGGCGCCACGCTCAGCCCGTTTGACGTCAGTAGAAAACATGAATGGGTGTATGTTGGCTGCTCATCCCCTGGATACAATGTGCTCGGGGTTGTAGGCGCTGAATATTCACGCTCACTCATCCTCTCTCAGCCAATCAGAGCCCAGAGATCGCAATCACCTGCATTCTGCACTCTCCCTCTAATTCTCTCCCTCCCCCCCTCTTCCATTCAGCCTGTTTCTCTTTGTTCTGTAATGTACAGCTTTAGGCCCCACACTTGCCCTTTGTCTTTTCTCTGCTTCTCTCTCTACATTCCCTCACTGGTGCCACTGGGAGAACCTGTCAGCATTATTCTACAAAAAAACTACCTGCCTTCCTATATATTTATCTATTTCCCCAATTAATAACATTGGGATCAACCCTAATTAATACCGGGCGGCCAGTAAAATACCAGCCAGGTGGCCAACCCTAGATGGGGGGGGGGATTTTTAGTCCCTTGAATAATCTAGATCAGGACCTTCAAGAATTTTCAGCATTGGGAGGGGGGGTTGGTCTGGACTAGAATGTTCTGGAGACCAACAGATTTATCTGGAACAGGAGAGTTTCACTTGCAAAATAAGTGAATTCCATGGGAGGTGGTGGGGAATAGGTTAACAGCACAACCCCCTCCCTGTCTCTCTATAAATTAAAAACTGCTTTTATATAATGACATCACTGGTTTATGTAATCCCTCCCTTCTACAATGCCAGGGGCCCCTCATCGCTAACTAGATCCTCAGGGTCCTCGATTTCATTCCTGTGTCCTCTGTGTGTGACCTTGGGGAAACTGACTTATCTTGCTGTGCCTCATGCACCCAGACTTTGATTGTAAGCTCTATGGCACAGACCCTTTCTCTAAGGCAGCCATCAACTGGCTAAATCAGACCCACACTGGACTCCCCCCCCCCCCCATATTGGCAATGCTTCCCTTAAGAAGTTCTTTTATGTAAGGCCATTATAAGGGATAATGTAGCCCCTACTGTAAATGATAATGATATTAGAAGTCACTGAGGAGTTCTGTGACCATATAAAGGCACAAGGCTGCAGGCTGAGTTATACAGGGAACTCTGAGTATCACTCATGTATTATAAGGGATAATGTACCCCCTACTGTAAATGATAAGGATATTAGAAGTCACTGAGGGGTTGTTCTGTGACCATATAAAGGCACAAGGCTGCAGGCTGAGTTATACAGGGAACTCTGAGTATCACTCATGTATTATAAGGGATAATGTACCCCCTACTGTAAATGATAAGGATATTAGAAGTCACTGAGGGGTTGTTCTGTGACCATATAAAGACACAAGGCTGCAGGCTGAGTTATACAGGGAACTCTGAGTATCACTTATGTATTATAAGGGATAGGGATGCACTGAATCCAGGATTCAGTTCGGGATTCGGCTTTTTTCAGCAGGATTCGAATTCAGCCAAATCCTTCTTCCCGGCCGAACCAAATCCAAATCCTAATTTTCATATGCAAATTAGAGGTAAGGAGGGAAATCGCATGATTTTTTGTCACAAAACAAGGAAGTAAAAAATGTTTTCCCCTTCCCACACCTAATTTGCAAACTTAGGATTTGGATTCGGTTCGTTATTCGGCCGAATCTTTCATGAAGGATTCAGGGGTTCGGCCGATTCCAAAATAGTGGATTCGGTGCATCCCTAATAAGGCATAACCAGGTCTCGGCTGGGAGACAAAATAAGCCCTGGCATTTCAAGTACAGAGAGGCCCAATCAGCTCCCCACCAGCCCACGAAATAGTGACTTTCTCTGGCATCTTATAATAGTACTGAGAGTGGGCCCCTGATCTAAGGTCTTCTGGTGGGGCCCTGGTGTCCCAGTTCGATCACTTTACACATTTCATGGAACACAAAAAAAGAGTTTGAATATCCTCTTGTTTTACAACAGGGGATACGTTGTTATTTATAATAAGATGTAAGAGTCATGTGACATCGCTAAGCGCTGTCTATAAGGATATTGTACCATATAGATATTAAGAACCGCAGAGCACTAAAATTCTATTACACATAACATTTCATAATTAGATTTCTTGACAAATGTTATGTTGTCTCATTGCAACATTAGGGTCACCTTAGATCAGAATCCACTTCTGGCCCAGTTTGGGTCACAGCAATGTGGCCGTCTGTGGGTTAACAGTCTGAGAGTCAAGGATTTAAATAATCACGGGAAAGAATAGACAGAAGGAGCTGCAAGTGTTTCAGGTGCCCAATTCAATTTGCCAGGCTGCGTTTAGATCCCAAGAGGAAGGGGAGAACATTGGACGTCTCACACTGTTATTTTCCACTGAGCGCTAATATGATAAACTGTGTAGGATTTTAAAAAAAAAAGGCCCCAACTGGTGAGGACAATCTGTAGCTGAAAATAATCTCCAAAAATGTTTAATTAAACGAAAGAATCACAGGGAAGAAGTGCTGTTTCCAGCTGCAGTAATGAGGGGGTTCAACTCTTGTTCCACTTAGAGGGATGAGCAAGGGGTGTCCATATAGTGCAGTAATGAGATGAGCTGTCCTACAGCAATGTAGCTTTTGTTTCATTTTATCCTTCTTTACTTTGTAACTACATGTGTATTAGGCATCATTTTGTGAAATGTTATATACTGAAGAATAAGCCTCAACCATTTACTTTCATGTGTAATTAATCCATCCTCTCTGCACCAACTGCCTGTATGTACTCTATGATACTATTGGCACCATCTCTCCCTACTACACCTGATATCCCTATAGTAGCAGTGGAATACCAGTCTCTGGGAAGGGAGTGTGGCTGTGGGATAGCAGGTATAGTAGGGAGAGATGGTGCCTATAGTAACAGTGGATAATAGTCTCTGGGAAGGGAGTGTGACTGTGGGATAGCAGGTATAGTAGGGAGAGATGGTGCCTATAGTAACAGTGGATAATAGTCTCTGGGAAGGGAGTGTGACTGTGGGATAGCAGGTATAGTAGGGAGAGATGGTGCCTATAGTAACAGTGGATAATAGTCTCTAGGAAGGGAGTGTGACTGTGGGATAGCAGGTATAGTAGGGAGAGATGGTGCCTATAGTAATAGTGGATAATAGTCTCTGGGAAGGGAGTGTGGCTGTGGGATAGCAGGTATAGTAGGGAGAGATGGTGCCTATAGTAACAGTGGATAATAGTCTCTGGGAAGGGAGTGTGACTGTGGGATAGCAGGTATAGTAGGGAGAGATGGTGCCTATAGTAACAGTGGATAATAGTCTCTGGGAAGGGAGTGTGACTGTGGGATAGCAGGTATAGTAGGGAGAGATGGTGCCTATAGTAACAGTGGATAATAGTCTCTAGGAAGGGAGTGTGACTGTGGGATAGCAGGTATAGTAGGGAGAGATGGTGCCTATAGTAACAGTGGATAGTAGTCTCTGGGAAGGGAGTGTGACTGTGGAATAGCAGGTATAGTAGGGAGAGATGGTGCCTATAGTAACAGTGGATAATAGTCTCTAGGAAGGGAGTGTGACTGTGGGATAGCAGGTATAGTAGGGAGAGATAGTGCCTATAGTAACAGTGGATAATAGTCTCTGGGAAGGGAGTGTGACTGTGGAATAGCAGGTATAGTAGGGAGAGATGGTGCCTATAGTAACAGTGGATAATAGTCTCTGGGAAGGGAGTGTGACTGTGGGATAGCAGGTATAGTAGGGAGAGATGGTGCCTATAGTAACAGTGGATAATAGTCTCTGGGAAGGGAGTGTGACTGTGGGATAGCAGGTATAGTAGGGAGAGATGGTGTCTATAGTAACAGTGGGATAATAGTCTCTGGGAAGGGAGTGTGACTGTGGGATAGCAGGTATAGTAGGGAGAGATGGTGCCTATAGTAACAGTGGATAAGAGTCTCTGGGAAGGGAGTGTGACTGTGGGATAGCAGGTATAGTAGGGAGAGATGGTGCCTATAGTAACAGTGGATAATAGTCTCTGGGAAGGGAGTGTGACTGTGGGATAGCAGGTATAGTAGGGAGAGATGGTGTCTATAGTAACAGTGGATAATAGTCTCTGGGAAGGGAGTGTGACTGTGGGATAGCAGGTATAGTAGGGAGAGATGGTGCCTATAGTAACAGTGGATAATAGTCTCTAGGAAGGGAGTGTGACTGTGGGATAGCAGGTATAGTAGGGAGAGATAGTGCCTATAGTAACAGTGGATAATAGTCTCTGGGAAGGGAGTGTGACTGTGGGATAGCAGGTATAGTAGGGAGAGATGGTGCCTATAGTAACAGTGGATAATAGTCTCTGGGAAGGGAGTGTGACTGTGGGATAGCAGGTATAGTAGGGAGAGATGGTGCCTATAGTAATGGTGGATAATAGTCTCTAGGATGGGAGTGTGACTGTGGAATATCACCAAGACAGTAAGGCAGGGGTCCCCAACCTTTTTCACCCGTGAGCAACATTCAGATGTAAAAAGTGTTGGGGAGCAACTCAAATATGAAAAATGTTCCTGGGTGGTGCCAAATAAGGACTGTGATTGGCTATTGGAAGCCCCTACAGGAGGCTCTGGTTGGCAGTATATCTGTTTTTTATGCAACAAAAACTTGCCAAAAAGCCAGGAATTAAAAAATAAGCACCTGCTTTGAAGAGCAACATCCAAGGGGTTGGGGAGCAACATGTGCTCACAAGCTACTGGTTGGGGATCACTGCAATAGGGATACATGTACTGTTGAATATTTGACTAAATTTTGTTACAACAGCACCACCTGCTGGTCAATTTCTGACCACTCTGACCACCAAGTAGCCAAGGAAATATTCAGGAGAAAGAAGGAGGCTGCTCTGCTTAGGAAAAAAATTAGAACCCTTTCTCAAATCTTTCCTAAGCAGAAGAACATCAGAGCAGCCTCTTTCTCCTGACAACTTCCTTGGCTACTTGGTGGTCAGACTGTGGTCAGAAACTGACCAGCAGGTGGCGCTGTTGTAACGTAATTAACAGCAAATATATCCCTTAATATCTTGGAATAAAAAATAAAAACACAATGAATGGAAATGACAAAAGTGCTTAGAATAGCACCCTCATCGATTTTGCATTCACTTTTTTTTAAAGGTTTACTTATCCTTTAAATGAAGCCTTGACAATGCAGTTCAGCAGGAATTCATTGTAAAACAGCAGGCCTACAAGGCAGCAGGACATTCATACAATGCAGCGGGACATTCATACATACAATGCAGCAGGACATTCATACAATGCAGCGGGACATTCATACATACAATGCAGCGGGACATTGATACAATGCAGCAGGACATTCATACAATGCAGCGGGACATTCATACAATGCAGCGGGACATTCATACAATGCAGCGGGACATTCATACAATGCAGCGGGACATTCATACAATGCAGCGGGACATTCATACAATGCAGCGGGACATTCATACAATGCAGCGGGACATTCATACAATGCAGCGGGACATTCATACAATGCAGCGGGACATTCATACAATGCAGCGGGACATTCATACAATGCAGCGGGACATTCATACAATGCAGTGGGACATTCATACAATGCAGCGGGACATTCATACAATGCAGCGGGACATTCATACAATGCAGCGGGACATTCATACAATGCAGTGGGACATTCATACAATGCAGCGGGACATTCATACAATGCAGCGGGACATTCATACAATGCAGCGGGACATTCATACAATGCAGCGGGACATTCATACAATGCAGCAGGATAGGAGCACAATGCAGCAGGACTGAATTCCAATGTAAAGGCAAATATAATCAGTAATGTAATCTAGCGGTTATTTTCCATTTATTTTTATATATAGAGTAATGAATTGCTACTCAGCATATTTTAATTATTAATGCACGTGATGTTCAGGTTAAATAAGGGCTTTGCTCTTCACTGTTCAGCTAATAGGAAAATTCTAGACCACAATCCTTTTGGAGCAAGAGGCAAGTGTTGTGACATAACAGTTTGTAAAACGTGTCCCTGTTACATATGAAGCCAGACTGTGTGGTCTATAAATAAACAGAAGTAAAAGCTGCTATAAGTTGGGATGTCTCTTCCCATTACAAGACAGAGGGCTGATAGGAAGACAATATGTTTGAGATGATTAAAGCAGACGGTGATAAACTCACAAGTCCCTACCGTTCATGAAATCCTCTGCTTTCCTATACTGACTCCATAGCGCCCTCTCCTGGCCAGAAATGCATTTAATCTCTCACTGATCTGGGGACCATCTCAATCACTTTCCAAATTATTCCACAACATCCGACCAAAATCTGTTTTGGTCAATGTTTATGACTTTTGAAGAATGTAAAGGGGAAGTAATACACTCAGTGGGATACACTCAAAAGGAGCACTGGATGTAGAATCTCTTAAAGGCCGGTGTTAATTCCGAGGCTCCGTGATGTCCTAATGAATCACTTGCTGGGTGAGAATGTTGTCAGTTACACCTATTGATGCCAATGAAACAAGTACATAACATGGATGGAATTGACCAAAAGCAATGTCGCAACCAGTGGCGCACAACGGGGGGCTCAGGGGCCATGGCCACCATAAGTAATCATAAGGCCACATACCACATAACAGTCTCGCCCCAACTCATGTAACAAATTTAGAGTCAGACTAGGCCGGCAGGACACCAGGAGAAACCTGGTGGCCCCTAGCCCCTTAATGGACCTAGCCGGCCCAGGCCCTCTCCCCCAAATGGCTGCCCAAGCTTAGTTAAGGAGAATCAAGAAGATGCATGTACTTGAGATGGCGCAAGCAGGGGCAGGGGCTCTCCACCATTGAGGCGGTAGGGCCCCCTGGTTGCCAGGGGCGGCAAAAATGCTGCTCCTGGTAACTAAGAACCGCATTTCCGTTTTTCAACCCTGAAATTTGGCTCTTCTAGTGCAGAGAATTTCGCTCTCTGCACTAACGACTGGACCGCCCTGGACCCCCTCCGGCGCTGAAAGATGAGTGCCGTGTGGAACGGTTGGGGGCAGCAAAATGAAGGCCGTCTCAGGCGGCAAAAAAGACATGTTCGCCCCTGACGTGAGGGTGGGGGTGTACGTCAGGTGGAGGACCCTTGGACCCAGACCCTCTATCCCCCAATCCACCACTGCCCAAGTTATGATCGGTTTTTGAGAGGGCTGTCCGGGTCAAAACTGCCTGCCTGGTTTACCAAATTTGAAAAAACCAGGCAGGATTCCTCTAGATTGATGCGGTGATTGGCCAATCACATGATAGCTCTGTCCACGGACTAGGGTTGCCACCTGGCCGGTATTTTACCAGACTGACCGGTATTAAAAATAATGCTTGACACCAATATTAATAATATTGGTGTCAAGCATTATTTTTAATACCGGTCAGTCTGGTAAAATACCGGCCAGGTGGCAAACCTAGTCCGTGGACAGAGCTATCATGTGATTGTGTATAGGGGAAAAATCTAAATATAAAAGAAGGCCAGTATTTTTTTCCAAAAAAGGTGGCAACCCTAGTTGGTAAAATGGTAAAACACCTGCCAAGGCCAGCGCCGGTATTACAAATTTAGTTGCCGGTAAATTTGTACTACCTTTAACAAAAGCCGTTAGCCCTCCGATCCAAACGTACATTTTCTTCGCCTTCGAGCCATCGCGTGTTGTGGCCCCACCCATTTTGGAGGCACTGTCCCCACTCCCATGGCCTGCCCCTTTTTGCGTCATGGCTCCCGCCCCCACCACTGGCCAGTAAATTTCTTTTGAAAAGGTGGCAACCCTACCACCGACCCGCCATGCAATGTCACTGCCCCACCCACAATGTCGCCATACTGCCCCATGATATCATCAGTCCGCCCCCTATCCATAGCTCCCAGTGGGGAAAGATGGCACCACTATTAAAAAAATGCATCCCGAGTAACAGGGTAACTAAATTACACTCTCAGAGTAAAAAAAAATCCGAAATTTAATATCTGGAAATTCATCTCTTAGGGGCAGATTTATCAAAGGTCGAGGTGAATCAACAAATTCAAAAAATTTGAATTTTGAGCAATTTTTCTTGTACTTAGACTAGGGAATAGTACAAATTCGATTTGAATTTGAAAAAAATTGGAAAATTCATTCACCATCTAAAACCTGCCGAATTGCTGTTTTAGCCTATGGGGGACCTCCTAGAACCTATTTGGAGTCAATTGGTGGACTTTGAAAAAGAAAGGTTTTTTTTGGAAAAACTCTGATTCGAATTCGATCGAATACGATCCGTAATTTGATTCGAACGATTGCATACAGCTATTCACTCAAAGTTAAAACATTAGAATTTCGAAGTTTTTCAAATTCGATATTGGACGGAGCAGGAGCAAAATATGTGTCTTCTATGGACCCCAACAGATTTTTGTTTTTAGTTTGACTGTTTCTTGTTCATGAAATACTAAAGGAAACTTTCTGGCAGAAAGTCATTTATATTTAGAAGACAGAGATCCTGATTCAGAATGTGTAAATATGCATCAGAATTTCCAGGAATGAACTCAAAAGTCCCTCTTAAGTAGACATGCGTGCTATCATATTTCATTGTGGTTACTAGGGAAATGTGGACCCTAGCAACCTGGTTGCTGAAGCTGCAAACTGGAGAGCTGCTGAATAAAAAGCTAAATAACTCAAAAACCACAAATAATAAAAAAGTGAAAATGGATTACAAATTGTCTGAGAATATCACTGTACATCATGCTGAATGTTAGTATGCCCTGTGTCTCGGTAGAATAAACAAATTGAACTTTAGGCGTCACTGCTGCAGCACATGGGAATATAAGTGACGTCACTTTGCTTCTGTAAACAGTTGCTTTGCAACAGTATTGGAAAAAAATCTGTTCTTGCCAATGAGACTTCCCATACACAACAAGCACTCCCTTTTGCTTTCCATCTCAGTGACTGTCAGCCACATTGTGACATCTGTCATCCACATTGTGACGTCACTTGGGCTACATACACTGGCAGTTACTTGCTATGGGCCCCAGATTCCAACTGCATTTTAAGTGCAGTAAAAAAACACTGCACCTTTTGGACACTGGGTTGAAATGCATTTGGCATAGGTTCCCCCAGAACCCCTCTAATACTAGATTAGATCAGGACTGGGTGCTAGTTTGAGGTTTGTTTAAATAAAGCAAGAAATAATAATAATAATTAAAGTCTCTCCATCGCGCTGTGCAAGGAGTTGCTGTAATAAATCACGGGAACAAAGGATTAATAGGAACCTGCACAGAAAGGACCAGGTTACATTATCAGCTTGTTTCCTAAATACAGTTCCCTTCTAGAAGAGATGATGCTGCACAGGGAGAACTCATTAATCAACCACATTCTAATTATTTAAATAATAGATTTACTTGTCTGTCCGGGAGGGTCATTGAAGCATTGTGGGAATGGGATGGTATGAGCGTCAGCCTATGTGCCAAGTTGATACATGACGCAGTCCATTTGCTCTCATCCAATTAAGGGAGGCATAGCAAGATGTAATGGTTGGCTTATGAATGACCTGCAGAACCAGTTACCACTGGGTGGGGAGATTTATCTACCTTTAAAGGGAAACTAATACATAAAGTGAAATATTCTATTCTAAAGGGCTGTTCTTGCTGAATTGTGCTTAGTACAGGGGAATACCTATACTGCCATAGTTGTATGGTATCTCTCTGTACAGACTATGAGCAAACTTAGGGGCTGTTCCTGCTGAATTGTGCTTAGTACAGGGAATACCTATGCTGCCATAGTTTTATGGGATCTCTCTGTACAGACTATGAGCAAATTTAGGGACTGTTCCTGCTGAATTGTGCTTAGTACAGGGAATACCTGTGCTGCCATAGTTTTATGGGATCTCTCTGTACAGACTATGAGCAAATTTAGGGACTGTTCCTGCTGAATTGTGCTTAGTACAGGGAATACCTGTGCTGCCATAGTTTTATGGGATCTCTCTGTACAGACTTAGGGGGCTCGTCCTGCTGAATTGTGATTAGTAAAAATAGGGGGGTTGACAGCTCTGCACAGGCCTGGATTAGTGGGAAGGCCACAAAGGCCCAGTCATAGGGTGGCAATGAATTCAGGAGAGTTATTCCTCCCAGCCACATATACATTTTTTTCTCAAACCCCAACAAAATTCCAGTGCAGCTCTGCAGGCTCTTTAAAAAAAGCTAGTGCAAACTTGTGGGAAAGGGGGGGTTCAGCGGGTGGGTACGGAGCAGATACGGAGTGCCTGGCCCAAGGGACTTGCTCATCTTAAAATAGTTACAATTTTATCTTTGCTTTTCTTAAATTGTTACGAATGTATCGAAGTGCAGCTGATCAGTGTTCTGGGCTGTCTGCCAAAAAGCCCCTTATTTAAATGAAGTTTCTGGCGTCAGTGCAGGAGATCAAAGATAAACTCTGGACACTTCAGTAAAAAAAAACAGGACTGCGGGCTGAGCTGTCAAAATCGGCACTGTCCCGCAGAAAACAGGACAGGGGAGGTATGGCTAGGAGCGGCTTTTTTGCCACCTCATTGAGGCAGCTCCCCTCCAGAACCTACAGGTTGCCAGTCTGGGCCTAGGCTGCTGTGCATTAGTACAGGGGAATTCAGGTATAGGACCTGTTATCCAGAATGCTTGGGACCTGGGGTTTTCCGGATAACAGACGTTTCTGTAATTTGGATCTTCAAACCTAAATTCTAGTACAAAATCATTTAAACATTAAATAAACCCAATAGGCTGGTTTTGCTTCCAATAAGGATTCATTATATCTTAGTTGGGATCAAGTACAAGTTACTGTTTTATTATTACAGAGGAAAAGGAAATCATTCTTCAAGATATGGATTATTTGGATAAAATGGAGTCTATGGGAGACAGCCTTTCTGTAATTCAGAGCTTTCTGGATAACGGGTTTCTGGATAAGGGATCACATACCTGTAACTAATATAAAAAAAAATTATAGAAATTAGGGATGCACCGAATCCAGGATTCGGTTTGGGATTCGGCCAGGATTCGGCCAAATCCTTTTGCCTGGCCGAACTGAATCGGAATCCTAATTTGCATATGCAAATTAGGGATGGGGAGGGAAATCACGTGACTTTTTGTCAGAAAACAAGGAAGTAAAAAATGTTTTCCCTAATTTGCATATGCAAATTAGGGTTCGGATTCGGTTCGGTATCTTTCACAAAGGATTCGGGGGTTCGGCCGAATCCAAAAAAGTGGATTTGGTGCATCCCAATAGAAATTAATTAAAGTGACGCTGTTATCCTTTGTTTTTGTGACGGGCATTCCTCCCGCATGCGTTGCACACATACAAGGGGACATCCCTCTCTTATTTTATCCCATGGAGAGTCAGGCGAATAAATGATAAATGAGAGGAAGAAATAGAGAATGGAAAGAACGCGTCTCTTTCTCGCTGGTCAATATTTCCCTCTATTTTAGTGTCTATAAAACTTTCATGTATGAACTCTTGTGCATCAGGGGACACTTACGGATCATTGCCGGCTCAGAAATATCAGACTTGAATGAGATGAGTAGGATCAGACTGCTGATAAGATCTGATTTATTCGGCTTCACGCGTTTTACTTTCCTTGCAGAACTGATATTTTCTTATTCAGTGAAGTCTCTGACCAAGAAATTGTAATCAAAGCATTTCCAACTTCTTTCTAGTGATGGGCAAATCTGTCCCGTCTCGAATTTCCTGCGAAACTCACGAAACGGCGAAAAATTTTGCGAAACGCATTGAAGGCGATGGGCGTCAAGATTATTTTGACCTGTGACAATTTTTATGTGCGCGACTATTCTGATTCTATTTTTTCCTGATGCTGGCGAATTTTCGCTGCAGTTTAGCAAATTTATTCGCGAAATGCGGAAATTCGCCGTGGATTTGCACCTGGCGAATTTATTCACAAATCACTATTCCTTTCCAAGAAATGGGGTCCAGGAGCTTGCTCCCCTAAGCACGGAGATGTTATTAGTTCATCATTAATTAAAGAGAAAAAACCGTTATCCAGAATGCGCAGGACTTGGGGTTTTCCAGATAAGGGGTCTTTTCATAATTAAGGGGGTCATAAGTCTGCTAAAAAAATTATTAAAACATGAATTAAACCCAACAGGATTGTTTTGCCTCCAATAAGGATTAATTATATCTTAGTTGGGATCAAGTACAAGCTACTGTTTTATTATTATTATTATTATGTCCTTCCCGTAATTTGGAGATTTCTGGATAAAGGGGTTCCCATACCTGTATAGGGGTAATAGCCATAACAGCATCAATATTTGAGATTTTACAGGCAAAGGCACACTTAGCACGTGGGGGATAATATATATATTTAATAGCAATGCCAGGATTCGGCCTTTTAAAGCAGGATTCGGATCGGCTGAATCCTTCTGTCCAGCCGAACCAAATCCGAATCCTTATTTGCATATGCAAAGGGGAAATCGTGTGGCTTTTTGTCACAAAACAAGGAAGTAAAAAAATGTTTTCCCCTTACCACCCCTAATTTGCATATGCAAATTAGGATTCGGATTCGGTTCGGTATTCGGCCGAATCCTTCGTGAAGGATTCGGGGGTTCGGCTGAATCCAAAATAGAAGGATTTGGTGCATCACTAATATTTAAATCAATTTAAGGTGCCATTTATCTGTTTGGATTACATGAGTTGATGCTGTGGATTATGAACTGGATTGAAGCTCTTTATTAGTGTTCAATTTCTTTTAATGTGATTCATTTTTAGTATTTTTGCAGAGGGCAATAAAGATCTTATTTTAACATATATCTATGAACTAGTATGAACTGTTCCATGCACAGGTATGGGATCCGTTATGTCTAGCATGATCTCTTCCAAACCCCAGCTTAATAGTGTCTTTGGAAGAGCTCATGCTAGACAAAGAGAAAAGCAGGTATGGTCTTTCTCCCCCCAAAGATAATACATGATAATAATATAATGCATGCTTTGTACAAACTTTGTAACTAAAAGTGTCTCTTTTTGTGTTAGTTACAGTTCAGTTGTGCAAAAATAGGTTTCCCAGGGGGCTATATGTTGGAGTGCTGGGGTAAATTTCTTTTAATTTGTATATCAAGCCGTATCCACGTGCACCCAATAAAAAGGGATTGAGCTGCGTTTTTTTTTATTTAATTATAATATATATATATGAGGGTGCAAGGGTGTAGCCGGGGAGTTGTGGGCCATGCTCTTGCTGGCGGGGCCTGTGGAGGTCAAGTTACGCCCGTGACTAGGCTGCTGTTGAGATAAAAATGCCTTTGAAATTATATTCATCATCCAGAAATCTTTGGTACTCAGGCCTGATGTTTGGCTTCTGGAGCTGAAGATAAGCAACTGAAATACTTCTACTATAACTGTGCACACCCTTTGTTCAGACCCTACTGTCTCCACCTTGTTCTACTGTCTTTTTCTTGTCTCCATCTTATACTTCTGTTTCCATCTTGTTCTCCTCTCCATCTGACCCTACTATCCCCATACTGCTTTAATGTTACCCTCTCATTCTACTGTCACCCTTTTGCCTACTGTCTCAACCTTTTTCTACTGTCTCTCCTTCTTGTCCTACTGTTGTCTTCTCCTCCTCCTGTTGCCACTTTGTCCTCCTGTTGCCAGCTTGTCTTACTTTTTTCATCTTGTCCAACTATCTCCATCTTGCTGTACTGTCTTCATCTTGTCCAAGTGTCTCCATTTCTCCTACTTTCTCCATCTCTCCCTACTTGCTCCATCTTACCCTTAGTTCTCCATCTTGTCCTACTGTCTCCATCTTGCCTCACTCCCTCTATCTTGTCCTAATATCTCCATCTTCCCTTACACACAATTTCTTGTCCTACTGTTTCCACCTTGCCCTACTGTCGCAGTCTCAACTTCTGTCAAAATCTTGCCCCACTGTCTCCATCTTGTCTTAAAGTTTATCTTTTGTCCTACCGGCTACATCAAGGCTTGTGCATTCTCTGCCTATTGTATATTCTATACATGCACCTTATCAGCATATATCAATACAATGGGCAGAGTGCATACAGGTGCCGGCAGCAGAATCAGCCGGCTATTTATACCTACTGTATATACAGGAGCCATAGAAGCTTCCTTTAAAGGAGAAGGAAAGGTTAAAACTAAGTAAGCTTTATCAGAAAGGTCCATCTAAATATATCAGTAAACCCCCAAAGTAGTTCTTCTCTGTCTCCCCTGTCAAAAGAAACACAGCATTTCTTTCCTTCTATTGTGTACACATGGGCTTCTGTATCAGACTTCCTGCCTTCATCTTAAACCTCATTGCCCTGGGCAAGAGCATGCTCAGTTTGCTCCTCTCCCCCCACCCCCCTCCCTTCTCTACTGTAATCTGAGCCCAGAGCAGGGAGAGACTCAGGCAGGAAGTGATGTCACACCACATTAATACTGCAGCTCCTACCCTAAACAAACAGAGAGTTTCTAGAGCTTTTTACTCAGGTATGGTAAATCATTCTACAGAATAAATATAGCATTCTAGCTTGCACTATTGCAGCTAATCTATTGGCAATAAAATGCCTCCGTAGCTTTCCTTCTCCTTTAAGGTTTCACATTTCATATATTTGGTACTTTTGTTTTTAATGTATTATCAGCAGTTCTTGGTGCCGGCGACTATCACTGCCTGAAATAGAAGTTGCGTGCATCATCTCTGCTTGCTGGGATATCATGCGGAAAGTGTACGTCAGAATATTATAGTTCCACACAATGCATTAGCGTGCTATAATAATCCTCTAATGGATGCTGATATTACTATATGTTACATGCTATGTAGATGCTATGTACCTATGTGTGTTACTATGGAACACCAGAAATGTTACAGGAAAACGGGCTCTATTCATAGGCAGGGATTTTTATTCCTTTACTATAGAAATTGTCGATAAAACCTGAACACAGGCTGTGCAACTTTGCAAGTCAAATACGGGGGCGACGTGGGTTCATTTATCAAGCCCCGGGTGCAAAGTAGGGTAGAAATGCATGACAATTTGCACTTAGATTTTTTTTTTGGTTTTTTTGCACCCCACCTTGTATTTTATAAATGAACCCTATGATGTCAGTGTTAAGAATGAAGGAAGCCGACCCCATGTTCTGGGCCTCCCATTTTACCTGGACTGTGGGCTCTGCTTCCTCTATAGTTACGCCACTGGCCCCCATAAATTCTAAGAATAAGGCATTCTTCATATACATATATATCAGCAGTTGCAGGATCTACTTCCCCCATAGTTACACCCCTAGCTGCAAAGTTATGATGTCACAGAACAGTTTCCATCGACCTCACTGCCGGGCATCGCATTTCACGTGGAGCTCTGAGATGGGGCTTCAAGTATCAGACATTAGTGAGGATAAAATGGAAATTTAAAGCACTAAGTAACCGATCTGTGCTGTTGAGTGGAATTACATGTCACTCTGAATATTTAACCAGTTTGTGTCAGTGATGGGAGCCATGTAACTACAGGGTCCATGATGGAAGATACATTGTTAGAGGGTCGGTGATGGGATCCACTTTGTGATGGGAACCACATTACTCTGGGGTCCAGTGATAGGAGCCACATCCAGCAATGGAAGCCACATTCCTCGATTTTTAATTCCTCTTTATAGATTTCAGGGATTTCAAATGTCTGTTACTCTCAGTTGGCTGTCTGAATTGTTGGGAATTGGGGTGTAGGTAGGCAGGGCCACTATCAGGAATCCCAGGGCCTAAAACTACTAAGTTAACAAGGCCCTACTCCCCATGGGACAGTGCTGATCTTGCAAACAAGTAGAATGGGGCCTCAGTGGAAAAAAATAACTGAAACATGCATGTCTGTGCAACTGATCCCCTCAAGTCACATAGTTTATGATAAAACCCTGCCCAGTGATGGGAACCATGTTACTCCAGGGTCCAGCAAAGGGAGCAACATCTAACGCCAGGGTCTATCCAGCCACATTACTCCAGGGTCCAACAATTGGAGCAACATTACTCCGGTGTCCAAAAATGGGAGCAACATTACTCCTGGGTCCAACAATTGGAGCAACATTACTTCAGTGTCCAACAATGGGAGCAACATTACTCCTGGGTCCAACAATGGGAGCAACATTACTCCGGGGTCCAACAATACGAGCAACATTACTCCTGGGTCAAACAATGGGAGCAAAATTATTCCAGGGTCCAATAATGGGAGCAACATAACTCCTGGGTCCAACAATGGGAGGCACATTACTCCAGGGTCCAACAAAGGGAGCAGCATTACTCCTGTATCCAACAATTGGAGCAACATTACTCCGGGGTCCAACAATGGGAGCAACATTACTCCAGTGTCCAACAATTGAAGTAACATTACTCCAGGGTCCAACAAGGGAGTAACATTACTCTGGTGTCCAACAATGGGAGGAACATTACTCCTGGGGCCAACAATGGGAGCAACATTACTCTGGTGTCCAACAATGGGAGGAACATTACTCCTGGGGCCAACAATGGGAGCAATACTACTCCAGGGTACACAATGGGAGCAACATTACCCCCGGGGTCCAACAATGGGAGCAACATTACTCCGGGGTCCAACAATGGGAGTCACATTACTCCGGGGTCCAACAACGGGAGCAACATTACTCCATTGTCCAACAATTGGAGCAACATTACTCCTGGGTCCAACAATGGGAGCAACATTAGTCTGGGGTCCAACAATGGGAGCAACATTACTCTGGGGTACATGAATGGGAGCCACATCACTCCGGGGTCCAACAATGGCAGCAACATTACCCCCGGGGTCCAACAATGGGAGCAACATTACTCCAGGGTCCAACAATGGGAGCAACATTACTCAGGGGGGCAACAATGGGAGCAATGGGGATGGGGATCAAATAGGATCTGTGCAGCCACTGGGACAGAATGTTCTGTTATACAGATAGCTAGAATCTCAGCTGCCATAAAGCAGGGCAGGACTGCTGCTTACAATGGGGATCAGATAGGAATTTTTTTTTATTAGTAAAAACTTAACAAATAATAGAATCTTTCAAATCAAACAAAACAATGCATAGCAATATTCAACACATTAGCGAATATAGGCAAGTTTCTCTTGACAGTACATGGGATAAAGCATTTCCATACATGCTCTTCATTCTCCACACATACCAAATAGCAAAGAAAGGAATTTGCTTGCAGAAATATTGAGGTGCTGGTACCAATCTACAACATACAAATGTCACTATCGCGATTTCCCCAGTATAGTTGGTACAATATTCCTTAAAGGCAAATACAAGGACAGAGGCATCTAAAGATTTATATTTCTCCATTTTGAGGTATTTGAGGTGCAGTGTTTGATCTCACGCTCCTTCAGGAAACCCAAATCAGACATCACTGACTTTACGATCTGCTCAATAACAATCTCCTCTTGGCCAAAGGATTTCCTACAGCGGCATTGCCACAGATGGTACCTCATCACTGATATTATCAGGTACATCGTTCCTCTGTCAAGTGGGTGCTGGGTAGACAAAATGCCATAGGCCGCGTCAGTATAAGAAAGTTGCCTAATGTGGGGCACCTTCAGAACCTCTGCCAGCTGACAGCGCACAGTTTTTGTTACAGGGCAATCAACTAGAAAATGTTCCAGGGTCTCGTCAGTGGAACAGCCCCACGGGCACTGCCTTTCAGCGATGTTTAAGTAACTCACATTGCCCCGAACAAAAAGCTTTCCCTGAAGAGCCAGCCAGTTAAGATCAAAGTATTTGGGGGGCAGTCTTCTGTCATTGAGCCACTGGAGGCTCTGAGAAAGAATGTTCCCCACACAGTCTCTCAAGGCTAAGGGGACAGTGAAATAGGTTCCCAGGATCCTGCAATAGATCTGCTTTCTCGAGGCAGAACCCAGTTCCCCAATTCCGACATCCCACTTCCTCAAAAGTTTCAGCCCCAATTCAAGATGCTGAGGGAGATGACAACCGCGCACACGGACTTTCTTCACACTACCGCCGAGCAGCCAATCTCCTACCAGAGGCAATACCCAATTCCTGATGCAACTCTCCCACAGGGAATCAGTTCTTTGGCCCAGGATCCCAAAGTTGAACTTCAGGAAAATGGATCCAAAGAAGGCCACTGGACATAACATGCCCAACCCTCCCTCTTTCCTCTGCAGGTAAGTAATGCCCCTTTTTACTGGATTCAGCCTGTTCCCCCAGATTAACTGAAAGAACAGACTTTGGATCCGAGCATAGAAAGTTTCTGGCAGCGGATACACGTAGGAAACAAACAAAAAGATAGGGACCAGGTAAGTCTTCACGAGCTTCACCCTTTCTCTGTAGGACAGCTTCCATCCCCTCCATCGCTGTACCTTTGCATTTCCGGCATCCAACTTTTCCTCCCAGTTTTGCCTACCATCATCTCCCTTCCCAAATTTGATCCCTAAGATTCTAATCTGAGTTGGGGCTGTTGTAAATTCCTGGAGCGGAAAGGCCGGCTCCTCATCTAATGACCAAAAAGCTTGAGACTTATCCATGTTGACCAGAGACCCGGAGGCCTCTGAGTAACTTCTGACTGTCTCCGACAACACTCTCGCATCTTCAGGACAAGAGACTGCTACCGTGACGTCATCCGCATAGGCTACTGACCTGAGGGGCTGGCAACGGGGAACAGAGAGACCCTCAATTCCACTCGCCTGCAAACGCCTTAAAAAAGGATCGATCGCAAAAACATACAGCAGAGGGCTTAAGGGACACCCCTGTCTCACCCCTGCCCCGACCTCAAAGTTTTCACCACGCCATCCATTGATAAGTGGAAAGCTTACTGCCCCTTTGTACAAAGCTGAGAGCCAACTAATGAATGTTCCCGGGATGCCATACTTTGTCAAAACGGCCCACAGATACTCATGATCCACTCGATCAAAGGCCTTAGCCTGGTCCAGAGACAGAAGGTAACACCCAGTATTTTGGACTTTGCATAACTCCAAGACTTCCCTAATAGTAAGGATTGCCCCAAAGATGCTCCGCCCTTTCACCGTGCAGAACTGGACAGGAGATAATAAAGTGCCTGAAAATGAAATCAGTCTTGTAAAAAATATCCGTGCGAGAAGCTTCCTATCAGTGTTGAGAAGGGCAATTGGCCTCCAGTTCTCAACCCGCTTTGGATCCTTACCCTTTGACAGCAAGATCAAAGAGGATTCTCTCATAGAGGGGGGCAAGATACCCCCTTCCAGGCAGTCTCTAAAGACCTCTACAAGAACTGGAGCCAGCTGATCTTTAAATTTCTTATAAAATTCGGCTGTAAGGCCGTCCGGTCCTGGAGCCTTCTTTTTAGCGAGGCAGTCGATGGCAGCTTTGACCTCGTCCTCCGTGATCTCAGCTGTCAAAGGTTTAAAGTCCAAATTTGTTACATCAGGTCCTGGGGTTGCCTCCAGGAAGGATGAAGTCCTCCCCTTATCCAAAGCCTTGGCCCGGAACAGAGAACCGTAGAAGTCTTTCACAATCCCAAGGATGCCCTCCCTTGATGTTTGTAACTCACCCTTGGGATCGATCAGACCGGTGATAAGTTTCCGCCCAACATTCTCTTTGCAGTTTAAAAAGGGGTCCGGTGAGTGAAAACTCCCATAGTCCCTTTCCTGCACAAGAGATTTGTACCGGCTGTACTGACATTCTCTGATCTGGGCCTTCAGCTGGGCAATTTTTGACCCCTCCACCCCATCCGAAATAGAGGACTCCAACTTCTTTATAAGAGTCAGGTACTTCTTATACTTATTGCCCTCCCTTCGTACAGATAGATTTCGGAAGAAAGCCCGGAATGAGTGCTTAACACTCTCCCACCACAATGACACAGAGTCATAAAAATCAACTCTCCCAAACTGGTGCTGAAGAAGAGCCTCAAAAGACTGTTGTACTGCCTCACCCTCCAGGGAATCTGTACTGAGCCGCCACAGGCCCTTGCCCTTCTCTGGAGTAGACAAAGTGCCCAATGTAAAGGAAAAGGTCATATGGTCGGAGTACTCAACCCCGATTTCCCTCACATCAGCAAATTCCTCACCCACCTGGACAAAAGCCATATCCAGGCGGCTACTTCTAGCCCCACACCTGTAAGTATGGATCGCTCTCCGGCCTCCCCACGTGGCAACATCAACCATTCTGGCTTGTTGGATAAGTTGTTTAAAGAAAAAGCTTTCTGATCTACCTGATCTTCCTGACCGATCTTCTGGTCTAAGGACTTGGTTGAAATCACCAGCCAGGATGACAGAGAGCGATGTGTGTAAATAGGGTCTGATTTCAGACAGTAAAGCCCTCCTACCTGACATTGACTGCGGCCCATAAACATTTATAAGACGAAAACGTCTACTATTTATAGTCACGTCCAACATCAAACAGCGCCCCACTTGAATCTCGAGGAGACGATGTACTCTTATATTGAGGCCACCTCTAAATAATATGGCTACACCTCCACATGGCTCCTCCGCTATGGACCAGAATGAAGGCCCATGCCGCCAGTCAGCCTTTGCCTTTCTCAGTTCTGCCTGAGTAGTAAGACGGGTTTCCTGAAGGAAAAACACCTCAGCGTCTGAGTTACCTAGACTTTCAAAAGCCAAAAATCTGGCTCGCTGAGTTCTGACACTACACACATTAGATGTTAAAAACCTAATTGGAGTTGACGCCATCATGAATATTTGTCATAGATTTGCCTTTCTTTTCCTTTGCTGAAAAACCAGCTGCATCCCCATATCGCTTAACTTGGGGCCCTGACTGCAGCTGCTGTTTTTCATTTTCACTTACTGGGTCTCTGGCCGGAGTCTGAGAGCTGTTTGCAGTTTCTCTTACACCTTTCTTACTGGCCGGGTGCTCACCCCCTTCCCTAGTTCTTTTCTTTGAAGCCAGTTGAACCTCCATAACCTCCTCCTCCAACTCCCTTGGGTTACTCTCCCCGGCTTCTTGCGTCTCTATCCTCTCCAGCTCCTCTTGCTCTTCTCTTTCTGCTCTGTCACCCCAGGTCTCAGAATTATTATCAAGCACTGAGAATTTATTCCCTGTACTTATAGAGAAAGTATTTATTTCTGAGTGACCTTCTCCTGGATCTAACAGATGGGCATGCTTTTTAGACTTTTTGTTTTTAGCTTTTTTCCAACCATCTTTTTCATTCCCATCATTCGGTACCTTGACTTCACTCTCTCTTGCTGCCTTCTCTGGTTGTTTTCCACTTTCACTCCCTCTAGCTGCCTTCTCTGGTTGCTTTCCACTTTCACTCCCTCTAGCTGCCTTCTCTGGTTGCTTTTCTTTTTTCTGATCTTTTGTTGGCTGCCTAAACCTCTGCTGCTTAGGAATGACTTTTTCCTGGGTTGCTGGTACCTCCTCCTCTTGCTCCTTCTCTCCTTCCCCTTCCTCCGGCTCCATTACCTTTCTCATCTCCCGGTCTATCTCAGGGAAGAGTCTGACCATATTATGGTATGCTTCCGGACACCTCCTGTGGGAATGGCCCATTCTATTGCACAGGTTGCACCTGACCTGGTCACAGCTTCTCGCCTCATGCCCCACAGCATTACAAAGTGCACACTTCAGTATAGAACAGGCTCTTGCCAGATGATCTCTAGCCCCACACTTATAGCATCGCCGTGGCTGGCCAACATAGAAACAAGAGCCTTTTTCCTTCCCTATGAAAAAAGCGTTGGGCAGATGGTTGGGTACATTGCCTGTCACCTCAAGCCTCACTTTTGTGCGCCAAACACCTCCCCAGACATTATCCTCATCATACACCTTTACCAACGGAGACAAAACCGTACACTGGCGCTGCAACCAAACCAAAATATCTTCCTGGGGAACCGCATCATTTTTCATTACTATAGTAATGAGTTTGGTCTCAGGCTTGGTCATTGGAATGACAACTAAGTTCTCCCAGTTTTGGTGTCCTGCTCTTTTCTGCAAATTATAAATCCGCCAGAAATGGTCTAAAGCCTCAGGCAACTTAAAAGTGATGTCATAATCAATTTCGGTTTGTCCAATTACAGCTGATAAATCATCTGGAGAGAAACCCATCCCCTCTAGCAACATGGTGCGTACAAAGTGTCGTCTTGGAGGGGCATCCTCTTTATTGCCATCCCACTTTACCTTAACCCAGTTCTTTCTCTTAAAGGGGTCATTATCAGATATATCAGGGACTGGGAAAAGACGCCTTCTCTCCCAGAAACTTGCTGGATTGACCTGTTCTCCTTGGCCACCTACCTGAACTGACACTACCTCTACAGGTTCTGGAAGCCCATGATCTACCTGTCCCTGGCTAACTTTTGTCAATCCATTAGCAGCAGAAACTGCCACATTCCCAGCCATCCCTCCAGCTTGCACTCCCCCACATTCACCCTCCATTCCCTCAACACCAGTCACAGCCTCACTCACACTGTCATTCCCAACAGCTACAGAGGACTCCACTTCATTCTCCTCAATCACCCCACTCTCCACCCTCTCACACTCATTCACACTGGAAGAAGCAGTCTTTGTTGGTGTAATGTCCATCTCTTCTGCATGCAGTTCTTCTTCTTCAGCTGGATCCTGGGCACTTTCTTGCTGTTCTTTCCCACTGTCATTGGTATTTTGTGGTACAGGATTTGCTGTAACTTTGCCTTCAACTTTTGGCAGCTCTGGAAAATCCTGATCAGATGACAGTACAAAAGCCTGGTCCTTCTTCCCAACAGTAGCTTTAAAGGCCTTTTCTTCCTGTTTCCTTTCCTGGGCATCCACTTCCTGCTGATCAAACGCCATGTTCTGCCAGTTTATCTTGTCCCGTCTCCTCTGCAGCCTGGGGGGTAAAGGCTTTATGAATTCCGCCTCACTCTCAGATGACACAGGGCTGTTAGATGTGCTGCTCTGAAGTGACTTTACCAAAGCTGGTTTTGCAGCTGGAGTGCGGACACTGGATGACATTGCTGCAAATCTCTGTTTATTTTGATAAACTTCCTTCCAGGGACCGACATCTTTATAAAGCTCAGAAATGCGAAGCTCTATACCAGCAAGTTCATTCCCCAGTTCATCACGTTTGCATCTGTTGGATTCCTTATATTTGTCATCTGAAAACACCATTGAATTTGTTAAGTGTTTTATTGACATTTCCAAAGACTTTTTTCTGTTTTGCAATGTAGCTAATTCTTTTAGTGCTTCAGCTACTTTTTCTGCAGAAATTGTCTCTTTAACTTTGCCTTTATTACTTGCTTCTTTATGTTGTGCCCCTTTAACTGCAGCTCCTTTACTGATGTTATGTGCAATGCTGGTTCCAGGGCTTCCACCAGGGCTGTTGCCTTCTGAGCCATGAGGAACTGGTGCAATGCTGGAAGCTTTACTCCTTCTCCCCTTTCCACTGGGAACTTTAGTGGCGCCGGCTGCTCCATGAAGTAAAGATGTGGGTGCTTGAGTGCAAGGTCTGGCAGCTGCACCCGTAGCCCCACTCTCCTGGCAAGCTGGCTGTGATGGTAACACACACACTGGAGAGTTAATGTCTGCACCTGATTCCTCCCCCACCTGGCCAACTGATTCCAGCACACACAATGGAGACACAGTTTGTTTGGTATTGCTGCAGCGTTGGACTTTCTGCTGCTCACACTTCACAGTCACACATTGCTGGGGGGAACTTTGGCAAGTAGTAATATGTTTATCTCCATGTACATTAACATTTGTAACTGGCAAGTCATTATTAACTTCTGTTGAAATTAAAGGCAAAGTTTGTTTTTCCATACCTTTGTGTTCCTGCTGATTTATTTCCGATATTTGCTTTCCATCCATATTTCCCTGTAGCACAGGGTTAACACTAGCAGCTCCAGGGGAGATCTTTCCTTTAGGGGCACCTCTGCGGGCTTCCACCTCCTGAGCACGAGCTGCTGCTGCATTTTTCTGCTTCTGCCTCCTGGTCTCAGCCACAAACTTTTCCACCTCCATCTCACTCTCACTGCTGGTTTTCCCCCTTGGTGTTCCTGGGGTCCCAACAGATGAGGATCTCAGTCTTGGCCTTGACAGTTCAGCCGCATGGCTAGGCCCCAAAGCCTGGGCCTCAGTTTTCCGGGTAGCCCGACCAGCCCTAGCAGGGCCTGGGCTTGCTCCAGACATGAGAGCTCTCTGAAACACAACTGCTTCCAATTGGGATCAGATAGGATCTGTGCAGCCACTGGGACAGAATGTTCTGTTATACAGATAGCTAGAATCTCAGCCATAAAGCAGGGCAGGACTGTTGCTTACAGTGGTTTTATATGGGGTTGTGAACACAGAATATAAGTGCTTTTGGTTACTGAAGGGTACAGTATACTGCAATCATAGGAGTTTTAATTTGAAATCAAGGGGCTTAACATTCGTAAATAAATCTCCTCATTTCCCTGACAGGTTTACACTAATATAATCTTGGGACTATAATATATTTTAGAAAAAATAATAATAAACTTTCTCCGGACCAGTAAAATTTAACATTAAAAAATACAGTTTGTAGAAGTTTCCATAGGTTTGTGCTATTTACATTCACTTCTAACAGTTTTACTGCCGCAAAGACTTTGGGGGGACTGGCAGTAAAGATATTTAAATAGATACTTTCCAGATGTGGAGCCTGAAGCACTCAGTGCAGTTGACCTGTTGTGTGTGATAAACCTCATGTTACTTTCCCAGAGAGTCAGAGCTTATAAACATGTGTCTTGTTTCTCCCCTGAAACACTTGCGGTTTTATAAAGGAAACATCTGTGTCCTCTGAACCCCAGAAACTGTATTCAAGAGTTACACAGGGAACTCTGAGTATCGCTCATGTATTATAAGGGATAATGTACCCCCTACTGTAAATGATAAGGATATTAGAAGTCACTGAGGGGTTGTTCTGTGACCATATAAAGGCACAAGGCTGCAGGCTGAGTTATACAGGGAACTCTGAGTATCACTCATGTATTATAAGGGATAATGTACCCCCTACTGTAAATGATAAGGATATTAGAAGTCACTGAGGGGTTGTTCTGTGACCATATAAAGGCACAAGGCTGCAGGCTGAGTTATACAGGGAACTCTGAGTATCACTCATGTATTATAAGGGATAATGTACCCCCTACTGTAAATGATAAGGATATTAGAAGTCACTGAGGGGTTATTCTGTGACCATATAAAGGCACAAGGCTGCAGGCTGAGTTATACAGGGAACTCTGAGTATCACTCATTTATTATAAGGCATTATGTACCTCCTACTGTAAATGATAAGGATATTAGGAGTCACTGAGGGGTTATTCTGTGACCATATAAAGGCACAAGGCTGCAGGCTGAGTTATACAGGGAACTCTATGTATCACTCATTTATTATAAGGGATAATGTACCCCCTACTGTAAATGATAAGGATATTAGGAGTCACTGAGGGGTTATTCTGTGACCATATAAAGGCACAAGGCTGCAGGCTGAGTTATACAGGGAACTCTGAGTATCACTCATTTATTATAAGGGATAATGTACCCCCTACTGTAAATGATAAGGATATTAGGAGTCACTGAGGGGTTATTCTGTGACCATATAAAGGCACAAGGCTGCAGGCTGAGTTATACAGGGAACTCTGAGTATCACTCATTTATTATAAGGGATAATGTACCCCCTACTGTAAATGATAAGGATATTAGGAGTCATTGAGGGGTTATTCTGTGACCATATAAAGGCACAAGGCTGCAGGCTGAGTTATACAGGGAACTCTGAGTATCACTCATTTATTATAAGGGATAATGTACCCCCTACTACAAAACAGTAGATTTTGCTAAGGAAACAAAACAGAGTCAGGACATGTTAATTTTAGCTTTAAAGTTTAGTTTGCCTTTAAGTAGTCCAGCTTTGCCCCTAGCACAACTGTACATAATTATCGCAGCTCATGCCTCTGGTTCATTCAGTTCCAGCGCAGCACTTAGATATAGAGAATATGAATAAAACACTAGTCTTTCCTTTAAATAATTACCTCTTTGTCTTGCTGAAGCCATTTAGTCCTTAAATAGAAATGGATCCAAATAACAGGACTGGGGGAAGAGCTGACCATGGGGCATGTGGGAAGGAATCTCTAAAGCCCCTAACTGTGCTACTAGGATAGCGGGTTCTTCAAGTTCCTTCAAGACCAGAGATTCTGAATAGTAAAAACATTGCTACATCTCAACCTGCTTTCTGAGCTGCTCTGGAGGAAGGATGATGTAGTTAAACTATAATGTACAGTATATAGTGTAACAGTGAAAATAAAGTGCACCACTGGATCTTAAAGGAGAACTAAACCCTAAGAATGATTATGGTTAAAAATGCCATATTTTATATAGTGAATTTATTGCACGAGGCTTAAGTTTCAGCTTGTCAATAGCAGCAATGATCCAGGACTTCAAACTTGTCACAGGGGGTCACCATCTTGGAAAGTGTCTGTGACACTCACATGCTCAGTGGGCTCTGATTGGCTGTTGAGAAGCTAAGCTTAGGGCTCGTCACTAATTATCCATCAGAAAATGAGCTTCCCTGGCTGTAATATAAGCTGATGCTACAGGTTTGCTGATTATTAAATTCTGATGCTAATTGCACTGGTTTCTGTGCTGCCATGTAGTAATTATCTGTATTAATTACTAATCAGCCTGATATTGTGACATTTCTATTCTATGTGTACTGTATATTGTGAGTGGGTCCCTAAGCTCAGTAAGTGACAGCAGCACAGAGCATGTGCAGTGAATCAGCAGAAAAGAAGATGGGGAGCTACTGGGGCATCTTTAGAGACACAGATCTTTACTGCTAATGGGCTGTGGTTTAGGGGTGGTTGAATTTTTTCGCCTTGTTCACACTTGTATGGAGTTGCGCATCCACATTTTTTTGACGCCCATAGACTTGGCAACGACATTTCGCTGGCAGCGAATTTTTGGCGAAACTAAACGAGTCAAGTTAGCCCAAGCCTACTGTGGTTGCCTTGGGCCTAAAACATAATCTAAAAAATTTCTAGCTACTTCTTTAGTTAGGCTTTAATTATCCTTTAACCATGAACCACATGAGTCAGCTACAATGTGCCTGATCCAAGGGACCCTGAGCCCTATCACATTGATATCCCTACTCTGGTGTGAGTCGCCTGCCTGGGGAATACTGAGCCCACTTCTTCAGAGACCCTCAGGTTCAGGGCTGTTTCACTATTCCCACTATGTAATCAGCATTTTGTATTCCACCTAGGGATGCACCGAATCCACTTTTTTGGATTCGGCCGAACCCCCGAATCCTTCGTGAAAGATTCGGCTGAATACCGAACCCTAATTTGCATATGCAAATTAGGGGCGGGAAGGGAAAACATTTTTTACTTCCTTGTTCTCTGACAAAAAGTCACGCAATTTCCCTCCCCGCTCCTAATTTGCATATGCAAATTAGGATTCGGTTCGGCCGGGTAGAAGGATTTGGCCGAATCCGAATCCTGCTGAAAAAGGCCGAATCCCGAACCGAATCCTGGATTCGGTGCATCCCTAATTCCACCATTGAGTTGTGGAAAGTACTCTTGCCTCGGGGCCGAATTCGGATTCGGTTCGGCCGGGTAGAAGGATTCGGCCGAATCCGAATCCTGCTGAAAAAGTCAGAATCCTGGCCGAATCCCGAACCAAATCCTGGATTCGGTGCATCCCTAATTCCACCATTGAGTTGTGGAAAGTACTCTTGCCTCGGGGCCGAATTCGGATTCGGTTCGGCTGGGTAGAAGGATTCGGCCGAATCCGAATCCTGCTGAAAAAGGCCGAATCCTGGCCGAATCCCGAACCGAATCCTGGATTCGGTGCATCCCTAATTCCACCATTGAGTTGTGGAAAGTACTCTTGCCTCGGGGCCCCAAGTATCAAAGGGGCCCTTGGGAGGACAGATTGTAGAAAAAAGCACAAAGGACGTATTGTATTGCCAGACATTTCTGTTACTGTATGTACATGAGTTTTGGTGTCATTGCAAGTGGCCTTGTCCTGTCTACATGTGGCCCTGGGGACCGGGACAATGTGCTCCTGGTCTCCTGTTGTACGGCATCTGTAAAACACAGCAGAGCAGATCAAGTTGTGGGGACAGAGCAGTCTATTGATACCCGGCAGCACCAGGTCCCTTTAGTTCTGCAGAGACAGGAAAGGCTGAAATATTCATGGGGGTGACAAGATCCCCTTTCACGTGAAGGAAACACGAACTTTGGCTACCGTTTTACTTTCAATGGCCGGCTTGTGAAGTCGGAATCATCTCTGGCATGGATAATTCAATTTTTTTTTTTATTGCCCTGTTAAAGCCTTTCCCTGAGTGCTCCCAGCCACGCACGGCTTCTCTCGCACAAACGGGGCTTCATAGCGATGTTTGTTGCTTTAATATTTTATGAAGCCGGTTATTGTCCCTCCGCCGCTCCGGCTTGACTCCAGTTCTGAGAACCTGACCGGATGAGCAGCTCATAAGCAAAGTTCCTCCAGGAGTTGAAGAAAGTTACTGCCGGGGCTACTGAGAGAGGGAAAAGCCATAATTAAAGGGTAGAGAAAAGAGGCTCAGGGGCTCTAACGCACAAGTGTTAGACTGTACTTCATGGGGCCCACCAGAGAACCCAACAAGGG
The DNA here is from genome assembly GCA_038501925.1 of Xenopus petersii. Lineage (NCBI taxonomy): Eukaryota > Metazoa > Chordata > Amphibia > Anura > Pipidae > Xenopus > Xenopus petersii. Next base: position 135,895,011 of record CM076681.1, read on the forward strand.
CCAATCTCACATCAATTAGATGAAGACAGTGCTAAATGTAAGCAGTGCTATATAGACCTATACCCTTGGCTAGTGCCCCCCAGGAGATTCACCACAGTGGTAGCTACTGGAAATTGGTCAGTTGCAGGTTAAATATCATTATGTTGCCATAGGGCAGAAGTTAAATACAGAGTTTCATTGCAGCCCCCTAACTTGGTGTCTAAATGATGCACAGGTGAAAGGGGGAAATCTACACGACTCTCCCTGTCCTGCCCTCATGAATACAGTGTTGCTGAATGCAGGCAGCACTGTATTCATTGGTCACTATCGATGGGCGAATTTCTCCCATTTCGAAAGATTGCCAGGAAAATCTTGAAATCGGAAAGTTTTTTCCGAAAAAAAAAACCACGTGAAATTCAGACAGTTTCACAAAAAATCTTGAAAATCTGACATTTTCATGAAAAATCATAGAAATCGGATATTGACACCCGCGTCCAAGCTGACGCTGGCGTTAAAGTGAATGGGCGTCCGAATAGTGTTGCCGTTATTGTGGCCAGTGGCAAACGCAGAAATTAGCCGCGAATTCGTGCCGGGCGAATTTATTTGCCCATCACTATTGGTCACCAATTCTTCTACCTGTCTACCTACTGTCTTCTACCTCTCATTTCCCTACAGAAATAGGGATTGGTAGCACTGGATATGTACCTAATATATAATATTAGTCCCGCTTTTCAGTGTTCATTTAAAACTGTACAGCCATACACAATTTATTTCTGTATAAAAAGTAAGGTTTATGTACACAAAATATGTAACACAAGTGGTACAGAATTATGTAACATAGGTTTTCTCTTGCACCAGTGGAGTTATCCATATTATCTGACTTGACCCCCGTTAAATGCATTTTGCACCTTAAAGGGGAACTCAACAAAAAGATAACTTGAGCTTTTTGAAAAGTAAACAGAATTTCAAGCAACTTTGCAATATACATTGTTTAAAAAATATGCAGACGTTTCATGTTTTTTAATGGTTTCTGACAGTTCCTTAAGCCCAGCCCCCTGCTCTCCTGCTGATCTGTCTGACTACTTTGCTGAGCTGTCTGACTACTGTTACTTTGTATCAACAGCCATCTGTCCTCAGCCTGCATCCTCCAAACCCCACAATTCCCTGCACACGTGATTTCAATAAGGAACAGAACATAGTGCAATGCATTGTGGGTTATGTAGTTCCTGCATGCTGTCTGTAAGCTGTGGAGAAGTTGTTACAATTTGTAACATGAGTGTTTAGTCTCTCCTTCCCTGCCAGGATTTCAAATGATACAGAAAGAGAAGAACTGTTAAACAGCTGGATTCCAGCCTAGAAAATGGCATTTATTCAGACTTTTTGAAGAAACAGGTAACTGTGATGGGTATATTAGGGGTTTCTGTGTTATGTGGGCCTCTTTATCAAATTATGGAAGCCAGAGTTCCCCTGTAAAATAGGCCATTAGATATTGCATATCTTATTGCCTGTCAGTGGAAGTTGGGAGCTGTAGGCCAGGAGAATCTAAATTAGCTTAGTGTATTTTGTGCTCACAAATAATATGCTATAATGTACTGCCCCCTAGTGGCTGTAGAAGGATTTACAGCTCTAGTAGAATTTAAAAAGGAAGGACTCCATTTCTATAAAGGCTTAATACGCCGACCCAAGGGGGTATACGAGAACAGACCTTGAGAAAGAAATATTTAAAAGCAGTTTTTGATCGTTTTAACTAGCCATTCCTCCTTGTAGAATGGAAACAGCAAAACCCATATAATTAGGGCAGAGGAGAATTGTGATTAAATCATGGGAAGTTGCCTAAGAAGCATTTGTTTCTAAGCAATGTCATGTGAAAGCAAAGAGCCTGCTATATTGCTATATCTACCACCTGTTTATGGTATACCAGCTGCTCCAAAGAGCTCAATAAAAATAAACGTAGCTGTATCGATAAATAAGGACGCTTTTGCTTTTACATTAAAGGAGCGGTTCACCTTTAAGTTAACTTTTAGTATGTTATAGAATGGCGAATTCTAAGAACTTTTCAATTGGCCTTAGTTTTTCTTTTAAATAGTTCTTGAATTATTTGCCCTCTGACTTCTGACACATTTTAAATGGGGGTCACTGACCCCTGTTGCTTCCCCCCCCCTTAGGGCAGAGACACACGCTCAGATTCAGAGACAAATCTCCTCTTCTTCGGGGCGACTAATCTCCTTGAACGGCCTCCCACCGACTAGAATGCGGGAATGGCAATCAGTGTGCTTCGTTTTCCAAAGTCGCCCGAAGTTGCCTCACTCGGAGCGACTTCGGAAAACGAAGCGAAGGCAGTTCGGGAGAGATTAGTCGCTCCGAAGAAGAGTCGATTTATCGTCGGGCGACTTAATCTCCCAGAATCTGAGCGTGTGTCTCTGCTCTTACAGAGCGAGTTAATTGCAGGGGAAGAGATGTGGCTGCAGAGTCCATCAGGGCTGGGACCTACTGGAATTTTTATAGCAGTGGGTGAGTCTGAACCTGGTCATAGGAGTCACTGAAGGGTGAGAGCAGGGATAAGTTTGCCATTAAAACCTTGTGATTTCATACAAATGAATAACTACACTGCTATAGCTTGTTAACCCTTACAAGCTCACATTTTATTACAGTTCATTTAAGTCTATGAACAAGTTTTAATGATGCTCTAGCCAAAGTTGCCAAACAAAGAAACTTCGGGCGACTGCGTAAAGCCGAAGCGATCCTAGTGGCATCCCGCCGGCCATTTACATTCCAGCCAGAGGGAAGGCATTTAGGGGATATAAGTCGCCCGAAGAAGTGCCAATTTGTCGCTGGGCGTAGCAGCTTGTGCCACTGCCCTAAAGAGAAACTATCGCCAAAATTGAAATTTAATATAAGCTTCAGCACACTGAAATAAGACGTTTCCTAAATATTATCAATTAAATATTCTGTACCGTTCCTGAAGTTTATCTTCACTATCCCTCTCTCAGCATCTGTTTCTCTTCATTCTGTCTTCATTCAGCAGTTGGGTGTCAGATATTTATTGACAGTTAGATCCAATATATCTTATAGGGGGGGCTTCCTTTCCTAGCAGATGTATAAGAGCTCACTCAAATTACTGATTCCAGTACAAACAAAATCTAACAAAATAACTGCCTTTTGCACAAATTCTGCATGTAGAGAGACATGATATCTGGTGATTTTAATAGAGTGAGCTCTAATACATCTTCTAGGCAAAAGGAGCCCCCCCTATAAGATATATTGGATCTAACTGTCAATGAATATCTGACACCCAACTGCTGAATGAAGAGAGAATGAAGAGAAACAGATGCTGAGAGAGGGATAGTGAAGATAAACTTGATTATTTCAGAATCGGTACAAAATGTTTAATATTTTGTATTTCAAATGTCTTATTTTAGTATATATATATATATTGAATTTTCATTTTTGCGATAGATCCTCTTTAAAAAAAAATCCAGCAGGAATGAAAGCAGACGGGTGTAGCTGAACTTGTTCTTTATTTACTAATGTTATGCACTAATAAAACACTTTTCTTGCATTTCAAAATATATATTTTTTTCCAAATTTTTTATCCTTTTTTTTTTTTCATCCACACCACCTGCAACACACTTTAAACATGACGAGCTCTCAATACGGTGGTATCAGAAAAATAGAAACATGAAACTAATCTGACACCAGACTAAACCCCCGCGGCAAGTAGATGAATTTGGGGCCAACACAAGCCGGCCCGACGCTGAACCTTTAGGACGTCTCTACAGAGAAAGCAAATCGAGGGAGGGGACGTCACGTCTACAAAGAAAAATGGGGAAGCTATGGGGGAAAAGTTCAAAAAAAGGAAACCGCCATCTTTACTTTCCCTTTAATTTAAGTGGCCGATCCATGAAAAGGGAAATGTTATTATTCTCTCAAAGGGGAAAAAGATGGAATTGAAACAAACGGATCCCTTTCAGGAGGCATCTCTGAGATGAAGGTAACAGTGTGTTCATGTGCAGAGGAGAATGGCTGTTGTTGGTGCTAAATAGAGGCCAGAGGGTGGCGCTGTTTCAGGAGTTGTCGGACGGCACATGCTCTTCGAAGCCTTCGCTCTCTCGCACCAGCGCCCGCTCTAGTATCACCCGGCCTTCCTTGTAGCGCTGACTGTCCTCTGTAGCAAACTCATAGATCCAGCCCAGTTTACTGTTGCAGTTCTTACAGCTGACGTCTCGGACCATGTGACGCCCAGTGAGCATGACGCGGTCCTGGACTTCGCTGTATTGGAGGTTGACCACCTGCGAGTGCAGAAAGAGGGTCACAGTTAATAGAACACACAGTTATTCTAAGATATTACAAGTCAGCTCAGCTTCAGTCAAGACTACAGTTCCCACAATGCCTTGCACTCTTCTCTCACTCTATATCCTGTGCCTTTTCTCCTTGTTCAGCTTTGTATGGCTGCCCCCACAGCTACACAGTAACTTGTTTATGTAAACTATAGTAGTACTTATCTGTTATCTACTGTGTATCCTGTGCTTGAATGGCTGCCCCCACAGCTACACAGTAACTTGTTTATATAAACTATAGTAGTACTTATCTGTTATCTACTGTGTAACCTGTGCTTGAATGGCTGCCCCCATGGCTACACATCAGCTTGTTTATATAAACTATAGTAGTACTTATCTACTGTGTATCCTGTGCTTGAATGTCTGCTCCATGGCTACACAGCAGCTTGTTTATATAAACTATAGTAGTACTTATCTGTTGTCTACTGTGTATCATGTGCTTGAATGGCTGCCCCCACAGCTACACAGTAACTTGTTTATATAAACTATAGTAGTACTTATCTGTTATCTACTGTGTAACCTGTGCTTGAATGGCTGCCCCCATGGCTACACATCAGCTTGTTTATATAAACTATAGTAGTACTTATCTACTGTGTATCCTGTGCTTGAATGTCTGCTCCCATGGCTACACAGCAGCTTGTTTATATAAACTATAGTAGTACTTATCTGTTGTCTACTGTGTAACCTGTGCTTGAATGGCTGCCCCCATGGCTACACAGCAGCTTGTTTATATAAACTATTGTAGAGTTTCTGAAGCAAACACACCAGCAGAACAGTACATTATATTCTCATTCCTCATTCTCATTCCAACACTTTCATTTTTTGGTGTTACTATTCCTTTAAGTTAACTTTTAGTATGTTATAGAATGGCTAATTATAGATAACTTTCAATTGGCCTTCATTTTTTTCTTTTTTCTAGTTTTTAAATTACTTGCCTTCTTCTTCTTCTGTCTCTTTCCAACTTTCAAATGGGGGTCACTGACCCCATCTAAAAAAGAACGAATGCTCTGTAAGGCTAGAAATATATTGTTATTGCTACTTTTTATTACTCCTCTTTCTATTCAGCCCTCTCCTATTCATATTCCAATCTCTTATTCAAATCAGTGCATGGTTGCTAGGGTAATTTGGACCCTAGCAACCAGATTGCTGAAATTGCAAACTGGAGAGCTACTGAATAAAAAACAAGATTATTCAAAAGCCACAAATAATAAAAAATGAAAACCAATTGCAAATTGTCTCAGAATATCCCTCTCTATATCATACTAACAGTTAATTTAAAGCTGAACAGTCCCTTTAATGGAAAGAGTAAGAGAAGAACACTTGTCTCCGGAGGTCAGGTGATAAGCAGGGTCAGCCCAAGTTTCGGGGGTATGTGTCCCTATGATGGTACCTTGTTGAACAGAAATGCTCTCCCTGTGGCCCCTGTAAAGCGGGTGGAGATCAGCTCTGAGCGGTTGGTCAGAATCGTATCACAGTTGGCGCAGGAGAACAGGCGGGTGCCCCCGATGTGATCCAGGAAGATTCGGCCCATCCTTTCCCCTTTATACTTTTTATTTCAGTGCTAAATAGTCAGCCCTGCACAGAGGGGACAAGAATATAAACAACAAATGTGAGAACAACAATACAGCCTCGCTTTATGGCAGAGATTTTAGCTTAACACTCACAAGGAAGAGCACTTTCCATTTATAGAAAGGAATTGTTTCTATTAACAGCTCTGCTGCATGACAATGTCAGTGGCTTAAAAGGACAGTAACACCAAAAAATGAAAGTGATTTAAAGTAATGAAAATATAATATACTGTTGCCCTGCACTGGTTGAACTGGTGTGTTTGCTTCAGAAACACTACTATAGTTTATATAAACAAGCTGCTGTGTAGCAATGGAGGAAATTGAAATGGCACAGGTTAAATAGTGGATAACAGATAACACCATTATGTTCTACAGAGGTTATCTGCTGTGTAACCTGAGCCTTTTTCCTTTGAACGGCTGCCCCCATTGCTACACAGCAGCTTGTTTATATAAACTATAGTAGTACTTATCTGTTATCTACTATGTATCCTGTGCTTGAATGGCTGCCCTCATGGCTACACAGCAGATTGTTTATATAAACTATAGTAGTACTTATCTGTTATCTACTGTGTAGCCTGTGCTTGAATGGCTGGCCCCATGGCTACACAGCAGCTTGTTTATATAAACTATAGTAGTACTTATCTGTTATCTACTGTGTAGCCTGAGCTTGAATGGCTGCCCTCATGGCTACACTGCAGCTTCTTTATATAAACTATAGTAGTACTTATCTGTTATCTACTGTGTATCCTGTGTTAGAATGGCTGCCCCCATGGCTACACAGCAGCTTGTTTATATAAACTATAGTAGTATTTATCTGTTCTCTACTGTGTATCCTGTGCTTGAATGGCTGCCCCCATGGCTACACAGCAGCTTGTTTATATAAACTATAGTAGTATTTATCTGTTATCTACTGTGTATCCTGTGCTTGGATGCCTGCCCCCATGGCTACACTGCATCTTCTTTATATAAACTATAGTAGTACTTATCTGTTATCTACTGTGTATCCTGTGTTAGAATGGCTGCATCCATGGCTACACAGCAGCTTGTTTATATAAACTATAATAGTACTTATCTGTTATCTACTGTGTATCCTGTGCTTGAATGGCTGCCCCCATGGCTACACAGCAGCTTGTTTATATAAACTATAGTAGTATTTATCTGTTATCTACTGTGTATCCTGTGCTTGGATGCCTGCCCCCATGGCTACACTGCATCTTCTTTATATAAACTATAGTAGTACTTATCTGTTATCTACTGTGTATCCTGTGTTAGAATGGCTGCATCCATGGCTACACAGCAGCTTGTTTATATAAACTATAATAGTACTTATCTGTTATCTACTGTGTATCCTGTGCTTGAATGGCTGCCCCCATGGCTACACAGCAGCTTGTTTATATAAACTATAGTAGTATTTATCTGTTATCTACTGTGTATCCTGTGCTTGGATGCCTGCCCCCATGGCTACACTGCATCTTCTTTATATAAACTATAGTAGTACTTATCTGTTATCTACTGTGTATCCTGTGTTAGAATGGCTGCATCCATGGCTACACAGCAGCTTGTTTATATAAACTATAATAGTACTTATCTGTTATCTACTGTGTATCCTGTGCTTGAATGGCTGCCCCCATGGCTACACAGCAGCTTGTTTACAATAGTAGTGTTTCTGAAGCACATTTTTGCCAGTGCAGGGCAACATTACATTATATTTATTACTTTACAATACTTTAATTTTTTGATGTTACTGTTCCTTTAAGTGAGCTGCAGGGGAATTGATGTCTGTGCTACATTGTTTGAAGAGTCAGGACTAAAGGACAGAAAGGGAAAGACTGACACCGCTTTCAGTAACAACTACTTGTACTCCAATACCAGTACAAATGTGAAATGGATATTGGGAAGTTACATTCTCTTGCATTAGTCAAAAACAGGGTTTGGGTGGAGTATCCCTTAAAAGGGGTGGTTCACCTTCAAACAACTAGTTGGTTTCAGACAGATCACCAGAAATAACGACTTTTTCCAATTACTTTCTATTTGTGACTGGTTTTCGAATATTTTGAAGTGTTAAGTGTCATTTTTCACCCTTTAAAGCAGCTCTGGGAGGATGGGGTCGCCGACCCCCAAACTGTTCTAAATTGATACATTTAATGGATACATTTCTTATCTTTGTCCCTGCTGAGCAGAATCTCTGGATTTCGTTAAAGGGGTTGTTCACCTTTGAGTTAACTTTTAGTATAATGTAGAGAGGGATAATCTGAGACAATTTACAATTGGTTTCCTTTTTTTATTATTCGTGGTTTTTTTTAGTTATTTAGCTTTTTATTCAGCAGCTTCCAGTTTTAGCAGTCTGGTTGCTAGGGTCCCAATTCCCATAGCAACCATGCACTTATTTGAATAAGAGGATGGAATATGAATAGGAGAGACCTGAATAGAAAATTGAGCAATAATAAGTAGCAAGAACAATAAATGTGTAGCCTAACAGAGCATTTGTTTTTAGATGGGGTCAGTGACCCCTATTTGAAAGTTGGAAAGGGCCAGAAGAAGAAGGCACATTATACAAAAACTATAACGAATAAATAATGAAGGCCAATGGAAAAGTTGCTTAGAATTAGCCATTCTATAACCTACTAAAAGTTAATTTAAAGGTGAACCACCCATTTATCTTTGTCCCTGAGCAGAATCCCTGAGTTTCATTACAGGCAGCTGTTAGAATTGATACAATAGTTACTGATACTCCAGAGATGCTGCTGAGAAATGGATCAACTCAATGTTGTAAAATTGTAAGTTCAGAGTCTGCACCTGAATTACTGAGCTGCCAGACTCAAACACCAGAGACACAAACATTCAACTTTAAACTTAGATTTTGGAAAAACAATAAAAATAAATAATGGAAAAGTAATTGAAAAAAAAAAAAGGATTTATTTCCGGTGAACAACCTGAAAACAACTGAATTTTGGAAGGTGAACAACCCGTTTAAATAACACAAATGATTTGTAAAGGCATGTTTAGAGTTAACTTCTCCTTTAACCACATATAGACACAACAGTTAATCAGTAACAATCAGTTACTTTCCCTTTAAAGAAGTGATTCACCTTTAAGTTAACTTTTAGTATGTTATAGAATGGCCAGCGTAGGGATGGGTGAATTTTTTCGCCTTGTTTCGCCGCGGAAATGACGACTATAGACTCGTATGGCGTCTCGCGTCCAAAAATTTTTTTGACACTCATAGACTATAATAGGCGTCTGCGACATTTCACCGGCGGCGAATTTTGGGCGAAACGAAGCAGGTCAAATTCGTCAATCCCTACCAGCGACACGAACATTCAACTTTAAACTTAGATTTTGTAAAAACAGTAAAAAATAAATAATGGAAAGTGATTGGAAAAAAAAAAAAAGTCTTTATTTCTGGGGAACCATCTGAAAACAACTAAACTGGAAAAAGTGTTTGGAAGGTGAACAACCCCTTTAAATGATGGGAGGGGGGGAAACCAATGCTGGAGGGGGAGGTCCAGACTTCAGGGATAATAAAACATGATGCATGATGATTGACTGGGTCTCAGGGCATGCTGGGAGTTGTAGTTACACTAGAGAGGCACAAGTAATTAACCCTGACCTGTAGCTTTAACAGCAGCAGTAACTGTCATTAGAATTACAATGGGTTCCAGTGATTGGTCCCTGGCTCACACAGTTACATCTAAAGAAGTTTCGCCCTATGAGTCGGCACAAAGGGGAAGTTAACCCGCTCTGCTCATGGCAGGGGATGAGCTCAGGCTGAAATCACTAGGACACAATAGAAACAAAGCCTGTGATACACATCTCTCAGAACAAACAGCCAATCAGATGGCTGGGGAGGGAGGATAAAAGAGGCTCCTCCCACCCAAGCTGCTATAGGAAAACAAAGAGAGGAGTTGGAGTAGAGCAGTCAGGCCTCACTGCTATTTATTCAGCTACAGAGTGGGAGGAGCCTGTCGCTGCATCAGGGCAAACTCACACTCAGGAGAAGTCCACGTGATTAACCCTTTCTCTGGCAATGGACATAATCACTGGCGGCTGCTGTATCATTGGCCGTTTGTATTTGTTCCCCGTAAAGTCCAATTTGTCGGATTTTAAGAAACTGCCTTATTGTGACATCACCTTCCCCCTCTCCTCACAGTCCCCTAATCTCACACCCCTCACATTCACCACGCCCCATCCTTATTTAGCCACGCCCCTCTATTCTTCAACTCCCCCTCCCCCAGTCTCCCCCAAACATCCAGCCTCCTATTGGCCCTAAGGCCCCTCAATTCCTAAACTCATAATCCGCCCCTCAACCCCAAAACTGGCCGGTCCCACTATGCCCCAAAGCCCAGGAGAAGCCGGCTACGAGCGAGCCATACCAATCAGGCCGCACACCCGGGGGGGGGTCCGTAGGACAGAGGGGATCGATCCTGTCAGACCCGGCCGCCTCCTCGTCTCAAGCACAGGCCTCTCCTCTTCACCAGCCCCTATTCACTCACAGCGACAGACTCCCTCCGCTTCTGTCCGCGCTCCGGCCGCTCCCTGAGGCCGAGACACCAGCGACTGCACCTACACCAACTGTTCCATCTGACTAACCCCTCTAGCTCCTCCCACTTCCCTAATGGAGCCGTCAATCATCTGGCAGGGGATACGCCCACCCCAAGAAACCCTGCTGCAGCGAGAGGAGGCGGTACCTTGTGATGTCACCAATCCCCGCCTCAACTCAGCTGTCAGCACAACATTCCAGCCACGAGGGCTTCTTAAAGGGATGGTTCATCTTTGACATAACTTTTAGTATGATGTAGAGAGTCATATTCTGAGACAATTTGCAATTGGTTTTCATTTTTTATTATTTAAGGTTTTTGAGTTATTTCGTTTTTTATTCAGTTTGCAATCTGGTTGTTAGGGTGCAAATTCTCCTAGCAACCATGCTCAGATTTGAATAAGAGACTGGGATATGGATAGGAGAGGCCTGACTAGAAAGACGAGGAATACCAAGTAGCAATAACAATAAATGTGAAGCCTTGCAGAGCATTTGCTTTTTAGATGGGTTCGGCGACGCCCATTTGAAAGCTGAGTCAGAAGAAAAAGGCAAATAACTATAAAACTATATATAATGAAAACCAATTGAAAAGTTGCTTAGAACTGGCCATTCTATAACATACTTAAAGTTACCTTAAAGGGGAACCACCCCTTTAAAGGACCAGTAACATCAAAACATTTTTTTTAAAAATTGGTTAGTATATATTAAAAAAAAAAACCACCAAGACAAATGAAACTTTAAAATTGCAAAGTCTTAATTAAGAAATAACTTACCGAAGCTCCTCTTCAGAAAAGGAGACACGGCGATGATCCATCGTGCGGCGCTCAATTTCTCCTACCTGACTATTTCCTATATGGAAGGCAGGGAGGAGAAATCGAGCGCCGCACAATGGATCACCGGAATGCTTTCTGGAGGAGCAAGTTCACTGTTATTTCTTAATAAAGACTTTGCGATTTTAAATTTTAATTTGTCTTGGTGTTTTTTTTGTAATGTATACTAACAAATTTTTGATGCTACTGGTCCTTTAACCCTATCGGTGCTGTCTTAAAGGGGCTGTTCACCTTTAAAAAAACTTTTAGTATGATATAGAGAGGGATATTCTGAGTCAATTTGCAATTAGGTTTCATTTTTTATTTTTTTGTGGTTTTTGAGTTATTTAGTTTTTTATTCAGCAGCTCTCCAGTTGGCAATTTCCGCGATATGGTTGTTATGGTCCAAATTCCCCTAGCAACCATGCACTGATTTGAATAAGAGACTGGAATATGAATAGGAGAGGCCTGAATAGAAAGATGAGTAATAAAAAAGTAGCAATAACAATACATTTGTAGCCTTACAGAGCATTTGTTTTTAGATGGAGTCTGTGACCCCCCCCCCCCCATTTGAAAGCTGGAAAGAGTCAGAAGATGAAGGCAAATCACTCAAAAACCATAAAAATAAATAATGAAAACCAAATGAAAAGTTGCTGAGAATTGGCCATTCTATAACATACTAAAAGTTAACTTAAAGGTGAATCACTTCTTTAAAGGGAAAGTAACCGATTGTTACTGATTAAATAGTGTGTGTGTGTTGTGTCTATATGTGGTTAAAGGAGAAGTAACTCTAAACGTGCCTTTACAAATCATTTGTGTTATTTAAACGGGTTGTTCACCTTCCAAAATTTTTTTAAGTTCAGTTGTTTTCAGATTGTTCACCGGAAATAAAGATTTTTTTCAGTTACTTTCCATTTTTTATTTTTTACTGTTTTTCCAAAATCTAAGTGTAAAGTTGAATGTTCGTATCTCTGGTGTTTGAGTCTGACAGCTCAGTAATTCAGGCGCAGACTCTGAACTGTTACAATTTTACAACATCTAGGGGCCGATTCATGAAGCTCGAGTGAAGGATTCGAATTAAAAAAACTTCGAATTTCGAAGTGTTTTTTGGGCTACTTCGACCATCGAATGGGCTACTTCGACCTTCGACTACTACTTCGACTTTGAATCGAACGATTCGAACTAAAAATCATTCGACTATTCGACCATTCGATAGTCGAAGTACTGTCTCATTAAGAAAAACTTCGACCCCCTACTTCGGCAGCTAAAAGCTACCGAAGTCAATGTTAGCCTATGGGGAAGGTCCCCATAGGCTTGCCTGAGATTTTTTGATCGAAGGATATTCCTTCGATCGTTGGATTAAAATCCTTCAAATCGTTCGATTCAAAGGATTTAATCGTTCGATCGAAGGAATAATCCTTCGATCGATCGATCGCAGGATTTGCGCTAAATCGTTCGACTTCGATATTCGAAGTCGAACGATTTTAGTTCCTAGTCGAATATCGAGGGTTAATTAACCCTCGCTATTCGACCCTTAGTGAATCGGCCCCTTAGTTGATCGATTTCTCATCAGCATCTCTGGAGTATCAGCAACTAATGTATCAAGTCTAACAGCTGCCTGTAATGAAACTCAGAGATTCTGCTCAGCAGGGACAAAGATAAGGAATGTATCAACTAAATGTATCAACTTAGAACGGTTTATAGGGTCGGCGACCCCCTCTCAGACCTGCTTAAGGGCTCTTACTGACAAGCGGTTGAAGCAGGGGAGCGCAGGAATAGATACATTTAGCTTTTTTCAACTTAGAACAGTTTATAGGGTCGGCGACCCCCCTCTCAGAGCTGCTTAAGGGCTCTTACTGACAAGTGGTTGAAGCAGGGGAGCGCAGGAATAGACGCATTTAGCTTTTTTCAACTTAGAACAGTTTATAGGGTCGGCGACCCCCCCTCTCAGAGCTGCTTAAGGGCTCTTACTGACAAGCGGTTGAAGCAGGGGAGCGCAGGAATAGATGCATTTAGCTTTTTTCAATGGGGCTGTACTCACACAGGCACGTGTAGGCACCGAACGCGGGTTGAGACGCAACATGCTGCATTTTCCTGCGTTCAGTGCCTACATGCGCCTGTGAGTACAGCCCCATTGAAAAAAGCTAAATGCGTCTATTCCTGCGCTCCCCTGCTTCATCCGCTTGTCAGTAAGAGCCCTTAAGCAGCTCTATTTTCGCCAGCGCTATGCAAATTCACTAAAATCCGAAGTTGCGCTCAGGGGAATTGTAAGGTTGCGAAGTTGCGCTAGCGTTAATTCGCCATGCAAAGCAAAATTACGCTAGCGATGCTTAATTTGCATACGGCGCCAAATTGAAGTTACAATGGAGGTATATGTAGCAGAACTACACAATCCTGGGAAACCTTCAAAACAGCAAATAAAATTTTTATTTTGCCCTACACATGAGCCCACTGTATAGTTAAGGTGCCATGAGTTAGGAATTTTGTACTTTTTTTGAAGCAATCCCTATCTACTCTATTGCACTTCGCCTGGTCTGAGGTGGCGAAGGAAGTCTGGCGTATAAGGTAGCGTTCAGAATAATTCGCGCGTCGGCGAATTTGCGTAGTTACGTCCGTTGCGCAAATTTGCCAGGCGTAAGGGTGCGAAGTAACCCTCTCCCCCTCCTCCTCATCTTTCCCTTTCTCTCCCCTCCCCTATTTTGTTTGCCAACAGGCACCTAGGCCACAGCATAATGTCCTTGGGATACATACCTTGAATCAAATGTAACGCAAAATAGACAAACATCGGTAGACCCTATAACAAATGCAATCACTGTCGCCATGAGTTAATACATATGAAATAATATGAACAAGAGTTACGTATTTGTTGTAATCTACTTGAGGCCTTACTGGACTATATAATAATAATACTGATCTAATCAATACCATTTAACCCCCACAGTCGGTTCCCATGAAACAATTTCGTTTGAAAGCTCAGGGATTTTTAAAGACACACACAGTAGGTGGCTTCAAAAAGGAGGCTTCCAAAAAGGTGGCTTCTTTAAAAGGATGTACAGTATTGTTTTGTTTTATTTCATTAACTTTGGCAACATATTTCCCAGAATGCCTCTTTAAAAAAATAATAATACAGTAATAAAGTAGAAAAATAAATTATTTGACACATTTCAGAATTATTTGTTCCATCGCTATAGTAACTGTATAAATGTATGAGTCACAGCATTTCAATGAGTATATATAACACAATTTCTAAATACATATAAGTTATCTGGGAACAATTCAATAGTATAGTATGACATCATTAAGGGGGTTATTTATCAAAGTCCAATTTTTCGTGATTTATCAAACCCTGATGGTGTTAAAAGTCCGAATAAAAAAAGTACTCCAGATAAGACCCGCCGAGTTTATGTAGAAGTCAATAGTATTCGGGCATGAAATCTTAAAAAGTCACGGTATTCGGACATCAAATAAGAAAAAGTCCCGGATTTAACATTTTTTACAATCTTATTGAGACTTTTCTCACACAAGACAATAATTAAATAAACAGATGGTTGGTAACAAAAAAAAAAATCATATTGGAAAGTTGTGTAAACTTGTTTTCTTTTTTTAAAAAGTATTTATTTATTTTATTTTAAAGAAAAGGACAGAATGATTTATACGGGAACGGGGGACGCTGAACATTCCCCAGCCTGTTAAAATTCAAGTTAACCGCATATTCCTGTGTAGCAATGAAATACTGTGTTTGTTCAAACAAATACAATGGACAATCTTTTTCAACTTGATAGAAAATAAGGCAAAAAACGAAAAAAAAAAATCCAAGTATACAAATAAAAGAAGAGGGGAGGGAGAAAAGAAACGTATAGGGGGAATAAAACAACTAACAGGTATGGATGCTGTCAGTTCAAAATATAACAATTATAGTGACTGTCATGTGGCGGATATTGGTTGGGAATTACCAGGGTCAAGTAGGACAAAAATAGGATTAAACATTCCGTATACTTCTATTTGCCGTCCATGGGTTTCTTTTATTAGACAAAACATAATTTTTTTGGGTTGACGTGTCCTTTAAGCACAATTGTACAGGTATAGTGGTTTAGTAGTTGATAAATAAAGGCAACGGGGCTGTTAAATAAATGGAATTTTGTCATATAATATTGTGGAATCAATGAGTGTTGATGTAAAGTGATATTTTGAAGCCATAGCAGTACATTCGCCCCAGAGTTTCCCCTTAGCAGTAAAAAGGGGGATCATTTAAGCCACTGAAGAACTTCCTACTGTGGATTTGAGGACTAAGAACAAAGTACACTGATTTTCCCAGAAATGTTGAATAATTCAAGCGTGGCCCATGCATAATTTACATCCAAATTGATGGTTCCGTCTGTATCGGCACAAAGCTAATAAGAACACTAATGTCCTCGCTCCTTTGTACAGTCACATGGGAACAAGCTCACATCCCTGGATATTTCACACATTTGCAGATTCACAGCACAGAACTCCCAGCAACCCTTTCCTTCCCCGCAGCGCTGCATTTGTATTAGTCTGTAACCAGATGGGGAGGGTCCTGGGCCCCCACTTCCAATATACATATAGAGCAATACTGACCACTATGCAGCCCTGCAGTTGAACTGCAACTTTTCAACAGATCCTTGTTTTGCCTTTATTGAATTACTTCTACCATGTGTCACACATAGGGGCAGAATTACATAGGGTCGAATATCGAGGGTTAATTAACCCTCGATATTCGACTGCCGAATGTAAATCCTTCGACTTCGAATATCGAAGTCTAAGGATTTAGTGCAAATAGTTCGATCAAACGATCGATTCGAAGGATTTTAATCCATCGATCAAACGATTTTTCTTCGACCTAAAAAACATTAGAAAGCCTATGGGGACCTTCCCCATAGGCTAACATTGACTTCGGTAGGTTTTAGGTGGCGAACTAGGGGGTCAAAGTTTTTTTTTTTTAAAGAGACAGTACTTTGACTATCGAATGGTCAAATAGTCGAATGATTTTTAGTTCGAATCATTCGATTCAAAGTCGAAGTAGTAGTCGAAGGTCGAAGTAGCCCATTTGATGGTCGAAGTAGCCAAAAAAAACATTGGAAATTTGAAGTTTTTTTTATTCTATAAAAATGGGCCCCATAATGATTGAAAGTAGCCTTTATGTGAGACATTCTCATACCTCCCAACATTTGAAAACTGAATGAGGGAGAAAAAGTTCTATGTCGAAATTGTTTGACCACATCCATTTTGGGGTCATACTCATTTATGGCCGCACCCATGTCGATTTTACAAAATTTGGCAAATTATGGAAAGTCTGAACACATTTCTGGGGCTTTTAGGGCCATTATGTGTTATTGCAGTTTTGCTAATTAGGGCAGAGACACACGCTCAGATTCGGGGAGATTAGTCACCCAGCGACAAATCTCCTCTTCTTCGGGGCGACTAATCTCCTCAAACTGCCTCTCACCGGCTAGAATGTAAATCGGCGGCAGGATGCCAATCAGTGCGCTTCATTTTCCGAAGTCGCCCGAAGTTGTCTCACGAGGAAACTTCAGGCGACTTCGGAAAACAAATCTCTCCGAGTGCCATCCTGACAGAGATTTACTGTACATTCTAGCCAGCAGGAGGCAGTTTGAGGAGATTAGTCGCCCAAAAGAAGAGGTGATTAAATCTCCCCGAATCTGAGTGTGTGTCTCTGCCCTAAAGGTGAAATTGCCCTTTAAACTGCAAGTCTCATTTCTCACAAGAGACCTGCTTATCTTAAATAGTTACAATTGTATCTTTGTTTTTCTTAAATTGTTTCAAATGTATCTAAGTGCAGGCGTCGAGTATTCTGTGCTCTCTGCCAAAAAGCCTCTTATTTAATTAAGTTTTAGAAACTTTGTATCCGTTTCCCGTGTCAGTGCAGGAGATCAAAGAGAAGCTCAGGACATTTCAGTAACAATCTGGGACTGCGGCTGTCAAAATTGGGGCTGTCTGCAGAAAACTGGACAATTGGGAGGTATGCGTTCCCCATATTCCCATATCTAGCTGTTTTTTGCCTTTGTTAATTCAGTTGTACCATGGGACACACATACAGACTAATGGGTAAGTGGGATGGGCTAGGTATGTTTTTTTTTAACTCTACAATCTATGGCCTTTCAGCTGTTACATTACAACTAGGGCTGCCACCGTCTACTGGTTTTTCCGAAGTTGGCAAAAGTGGGCAGGCAGGTTTTACCCGGACAGCCCCATTTTGAGAAGGCGAAGTTGCGCTCTGGTGAACGAACGTAACGCCGCTAATTCACTAAGATTGAGATTTGACTGAACGTTAGCTCTTGCACCAGACTTGCCGTCGCCAGCTCAGACCAGGCGAAGTGCAATAGAGTAGATTGGACTTGCTTGAATTTTTTTCTAAATCACAAAAAACACTGGCGTCTTTTACTTTTTACAGGGTGATAGGCTGCAAAAGATCGTAATTTTATTTGGGGGTACCTGGCTTCCCCCCTACATTTCCTAACATATGGCACCTAAACTATACACTGGGCTCTTTTGTAGGGCAATATAACAACTTTATTTTATTAAGGTTCCCTGGGCTTCTGTAGTGTAATGTATTGGCTGCAACATATACGTCCATTTAACTTTAACTTCTCGCCATATGCAAATTAGCCAACGCTAGCGCAACTTCGCTTTGCTTGCTGCAGTAATGCTACTGAAACTTCGCAATCGTTCGGCGCCCTGAACGCAACTTTGGATTTTCGTGAATTAGTGCTGTCCTGGCGAATCAACACCCGGCAATGTCAGCGAAGCTGTCTCTGGCGCAATTTTGGAGGTAAGTAAATTTGCCCCTAAGGATCCTGCAGAAAGTTTAACTGAATCTTAAATTTAATATTTAGTTGGAGCTGATGATTCCAGTGCTGCACCAGCTTATGGCTCCCGTGTCTGCAGATTTGTGCTATAATAGCACTGTGGGTGCAGAACACACGGGCTGCCACTGGTCTCCTCCCTATCAGAAAGCCTTGTAACTCTACCAGGGATTCACTTGATATATACTTAGCATTTTTCTTCCTACACAGCAAAACCCTCTATAGATTGCAACTCCCCCCCTTCCATTCACCACTGCAGGGAGCAGCAGGCTAGTGAGCCGACAGCAGCTTCCCATCATCCAAATGCAGCAAAAGGCTGCAGGGAAACGGTGAGTAGCAGGACGGTGGAGAAGAAAGAGGAAGGTTCAAGGTTATATTATTAATTCTTTTTTATGATGAGATCCCATACCCTCCTTTAATCAGTGCCCATCCTTTACGCTTCCAGGGAGAAGGATCCAGGAAGGATCGGGGAGACAAGTGTTAACTCAAGCAGGAGGCTTGTTCTCTAGGAATAAATCAGCAGTGATGGTGGCATCTGACCATGCTCTGCTCCCTGGAAGGACTGTGTGACAGCAGCTGCACATTAAAGACGTTCCTCGTGGAACCCTGCCGGGAAACCATTGACTCTCATCTTTGTTTGCGTCTTTCTGGGCAAGAGACATGTGCAGCAATCAAGTCAGCCTGCAGGATGAGCAATGCAAGTACTACGCCTATATGTTCTACCAGGCGGTGCGGGACCAGGAGCCGGTGTGGAAACTGGAAGAAATGAGGACTATGGAGTATTTCCATTTGGAGGAAGACGCAAGTCTCAGGTGCTACTCACCATCAGATGCCCTCATGTATGCAGTAGTGCATAACCACCTACGCTATGCTCAGTATCTGCTGTCTCACTATGCAGAGGAAGCTTTAAAGGTGCCAGGAATCAAATTCTGCTGCTGCCCACCCTCAGCTCCTCATTTAGCCCTGGCAGTTACTTATGATCGGAGGGACATTTTAATTATGATCATTAAGGTAACCCATGAGCTGCCCAGCCTTCAGTCCTACATCAATAGGGCGAGTTGTTTTCATTTGTCGGATGGTAAAACACCTTTGCACTTGGCCTGTGAGCTTCTGAGTGCTGAAACAGTCTTGATCCTTCTAGGGAATGGAGCCTCTGCCAAAATAATGGACCGCAAAGGGGAAACCCCTCTGGATGTCATTTTGGAGCAGCTGTGGAGTTCCAAAGTCAACGTGGAGTCCAAAAAGCTCTGCCTGGATTATCTCTTGCTTTTCTCGTCTTCCCTGAACTTTAAGATGAAAGAGATGCTAAAAGACAACCCGGGGTTTTGGAGTCCCCTTCTGGGGGAGGACAAATTGAACTACCTGGTGGGCAAACGGCCTCCCCGGCTGTATTTAGCAGCAATGCAAAGAATCCTGCAGTGTCTGCAACCTGCAAACTTCCCGCAGAGCATCCAAGAGCTTCCTATTCCCCATGCATTAAAGCCACTGCCAGGGTCAACTTAGCTCCTCTATCCTTGGGAAGGTGGGATTTGGTGTAGGGGGGGGGTGAAAAAGGGCATGACAGCTTTGGTTATTCCAGTCTATTCCTTTGCAGATGTTTTTAGACCCTGTGCTGATGGGCATTGTAACATCATTCCAATGACAGGAGGCAAATACAGTAGCCATGGGGCAATAAGGCAGAGGCCTTTATTGGAAGAGTGAATAGTAGGAAGATGCCTTGAAGTGAACACGATTCAGAGATATCAGCTAGTCCCCTGTCATCAGGGAGATAATAATATAGTCCAGGTGGTTTAAAGGGAAAGTAAAGCCAGCAGTAAATAAAGCCTTTGTTTCATTAGTATGATATATTACATTACAGGTTGGCTGCACCAGTACTTATGGGTTATTTTCAGCAACAGTCCCCTTTTTTCAAAGCCTCAGACAAGGGACATTTTCAATGTTGGGTACCAGTATTTTACATCTTATGGCAGCACACGGCACATACATCATGTCCCTTGAGAAAATAAGCCGTGTATTTATGTGTTATATGTTGCAGCCATTTTTGCAACTCCTGTTAACAACCCTTTCCCGAGCCTGGGCCTTAGAATAAATGCTATGCCCCCCCTCCCCAAAATGGCATCCTGTACCCTGGGTTGGGGAACTGTATTGTTGAGAAATAAATGAAGGGAACCCTTAAGACTAAGCTGCATGTGGGCTTTACTTGCCTTTCATTGGTGACAGTAGGAGAAAGTAGATCAAGATGGCAAATAAAGGGCAAATGGCAACAATAGAACAAGATGGAGACAGTAGGACAAGATGAAAACTGTAACAATATGCAACTTGTGGCCCCACAGCTGTTGTTTAAGCGCAACTCCCTGCATCCATGACAGCTGAAGGCTCAATGCCTCTGCCCAGCAGACAGCATGTGATTGTGTGTCCCATCCATATGCAGCTTCTGATAATCAGACTGGCTAATAGATAACAAACTGGCATGTATTCTCCTCACTGTCATCTCATCTGCTCTTAATCCTGCTCCCTTGATATTAATGACTTGGCTTGATGAACATGCTATGGGTCTATATGCAATATATATATATATATATATATATATATATATATATATATATATATATATATATATATATTTTTTTTTTTTTTTTTTCTGCTTTCTTCTATGTATATACATAGGTATATATCTATCTATCTATCTATCTATCTATATATATATATATATATATATATATATATATATATATATATATATATATATATATATATATATTAGCAGAAAGACTTTGGCACTCACAGGATTTGAACTTCAAAAAAACTAAATATATTAGCCTCAATGTTTTGGCTTTCCTTAAAGGGATCGCCTTTGGCGCCAAGTCAAGGCCAAGTGTTTTATCACCAGTGGGGTTTTGGGGGTCTGTGTGTTTCTCTGTATGCTCCTGACGAAGATCCCTGTGAGGGATTGAAACGTTGAGGCTAATAAATTTCTTTTTTTTTTTAAGTTGAAATCCTGTGTGCCGCAATCTCTCTGCTACTGTACATTCCTTGTGCTGGCACCCAGGTACTACCTTTATTAACGATGTGCACCATTGAGTTTATATATATATATATATATATATATATATATATATATATATTTATATTTATATATATATATATATATATATATATACATAGATATATATTATATATATATATATATATATAGATATATATAGATATATATATCCTGATGATGGTCCCATGAGGTACCGAAACACGTAGATGTTTATATATCTAGTAAAGGACTTTCAAGAAAACCTTATGCCGTGAGTACTTCCTTTAATTTCTGGACTTTATATATATATATATATATATAAAACAGGTATAGGATCCGTTATCCGGAAACCCATTATCCAGAAAGCTATGAATTACGGAAAGGCTGTCATCCATAGACTCCCTTATAATCAAATAATTAAAATCTTTAAAGATGATATCCTTTTTCTCTGTAATAACAAAACAGTATCTTATACAGAGCTGCAAAATATGTTGGTGCAATATAAATACATGTTAACAATAAATACTTCATCCCATCTAGCTATAATCTCAATTGGATGCAAAACATTCCTGTTGGGTTTAATTAATGTTTGAAAGATTTTTTTTAGCATACTTAAGGTATGAAGATCCAAATTATGAAAAGATCCCTTATCTGGAAAACCCAAGGTCCCAAGCATTCTGAATAACAGGTCCCATATTTGTGTATATATAGATTATCAAGAGATGGAACCTGAAACAACCTTATTTATTTTAATATTTTTAATGAATATATATTTATATATATATATATATATATATATATATATATATATATATATATATATAGACTTTTTTAATTAATATGAACGTATCAACCTGCCGGAAATATCTGCATGTCTGAGAAAACGGAATTGTTTGTATGTGCGATATACAGTCACATGGATAATAAATGGAATTAAGGAGAGATCTGCCTTGTTAATGTGCACAGGATACACAAGGTTAGTGCAGCTGTGTGATCGTTATTAAACCCACTGCGCAGGGTGGGCTCCTGGAAATGCAGGATGACTAGGGCCCATATCTCAGGGGCCAGGTGGGGTTACATAAATTGTATTCTACATCCTTCCCTTTCAAGCCCCTGAATAGAAGTGGGCTTCTTTTTTACATGTCTGTAGTTGCCCTTTTATGCACAACATTATTGTGCCAATCATGCCTCTTTAGCTTGTATAGTGGTTCGCTGTGCCCCAATTAATTTCCACAATGAAGTGACACAACCTCCCCCTGAGAATTATTCACAAGCATTGGAAGCTAAATTTGCTCTCTATTCATTGTTTATCTCTTTCCTTTTTACCCCCTTTCTTTCTTGGTGCAAACCTTAGCTATCACCCTTGTTCCCCCCCCTTTGACCCTTCCCTCCTTCTCCTTTTGTACCCCTTGTCCCCCTATGGAACCAGTTTGTTGTTCAACCCCTGTTGCTACCGCACCGTGATGCCACCCTGGCTTGTAGAATCTGGCCACTAGCCAGCAGTCATCCTATCCAACTGTGCAGCAGCAAATATCCAGCCAATAGTCTTACTCTTCCCTCCTTCCTTTCTTTTACCAGTAGATCCCCCTCTGTCCCCCATTCACTCACCCTAGATTTTTACCTCCTTCCTTTCTCTTCTTCCTCATTTATTGCATTTTGACACCCAGCAATGCTCTGGGCACTTCTCTCTGTACTCAACTTGCTGTTAATCCTCACTTGAGTAGAGATGGGTGAATTTGACCCGCTTCGTTACGCCAAAAATTTGCCGCCGCCGAAATGTTGCCGTCACCCATTAAAGTCTATGGGCGACATTTCTGCGGCGAAACAAAGCGAAAAAATTCACCCATCCCTATTCAGTGGGCATAGCACCCAATGGAAAAGCTCTTGTTCATATTGCTGATGTTCCCTTTAAATGTGACCAAGGGCATCTAGCGAGTCCTGTATTTTACACCCCACAGGGTGCCCTTTAAATATTGTGCCCAAACAATGGCAGCTGATGGGACAGTCTCTTTATTTTGAATTAAATCAGAATTTTATCCACTTATATATATTTCTTTCTTCTGCCTCTGCCAAGCACCTTCACTCTGTGCTGATCTGAGATCCCTGGGGAACAGGACATAACCATTAGGACAGCTGTTGACAATATTTAAACATATTCTGTGGAACAAGTCATTACATACAGTAGGGATGCACCGAATCCAGGATTCGGTTCGGGATTCTGCCTTTTTCAGCAAGATTCGGCCGAATCCTTCTGCCCAGCTGAACCAAATCCGAATCCTAATTTGCATATGCAAATTAGGGGCGGGAGGGAAATTGGTAGTGCAATGAGCGCAATATCATTCTCTCTGCACTAGTGAAGCCGAATGTCCGGGTTAAAACCCAGAAATTCAGCTCTTAGGGTAGGACTACAGGGACGTTTTCAGCGCGATCCAACACGAATCACATGCGACAAAAATAAGGTAAGTGAAGGCATTGTTGGATGAAGTCGCATCGTTGAACCAACGCGACACGACTGTCGGATGCAGATGCAGCGTTTTGTCACAGCGTGTCGAATCGCGCTGAAAATGTCCGTGTAGTCCTACTCTCAAAGTTACAAGAGGTGGCTTTTTGCCACCCCTTGTAACTGGCCACTTACTGCCACCTGAGGCAAGGTTCTCATCTTACATCATGGCAGGAGCAGCCCTGAACATACTGATTTTAGATGATGTGTCATTAACATTGGGGTAACAGTCACCCTGCTATAGTTCCAGGGGTACCCAGGGTACAAATAAGCACTCACCCCAAATCTCCCACTAACTGGCCTTCAGGCTGGGCCCCCTTAGCTCATAACAAGGTTACAGATATATAGAAACATTGGGGTAACAGTCACCCTGCTATAGTTTCAGGGGTACCCGGGGCACAAATAAACACTCACCCCAAATCTCCCCCTAACTGACCTTCAGACTGGGCCCCCTTAGCTCATAACAAGGTTACAGATATATAGAAACATTGGGGTAACAGTCACCCTGCTATAGTTCCAGGGGTACCCAGGGCACCTATTAGAACACAGTACATGTTATTATAGGAACTATTTAGAATGTATCTTAAATTACCATATTACAGAAATAACAAGAGGTATGATGGGGGCTGTCAGTGAGAGCGAGAGGGCTGAATTGTGTATTAGTGTCAGTGGCAAATGCACAGACAAAGGATAGAGAAAAGTGTAAGAATGTAAAAAAATTTACTGACACGTTGTTTTAACTCTGCACTCAACCCATTATCAATATATTTAAGACAGAGACATTTTGTGCTACTGCTACTGAAAAATGCCTTACCCTTTAAACAACACAGGGATTGTTTGTCCATATATTGCAATATATTTAAGCTGAACAACTACGTCAAAGTCATCCCATATCTGGCCAGTAGTGATGGGTGAATTTGTCCCGTTTCGCTTCCCCACGTTCGCGAATTTTCCGCAAAATTCGCGAAACTGATGAAACTGCCCTTTTATTAGACACCAGTGGGATCACCTGACTATAGCTGGGAAGGGTGGGAGCTACAACATGGAGCTGGTCACTGCTCCTGTATAACTATAACAAACAAGGGAAAGTTGTGCTCTCCACTCATTTTTAAAACCATTAGGCAGGGGTGCAATGAGGCTGTGACCACAACATTCACATAGACAAATACAAGAGTCCTCTGCACTCAACCCATTATCAATTTATTAAGGACATTGAGAAAAGATTCGACCAAATACCGAACCAAATCCTAATTTGCATATGCAAATTAGCAATGGGAAGGGGAAAACATTTTTTACTTCCTTGTTCTGTGACAAAAAAGTCACGCGATTTCCCTCCCCGCCCTAATTTGCATATGCAAAAGTGAGGATTGTTGCCGGGGTCATTGACCCGAGGGCCACATCACTTTATTAATTTTATATTAAATATTAGAAAATTAGCACCAGCTTGCATGGAGTTTCAAAAAGTTATTTTATAAGTAAGCAGTGGCCATATATACAGCGAGGTCGCTAAACGAGCAGATCTCTCCTTGAGGTGGGCGATATCGGGCAGATCCAGCGTCGGACTGGTCCGGTGGGACACCGGGAAAAAACCCGGTGGGCCCCAGCCCTCGTGTGCCCCATTGGCCCAGACCCAGCGCTCCTGATCTCCCCCCGCCCAATCAGATCAGGCTGTACCTCCGGCAAGCAGTAACTACTGGGTGCGCTCTCCTCTCTCTCTATATACTGGAAACTCTGCTGCTTTAGAACCAGGGATTCTATGGACTTGGATTAGATACGCGCAATTGATACGAGCCGCGCGCGGGGGGGGGGGGTAGAAGGAACAAAGGGAGCATGGGGACTGGGGCAGCGGGGGGCCCTGATGTGTCAGTCCTAGTGGGCCCTGACCCCCCTAGTTCGACCCTGGGCTGATCCAATTGTGGGCCCTAGGGCCCAATAAGCGAATCACAACGAGGAGAATATGGGCGGTCAGATTGAGGACCGGGTCAACAAACCAAAGAAGTCCTCGATCCAACGGAAGTTTTAAACCTGCCCAATCGACATCTGCGCGACTTTCAGCCACGTATCGATCAGGGAAGCCCGTCGGAGAGCCCCATACACTGCACAATAAGTTTCTGGCTTAATCTGTCGGTAGCTCATATCGGCCCGAGTATGGGGACCAGTGATGGGTGTTTCGCGAAACAGCGAAAAATTTGCAAAACACATTGAAGTCAATAGGCGTCAAAATAATTTTGATGAGCCCGTCAATTTTTATACGCGTGACCGAATACATTAAAGTCAATAGGCATCTGAATAATATTGATGTGCGCCAGTTTTTTTTTTTGTTGCAGCAATTTTTTTGTTGGCCAATTTTCACCGCAGTTTTGCAAAAACATTAATGGGCTGCGAAACGTAGAAATTCACTGTGAATCCATGCCTGGCAAATTTATTTGTCCATCATTAATGGGGAGTTTAAGAGCTGATTGACAGGTTATGAGTCTCATCTCCTGGGATTCAATATGAGTCAAGCTGGCTTTTCTGGATTTTTTGCCCTGGCCACTCCCCCCTTTCAGCAGCCAAAATTTATGTAAATAGGCAAACAAGTATGATCATAAATGATTTATTCAACTAATTGGGAAGTCAGAAAGAATTTATATAATAAAATCTTTTATATAATAACATCAACTTCTCTTATATGGGATATTGTATATAATTGATTGTTTAAATCTAAATTCAATCCATCTTCTATTTATCTTCTATCTTCTATTTAGGCTCCAACATTCAAATAAACACAGGGCGCTAAGGACAGCAGAGTTCATTTTATAAAATATGGTCCCCTTTTAAAGGG
The DNA here is from genome assembly GCA_038501925.1 of Xenopus petersii. Lineage (NCBI taxonomy): Eukaryota > Metazoa > Chordata > Amphibia > Anura > Pipidae > Xenopus > Xenopus petersii. The sequence continues at coordinate 135,921,435 of CM076681.1, forward strand.
GAACTTAACAAATGATACATTAGAAGCATAATAAATCTATTATTCATATATATCATATTTATTATAAATAATATATTTTATTTAGAAATACAGAATGTTACTGAAGTGTAACCAAAACTGGCCAAAATAATTGACAAATATGGACCAAAATAATGATTTTATTCGAACGAGGGAACTCACGGTCTATTTTATGAAATGCCCAGACCTAAGTGGTTTTCTCAAAATGCCCTTCCCCAGTTTCAGTGGCCCCATTCTATTGAATAGATAACTGACGCCCTGTGGCAGGAACGTTTGGGTGGGGGTTACTACCGTGTATCCCCATAAACCGCTTGCCAAGTACAGAACCATTGCGGGTGGGAGGGGCATTTTGACTGCAGTGAATGTTGCTGAAATATTTGCAGTTGCAAAATCCTTGGGTTGACATGAACCTTGGGGCTACGTACAGACACATTTACATGGGGGTGAACTCAACAAAAGTCTCCACAAGTCATCCAATGACACGATCACCGAATCACCCTTCCTTCCAGTCTGTTCTAAGGCAGTTTATTGTTTCTAATGGGAGATGTTATTCTAGGGGATTGGGGGGTTAATTATTTTTCTGATAAGATAATTTACCCTTTATTGCAGGGGAGGGGTGAGATAATGATTTATTCTGATGGAAAAGTCTATTCTGGGGGATTCTCAGGAAAATATTACCTGGCTGCTTCTCCTAAACATTTTATCCTGTTATGTCAATTATTATGTCAAGATGGGATTTAAGAATAGCAAATTTGATCTCAGGAATCCTGCCCCACGCGGAATTCTGTCCTTTCTGGTTCTGGTAACAGAATTGGTGATTAGAACCCAATAAAGAGGCATTTTGTTTAGATCATTTTGGGTCAGGGGGATCTAATGCCTCTCCACTGAGACCCAAGTGGGAAGTAAACAGTAAGTAGCAGAGAGGGTCACAGTCAGAAATCTTAGATCCCCAACTAAATAGTCAGGTCTCCCCCATCACTAACACAGGAGCACAGGCAGGAGTGTGGGGAGTGTTGAGCTCTTCCCAAGGATTAAATTCACCCGGCTCCCTGGAAAAGCATCTTTTGCACAAAGATGTGTGGAATGTGCCTTGAACTGAGCGCTGCCTTTGTAAGGAATCAATTGATTAAAGAGAAGTGGATGGGAAATGCAAGTAGGCCAACTTTCTGCCCATATCCCCTCAACTCCTTGCGTGTCTATCAGAGGGGCAAGGTGTGGAGAAGCAGCAGAAGGCACAACCCACATTTGGGTCCTGTCCTTTCCACCTGCCAAAAGTAGGAAAATGTGGTGACAATGGGATGAGATGGTGAGAGGATGACACAATGGAGACGGCAGGGAAAGATGGAGACCAGAGGATAAGATGAAGACAGCAAGACAAAAATGAAAGAACAGCATAGAGACAGCAGGGCACAGTGTTGGATTGGGACATTAGATCAAGTTATAGAGAGTCCGGCAGGATGGAGACATTGAGGGAGACACAAGAGGATAAGTTGGAGACAGTAGAGCAAAATGGAGACAATTGGAAAAAGATGGAGACCGTAGGGAACGTGGAGGCAGTGTGGCAAGATCTTTATTGTGTGGCAAGATTATTATTTACACGATTCACAATGATCCTCTGTTCCCCACCTCTCTCTCAAAGTATCAGCCCGGTGTTGGTTGGAGAGGTCGGCACCTCTCCTACTTGAATGCAGCAAGGATACCAGACACACGATGGCTAGTGAAGCGGGGGTGACCCCTACGTGTTTATTGCATCAAATGTAACGTTTCGGGGGCGTGCCCCTTCGTCAGACATGACATAAAGATTATTATTTAGCCTCTTTGTTCTCATAGAAGTAGGGAATAGCCATGAAATAGGCCAAATGTTTAGCAGAATGAGGGGCCACTGACAACTGGGCCCACGACAATTTTCCTGGTATCCGTCAATGACTGAAGGGCCACATGTTGGACAGTACTACTTCCTTGGAACAATCGGTCAGAACTCACCCAAACCACAAGCTTGACAGACAGGTGCACGTGCAAGGTTGTCCACTTCAACTGGCTAAACAATTCAAATCAAAACGAAATCACAGCACCATCCAAATTGTGTATAATCTTAAAAAGCCTTTATTGGGTTTCTGGCTTGGATCTCAAACGAACAACGTTTCAGGCCTGCGTGGCCTTTTTTCAAGTACTACTTCCTTGCAAAGTCTAATTTACCAGGACTTATCACTGCTAGAAACAGATTTCCCACAGCATGTATGTCTGAAGCCAACCTTAGCGCCTCAGAGATATTATTGCTTCCCTGCTTGGGTTACAGTTTAACCAGATCTATAGGAACAAAGGCTGCCTGTCCCAGGTATATACAAAACCTACATACAGTATAAGTGCAAATATTGCATGTGCAGATGGAGGGTGTTGCCAGGCTGTTTGATTGGCTGATTCTTGTAGAGTAGCTACTAGCTGGGCTGATACTATTGCCCCATGGCATTACCTATGCCCAAAGGAAAGCACTGCCTCCTATTCTACTTTGGAATTGCAGTTCCATTATATACCAGCAGGTGGTGGTCGCTGCTGTCTAATTAACTCCTACTAATGTTACCCAAATTAAAATGTGGATTTCCCATTGAGGTTAATTGTTGTCTGCTTTTTTTAAAGCCACAAAGTGCCTTGAGTTTCTATGAGAATTTTTAGGCATTCTGTAAATCTTTGTATATTCTGGTGCAATATTTACAACTGACCACTGTAATATATTATAAATATATTAGAGTTTATTTTTTGCATAAGCTTGGGGGTTTGGTGGGGGGGGGGTTCTGCCTGACAAAAAGCAGCAGACATTTTATGACTTGTTTTTAAATCTGAACTTGATATCCCTTTAGAGGTGAAGTGGAACTAATCAGCTCACTCACTCTATGAATATTGTTATTGTTTATTTCTATAGATGCATGTTTGATGCAGTGCTCATTAATGGCCACAAGATGGCAAGAGAACCCTTGGAAAGGAATTCTGCAACCCAATAATAAAGAACACTTCATTTACAGGCAGCCGACAGAGAAGCTGGTGCATTTGTTTCTATGGTTAAAGCCTCAGCTGAGCTAAGCAATATGGAAGCTTCATTTAATTGGTATAAATGCAAAGTTACACATGAGTCCTTTTTTATACGTTTTCTGTGAAACCTCATTTATTGTTAAGGTATAGTTACAGTAAGGGTCCCCATTTACTTAGCTCGAGCGAAGGATTAAAATAAAAAATACTTCGAATTTCGAAGTTTTTTTTGGCTACTTCGACCATCGAATTGGCTACTTCGACCTTCGGCTACAATTTCGACTTCTAATCAAACGATTCGAACTAAAAATCGTTCGACTATTCGACCATTCGATAGTCTAAGTACTGTCTCTTTAAAAAAAACTTCGACCACTTACTTCGCCACCTAAAACCTACCATGCACCAATGTTAGCCTATGGGGAAGGTCCCCATAGGCTTTCCTAGCAATTTGGGGTCGAAGGAAAATCGTTCCATCGATGGATTAAAATCCTCCGAATCGTTTGATTCGAAGGATTTAATCTTGCGATCGAATGATTTTTCCTACTATCATTCCATCAAAGGAATTGCAGTAAATCCTTCGAGTTCGATATTCGAAGTTGAAGGATTTAACTTCGAGGGTCGAATATCAAAGGTTAATTAACCCTCGATATTCGACCAATAGTAAATGTGCCTCTAAGTGTATTAATGAGCATATGACAGAGCTGTGGGCCTATTCTATTTAGGGGTGGGTCTCCGTGATCCCCTTTAACCCAGTGAAATGACAGCAGGATAGAGCTAATGGGTTTTTGAGAGTAAATGGCAACTTAAAGGACACGTAAAGGCAAAAAAATTAAGTTACATTTTTACTTTCTTTAATGAAAAAGAAACCTATCTCCAATATACTTTAATAAAAAAATATCTACCATTTTTATAAGAAACCTGCAGTGAAATTCTCCCTTCATTTACTGCTGTGGATAGGAATTGTCAGACAGTCCCTAACTGCTCTGCAGGGAAACGATCATACTTATGTACAGCAGGGGGAGCCCCCGCCTTACTTCCCAGCCATGCAGAACTCAAGCAGCTTTGTTTGTTTTCCTGTAGAGCAGTCGGTGACTGTGTAGAGATTTGTATTGGATTTTTTTTTTGCCTTTACATCCCCTTTACTGTTTCCAACTCCAGCTGCAGGGACAAAGATCATGGAGCCAGATTTAAACAGATAAACTGGGATTCTATTTGGAGGATTATTTTGCTGCAGCCACTGGTTCTGCAGAGTTGGAGAAAGTTTGTATTAAACAATAGAAAAACTATAAAATCCACATTAGATTACATGACAACACAGGGCCCAGTGCAGTCTGTATATTCTGATTATTAATCAGTCTTGTTGTATCGGCTTCTGGCAGATATTATTTGACTTGTGCTGTGCTGTTTATGACTATCCCTAAGCAGCCCAGACCACACTGAGCATGTGCACAGTCTTGGTCTTGCAAAGATGTATAACAAAGTTACAAGATGGTGACCCCCTGTGGCCAACTTTGAAAAGCATAAATCATTTGTTTGATTAGGCTTGTGGTGCAGTAAGTTCATGTTTATGTTTAGTATACAAAATACAGCATTTCTAGCCTTATTCTATTTTAGACTTTACTTCCCCTTTAAAGAGAAGCACAATCCCATTTCCTTTCATTTCTCAGAGAGAGAGAGAGAGAGAGAGAGAGAGAGAGAGAATTTATTTACACCCAGTAATTCAGCTGCGCATTGTTTCCAATGCAGATCCAGTGGTGCAGTAATTCCTCTGATGCCCAGAAGGTGGCATAGAAATCTCATACACTGGGCGCATTGCCATAAACTGTTTTTGTGTGATGATGAGAAATATGGGCTTTAATATGCCACCCTGTTAAAGAGACAGATCTGGATTTCTCTCTGTGGCGCCCCAAGGCCTCAGGGTCCTAGCGCCCGCCTTCACCACAAATTCAGGCCTGTAAAGAGATGAAGCAGCAACCGTGAGTGTGCAGAATAGACATATTCCTTCTGTGTGTTACTCTCACTTGGGAATAGAGCTAGGCCTACCTGATAAATGGTAACATAGATGTAGATTTAATGTGTATCCTGATTTAAAGCGGGGGTTGGTTCTAATATTAAAATTCAGGCACACTCTATATTCATTTTATCTATGCAGCACAAGGATTGTGTATTGGACACATTCACAGTATTGTACATTGAAATGCAATGGATCCCCAGTGTTATAAATCCTTCTGCTATTGGCAGTCCCTGGGTATCCGGTAAGTAGTGATGGGTGAATCTGTCTGTTTCGCTTTGCGGGAAACATTTGCGGAATGGCGAAAAATTCGATAAACGCATTGAAGTCAACGGGCGTCCGAATAATTTTGACGCAAGACAATTTTTATTATTTACAATTTCTGTTTTTGCCACAGCGAACTTTCGCCGCAGTTTCTTGAATTTATTCGCAGGCAGCAAAATGCGGAATGCCTGGCGAATTTATTCGCCTATCACTACTGGTAAGGTCTTGAGCCAGAGTTGAGGTTAATCTCACTGTCTGGCTTTTGTTTTAGTACAGGTATGGAATCTGTTATCCTGAAAGCACCAAACTATGAAGGTTAATTATGAAGGTTAGAAGGATCTATGAAGCACAGACGCCATCTTGAGCATGGAGATTCTCTCGTAATTCCCTGTCAATGGGGATTTGGCACAAAAATCATGAGCAAAATGAATCATGTGGAGCAAGAACGGGTAACATGAAAAGGAGCATTAATTTGCTGGTGAGTCCCACATGATTGCCAATCATTCCCCCCAAAAAATATAATTCAACACCATCTTTCTTCAATAATCCTTGCAAGTGCCACCCAGCATGAAGGCATGTTCCTTTAAATGATCTTATCTCAAATCGTTAATTATAAATGTTCAAATAACTCGGAGCCCAGGGAACACTGACCACAATAAACATAAAGATACTCAAGCCCAACTGTACAAAGAGAATATATTTTAGGAAAGCTCATTTATGGCGGCTAATTACATCTCGGCAACACAAAGGCCCCATCGACACCTTCTCGGATAAATAAAACACGAGGAAGGCAAAAGGTCTCTTTGAAAACGTATATTAAATAATTACACTTCTCAACTTAGTCCTCTGGGAAACGCATGAAGTAATAACGGTGAAACCTTTGTCATTTTAATCAAAGGGAAGGAAATAAACAGAAAGGAAGAAAAAGGCATTTAGGGCTCCGAAGTCCAACAAAAAACGAAAAGTAATTTAGAAACAACAAAGAATACAACAAAGACCGTATGATTCCAATCAGCTCCAGGTAAAGTAGAAGATGAGAGTTTCTTTGGGTTGGAAGAGGAGGCTGGATAACGCAGGTAGCAATAAGAGAAAAACAACAGTAAGTCCCAGATGATACACAGAGGCTAATGGATAAATCCTTTCTGTAGTACAGGTATGGGACCTTTTATCCAGAATGCTCGGAACCTGGGAGTTTCCGGATAAAGAATCTTTCCATCTTCATAACTTGTCTACTAGAAAATCATGTAAACATTAAATAAACCCAATAGGCTGGGGTTTCTTCCAATAAGGATTAATTATAACTTAGTTTGGATTAAGTACAAGTGACTGTTTTATTATTATAGAGAAAAAGGAAATCATTTTTAAAAATTTGGATTATTCGGATAAAATGGAGTCTATGGGAGATGGGCATTCTGTAAATCAGAGCTTTCTGGATAACGGATCCCATACATATATATTCAAAATAAGGCCCCAAAGGCTTGGCGAATAGTAAGAGAATTATAAAATGCACCCTATTTATATTTCTCTTGCTTCAAAACGTACTGTAGGAACCCATCAAGGTTGGAAATTACAACAAAATAAAGTGAACAACTACCTTGTACAGTAACAGGCAGGATAATAAAACAAACAACTTACTGGCTCAGGAGAAATAGTTCAAGGATAGTAAAAGTCCT